>CM033447.1:73135393-74335393 GCA_019425775.1 Rafetus swinhoei
TGCCCTTAGAATTGAGGTCGACTTAGCTGTGTCGCTAAGGGGGGTGGTGGTGAAAGTTTTGCACCCTGCGCACCACGGGGAGGCCAGCCTGCTGGACACTCTAGACAAAGCTCAGTCAACAGACGGATTCTTCCGTCCCTCTGGCTGCTGCCTTCTGGAGAGGAGGCAAACCTGCCTCAGTGAGGATCCCTACCCTTCCGCTGGCGTGGGACGCATCTCCACTGACCCGCAGCTCCCTCGCCACCCACTGCTGCCACGGAAGAGTAGAATCATAGACTCCTAGCACTGGAGGGCCCTCGAGAGGCCCAGCACCGGCTAGCCCATCCCGGGCAGGTGTCTGTCTCACCACTGCGGTGACTGGATTGAGAATGCTCCTTTCATTCAGTTGAGTCAACATGGAGGCTGAATTCTTTGTTCCTTCCAGGTGCTTTTTCCAGGTCGGGGTGGGGGCATCGGTAGAGAAGCAAGCACTGGTGGGAGCTGGCCAGGAGAGGGACATCTCTCGCCCACTCCGAGAAGTATCCTTCCCCGACCCGGCTCTGGGGCAATGGGTCTGTGGGTTTCATTATTTTTGGAACATGGCAACTCAGCACAGCTCTGAGCAGGAACTGCTGGGGGGCTCTCGGCGTATTTTTCTTACCGTGCAGGCCGCCGGAATGACGGGAACCCAATATCCCCCATCCCCACCGTCCATTGAAACACGACCCCGCCTTTCTGTGCTGCCCCTTTCCCAGCGAGCCGCCTGTCAGGCATCTAAACAAACAAGTGGGGAAGACAGAGACGAGTTTGTTTCCCAGGGCTCTCTCTGCGAGGGAGGAGTGACAATTACCGCAGGAGGGACTGAGGTGAAACCCAACATCAAAGGCAAGAGGCTGTCAGCACATTTAACTTTAGAGAAACTCTTCTCCTAATAAAAAAGGAATGACCTCGTTACTGCGGACACTAACAGTTCCCAGGGGACCCCAGAAGGCTGCCGCCTGCACTTTTAATATTCGCTTTCCAAACAAATGGCAAACCTTGGAATGATTTCGGTGTTGTTCTTGGCAAGTCGTTACAATGTTGTGTCCTTATAAAAAATCATTGAAGAATTTATGTAGTGTGAGTTTACTTTTCATCGGCCTCTTTTCCTTCCTATCAATCTCTCTCCCTTGCTCGCTCCGGGGGGCCGAGTCACTGTCGGAAGGAGCGGCACACAGGGATGAAGGGATGTCATGGCCCCTGCAGTCCAGCAGGAGGCGCTGCATGGAATGGGGTACAGGCACAGGCTGTAGGAGAGGTCCCAGCAGGAGGCGGTGTAAGGTCTAGCTTTGTAGAGTGGGTTGGTTCATAGCTACTTTACAGTCCCAGCTTCTCTTGGCAGGAATACTGAAGCGGGAAGCTAGCTGTGACTGCATTTGCAGGTACGCCAAGCCCCTACGAAAGCCAAAGGGAACGGGAGGGTGAGCAGGGGAGAAGGAGGAGGGTGCTATGAATAACTCCAGGAAAGTAGGAGCACAAAGCAATTCTCTACAGTCAGCTATTACACTAGCCTTCTCTTCTCGCCAGTTAAGCCTTTCCCACAAATTACCATATTTTGAGTCACACGGAGATCCACCATGCTTTCTTGGTGGCCAGTCCTCTGCGTGGCAGACGTGGCGTTACACAGTTGCACTCAAAGTAAACCCTCTGGACGTGAACCATGCCCCACAAGCTTGCATGCACTTTCTCAGCATGCTTGGGTGACCAAACATGTAGGTGCACCCGGACATATGTAAGCACACACCCCAACATTGCCCCTTCCCCCAGTTCACATGTGCACATGTAAATATAGCTGCATAGTTCCACACACCCACCACGGAGCTGCCTGCCTGTGCTGACCTGCATGTGCGCACAGCCTGATGTGTGTACCTCCCTGCGTGCACGAGTGCGTCCATCCACGATCACAGAGGGGCTTACACAGTGCACGCATGCTTCAAGCTACTGTACACATGACACGCAGCACGGGCAAGCCCATGAAATCTGGTGTCCTCCCAGGAAATCTGGCCTTTTGTGCGCTGTTTCCCTGGACCAGGCAGATCGCACAAGGGAGCCCAGTATTTCTCCCGTGGGGGGTGCTGGCCCAAGAGGGAGTTGCAGGGGGATCACAAGGTTATTTTACGAGGGTCGCGGTGTTGCCACCATCACTTCTGCGCTGCCTTCAGAGCTGGGCGCCTGGTGAGCGCTGCTTGGAAGGTCGCGGGGCCCCCGGTTCTGAAGGCAGTGCCCGCCTGCAGCTGTGCAAAATCTGGGCCACGACTTCTGTCTGTTCCCAGCCAGCCTCCTACAGGCCACGTGGCCAACAGTGACTCCTGGTGGTCGGGGGAGCTGAAACGTTACCCAGGATTATCTAAGAGCAAACGCCCCATGTTTACACTAGTGCGCTCGGTGACTCCCCTCATGCCTGGGGAGCCGCCTCTTGGGGCGATTCGCACAGGCAGAAATCGGCGTCGGTATCTCCCAGCCCCCGCGCTACACTCCCAGCCCGGAGGGGAACTCACAAACACCCACGTGCAATGGGCCCCATCCTCACTTATGCCAAGAGCCCTTTGCGCCCCTCCTGCAGAGTGAAGGGGGCTTAAAGGAAGAGAAATGGCCTCCGGAGAGTCCCTCTGCTCAGCCTGCCTGGTGGAGACGGGTGTGCTGAGCTCTGGTCTGTCCCTGCAGCCAGCCACTGCCACAGGGGGTGCCCAAAGCGGCCTGTGGCAGGCGGGAGGACGGGTTGGGCGTGGCCAGTGTCCACAGCTCTGTGTGGATTCTCGGCCCCCCAGACACACTTTGAAATGTCACCCTTGTCCTCGTTCCCCAGCGACAGCAGTGGCCCGGGGGGAGGGGGAGAGGGCGTTTCGCACCCACGTCTATGGTCTTGACAGAAATGCGTATCGGCCCCGTGGCCAACGGTTCCACGTCCGGAAGAACGACCGGTTTGTCCTTTGGTTTAGAACCGCCCCAGCTCAGCTGGCGGGACAGGCCGCGTAAAGCCGGGCTTGTGCTTGGGGAAAGGCCCTTTCTGGGCAGAGGGCTCTCTTTTTCGACCCCCCCGTGACAAATATTTAGTGCCCAAAAACCACGCGCACTGGGTGGGTCCCGGGAGCGGAGGGTTATCCTCAGAGGGGGCTAGGAAGGTAGGATCTGATTCTTGCATCTCCGACTTGCCGGGCGTTAGGGCAGAGGCTACAGTAGCAGGCCTCCGCCGCGGGTAAGGACACAGGCCCTGCGCCTGTCCGTGCAGCCAGCTAGGCAGCGCCTGGTCCCCCCACAGAGCCCACCTGGCTTCGCGGGGGCCAGCAGCATCCCTGACCTGCAGAGGGGTTAGCGGGCCAAGCAGCTGGACAGGCAAGTGCACCGGCACCGCTGCTCAGGGGGGTGGGCCCTGTCCTGGACTTGAGGCTAACGTGACCCCGGCAGGACCTGCACTTCTGGGTCTCGGGTCTCCCCTTGTGCACACTGGGGCTCCCCTGCCTGGCGAAGGGTTCGGGGGCTGTGGCTGCTGAGGGCTAGAGCGAGCCAGCTGTTCTCACGGAGGGGTGGGTGGGGGCTGGCTTCTCCCTCTCGGACCCATGCAGGGGCAGCGCGGCAATGGCGGCCAGAGTCGGGGCTGGACAAAACGCTCCATTGAAAATGTGAACTGTGGAGCTGGGGTGAACGGGAAGTCCCCGCCCCAGCGAGCTGCCCCACCCCGCAGGCACGCTAGAGAAGAGAGCAAGGGGCAGCCAGGCGCATAGCAAGGGCAGACACTCCACTGACGGCGCCATAGACGCACGGAGCGTAGAAACGCAGAGCTGGGAGCAGAACCCCACCTGCCTCTCCAGCTGCTCTGTCCACTAGGCCACACTGCCTTTGGGATGAGGCTGGGGTTGTGGAGGGACTTTGACGTGGGGTGGCCCTTGCATTCCCAGTCGCCAGCCTGGAGTCTGCACAGGTTCCATGGCCCCCGTCCGAGTGTGGCCTGGAGGAGGCCAGGCGGGTGGCCATGGCTGCCGTGGCACGAGGGGGAGGACGACGGGGCCGCCGGAGGAAACGGGAGCAGAGCCGGAGGACGGGGGAGGCCCCGCTGGGCGTTGACGCTGCGGCTGAGGAGGCCGAGGCTGGATTTCCGCCCTAGGCGCGTGGGGCCGTGAAGGGACCAGCAGGAGACCGGTCCAGAGCCGCTCTGCTCCCCTCACCCCGCTGGAGGTGGAATCGGGCCACGCCTGGCGCGTTTCCAGGCTGCCCAGCACGGCCTCTTTAGCCTGTCCCCGGAGCAGCACTTCCCAGCGGGCGCCAACCCCACCTGCGGCAACCTCGGCCCGGCGCCCGCGCCCGCCTCCTCCTCGCTCTCCCCTGAAGCCCCCCGCTTGTGGGCTCCTTGCTATTTTCCAGCCCTTCCCTAATGAGCACTGCAGAATTACAGCTAATTACGGATGTAAATGATGCTGGAGAGCGAGGGGACGGGAAGGGGGGAGGCTGCTACTTGCTGTGTGCAACTCGGCAGTAAAGTGTCTCCTACCTCAGCAGAAAAGTTATCATGGGAGACAATGTCAACTTTCGGGGGGGCCCCTTCGCCCGCCCTGCCTGCAGTCAGCGCCGCCTCGCTGTTACGTGTCAGCTCTGCAGATGCTGCTCCTTGCCTGGCCTCCCAAACGCTGCTTCGTCAGCTGGCGCTTCTGCAGCGCCTCGGGTCCCCCGCGCTCCCTGCCGCCTGCCTCGCCGGGCATTCTGGGTAGCGGGGGCCTGGAAGGTTCCTGCTGGCTCGGGGACAGGCAGGTGTAAGGACAGGGGCCATCTGTGGGGTTCGGCCCCATCCCAACTGGCCCTGTTCCGGGAGCCAGGGTGCAGGTCTGAGCTCCAGACGGCCCCAGCGCTGCCGGCACTGCTGCTGGGAGCCATGGGCCTGCCAGGCACGTCGGAGAGAGGCCGACGCTGGGTCTGACGCCCGTGCCGCGCCGGCCTGGAGGGCAGCGCTCCCTCGAGCTGGTTCTCCCCTGGCAGAGAGGGCGGTGGCGTTAGGAGGCACGCCCCGCCCGGCAGCAGGCACTCCACACACCAGTCACAGAGCTGAACACCCTGGCCCGACTGTTACCCAGCCGTCGGTGCGTGCTGCCGATGGTCGGCTGTCGCTGGCCGGGAGGGCATGGGTGCAGGAGCTCTGGCCCTCAGGAGACAGCTTCCCGTAAGGCTGGACCATGCAGGGAGGGGCGGGCACAGCACTTGGGGCTTGAAGGCAGCTCCCCACCTCAGGCCAGTTTCATCCCTGGCCTAATGCCGCAGACTTAGGGCTGCAGCTCAGAGCCCTCGCGCCCAGCAGCGCTGCACCCGTCCTGTGCCCAGAGACAAGTCTCTTCCCTGCCCTTCGCGTAGGAGCCAGCCACCCTCGGGCTGCCCTGGGACCAGGGTTCCCTCTCATTTTTTCCATCCATGGGCAGAATACATTTTGTTGTGTGCGCAGAGGCATGTGCGGCTGTGCACCACCTGTACAAACACAGGCCGCCGGCTGTCCGCACTCTGCTAATCAGCTGGGCGGCACCCTAGTCTCTCCTGGGCGGCCGCCCACGCGCCCGGCTTGCAGGGAGCTCTGCATGGGACCCTACTTTTCTCACGCTGGACATGCGCATGCACCCGCAGGCACTGCCCCACGCCAGGCAGAGCTTGGAAGGTGTGAATCCTGGGGCTGGCGCACCCGGCGGCCCTGGGCACGCTGGCCCGCGGTCCCGCCCCGGGAGCTGGCATCCTGGCAGCAGCGCTTGGGGATGTGGCTCCTACTGCACCGAACAGCTGTTTGAACCCACGCCAGCCTCGCCGGGTGCTCCGCGGTTGCACTTCCAAGTGCTTGGAGCCCCTGTCGGTGGATATCTCCTCACGTGGCCCAGCCACAGGAAGTGTGAAGGCACGTCTGTCCTGGCCCCAGGATCTGTCTGTCCGTGCTAGCGCAGGCGAGGCCGGGCTGGGGAGCTCTCTGGTTGTCGTTGTGGGGTTTTGTTGTTGCTGTTGTCTCCCCAGATCGCTGTGCAATATATTCCGGTTTTTTTTCTTGTCATTAAGCGAGTGCCGGGGAGATGATGATGCAGTCCCTATGTGGGCCGCAGAAAGCACTTTGAGCCGTGCTGGAGTCGTGCTGGGTGGCTCTGATAGCAGAGCTAATGGGAGCGAATGGGATGCAACGAGCTGTTCTAATGACACCAGCCAGGGAAGAGACAACAGTAAGAATAAATAAATGTTAACTATTTTCCTCTGCCAGACATTTGCATCTATTGCCATTAAGTTCATTTAAATAAGAGAGAGAGGGAGAGAGAAGGGGAAACTTACTACCACTCTTAATAACGAGTATCTAAAAATAAATTAGGATGCTGGGTTGCACTTAAGGCATTTTAAAAATAAGTCAGATTTTTTTCCCTTCTTTTTTTTTAAAGTGTTGGAGGGTTTTAATTTGGGCCGAGTAATTTTGGTGCAAACGCTTGGGCGCCTTTCGTTGGGAAATTGGGAGGAATGCAAACAAGATTTCACTTCATTAAACAGGGGCAAACAGTAGAGAAATTGCACTTACTTATGGAAATGACTTTTAAACATGAACAGCATTTACTTGCATTGCCTGGCGCGGAATTTTTTTTTTCCCGAAAAGATTATACATGTGAATAATTCACTGCGGGCCAATTAGATGATGGCTTCATTGCTAACCTCTCGCTTTCTTTCCACCACCCTGGCTATCTCCCTCATCACAATTTCCACTCACTTCCTGAAAGAAAGAAAGAAAGAAAGAAAGAAAGAAAGAAAGAAAGAAAGAAAGAAAGATCAAATATGACACACTCACGCCAGCCCCCTGAGAAACAGGTGCAAAGTGTGAGGGAACAAAGATCCAAGCCTGCCCTCCAATCCCACAGAGGCTGGTGTAAAAGAGGGTTTGTTCCAGGTTTACATGGGGTTGCTGAGAGCAGAATCTGACCCACGGGCCGGAGAAGTGTGTGTGTGCGGAGGGGAAGGGGTGACATGCATGCTAATAGCTGGCAAGACTAAGCTGGGACTTAGACAAAATGGTTCGGATTCACCTGGTTTAATTCCATTGGCTTCCGGGGGGGCATGTGGAGAAGTTAAGGTGAAGCCCCCAGAATCTGGCACCCAAAGCCCGCTGAAGGGAGGGGCGCAGCGCATGCCCTGACCCAGAGGAGAGTGGCGTTGCGGGAGAAAGGCAGAGAGCGATGAGAGGGGAGTGAGGAGGCCCCTGAGCCTTTGACAGGGAGCCTTTGGGGAGTTCTCCCACTAGCACAAAGGTTCACATGGGTGCACAGTTCTCCGTGGACTTCCCTGGAGTTCCCTCATAACCCCGCATATGAAAACTCACGAGTCTGGCACTCAGCACCGCCATTCACCTCTGTGCCAGGGGCTTTTCCTGACTGCAGCCGGACAGCCGGCATAGGGTGCGTGCTGCCGCCAGGCTGGGATCAACCTGGATTTTCATTTCACCTGTGTCAGGGTGAGAGCAACCGCCTCGTGCCCTCCTTCAGGGGACGCATTTCACCAGTCACTCCCCATGAAACTTTGCATCCGGAAATCCAGGAATACAAACCCCCGTCACCTTCTTAGGCACCCCTTGAAGAGTCATGCTCAAAGTGTTTTACATCCATCTGTCTGGCTGTCTGGTCATCCCCACACACACTATCTATCTATCCACACACCCCATCTATCTATCTATCTATCTATCTATCTATCTATCTATCCACACACCCCATCTATCTATCTATCTATCTATCTATCTATCTATCTATCATCTATCTATCCACACACCCCATCTATCTATCTATCTATCTATCTATCTATCTATCTATCTATCCACACACCCCATCTATCTATCTATCTATCCCCCCTCCATACACCCTAGTTAGCCAACTAGTTTCTTATATGACATTTATATACAATGTTTAGGGCTTAGTGCGTGTTAAGTTAATACCATTTCCAGTAGTAACATTAACTAGGGACTTTTCATGCCCACCGACAGGAAGAGTTAGCGTGTGACACATTGGTGTGCATGAGAATTCGCTCCCCACTGGTACACATTGCGCCCCCGTGGAGACAGACCCTTCGACAGCAGATATCAATGAGTCCAGTGTACCACAATAACACTCACCCAGCATCGTGATAGTAACGCCCCTAAGAGCCCCACCCTGGACCTCCATCCCTCAGTTTCCCTGCTCTAAATGCCTGCAAGAAGTGATGAATTTTGCAGCTGGGCTGGGAGATTTACGCCTCTGCGCGCTGGCAGAGCCCAGGGTAGGCTGAGTTCCAAAGCTCCCTTCTTAGAACCCCCCACCCCGCTGGCAGCGCCTTTTCCAGGTGGGGCTGGCAAGCCCAGCGCCCGCCTGAACACCGCTGGAGGGGACACGCCTGAGACGAGCACTGTGGGAGACGGTACCCGATAGGTGCTTATGACACTGCTAGGAGACGACTCGCCGTCTCGTCAGCCGCATGTTGCAATACCAAATTGGCACCGAATGGTCAAGGCCAACGTTTTCCAAGGCAGCCGTGTATTCTGGGTGCTCCCATTGCTAGGTGCCCAGCTGAATGCCCACACACAGCTAGCAGACGCCTGTTGCAAACCTACGCAACTCAGCTGCCATCCCAGGCACGCCAGAGCGAGGCCGGAGCTAGCTAGAGGCTGAGCTAGCTGCAGGCTTGGTGGGACAAAGGCAGATGCTCGGATCCCTACGCCGCAATTTGGAAAGACGACTTCTTGGCGTCCAGTCTCAGCGGGAAAGGTTCTGGCGTGGGGCCAGGCGTTTTAAAGGCAATGCGCCACCCAGAGCAGTCGCTGGGCAGAGCATCTCTCCAACGGCCCAGGCTCCCGAGGTCTGCGTCAGTGCAGTTCACAGAGTCCAAAGCCAAATGGACCACGTCTAGCCCCCATGGCCACAGTAATTCCTGGGCACAGCTTCATTGCTGCGGGTGAGGGGAATGGGCGCTTGTATCTGAACAGGGCTGGGGCGGGCAGGCTGGGTTTTCTTGTCTGGAAACGATGGAGCAGGTGCATGTTGGGAGACACGGCAGAAGCATCAGTAAATACGGGAACCTCCGACATTGCTTCATCCCGGACTAGATCCTGCAAAGGAGCCGCATGATTTGTCCTGGCGGCTTCCACCTCTGCTAGGCTCCTTTCCAGGGGGATTGGTGAAACACGAGACACTCAAACCAGACCTCCCCAGAGCCCCATTCGATGTGTCTGTTGTTCCCCAGACCCCCTGCTGCACTGTCCGTCCGTCCACCAGCCTCGTGCTGAGGCCCGGCTGGTCCTCACTCTGTCTGGAAGCAGAAGGGATGAAATATCACAAGTGCGGCTGCCTCTGTGGAGAGGGGCAGCCTGGCCTAGGGGCTTGAGCATCAGGCTAGCTCCAAGAGCTCCTGTGTCCCATCTCTGCACCTGCCACCGACTCACTGTCTGACCTTGGACAAAGTCACGTCCCCACTCTGGGTCTCAGTGTCCCATCTATGACCTGGGATAAAGACACTCCCCCCCCCCGGCATGTGGTCTTGGCTAATGCCCACCCTGCACCCGACAGCAAAACGCCTGGGGGGCGGCTAGAGTCCCTCCGGCACTTGGGCAGGGCCCAGCGCCGTCTCCCTGCTGAGGGCCATTATCCCGGCCTGGCTGCCGGAGAGGACTCGGAAGCCCCCAGGCAGACTGTGCGGAGACGCTTCCCGTCCTATTTGGGAGCAGCGGGAGGCTCTGATACATAGCGCCTGCCCCAGGCCTCTCCTGGGCACTCCAGAGCGACGCAGCGGAGGCCCGTGGTGTGAATTCCTTTCCGCTGGCTAGCGGCACCCCTCCCTTGGGGGGCCGGACTGCAATCGCAGGCAGCAGCCCCCGGCTTTCCCGCTCAGCCCTTCTCTGCGTGGCTTGCTGGGCAGCCCCGCGTCCGGCCTGCAGTGCTAGGGACCCAGGGCTGCTGTGTTCAGGGCCTCGGTCCCCGCAGCGCCGCTCCCGCCACCCTGCTGGAAACGCACGTCAGTGCTGCTGTGGCCACGGGACCGAGCACGCTCCCGAACGGCACCACGCTCTGGCAGAAACCCACGGCACAAATTCAGGGGGGGAGGAGTCTGCACTTGCTGGCCCCTCCCCTCTGCGGACACCCCCCCTTGGGAGGGATCCATCCATCCGTCCCCGTGCCAATGCTGTCCCTGGGCTAGTCGCACACTGCCCTGTAAGCTGGGCGCTTGGGCAGCCACCCAGGAGAGATTCAGGTGCCGCCCAGTCGGTTAGCAGAGCGCCCGCAGCCGGCAGCAGGTGTTTCTCCTGGTGGTGCACATCCGCACATGCCTCGGTGCACAGAACACAATTTATTCTGCACGTGGGTGGGAAAAGTTAGAGGGAAGGTTGGTGGTGGACCCCACAGCATACGGGACATTGCCTAGATGAGGGGAACAGGGGAGAAGAGTCCCGATTGCCTGACTTGCCCCCGGGAGCTCCCCCCAAGCTGCCTTCCCAGCAAACAAGCTCTGAGCCGTTTCCCGGGGTAGTTCGTGGTCCTTTTCCCAGAATGTTTCCCTTTCTCTTTATAGGAGTCAAGCCGTCTCCTGGCCTCTCGCGGCTCCTGCCCTGGGTGCTTTTACAGCCTCCCCACTGATGCCACTTTTATTGGGTCGCAAGTGATGACCTGCGAGTTTCAGGGATGGAAGGAACAAGAAAGCGCCTGCTGGGAGCAGCCCGTTTTAGAGCCACCGTGTCAATTACAGCCTGGAATGGCACCTCACCTTTATTTGTTTACTCTGGGGACCCAGCCTTGCCCTCTCCAGACTGCCGGGCTGGCCGCGCAAGAAGCTGACAGTTCCTCGAGAACCATCTCTCAGGCCCAGCGGCCTCTCTCCCGCAGCTGCAGCTAGAACACGAGAGGCGCCCCGGTGCCCCGAGCCCGGCTGGGCGGGGACAGAGGATGTGGGGGAGTGGAACTAGTCCAGACTGGCATACAAACCCAACGTTTGCCGATAGCACCAGGGACAGGGATCCAACCAGAACAGTCCAACAGCGTGAGGCCTTTCACCTGGGGGTCGTTGGGGACGACCTGCTGTGTATTGCTCGCCCTGGGGCCTCCACGCTGGCCTGGAGAGGTGTAAATACTCTGGGCTCCTTCGGGTGGAATACGACAGGAAGGAAAGAAAGCAAGACCAAGGGAACATGCAGTGGAACAGAAGGGTGGCCAATGACAAGCAGCACTGTTACCCTGTGGAACTCATTGCCACAGGAGATCATCGAGACCAAGTATAATTCAGAAAGGGTAAAGAAAGTTTGGGAAGGGATTTAAACCTCCCTGCTTCAGGGCAGGATCTGGCCTCCCACTACCCGGAGCAGCTCTCCCCTCACTGCCTCCAGCAGGGGGGTCCCTCGGAAGCAGCTTGTGCTGGCCACAGTTGGAGGCAAGATCCTGGTGTGCTCACAGCTCTGAGTGTCTGCCCCCATCCCACATGCTCCACACCCTGCCGCGCTCATAGCTCTGAGTGTCTGCCCCCATCCCACATGCTCCACACCCTGCCACGCTCACAGACCTGAGTGTCTGCCACACGGTGCCCCACACCCTGCCGCGCTCACAGACCTGAGCGTCTGCCCCACGGCGCCCCACACCCTGCCGCACTCACAGACCTGCGCGTCTGCCCCACGGCGCCCCACACCCTGCCGCGCTCACAGACCTGAGCGTTTGCCCCACGGCGCCCCACACCCTGCCGTGCTCACAGACCTGAGCGTCTGCCCCACGGCACCTCACACCCTGCCGTGCTCACAGACCTGAGCGTCTGCCCCACGGCGCCCCACACCCTGCTGCGCTCACAGACCTGAGCGTCTGCCCCACGGCGCCCCACACCCTGCCTTTGTGCACTAGGCAGATGCGCGCACATTGCCTAGGTGGGCAGCTCTCTGGGGCAGGGTCTGTCTTTGTGTTTGCCGTCTGGACCATGCCGGGGGCTGCATGGGGCTACCGCCGGACAAAAATAATCCCAGACCTGAGGCAGCAGCTGCTCAGCTTGTCCCCCAGGCTGTGCCGTTCCCCCTGGCTCCGAGGCCGGGCAGGACAGGGCCCGAGATCCCTGGGGTGGGGCTCGGCAGCATTGCGACTGGGAGGGCTGTTACCGATGCCTGCGATGCCTCCGTCTGCAGCCGCCTCCTGACAGGCCGTTGCGGGGCGGTGAATGCACAGCCCAGGCGGAGGCACTGGTAGCGACAGGCCCACTGCCACAGGCCCGAGGCGCCAGGAAGGGGGGGTGAGAGAGAGGAGCGCTGGCCAGCACTCGGTGACTAAGGGGTTAATCTCAGGTAGCTAGCAAGGGTGTTGGCAGGGGGCCCGAAGAACCAATGGGATACGGCGCTGACGCTTGAATTGTCTATTACCTGGTCTGCTCTTCCTTTGTGGGTCTTCTAAGCTAAGGGCTGGAGGGAGCAGACGCAGAATCAGAATGACCAGGCCTACAAGAAGTATTGGACATGGGAGTGAACTGGGCCTTGCCGTTCGGATCAGCCCAGATCGTGAGTAGAGGGGAAAGGTGTATTCAGGCGCCAGCAGGGCCTTTTTCTTTGCTTTGGTTGTTTGGTTAAACTTCTGTGTGAATCTCTGCCTTCCTTCCCCCACTCGCTAGCTGAGAGCGGCCCCAGAGATGTTGCCTGTGTTTTACTTTGCTGCACTCAGTCGCTCTGTACCACCCAGCACCCACGTCGGCTTTACCAAGTAGAGCCTTCTGTTTTGCTAATAAAATCCCCCTTTGTAGGCCATGCTTTGAGTCCTGTGCCCTGGAAGGTGACGGGGGGTCTGTGAGTGCCTGCCCGGCCTTGGGGGTCAGCTGTCAGAGACACAGTTTGGTTTTCTGTGCCGTTTGCCTCTTTTTTCAAGCTCTCTTGGGGCACGGCTGGGGAAGGGAGTCAAGGCTCCCTTCCTGTTTTTTCAGGGTTAAATCACTTGATGGTGGCAGCTACCCCCCAAAGTCAGTACATCTGTGACTCAGGGGAGAGTTTGCAAGTAGAGTCTCCAGAGGCCAGGTATTTAAGGTCCCTTGCAGGCCCCCATGTTCTGCACTCGGAGTGCCAGCGAGGGGAACAGCCCCCCACCTCCGTCTGCCTGCAGCCCGGTTGGTGAAGTCGGGGGGGCTGGGGTGCAACAGGGGACTGATGCACCCCGGTAGCCAGGGCTTGGGTCAACATGTCCTGCCCAGGGATCAATGCTCCATTCCCCTTAGGAGCCCTCCTGTGGCTGGCTGGACCCACAGGCCCGGGAGCCACGGAAGGGCTCGGTGGTTCTGGGGAAGGAGGGGAGGGGGCCCTGGCTGGCGGGGGCAGGGAGGGCCCCACGAGCATGGGAAATGCCTGCGAATGCTGCCCGCCCAGCCACCCGCCGGGGGTTTCCCGCTGGGCGGGTCCCCCTGGAGACGGAGACGGGTCTGTGAGGCCAGTGACTTAGAGCCAGAGGCTTCCAGTGTTACTGCCTGCAAAGACCCCCCCAGCCCTGGTGACCCCCTTCCTGGGGCCCGGAATGGGGGCCCGGCGGGGCAGGGAGGAATACAAATGCCCCCAGAAGCCTGTTCCGCTCAGAGCAGGGGCAGAGGCTGCGCAAGAGCCTCTCTCCCCCACTGCCTCTTCCTTCCTCCTCCGCACTGTCCCCCCGCCCACCCCGCCCCTGCAGCCCAGCACCACCCTCCCTCCGCAGTCGCAGGATCAAAAAAAAAATAAAAATAATAATAGGGGTAATAAGAGAGGAGGTAATGGAACGTTCTCCAACTGGGCACATGTCAGAAGCCATTATATGTGGTGCAGATTTGCATAATTCAAGAAGCATCAAATTAAATTTGCATAATTCCTTTGATTACACTTGTTATTAAATGTAAGTGACATTGATTTACAAAATGGCCCAATATAAGGTTAATAGCGAATGTCACCTTCCAGGAGGGTGAAGAGGGTGCGTGGGGGGAGGGAGGCGGGGAGTCAGGAGCAACGGATTCCTCTCCGTGCTCTGCCTGAAAGGACTCGCGCTGCCTTCCCCCGGCGCCCTGGGCTTTGGCCGGGCTGCTCGGGGGTGTGATGAGGGTCGCCTGCCACGTGGCGTTCGTGCCCCGGTCCTGCTCCTGCACCGAGCCACGGCAGGCCCCGTGGGGCTGGCTCAGGGCGCCAGCTGGCCGAGGGCCTGAGGGAATGGGGGCCCGGCGGGGCAGGGAGGAACGAGGCCTCGCGAGGGACGCTCTGCTCAGAGGCGGGAAGGAGCGCGCGTGCTGGCTCCGTGGGATCTGCCACCGAAGCCTCTCGCCCGGGCGGGATTCCCCACTCACACCCGCGTTCGTCGTGGCCAAGATGCGACGTGGGCAGCGGGAGGACGCCCCAGAACACAAGTGATGGGGGGCACCTAACGTCCTGTGACATGGTAGCGCTGACAGCGTACACAGCTCCCAGCGGTCATACAGGGGACTGTGGCCCTTACAACGTATAGATCCATAAGTGACCATGACAGGGCCGAAGCAGGGGTACATATAGCGCCATAGCTGAGAATGAAGGGGCCTGTGGGGTAGCTCTAGGTCCCCAGCGGTTATGATAGGGCTGGTGGGGGAGGCACAGCCCTAGAGGTGACCATGGCAGGGCCTAAGCAGTCCATGGAGACTCCAGGACAGCCCCATTGTGCCAAGAGCTACCCAAGCACCACCTGGATCACTTGACTTGTGTGTGGGATGCCCCGCATCGGTCTGTCTGTCTGTCCTTCTACTGCGGGCGTCTCAGGGCAGGGACCCTGCTTGGCCGGAGAGTGACTCGCAGCTTGTGTGCTCTGCCCGAGCATCATGGACTCACCACGGCATGGACTCACCATTGCCATGGCTGGGTAAACTGAGGGGCCCAGTGGCAGAGCTGAGGGTGGCAGGCAGGTGCCCCAACCTCTAGTCCCCTGCGCTAGCCAGGGACAATGGGGATGTGTCGTTAATGGCAGACACTGTACGAAGCTCGCGGGACAGGGGACGATGCCCGACAGGCTGTACACACAGGCCTGCCATGCTGCGGGCCGGGGGATATTCGCCAGCCACCACGTGCTAAGGACAGATCCTGCAAGTTAGATGCACGACCGGGGCCTGGTCCAAAATGTATCAACCTCCACGGAAAAACCGGCCCTGCCCTGCCTCTGGCCCCTGAGCTGAGACTGGCAGGCCACGGAGGCAGTAACGCCCATGGCATTGGGGCCTGGCAGGGTATGAGCAGAACGAGGTGGAGAGCGGACACACACCAGTGCCAGCTAAGTCCCTAGCAGGCTGTGCAAGAGGCCCCTGCCACCAGGGAAACTGGCCGCCGACCCATGGGACTCCTCCGAGAAAGGAGGAAAGGAAGGGACCACGGGGTTGGAGGCCTGGGGGTCAGCTCGCTGCGTCAGCAGGACACCATGCGGGAGGACGGGAAGAACGCCCGTGATTGCTGCAGAGAGAACAGCATTGGCCATGCAAGCAAAGCCGAAGTGGAGGAGAACGTGTAACGCCCAGTGACCTGGGTGTGGGGCCGCTTGGGCATTCTCAAAGACCAGCGAGTGTCCAAACCTGGTGCATAAAGTCCGGCTCCTAAACCCCTGCTTCGGTTCCTAAGGGCTCGACTGCAAAAGCCCTGAGCTCCCTCGCCAGTCCCTGGAAGAGCCTACTCCCGAGGTGACAGCAGCCCAGCCATTTCTCCCTCGCGCCACAGGGGGCACGGGGTGGCCATGCCCGGGGTGGGCTGAGCCACGCTGTCAGGGCGCACTACAGTGCATCAGCCGCTAGGGAGAGGCGTTGCTGAGGGTGCAACGCTCCTGAGATTCCTGCCGGCCGGCCGCATGCTCTGGGTAGCTCTGCGCCCCTGCCCTGCAGGCCGAGCGTCTCAAAGAGCTCGGAGAGCTGGGTGCCCGGCTGGAGCCAGCGGAGCTCCGAGTGTTTAAACCAGCCTCTCCGAGGGTCTCGTGTGGGGCTGCCCAGAATCATGGGTCCTGGCTGGGACGCCTGGGCCAGGCCGGCTGGCGGATCTGGGAGGAGGAGCCGGCGAGGTGGCGCCCACAGTCGCTGATGGGGGGCTGCTGGAGTTGGGGGTTGCAGAGCCGGTGGGCAGTCCGGCCTTATCGCAGAGGTGCCAAGTCGCCTAATGACGCTCCCGAGAGACATTTCTGCGTGACCCAGGGAAGTGTTTTGGTTTGAAAGCAAACGCGGTGCTTTTCAGGCGGCCGCACTCGGGCGGCTGGGACTCCGGAGACGCGGGGTCTATTCCTGGCTCCGGGGGGCCTGGTCTTGGCTGTGGGCCCGACATGCTACTGTAGTACAAGCAATAACACCCGCACACGGTAGGCTGTGCTGTGAGTGGGGCAGCTCCCAACACCCAACCAACTGCATGTGCAGCAGCTGCCAGACGTGGGGTTCCCAATGGGTCCCTTGGCCACAGCCACGTCACAGCACTGACCGGAGCTCTGCTTTGGGCCTGCCCTTGGACATGGCTGAGTGCTCCCCACACCCCATCCCTGCCACCCCCCCTTGGCCCCAACATGTTTCCCACACAGCGGATGTGCAGCACTCCCAAACCCGGCGTACCCCACTACAAACCACGAAACTGGCTCTAAAACCACGAGCTTCCCAAAGGAGAGAAAAGGTTGGGTTCATTTCCTGTGCCTTTGGGTTTGGTGCCTCTTTGCAACCGGCAGGGTTAGATACTCCATCTTTTTAAGATCAGTCGAGATCCTCGCATATTTTAATGGTGCACAGTCAACCTGTGGAACTCCTCGCCAGAGGACGCTGTGAAGACCAGGGCTTTAACAGAGTTCAAAAAAGAACCAGAGAAATTCATGGAGGTTAGGTCCATCAATGGCTCTGAGGCAGGATGGGCAGGGATGGTGTCTCCAGCCTCTGTTTGTCAGGGCTGGGAATGACAGGAAAGGGATAATTCACTGGATGGTTCCCTGCTCTGTTCACTCCTTCTGGGGCACCGGGCCTGGGCCACTGTCGGCAGCCAGGACACTGGGGTAGCCGGACCTTTGGTCTGATCCGGTCTGGCCGCTGCGATGTTCTTATGGAAACACGGGGCCGAGCTGGCATTTTAAGCTGCTCCTGCCCCTTGGCGAGGGGAACGGGTCACGCATAGCCACGCCTCTGTGCCCCTCGAGCCCAGCCGGGCTGCTGAGAGCCCCCGGTGTCTGGGACGCTGGGGAGCAGAGCCCCAATGTGCCCGTGGAGCGGCTGGGTGAGCCAGGGGAGGAGAGGTTCTCATTAAGGGTAAACGTGGCGCTGGCTGACAATTGCTGACACCGTCGTATTTAGCACCCGCACGCAGCAAGCAGGAGCTGGGTGAGCCGAGCTCAGCAACTGCAAATTAATCGTCAGTTCGTTACCGCTTGGCGCCTTCCATCCCGACAGCCGCCTCTCGCCCGCAGGCGTAATTGGCGGGCCCGCGTGGCGGGGATCCGGTGCGGGAGGGGAGCGGGAGCTGGTTCTGGGAGCAAGCAGCAAGGCCTGCCCTGGCTTGTGGGGGAAGCCGATGGCGCTGGGCCCCGTCTCCAGCCCCCGCCCGCCCCTACTGACACACACAGAGGTCCTAGTGCCAGGGCGCCACTGCCCCTTCTGCCAGCAAGTTCCCTGGGGCTGGCAAACCATGGGGCTCCCTGTGCCACTCTCCGGCCCTCGCGTCTCACTGCTCTGATTATTATCGGTGCCCAGCACCCTGGTCCCTAGAAACACAGACCACAAGCGGGTCCCTGGTGGCAGGCGAGTCTGTGCGGGGGGGAGACGCAAGCTGGGAACTGGAATCCAAGCCGAGCGGGGTACACGGGGCTCCCCAGGCTCAGTCACTGAAATGCCTCGGGACCCGGGGTGGGTTACATACCTGCTGCGCTGTCTGCTCTGTGGGACGCTCCTCGCCCCCTCCCTTTCCAGCTCTCCAAAGAGGAACCAGGAGGCCAAGTCCATGAAGGCTTATCTAGCCCAATGAGGCCTCCTGCACAACACTCCATAGGACTCCCCTGAAGGAGTTCTTCTTGGGGCTGGAGCAGCCATGTACCGCAGCTCTGGGTAAGTTGCTCCAGCGGTTAATTACCTGCCTGGCTAGAAAGATACACCCGCTAGAAGCGACAGGCTCTCCCGGACCCAGCGGGGGTCTTTTGTCGTTGCGGATGAAAAATAGCCTCCTTTTAGAAAAACTAAATCCAAAATCTTCGCCACAGCCAAACTGTTCTGTTTCTTGACCCGTCCCCCCCACCCTTCAACCCCCCCGGCATTTTTCAATCAGAATCATTGTAGGCATTTCCCACTTCTTCAAAATCCGGCTGAGCAGGAAGGGAACAGGGTTTCCAGTAAACGGAAAAATTGAAAAACCTGTTTGACAACAAACGGGTCCGTTCTGAGCTCGGCTACACGGGAACGGCTTCGGACTGTGCGCAGAAACCCGTCTCCTGTTTCCGGACCGGGCACGCGCTGTGCTCATGGCCATTGTGTGTCCTTAGCTCGCCCGTGTCCAGCGACCAACCTCACCCCGATGCTGCCCAGCCCGGCCCATCCCCAGCAGTGGGAGCTAGTTAGACTCAGATACGCGAACACCGGTGTTTCTAATCAGTGACCATTGCGCGCCACCCCCACGGAGGGCTGAGGCTGTGGATTTTCTCCTGGCCTGTTTCTCGGCCTGGGGGAGTTGTCCTGCCGCAAGGACGGGAAGGGTTAAGCATTTTCTGCTACCTGTGTTGATATGCCCGAGACGTGTTATTTGTTTCCCTGAAGGATGCGGCCTCCATGCGTCTTGGTGAGGCAGAGGGAGACGGTGGCTGTGAATACCACCCCCCCGCCGCCGCCCTGTGCCCCCCACTCCGCCTGTGTAAAAGTTATTGGCGTATTCCGTGGAGGCTCAGGTAGGCAGATGAATGGGAAATGTTCCTCTCCATTACTAGCTGCACTTGACTGGAGTCTCATTACATTATTCTGGCGCTTTAGCCGGCGAATGGGCCTTGCGTCTGGGTTCCGAGCACCCCTCATACCTCCCTGATAACGTAAATTACCCTCCGCCTCATTGCCTCAAATGATCAAACATCAAATTGCTAGTAAAAAAAAAGCAGGAGAAGGGAGAGTGAGGGGGAAGGAGAAACGCTGAACAGAACCACGGGCTGAGTCTAGATGCTTTGTCAGCCACGGAGGCGAGTCGGTGGCTGTTAAGCACTCGCTCAAGATGAATCCGTGGAAGGCTTTGAGCACAGTAATTTCTCTGACATTAAAGTGCACCTGAAAAACCCAAACAATGCTCCATAACTCCAGATTACCCCCGTCAGGACGGGGTTCTTGCTAGCGCGCTTGTTGCTGCTGCTCAGGGAGCGGGACGCGCCTGCGGCTGAGCGTTCTCCCGCGTCAGTCGGCCCAGCCAGATAAATGGCGCCGAGATTTGTTGTTGTTGTTGAACAACGCCGCGGCGGCTGCTCCCCAGATGAAAAATCCCTCCACTGGGCCGAAACCTCCGGACCCGAACAAAGCCGGGGACGCCCACGGGGGGGGGGTTGTGTGCTTCACATGGGTGTGGAGGGACAGTCAGCGCCAGGGAGAGAAATGTGGATCTGGGGAGGGTGACGAGGCGCAGTGAAAAGGCGAGGCAGTCTGTCTTGTCTCAGTATTTAAACGTGTGCTTAACGCGCTGCTCGGTGGAATGGTTAATCTGATAATGCTGGCTGTGTTTGCGGTAGTGCTCAGAAAAATGTTGACTGAAGTATTTCATGGGGATTGTGTTCTGCATGGCACAAAAAGAGCAATCGCTGTAGCGTACATGGAAATGTTCATTGCCAAATAGACTGGACTATGAAGAGGTTTATTTAGTGGCATACTTAGTATCGTATGAAAAGAGTTAAGTACGGATGTTTTATTAATATTTTTGGGGTGGGGATGAGGCTTAATGCTCAGGCAGGTTATGGATAAGTAATTCTGGCTGGAGATGGCCATATTCATAGATTTATAGATTTTAAAGCCATAACGGATAATTATGATAATCTAATCTGACCTCTCGCATCCCACCAGTATATACATCTTGCAACATAGCTCCTGCTTCAGCCAAGTGCTTATCCACATGCTTGATTTTAAGCACACAAGTAGCCCCTTTGAAATTCCATCGAAGGGCTACTCATGCGCTCAGAGCGAAGCATGTGCTCAAGTGTTCACTGAATCGGGACCATGGGAGGGTAATGAAGCCAGGTGAATAATTCATGTAGCCACCAGCTCTGGCCTCCTTTTCTGCTGGTGGAGTCTGCCTGAGCCGTTCGCCTTTTTCCTCCAGTGTAGCCATTGTTTGGATTCAGCCACCAAATAATTTCAGTGAAAAGTTCTTGGTCGGTGGCTCATTTGTGAGCCGCCCACTGTGAATATTAGAGCACCCAGGCCAGCTAGGAACCTGGCCTTCCTTCCTGAGCATGTATTGCTTTTGTTTTGATTGGCTCAGGAAGTCACATGGGATTGTGTCTGTTCCCCGGCTGGGCAAATAGAATCCCTATAATCAGGTTTCCAATGCAAATATTTGCATTTGGGATTCCAAAATTTGCTTTCTGGGAATTCTCATATTCGCGCTCAAGGTGACGTTTTGGTGCAATTCTTGCCCGTCGCGTGAAGAGTCACAAAGGGAGCAAGGCGCGAAGGCAGCCAGGGTGACTGTCATGCAGCAGCACAGTGAGTTTTGAGATGGATTGGCCCCTTTGTCTGGATGGTATCTGGAGCAAACCGATTGCTCCCGAGCCAGTTCTGAGTGGGGATTTGTCAGACTAGTTGGAATGATGACACTTCCGCGTAGACTGGGGGTTGTTGGCAAACAGTTCCTGGTGTGTGATCGGTCTTCCGAGCCACGCGGCATTGTCTGTAAGCATGCAAATAGCAAATCACATCGAATTACACCGGAAGGTCTTCATGGGTCAGATTATATTTGCATAATGCCAAATTTGATCAGGCCCCCTCCCGTTAGGGAACCCTGGCTATTAGCACAATGCGCATGATGTTAATAACATTCTAACAGGGCACTTCCACTACACATTTTCAGATGCAAACATTTGTGAAAATTGTAGGATTCACTAGTATTTTCACCAATGCCCAGCCGTGATCTGGATGTTCGTGAATTACAAAGGACGTGAGCTTTTGAAACTAGTGACCATCCATTGCTTTCACGACTGAGGTGTGTTTAATGGAACACTGGGAGCGTGCTCTGTACAGTCTTGGAAGAGGGATGTTTCACGCCGCAGGGGCAGGCTCTGTAGTGCAATGTAAGACGATGGGCTGAGATTTTCAGGCGACCCATAACTGTGGGTGTCATGATTTCTGGGTGCCCAAACACAGACACCTTAAAGGGCTCTCCTGTTCAGAGGATGGGCCCCACCACTCTCTCTGTAGGCATCCCCGGGTGGGAGGCAAACAGTGGAGATGACAAACAGCCCTAGTCCCCTGGAAAATCAATTCCTCTCTGCTTAGTTCAGGGTTTAGCCCAGCAGGACCAGTTTCCCTGGGGTGAGGTTGCCGACGGAGCTCACCTGTTGAGAGGCAGGTTTGTAGCGCCGGCTTGAGGGGCCAAAAGGGAGGGGGTTCTAAAGAAGTGGGGGAGTTGCATGGCAGCTGGCGGATGCCTCTCGGGCCAGGAGGGACGTGATGGGGGATGTCGCTGACCCAGCGTCTGGGGAAGCTCATGCGGGGTTGTGGCAGAGACAATTTTCTTGCGTCCGTTGATTGTTACGTTGTCAAGAGGTTTGGTTGGGGCAAGTGCAACCCACTGGTGAGTTTGTGTTTCGGGCCCCCCCGGAGCCGAGCCGCAGAGGAGAAGAAGTTGTCGCAGTCCCTAGCTGTAGCAGCTTCTGCCTGAAGGGCTGGAGGTCCCAGGTACATCCCTGGAGTGCTGGCCAAGATGGAGGCCAACAACAGTGGAGGCAGGTTGGCTGTTGCATGGTGCCAGCAGCCTGGCTAAGAAAAGGGTCGCTTGACAAGGAGTCGGAGATGTCTCCAAGGAGGCCGTGCATCTTCCCCACCTAGCTCAGCACCTGCTCCGGCGTGGGCCTGGTTGTTCCCCAGCCCACCAGCAGGGTGGTGTCTGGCACAGATAGCTATGCTTACTCCCTGGCACCTGCTTACTTACCCAGCGGTTCAGCTGTGCTCAGCTCCCCGGGAGGTTCCGCTGCCTTTTGCTTGGAAGCTTTGCTACTAGCACGTGCAAAAGCGTCACGTCCTCATGCTTTATTTGCCAGCGCAAGCCCGTGAGTTATCCCAGCTGACTCTCTTTTCAGGCCCAGTAGGTCAAGCCATTTCCATCTAAAATTAGTTGGGATGTAAAAGGGTCTTTTCTGAAATCCAAAATGTTCCGTGAAAATTCACATTGTATTTCAGATCTCCCATTTTTTTTCTGCAGAAAACAAAAAACCTGGAAAATCTGTGGTTTCTCGTCAACCCAAACGGAAAAATGTGTAGTGACAACTGAACATTTTTAAAAATGTTACATGGAAAAATAAGAAAAACTTAAGCAGGAAGCCCGTTTTCATTGCTTTGCGAATTCTTCCCTGGAAAAGCCCTGCGGGTTTCCAGTGAGTTCCAGGCCTGCCTTGGAGCCAACGCTAGACCATTTGGGGTACGGTCTGGAGGCTCTTCCTTATAAATGTCGTCCCTTGGTCACCTCAGTCTGGATGAAATGCAAAATCAGGTGCTGCAAGATGTGGTCATTAAGGATTCTGCAGCGTGTTTTGAAAGAGGAAGGCTCTTAGCCTCAGTGTCTTGGCCATAGGCCAGCTCGGGTAATTACATTCTGCTGGCCTGTATTCCACCCTGCAGTTCAAATGGAAAAATTATTCCTCTCTTCCCTTCCCGAGAGCGCTGCTGCATGGCGGGTTGCGGAAAGGCTGATGCTGCCCCACCCCCAGAGGTGGCTGCATTTCAGGGAGGAAAGGGAGCCCATCAGGCAGTTTGGCTGACAGGTGCAAGGGCACCGTACCAGAGTTTGGCTGGCATAAATCTGCAGCGCTCTCCCTGCGTGCAGGGAAACGGGGCTGATTTCCACCAGCTGGGGATCCGGCCCGGGCGCTAGTTGCTAGACTCTCTTCAGCGCGGGGGGCTGGAAGGAGGGGCTGGGTCTAGTGCCGCCACGGCGAAGGCAGCTGCGCTGGGAGCCGGTCTACTCTTGCAGCGGGGAGCGGGGGGCTGTGGGGCCCACGGAGGCTGGCCCCGAGGCGAAGCGGGAGGTCGCGCTGGCAGGCCTGACCCGCGCCTGTCGTTTGGAAAGAGCGGTTATCCCTCCAGATCAATGCTTTCCTGAGCACTTTAATGCACCCCCTCGGTGTCCTGAAACCCTAATGGTGCAGCCTGCGCGACGCGGCCATTTATTTCCCACAGATGGGGTGATAATTATTGACAAGATTGTAACTAATAATTAAACCCATTTGCTCCTTTACACACGGTGGTGAGAATTATTTCCAGTGGCTTTCGCAGGGCGGGGGTCACCCTCTTCTGGGGCGGGCAAGCTGGTGCTGCCGAGAGCCAGGCCAGGCAAAGGGCTCCCTCTGGGATTCCCAGGTGCTTTGCCGGGCCTGGGGCCTGCCCCCCCAGCAATGGTAACCCCCACTGGCCCCTACCCTCCAGGCCGTCACTGTGTCGCGCCGCTGCCCTGTCCCGGAAGGGCTGGGTGGCACCCTGCTAGCCCAGGGATGGCTCTGGCCCTACCTGACTCGGGGCAGAGGGCTGCTGCCCCAGAATTCAATCCCGGTGCTGCTCTCCCCCGTCACGCAACACGGCAGTGTGGCCTAGTGGGTAAGGCACTGGAGTGAGTCGTAGGAGACCTGGTCCCAGCTTGGTCGCCGAGTGACCTCGAGCAGGTTGCTTTGATGCCCTCCCTATGTGTGCAATGGGGGTCATGCTACTGCCTGCAAAGGGCTTTGCACTCTTGGGGAGAGGGCCTGCCACACCTGTCCCCCACTCCCGGGTCACCGGCTCCCTGGCCAGGCTCCCCCCACCATGCACAAACCAGCAGGCGGGGGAGCCGATGCAGAGGCTCCTGATGTGCCTGTGCTCCCCAAAGGCAGCTCAGGGTTGCCATCGTTTGCACACGTATGTCACATTTTGCATGTCTGTCATGTATGGATTGTAACACGCCCCGGGGCCACTTTGGGGGAGCGCCCATGGGCAGCAGTGCAGGCAAGCGGGAAGCCAGCTCCAGCCCACGCCCAGGCTGTGGGTAGGTCGCTGACCCCCAACAAACCCTCCCAGGCCACCTTGCCAGCTGGAAAGAGCTTTGCAGGTGAAAAGCGCCTCGGGCGCGACCTCCCCCCTGCGCCCGCCGCTGCCACTTGGTGGCACAGCGCACCCCGGGCTCCCGCAGAGGCGCAGCCTGGCGCACGTCCCGGGTCTGGCTGGGGGCGGACACTGTCTGGCGACACTCCAGCTGTCAGGAGGAGGGGGACACGAGCGAAGGCTGGTTCGGCGCCTTGTGTCCGTGCGCTCGGGCCACAAAGGAGCCGCTCCAAGCGAGGCCCCTGTGAAGAAAACGTGTCTGCACGTGGAGCGGAGCATGTCGGCCCTGCCCCAGTTCCCCGGCTCCGCTGGCGACGTTGGCCACGGGGCGGGGGCCGGCGGGGTCTAGCCCCCAAGCACGCAGGCTGGGGTGGGGAGGGAAGAGGGGCAGGCCGTAGAGGGAGCCTTGGCTCTGTGGCTGCCCCGTTGCCCATTCGCCAGCTAGAGCAACGGGTTGCAGCTGAGCCACTCCATGAAAAGGGGGAGCTGCCCCCCTGGCCGCAGAGCTCGGGGGAGGGGGACCAGGGCCAAGTGATGGCCTCATCTGGCACGGACTGTGCCAAGGCCTCGCTGGGGGGGCCCAGAGGGTCTGTGCTCGCACAATGCAGGGCTGGGCACAGAGCACGTGTCCGCGCCTCAAATGCCAGAGCCCTCCCCCCCGCACCGCACGGCGGCGGCTGCACGCACAGTGCACACAGTGACCGCCCAAGGCAAGGCACTTGTGCACGAAACACCACCCGTGCACCTGCCTGCGAGTGTCTCCCGTGGGGTGTGTCTACACCGTTGTGCCAGGCGGGCCGGTGCTAGCCTGACCCTGGCTCGAACGGCTCAAAGGGAGATGCGGCAGCACGGGGGAGAGTGCGGGCAGTGTCCCCGGCACGTACTTGCACGACTGGCCTGACCCGGGCGAGTGGCCCCGTGTCTTCCCTGCTGCTTCGACCGTGCCCGTCGCGGTGCCTGCCTGTGCCGCACGCCGCTTGCAGCGCGCACCGCCTTGGCTTTCCTCCGGGGGCAGCAGTCGCGCTCTTTTGGCTTGATCCCCTGGTTTCCTCCTTCCCCCAGGACGCCAGAGACTCCGGACCTGCCCCAGTGCAAGGAAATCAGCATTAGGCAGTTAGACTATACATCTGCCTGTCTGTCTGTCTGTCCACCCATCTGCAGGACTGACAGTGCAATACATAAAGATGGGCCAGCACAATCATAAACCCCTCAGCCCACCTCTCGCCCCCCTGCGTGCGGAGAGAAAGGAGACCAACCCTCAAGCCACACCTAACACGCCTTGCCTGCTGATTTGTCCTGTTCCTCCTCACTGTGCATCCCAGGCTTCCGTCTCCTTCCCCGACAAAGGCTGGGGGAGTTCCCAAAGGCAAGCAGCTCCCCATTGCGGGCCGTCTTTATTCTCTCTTTTCTTTCAGTCCCTTCCCCCCCAAGAAATTCCACTCCAAATGTTACAATAAGAAACCCACGTAAACCCTCACCCTCGACGCCTTAAATCAACTCCGCTAGGCCACCGTCCGGCAAACACTTCCTCGTGTGCTTAACTTTAAGCATCACAGGGACTTCTCACCACTCACAGACTAGCTGCACGCATACATCTTTGCAGGCTCGTGGCTTTTTAGTGGAAGACTCAAAAATGGCCACAGTGAAACCTGGGCAGTTTTGTACATCTGACTTACAACGACAGTTTGGGGAAATGACTCCACTTGTTTTAAAGAATGCTTAAAGTAATTCCTTACCAAACCCACATTCACCTGCAAAGTGCTTTGCAAATTTCTCCTTAAAGGCAATTTCAAAATAAAACAAAATTCCAATGCACACGTTGAGACAGCTTGAAAAATACTGAGCTAATTTTTGCCAAATCTGGATTGATTTTAACAGCTCAAGGGACACCTAAAAACAATGCAAAGTCACCACTTCTCACCTGAGGTTTCAGAGATTTTTTGGTTTTACGTTATCCGAGGTCAGCGATTCCGAGTGGGACGCATGGGCAAAGTGTAAGCCTTCCCCGGACCTGACTCCATCCCTCCCCGGACATTTGAAAATAAAAGCACCATCAGGCCATGATGAAGTGTGGCAAACGCCAGGGGGAAAGGCACCCATGGGAGAAAGTGGAGAGTCACCGGGGGGCAGAATTACAGCAGAAGCTGGCATTACGCTAGGGGGCCTTTGTGATCATCTGGCATCGAAGGGGCTCGCGAACGTTTTCAAGGGGCGAGCCGCATCTTCACAGAGAGATTTTCTTGTGGGCATCTGCCCCCGGCCTTCTCAATTGTGCAGACTGTCTGCCCAGCCACAAGCACAAGAGAACAGCGGGGTTCAAACTTTTTTTCTCATGACCAATTGAAGAAAGTCATTGATGCCCCGACCCCAACAGAATGTGACTGGAGTGCGGGCTCCGGGGTGGGGCTGGCGAGAGCTTTGGGGTGTAGGAAAGGGCTCCGGGTTTGGGGGGGTCAGGGCTGGGGCAGGAGGGGCTGACCTTGAGTGGATCCCAAGCAGCAGTGCAGGGGTGTGGCTAAGGCAGCTTCCTGCCTCTCCTGGCACGGGAGACCACGCTGCCCCCCAGAAGCAGCCAGCAGCCGGTTCCCAACCCATGGGGAGTGCGGAGCTAGTGCTCAGGGCAGGGGCAGGGGCAGTGCATGGAGCCCTGTGCGCTCCCAGCCCTTCCACATCTAGGAGCTGGGCCTGCTGCCGACTGCTTCTGGGGCACAACGCAGTCTGTGGGGCCGGGACAGGCAGGGAGCTGACTCAGCCCCCCCCACTGCACACCTGATCCCCTGCAGCCATGAGCCCCAGCGCCCGGCACTCCACCACCTAGCGTTTGGAACGGCTGCTCTAGAACAGGCCCTCTCCTTGGTGACAACAGCGGTTGGGTACCTGGCAGCGGAGCACTAGAGAAGCAGCTGAGCAGGAAGAATGTCCGGCCCCGGCTCCTGGCAGGCCAGTGGCCAGGACTCTACAGACTCCCCTCCCCATGGTGCGCACCCCAGTTTCCAGAGCAACAGGTTACAATCGTGTACCCCTGCCCATGCTTTCTCCCAGGGAGCCGGCTGTAGCCCTGTCAGGGTGTGCTGGTGGCTCTACGAGCCCCGAGTGGTCCCTGGTTTAACACTGCCCCCGGAGCACTGAGCCAGCCTTCTGAGCCCTTGCCACATGGCCGGCGACACGTCCGTCACCATAATATAGAATCATAGAATCACAGAATACTAGGACTGGAAGGGACCTCGAGAGGCCATCGAGTCCAGTCCCCTGCCCTCATGGCAGGACCAAATACTGTCTAGACCATCCCTGATAGACATTTATCTAACCTGCTCTTAAATATCTCCAGAGATGGAGATTCCACAACCTCCCTAGGTAATTTATTCCAGTGTTTAACCACCGTGACAGTTAGGACGTTTTTCCTAATGTCCAACCTAAACCTCCCTTGCTGCAGTTTAAGCCCCTTGCTTCTTTTCTATTCTCAGAGGCCAGGAAAAACAAGTTTTCTCCCTCCTCCCTGTAACATCCTTTTAGATCCCTGAAAACCGCTGTCATGTCCCCTCTCAGTCTTCTCCTTTCCAAACTAAACAAGCCCAATTCCTTCAGCCTCGCCTCCTAGCTCATGTTCTCTAGGCCTTTCATGATTCGTCTCTGGACCCTCTCCAATTTCTCCACATCTTTCTTGAAACATGGTGCCCAGAAATGGCCACAACACTCCAACTGAGGCCTAACCAGCAGAGCAGAGCGAAAGAATGACTCCTCCTGTCTTGCTCACAACACACCTCACCTAGAATCACGTTTGCTTTTTTTGCATCAGCGTCACACTGTTGGCTCATATTTAGCGTGTGGTCCGCTATGACCCCACTATATATGGGAAGCAAACCTGGCAGGACTGACCCGAGCTGCGTTAGCCACGCGCCAGCATGGCGGGGAGGCGCCTGGGAACCCCGCAGCAGTCCGGTGAGCAAGGGAAGGCCGAAATGCAGGCAGGGTCGGGACTCGCCTCCCTGCAGCAGAGACGCGGGCTGAGCGCAAAGGAAGCGTCCGCAAGGCAGCGGCGGGAACGAGTCCTGCTCTCTGCCCCAGGCCGCGGGCAGAGCATCGGGCAGCGGGGCAATGAGTCCCGTGGGCTGTGGTTTGTGCTAGGGGCCAATTTCACCGCTCCACTTTCCCCGCGTCTGGTGCAGAGAGCAGCCGTCCTATGGCAGCTGGACTCAGCAGCGCCTGCAACTGAGGCAGACCGAGCGCTGGGGGACAGGCAGGCTGGGGCGCCAGGGCCTCGGAGGGCAGAGGGAGAAGAGATTCCACCCCGCCTCGTGGAGCCGTGCTCCGGGCCTGCCATGCGAATCGCACCCGGCTCCCAAGCGCGTCTTTCTACTCCCAGCTGTTGCCGGCTCCTCGCACGGGCACGGCCAGAGACACGGGGGGACTCGCTGGCTACAAGAATTCTGGGGAGGCCACGGCCTGGGGGCGCAGCCCCGTGCGCGCTCGCCCTAAAGGAACCGCTCCCCGCCCGGTAACATACGCCAGCGCCACTGTCCGCCGCGCCGCGCCCCGCGGGGTGGGGCCGGCGGAGGGTCGGGGGGCTCGCTAGGACCCGGAGAGGGGGGCCGAGCGCACAAAAGCTGCATCTCAAAGCGCCCCGAGGATTTGCTCTTGTTCCAATTAAAACGCCACTTGATTGGTCTCGAGCAGAAAAGGCCCCGGGGCGTCTTTTCACATTGAAATGGCGGCGAGACAAAGGCCCCGCTGGGGAGGCGATTAGGGGAGCGCCGGCCCCGCGAGCCGGCCTGGGCTCAGTAGCTGGGAGACGGCGCGCAGGAGCCGCGGAATCCGGGGCTGTCATGACAGCCGGGCCGGCCCGCCCCGCCTCTCTCTGTGCCGGGCACAGCCCCTGCCCTGGAGCAGCGCATCGCCGCGGAGGGGCCTGCCTTCTGAATGGCAGCCACTCGCCGGCCTTCTGCGCTCCATATGGGGACATTGTCTGGCCTTCGCCCGGCTGGCCCCCCGCCTCTCCCCGCCCGCCCGCCCGTGCGCACAGAGCCGGCTCGCTCCCCTTCTTACCAACCCCTGGGTGGGCAGCGGGGCTGCGCCTGGGGCCGGACGGGAAGGGAGCGAGTTTCCCTGAGCCCGGCCGGGCTGTGCGCGGGGACAAAGGCAGGAGCGGGGTGCGTGCCTTGGGGCGCCGTGACGCAGCTCTCCCCGCCTGAGAAACAGCCGCTGCACGGCACCAACCCTACACCGCAACCCTGGCTGTGTAACGCGCACCACTGTCGCACCCGTCTGCCGGGGACACCCATTGCCGACTGTCACTGTACAACGCGCTCCTCCAGAGCACCCAGCCCACTGCACCACCCAAGCAGACTGTAACTCCGATTGTATAACGCGTTCCTCTGATACCTGTCTCCTTGTGACACTCACTGCCAACTGTAACTGTACAACGCGCTCCTCCAGAGCACCCAGCCCACTGCACCACCCAAGCAGACTGTAACTCCGATTGTATAACGCGTTCCTCTGATACCTGTCTCCTTGTGACACTCACTGCCAACTGTAACTGTACAACGCGCTCCTCCAGAGCACCCAGCCCACTGCACCACCCAAGCAGACTGTAACTCCGATTGTATAACGCGTTCCTCTGACACCTGCTCCTTGTGACACCCACTGCCGACTGTAACTGTACAACGTGCTCCTCCAGAGCACCCAGCCCACTGCACCACCCAAGCAGACTGTAACTCCGATTGTATAACGCGTTCCTCTGACACCTGCTCCTTGTGACACCCACTGCCGACTGTAACTGTACAACGCGCTCCTCCAGAGCACCCAGCCCACTGCACCACCCAAGCAGACTCTAACTCCGATTGTATAACGCGTTCCTCTGACACCTGCTCCTTGTGACACCCACTGCCGACTGTAACTGTACAACGTGCTCCTCCAGAGCACCCAGCCCACTGCACCACCCAAGCAGACTCTAACTCCGATTGTATAACGCGTTCCTCTGACACCTGCTCCTTGTGACACCCACTGCCAACTGTAACTCTATAACGCGCTCCTCCAGAGCACCCAGCCCACTGCACCACCCAAGCAGACTCTAACTCCAATTGTATAACGCGTTCCTCTGATACCTGTCTCCTTGTGACACTCACTGCCGACTGTAACTGTACAACGTGCTCCTCCAGAGCACCCAGCCCACTGCACCACCCAAGCAGACTGTAACTCCGATTGTATAATGCGCTCCTCTGACACCTGTCTCCTTGTCTGTAACTCCAAAATGTGCTCCTCCAGGGCACCCAGCCCACTGTACCACCCAAGCAGACTGTAACTCCGATTGTATAATGCGCTCCTCTGATACCTGTCTCCTTGTGACACTCACTGCCGACTGTAACTGTACAACGTGCTCCTCCAGAGCACCCAGCCCACTGCACCACCCAAGCAGACTCTAACTCCGATTGTATAACGTGTTCCTCTGATACCTGTCTCCTTGTGACACCCACTGCCAACTGTAACTCTATAACGCGCTCCTCCAGAGCACCCAGCCCACTGCACCACCCAAGCAGACTGTAACTCCGATTGTATAACGCGTTCCTCTGATACCTGTCTCCTTGTGACACTCACTGCCAACTGTAACTGTACAACGTGCTCCTCCAGAGCACCCAGCCCACTGCACCACCCAAGCAGACTGTAACTCCGATTGTATAATGCGCTCCTCTGACACCTGTCTCCTTGTCTGTAACTCCAAAATGTGCTCCTCCAGGGCACCCAGCCCACTGTACCACCCAAGCAGACTGTAACTCCGATTGTATAATGCGCTCCTCTGACACCTGTCTCCTTGTCTGTAACTCCAAAATGTGCTCCTGCAGGGCACCCAGGCCACTGTACCACCCAAGCAGACTGTAACTCCGATTGTATAATGCATTCCTCTGACACCTGTCTCCTTGTGACACTCACTGCCAACTGTAACTCTATAATACACTCCTCCATAGCACTCAGCCCACTGTGCCACCCAATCAGACTGTAACTCCGGTTGTATAATGTACTCCTCTGACACCAGTCTCATTGTGACACCCACTGCTGACTGTAACTCTATAAAGTTCTTCTCTCTAAGTAACACCCATTGCAGATTATCACTCTCACTGTACAAAGTGCTGTACAACACATCACTATAAAACCCCACTCAGGGGGACACCCAGCCTAATTCTGATTGTGCCAAGAGCACAAAGCTGAGGGGACCCCACGCCGGGCGAGTCCATAGACATTCCAGCGAGGACTGGACCAGCTAGTGAAATCTATCCGCTCAGACAGGGTCAGACTCCACAGTGTCGAGGGTCCGATCTGGCTGGGATAAAATGAGACGCTGCCTCACCAAACCCAGAACGAATCAGAACTGACCCAGCTTCACGGTCTGAAAAACCATCGTTAACTTTTCTTTCCCCTCTTTGTGCTTCTCTCTGTTGCCTGAATTGCATGTGGACTGTATGTACAGTCCCACGCCGCCCCCATGTCCCTCCGGCTCTCCTGCCAGGCCCAGGGCTGCGCTGTGCCGGGAGCTCAGGAGACAGGCCTTCTTCTCGTGATCTCATCTCTGCTCAGCGCCAAACAGACTCCCCATGCCCAATGGATGGCAAGTATTATTTTCAAGCCTGATGTTCGGGTCATACACCAGATCACCCTCCAGAGAGGACAGATGGTCCAGCAGTGCCCAGCCCAGGAGCTAGCCTGCAAGCCAGGAAACCTGGACACAAATCCATGTTCTGCCACCGAATTGTTACGTGACCTTGGGCAAGTCACTTCATCTCTCTGTGCCACAGCTGTTCAATGCAGATAACAGCCCTGTGCTTCACAGGTGGCAGAGGCTACCCGCGTTGAAGGCTGTGAGGTGCTCAGCTACTACAGTGCTGCGGGCTGCATAAATACCATGCAGAGCTCCAGGCTGTCAGAGAACTTCTGGGGCTTGTCCACCATCCCCTGCAAACATGCAGCTGTGCTCTCTCCGTTCAGTTCCCTACGGAGAAGCCAGCTGGAGCAAGGGCCCAGCTTCCCCCTTCGTCGCACCAGTGAAACCCCAAAGCAGGCGAAGCCCCTGAACTCGAGCAGGAGAGGCAAGGGGCAGATTTAGCTAAACTCTCCATCCCTGGGCAATGCTGGGGACTGAACACAAGGTGGCACATCTCTGCGAGTCGCGGCTGCTGCTGGTTTCTACTGCTGCCATGCCTAAGGCAGGGTCCCCGTTATGAGCCTTGGCTGGGGTAGCTACGTGGGCCAGGGATGTGACGGAGCATGGCTAGTGCACCGGAGTTACTGGAATGTCTTGGGATTCACCGGATTCACCCCGTCTGCTGCCCCCGGGAATTCTTACATGGACACCGGCCCGCCAGCCAGTTCCGCTGCCTGGGCCACAGCCCATTGAGAGCTGACAGGTCGACACGGGAACCTCAGGTGGTGTGTGCGGCGCCCCTCCGCCTGGCTGTGCAGCAGTGGGCCCAGCAAGGGTTCCCTCCTGCCCAGCACCTCAGTCTTTCGCTTTGGCTGGGGGTTTGCGAGGTGGTGGGGGAGTTTAAGGCCTGGGGGGAATCGCAGCTCCTGGTTTGTCTTGCATTCTGGGCCACCTTGGCGGAGCAACTGAACGCCAGTGCCACCTGCGCGGTCCGGTCTGGAAAAGAGGGTAAGATGAGAGGGCATGGGGAGGAAGCAGGGGGTCAAGTAGCTGTGCATGGAGCAGCGATTCTCAAACTTTGGGTCGGGACCAGGGTTCCCTCTAATTTTTTCCTTCCAGGGATGGAATCAATGTTGTTCTGCGCACCAAGGAAAATGCAGGTGCGCACCACCCATAGAAACCCACGCTACTGGCTTTGGGCAGCTCTGCTAATCAGCTAGGCAGCACTTGAATCTCGGCTGGGCGGCCGCCCACGCGCTCAGCTTCCAGGGAACGCTGGTCGGGACCCATTTTACTGAGGTGGCCAGAGCTGGCTTAGACTTCCTGGAAGCCCTGGGTTTTCAGCTTTGCCTTCCTCCCCAGCCCGGAGCTCTGGGGCTCAGGGTTTGCCCCCCTCCTCCGGGGCAGTGGGGTTTGGGCAGGCTCAGCTTTGGTCCCTTTCCTGGGCTCCTGTGGTAGTTTTTGTTGTCAGAAGGGGTCACGGTGCAATGAAATCAGAGAACTCCTGGGACAAAGTAACCTCTGGTCCTGTTCTTCATCTCACAGCCTTTTGGAAGCCTGAGAAGCCCAAGGGACACGTACCCATAAGACTGAGGAGGGTCTCCCTAGTGTCAGATGGCTCTGGAAATGCAAGAAGGAGCTGTGACGGCGCGTTGGGGTTCCCCCGACTCCTGCACCCCCGTAGTGGCACGATCAGACTCCGCCAGCCAGTCGGATTGAGGGAGTCTATTGCTTCTCCAAGGATGCCGCACAGCACAGATGTCATCTGGTTCCAGGGCAGGCCTAGGATGCCTCAGCCCCCCTGGAGATGGGGGAGACTGGGCCCCTAAATCCCAGCCCCTTGCTTAGGCTGCTTCCTCCATGATTCCAGACAGAAACTGACTCTCTTCCAGCCCTGCCCCCCAGCCAGGGGTTGGTCTCCACCTTCCTTCCTTTGTCTCCGTCCCTGGGAGGCGACCTGTGGGACAGGTTGTGAGACCCTTGCCTAGTGACTCATCCGCTGTCCTGTTGGGCCGTGCTACAAATAGCCACCAGTGGAGGTCACCCACTGCCCAAGCCCAGCAACCAGCAAGGCACCCCCAAACCACACTGGGTTATAGAGCAGATAGCACGCCCCCACTACGTCACAGGAGAACCAGGGAGCACTAGAAATCTTCCGGTGAGATCAGCAACTCCAGGAGGTTCAGACGGGCTCCGGCTGCTCTTCCAGGGGCTGATCCATCGCTTGCCTTACTCGGGGGGGTTTCGGGTGTCCCGAGAACTGGTTGGGAAGGTTTTGATGAAAGGCTCATCGCTGGAAAATGCTGCTTCCTCCAAACCAGAGCTGTTCACAGAGAAAGGGTCAGTTCTGACAAAAATGCCATTGTGAGAAAATTCTGGTTCTCAGTCCAAAACCACTTTTCATTTGGAAATTGAAGTTAATTGATGGGAAGGAAAGAAAAGGGGGGGGGGAGGAGGAGGTTGAAAGTTAAACAAAATGTTTTGAAATTATTAAACCAAAACATGGAGATTGGCATGCCTTGAGGAGGGACAGGTATTTGGTTTGCATAACTTTCCAAGGTTTTGACTTTTCACCCTGATGCAAAACAGGAAAGATTCTTGAAAATTCTTGCAGCACACGAAAAGCATTTCCTGACCAGCTCCTGGTGTATCGCCACAGATTTCGGAGGTCAATGCTGTTGTCAATCTGGAGTAACGGAGTGAGCAAACAGGCCCAGAACATTTTGAATGCCTAGTTTCTGATGTTTTTTTCATCATGAATGAACATACGCCTGCTGAGAGTTTCTCTGCAGAAGACATCGTCTGAAAAGAAACCCCATGAAAAATTCCTTCAAGCGCAATGAAAATATTACATCATCCTAAGAGGGATGTGTAGATCGATCAAGAAGTAGAGGATGCCTGTCCCTTATGCAGCTGGCTTTAATTGATCAGCTATAACAAATTTAGTGCTGGTGCAGGGTGGGCGCAGGAGAACCCTAGATACTTATGTCCTTCGATGTCCACACACCACGCTGGAGTCATGCGCACTACCTCAAGATTGTCAACACTGCCTGGACAAGACTGTCGCTCTGGATGCAGGACAGTCTCTGGGCCCATACAGCCTTTCTGCTAGGTTTGACCTCAGGGCGTTGCTGTTTGGGGGTGGAGATCGTTGGCCACTGGGTCACCAAACTCCTTTGGGCGAAGAGACGGCGGTACTCGTTCTGCGTTCTTCACCAACCAGTCCTCCAGCCGTTCAGTGCTTGCTCCCTACCAGCAGCCTGAGCCCCTGGCCCCGCTGGACTACTTGCATCTCCCCGATGAGGCCAGAAGCCAAGACTGGGGCCAAACTGGACAGGTGGGATGCCCTGCGAGAAAGGCTCTTGGGCGCTGCCTCTCACGCAGCCTGACTGTTAGCGTGGGCACGCCCCCCCCCCGTCCCTTCTCCACCTCTCAGCGCTGGGCTGGGGAGCAGCCACCGTCTGAAGACGCCTGTTTGAATGCAGCATGCGCAGGGGTGGGAGGATAAGGGTGGGAGAGAGGAGAGGTACCGACACAGCGCTCCTTGGCAGTGATTTATAGACTGGGTCAGGCACAAATTGACTCGTATGCAAGAAATGTAAATGGAATCCAGACTTTTGATGGAGAAGCTCATTTTCAGACTTAAACGCTTTAGATTAAACACACTCGCACACAAATGCTGGCGAGGAGGGTGTTTTATATAATTTACATTACAAATCAATTCATTATCCGCACAGGCAGGTTGCGCTGATTTTCAAGGATCGGAGATTTGATGAAGAGGATTCATTTCAAGAAATAAACCTTTTAAATTAACCACAAGATGAGGGAAATTTCTTTATTTAAAAAATGTGCCAGCCCCTTCTTTGTTGCTTTTATTATTATTAATATTATTTTCAAGTTGGCTTTGGGTCATTAAGGAGGTTCCAGAAGTCACCGATTGCCTTTTGGGGGCATGAGAGCTGAGAGCTTAGGATGCTGCGAATTTCATCGGGCTTCAAATCTGTCATTCACTGCAGCTGCGTTTGTGCCCCAAGGGGGGTTTGGGCCCCATTGCAGGTGGGGGAGCACTCAGGATTCAATGAACACGCACACTCTGCTCCTTCTCGGTCCAGGATGGTCCTGCAGTCCGTCGCCGGACACTGGGGCAGGGCCGACGGCTGAATGAGTGTGGAATCTGGATTCCTGTCTCCTCCCGGGATCGTGGGTGAGGTCCATGGGCAGAGGAGCTCAGGATAGAGCGGCTACTGGTCCCAGGAGAGGGTGATCCTGCTCGGGCACATTTCTGAGCCAATGGCAGAGGGGTGAGGGACACTCAGTGCTGAACGAACATGGGTCTTGGCTTCTCTTCTCTGCCTAGGTGTGGCAGCCCTCCTTGAGGGCCTTGAGGCAGCCTGCTGGAGAGCCGAGACGGAGGGAATGAAGGCTGAGACTAAATCCCCCCTCGCTCCGGGTAACCCCGGTTCTTTGGGGGCAGGGCGCCCGGCACAGTCCTGGGTGGAGATCCTTCCTCTTCTCTCGCGCTCTCCCGCCGACACGCCCCTGGGGGGCAGAGAACCAGGGGAGAGGAGAGATGGACAAGACCACAGGAGGTGTCGAGTCCAGCCCCCTGCTCAAAGCAGGCCCAGCCAGGGCCTTGTCAAGATCCCCGGGACCTGGCTGGCGACACAGCTGGCAGCAGCCCCTCGACACAGGTCTGGTTACCGAAAGGAGGGAACTCGCCCCCGAAGAAGCCAAGGGAGAGGCACGATCCCGGCATGCCCCTCCTGTCTGGCTGCTTCAGCCACAAGAAGGAAATCGGTGGGCTCTCGGGTTCAGGTACTCCCCGTGGTCCAGCGCGGAGGGGGCTTGGCACCACGGCAGGTCCCAGCCACACCGATGCGCCACTGGCTCCTGACCAGTTATCGGTTTGCGGACAAGAGAACCTCCAGCCTGCCGCCTCGGAAGGAGCAGGCCCTCCTGGCCCTGCGGCGTGGGCGGTCTCAGCAGGGGCGACAGCCAAGGTGGCGGGAGGGGAACCGTTTGCAGTCAGCCCCCCGGAAGCATCCCGGACAGCTTTCCCAGCTGCACACCCAGTGTGTGCGGGGAGGCCCCTTGCAGCCACGTCGGGGGAGGCGCGTGGCGGCGACTTCACAGCAGCATGCGCCAAGTGCTGAGGACGGGGAGCGAAGCCTCTCGTCTCTGGCTGGGAGGCAGGTGGCCCCGAAGAAAGCAGAATGTCATTACCTGAGCTGGACCTGGGCCAAGACATCAGGGTTAACAACCCTAATCTTGCAAGAACGCCATGGGACCCTTAATGGGCACGGCTGGCCAAGACCTTCCTTCTACCTCCTCCAAACGGCGAGGGCGCACGTTGGAACACGGCGGTCGCTGCTTGTCTGCTCTCATGTGGCCAGTTCTGGGGCCTCTCGTGGGGCCTTACAGACCTGGCCAGCACAAACCCGGGGCAGAAAATCCCGGACACAAGTGACCTTCAAAACTTTTCTTTACAGACCAACGAGCAAAAACCCTGTCGGGATTTAGCCGAATGTGCCCAATGCCACCTCCTTCAATAGTTGCCTGCAAAACGAGAAAAAATGCCACCTATTGGGAGCCAGTCCTGGCTGGGCATCAGCCGGCAGCCAGGTGTGAGAAGTGGAAGAGGAATACATCTCATTAATGTGGAATTGTTTTTAGGTTAATAATCTTGCGTTAATTTTCCTTTAAAATATTGTCTTTGACCGTTAAACGCACGCGCTGTTATAAAAAGAACGTAATAAATGATCTTGAAGCAAATTCTCCTGCCAAATGTCATAATTTATTTGCATAATTAGCTCTTAATTTTAATTCAATATGCAAATCCACGCTTCCTTTAAATTGCAGCAGCCTGTTTCCCGGCCCTGGCTGCCATGAATTTATTGTGACGCGGCTGCCGGAGCCTTCTGGGGATGGCGGAGTGGGGGAGGGGCCCTGCCTGCCACCGGGTGGAGGCATTTGGGGGTTTGCTTCCCCATAGGCTGGACCCCACTGTCCCACTGGTCCTTGTCATCTTCCTGCGCTCAGCTTCACTCTGCTTCCGCCCCTCATCTGGCGGGGCTCCCCTGGACTGCCTCACTCTGCTCGCTCCGGCTCGCTGCCCCCCTCCTGGAGGGGCAAACCGGTGTGGGGGGGGGTCTGCAGCGGGGTTAGTTCGGAGACGCACCCAGCGCAGATGGGAGCCCACCGGGAGTCCTGGCATCCCTCGGGACAATTGGGACGGTTGAGTCGGGGCTGCTCCCGCTTGGGGCAGGGCGCTGGGCTCGATACCGCCTGAGGTCTCTGCCCGCCCTGGGGTTCTAGGATTCAGTGGGCTTTGGACCAGGCCTGGCGGGATGCCAGACAGGACCCAGCGCGTCGCGTAGCTCAGCCCTGCCTTCCACGCAGCCCTGCCCCTCGCCGGAGCCAGGCCCACGTCACAGCTCTGGCAGGCCCATGCCTCAGCCTGCCCGCCTCGGGCCCCCGGCGCCTGGCCTCGCCCTGGCCTGGCACCTGGGGGCATTGCTGGGGGCTTGGCGTGGGCCTGGCGGGGGGAGCAGGTGGCAGTGAGGAGGGCGTCTCGTCTGAGGCCGGCTGAGAGCGGATCCGGTGGTGTTCGGAGGGGCAGGACTGGCGTTCGCTGGGGGTGGGGAAGGCGGAGCGTTTAGCTCGGGGCGCAGAGGGGCAGACCCGGGGGGGCGAGGCAGAGCGGTGGAGGCTGGGCTGGATCTGCCGTGGCAGAGGGAGGCAATCGGGTTCATGCCATGGGGGGCCAGGGGGCCGTGGAGGGGCAGGGGACGGAGGGACGGAGGGACACTGGGGGTTCGGGTGGGTGCGCAGAGAGGACAGACGAGGGAGGTGAGGGGAAGGAGACAGACAGGGCTGGGTTTCGGGTCAGGAAGGGGCAGGGATGCAAAGGGGTGCGCAGCCGGGGCACAGGCGCTGCTTCAGGGTTAGCCTTGAACTCCCGTCTGCCCCGGCCCGGAGCCGTCTGTGGTGCTCCGTCCAAAGGAAGGAGGGAGCTGCCCCTGCAATCAGCAGCACACGCAGCAAAAGCCCGGCTGGTCGGAGACTCCAGCCCGCCAGCTGGGGACAGGGCAAGTGTCCTGGGGCCGAGAGTCTGCTGGGTCCCGTGCAGTCAAGTGAGCAGAGGATCGGGCCCGGGGGCGCGGCGGGGGGCTCTCCAGGGAACCCAGCCGCTATGCTTTGAGCCCCCGCAGGGGGGCTTGCAAGCACCCTTCAAAAGGGGAATAGGGGGGCGGGCGCTGGTGTAACCAGAGCCCAGGGCTTAGCGCACAGGCCGGGGAGTCACTGGAAGGGACACATTAGCTTAGACAATGCCAGATCCTTTTCACTGGGGGGATAATTAAATGTTGCTTCATCAAAGGCGACAGTTTGCAAGCTGCTCTCCCTGTAACTCTATCGCATTCACCTCCCAAGGTGGGCCGTCTGCATCGGCACGCCTGGCCCTGGGTGTGGGGTGCATTGGATCGGGACCTGGCCCTGGGTGTGGGGTGCATCGGATCGGGGCCTGGCCCCGCTCTGGGCGTGGGGTGCATGGGATTGGGGCCTGGCCCCGCTCTGGGCGTGGGGTGAATCGGATCAGGCCTGGCCCCGCTCTGGGCGTGGGGTGCATCAGATCGCGCCTGGCCCCGCTCTGGGCATGGGGTGCATGGGATCGGGGCCTGGCCCCGCTCTGGGCGTGGGGTGCATCAGATCGGGCCTGGCCCCGCTCTGGGCGTGGGGTGCATCGGATCGGGGCCTGGCCCCGCTCTGGGCGTGGGGGTGCATGGGATCGGGGCCTGGCCCTGGGTGTGGGGTGCATGGGATCGGGGCCTGGCCCTGCTCTGGGCGTGGGGTGCATTGGATCGGGCCTGGCTCCGCTCTGGGCGTGGGGTGCATGGGATCGGGGCCTGGCCCCGCTCTGGGCGTGGGGTGCATGGGATCGGGCCTGGCCCCGCTCTGGGCGTGGGGGTGCATGGGATCGGGGCCTGGCCCTGGGTGTGGGTGCATGGGATCGGGCCTGGCCCTGCTCTGGGCGTGGGGTGCATCGGATCGGGCCTGGCTCCGCTCTGGGCGTGGGGTGCATCGGATCGGGGCCTGGCCCCGCTCTGGGCGTGGGGTGCATCGGATCGGGCCTGGCCCCGCTCTTGGCGTGGGGTGCATCGGATCGGGGCCTGGTCCCGCTCTGGGTGTGGGTGCATCGGATCGGGGCAGCTAGGGAGGGCGAAGTTTAGGGGCAGCAGGAGGAGCCCAAGCGGTAGCGGGGTGACCAGTTGGGGGCTTGCTGGGGAGGGAAAGCTGGCTGGGTGGCTGGGTGGGGATGGGGGGGCAGGAAGGGAAGACAGAGGCTCTGGTGTCTTGTTACAGTCCAGGCAGCCTTAGATCTCTGGAGGGGAAAAAGAGTCCAGCCCCAAAGCACAGGCCTTTGTTAGAGCTGAAGAGACTCTCCAGGAAACACTGAGAACCACAGAGAAAGAGGGAACAGCTCAAATTCAGCCTTAAATAATTAAAACTTGCAAAGAAATTGCCGGCCCCTGCTTGCAAGCCAGGGCTGGACAGAGCAACCTCCTCCCAGCCCCTGTGGGAACAGTCAGCCGAGCGAGCCTCGGGCGGGGGGGCTTGGCAGGGGAAGGTGCCCCCGCTGCTGGGAACCCCCTTGGCGCAGGGCAGCGCAGGACGGCTCTCCGGAAGCGGCTCGGGGATCCGCAGGCCAGTGAGGGGATCTGAGCTTGGGCTCATTCCTAGACTCGTGCCCCAGCACCCAGCAAGCCGCTCATGCCTGCCCAGCGCCTGTACGGAGCCTTCCCCCGCTCCAGATTTCTGCCTGGCCGGAGCGTGCAGGCCTGCGCCTGCAGATAAGGAGGATGAGCCTGTGCCTGTGTGTCCAGCCACGCAGGTGGGCGGTATGAGCATGCGCATGGTTGCACCAGAGCGTGCACATGCGTGCATTGTGCACCGTGCATGCGGTCGCACCGGGGTGAGGTGTCCACACAGGGGTGTGGGCCGGGGGATGTGCAGGGCGGAGGTTAGAGGAGCATCTGCGGGTGCACACGGACGTGCCCAGGCCTATCCCTGTGGCACATGGTGATGCAGCCAGCTCCCTTCTCCTTTGGGCTGGACTCAAACAAGGGGGCAGCCCCCCGGCGCCAAGCCCTTCTGAGCGCCAGTCTGGACTGAGCCCTCCAGCCTGTGTCTGCAGGGGAGCCTGGGGCAAGGAGCCAGGAGGAAAACTCCTGGGCCTACCTGATCTCCACGGGCTCAGGCACTAGCCAGGGGCCCCGAGCAGCCACCAGAGGGTGCCCATTTGCACCCACCTGGCCCTGCAGATTGCACATGCTTTGGAAAACCAGACCCCTGTGCACCCGTGGGGCAGGCACCGCAGGGCTTCCTTCCATGGCAGGGGGTTGGAGACGCCATGCCGGGCGCCTCCACAGTGCTAGTGAGCCCCACAGCGCCCCCACGCTGCCCTCCGCCCTTCATCCAGCCAAACCCAGGGCTGCACCTGCACCAGGTACACCTCCGCCCCCTCCCCTGCCTCTGCTGACCCCCCACATGCCAGGCGGGGCTGCGGCTTCGGCTTCACCCAGGGCCAGTTGCGGCAGCTGGGCACCCCCCGGGGATGACCCTATGTACAGCAGTGCATAGCCTTCACCCCCCTCCCCCAGCAGCTTTCCCCTGCTGGAAATCCCCCTGCCCCGGGACCAGAAGGGGTCAGAGTGAGGCGCCTGCATTTCTCTTCCCGGCCCTTCACAGGCTGAGGGCGTCACTCCCAGCCCTGTCACCTGCTGCCCTGCCACTCGGGCGTGGGACCCCTCACGCCTCTGCTGGAGAGCGGTGCTGAGGATTGCAAACCCGCCCACCACGGCCCATGCAATGAAGATCGCTGGAAGCAACAGTGGCCATTGTCCCGTGGCAGGCCCAGTAGCACCAGAAGGGCCTGACCGAGATCAAAGTCCCAAGGCACAAGGTGCTGCACAAACAGAGCCAGAGAGAGCCCTTGCCCCAAAGAGCAGACACTGGAAAAAGACCAAGCAAAGGCAGGGCAGGAAGTGTCGTGTCCAGGGACACACAGCAAGTCAGTGGCAGAGCTGGGACAGCTCCCAGCCCGGGGCACTAGCCAAGACCACAGCCAGCTGCGCCTCTGGTTTGGGTTTGGGTTTGGTTTCGTGCCCAAGCACAAGGAGTTGGTGGATTTTGCTCTCACTCCATTACTACACCGGCTTGCGGGCCACGCGCTTTTGTGGAAAAGAAAGAGGAGAGTTGAGCCCTCGTGGCTGCAGTGCCAAGCCCCAAAACATCCGCTCCCCAAGGCTGCAAACCCAGAGGACAAGTCAGCAGGACGCCGCGTTTCTTCTTAGCTGTGAAACCTCCCGATTTTGAAACCAAATCTCTCCACCTCCCGAGGGACTATGGCACCCTTGGGACTGGCCACACTTTTCCTAACGCCGATGCCTAGTGGTTAGATCCTGGGGCTGGGAGTCGGGCACCTCACCGCATTCCTCCAGCAGTGTCTGGCCCTATTCCCAAGTGCATCTTGGTGTTTCTTTTGCGCCAGGCAAAGTTGGAGGGAAGCTCTGTGCTGCCCCTCGTCCCCATGGACTAGGCTCGGGACGCAGCGGCAGCCCACGTGGTCGGAGCTGCTGCGCGGTCAGACGGAGAGGGCGAGGGCCGGCGGTGCAATTGGCTTGCCTTCCGCGCCTTGGTGCTTTTGGACGCCTGCCTGTCTCCGGGCCCCGGCCTGCCTCTGGCGCGCCACCTTGGGCTGTGCCTGGCCCATCCCGCCGACGCGGCCATCTGCCTTGCTTAGCTAATGGGTAAAGCCGCTGCCAGGCTCTGTGGTCGTGCCTCTCCCCTTGCCACGGCTGCAGCGCGCCTGCCCCTCGGAGCCACCACCAGCCCCGGTCCCCAGCCCCCGGCGCCTGGGGAAGTGTACAAAATGTCAACCTCAGCGGAGTTTTTAACCTGGAGTGATAGCTTTACTGATTTGCCACTTTACTACTCTTGTTAATGAATTTTTAATCTTCTTAATGACATTAAACACAGAAAGTAATTAAGGAAAACAAGTTTGAAACTGCTGACTTAAACCCTTTATTCAGAACTATTTAATGTAGAATTAATTTGATTTTGCCCATTATTCAAATGAACGCATTACCTTCCCGTGCACTGGCCTCTGCTTTTATGCGTTTTGGTCTTGTTTTATTCCGCATGTCATAGGGCGGGTTTGTCCTTTCTCTGGGACGCAGCCAGAGGGGAGAGCCAGCCCAGAGCATTGCTCCTGGCTCCTGTAACGGCTTGCTGCGTCAGGGAGTTGCTGGTGATTCGTAGCCGAGGGTAGCGCACGGGAATTACCAAGTCCCTGCCAACGGTTAGCGCCGCGGGGAGGAACTGGGATTCCAGAGTCGCTTGGCTCCACTGGAGTCAGCAGCGCGGATTTGACAAACCCCTGGGCCGCCTCCCCGCGAGGGGCAACATGTCAAAGGCCTCTGCCATGCTGGGCGATCGCGACTGGCCTGCACCGTTCTCTGTTAGAAGGGTGCTCCCGGGACCCTCATGGATGCCCCGGTGTCCCCGACAACGCCACGGGCGGAACTGTGCCGAGGGCCGGCTCTACCTGACGGCGCTGGGCAGAGGGTCTTTTTCTTCTTTGAGTCCCAGCTTGGCTTTTTCGGACCCACCTAACCATGGGAACTGGCTACCTGGCTGCCCCTTTGTCCCCAAGGGCTTGCCTTCCGCGGGCTGCTTCTGTCGGGGGGATGGGTGCGAGGAGACAGGTCTGGTCTCTGCGTCGCCCTGGGTGTGCGCGCAGAAAGAGACACAAAGCTCCTTCCCCCAGCGCCCACCAGCAGCGCCCTTGCTGAGGAATCCTCGCGCCCGCCACGCCAGGGAGCACGGTGCCCAGGAAGCCTCGCTTGCTCCCAGGGTCACCTTCCTCGTTCCCTCTTGGGCGTCCTGCCGCCGCAGGGCTGGGGTGCCGGGCGCTAACCTCGCCCCTGCGTCTGCCACCAGGTAACCCCGCTGTCCGCCTGGCCCGGCTCTGACGTGCTACGGCTGCCGCCTCGTCGCCCCCCCCGCTGGCTCTGCTACACGGCGGTCTCGCCCGCTCCTCTTCGGAGGGCCCGTGGCACACCCATGGCCTCTAGGGGAGTCGGCGGGCGCCTGTGGCTGCAAGAGGCACCTCGTGGCCGCCGGTAGCACTTTTCCTCGGCAACGTCAGACGTGGCTCCGCTCGGCGTGGAACGACTCAGAAATAGGAAGCCGCGTAGCAGAGCGCACCCGGCCCGCCACGCCTGTGCACTCGAGTGGGGTCGCACGCCCAAAGGCAGCGCCGCGGTGCTGTTCCACGGCAGGGAGCTGGCTCCCTGGGCAGCAGCGACCGGTGTTAGAAAACGCCCCCCAGGAGAGAGTGGAAACCCCCCGAGACCGGCATGGGAAGCACTAAGGAAGCACTAAGTAAAGCGCATGGCTCTCCAGTGCGCTCCTCCGCCTGACTCCTCCAGGAATCGCCTCCTCAACAGTCCCTGGCGGCAGATGGACGAGAGCACAGCCACCACAGGGGACCCGGAGAGCCCAGCGCGGAGACGATCTGTAGCCGCACCCGCAGCTGCACAAATGGGCCCCGGAGAGCCATGGCCACAGCCATGGAGTTGCAGGGCTCTGGGGACCAGACACTGCCACTTGTGCTCAAGGAGCTGAAACGCCGCCGCTCCTGGCCTCCTGGGCTTTGCCACTGGAGGGAGACGTTCCCTGCAAGCCTGGTTCCATGGTGTGACGACGCGTTGGGGTCCCCTGACTCCTGCACCCCCGTAATGGCACGAACAGACTCCACCAGCCCGTAGAATGGAGGGAGTTTATTGTTTCTCCAGGATACAGCACAGCACAGATGTCATCTGGTTACAGGGCAGGCCTAGGATGCCTCAGCCCCCCTGGAGATGGGGGAGACTGGGCCCTAAATCCCAGCCCCTGGCTTAGGCTGGTTCCTCCATGATCCCAGACAGAAACTAACTACTCTTCCAGCCCTGCCCCCAGCCAGGGCAGCATTTCCCCTTCCTTTGTCTCTCTCCCTGGGGGGTAGCTGGTCAGACAGGTTGAGAGACCCTCTTGCATAATGACTCATCCTTCTGGGCTGTGGTACCGATGGCAGCCATTGGGGATTACCACAGAGCCAGCATAGGAACCTAGCCAGATACCCCCACTACGTCACAGTTCTCCCCCTCCGAGAGCGAACTGAGCAGGGTCACTCCTCCGTGACCTAGGGAAGTTCGGGTCCTCTGCGTGGGAACCCGCCCTGGGGACATGGGTGCTCCCTTGACTCGGGCCGGCCGTGGCAAGGCCCCACATGAATTGGCTTCCTCTGTCCACTCGCCGCATCGCTCCAGGGCGACTGGCACAGGCCTGTCCTCGGTGGTCGCACCACCCTTCCGCTGGCCTTGATCTCTGGCCAGGGTCTCTCGGCCGGGCCATGAGCCCAGCGAGCCTTCTCTGGACAGCCAGGGCGGCTTCCACCCCGACGCTCCATCCCGGGAGGTCTTCCCCTCCCATAACTCTCTCAGCAAGCCCAGAGGCTCCTCTATACAGGGTAGGGGCCCCTGAGCAGCTTTCCTCCCGTCTTGGGCCTTCCCGCCCCTCTGGCAGGAGTTGCAGGCCCGGCAGTACCGCTGCACGGCCGTGAATATTCCCGGCCAGTAGAAGTGTTGGAGCAGCCTCAGCCGGGTGCTCCGGATCCCCCGGTGGCCCGCAAAGGGGACGTTATGGGCCAAATACAGCAGCTTGAGGTGATACTTTGGGGGACGACCAGCTGCCGCTGGACCCCATGCCCTCACCTTCCTGTGGGGAAGCCATTCCCGAACAGGAATCCCGCCCCACAGGAATCTCTCCTGGCCTCCTCTCCCAGGGGCTGAGCTGTACGTAGGCCAGCCTCGCCCTCAGCCTCTGCAAGGAAGGGTCTGCCTGCACCTCAGCCTGGAATTCAGCCACTGGGGCAGGGATCGGGACCTGTTCCCCACCTTTGCCTAGGTCCGGGTCCCCGCTTGGCTGGACCCCGTGTCCACGGTGATGGGACCCTGGGGACCCTGCCAGAGTCCTTCCTGGATCCAGGTTGCCAGCCCTCGCTGGCTCTGGCTACGGGCGGTGACTAGAGCCCGCTGGGATTCCTGGGGCCACTCCTAGGTCATTCCCCATTAGCACCTCCGGCAAGTGCGCGGTGCACCCCACTTTCTTGAGACCTTCCTTGGCCCCCATTTCAGATGCACCCTGGCTACAGGCACCTTAAACGGGACCCGCCTATGCCCTTCAGGGTCAGCTGCGTGGGGTAGTATCCGGTCTGGGGCCACTATGTCAGATCGGGCCAGCGCCACCTCCGCCCCTGTGTCCCAGAAACCCGTCACCTTCCTACCATCCACCTCCAGGGTACGAGGCACTCGCTCCGCAGGGGCCGTCCTGCCCCACCCGGTACACGGAGAAATCCGCCTCCGAGGGTCAGACCTCCCAGGGGGTGCACTGAGCATCCTTCCCCACTCTGAGCTGAGGTTTGCCTGCCAGCCCCTGCCTCTGGGGCAGCCTGCCCTTCCTCCAGCCCCAGCCAGTTAACCCTGGAAAGTCCCAGGTCATGGGACCTGGTGCACTGAGCCCTCTTGTGGCCTTTTTGCCCACAGCGATGGCAAGTTAGGCTTTGGGCTGTCTCTGTCCAGGCCCTGGCTGGTTCTCTGGGGCACAGACGACCTGTTCCTTGGGCTCGCCTCGTAGTTGACTCCTCCGTCGCTCAGCCGACATCCAGTCTCTGTGCGATTCCCTTTCTCTCCGGGACTCCCGTTCACACCCGGACCGGCTCTCCGTGAACTCATCTGCCAGTCTCCCGGCCTCCTGGGGGGTCTCTGGTCTTCGGTCCTTGAGCCACAGCCTCAATCTGGGTGGGCATGCTTCATAGAACTGCTCCATCATGAACAGCTTGAGCAGTTCCTCTGCGGTCTGGGCTCCGACTCCAGACACCCACTTGCGGCAGTGTTGCGCCAGGCGGAGGCCAGGTCCACATAGGTCTCCGTGGCTCCTTCTGCACCTCCCGGAACTTCTTCCTGTACATCTCGGGGTCAGCCCGAACTTGTGCAGCAGGGCCTCCTTGACTCGGTTGTAATCCCCTGGCTGTAGGTCCTCCAGCTGATTGAGCACCCGGCAGCTTCCTGGTTCAGTGCGGGATGAGCTCCTGAAGCCAGTCAGCTGGGGGACCCGTTGCAGTCCACAGGCCTTCTCAAAGGAGCTGAGGAACCCATCTATGTCGCCCATGTCCTTCAATTGGGCCACCACAAGCTTCTCCAAGCTGCCTGGCCGCCCTGGGCCCTTGGGGCCTGTCCGCACTCGGCGCAGCCGGGCCCCGCCACTTCTCCGCTCTGCCATGGCCAGCTCATGCTGCCGCTGCTCTCTCACGGTCCTGGACTTCCACCTTCATCTGCAGCTGGATTTCTAGCCGCCGCAGCTCCGCTGGGTTGGACCCTCCTCGGCGGACTACGGCTTGCAGTGCTCCCCTGGGAGGCAGTCCGGTCTCTTCGGCGGCCTCCAGCGCTCCGCCCCTCTCCGAGCCTGACACGCTCCCAGTGGGGTCTGGCTGCTCCCCACGGGGACAGGATCCCAGCCCTGTGGCTGGGCATTCTCTTCCAGCCGGGCAATCAGCTGGGCCTTGCTGCCTCCGCACAGGCAAGCCCTCTCTGCACAGCTTCACCAGCTCTGCCTTCAGGAATTGGGTGTAGGCCATCTCCCGCTGGTCCCCTCGGTGCAGACTCACCAGTCTAGTGCTGCTGCGCCCACGATTCTCAGGAACCGCCGCTCTGTTTCCAGCACGCCTGGTTCCACGGCTCTTGCTTCTACTGCACCTTGTCGCTTGCCGCTGGATGCTCCATCCACGGGGTGCAGTGAATCCCGCTCCTGACACCAGTGTGACGACGCGTTGGGGTCCCCTGACTCCTGCACCCCCGTAATGGCACGAACAGACTCCACCAGCCCGTAGAATGGAGGGAGTTTATTGTTTCTCCAGGATACAGCACAGCACAGATGTCATCTGGTTACAGGGCAGGCCTAGGATGCCTCAGCCCCCCTGGAGATGGGGGAGACTGGGCCCTAAATCCCAGCCCCTGGCTTAGGCTGGTTCCTCCATGATCCCAGACAGAAACTAACTACTCTTCCAGCCCTGCCCCCAGCCAGGGCAGCATTTCCCCTTCCTTTGTCTCTCTCCTTGGGGGGTAGCTGGTCAGACAGGTTGAGAGACCCTCTTTGCATAATGACTCATCCTTCTGGGCTGTGGTACCGATGGCAGCCATTGGGGATTACCACAGAGCCAGCATAGGAACTAGCCAGATACCCCCACTACGTCACACATGGCCAGGGACACGGACAAGCCTCCGTCTGTGGCTCTGGGTGCCTGCCCCAGCCAGGGTGTTAAACTTGCCTGCCCCTGCTTCCACTCGCCATATGCTTTAGCTTCCTCAGCTGACCTGACAAACAGCCAGGAGGACCAGTGACCAGCTGGCTGCACGTTGGCCCTAAGATGCTCCACAAACAGCATGTGCCCTCCTCATGATTTGGTCCCATCTGATCTCACACGGACCAGAGCGGCACCAGCCCTTCTGAGATGATACCCGTGTTCTTCTGCCCAGGGGCTTGGCTAGCCCTCGTGGTCACAGTAACTACCCCCCACAGTCAGTGACAGATTTGCCTATCGCCACTCCCAGGGGCAGGGGCACTGTCATGGTAAACTGAGGCACGGGATAGCTAAAGGGGCTCACCGAAGGTTGCACAACAGCCGAGCTGGGAACAGAACCCAGGACTGCAGAGCACCCTGTGTGCCGGCTCATCCTTCTTCCTCCTCTCCAGCCTGTAGGGGCAATGGCTGCATTCTTGCACCAATGCACCTCCAAGTCACTATGGTCCCTTTGCACATGTGCATGGGTGGGTGTGTGCACAAGCGTGTGTGCACGCAAGTCCACAGCCAGAGGCTTGCCGCAGATAACTCGCATTACACGCAGCACTCTGTCAGCATCTGCGCATCCCAGGATCTCACAGCCCGGCCCTCCCCACCCAGGGAACCTCAGTCACGTGGAACCCAAGGGGCCAGCACAGTTCCATCGCTCCTTTAATGACCCCCCCCCCCCAACAAGTCTATTTTGTTGACCTGCTCTGGGGCCGCCTTTGCTACCCAGCCCAGGTGTGTGAGGCATCGACAAACCGCTCTCCCGGCATGCCTGGTGTGACGACGCGTTGGGGTTCCCCCGTCTCCTGCACCCCCGTAATGGCACGAACAGACTCCACCAGCCCGTAGAATAGAGGTTGTTTATTGCTTCTCCAGGATACAGCACAGCATCTGGTTACAGGAACTGCAGCTAAGAGGTCTCAGTGCCCCCCTTGGAGATGGGGGGTGGCTGGGCCCTACAATCCCAGCCCACTCCCCAGCTCCTTCCCTAGGCTGTCTCCTCCATGCTCCCAGACAGAAATTAACTAACTCTCTTCCAGCCCTGCCCCCCAGCCAGGGGCGGCATTCCTCCTTCCTTTGTTTCTCTCCCTGGGGGGTAGGTGGTCAGACAGGTTTGAAGCCCCCTTTGCATAATGACTCACCCCCTGCCCTGCTGGGTCCTGCTACAGACAGCAGAGGTTGCCCACAGCCCCAGCAAGGTACCCCCACTACGTCACAGTTCTCCCCCCTCCGAGAGCGAACTGAGCAGGGTCACTCCGCTCGTGACCTAGGGAAGTTCGGGTCCTCTGCGTGGGAACCCGCCCTGGGGACATGGGTGCTCCCCTTGACTCGGGCCGGCCGTGGCAAGGCCCCACATGAATTGGCTTCCCTCTGTCCACTCGCTGCACCGCTCCAGGGCGACTGGCACAGGCCTGTCCTCTGTGGTCGCGCCACCCTTCCGCTGGCCTTGATCTCTGGCCAGGGTCTCTCGGCCAGGGCCATGAGCCCAGCGAGCCTTCTCTGGACAGCCAGGGCGGCTTCCACCCCGACGCTCCATCCAGGGGGTCTTCCTCCCATAACTCTCTCAGCAAGCCCAGAGGCTCCTCCATACGGGGTAGGGGCCCCCAAGCAGTTTTCCTCCTGTCTTGGGCCTTCCCGCCCCTCTGGCAGGAGTCGCAGGACCGGCAGTACCGCTGCACGGCTGCAATTATCCCCGGCCAATAGAAGTGTTGGAGCAGCCTCAGCCGTGTGCTCCGGATCCCCCGGTGGCCCGCCACGGGGACGTCGTGGGCCAAATACAGCAGCTTGAGGCGATGCTTTTGGGGGACGACCAGCTGCCGCTGGACCCCCCATGCCCTCACCTTCCTGGGGGGAAGCCATTCCCGGAACAGGAATCCCCGCTCCCACAGGAATCTCTCCTGGCCGCCTCTCCCCAGGGGCTGAGCTGCACGGAGGCCAGCCTGGTCCCTCAGCCTCTGCAAGGAGGGGTCTGCCTGTACCGCAGCCTGGAATTCAGCCGCTGGGGCAGGGATCAGGACCTGTTCCCCGCCCTTGCCTATGTCCGGCGTCCCAGCCTGGCTGGACCCCGTGTCCACTGGGATGGGACCCTGAGGATTCTGCCGGGAGTCCTTCCCTGGATCCAGGTTGCCAGCCCCTCGCTGGCTCTGGCTACGGGCAGTGACTAGAGCCTGCTGGGATTCATGGGGCCACTCCTCTAGGTCATTCCCCATCAGCACCTCCGTGGGCAAGTGCGGGTGCACCCCCACTTCCTTGAGACCTTCCTTGGCCCCCCATTTCAGATGCACCCTGGCTACAGGCACCTTAAACGGGGACCCGTCTATGCCCTTCAGGGTCAGCTGCGTGTGGGGTAGTATCCGGTCTGGGGCCACTATGTCAGATCGGGCCAGCGTCACCTCCGCCCCTGTGTCCCAGAAACCCGTCACCTTCCTACCATCCACCTCCAGGGGTATGAGGCACTCGCTCCGCAGGGGCCGTCCTGCCCCCACCCGGTACACGGAGAAATCCGCCTCCCGAGGGTCAGACCTCCCGGGGGGGTGCAGTGAGCATCCTTCCCCCCACTCTGAGCTGAGGTTTGCCTGCCAGCCCCTGCCTCTGGGGCAGCCTGCCCTTCCTCCAGCCCCAGCCAGTTAACCCTGGAAAGTCCCAGGTCATGGGACCTGGTGCACTGAGCCCTCTTGTGGCCTTTTGCCCACAGAGATGGCAAGTTAGGCTTTGGGCTGTCTCTGTCCAGGCCCTGGCTGGTTCTCTGGGGCACAGACGACCTGTTCCTTGGGCTCGCCTCGTAGTTGACTCTCCGTCGCTCAGCCGACATCCGGTCTCTGCGCGATTCCCTTTCTCTCCGGGACTCCTGTTCACACCCGGACCGGCTCTCCGTGAACTCATCTGCCAGTCTCCCGGCCTCCTGTGGGGTCTCTGGTCTTCGGTCCTTGAGCCACAGCCTCAGTCTGGGTGGGCATGCTTCATAGAACTGCTCCATCATGAACAGCTTGAGCAGCCCTCTGCAGTCTGGGCTCCGACTCCAGACACCCACTTGCGGCAGTATTGCGCCAGGCGGGAGGCCAGGTCCACATAGGTCTCCCGTGGCCCCTTCTGCACCTCCCGGAATTTCTTCCTGTACATCTCGGGGGTCAGCCCGAACTTGTGCAGCAGGGCCTCCTTGACTCGGTTGTAATCCCCTGGCTGTAGGTCCTCCAGCTGACTGAGCACTCCGGCCGCCTCCTGGTTCAGTACGGGGATGAGCTCCTGCAGCCAGTCCGCTGGGGGGACCCGTTGCAGTCCACAGGCCCTCTCAAAGGAGCTGAGGAACCCGTCTATGTCGCCCATGTCCTTCAATTGGGCCACCACGAGCTTCTCCAAGCGCCTGGCCGCCCTTGGGGCCCGTCCGCACTCAGTGCAGCCGGGGCCCCGCCGCTTCTCCGCTCTGCCATGGCCAGCTCATGCTGTCGCTGCTCTCTATGGTCCTGGACTTCCAATCCCTTCATCTGCAGCTGGATTTCTAGCCGCCGCAGCTCCGCTGGGTTGGACCCTCCCCTGGGCGGACTACGGCTCGCAGGGCTCCCCTGGGAGGCTGTCCCGTCTCTCCGGTGGGTTCCAGTGCTCCGCCCCCGCCCAGAGCCTGACACGCTCCCAGGGGGGGTCTGGCTGCTCCCCACGGGGACAGGATCCCAGCCCTGTGGCTGGTCATTCTCTTCCAGCCGGGCAATCAGCTGGGCCTTGGTTGCGCTCCGCACAGGCAAGCCCCTCTCTCTGCACAGCTTCACCAGCTCTGCCTTCAGGAGTTGGGTGTAGGCCATCTCCCCGCTGGTCCCCTCGGTGCAGACTCACCAGTCTAGTGCTGCTGCGCCCCACGATTCTCAGGAACCGCTTCGCTCTGTCTCTAGCACACCTGGCTCTAAGGCCCTTGCTTCTACTGCGCCTTGTCACTTGCTGCTGGGCGCTCCATCCGCGGGGTGCAGTGCATCCCACTCCTGACACCAGTGTGACGACGCGCTGGGGTTCCCCCGTCTCCTGCACCCCCGTAATGGCACGAACAGACTCCACCAGCCAGTAGAATAGAGGGAATTTATTGCTTCTCCAGGATTCAGCACAGCATCTGGTTACAGGAACTGCAGCTAAGAGGTCCCAGTGCCCCCCTTGGAGATGGGGGGTGGCTGGGCCCTACAATCCCAGCCCACTCCCCAGCTCCTTCCCTAGGCTGTCTCCTCCATGCTCCCAGACAGAAACTAACTCACCCACTTCCAGCCCTGCCCCCAGCCAGGGGCGGCATTCCACCTTCCTTTGTTTCTCTCCTTGGGGGGTAGGTGGTCAGACAGGTTTGAAGCCCCCTTTGCATAATGACTCACCCCCTGCCCTGCTGGGTCGTGCTCCAGACAGCAGAGGTTGCCCACAGCCCCAGCAAGGTCCCAACACTACGTCACACCTGGCGTCAGCCCCATGCTGCCATTCTGGAAGACAGGGGCTGCATGGCCATGCCCTGCAGAGACACAAGAAGGAGAAAGACACGGGCCCCGGTGGAGACGTGAACTCAGAGAAGGTCCCCGGGGCGGAGACAAGTGACGGCACGAGGACACATTGGGAGAGATGGGGCAGGGCATCAGAACAAGCAACATGCTCAAATTCCATGCGCAGCCCCCGCTTTCCACGCAGTTCCTGCTGTCCACATGTGGGCTTTGGGGTCCCCCTGGAGGATCCTAGCATGAGTTCCCCCTCTGGGAGCAACGCTGCCCATGCGTGAGCCCCGTCTGTGCGTGCCATGGCTTGACACACACTGTCTGCGGTGAGCGATGGGCGTGCTGGGTGCCCGGTGGGTGCAGGACCGCTGCTGGGGGGGGTCGAATGCTCTGCCGCGTGGATGCCCCAGCCATCGGCCTGGTCCGCAGCCCTTGTCTGCAATGTGCGTGGCGTGTCTGTTGCACGGGCCGTGTTTGCACTACCCGGGGGTACTGCGTGTGCATCGTGTCTGCTGTGCGCACCTGGGTGCGTGTCCCTCCCAATGCGCCTAGGAATTACGCACTGTCTACTCTGGCTGCCTCCTCTGCACGCTGCATGTACTGACGTCTTGGCGTGCACACCCGCCGTGTGCCCCGTTGCACGTCCTCCTCGCCTGGCGAACCTCACGTCCACGGCAGCTGCTGTGCCGGCTTCCACGTAGATAGACGCCTTCACGTGTTCCTTCACATGTGTCACGCATGTACCGTCCGTGCCCCCCCTGCCATGAAAGCCACTTGCTCTTTGTCTAAGACATGGCTTGGAGGGGAGCGTACCTGCAAAAGCAACGAGGCGTCCTGGGCCTCCTTGGGACTAAGGCATTTCTTTGGGCAGAAGCTTTCGTGAGTGAGACACAAGGCGGAGCGGTTTTTGACCCTCCGAAGCTGATGCCCAATGAAATCTGTTCAACTTTGCGGTGCCACGGGACGCCTCGTTGTCTAGTACGTTACGTGTCCACTTCCACGTCATGTCTGCCGCCGGGCCGTGTCTCACAGTCACCCCTTGCTCCAGGAACGGGCTGGCCCGCGAGGAGCTGGGCATTCCCAGTCAGGGCAGCGGCACGGCTGGGTCTCTCTGGGAACTAGCCAGTGCCAGGCGCTGAGGGAGGGATGGCAACAGGCGCAGAGAAGTCCTAGCCAAGAGAGGGGGAATCCAAGGGGACAGGGGGACAAGGATAAAGGGGCTTGGCTCCCGGGGCTGCTGCAGATGTCTAGCCACTGCCAGGGCCTGCACGGGGCTTTGAGAGAACCGCTCCCCACCCCGCCAGCCGGGCCCCAGTGGACAAGGCAGCTCAGCAGGCGATGCTCGGCCGGGGCAAGCTGCCGGTTTCCCTTCTTTTCACTACTGAGCTGTCGCTCTCTCGCCTCGTCCTGCCATCCTGGGGCCTTTCTGGGCTGAGGCGCCAGCCCGGAATCCAGCAAATTCCCAGGGGTCTCTTGGACCCAGGACGACACACACACAGGCACGTGTGCATGCAGTCTGCACACTCATATGTATGGACTTCATGACACAAATATTCCTGTATATTTTAGCACACCCATGCATGTAGTCTAGATGTACACATTCCTGTTATTTATGACACAGGCATGCATGTGTTCTAGGACACTCGTGTTCTATGACAGGCATGCATGTGGTCTAGGACACACATGTTCTTTGTGGTCTATGACAGGCATGCATGTGTTCTAGGACACACGTGTTCCTTGTGGTCTATGACAGAGGCATGCATGTGTTCTAGGACTCACATGTTCCTTATGGTCTATGACAGGCATGCATGTGTTCTAGGACACACGTGCTCCTTGTGATGTATGACAGAGGCATGCATGTGTTCTAGGACACACATGTTCCTTATGGTCTATGACAGGCATGCATGTGTTCTAGGACACACGTGCTCCTTGTGATGTATGACAGAGGCATGCATGTGTTCTAGGACACACATGTTCCTTGTGGTCTATGACAGGCATGCATGTGTTCTAGGACACACGTGTTCCTTGTGGTCTATGACAGAGGCATGCATGTGTTCTAGGACACACGTGTTCCTTGTGGTTTATGACACACATGCATGTGTTCTAGGACACACGTGTTCCTTGTGATGTATGACAGAGGCATGCATGTGTTCTAGGACACACATGTTCCTTGTGGTCTATGACAGGCATGCATGTGTTCTAGGACACATATCTTTCTGCTATGGAAGTGGCCTCTTTGCTTTGCAGGACGGCCGGTGACGAGATGAATAGCGACCGAGGCCGGCAGATCACATCAGGAAACCAAACCTCTTGGGATCTATGTTTGTCTTTCATCCTCATGGGCCGCTCTTTGCCTCGAGGAGCCGCTTGTGGGGCTGCAAAGCTGCAAGAGCTGATCTCCTCGCAGGCAGGGAAGCCCCCGGAGCAGAACACGGTGCCCAGGCCTGCAGCTCCGTGCAGCGCTCCCTAAGGCACACGTGAAAACACACGCTGCTGCAAAGACACATAGTGACCTGGGACACAAAAGGGCAGGGGCCCGGCTCTGCCACTCCGGGGGTGCGTTCCCACACAAGCAGCGGGCGGCTCTGAGCAGAGAGGTGCTGCCCAGGCAGAGTGAGGCGAGGAAACCCAGCGGGGGCTCGGCAGGCTGCAGTAACTGGGCTGCTTCCCTAGGGATGGGTTTGCATGTCTGGGCCCTCATGGCACACCTGGGATGGGTAAATCTCCCCCTCGCGCATCCCCGGGGTGTGAAAGGAGAGATTCGCTGCCCGCTGCCCCCTGCGGCTCTGGAGCAGCGGTCTGCAGCCTGTGTGCCATGCACAGACGGGGCCTGGGCCTTCCAAAGGGGCCGCCCTGCCATTGAAATGTTTATGGGGCTGCAAATGACAAACGGTTGAAAATCCCAATTCCATTGCTTCCCGTGAGGTTGCGCTGGGCTAACGTGGGGAGAAGGGGCGGCAGAATTTGGCCCACACGTTCAGTCCAGTTGCTACAGACCCTGTTCAAATTTACATCCGCAGCTGGTGGAAACCTGCCCCGCGCCGACAACTTCACTGGCGCCTGCTAGCTGAGAATCTGGCCCTCTGCTCCTGTCCCTCGAGACAGGCCTTTCTTCCTTGGGGGCCTCATGGGCAGTTCCTGGCTGGCTGGCGGGAGGAGAGATTGCCTAGTGGTCTCAGCATGGGCAGGGGCTCTCCCACACCCACCACTGGCATTTTGTTCAGCTAATGTGTGCAGCAATGGTACCTACTACCCAAAGCGCCTTCCAGCTGCATGAACTGTAGGCGGCATCCAAATGCACCCAGCAGCCAACCCCGCTGCCAGCAAAACTCCCTGCGCCATCAACAACGGTGCCACTACATGCCCTCCCCCAAAGCCCGAGTGACGCTAACGGCCTGAAACCTGCCCCGACGGTGAATGACTAGGCTCAGATGGTGCCACAGGGGCTGGGCTCCCAGAGCGAGCCTTTCCCAGACAATACTCCCTACCAGCGTCCTCCTCGACACCGAGGGTTAGCCAGCCCGGGCAGCCGGGTCAGAGCTGGCGGGAAAGGCAGGCTCAATTTTCTGAGGGAAAAACGCAAAGAAAGCAAAGACGTTCCAGTTTCACCTCTTTATTTTTTCATGGACTTTATCTGAACAAAACAAGTTTGGGTTTTGGTTGGTCAAAACCCAAATGTTCTGAGTGTTCGACGACAATCCCAACTTCAGCCCAAAGCAAAACTTTCCCCGTGACAAGTTTCTCTTTCATCTAAACCGTGGGTCAAAAAACTTCAATGCAAAAAGTGCAACCAGGCCTAGCCACCACTGACCATGGACCAGCGCATGGGTGGGGGCAGCCCCCAAGCATCCTAAATCAACCCGAGCCCCTTAGGTGCCAGCCAGAGCAGTTTCCATGTGCTGTACCCAGGACACAGACAAATGACTTCACTGCGATGTGGTGAACCAGCCCGTGGCCCGATCCTCTGACGAGGTCACCCATGTAGCGAGTGCAGCTACTCTAAAAAATGCCCATCAAAATCGTTTTCTGCCCAGAGGTGCCATTGCGCTGACACGGAAGGGCTGGTCTTCTAAACAAAATGATGGTAGGAAAAAACGATTTTTGCAATGAGAATGCATTCACGGCATCCAAGTTTGTTTGGGAAAACTTTGGAAATTGCCTTTCAAAGCATGATTGTTGCGCCAAGGTTTTTAACAAATCTTTTACTAGGATAGCATTTCTCATTTCTCTGTTGTGTCACGGCATGTCTGGAATGGCGATGTAGAACATGGCATGTCACATGTCACGTCATGTCAGCTTGTCATATTATGCATTACTAATACCGACAAGTCATTATGTAATCGGATATAACGTATCGTTATGTACTGCCACCGAGAGGTTATTTGATTTGTAAAATCATCAAGGGGCACTGCTACTTAGCACTGATTGAAGCATCTTTTCTTATTTTCAAATCAAAAGCGCTCCTGTTACTGCTCTGATGAAATGGTTTGACACTTTGACCAAGACAAGAAGATTAGGTCACAGGGTACTAATTAGAGGAGACGTTATTTTCAATACCCTAGAAAAATGATTCCACAAATGGCAGTAGTTGTAGCCATGTCGGTCGCATGGTTTTAGAGAGACAAGATGGGTGAGGTCAAATCTTTTACTGGACCAATTTCTGTTGGTGAAAGAAAGGCTTTTGAGCTACACAGAGCTCTTCCTGAAGAAATATTCCCCCTGAACTGGACTTGCATATCAGGGATTAGACAACAACAGAAGAGAGTAGCTAGAGCAGCCTAGAACTCTATAGACTAGAGCAGCCTAGAACTCTATATACTAGAGCGGTCTAGAACCCCCGGCTAGAGAAAAGCAGTCTAGAATGCTATAGACTAGCGTAGCGCAGCCCAGAATGCTACAGCCTAGAGCAGAGCAGTCCAGAACTCCAGGCTAGTCTAGATCCACACATTACAGTAGATGGTTCTATAACCCACGCTAGTAGCCTCATTTAGCAGGGACACACTGACTGACAAGATCTTCTTCTCCATTCTCCCTTCTCTTTCCCTCCCATCCCCTCCTTCGCTGCTGTTTATTCGCAGCCTGGACCCGTTTACTCCATTCCTCGGAGGAAGCGGCTGTGCCCACGAAAGCTCACGACACCATCTGCATTTGTTGTTGTCTCCGAGGTGCTGCAGGGCCATCCGCTGTTTTGTATAATCCAGGGTAGCTCCCCATCCTACAGCAGAGCTGAACAGAACAGGCTGGTGCCTAAACAGCTGACCAAGTCAAATGGAAATGTCTCTGTGATACTGACACCAGGCTGGGCCCTCCCCCCTCCCCGCCCCAGCTCTTTCTTTCATCTCCATTTTTCTCTCGTGATTTCTCCCATCGTTTTTTACCCACCCCCGTCTTTGGGAGAAAAACCTTGACCCCCTCCATGCCAGCCTGTCTGTGCCACTCCGTTAATGCCGTGTCCGGTTCACCCCACCCGTCATCCTGCAGGGGAAGGGAGCAAGTTGTATCTTCTGTTTCAGCTCTAGCAGCTGTTCAGTGTGGACCCCTCCCGAGCCGCCCTCCCAGTGACAGCGTGGGCAGCCCCTCGCTGGAGCCACCCCTCCCCACCACCGTAGGCACACGCGGCGTTTCCCCAGCCCCAGAGCGACGAGTGAGTCTGCTCAGGCTGCAGAGGGAGGAAGCAACGGAGGAGGAATGTGATTTCTCTCTGCCAGCACAGGGGCATGTTGGGGTGGTGGGCTGGGGGGTGTGAGGAGGGAAGGAAAGTTGCTTTATTTTATTGATTCAAAAAACCCCACACACATACACACATATCCCAGAGGCGCCAAAACGCACAGGGCAATGATTAATGTCCCCTCAGAAAAAGAAATTATATAGAATAAATTAAACTACTGTGGCAGCAAATTGAAAAATAAGGATGTAAATGAGGTTTGAATACTTAATGTCTGAGAAGGGGAAGCTAGTCCGGGGCATGGCGCGCAGGAGGGGAAATCGTCACAGACCCCGGTATTCCTCCAGGGGAGACACTCGCTCGCCCAGTGCGGATGCGCTGCCCGTGGCAAAACCCCGCTAAGGAACGGGGCAGAGTCCAGACGGCAGGGAGGAGCCAGCGGCTCGGCGGGCCTGACTCTGCTCTGTCACTGAGGTTCCCGACACGCCGGTGAGAAACCAGAATCGGGCCCAGGCCTTGGCGGTGGGAGCCCACCCAAGGGAAACGACTCTCCCACATTCCGGGTGCGCTGGGCCAAGATCGGGGGAGGGGGCAGACTCCAGCCCCAGTCCCGCTACAAGGCTGCGTGAGGGTGGGGACCGAGTCGCACGGAGCCTGGCGTGTTGGAGGGGCAGGGTCCCACTTCGCACCCAGCTTTATCAGAGAGGGATGGGAGGCAGCAAGGAACGGCTTTCCTGGAGATCCGCTAGCAGGGACCTTGCTTCCATCCCTCACCTGCCCCGGGCCAGCGTCTCACTACGCAAACTGCTCCCAGACCCAGGCTAACTGGGTGGCCCACGGGCGGGGATGGGGCAGAGCTGCGTGTAATCACAGCTGTCCTAGGGGCGAGGTGCTGGGCTGGTGCCAATCAGGCTGGGTCCATTGACTTGCTGGCTGCCCGGATCTACAGCAGCAGGGGGATGTGGCCCGAGGGAGGGAACCGGGGCGGCACCAGGGTCGCTGGAAGCCAAACGACACACGTCTTGCCGGGCAGACGCTGCCCCAATGGAAGGGCTGTTTAGAGCCATGGGCCATAGGCACCAGCTGGTGCATAACAGGGCGGCTCCACTGACTCCGGCGGAGCCTTGGCCATGCCTCCCCCCCTGACATGGGGGCAGCAGCTTGTCTGCTAGCGTTACCCCACCTTTACTGTGCCAGCTAACCCCCGAAGGGTGCTGCGGCCCCTATGTGGCAGTAGGGGGCGCACTCTCTCTTAGCTACCCAGGGGGCTTTCACCCAGGTGTAACCCACACACCTAGTGGGGATCACTGGCCCATTCAGCGGCACTTGGACCCCACCGAGCGAGAGAGAAGAAGGAGAGAGCTCCACAGCCTAACTGAGAGGCAGCTGGCTTCTAGCTCAGGCTGCAGCGGCTCCTACACTCAGCTCCAGGGGTCCCAGGTTCACCTCTGCCTGGTGGTGGACACCCCAGATCCGGCACTGGACTGCGCGTGAGAGCTGGGCTTTGGTCCCAGCTCACCCAGCAAATCTCGGCAGCTCCTTGGGGCCCCGTGCCAAGGGACCAATGGCTTGAGCCTCCTTTGGACGGTGCTTTGTACAGCCCGCAGGCTGGACAGCACTAGGGACCCGCTCACAGCACTGGCATTCATCAGCCCGTGGCGCTAGCCCGAGGGGGGTGGCAAGTGGAACCCCGCTGCTTTGCTTCCACCAGCCACTGCCACACAGAGCCAGCTGCCTGCGCAGAGGAGAGACCCTGGCGGGCAGGCGGGGCGGAGAAGGACAGGTGCTTTCCCCCCGCAGGGCTGGGTGCGGACGGGAGGCGCAGGGGCTGTGAAGCAGCGGGGGTGGGTGGCTGGGTGTGAAATGGGAGGCTGTTGACACGAGAGAAGCTGAGCAGCGTTCCCCACCATTCCCATTGCAGCAGGCCCGGGACCTCCTCAGACCCAGGGCCCTTGTGCGAGGCGCTGTACAAACCCGCAGCAGGACGGGCCGCGCTGCCCGGAGCGTGACGCTGGCTTGCGGGGGCCACTCGCTGAGCCGCGCTCCTTCGCGGACCTTTCAGCTGCTTGCCCTGGGGCCCGGGCAGCTCCCCGAGGGCCGGGCGCGGCTCCGGCTCCTTCAGCCTCCCTCTGGCCGGGCGGGCGCGGCCCTCCGCTGCTCCCTCGCCCCGTCCCCTCGTTCTCGGCGCGCCGCGCGCCCCGTCTGCTCGGCTGCTTAGCATTTATTTACAGGCGCGGCCCGCCCGGGAGGGCAGCCAGGCGCCCAGCGAGCCTTAAGCTGCTATAAAGCCGCTGAGGTATAAAATGGAAAGTGCTTAGCCCGCCTGGCCGGGCCTCGCTGCCTGCGCGCACGGGAGCCGCCGGCCGCGCTCTGTAAATCTCGCCGCGTTAGCGGGGCTGGGCACGGCGCGCCGAGGCGCTGGCGGGTCCGAGAGGCGCTCCCCGGCCCCGGCCCCGGCCCCCCCGTGCGCAAGGGCGCCGCTGTCTGCGCTGCTCCTCCGCTCCCTCCAGCCGCCGGGGCCCGGGAGCCACGAGAAAGGCCGGACTTGGGGCCGGGCAATTGCCTCTTCTCCAGCCCAGCCAGTCCCCGTGGCCTCCGGACCCTGGGCCGCTGCCTGGCGCTCGGCGCGGGGACCGCTCGGTGTGGGGCTGCCGCTGGTGGGTGGTAACCGGACCCCCGCACCCCCTCCCTCGTCTCCATCTCCCCTTGCCCACCTCTTCCTCCAGGGGTTCACCCCCTTCTCCACCCCTTCCTCCCAGGCCTTGTCCCTTCTCCACCCCTTCCTCCAGGGGATCACCCCTTCTCCACCCCTTCCTCCCAGGCCTTGTCCCTTCTCCACCCTTCCTCCAGGGGTTCACCCCCTCTCCACCCTTCCTCCCAGGCCTTGTCCCTTCTCCACCCCTTCCTCCAGGGTTCACCCCTCTCCACCCCCTTCCTCCCAGGCCTTGTCCCTTCTCCACCCCCTTCCTCCAGGATCACCCCTTCTCCACCCCTTCCTCCCAGGCCTTGTCCCTTCTCCACCCCTTCCTCCAGGGGTGCACCCCCTTCTCCACCCCTTCCTCCCAGGCCTTGTCCCTTCTCCACCCCTTCCTCCAGGGGTTCACCCCCTTCTCCACCCCTTCCTCCCAGGCCTTGTCCCTTCTCCACCCCTTCCTCCAGGGGTGCACCCCCTTCTCCACCCCTTCCTCCCAGGCCTTGTCCCTTCTCCACCCCTTCCTCCAGGGTTCACCCCTTCTCCACCCCTTCCTCCCAGGCCTTGTCCCTTCTCCACTCCTTCCTCCAGGGTTCACCCCTTCTCCACCCCTTCCTCCCAGGCCGCGCCCCTCGCCCACCTCTTCCTCCAGGGGTTCACCCCCTTCTCCACCTTTTCTTCCAGGCCGTGCCCATTCCCCCACCTCTTCCTCACTGGCCCCGCCCCTTCCTCACCTCTTCTTCCCAAGCCCCACCCCTTTCCTCCAGGCCCCGCCCCTTCCCCACCTCTTCCTCCCAAGGCTCACCCTTTCCTCCAGCCTCTGCCCCTTCCCCACCTCTTGATCCCCAGCCTCACCCCTCCTCCAGGCCCCACCCCTTTCCCACCTGTTCCTCCCAGGCTCCGCCCCTTTCCACCTCTTCCTCCAGGCCCCACCTCTTCCTTCAGATCCCACCTCTTCCTCCCAGGCCCCGCCCCTTCCCCACCTCTCTCCACCCCATTTCAAAAAACCCTGGACATTGGAGCTTTTCAGATGGCTGGTGGACGCACCCTCCAACCCTTGGACTGCCCGTGGGAAAGCGGGATGGATAGCAGCCCTAGATCTGTGGGGTGGGCCGCCTGCTGGCATCCCTGGGAATCTCAGGGGCCGTTTCAAACTCCTCTATAATTGGGCATTCCCAGAACCCCAGATCCAAACTTCTGCTGGTTGGCTTTTCAAGGCATGTGGAAAACCTCGGAGAGTCCCAGGCCCCTGGGGCCACCCAGTCCAACCTCCTGGGTAACGAGGCCAACGACTGCCCCCCAGGCATCCCTGCTGGGCTAGACCATCCCTGTTCAAGCAGAAAGGGGAGCGGAGGGAGAGTCACCCCAGAGAGGGACGGCTCTCCCCTGCTAGAACCGGCCAGGGCAAGGAGCCGGGTCAGGGTGGGGCGTGGGCTCTCACCGCCCCCTGCCTAAAGCGACGCTGACACCGAGCCCTGCCGGGGCACGTAGCGCAGGGGCCACCATCTCGGGCTGGCCTGGTGCACGCACGGAGGGCTTGGCTCCCAGCTCCTCCGCCACTGAATGCAGAGATGGGCAAAGGAGCCAAAAGCCTGCCTGGCCGCCGTGCCGATCAGCTGGCCCTGAGGCCCAGATGGACAGGACCCAGAAAGAGCAGGGGAAGGCGTTTCCTAGAAGCGCCAGGATGCTCTTCCCCCATTCGCCAGCAGGAAAACAGCCCTGGGCTGCCACATCCCACCCCCAGCCGGAACGGCCCCAGGGCACGGCCGGGCAGGCCCCTTCCCTTGGCAGCGGGCGGCGTGGATGGTTCCTTTCGGTGCCTGCTGGGAGAAGAGTGAGGAGGGGACGGGGATTTGTTGCTCTTCTCCAGCTGGCTCACGGCCGCTCCGCTGCCAGGGCGTCTCATCTGCCTTTGCTAGACACAGCGGCTTCCATCCTGAGCAAGAGGGAGCAGCCACGGGCCCTTCGGGGCGCCTTCCCCGAGCCAGACCCTTCCCCAGCGGGGTTCCCTGGAGGGAGTCAGGGAAGGGAAATTCCTTTTTCTTTGGTGCAGCAGCTGGAGGCCCCAGCCCTGCTCAGAGCCCCAGAGCAGACCCAGAGGGAGGCGTAGCCCTTCCCTACATCGCCTGTGGCCGGCAGGCAGAACCCCTACCTCATGTGCAGACGGGGAAGGGGGGCCTGGAGCGAGGGAACCGAGACCTTTTGCAGCAGCACCAGCCCTGCGAGCCGGATGCACAGGCGGGACCTGGCCGCAGGCCCGGCCCTGCTCACTTGCTGGGCCTGGCCGTGGGGACGCCAGGGACTTGTAGGGTAGCCAGGTGTCTGGTTTTTGAACCGGACAGTCCAGTATTGGAGCTTTCTGCCCGGGAAACACTCTGAGCCAATAGAAGTGTGCGGGGTTTCTAAATCAGAGGGGATGGAGATTGGGATGGAATGGCAAGTGCGTCCGGGATTTTTGTTGAAACCATCTGGCAACCCTAGGGGCTTGGTGGCTACGGTGACATTTGCTAACGCACGAGCAGGCCGCTCCACTGGTGCCTGGCCAGCAGGGGAAGTGGACTGAGACGAGGCCAGTTCGGGTCCCCCGTGCAGAGACTCCGCAGGGCTTTGCAGGGGATGACCGGGAAAAGGTCCCAAGCAACAAACCAGGGATTCTGCCCCAGATCCATGTACCCCCAGCTCAGCACGCAGCTTCCCTGGAGCCAGGCTGCCGTGGCCTAACCGGGAGCCCGTGGCAGCCCCGTGGCTGGAGACTCTCGGGACGATGGCTCCTCGCATGCAATGCAGTCTGCAGGCTCGTCCTCTCCAGAGGCCACACCACCCTGGGGCAGGTGACGTGGCCACAGCCTGCCCCACAGGACACACGGCCCCTTTCACAGGCGACTCCCATTGGTGCCCATAACCCGGGGCTCAGAGTCCTGCCTGGGAGCCAGGAGCCCAAAGCAGCTAGCCATGGCTAGGGAGGGTACCAGCGCCTCCGGGAAGGCAATTCTTAGCCCCAGAAAGCAGGAGAGGTCTCCGCTGGGATGACGCACGGCCGTGCCGGAACAAGACAGGCTCCAGCTAGTGCCCCCCCACCGTGTTTGCACGCCTTCCCTTGCCCATGTGGACCTAGGCGTCAGGCTGTGTGTCCTTCCCCCTGACAGCGGCACTAACTCACTGTGCATCGGGGTAGAGTCACACTCTTGTGCCACGTGCCAAGCCAGGGGAGGGGCACATGAGTCATGTACCGGGGGCAGCTGGGCCACAAAGCAGCCTCTGGGACAGCCCTGCTCCCCAGCTGTGGGGCGGGCCACATGTGCCACCTGCCCGCCACTGGCCAGAGGGAGCAGAGAGAATCCAAACCTGGAGGCCACTCCGGGAAGGCTCCTTTGCACCGAGGCACATTGGAAGGAGTGGGGCTTCTTCGTAGGCCCCACAGCATTGCCCAGGAGGGGCGTCTTTTGGCCCTGCCCCGTGCTAGAGTCCCAAAGGGCTCCCTGGCGCCTCTGGAGGGGACCCCAGGCCCAGCCACCAAGGTAACGCCTTCCCGCACTGCAGGGGGGCTATCGCCAGGCCTTCGTCCCTCCTTTCTCAGGACGATTTCCTGGCCTTCTCTTCCGGGGGGCCAGGCGGGGCCTGAGACAGCTGCAATAAAAGGGATGCTGCAATCCTAAATGCCCTGTGCGCTCTACATATTGTGGGAAAAGCTGTTGCATTCATCACTGTCAGACGCAGAGTTTGAATAAATTTGAATGCACTCAAGCGTGCGCCCTGCAGTTTTCTATAATATCACTTTCCAGTTTGAATATTTCTCTGACTTTTTGCAAATTTCTTTTTATCCACCATTTTCCCTCCCTTGCTGCTCCCCATCCTCGCCCGCCACACTGCCCCTCCTCCCCCAGCCACGGCACAGGCCTGCGGGCCGCCAGGCCGACCGGCGAGCATCCTCAGCAGTGGCCAGCCGGGACCTCGGCACTGGGCGCTCCTTCCTGCCGAGCCAGCGAGCCCGCAGGAACCGCGGCTCGGTGGGCAGCGGCTCCAGCGCCCGTGACGGATGGGAACTGAGCACCCGCCTTCCACACTGCCAGCCACACCCGCCACGCATGGCCGGCACCATCCTGCCGGGTGGGGGGTGGGACGGTCAACCTGAGCAGGGCGTGGTGCCCAGGAGCCAGCGGTACAAGGGGTATTTGGAAGTGGGGGCTAGTGGTGAGGGCTGAAAAGCAGGGGAGTGGAATCCGCTCCCCCAATGGCTTTCCATGGGATGACTGCTGCTGTACACCGGTGGAAATGAGACCAGAGCCACGGCGGGTCTCCGCTCTGGCCGGGGCAGCCTTGGGCATCTGGTTCTCCCCCTGTGAGCCGGGGCGGTCCCGAGGACAGGCTGAAGCAGTGCTTCAAGATCCCAGCAGGAGGAAAGCCCAGCGCCTTGCTAGACACTGCTCGCATGAAGCCACGAGGAAGAGCCAGCACCTCCAACCCAGCTTCGGGCCACCTCGTGGGGACTGTCGCCTTGTATTTGCGGGGCGAGCAGCAAGTAGCTGGGCACAATCAGGCATGGAGGTGGCACCAGGCAGATGTACTCCCTGGCTGTCGCCGTGTGCCCAGGACTCTGGTGTCCCGGGGAGCAAAGTGAGGGGGGTACATGGGGGGAGGCGGCTGGGGCCAGGAATGAAGGGGTCTGGCTGCTGGCCCCGAGAATTCACTTCTCTCCATCCTCGGCAAACTCCAGGCTCTTGCGAGGAACCACTTTCCCCCTTTCACAGCTTTGATTTATATCCCATTACTTTGCCTGTTTGTGCCTTGCAGACATGAATTTTTTCCCTGACATCTTCTGTGCCGCAGCCACGTCAAGCGCCTTTGATAAAATAATAGTGGTAAGACGTTTGCATGGCTGTTTTTATGTTTCCGGGGATATAGACATCAATTAAAACTCCTCATCCAGGCTGATCCGTCGTTATTAAAGGCATTAATACTGGCCCGCCCCTCCGATTAGGGGCTGCTCACCGGGCGATGTGGGAAAGCCAAGAACATCGCCCGCACATGCCCCCTTTCCACCCTGTTCCCCAGGGCACCCGGCCCAGGATGCTGGCCGTCCAAAGCCGCCATCCCACGCCACGCCACCCTGCTTCCCAGGGGAGCCGACCAAACGGGGTGCAGCCAGCAGCAGAGCCCTGCAGAGCCTGATCAGCTGCGTCAGTGTGTCCTTGGGTACTAATAATAATAATAAATATTAGCTCTGCCACTAACCGGCTGTGGGTGACCTTGAAATAAATAGTAACAATAAAAATAATAATGATTGCCCTGCTACGTATCTGCGAGGTGACCTTGTGCACTAATAGCAAAGTATGGCTGCATGTGTTTCATATGTGCATTGGGGCAGCCAGAGCGGGCCGGGCGGAGAGCAAGGCTGCACCGTGCTAGGCCCTGCACATATGCAGGCGCAGTGTGCACAGTCCCCACGCCAAAGGGCTTCCAGCCGGGCCAGTCGGGGGGGACTGAGGCACAGAGGGGAGGAATGGCCTTGGGCCACTCCCCGCAGGTCAGCGGCGGCAGGTATCCTCTCGTCATTACAATACCGCTATTGTTGCTTGTTAGGACAGCGTCCCATCCAACCGCCGCGGCGCCAAGGCTGGTAAGTCTCATTTCCTGTCGCCACCCGGGGAAACCGAGGCATTTGGGAAGCAGGCGCATCGGGGAGCAGCCATGTTGCCTCTCCAGTGTGCCAGGCCATGGACCCGCGTGCCCGACGGACGCACTCTGCACGCCTGCAGAGAAAGGGCCTCATTCCCACACCAGACGCTGGGCCTGCTGGGCCCCAATGGGCAGCTGCCCCCATCCCCCCCCCCACGCCCACAGCCAGCATGGTGCACTGCAGAGGGCTGACACGTCCCGGGGCACCGAAATTCGCTTGGGGCTGGGCTGCGTGGAGCCCCGGTGTCAGACGCCGCGGGCCGCCCTGGCACCAACAGGAAGTGGGAAAGTCCCACGTGGCGAGGCGAGTTCAAACACGCCGGAGCCGGACACGCTTTCCTGCCACCCAAGAGAGTTTTTCATTTCTGCCCCCCCCCCGGGTGGGGAGCCCCGGGCAGGGGTGATTGTGGGCGTTTTCCTCACGGCGCCTCCTGCTGGGAGAGGCCGGGAATGGCGTAGCCCCTTCCGCTATGCCCTCTGCCACAGCCCCCACTGCCGGTATTCCGGCTCCATTTCCCATCGCAGCTCCTGCGGGGAAAGGCCAGGACCGGGCGCTGGGCTCTCCCCTGCCTAATCCCCCGGCCCCCTTGCTCTCAGGAGAGCCTGGGCGGGAGAGAAAAGCCAGCCTTTGGAAGGGGACCGGATTCTCCTTTCTCCATCTCCTTGCTGCTTGGCACGGGAAGCCGCATGGAATGGTTCAGCCTCCGCCGGCTCTCCTTCCTTTGGGGCATTTCCCTTCCCCGCCCACAAGCAGCAACAAGCCGAAAGACTCGCGTCTCCGGTGAGGAAGAACAGCGCCACCCTGCTGGGGCAGCCACGCCAAAGCCACGCTTCTGCCCCTCACAGGCGTGGGGGGGCTGGGGAGCCGGGGCTCGGAGTGGGTCTCCCAGACAGGGGCGCAGGCAGGTTCAGGGAATGGCCCCCCGCCCGTCTCGGATCCCACGGCCATCGGTGCGCTCCGCCTGCGAGCCGCCTCCGGTGGGACCATGGGGGGTTGGGCCTGTCCTGTCTCACTAAGATTGGGGGCATCAGAGAGGCATCTTGTCCTGCTTCCGGAAATAGGTGCGGGGGGAGGGGCTCATCCCGTGCTTATCCCCAGGGTCCTCTGCAAAGCCCCGAACCCCCCCAGCTCCCTGATCCCCCCCATGCCTTGTGCCTCAGGCCCGGTGCTGAGACAGACCCCAGCAGAGACAAACCAGCCCCAAAGCAGGGGGGGGGGTCCCGGTCTGGGAGGGGCTGGGGTGCCTGCCGCCTCGGGGGGCCCTTTGGAAGGCCGGTTCCCTCGCCCGGGGGAGCCGGGGAAGGCTGTGTCTCCGCGGCGCACGGCAGCCCTGGCTGGGTAACGGTGCAGAACGTAAAGTGTTGTCTATTAGGTAGGAGACTGGTTAATACAAAGAGTTGTTGGTAATAACAATGTCCTTTCAGCGGTGACAGAGACAAAGTACCTGCGAGTGGCGTCTCCCCGGCGTGCAGCGCCTGATGGGCGCACGGAGGCTTTGGAGAGCATTTGAATTGCACATCCAGGGAGAGTCGGCCTATCATTAAAAACCCCTAATTCCAGTGTCAGGTGGAGTTCCAGGTAATCGATCATGGTGTCAGCTGGCACCGCTCTCCCCAGCCCCTCCGCAGCCTTGGCGTTTCCAATTAAACTTGTTGCCGGGATCCAGCACGGGCTGGGGAAGGAGCTGGGAGAACTCCGGGGGAATGTGCCCCCCCGGGCGGGTACGGGCTGGGCAGGGGAGGGGGATAAATGGCTGATGCGGGGGAAGGGGGTGCAGAGAGGCTGGCAAAGCAGAGGGACATCAGGGAGGAGGCGGGTGGTGTATGGGGCTGAAGAGGGAAGCCCTGTAAAATCCCCATTGCCCCCACTGCCTCCACCCATCCCCTGCCCCTCGTTCTCACTGCCGGCACAGTCGTCACCAACTCTCACCCCCAGACCCTCCCTCGTCCTCACTGTGCCCCCACATCTCATGTCCCACACCGACTGCCGCTCACACCCCAAAGCCAGTCCCCTGCCCCCGCCGCCCCGCCCTCGCCCCGCCCTGCCACCCCTGGCACTCAGTCGGGAGGCGACCCAGGCTGGTAAAACTGGGCGACAATGTTAGCCAGGGATTTTCCATCCCCAACCCCCCTTCACCCCTCACCCCAACACGGCGTGTCTGCGAAACTCCCCTTGCCCATGAAATGCGCCACAAACACCAGCTGCTGAATGGGGTGACACTGGGCGCCGGCCCAGGACAGCGGCTTTGGAAAAGCGCTTGGGCGGAAAGGCAGAAGTGGCGGCCGGGTTTCCGGAGCGTGGGAAACGGGCCCACGTTGGGCCCAGCTGCACCCCCAGCCGCGTTCCAATGGCACCTGCCCGTTTCGCTGGCTCCTCCGCAGCTGGAACTGAATTGTCCCAGGGGCCTGACTGAAGTGCAGCAAACAAGCTTACCCTAAGACTTTATTAATAGCCCCGAAGCGCTACAGGACACCTCCCCCCCGGTCCCAGGGTGTCTTCCGGCATGCTCAGTGGTGGGCAGCCTCCGCCCCCAAGAAGCCTACAGTCAGAGGCAAGGGGAGGCCCGTCGTTCCCACGTTAACCCTGGAGAACAGGCCCAGAGAGACTAAGGGACCTGCCCAGGGACGGGAAGAGAACCCAGCTTGCCTCTAGCCCCCTCCAGCGAGTTTAGCCGGGGACCGTCTTTCCGCCCCAGTTCAGTCAGGCCTCGGGAAGGCAAGCCTGCGCTCTGTGCCAGCGCTCACCCAGGAGCCAGTGGTAGCCAGGAGAACAGGGATGAGGGCAGCCAGCAAACTCCACGGAAAGTCACACGCTTGGTGCCTTGCGCCGCATGACTTCCGCTGGGCGCCTACAGGGCCCGTGTCCACGGAACAGGCGGCAGCGGCCGTCTCCCTGCCCCTGGACACCACAGCCAAGGGCTCCAAAGCCAGGAACAAGTCGCCGGCGGGGCCGGTGTCAGAGCGCGACAGGGCCCCTCAGAGCAGCTGGAAAATCCACGGCTGACTGGTGCCCGGGTGGAAATCTCCGGCTGCGCTCACGGGGGGGAGGTGCCGCGACCAGGACAACTGACCCGGCCCAGCTCAGTGACGCAGGAAGGGAAAGAAGAAACCCCGGGGGTTGAAGACTGATGAGCTGGGCCATCATCGGCCTGCCCTGCCCAGTGGGGGTAGAGACTAGGTCTGGAGAGGAGCGCCGGGGACAGCTGCCTAGAGGACCCGCCGTTATCCAAGTGGCAGCTCCAGAGCCCAGGTGCCAGCCTGGCCTGAGCTACTGCTCCACCCGCTCTCTTGCCGTGGGCCCGGGTCCTTCGCAGGGTCTCCTCTCCCTGCCTCGCGCCGGCTGGGGCAACACCCGTATGGCTGGCGCGGGTTGGTGTCTGCGGCATGGCGGCGGCAGCGTAGACACCCCCGGGTGCCCAGAGGAGAGGAGAACCCCGGGCCTTTGCTGCAAGGCCACTCAGCAGAGCATCAAGAAACGGGCCCCACGAGGAAAGCTCTTGGGTGAGAGCAAAGTTCCATCCGCGCTGGTCCCGACTAAGCCAGGTACGTCCCACTCCAGCCTCGCCCCCTCTCCCGACAGAGGCAGTGTCTGCGGAAACCGGCCCGCGCCTGGGATCTCCACCTTGGAGCAGCCAGCAATGCAAGCGGCCCGGCAAGGATCCACTCAAGGACCTACGGACAAGCCACTGCGTCAGACAGACAGGACAAGGCCAACAGCGCAGCATAACGAGTAGGGTCTTGGGGCCAGACCCTGGGGCCCCGTTGGGCCCCTTCCCATGACTGGTGGGGATGGAGGCTCTACCGCAGCCATCCGAGGGGGAAAGGGAAGGGAACATCTCACCCTCCCTCATGGCCTCAGAGGAGGGAGAATCAGGGTAGAGACCCCATAGGGGCCACGGTCACCAGGCTATTGCTGCAGGAGTCAGAGCTACAAGGGAGAGGTCACCTCGTCCAGCCCCGTGTCTTCTAGCAGGACCAAGTAGTCATGGGCCGGCCCCGGCTGGTATTTGTCCCTCCGGCCCCCAACGATGGGGATTCGCCTCCCTCCCTGGATTACCGGTTCCCGATAGGAAGAGTTTCCCGAATATCCAAGCTCAGGCTGCAGCAATGGCGAGCAAACGGCTTCCTGCTTGTCCTTAGCCTGCTGGGACACTGTGATCGCGTCCCCTCCATCTGCGCTGCTCAACGCTAACTGGAGCCGGCGTGCCGCCTTCCCTCGCGGGTCCGGGTTTCTCACCCGCTCATCGGGCGTCTTGCTCGCCCCTGGATTCTCTGCCATGGGTCCCCTCCTCTGCTCAGAGCGGGACTCTGCGGGCCCTTAGCCACCCCACTAGTGACTGGAGCCAGGCCCAGCCGCCGTGGCACACGCTGCCCTGCTCGACAACACACTGCTGCTTGCACTGTGAGCCGGGTCTTTCAGCCCCTTGTGCCCCCGCCGTACAGTAACTGCACCGGCGTCTCTTCTGAGACTGCCCGGGGGCTGCGTCCAAAGCCTTCCCCCAGTCCTCGAGCCTCTAGAATGCCCGTAACGGGGTGTGCTCTGCCCGGCCCAGGGCAGGAGGGGTATAAAGGAGACACAGAACCAGCTCCCCCTGGAGTCCTGCACTGAGCAAAGCTGGAGGTCCCAAGCAGCCAGCTCGCCCTGGTTTTTAAAAGTTGTTTGTGGAGCTAAGTTACCCCCTTTGCTAGCCAGTCATGGACACAAACACCACCCAGTGCCTGAATGAACCATGCACAAGGGAATTCTGCCTTCCGTTCCCAGCCTCCCCGTGTCACCTTGCCACTTCAGCTCGGTGCCTCAGTTTCCCGGCTATGAAAACGGGGGGGAGAGCCCTTCCTTTCCCCTCGCTTGCCCATCCCGACGGGAAGCTCTGCAGGGCTGCGGTTGCCCTTGGCCAGGTGTTTGCCCCACTCCTAGCACAACAAGGCCCTGGACTGTGAATAATAATCGGCAGAGCGCACTGCTGGGCGAGGGTGCAGGCGGCCGTGGTCGCCCAGGCCACGGCCCCCGAGACAAATCTCGCATTGTTTTGTTCCGTCCTCGCCTGGCACGCGGCGTCCCTGTAAATGGAGTTTAGCATGGCGCAGTGGGCCGCTTTCCCAGCTAATGTCTGTCGGCTCCAATTTGTGCAAACGACCTTCCCTGGCCCCAGGGGGACGCGAGAAAGGAGGAAAGAAAGGCCTGCTGGAGCCGTTCGGGAGATTCCACCTGACAGCCAATGATAGAGACACCTTATAGCCCGTGCAGCCGCGGGACCGCGGGGAGCGATTGCTGGGAAATGGACTGATTAGAGAGAGAGGCTGGGCTCTCGGGGATGCTGGCTGATTGCACGGGAAGGCAGGGGCTCCGCTCGCATCCGGGCTTCCAGGCAAAGCCCCTTAGATGTGGAGAGAAACTGCATGGGGCTCTCTCCTGGGTGTGCTGCCGGGGCCCTGGGGCCCCTTCGCCACGGGCGTGGCCGCAGATCCCTGCGTGTCACCCCACTGGCCCAGCCCTGAGCCCCCTCCTGCACCCCAAACTCTGGGGCCCCACCCTGGCCCTGTGCCTGCACACATACACACCCCTGCATGTCACCCCTCTGGCCCAGCCCTGAGCCCCCTCCTGCACCCAAACTCCCTCCCAGAGCTGGCATCCTCTCCGGCACTAAGAAAGCCTTAAAAAGCGGTGTCGGACATACGCTGACACAGTAGTGTCTTCCTGAGGCTGCAGACGGGCTGAAACAGTAGTTCAGACATGTGTGAACTGCCCCATGCAACACAATGTGTTAACTCTGGACCCTACTGTTGACCATCAAAATGTCAGTGTTGTTAACTCAGGGTGTGTCTAGACTGCTTCCCTTTGTCGACAGAGAGATGTAGATTAGGCACATCGAAATTGCTAATGAAGCAGGGATGTAAATATCCCGTGCTTCATTAGCATAAACATGGCCACCGCTTTTTTTCAAAATGGAGTTTTTTCGAAAAAAAACCCCAGCAGTCTAGACGCAGATCTGTTGAAAATAAACCCTGTTTTGACAGATCCTGTAAACCTCGTCTTTTGAGGAATACAGGAGCTGTCAAAAAAGGCTTTATTTTCAACAGATCCGTGTCTAGACTGCTGGTTTTTTCGAAAAAACTCAGTTTCGAAAAAAAGCGGTGGCCATGTTTATGTTAATGAAGTGCGGGATTCACTGACCAGAAAGGGGCAGCTGATGTGATGCCTTCACAATCCCGTTCTCACGGCCCTGCTGCCCTTCTCCCGCTGTGCCAAACCCGCCGCGGCCCAAACTCCACGTCTCCCGCAGCCCTGTGTGCGCAGGCCAAAACGCGGTGGCAGTTCAAAGGAACAGGGCAGCGTGAAACACACAGTTTAACCTCCACGTGGGCAACGCAGCGCGCTCCGGCTGAGCGTGTCGTTCCCGGCGCTATTCAGGGCATCCGGCCGGAAGCGTAACTCGGCCGGCCGTGCTGCCTGCGTGCCCCCCTTGTCCTGGCTGCAGCGCCCTATGCAGTGCAGCCAGGGGCCGGGGTGGGGGGGTGTAACTGGCCTCGCCGGCCGGGGTACATCTCACTGCAGGGTGACTGGGTAGCTCTGTCTGCGCTGACTCCGCCACGCCGCCGGAGCAACTGAGTCTCACGCTGCCCGGCTGGGCCTCAGGCGGTGAGGAGCCAGGAGGCCCTGGGCGCGACAGGCCCAGCTCCCTACTTTTACCTGCAATTTATTTGTCCCTGCTGAAGACAATTTTATAAACTCTGAGGACTGAAGTGTTTCCCTCCCCCACCCCACTCCCACCACTGTCTGCCAGAGCCTGACACAGCGCTTCCCCCCACCCTCCCTGCATGGTCCCCTGCCCCCACAGTCCCACCCCACTTCACGCCAAACCCCACGCACCCTGCTTAGACTCTGAGATGCCTTCTCCTCCTTCGCAAGCTGCCTGTGCCCCACACTTGTGAACAAAAGAGGAATAGGCCCACTGAGTCAGTCTGTCTGTCTAGCTATCTATCTAGCCCCATACACCCCCTATCTATCTATCTATCCCCTCACCCCCCATCTATCTATCTATCTATCCCCTCATCCCCCCATCTATCCATCAATCTATCCCCACACACACACCCTATCTATCTATCTATATATCCCCACACACACCCATCTATCTATCCCCACACACACCCTCTATCTATCTATCCCCATACACCCACATCTACCTATCTCCACACACATCCCCTATCTATCTATCTTTCTATCTATACCCATACACCCCCTATCAATCTAATCTATCTATCTATCCCCATACACCCCCCATCTATCTATCTCCACACACACCCTCTATCTATCTATCTACCCCCATCTATCTAATCTATCTATCCCCACACATACCATCTATCTATCTACCTATCCTCACACACCCCATCTATTTATCTATCTATCCCCACACACACCCCCTATCTATCTATATCTATCTATCCCCACACACACACCCTATCTATCTATCTATCTATCTATCTATCCCCACACACACACCCCAATCTATCTATCCCCACACACACACCCTATCTATCTATCTATCTATCCCCACACACACACCCCATCTATCTATCTATCTATCCCCACACACACACCCCATCTATCTATCTATCTATCCCCATATACCCCCTATCTATTTAGCTAGCTAGCTATCCCCATCCACTCTATCTGTCTATCTGTGAAAGCCTCCCAAGTTTTGAAAGCCCCAACAAGACCAAGAGGAACAATCTGTCTCGTGGCTCTGGCTCTACACAAAGCAGATAACCTGACACAGGGCCTCCTTGGCATGATTGCTCGCACACACGACGCCCGTCCTCTCCCCGTGGGAAGAGTCTGGCGCGCAGGGCGCCGGCAGGGAGTGCCGCACGGCAGAGCGGGGGTGCGTGGCTCAGGGAACGCTTGGGGCCAAGTGTTTTCCGTCCCTTCTTGCCATTTTGCTTCCTGGCGAGGAGCCGGGCTGGCAGGTCAGAGCCCGTTGCCCTCCCTCCCCTGTGGCCCCCCGCCGGCTGGAGAGCAGCCTGGATGGAGCCTTGCTCCAGCATGCCGCACTATGACAGATGATTGACTCGAAACAATATCTAAGGCGATCAGGATAAAGTACCGACCATTTCAAGGCTCAGCAGAATTCAAATTCTAATTAGACTTCTCACCACATTCCAAATAAAAATTGTTCCCCTGATATCCTTTTTGCCTATCAGGTGTCTCTCCCTGATCGCTGGAACAAAACGCATAAAGAAAGTGATTAAAGCCATAACAAAGGCATAAAATTGAAATTATCACTGGCATCACATCTGGGAGCAGAGTGTGTCACCACACTGCTCCCCCCGCCCAAGACCGCCCTCCCCAAATACACACATGCCGCGCCCACCGGGGCTCTGGGCTGGAACCGGCCGGATGGGCTGCAGGGACAGGAGCTGGTCTCAGGTTCCAGGGTGTCCTGGACCCGGCAGCAGACCAGGGAGGGGGAAAGAATCCTTTGCCAGGAACCCTGGACCCAGCAAGGGGGAGTTGGCTTAGCCCACCCGGCTCACACCCAGAAACACACAGGCAGCACGCGGCCCGAAGGATGGCTTCTCTGCTCAGCCACGGAGCGTAAACCAGCGGCAACCGCCTCCCGCCAGAGACATGCACAACCCACAGACTCCCAGTGCGCCGGCTCCCCGCTCAGTACACACCAGGTGAGAGTCACGCCCTGCCGCTGCAGCCCCCGTGCACCACACCCAAGCAGACAAGAGACTGGCCGTGCACAGTGTGCACGACTGGTCGTTCTTGCACACGCCCGAGCGACACGGCAGCACACGCACGGACACAGCTTCGTACGTGCCCATCCATCGCTGCCCTCGATCGGCATGGCACAGAACACATATGCAACGCAGGGCATTGGCCGGTGTGTGCTTGGACTGACCGCTCCTTCAGACAGGTGAAACCCCATGGGCACACGGGGACGGTGCTGGGCCCAGCCCCCAACCCCCTGCAGGCATTTTTGCACTCATGAGATTCCGTTGCCACATGTGGCCCCACACCTGATGGCCACCGGTGGAGGCGAGAGCAGAATCCGACACTTGAAGCCTGGCACGGAAGGCCGTGTGATGGACACATCCATGCCATTTATCTCTAGCAGTGCCCAGACGCATCTTTGGGTCCCTTTTACCACCTCTGCCCTTTCCCCTTCTCGGATAGCTGGCCGGAACCCGGTCAGCCCAGGGTGCCTCGGGAATGGTCCCTTTTGCTTCTCCACTGCTCCAAGGGGCACTCCAGAAGAGAGTTAAAAAAAAGGAGAGCGAGCGAGAGAAAGGGACTAAAGCGATATAAAATTAAAAGGTAAAAAGCAAGAACGCAAATGGGAGAGAGCTCTTTCAGCTTTCACATTATTAATGACTCTTCAAAAAATCGGCGAGTTTTCCAATCTTCTCTGAGAAGCGCTTGAAGGAGCTCACAGATGAAACTGACCTTCAAAATGTTCTTTGGTCTTTAGTTAAGAAATTCGCTCGCCATTATGGCATCATTAGGGAAACAAGGATAAAATTACTCCATGGTTAATGACCTATAGTATCTCCCCACCAAAATTTGTTTCAGATCTAATAAAACTGTGCTTAACACACTCGGATGAGTTATGAGGACTGTTCTGCAGGGTATTAAAATGTGGAAAATAGATTTTCCGAAGCTGGGGGGACTGGACTTTTCGAATCAGATAGCAGAATGGAATTTTCTGGGCAATAAATTCTTCCATGTCTCAATTTCATCTCTCTCTCTCTCTCTCTCTCTCTCTCTCTCTCTCTCTTCCTGAAATGCTAAAGCAACATGGAAATCTTTAAAGTGCAAATGCTGATATAAACTTTACAAAACAGGGTTCACCCCCACCCCACTTTTACGCGCTTTGTCTCCCCTCTGGGAAGGAAGGGCTATGTACAGGGTTGATTCAGATGCTGGGGCCTCTTTGTGTCAAAACTGGATGTTACATCCGCCCACTGTGCGGCAAGAATCGGCTTACTGAGGCTGGCATGTCACTTGGAGGTTGGCGGGGGGGTGGGGAGGGGACGCCGGGTCTGTTCACAGAGGACACGAGTACATAGCAGGGATCTGTCCCATTTGCCATGCCCAGGGGTTTGGCAGGCTGCCGGGGTGCGTGTGCTCCTAGTGACCTCTGAGACAGCCTCCACCATGCTTCCTTTGGCCCCTGCTCACGTGTTTGCGCACATGTGTTGGCCACGCTGGGGAGGGGCGGGTGCACATGTGGGCTTCTGTTTCGGAGGGCACGCACATCTGCCCATGAACTGCACATAGCAGCCACGTCCTCCCATGCCGGCGGGCACCCGGAGCCTATGGCTGGGCAACTGGGGGGACAAAGGGGGGCACATGAGCCCAGGCTACTGTGTGGATGCCTGGTGCAGAAGCAGGGGCCCCAGTGGCGCTTCTAGGTTAGTGAGGGCTAGTTACTGCCGCTGAGAGAGGTGGCTTGCGAGGTAATGGCATTTTGCTCTCTTTAAACTTTAATCTTTCCTATTAATTCCCTGCAACTGGAGAATGTATGAGAGTTAATGTTCCATGAACGTGTTTCTCAGCCGACAGTCTCTTCGAGCTAATTACCTTCAGGTGCTAAATGGAGGGAAATTGCAATCCATTTGGATGTGAAAAAATTTCGCCTTTCCAATCCCCTGTGAAACATTCTTTTTCCTGAGTGTTGCAGAAAGAATGCACTTGGTTTTTTTCAAATGTTTTCCTCCCCCGTCACCCCCCTCACAGCCCTCCTGCTCGCAAAGACGCGGCACTCGGCAGGGCTCTGCGGGCAGCCTGGTGGAGGGTAGCACGTGGCCACGCGGGCCGGCAGGCCAGCCGCACGATGGGGAGATGGAACGAAAGAGGGGCCACCCCAACCCACCGAGCAGGGCGGAGACTGCGAGGGGCAGGAAAAGCGCATTCACACACTGAAGAGCACGCTGCCGGCGGCCATTTCCCTGCTGCTGAGCTCTGGAGACGGAGCTAATCGAATTGTACGAGCTACACCGAGCTGTGTCCCTTGGGACACAGAGGGGGCGGCCTGAGGGCAAAGGGGGTAGGCGGGCCACATCCTGGTGGGAAACGTGAGGTCCAAGAACCCTTCTCCACACACGCAGACAGAGCCTGTGCAATGGGCCCATGGCCCAGCCGGAGACTGGCCTTCTGAGGCCGGGGTAGGCATGAATTGCACCTCCGTGTCCGTCAGGAAGTCTCAGGCCGTCTCTCTCCAGAGGCCTGGGCTTCCAGGCTACCCTGCGTATCTCCACGGTTGCTGCTGGCTTGTATGGCCATCTACATCCAATGGAGATCCAGCACCGATGGTGCCCTAGAGCCCAGTCCAAAAAACCCCCTTTGAAAGCAATAGGAAGACCCTCATGGGGGTCAATGGACTTTGGCTCAAGCCCAGCGCTGGTATATTCTTGGGCAAATCGAATCTGTGGCACACGCCCCTCTCCCGCACAGCCAACTGTTCCTTTGCTCTCTCCTCTCAGCACTCGCTCCCACGCCCCAGCCACGGCAGCGTGGAACCGTGGCAAAGCGCGTGCCTGTGTTAACGTGGGGACCCGCCCACAGCAGTGTGGAACCGTGGCAAAGCGCATGCCTGTGTTAACATGGGGACCTGCCCACGGTGACATGGAACCGTGGCAAAGCACGTGCCAGTGCTAACGTGAGGACCTGCCCACGGTGGCGTGGAACCGTGGCAAAGCACCTGCCAGCGCTAACGTGAGGACCTGCCCACGGTGGCGTGGAACCGTGGCAAAGCACCTGCCAGCGCTAATGTGAGGACCTGCCCACGGTGGCGTGGAACCGTGGCAAAGCGCCTGCCAGTGCTAACATGAGGACCTGCCCACGGTGGCGTCGAACCGTGGCAAAGAGCGTGCCAGCGCTAACGTGAGGACCTGTCCACGGTGGCATGGAACCTTGGCAAAGCGCCTGCCAGCGCTAACGTGAGGACCTGCCCACGGTGGCGTGGAACCGTGGCAAAGCGCCTGCCAGTGCTAACGTGAGGACCTGCCCAAGGTGGCGTGGAACCGTGGCAAAGCGCCTGCCAGTGCTAACGTGAGGACCTGCCCACGGTGGCGTGGAACCGTGGCAAAGCGCCTGCCAGTGCTAACGTGAGGACCTGCCCAAGGTGGCGTGGAACCGTGGCAAAGCGCCTGCCAGTGCTAACGTGAGGCCCTGCCCACCATGAGTGGTGCCACTTCACACACCATTGGGGCCCCGTAGAGGCATCAGGCATTTCTGCCAAGCCACTGACACGCCCTGTTCTTAGGACATTGCTCCTAATCCTGATGCTGTGGCAGAGAGAGAGAAACTGGCCATTTCTGCCTCGCGCTTTACACTCAAGACACCTGTCACTCTCTGAGGTCAGAAACCTAGGCGGCCTTCTCCGGACGCCGTTTGCACCATGAGCAAATGCAGGTTCCCCTGCGAGGGTGGGGCAGGTCTGATCTTCCTGCCACTGGGTTCCCAGTGTGGGCACGTCGGTCCCCCTGGCAGTGCGGGCAATGACCTGCCCATGGTGCCATTTCACAGCCTCCTTCGGGTGACTTCCAGGCAGGGGGACTTAGCCCACTCCACCCACTGCACCACCCCCTACGCATCTGGCCCTTGGAGGGCCTTGGAGGAGCTGCGGGCGCAGTGGGGCTGGAACGTGGCTCTCTGCCAGCAGGCGGAGGTCGTGGGACGTCGCCTGGGCTGGGGAAAAGTCAGGCAGCCGCACAGGACGGCAGATTGCCCTTCCAGCCGCAGGGGCGCCGTTCTGCAGCAGGGAGCACACTGTCTGATTCCAGGCCTGGTTTTTCAGAAGAACGCCGCGGCTCCATTGCCTGTGCCGCTAGGGAGCACTGACGGGGCCACCGCGCCGTCCATCCATCCATCCATCATTGCACGGGGCCAGCTCCTGCGTCCGTCTGTTCCTACCCCCCGCCCAGCTCGGCCACCCAGGCACGCACCCCTCCAACATACCCAGCCCTGCCTAGCCACCTGAAGACCCGTTCAGACACTAGCCTGTCCCTCCACCGGCCCATCCATGGCTCCATCAGTCTCTCCGATTTGCAGGGAACGCCTGGGGAGTCTCACAACGTTTCCATTTCGGAAATAAAAGGCGCGTTCTCTCGCCTAAGCAGTTTCGGTCTGTGCCCAGCTGTAGAATGGGGCTCCGACCTCAGCGGGCCTCCCTCCTAACCAAGGCATGGAACACATGGCAGTGCCCATCCGTCAGAACACGCACCTCTGCATGAGATGGCTAGAAAAAGGCTTTGTGGTTGCTCCCAGCAGGGTCAGAGCAAGGGGCAGGCCCCTGCCTGGTGCAAATTAGCACCGTAGCACTGACGGAGGGAGCTGACTTTTCCCAGCCGAGGAGGCGGCCCACGAAGCTGCTTGTGCGATGGTTACCGGCTTTATCCGATGCTTTGCCAGGCAGCGGGCGGGAACTCCCGCTGGGACTGAGACAACAGACGCAGCCCACCTCCATCTTAGCCACAGGCCTGGGGAGAATGTCGCCCCATCTCACCTGGTGGGGATCCTCCTGGGAGGAAGGCGTCTTGTTTTCTGCCGTGACCGGCCGACACCGCCCATTGCAGCCGCTTGAGCTGGGGAAAGGGCGTTGTCGCAATACCCGTGGGGCGGGGGTCTGCCCTCCTGCGTCCTAAGCTCTTTCCTCACCCTCTCTCTCTCCTTCCTTTTCCCTACGCTCCCTCTCAGATTTCCAGCCTCTCCTGGTGTGCATTCTTCCGTTCCAGCTTCTCCCTCTCTCGCCACAGGTACTTTGTTTTTGTGTTTCTTCTCCTCTCTTTTCAACTCCCTTCCCATTGTTCTCCCTTCCCCAGCTGGCGTGTTCCCCTCCCAAGCGCGCACTGGCCAACACGGGAACAAGAGCCCTACCAAGAGCCAGAGCCGCCATGCCTTCACAGGTCACCGCAGGGTTAACAGGTGCGGCTGCTTCACCGCTCTTGGAGCCCTATGAATCATTGAAAAGCCACTTTCAATAGCTGAGCATGGGCAGGTATGTCAGCTGCTCTTGAAAGCTACAGAACCCTACGTCTCAGTCCCACATCTGTTCCACGTAACCTCCTGCGCAGGACGCTCTATATTCGGAACAAAGACTTACAGGGAGCCAGCGTTGCTGTTAAAGCCCTCCGGAATTTTCCATCTCCCGGTTTTATGACAGAAAATGCAATTTCCACAAAATCAAAAATTTTCCAAGGAAAATCTGTTGATTTTGCCTCTATTTTCTAGTTTTTCTGGTGGGGGGAAAAAAACCTCTAATTTTCACTCTACTCTTGTTTCCAAGAGGTCTTAACAAAATTAACTTGAAACTTTTTTTAGATTAACTATGGCTTTTAAAAAATCAGAAAAACTTACCTTGAAGCTTTTGAGGTTTCAAAATGTTCTGAGGTTCTTGTCAAAACCTGCAATTTTGAAAATTTGCAAAATTACAAAATCTCCAGTGTTGGCCAGTTGGCATCCCCCACTGCTGTCCCCTTTTCATTTCATCAGCCAAAAGGGGGAATGACATGTTTGTTCCCCTTTTCGTTTTTCTTTTTCCCTTTCGCCACACTGTAACTTTCCCAAGAAAGTGCAGAAAAGTGATAGAAACACACGGTTGAATTTTTCCTTTTGCCTCTCTGAACTTATCAGATGTTGGAAAAGTTCTGAAAAGTTGCATAGTAGCTGAAATGAAAATATTTAAAAATGCAAACGTACAAAATAAAATCTCCAAAAAAAAGTTTATGCAAAGCTGTGGTTAGCCGTGGCTCTGTGTAAGCTTTTCCACACCAATAGAAGTTGGTCCAATAAAAGGTATTACCTCACTTCCAAAAAACTTGACATTAAGTCTTTTTATTTGACTAAAGAAAAGACAAGAAAAGACAAGAAAAGAAAAGAAAAGAAATCCAGTGACAGGGATTCCATAACCTCCCTGGAAGCCTATTTGAGAAAAGGAAACTGAGGCAGGAGGGGGGACCTGATAACAATAGACTGTTTATCAGGGAAAGTTTTCAAACTCTCAGGGCAGGTAAGCTCTGAAACAGGCTTTCAGCTCAACCCAGCTATTAATGAAACATTATTAATTGATTACTTAATAATGAAACATGATTAATTTATTATTAGTATTATTACCTAGTCGTGTTATGTTTGGCCCAAATCTTTAAAGAGGGAAATGTGGGCAGGGGACGTGAATTGCCAAGCTGATGCCAGCCTATCATGCTGGCCAATCCTGTCTCATTATTTCCTGGTACTCCCCTCTCTGACTGGCTCCAGCTGGTGTTTCTTGTCTTCGATGGTTAGTTCTGCGTGGCGAGGATCCTGGGTCTGAGCAAGGGTCCATTAGCCCTCAGTCCTGTCTCTGATAGTAGCCGAGGCCAGAGAGTCAGGGGCATTGTACAGATCGTGGCAATTTTGGAGAGCTCTGCCTCAGCTTCCCCTTCCCGCCCTGAGCACGGAATCCCTGACTGCCTGGTTAACAGCCGCTGGTGGACCTGTCCGCCGTGCTCTTACCTCATTCTTTGGCCATTGTGCGGCCGCGAGTTCCACCAGCGAATTGTGCGCGTCCGCAGCCCCGTCTGTTCACCTGGGGGCCCCCAGTTTTCATGTTGCAAAAGGGTGAGTAACACTTGTCTGTTCGCTTGCTCTGCACCAGCCGCGGCTCTGGTGCCCTCGTCCAGGCCCCCTTGGCCGTGTCTGCTCCAGCCTGGACAGGCCGAGTCTTTCTCCTCTCTCCTTGCTGGGCGCTGGGTCCAGGTGGCCTTTGAAGCGATGCGGAGAGCGGCTGACGCGGGCGGCAGAGCACCCGGGCTAGGTGGCGGAGCTGGGGCAGACGGCTCTGGCTCCCGCACTGCAGGATGGCTCACGGTGAAGGCAGCGGGGGTGGCAGGGGAAAGGGGGAAGACAGAGAGGGGCAAGGCCCATCCCCAGCCAAAACAAGGCCTTGGCGTGTTTGGCCAATGGGGGGCTGCCTGGGCCAGACCCTGAGCTGGAAAGGGAGGCGGTGGAGCTTTTGGAGGATGGGGGCGGTGTGAGTCTGCGTGTGTGTGTGCGTGTGCATGTGGGTGTGTGTTTGTGTGTGCACGTGGGTGTGCATGCGTTGGCGTGTGTGCGTGTGCACGTGGGTGTGTGTTTGTGTGTGCACGAGTGTGTGCATGTGTGTGCATGTGTGCCCTTTTACCACACCGCTCGTCTCCGTCAGCAGAGCACGCCAGGGCTGCCCTCACACCCATGCCAATGGCTGTCTCCTGGCCAGCTGGCAGGGGCGCGGTGGGCAGAGGGGGCGGCTGACGGTGACACCTCCGCAGGCAGGGAAGCTGCGGTTCCCAGTGCCCCTCGGCCAGGAGGGCCAGGGAGCCGTTGCTGTGAGAAGGGAAGGGGCCCGGGGGTTACGGCTGCCTGCCCACACGTCTGCCCCGAGAGCAGCAAGGCGTGAGATACAACAGACCAGGGCAATCCTGCTTGCAACCCGCCGGGCCGGATCCGGCCTGGGGCTGATGGGCTCTCTCTGGCGCCCACAAGGTGTGGCTCTGGGGCTCTTCCTTCTGGCTGCGGGGGGCCCGGGCGGGTGCCGCGTCGGTGATGGCAGGAGGGGCAGCACTCTGGCCATGCAGGGCTGGTCGTGATCTTGGCCAGTGATTTTACCTGGAGATGTTTATTCTTCGTTTGCATGGCCCGGTGCCTGGGAGCCCTGCTCTCGGCCCAGGGCCCAGGGCCACGGTGCTGTGCAGACACACTCCGCTCTCAACAGCACGGGACAAACAGGGAGCAATAGCCTGCCCCTCTGGGTCCCTCGGACAGGACCGGCCCCCATGCAGGGTTCGCTTCGGGGCAGTCGTGCGGCTCTCCCCAGAGCGCTCGTGGTACTGGGTGTAAGACAAGAGGGTTGGAACAACCGTCCTCTTCCCTCCTGGCTACCTGCTGCCTCCTCCCCAGATGCAGCTGCAATTCAGCTTCTCGGGCCTTTCATCCCCTGTCTATTTGAGTCTGGGGGTCTGGCTGTGTGACGTAGTGGGGGTATCTGGCTAGTTCCTATGCTGGCTCTGTGGTAATCCCCAATGGCTGCCATCGGTACCACAGCCCAGAAGGATGAGTCATTATGCAAAGAGGGTCTCTCAACCTGTCTGACCAGCTACCCCCAGGAGAGAGACAAAGGAAGGGGAATGCTGCCCTGGCTGGGGCAGGGCTGGAAGAGTGAGTTTAGTTTCTGTCTGGGATCATGGAGGAACCAGCCTAAGCCAGGGGCTGGGATTTAGGGCCCAGTCTCCCCCCATCTCAAGGGGGGCTGAGGCATCCTAGACCTGCCCTGTAACCAGATTACATCGGTGCTGTGCTGTGCTGTGCTGTATCCTGGAGAAGGAATAAACTCCCTCCATTCTACGGGCTGGTGGAGTCTGTTCGTGCCATTACGGGGTGCAGGAGTCAGGGGACCCCAGCGCGTCGTCACACTGGTGTCAGGAGTGGGATGCACTGCACCCGTGGATGGAGCATCCAGCGGCAGCGACTAGGCGCAGTAGAAGCAAGAGCCGTGGAACCAGGCGTGCTGGAAACAGGCGGCGGTTCCTGAGAATCGTGGGCGCAGCAGCACTAGACTGGTGAGTCTGCACCGAGGACCAGCGGGAGATGGCCTATACCCAACTGCTGAAGGCAGAGCTGGTGAAGCTGTGCAGAGAGGGCTTGCCTGTGCGGCGCAGCAAGGCCCAGCTGATTGCCCGGCTGGAAGAGAATGACCAGCCACAGGGCTGGGATCCTGTCCCCGTGGGGAACAGCCAGACCCCACTGGGAGCGTGTCAGGCTCGGAGAGGGGCGGAGCGCTGGAGGCCGCCCGAAGAGACCGGACTGCCTCCCAGGGAGCACTGCAAGCCGTAGTCCGCCCAGGGGTCCAACCCCTCAGAGCTGCGGCGGCTAGAAATCCAGCTGCAGATGAAGGTGGAAGTCCAGGACCGTGAGAGCAGCGACAGCATGAGCTGGCCATGGCCGGCGGAGAAGCGGCAGGGCCCCAGCTGCGCCGAGTGCAGATGAGCCCCAAAGGCCCGGGCGGCCAGATGCTTGGAGAAGCTCGTGGTGGCCCAATTGAAGGACATGGGCGACATAGACGGGTTCCTCAGCTCCTTTGAGAGGGCCTGTGGACTGCAAGGTCCCCCAGCTGACTGGCTGCAGGAGCTCATCCCGCACTGAACCAGGAGGCCACCGGGGTGCTCAATCAGCTGGAGGACCTACAGCCAGGGATTACAACCGAGTCAAGGAGGCCCTGCTGCACAAGTTCGGGCTGACCCCGAGATGTACAGGAAGAAGTTCCGGGAGGTGCAGAAGGAGCCACGGGAGACCTATGTGGACCTGGCCTCCCGCCTGGCGCAATACTGCCGCAAGTGGGTGTCTGGAGTCGGAGCCCAGACTGCAGAGGGCTGCTCAAGCTGTTCATGATGGAGCAGTTCTATGAAGCATGCCCACCCAGATTGAGGCTGTGGCTCAGGACCGAAGACCAGAGACCCCCAGGAGGCCGGGAGACTGGCAGATGAGTTCACGGAGAGCCGGTCCGGGTGTGAGCAGGAGTCCCGGAGAGAAAGGGAATCGCACAGAGACCGGATGTCGGCTGAGCGACGGAGAGTCAACTACGAGGCGAGCCCAAGGAACAGGTCGTCTGTGCCCCAGAGAACCAGCCAGGGCCTGGACAGAGACAGCCCAAAGCCTAACTTGCCATCGCTGTGGGCAAAAAGGCCACAAGAGGGCTCAGTGCACCAGGTCCCATGACCTGGGACTTTCCAGGAGTTAACTGGCTGGGGCTGGAGGAAGGGCAGGCTGCCCCAGAGGCAGGGGCTGGCAGGCAAACCTCAGCTCAGAGTGGGGAAGGATGCTCAGTGCACCCCCTGGGAGGTCTGACCCTCGGGAGGCGGATTTCTCCGTGTACCGGGTGGGGCAGGGCGGCCCCTGCGGAGGCGAGTGCCTCATACCCTGGAGGTGGATGGTAGGAAGGTGACGGGTTTCTGGGACACGGGGCGGAGGTGGCGCTGGCCCGATCTGACATAGTGGCCCCAGACCGGATACTACCCCACGCAGCTGACCCTGAAGGGCATGACGGGTCCCGTTTAAGGTGCCCGTAGCCAGGGTGCATCTGAAATGGGGCCAAGGAAGGTCTCAAGGAAGTGGGGTGCACCGCGCACTTGCCCACGGAGGTGCTAATGGGGAATGACCTAGAGGAGTGGCCCCAGGAATCCCAGCGGGCTCTAGTCACTGCCCAGAGCCAGAGCCAGCGAGGGCTGGCAACCTGGATCAGGAAGGACTCCTGGCAGGGTCCCCAGGGTCCCATCACCGTGGACACGGGGTCCAGCCAAGCGGGGACCCGGACCTAGGCAAAGGTGGGAACAGGTCCCGATCCCTGCCCCAGCGGCTGAATTCCAGGCTGAGGTGCAGGCAGACCCCTCCTTGCAGAGGCTGAGGGCCAGGCTGGCCTCCGAGCTCAGCCCCTGGGAGAGGCCAGGAGAGATTCCTGTGGGAGCGGGATTCCTGTTCGGGAATGGCTTCCCCCAGGAAGGTGAGGGCATGGGGTCCAGCGGCAGCTGGTCGTCCCCCAAAGTATCACCTCAAGCTGCTGTATTTGGCCCTGCGTCCCCTTTGCGGGCCACGGGGATCCGGAGCACCCGGCTGAGGCTGCTCCAACACTTCTACTGGCGGGAATATTCGCGGCCGTGCAGCGGTACTGCCGGTCCTGCGACTCCTGCCAGAGGCGGGAAGGCCCAAGACAGGAGAGAAGCTGCTCAGGGGCCCCTACCCTGTATAGAGGAGCCTCTGGGCTTGCTGAGAGAGTTATGGGAGGAAGACCTCCCGGGATGGGCGTCGGGGTGGAGGCCGCCCTGGCTGTCCAGAGAAGGCTCGCTGGGCTCATGGCCCGGCCCGAGACCCTGGCCAGAGATCAAGGCCAGCGGAAGGGTGGGTGCGACCACAGAGGACAGGCCTGTGCCAGTCGCCCTGGAGCGATGCGGCGAGTGGACAGAGGAAGCCAGTTCATGTGGGGCCTCGCCGCGGCCGGCCCGAGTCAAGGAGCACCCATGTCCCCAGGGCGGGTTCCCACGCAGAGGACCCGAACTTCCCTAGGTCACGGCGGAGTGACCCTGCTCAGTTCGCTCTCGGAGGGAGAACTGTGACGTAGTGGGGGTATCTGGCTAGTTCCTATGCTGGCTCTGTGGTAATCCCCAATGGCTGCCATCGGTACCACAGCCCAGAAGGATGAGTCATTATGCAAAGAGGGTCTCTCAACCTGTCTGACCAGCTAACCCCCAGGGAGAGAGACAAAGGAAGGGGAATGCTGCCCTGGCTGGGGCAGGGCTGGAAGAGTGAGTTTAGTTTCTGTCTGGGATCATGGAGGAACCAGCCTAAGCCAGGGGCTGGGATTTAGGGGCCCAGTCTCCCCATCTCAAGGGGGCTGAGGCATCCTAGACCTGCCCTGTAACCAGATTACATCGGTGCTGTGCTGTGCTGTGCTGTATCCTGGAGAAGGAATAAACTCCCTCCATTCTACGGGCTGGTGGAGTCTGTTCGTGCCATTACGGGGGTGCAGGAGTCAGGGGACCCCAACGCGTCGTCACAGGCTGTAAGTCAGTTCAACACTCCTACACGGGAGGAGCTAGGACCACCAAACCCGGCAGGCAGCTTCCTCTTAGCAGGGTCGGGGTTTGGTTCTGCCAGGGAAAGGGGGCCCTGCAACCCCCACTCCCTGCCCGAAGCCCGCTCCCACCTCCCAGTCCCCCACCTTGGCTCCTGAACCCCACCCCTGCCCTGACTCCTGCACCCCACCCCTGCCCTGAGTCCTGCACCCCACACACCCGCCCTGACTCCTGTACCCGCCCCTGCCCTGACTCCTGCACCCCACCCTGCCCTGAGTCCTGCACCCCGCCCTGCCCTGACTCCTGTACCCCACCCCTGCCCTGACTCCTGCACCCCACACACCCGCCCTGACTCCTGTACTCCCACCCCTGCCATGAGTCCTGCACCCCGCCCCTGCCATGACTCCTTCACCCCACACCCCTGCCCTGACTCCTGCACCCCACACACCCGCCCTGACTCCTGTACCCCACCCCTGCCATGAGTCCTGCACCCCCGTCCCTGCCCTGAGTCCTGCACCCCACACACCCGCCCTGACTCCTGTACCCCACCCCTGCCATGAGTCCTGCACCCCACACACCCGCCCTGACTCCTGTACCCCACCCCTGCCATGAGTCCTGCACCCCGTCCCTGCCCTGAGTCCTGCACCCCACACACCCGCCCTGACTCCTGTACCCCACCCCTGCCATGAGTCCTGCACCCCCGTCCCTGCCCTGACTCCTGCACCCCACCCCTGCCCTGAGTCCTGCACCCCACACCCCCACCTTGACTCCTGAACTCCCAACCCTGCCCTGACTCCTGCACCCCACACACCCGCCCCTGACTCCTGCACCCCACACCCCATCTTGACTCCTGAACTCCCACCCCTGCCCTGACTCCTGCACCCCACCCCTTCCCTGACTCCTGCACCCCACACCCACCCTGACTCCTGCACCCTACCCTGCCATGACTCCTGCACCCCACACCCCGCCCTGACTCCTGCACCCCACCCCTGCCATGACTCCTGCACCCCACACCCCGCCTGACTCCTGCACCCCACCCTGCCATGACTCCTGCACCCCACACCCCCGCCCTGACTCCTGCACCCCACCCCTGCCATGACTCCTGTACCCCCACCCCTGCCCTGAGCCCCTCCGTGAGGACCAGGTAATCAGGCTAGCTCGTTATATGAGAGATTTCTTGAGCATCTTTCACCCCGACGTACGGGCTACATTCTGAACCCGGCTCAGGGTCCCGCCCTGGCTCTGACAGTCTCCCCCGTGTCCAGCACAGGGTGCGTCCCAGCCCCCGGCTGAGAAGCACTGTGGGGTGAAAGCGGCACGAGGTACGTGAGCTGTGGGGAGGGCTTGCTGGGGCGGGGGGCTCTTTGGGGTGCACGTGTCTGCAGGGGAGGCCGGGGCACTGACGGCTTTAGCAAGCACAGGCCTGGCTTTCTGCTTGGCTTTGGCTGGCTCTTGTGCTTGGCATGGTGCTAAAAAGGGGGGTTCTTTCGTCTGTGGGGAGGGGAATTCAAAATTCTTCCCTCTGCCTGCCCAGGTCTGTTCCCCCCCCGGCGGGCTGCAGCCCCCCTGTGTGGTGGCTGCGCGCCTCTCTCTGCGCTCCCTGCCTCCTTGCCAAAACAACGCCGGCTGCTTATTTCTTTCTTTCCCGCTGATGAGGGCGGGGAGCGCGTTTCCGGAAGAGCGCCAGCAGATGAGACGCGCCCGGCACTGATACTGCCAGCGCGCCCGTGCCAGCCCTGTCTGCCGGAAAAATGGCATTTTTTCCAGGAGGAAGCCATGAGTGCGACGCGGGAGCCAAATCCGATTTCTCGGCACTTTCTGTTATCGCCCAGCGGCCCACCAGGTGGGGCAATGGAGGGCGCTCGCTCAGCTGCGACGCGGCGCCTTAATCCAATTTACAGCTCCTCGCCCAGAGATAATGACAGCCTGGAACCCGTTAGCGCCGCACAAACCAGCCCCAGCCTGCCTGTCACATCCCCAACCCCCCGCCCGAGTGTCAGGGATCCCGGGGGCACGAGACAGGAGCTCGGCCACTGTGGCCTGCGTGCCCCCCCGCCGCCTCCACGCACACGGCCACCACACGCCCAGGCCGGAAGGAAGGGCGAGGGCTGCCTTTTAGCACAGAGCTTCCCAGCACCGGCTGGCAGGGCGTAGCCACCTCAGCAGGCAGCAGGTCCCGAGAGCGGCCGTTGTGGGAAGCTGGGCACAGGCGGCTAGGGGCCCATGGAGCCCCCGGGCTCCTCCTGCTCTCTGCCATGCGCAGGGGGAATCTGGAGCCGCTCCTTCCTCCACAATGGGCTTGGACACCAGTGGGGCCTGAGAACTTCACGTGTGCGGGAAAAAGGGAGCAAGAAGGCCACCACCGGGCTGCCCAGGGGTGCGGGAAGGACTGTCCTGGGAGTGCTGCCAAAAATACCCCTCCCCACAAGCTGGTCCTGAGCTGAGGGTGCCGTTAAAGGGTCCCTGGAACTCTTCTCCCATCCGACACAGGATGTTGGGAATCATTAAAAAAGGGAGGGAGAATAAGACGGAGACTATCCTATTGCCCTTCTAGAAATCCATGGGACACCCACCTCTGGAATACTGCGTACAGATGTGGGCGCCTCATCTCAAAAAAGATAGACTGGCATTAGAAAAGGTTCAGAGAAGGGCAACTCAAATGCTGAGGGGTTTGGAACGGGTCCCATATGAGGAGAGATTAAAGGGACTAGGACTTTTCAGCTTAGAAAAGAGGAGACTAAGGGGGATATGATAGAGGTCTATAAAATCATGAGTGGTGTGGAGAAAGTGAATAAGGAAAAGTTATTTACTTGCTCCCATAATATAAGAACTAGGGGCCACCAAATGAAATTAATGGGTAGCAGGTTTAAAACAAATAAAAGGAAGTTCTTCTTCACACAGCACACAGTCAACCTGTGGAACTCCTTGCCAGAGGAGGTTGTGAAGGCTAGAGCTATAACAGGGTTTAAAAGAGAACTAGATAGATTCATGGAGGTTAAGTCCATCAATGGCTATTAGCCAGGATGGGTAAGGAATGGTGTCCCCAGCCTCTGTTTGTCAGAGGGTGGAGATGGACGGCAGGAGAGAGATCGCTCGATCATTACCTGTTCGGTTCACTCCCTCTGGGGCACCTGGCATTGGCCACTGTCGGCAGACAGGACACTGGGCTGGATGGACCTTTGGTCTGACCCAGTCTGGCCATTCTTCTGTTCTTATGACATGGGGCAAGCCAGCTCGGGGAGGGCTCGAGGGGATGCCTCCTTGGCCACTCATGACACCGGTGTGGTATCAATAACTCATAACACCAATATTTTACAGGGCACTTTCGATAGAGCACAATCCCAAGGCACTTTGGAAGCAAATATTGCTATTAATTATATTATATTATATAATATTCCAGTTGAAAGCATCCGATGATATAGGTTTATACAAAATCCAGTTTCAGTATCTTTCTGAATTTGGAGCATCTGGATGTCCCAGTAGCTAAGCCAAGGCTACTCCACTTTGGAAGCCCCGGGGGCCACAATGATACTCCCAGCACATGCGGAGGGCCACAACTTAAGTGTGGTTGTATATACATGCAAATATACATGCAAATATATGCAAATAGCTTCTTTCACACTGACGGGGATGAATACAAAGATTAAGGCAAGACTACACAACACGCAGGCCCCATTGAAGTCAGTTCTGCTGATATTAATAAAATGCAACATTTCCCCGATTTCCACCTAGGGCAGCACTTGGAATGAGCAATGCCAGTCCAGGAATGTAACTACTAAAACGCATCTCAACCAACAACCGTTCTATTGACCCGCCGTTGTGGAGCGTGTTCCCAGTGGAGGCCGTGTTCAACGGATCCCACCTGTGGGCTGCGTGTTGAGCCCTGTGTAAACCCAAACCGCACCACAGGCCACAAACAAATGGGCTGGGGGCCACATGCAGCCCGTGGGCCGCATGTTGAGTAGCCCTGAGCTAAGGGATCACTGCACCCAGGGCTGTCGTGCAGCATCTCTGGGCCGGACAGTCCCTGCTATCTAATCACACACAGACGTGCTCCTCCGACATTCTGCAGAGAAGCAAAGAACATGGGGCCAGCTCAGCAGGTGGGCAGAGGTCAGTGGGCGGAGTGACACCAGGATGTGGTGCAGATGCTTTGCCATAAAACACAGAGCAAGAGTAGGTACACACAGCAATAGTAGGTACACAGGTGCATAGTAGGTACACGGGTGCATAGTAGGTACACAGAGCAAGAGTGGGTACACAGGTGCATAGTAGGTACACAGAGCAAGAGTGGATACACAGGTACATAGTAGGTACACACAGCAAGAGTGGGTACACAGGTACATAGTAGGTACACAGAGCAAGAGTGGATACACAGGTACATAGTAGGTACACACAGCAAGAGTGGGTACACAGGTACATAGTAGGTACACAGAGCAAGAGTGGATACACAGGTGCATAGTAGGTACACAGGTGCATAGTAGGTACACAGAGCAAGAGTGGATACACAGGTACATAGTAGGTACACACAGCAAGAGTGGGTACACAGGTACATAGTAGGTACACACAGCAAGAGTGGATACACAGGTACATAGTAGGTACACAGAGCAAGAGTGGATACACAGGTGCATAGTAGGTACACAGGTGCATAGTAGGTACACAGAGCAAGAGTGGATACACAGGTACATAGTAGGTACACACAGCAAGAGTGGGTACACAGGTACATAGCAGGTACACACAGCAAGAGTGGGTACACAGAATGAGCCAAGTTGACCTTCCCAAGAGCCCTGGGATAAAAGCGCCGAGGGTTCATTAATGAACTCCGGTGTCTAGCTGAAGTTTCATGGGCCGCAGAATGGCACCTTCTAGCACCAAACTAAAACACAGGCTGCCCCACAGAGAAGAACGGTGTTGCCTTATCTCCAGATGGGAGTGCCGCATTCTTCTCAGGGACAGTAGAGACCCCAGCTTGGGGGCGGGTTAGCCCCAGGGGTACAGTCTGGACCCAGGCTAGAGGAGAAGGGGGGTAGGCCCAGAGGCCAGAGATACAGTCTGAACCCAGGCGGGAGCGGGGGGTACAGCATACCCAACCCTGGTGTAACTCGGCTGCGGCCTTTTGCCAGGCCGTGACAGGAGGGGAGAGCACAGACACCTGGATGCCCCCCAGCCTGGGCGCCCGGCCTCCCGCAGGGAGGGGCTCCATGGGGCTGGAGCCGCTCGCACACTCGGCAATGCACCGGGCTGCCTGACAATTACTGCACAGATGCTCCTGTGTCAATATGGGCCCCGCTCTCCCTGTTCCCCCGACTCCTGCACCCCCGTAGTGGCATGAACAGAGTCCGCCAGCCAGTCGGATTGAGGGAGTTTATTGCTTCTCCAAGGATGCCGCACAGCACAGATGTAATCTAGTTACATGGCCAGGCCTAGGATGCCTCAGCCCCCCTGGAGATGGGGGAGACTGGGCCCCTAAATCCCAGCCCCTTGCTTAGGCTGCTTCCTCCATGATGCCAGACAGAAACTAAACCTCTCTTCCAGCCCTGCCCCCCAGCCAGGTGCTGGTCTCTGCCCTCCTCCCTTTGTCTCCCTCCCTGGGAGGCTGAGCCTGGGTGTCTGGGTTAATCCACATTTGGGAGAGTCAGTGAGAATCTCCCATCCCAGCGCAGGGGAACCCCGGGTCACAGAGCAGACAGCCCCCCCACTACGCCCCCACTGCACCAAAGATGCTCCTGTGTCAATATGGGCCCCGCTCTCCCTCTGGCCGTGTGGCTGGGGATACCCGCGGAGATACGGGGGGGGGTTGTCTCGGCTATTGGCGTAGCCCCCCCACAGTGGGATTACCCGCGGAAATACAGACAGGGAGGTCTCGGCTATCGGCACAGCCCCCCACAGCGGGATACCTGCGGAGATACGGGGGGTCTCGGCTATCGGCACAGCCCCCCACAGTAGGGATACCTGTGGAGATATGGGGGGTCTCGGCTATCGGCACAGTCCCCCCACAGTGGGATACCTGTGGAGATACGGGGGGTCTCGGCTATCGGCACAGTCCCCCACAGTGGGATACCTGTGGAGATATGGGGGGTCTCGGCTATCGGCACAGCCCCCCACAGTAGGGATACCTGCGGAGATATGGGGGGGTCTCGGCTATCGGCACAGCCCCCCCACAATGGGATACCCGTGGAGATGCGGGGGGGCTTTGGCTCTGCAGGGCTGCATTTGGCACCCTACAGCCAGAGGGCGAAACGCCGCGGGGCCTCGCCAGCCAGAGCTGTGCTGCGGCCGTACGGCACGGGCACCGCTCGCTGCATGGGCCTTGGGGCGAGGCCGCGTGTGAGGCGGGGGCTCCCGCGGGGTTCCCTCTAACCCTGCCGGCGTGTGCAGCGGGCTCCGTGCCGGCGCGGGGGCTAGACGCGCACGCGCGCGTGGCCTTGCCTAGCCAGGACGGAGGGGTGGCGCTGGCTCGCGCCGGCAGAGCCGTTGCAGGCGGCCAGTCCAGCACGTGCAGGCGGGCGAGGCCGGGCTGGCAGAGTCCGAGGCTCCGTGCTGCCTGCCCCCGTGTCACGGCTCAGGCCGTGTTCTAGAAGCCTTGCTGGCACCCTGGCCGCTGGTGTGAGCCCCGCCGGAGCGCGAGTCCCAGGCTGCGAAACCCCGGGGAGGCGACCGGCTTCTCCCCCAGAGTGACTGCAGCACGGGGGGGGGCGCCGCCTGTGGCCAACACCCTGCAGTGAGCCAGCCACCTGGAGTCAGAAGCCCTGCCCCGCCCGAGCTCAGGGGAGTTAGGTGCAGACGGGACTCGGGCTGTAACCGGGATGAACTCTGAAGCGAAGACACGGCGCTAGGGTGACGGGCACGATCCCCTTGCCTCTCAATCCGCCTGGAGGCAAGGCCGCGCCTCCGCACGCCTTCGAACCGGCCCCAGAGCAGTGTCCGGGGAGAGCCCCTTGCCAACCACCGCCTGGCTTCACACGCCGCACGCCGGCCACGTTCCCAGCGCCACCCTCGGCCACGCCGCGCCTGGCCCTTTAAACGTGGTGCGCTGGAAACAAAACAACTGACAAGCTCCCTTGCTCTTAAAAGAGTGAGAAATTTTCATGGATTGATTTCTTCATGGCTTCTTAAACAGATAATTAATTCACCGTGAACCTGCGGCCACACCGGAGCGCGCCGTTAATATTGTACATTCAGATACACTTCAATAGCTGCCTGACCCCCCCGTCACCCCGAAACCCAGCGAGCTGCGCAGTGGGGGGCGGAGGGGGCGGCCAATCGATTTCGAAGACATGAAGGGATCACCCAGCAAAAGGAAGCTATTGATTCCCTCTTACGAGACACTGCTATAATATTTATTCTTTGGTAAACAGAATTAACCTGGCATCACGGGTCACTCCTATGGAGCCGGCTCCCCAGCGGGCGCGGGAGGAAAGCTTGTATCTGAGGAGCTGGAAACAGCCAGACTGTGCCCCCCACCCCGGGGCGCATCCCAGGGGCGGCCCAAGCAGGCCTGCTGGCGGCCACCTAGGCCACATGGCGACCGGCATGTCCCAGCCGGCTGGGAGGCCCTGCTTAGCCGCCATTGCCTACGCGTCCCCCACTGCACCCGATGCCACGTGAGTACAGGATCCTCTCCCGCCCCACGGCTCTTCCTGCCACTCCCAACACCCAACCCCCCAGATCCTCTCCCGCCCCACGGCTCTTCCTGCCACTCCCAACACCCAACCCCAGATCCTCTCCCGCCCCATGGCTCCTCCTGCCACTCCCAACACCCAACCCCAGATCCTCTCCGCCCCACGGCTCCTCCTGCCACTCCCAACACCCAACCCCCAGATCCTCTCCGCCCCACGGCTCTTCCTGCCACTCCCAACACCCAACCCCAGATCCTCTCCGCCCCACGGCTCCTCCTGCCACTCCCAACACCCAACCCCCAGATCCTCTCCGCCCCACGGCTCTTCCTGCCACTCCCAACACCCAACCCCAGATTCTCTCCCGCCCCACGGCTCCTCCTGCCACTCCCAACACCCAACCCCAGATCCTCTCCCCGCCCCACGGCTCTTCCTGCCACTCCCAACACCCAACCCCCAGATTCTCTCCCCGCCCACGGCTCCTCCTGCCACTCCCAACACCCAACCCCAGATCCTCTCCCGCCCCACGGCTCTTCCTGCCACTCCCAACACCCAACCCCAGATCCTCTCCGCCCACGGCTCTTCCTGCCACTCCCAACACCCAACCCCAGATCCTCTCCCGCCCCACGGCTCTTCCTGCCACTCCCAACACCCAACCCCAGATTCTCTCCCGCCCCACGGCTCCTCCTGCCTCTCCCAACACCCAACCCCCCAGATCCTCTCCCGCCCCACGGCTCTTCCTGCCACTCCCAACACCCAACCCGCCAGATCCTCTCTCGCCCCACGGCTCTTCCTGTCTCTCCCAACACCCAACCCCCCAGATCCTCTCCCGCCCCACGGCTCTTCCTGCCACTCCCAACACCCAACCCGATCCTCTCTCGCCCACGGCTCTTCCTGTCTCTCCCAACACCCAACCCCAGATCCTCTCCCCCACGGCTCTTCCTGCCACTCCCAATACCCAACCCCAGATCCTCTCCCACCCCACGGCTCTTCCTGTCACTCCCAATACCCCCCCCAATCCACTCCTGGCCCAGGGCTGCTCTCTCTCTCCTCCCCCCATCCACTCCTGGCCCTGGGCTGTTATCTTCCCCCTCAATCCACTCCTGGCCCAGGGCTGTTCTCCCTCCCCACCGCAAATCCACTCCTGGCCCAGAGCCCCACAGAGCAAACAGGGCTGAGCAGGGCTGGGAGTGAGGGGCCACGACAGTCCCAAGCCAGGGCCTCAACCAATCCAAGCCCCCGAGCCGGCGTGAGCCCAAGGGAGCCAGGCATGGGCCAGGGGAATTGCTCTGCTGAGCGAGCTCTGGCCTCCGGGGACGAGCCACCCAGGGCCCCTCCCGGCGCCCCACTTCCACTCCACGTGTGTCGGCAGCCGGATCCGCACGCTGCGGCCTGTCTGGAGGCTGCCTTTCGCCCTTCCCTGCCGGCACGGGGATGGGGGGAGTTGTGGGAAAGAATGGAAATGGGGGCGAGCAGGAGAGAAAAGCAGCGAGGGCCGTGCGGGGAGCGGAAGCCCCAATTAACAGCAGCAAACTCTGCCATTCAGGGGCTGACAATGGGAGGGTCTGTGGAGCAGAACCGGCAGGGGATGAAAGGCGCGGGGCAGCGTAACAGCACCCGGCATGGGAGAGGCCCGGCTGGCCTGCGCGCCCCCAGAGCTGGGCACAGCCCCCGCGTGGGGGCAGGGACGGTGCCTGGGGACGGGGGATCACAACGCAGCAGGCGACTGGTGAAGCACATTCTAGTCTCTCCCCCGCTTGATCCTCCCCCAGTTAAACTCCTTTTGCCCCGGCGCGGTGCCAGGGGTCAGGGGAATGAAAGCTGCCCGGGCCGGGGGGCCGAAGGCTGCACCAAAGAACAAGAGGTGCGAGATGGCTGACAAGTGGCACGGGGGGGGACCAAGCCCTTTGGGTCACCTCCGCTGTCCGTGTGGCCAGACAGGCCCCAGGCCCCCAGCCTTTCCACTCCGGCAGCGCTCCTGAATGTGCTAATTAGCCACCCGCGCCGCCGAGTCAGACGACAGCCGCGCAGCCTGGCCCCAGCCGGGGCTCAGAGCCGTGGGGGGAGCGCCACATTCCTCCAGCGGTGGCCCTGGCTGGCGGGGCAGGGCGGGGTGGGGCGGGCGGTTGTCTCTCCGGAGGGGAGGGTCCCGCTGGCTTCGGGGGCTCCTCCTGCCCATGACTGCTGGGAGATGTTGCCTTTGATCTGGGGTTGCAGGACGGGAGGGGCCGGGGTCCTGGTCTCTCTGGGAGGGGAGACGATAAAAGGCCCAGAGCTTGTTGAAGGGCAGCTTCCTACATCAGAATTAATTTGGGGCTCTCGCCAAAACAAAGGCCCTCTATGGCTTTCAATATGTTTACACAATAGTGCATAGAAAGAACATCAAAGTGTCATCGGCAGGGCTCCCCTCCCCCTGCCTCTGGCCTCCTCGCCGGCTTCCACCCTTCCCCACTCGCTCAGCACGCCCCTCTTCCCCTCCACCTGCCCCTTCCTCCCTTGCTCTGCTTGCTTCCAGCCCCACGCCTTGGCCTCCCGCCACCCTGCCGCAGAATTCCTTCCACCCCGCCCACTCCCCTCTCCCGAGACTGTGGGATTCACGGAGAGGCGCTCCCAGCTACTGCAGCCCCCACCTCGCCCAGCAGGAGGTGCTGCAGGGGGTAGGGCCCAGGCTGGGGGGCACTCCTGGCTACTGCAGCCCCAAACGCTTCCAGCAGGAGGCGCTTCAGAGTTCTCTGCATCCCCAGCACCGCGACCCTGCCCTGCGCCGTGTCCCAGAGTTCTCTGCGTCCCCGTGTCCCTGCCCCGCACCACCTCCCAGAGTTCTCTGTGTCCCCGTGTCCCTGCCCTGCGCCGTGTCCCAGAGTTCTCTGTGTCCCCGTGTCCCTGCCCTACGCCGTGTCCCAGAGTACTCTGCGTCCCCGTGTCCCTCCCCCGCCCCACCTCCAAGAGTTCTCTGCGTCCCCGTGTCCCTGCCCTACGCCGTGTCCCAGAGTTCTCTGCGTCCCCGTGTCCCTGCCCTACGCCGTGTCCCAGAGTTCTCTGCGTCCCCGTGTCCCTGCCCCGCCCCACCTCCCAGAGTTCTCTGCGTCCCCGTGTCCCTCCCCCGCCCCACCTCCCAGAGTTCTCTGCGTCCCCGTGTCCCTGCCCTGCGCCGTGTCCCAGAGTTCTCTGCGTCCCCGTGTCCCTGCCCCGCACCACCTCCCAGAGTTCTCTGTGTCCCCGTGTCCCTGCCCTGCGCCGTGTCCCAGAGTTCTCTGCGTCCCCGTGTCCCTGCCCCGCCCCACCTCCCAGAGTTCTCTGTGTCCCCGTGTCCCTGCCCCGCCCCACCTCCCAGAGTTCTCTGCGTCCCCGTGTCCCTGCCCCGCCCCACCTCCCAGAGTTCTCTGCGTCCCCGTGTCCCTGCCCCGCCCCACCTCCCAGAGTTCTCTGTGTCCCCGTGTCCCTGCCCCGCCCCACCTCCCAGAGTTCTCTGCGTCCCCGTGTCCCTCCCCCGCCCCACCTCCCAGAGTTCTCTGTGTCCCCGTGTCCCTGCCCCGCCCCACCTCCCAGAGTTCTCTGCGTCCCCGTGTCCCTGCCCCACACCACCTCCCAGAGTACCCTGCGTCCCTGCCCCGCCCCACCTCCCAGAGTTCTCTGTGTCCCCGTGTCCCTGCCCCGCCCCACCTCCCAGAGTTCTCTGCGTCCCCGTGTCCCTGCCCCGCCCCACCTCCCAGAGTTCTCTGCGTCCCCGTGTCCCTGCCCGCCCCACCTCCCAGAGTTCTCTGTGTCCCCGTGTCCCTGCCCCGCCCCACCTCCCAGAGTTCTCTGCGTCCCGTGTCCCTCCCGCCCCACCACCTCCCAGAGTTCTCTGTGTCCCCGTGTCCCTGCCCCGCCCCACCTCCCAGAGTTCTCTGCGTCCCCGTGTCCCTGCCCGCCCCACCTCCCAGAGTTCTCTGCGCCCGTGTCCCTGCCCGCCCCACCTCCCAGAGTTCTCTGTGTCCCCGTGTCCCCGCCCCGCCCAACCTCCCAGAGTTCTCTGCGCCCCGTGTCCCTGCCCCGCCCCACCTCCCAGAGTTCTCTGCGTCCCGTGTCCCTGCCCCGCCCCACCTCCCAGAGTTCTCTGCGCCCCGTGTCCCTGCCCCGCCCCACCTCCCAGAGTTCTCTGCGCCCCGTGTCCCTCCCCGCCCCACCTCCCAGAGTTCTCTGTGTCCCCGTGTCCCTGCCCCGCCCCACCTCCCAGAGTTCTCTGCGCCCCGTGTCCCTGCCCGCCCCACCTCCCAGAGTTCTCTGCGTCCCGTGTCCCTGCCCGCCCCACCTCCCAGAGTTCTCTCGTCCCGTGTCCCTGCCCCGCCCCACCTCCCAGAGTTCTCTGCGCCCCGTGTCCCTCCCGCCCCACCTCCCAGAGTTCTCTGCGCCCCGTGTCCCTGCCCCGCCCCACCTCCCAGAGTTCTCTGCGCCCCCGTGTCCCTGCCCCGCCCCACCTCCCAGAGTTCTCTGCGCCCCGTGTCCCTGCCCCGCCCCACCTCCCAGAGTTCTCTGCGCCCCCGTGTCCCTGCCCCGCCCCACCTCCCAGAGTTCTCTGCGCCCCCCGTGTCCCTGCCCCGCCCCACCTCCCAGAGTTCTCTGCCCCGTGTCCCTGCCCCGCCCCACCTCCCAGAGTTCTCGCGCCCCGTGTCCCTCCCCGCCCAACCTCCCAGAGTTCTCTCGCCCCGTGTCCCTGCCCCGCCCCACCTCCCAGAGTTCTCTGCCCCCGTGTCCCTGCCCCGCCCCACCTCCCAGAGTTCTCTGCGCCCCGTGTCCCTGCCCCGCCCCACCTCCCAGAGTTCTCTGCGCCCCGTGTCCCTCCCCGCCCCACCTCCCAGAGTTCTCTGTGTCCCGTGTCCCTGCCCGCCCCACCTCCCAGAGTTCTCTGCGTCCCCGTGTCCCTGCCCCGCCCCACCTCCCAGAGTTCTCTGCGCCCCGTGTCCCTGCCCCGCCCCACCTCCCAGAGTTCTCTGCGCCCCGTGTCCCTGCCCCGCCCCACCTCCCAGAGTTCTCTGCGCCCCGTGTCCTCCCCCGCCCCACCTCCCAGAGTTCTCTGCGTCCCCGTGTCCCTGCCCCGCCCCACCTCCCAGAGTTCTCTGCGTCCCCGTGTCCCTGCCCCGCCCCACCTCCCAGAGTTCTCTGCGTCCCCGTGTCCCTGCCCCGCCCCACCTCCCAGAGTTCTCTGCGTCCCCGTGTCCCTGCCCCGCCCCACCTCCCAGAGTTCTCTGCCCCCCGTGTCCCTCCCCGCCCCACCTCCCAGAGTTCTCTGTGTCCCGTGTCCCTGCCCCGCCCCACCTCCCAGAGTTCTCTGTGTCCCCGTGTCCCTCCCCGCCCCACCTCCCAGAGTTCTCTGTGTCCCCGTGTCCCTCCCCCGCCCCACCTCCCAGAGTTCTCTGCGTCCCCGTGTCCCTGCCCCGCCCCACCTCCCAGAGTTCTCTGCGTCCCCAGCCTGGTTCCACCTTCAGCCCTCTGAGTACTAGGGGACTCTCTGACTCTCTGTGGGGCTGCTCTGGGACGCGCTGACACAAATTGATCTGCTGGCCAACCCCGATGTTCTCCGCTTCTGACTGTTACATTTTTGTGACAAATTGATAAACTGCATCTTCTCTCCGCTAAAGATTTGATCTCGCGCTCATGATCCGCTATCGATAAGCTATTAATCGTGCACCCGACCCAACCTGCTTCCTGCCTGCCCGCAATCCAATAATCATTGCCGGATTCACAGCCGAGCAGGGCACTCCCTTCAGCCAATTAATTTCTAGGGAGGCTCATTTATTTTCCCTGGAGGCCTCTTCTCCTTCCCACCTCCCTCCACTTCCCTGCTGAAATTGCTGCTCCGCACAGCCTCCGCTCCCCTTGCTTCTGCCGCTGCGTGTGGCCGACCGGCCACCCTTTCCCTAGGCCAGACTCTGCCCTGCTCTGATGTCCCAAACCTCAGCTGAGTTCCCCAGAGGATGCCCCCACCCCACCCCACCCCACCCCGGGGAAAGGTTGGTCCCTTTTCATAGTATCATAGAACACTAGGACTGGAAGGGACCTCGAGAGGCCATCGAGTCCAGTCCCCTGCCCCCATGGCAGGACCAAATACTGTCTAGACCATCCCTGATAGACATTTATCTAACCTGCTCTTAAATATCTCCAGAGATGGGGATTCCACAACCTCCCTGGGCAATTTATTCCAGTGTTTAACTACCCTGACAGTTAGGAACTTTTTCCTAATGTCCAACCTAAACCTCCTTGCTGCAGTTTAAGCCCATTGCTTCTTGTTCTATCCTCAGAGGCCAAGATGAACAAGTTTTCTCCCTCCTCCTTATGACACCCTTTTAGATACCTGAAAACCGCTCTCATGTCCCCCCTCAGTCTTCTCTTTTCTAAACTAAACAAACCCAATTCTTTCAGCCTTCCCTCATAGGTCATGTTCTCTAGACCTGTAATCATTCTTGTTGCTCTTTCTGGACCCTCTCCAATTTCTCCACATCTTTCTTGAAATGCGGTGCCCAGAAGTGGACACAATACTCCAACTGAGGCCTAACCAGCACAGAGCAGAGCGGAAGAATGACTTCTCGTGTCTTGCTCACAACACACCTGTTAATGCATCCCAGAATCATGTTTGCTTTTTTTGCAACAGCATCACACTGCTGACTCATATTCAGCTTGTGGTCCACTATAGCCCCTAGATCCCTTTCTGCCGTACTCCTTCCTAGACAGTCGCTTCCCATTCTGTATGTGTGAAACTGATTGTTCCTTCCTAAGTGGAGCACTTTGCATTTGTCCTTATTAAACTTCATCCCGTTTGCCTCAGTCCATTTCTCCAATTTGTCCAGATCATTTTGAATTATGACCCTATCCTCCAGAGCAGTCGCAACCCCTCCCAGCTTGGGATCATCTGCAAACTTAATAAGCGTACTTTCTATGCCAATATCTAAATCATTGATGAAGATATTGAACAGAGCCGGTCCCAAAACAGACCCCTGTGGAACCCCACTTGTTCTGCCCTTCCAGCAGGATTGTGAACCATTAATAACTACTCTCTGGGAACGGTTATCCAGCCAGTTATGCACCCACCTTATAGTAGCCCCATCTAAGTTGTATTTGCCTAGTTTATTGATAACAATATCATGCGAGACCGTATCAAATGCCTTACTAAAGTCTAGGTATACCACATCCACCGCTTCCAAACCCATTTGTACAGATCTCTGCAGCAGGGTGAGCCATGCCTGGATCTTTGTCCTCATTAGGCTTCGTAGCCCTGCAGCCAATGACATTGGGAAAGCGCCGGGAGGGACTTCAATTGAAAGTCGTGGCTGGGGCCTTCTCACGGTCCCTGCCAGCCCCACCTCTCTGTCACTCTCTGAGCCTGGAATCTGACCGGCCTTTTCCAGCATCATCTTCTTGGGTCTCCTGTCACACTGCCGGACTGGGCATGCGTTCAGCGCCAAGAGAGAAAACGCTGTGCTTCCGGGCGTCGAGCAGAGCTTCTCCCGAGCAGATATCTTACCCAACCCCCTGCTGGCCATGCCAGCTCGTCTTTAAAAACAACGAGCTGGCCTGTGGCACCGGAGAGACTCATAAAAACAGACAGGCATTGTCCTGAGCTTTTGTGGGCACAGCCCACTTCCTTAAATGAGCATCTTCTCATTCCCCACCTGCACGTTAACACCTGGCAAGCATCGGGGTGGATGGGAGAAATCAAATTCACCTTTCACCAGTGACACTGTTTGTTTACTTTTTGCACTTCCCTAGACTTGAAACAATGTAACTCAGTTTCACTTTCTGTTTATAGTCACTTTCACTTCCTGAAATCAGAGCTGTGCATGGCAGGCTGGCCTGCTAATCTCTTTAATTGCTGCCCCTGACAATGCCACAAGAATCATTCTACCCACACACAAAGTTAGCCTCTTTCTGCTCCCGTATTGTCTGCAATTAGCAGACAATCCCTCACAACCCTTTGTTATCAGAAATGATCTGCTAGAAAAGGTTTGTCAATCATCCAAATTGAGTTGATTAGCTTGCACTGGGGTCAGAGGTCATCTGCTCTCATCCCCTCCCCTGTTTGGATGCACATCCCTTTTCAGGTTAGGTCTGTGGTGAAAATACGCACGTGAAAAACAATTCACTTTCCCTGAGCGTTCACTAACTTTCACTTACAATCACCTGGTTCCACAAATACTCCTACCAACATCATCCAGTCAGCAGCTGAATCCCTCAGCAGCGGAGCCCAAAGAAACTAAGGCTTGTTTTGAGGGGAAGAAGGTGCAGGCATGGAAAGGGTTCGGCTGTTTTCAGATGCTCCCGCGTTGTCACATCCATCTGGTCTCAATCCTGCAAGTTCCTGAGCTGGGCCCGATCCAGCAAAGCATGCAGGCACACGAGCCGCTTACTGCGCCTCGCGTGCACTAGGGCAGGCCTCAAAGCCCAGCCCCGGCACAGCCCAGCTCACGACATCGCCTCATTCAAAAGCTCTGCCCGTCATGCAAAAAGAACCGGTTTTGTCTGTTTTCTTTCTTTCAGTACAACCTCAGCGTGGGGCCTCAGCCTGGCGCCCCTGCGGCCGTTCCCTCTGCAGGAGGCTCTGCTAACACAAGGGTGACAGCCACAGGTGCTGGCACTAGGGGTGCCGGGGGGGAGGGGGCTGCCACCCCCATGGCCGGAAGTGGTTTCCCTCACAGCAGCACATGCAGGTCCTAGCTGTGACCAGGGCCCCTGTGCTAGGCACTTGCAGTAAGTGTCCCACAGGACTCACAGTCCAAGCAGACAGACGGACAGAGGCTGGGAGGGGGTAAACTGAGGCACAAAGACTTGTCCCTGCCAGAGCAGAACTAGGACGAGGACACAGGTAGTGCAGAGCCCAGCCCTTCTCCGGAGCCGGGCCGATTTGCATGGAGAGCAGGCTTTGGCCAAGACGGGGGAGTAGCTGGGATGATGAAACCACCAGAGATGCCCTGCAAGAGCCATGGACGTGTCTCAGCTGCAACCACCCCGGGAGCAGGAGCGGGAGCCTGCCCCTTGCGCCTCTGCAGAACCCCCTCCCCAGAGGCTACCTTCCCCAGCAGCCATGGAGGGACTCCGGGGAGGTGCTGCTGGAGGGGAGCAGGGAAGGGCCGGTGGCCAGTGGCGCTTGCTGGGCATCCCCTGCCCCGCTGGCACACCCTCCCGGCCCCTCGCCCAGCACTGGCGCCCCACGCCGGGCCTCCCCTGGCCCCTAGGGGCTCCCTGCTGATGGCCTTGCACAGGAAGAAACGGCAGGACGAGGAGCAGGGAGATCTACAGAGGACCAAAGGGAGCCTGCTTCCTGCAGGGACCTGCAGCCAGGAACTGTCCCCCGGCCCCCCCCCCCACCCTGCTCAGACAATCGGCCTTTGACCCTCGCCCTGGCCTGAGGGCCTGTGGAGACCACAGAACCTGCCCTCCCCCCCAGCTGCAGGACCCGGCTGGGGTCGCTGTGAGGCTGCGAAGGCCCAACCCACCGCGTGAGCCACCCGTTGGCGGGGACTGAGCGCCATGCAGGGGGGCGCTCTTGGGTGCTGCCCAACGGCCCCAGGGCAGGGTGTGGGGCGCCAGGGCTGGCAGCTGCTTCCCAGCGGGAGGTGGGTGGGGAGTGACGCAAAGCCCTGGCGGTGGGGACAGGTCTGAGCTGTTCCCACCGTCTCCCAGCAGGAGGCGCCCTCGGGAGGCGCTTCGGCCCCACTGCCGAGGGAGAGGCGGCGGGCGGCCCCCTCCCAGCGCCCGCACACTCCCCACCCTTTGAAACCTGAGCTGGGTGATGGATCTTCCTGCTGGGTGCCTCCCTGCCCCGGCGGGCTCCGGGCCGGCCGGCCCTGTCTGGAGGCTCTGTGAGGGAGAGGGTCTGGCGTTTCAGAGCGTTATTGTTACCCGGGGAAGGAATTTTTGGTCCTATAAATCAGAGGCGGGGAGCGGTAGGGCCAGCATACTTGGAGTGTGTGAACAAACTTCATTTCCTGGGAGACTGGCCTTCAATCACCCGCCGTCACGCCTCACTGATCAGAGGTGGACATGAGAGGAGTTCATTAAGGTGGAAGAAAAATAATCTACTGGGTACTCCCCAAAGCCGGCCCTGCTCCCGACCCCGAAGATGGTTGGACTCCGGCCCACTGCCCCAAGAAGCTGCAACACACACCCGGGATCAGGGCCCTTCCTGGAGCGGCACCCACTTGAAACGCTGCTCAGCGGAACACGGACTTTCTCCTGCAGCTGTTAGCTATTGGGGCCCACCCCGGCCCTTGCCTTGTCGATCGCAGCTACAAGATCAAACCCCCGCCCAGGGCAGCTCAGAAAACGAAGCGGCCACGTTACCAAGAACCTCAGAGCCTCCGAGGCGCTTCCAAAGGGCTGGAGCCGGGGTTTGTTTTCTCACTAAGTTTCGGTCCCTTCTTCCAACACTTTCCAGCTGTCCCCTTTCTTTTGCCCTTTCCTCCTCAGGTGTGTCCTTCCCCTTTGAAAATCTGTCTCTCAACTTTTGAAAAGAGCTGGGGGAATGGAAAAAAGAGGAAATAAGAAAAAAAAAAGAAGGAAGAAATAAACATGAAAAATTAAAAATGCAGAGAAAAGTTGAGAAAAATTCATGAAAAAATTCAACAACAGAGATTTTGGGGCTAACGGGGTCCTTTTTTATAGGCCACTGTCCAAGACAGAGCCTTTTCCCTTGAAACAGCTCAGCCAGCTCTACTCTGTCACCCAGTGACGCCCTGGCTCACCATGTCCCGAGAACCCCCATTCCCCACGCTCAGGGCAGGAGCTGGAGGGGTGGGGGGCTCAGGGCAGGAGGTGTAGGGGTGAGAGGTTCAGGGCAGGAGCTGGAGGGGTGGGACTCAGGGCAGGGGGGGCAGGGCTCAGAGCAGGGGGTGGAAGATGGGGGTTCAGGGCAGGAGCTGGAGGAGGGGGCTCAAGGTAGGAGCTGGAGGGGTGGGGCTCAGGGCAGGGGGGGGCTCAGGGCAGGAGCTGGAGGGGTGGGGCTCAGGGCAAGGGGTGGGGGCTCAGGGCAGGAGCTGGAGGGTGGGGCTCAGGGCAAGGGTGGGGGCTCAGGGCAGGAGCTGGAGGGTGGGGCTCAGGGCAAGGGGTGGGGGCTCAAGGTAGGAGCTGGAGGGTGGGGCTCAGGGCAGGGTGGGGGCTCAGGCAGGAGCTGGAGGGGTGGGGCTCAGGGCAAGGGGTGGGGGCTCAGGGCAGGAGCTGGAGGGGTGGGGCTCAGGCAAGGGGTGGGGGCTCAAGGTAGGAGCTGGAGGGGTGGGGCTCAGGGCAAGGGGTGGGGGCTCAGGCAGGAGCTGGAGGGGTGGGGCTCAGGTTGGGGGTGGGAGGTTGCAGGAGTCAGGGCAGCGGGGTGGGGAGAGTGTGGAGGGTGCAGTGCAGGAAGAAGGAGTTGGGGCGGGGACAGTCCCAGTTGGTGACCCTGTTCCCCGTCAAATGGGAGCTGTGGAACTAGGAGTGCGGGGGTGCTGGATCCTGGCTCCTGGCCCAGCTGGGATCCTGGCTGCCGCTGGCCCCGCATGCCTGGGGCTTTGTTCCTGGCCTCAGCTCTGGGCAGGGAGGAGCCGGAAGGACGGGGTGAGGGGCTGGATCAGAGCCCCACTCCCAGCAGGCCACTTTCTTACCCGTGCCTGGGCTCCTTTCACCTTTGCTCAGCGCACACCCCAAGCCCACCGCGCTGCCAGGCTCCCCGTGCGCCCGCGGGGACCCCTCTGCCCCACGGCGCTGTCTCTGGGGCCCCCAGCACGCTCACCCTGCCTCACCGCACATCCCCCCCGGCTCCTAGCGCAGCACCCCCCTGCACCGCCAGCAAGAGCTCTGTGTCTCCTAGGCCAGGCTCTCCCGGAATCCTCTCCCCCGCAGCCACGGCGTGGACCCAGCTGGCCCACTCAGACAGATCGGCCGGGGCCACGGAGGAGCCCAACCGGCGGTTGCAGCTCCGCCGAGCGCGTCGCCTTTCCTGCTCTCTGGGCCTCGGCGGAGGCCGGTGCCCTCTGGAGCCTCGTCCATAACGGGCGCTCTCTCCCCACCTCCGCATCCATCCACATTGAAACTTCGCTGGCCTCCACGCTAGGTCTCAGGCAGGGAATCAGAGCCGGGCCTAGGAGAGTGCAAATATTTAACAATAAAAAAACACATTAATTTACCCCTTTTCATTCCTACAGAAGGAACCTTTAATGGAGTCACATGACTCTTATTCTAAGTGATAAACCACAGGTCATAAAGCACCACTTTATCACTCTGCACAAGCAGTATAAATAACAGCTATTACCCAGCCGCGCTCCATCTGATAAGCTCTGAGGTTTTCTAATATACATTTCTGATTTTTTAAATAATATTCATGATCGTTTCCTCCCGAGCAGTCGGCGTCTCTGGCCATGTGGCCCTTGAACCCAGGGCCCTGCCAGCCCTTGTACAATCTCCCTGATTTATGGCCATGTTGGCTGGGTCTGATGCCCTAATGAAATCTGTGACACTGCCTTAATGGGGCTGTTTGTTACCACTGGAGTTCGGCAGCTGGCTGTAGTCTCCAAGCTGTGCTCAGAACGGCGCGCTCACAGAGTCTATAAAACCCACTGATTGGGCAACAAACCTACCGTACCTGCACACTTTGTAACACAACGGCCTGCGTAAGCTGCCAGGCAAGCTCTGTAAATCCACCAAGTGTGCAACTCGCATGCCACCAAGTGTGCAACTCGCATGTTGCTCTGTGCACAGCAACACAACTGCACAAACACAACAGGCATGCAACCATGCGGGAGCTACAACCTCCGGGACACAACTACACCCATACCAAGCATGTCGCCACCATGCTCTAGCTACAGGCGCAGCTGTACGGCTGTGCTAAAGGCAAAGCGTGGGCACCCACACCAGGGCTATACACCCTGTACCACAACCAGAACAGATACGCCACGTCACCTAGGAGCGGAGTGACAAGCCAAGAGCACCATTGCACACAAACACAGAATGCAGCACGCAGGTGTATGTCTGTAACACCGTCGCCCAAAGGCTCAGACCTCCAAAGCCCATGGAACTGAAGTGAATGGAAGCTGTGTGCATGGCTGAAGCCCAGAGCTGGCTTTGTACAGTGCGTTCAGCAACAGACCCGTGAGTGTCAATTGGACAATGAATGCACCTGCCGGAGAGGCTAGACTCATGCCCACGCACACGCGGCAGAGAGCGGCATGGATATCCCCATCTCCGAGAAATCACAGAAAGCACGCAGAATGTCTGCTGGCCCCCCTCCACCGTGAGTCTCAGTTCTCAGTACCTCTCATGTACGTTCAAGTTGTGCACGTGCTTAGTACCTTTCTGAGTCCCAAGCTGCACCTAAACTTCCAATAGCTAGTCCATATCGGCATTTCTTCCAACCAGACATCACAACCCCTCAGCTCCTTCCCTTGAGTTTGTCTTTGTTTTTCTTTCTTTTTAAAGGAGTTGTAATAATCCCTAATCGTGGCTCTTTAGCTAAGGCTGCAGTAGCTCATGCTTTTAGCTCTAGAGGTTCCTCAGTTCAGTGTTTGATGTATCAGTCACAATGGAGTCTGTTGCACAAACATTCAGCCACCCAAAACTCAGGAAATGCTAAAGTTAAGGTTGAATTAACCTTAAAGTAAGTTAACCTTAACTCTGCCCCCTTTGGATTTATACATTACCTCTTTAGTTGCATGGTCACATATTATACAACAAATACAATACAATATGCTATTTCTTTCACAATATCAAATGCACGTAAGCCTCTTCTGTTTTTTCATTCTTGTCTGCTTAATTCTAGAAATAATTTCAAACGCCATTTTTCCGCTGAAAAAATGGCGTTTCTTTGAAAATGAATTTTTTCATGACAAATTGTCAAAACATTTCATTTTTATGAAAAATTGCATGTCTTTTTCTGTACACTTTCACACTCTCATGCACTGAAAATTGTGGTTTACAGAAAAAAAGAGTTTTCAGTCAAGAAAAATTTTCCTTAAAATGTTTTAAATTAAAACATTGAAAATAAAGTATTGAATAAAGAATCATCATTTAAAGAATAAAAGAAAGTTGTTCAAGATCCTACCCTTTGAACCCAACTTTACATTTTCAAAACTTTTCATCAAACTGATTTTGAATATTTCTATGAGATCCATTTAATACCAACATCATTATGACCCAGTGTATCTTTATCAACACATTTGCTATGGTAAATTCTCTTCTCTCTACAGGATATGTTTTAAACCTTTCCTCTGCACCTAAACACTATAGATTTTGGACCAGATGATTTTGAATTCCACAGACCGATACACCTCTGAATGCTAATGTATGATTGTATCCTGGAGAAATACCTACAGAATTGTTTTAACAAGAACGTGTTAATCAGTTCTTATTTGATGCTTTCACATCGATGGGTAAATAATTTACATTTTTCACATGACTTAGAGTCAAACTGACCAAAATTTCAAATATTATTTTCTCAAGGCCTTGGCTGTTCTTCCTGTAAAACAGAGCTGCCTGGATTATATGAATTAGCAACAAGCCACGTTACATGTAGTGACTGAAGGAGCCATTATTACCCCTGTTCATATGACAGCAATGCAACGTCATGGAAATGCATTGTGCTAGACACGGACTGTACACATCACTGGTGAGAGACCGTCCCAGCCCCGGAGAACTTACAGACAAGATGGGCCCAGGGCCATGGGCAGCAGGGAGAATTCCCATTTCCTAGACGGGGGAACCAGAGAGATCTAGTGACGGCCAGCACTGTCGATTAGTTTCAAACCCCAGTTAATTTCAGCTCCTTTGGGCCATTATCTGGTGGCTCTTCATTTGCTGTACGTGGTGCAGTGGTTTGGTGTGTACTCCCCCCCCACACACACAGGACTCCTGGAATGTGTGGCGCACACACAGACTTGTGCACCACACACTAGAATGCGACAGGCAAGATTGCAAACAATGGCCTGTTATTACCCTGTATTCTTTGAGACGCCGGCGGCGGTGCTCACACCACTGCAGACGGTGTTGGGATCAGGCAAGGGGCAGGGCTAACTCTGGCAGGACGCGACCTTCATTGTGGCATCTCCTGAGATTCCAAACCGTCACTAAGAGCCTCTCTCTGGCTTTGGCTGCTTGTGTGGCATGAGTCGTCTTCTATGGTGGCAGCTACGAATGCCTCCTTCGGAAAGGGCTGGTAAATACCCTGCACTTTCCCCGTCTGTTCCGTCCAAGGATCTCAAAGCGTGGTACGAGTGTTGGCAAATGTACCCACCACCCTTCCCTGCTGCGCGGTTAAAGACTGTGTCCAGGGACTCTGGGACAGCCCCAGCGCCCTTGTTTCAATCCGTGCCTTAGAACACAGCCCCGTCCTTTCTCCAGGTTATTGTTTGAACCCGAAGAGATCTCATGACCTCTCTCAGCCGCTGTCCTTAACTGGCCTCATGGCCCCCCCGTATCTCTGACTGTCACTACGTTAAATCACATCCTGCCACCCCCTCTAAGTGCCTGCAAGGCCGATGGATTTGGGCAGGAAACGGTCAGTATTGTTCCTACAATTATTACGAATAGTAGACAGAGAACGGCGCTTCCCCCCTCCCCGCAAACGGTTGAGAATAACTAACTGTAATCATTTCAGCTGCAAATTCTGACTTTTCCTCCAAAAAGGGGCTTGAGGGTTCCTGGCAAAATGGAGCATTTCAGAGGAAAGCAGACAGACCCTCCCCGAGCCCCCGGGTCACCCCCAGGCCCCTGTGCAGAGCCGTCAGGGTGGGAGATTGGTGCCCTTCCCTCGTGTGACTAGCACTGAGCGTGTCAGGCCTAGTGGAGGTGGATGGGGGGGTGTATGCATGGCCCAGGTCTAGGCCCTGCTGCAGCAGCCCATTACAGTAGGGTGTTATAGGACACTGGGTGCTTGGCAAACACTGGGGCACTCACAGCCGGTGCCTCAAAGACCTTGCAACCTCCCATGCTGCAGCACCGGCCCCACTCCACCAGGGCGCACGAGCACGCACCAGCCCCATGCGAGCCGAGTGCTCTGCAGGGAAAAGGGGGAGCTCGTGTGTGCGCAAGGAGCCACCGGCGGCCAGGAAGGCAGGACCACGCCGGGGGCGAGAGGCTCAGCCCCAGATACATTTCCCTGGAACTGAGGGGCCCGCTCCTGTCCCTGCCTCTTTGCAACCGCATCTCCAGAGCTGTTCCCCCGGACAGTCCGCCTGTTGTGCGGTGTGGTTCTTTGTGCATGCAGCTGCTGCTTCGCTCCCCTCCTTCTGCTTAATGGCCCATTCACTAGCTCTCTCCATGCCAGGGGTAGGGAGGCTGGGAGTTGCTGAGTGCTGGGAAACCATCAAACGCCAAGCACATTAACAACCCCCAGCCCTGTTCCCCAGCGGGGCTGACGGTCGGGGCGCTGGGGAGCAGGCTCTGGGGCGCCCCGGGGCTGGAGGGGCTGCGTTTTCCCTGCTTCTTAGGAGAGAAACGGGCTGTGGAACGGAAAAGAGGGAGCCGGGCTCCAGGTTGTTAAAGGGCTCAATGAGGTGCGCCCAATGTATTCGCAAGGTGCTTAAGCCAGGCGCAGGGACTCAGCCACATCCCCAGCCGAGAAACAGCACGGCCAGGCGGCACGCACCCCCTCCCACTGCAAACGGCAACCCCCCAGGCCTCAGCGCAAACCCCGCACCCAGGAGACACCGGAGAACGCGCGAGGGCCCGGCCCTCCGGAGCCAGGGCCTGCCCCTGCCGTGCACACGCCCCGCACGCCCATCGGCACACAGAACAGGTTTCACTGCCGCCGAAGAAGCCCCGCGCCTCCCCGGGCATCGCCTTCCCTCCCGTGGGCCTGCACGCTCACGCCCCTTGCCACAGACTGCACGGCCGCAGTGACCACGCACAGCGACACCAGCTGCGACACGGCGCGCCCAGGCCCCGTCCTTGCACACTCACACGCACACCCCTGGAGAGCACACGGCCCACAGCCAGAACCCGGGGACATCCCCCTGCACACATCACACCCACCGGCATGCTGTACAGCCGCCGCTGAACACACACGCACAGCGCACGCACAGCGCACACACAGCACGCACACCCCGCCGCTGAGCACATACTCACAGCGCCCACACAGCACGTACACCCCCCGCTGAGCACACACGCACAGCACACACACAGTGCTCACACCCCGCTGCTGAGCACGCACACCCACAGCACACACATACAGCTCACACAGTGCGCACACCCTGCCGCTGAGCACACACGCACAGCACACACACAGCGTACACCCTGCCGCTGAGCACACATGCACAGCGCACACACAGTGCGCATGCACACACAGCACACACACAGTGTGCACACCCCGCCACTGAGCACACACACAAAGCACATACACACAGCACGCACACCCTGCCGCTGAGCACACACGCACAGCGCACACACAGTGCACATGCACACACAGCACACACACAGCGCGCGCACCCTGCCGCTGAGCACACACGCACAGTGCACATGCACACACAGCACATGCACAGCGCACACATCCCGCCACTGAGCACACACACAGAGCACACACACACAGCACGCGCACCCTGCCGCTGAGCACACACGCACAGCGCACACATAGTGCGTATGCACACAGTGCGCATGCATGCACACAGCACACACACAGTGCGCACTCCCCGCTGCTGAGCGCGCGCACACACAGCACACTCACAGCGCGAACACACACACAGCGCACACACCCCACTGCTGAGTGCACACACAATGCACACATAGTATGCACACAGCACACATACCTGCCACTGAGCGCATGCACACAGCGCGCACACCCCACTGCTGAGCGCACACAGCACGCACACCTCCGCCACTGAGTGCACACACAGCACGCACACACCTACCCGAGTAGGTGGACCAGACCACGTATGCCCACTGCTAGGTGCACACCCACAGCACATGCATCCATTGCTGCACATACATACCACACACCCACACCCCAGCTTAGATGCAGCAGACACACACACACACCTGAGACCACTCTCACTCACACACACACATGCACACACACAGTGGGAGTGGTGATATCTTTTACAGCACTAACATCTGTGGGTGAGAGAGCAGATTTCAAGCTGCCCAGCCCCTCCCACCGCAGCACCCCCCAATCCAAGCTATTCCCCCCCTCGCCTGTCAGACCTCCCGGGGCCACGCACACACACAGGGCCCACCCGGGACCCGTACACATGGGGAGCCCGTGTGCAGGGGTATTTACACAGCCTTGCACCCGCCGTGTGGGGCCAGTTCCTAGTGCAGCCAGGGGCAACCTCGGCTAATGTGTGGGCCCATGAGCGTCCTTCCCGGGGACGTATGTTGTTGTAACCAGGGCGCTCCCCCGGGACAGGGCCTAGAACGTGGTGGTGGGGGGGGGGGTGACGGCACCGCAGCAGTGCTGGACTGGACGCCCAGGGAACGCCCGGCTCTCTCAGCCAGCGCTGTGCGGTCAGCGTCCCCTCCCCCCTCGCTGCACGGGCCCTGGCTCTACGGGCCCAAAACATTAGTCAAACCGGTAGGAAAACACCACACAGCCAGAAAGCGGCAGCCCCGCCCGTGGGCAGCGGCAACAGACTGTCTCAGGGGCCGCCCCCGAACCCCGCTGGGCCACAGGCTGCTTTCAGGGCTCTGGCTGTTTTCCCTGGCAGACACGCCGGTCTCTGTTGCTTCAGCAGCTCTGACTCTCAGCAAGGAGGCGCGTGCAGATCGAACCCGAATGGAAGCTCCCTGGGGCAGGGACCATCTCGTGGCTCTGGTTTTGTACAGCGCCTTGCGCCATGGGGCCCTCCGCCATGGCTGGGCCTCGGGGCTGCTACCATGCTACGAGCAATTCCCTACACCGGCTTCCCACGCCTTGCGCTAACCCTCCCCCAGCACCGTGCGCTAGCCAGAAATGAACCAGCTCCCCAGCTTTGGGAGGGCGATGCCCAGCTCTTGCAAACCGCTGCTGTCAGCAGGAGCAATGGGACGTCAGCCCATCGTGGGGGGAAACTGAGGCACGGAGCCAGGCAGTGATTTTCCCAAGGCTACGGGAGGAGGCCTGGTCTACTGCATGCCAGTCCAATGCTAATAGCCATGCGGAGGGAGTCGTCAAGTGCCCAGTGCAGTTCTCTGCCTGGTACCCAGCTCTCCTGGCAGGGCAGGGGCAGTTCTTGAGACAGCGCAGGGGCGGGGGCGGGGGGATGATACAAGCTTGATCCAAAAGGGAAGGATCTGAAAGACCCCCAGTGAGACGAGAGTCACCGAGCCCACCCGCGCCGGCCTCCGCCTTCCCCGCCAAGCAATGAATCCAGCAGGCTGGGGCCTGGGAAAGTTTGGACAGAAACTCACCCGATGATCACTCACAGCGTTTGACATTAAAAAGTGCTGACAGCAGCGAGGGGGAGGAATGGGAGAAGGGCCACTTTCATCTTGTGATAGCCTCCTCCTGGCCCAGGTCACCGCAGCCTCCTCCTCGCCTCCCTCCACCCCCCGCGCTCTGCCTCCTTCATTAAGTAGGGTCATGGCCCACACCCAGGCCCCTGGCACCGCCCGCTGCTGTCGCCCTGGGCTGGGGGTGCGGGGCCCTGCCGCAGCCTTGAACTTTCCCTGCACAGCATCAAGGCAAAGACTGCTTCTCCCTCCCCCCTCCGCTCAGTATCTCATCCCGCTGAAAGAAAAGGAAAATCGGAGCCTTCCTTGGGCAATTGAAGATGCCAGGAGACGGAGCAAGAATTTACTGCTGGACCCAGTTTTATTTTGTTCCTTTACTACACACGTGCACACGCGTGCGCACACACGCACACACACACACAGGTTCGGGCGGGGGGGAGATGCCAGGTATCCGCCGCTGGGGGTAACGATTGGACGTAACGCAGAGAGCAGGCGGGAGAGAGCTGGGTGGGGCATGCCGCAGAGTTAAAGTCTGAAGGCCGGGCTTCAGCGGTGGGGGGGGACACAAGCCCCACCCATTAAAACAGGGTCCGTTTTGGCAGAAGAAGGTGATGGGAGTGAAACCGCGACGGGGTGAGATCCGCGGGGGAGGGGCTGCCCGAGAAGGTGAGCCACCAGCCTGGAACATGGCCCCGATTTAAACATCCAAGCGGCCCACGGGCGTGTGGATTTGTTCCCAGGCGCACGGCACCGCTGGCCGAAGGAGCAAGACCCCAGGTGAGCCCACAGGGCCCGCGGGAGGCTCCCTACCCACCCCTGCACAAGTGCTGCACTAGAGCGTCTCAGGGCAGCCACCCTGCCCACCCCCGAGGGGGTGCAAACCCAGCAAAACGCTCCTTGGCCCAGTATAGGCCTGCGGGCCAGTTCGAACGCAGACAATTAAAAGCTCACGTCACGCTGCAACTAGCGCTCCCGCAGGCACCCAGTAGCGCGGGGGAAGAGCAGCTCGAGGGCTGCCGGCGAGAATTTTGCTGGTTCGACACCTGGCTCGTGGGAATCGCCCTCCTGCCCGGGGCAAGCAGGCGGCCATTGGCAAGGGAACCCCACCCGCCCTGTGGCGGCTTTCGGAGTTAGCAGAACGCTAGCCAGGCAGCCAGCAGAAAGCCGAGGTCCAAACCCCCCGAAATCCCTGGCAGCCAGGACCAAACGCCCAGCAGCACTAGGCCTCCGCCATTTTAAACAGCCCGTCAACCTGACATCCACCTTTGCCCAATCACGTTGTGCCTGTTCTCGCTACAGGTAACGCCCACGATCGCGCATGGCTCTAGCGGCCTGTCCATCCACATACTTATCTGGTCCTCGTCACACCACCATCTGAGGGCCTCACGATCATTGCGGGGAGAGCCTCAGGTCTCCCAGCCGGCAGTAGAAGTAAACCCACCTCTCTTGAACCCGCATCCTGTGTCCCACCCGCTGGCCAACACTTCCACCCAAAGGAGTCCTCCATTTGACTCCTGTGGGCTTTGGATCAGGCCCTGAGTTGGTTTCGTTGGTTTCATCTGTGTGGCGTCAATTTCATGGTTTCTCGTATACAGTCAGTTCCCGGTGCCTTGCAAAAATCCTTAGAAATATAAGGACGGGCACCGGAAAAACCGCCCCATGTTTTTAAAGGCTGTTTTGACACAGCAAGTTGGGAGATAAGGTTGTGACGTAGTGGGGGTATCTGGCTAGTTCCTATGCTGGCTCTGTGGTAATCCCCAATGGCTGCCATCGGTACCACAGCCCAGAAGGATGAGTCATTATGCAAAGAGGGTCTCTCAACCTGTCTGACCAGCTACCCCCCAGGGAGAGAGACAAAGGAAGGTGGATTGCTGCCCGGGCTGGGGGCAGGGCTGGAAGAGGTTTTAGAGGCTGTCTGGGATCATGGAGGAACCAGCCTAAGCCAGGGGCTGGGATTTAGGGCCCAGTCTCCCCCATCTCCAGGGGGGCTGAGGCATCCTAGGCCTGCCCTGTAACCAGATCACATCTGTGCTGTGCTGTATCCTGGAGAAACAATAAACTCCCTCCATTCTACGGGCCGGTGGAGTCTGTTCGTGCCATTACGGGGGTGCAGGAGTCAGGGGACCCCAACGCGTCGTCACAAAGGTTTAAAAGGGATCTCTGTAATAACGCGAATGCCTTTTGATGTAGCACTTAAAAAATAGATCAAGGCGACATCATCCCTTTAAACTTTTGAATTGCTGCAAAGCAGAGGAGACATTGACCATACCTGTCCGTCTCTGTTGGCAGATTCTGCAGCAATATATATATATATATAGGCACAGATGCAGATCTTTATAAATGCACTGTGCAATTTATAAAGATACATGTTATTTTTTCTTATTCTTTTAACTCTAAACGTCAGCTTGCTCACAGACCTTACAGCAGCATAGAGCAGTACTGTTAAACAGGTGAGGAAAATTTGGTTTTCCTTTATTGATTATGGGGTTGTTTCACTGATAAGCAAAGGGGCATCTGTCGCTATAGCTGGTCCTCAAGTCCAACCCAGTTAAGCCTGCAAATAGTCCCATGATTTCAAGTAAGCATATGCTTAGACGGTTTACAGGATCAGGGCCTCGAGTCTCAACCTCATGGTACATTGACTTTTTCATTTCACTTTCCTACATATGGGTGGTCACGTGAATGCTAAACAGGCGCTAGCCTCATTATTAAGCAGGGGGAAAGAGTCTGTGTCTAGCTCTTTCTGCTCTAATAGTTTATGAAAACAAAACACCACTAACCTTCAATCTTCTGAGCTCTCCACAAAGCCCCATCTACTGTTTGTTTAGCTTCTATACTCTCCGCTCTCCCTGCTTGGGTCTGGTACAGCAGGTGGCACTTTGTGCAAGAGCGAGCAGCTAGCGAGAAAAGAGATCAGGCAGTGAAGCCGCAGAAGGGTTTGTGCCTGAAAAGAGCAGCAGTGAAGCTGGGTAAAAGTTTCTCTATTTGTTCAGCGCGAGTGGGCCTGGGATTTCCACTGGCTCTGCAACCCCCAGCTCCCGCTGGTGGCCCGAACGCATCTGGGAGCGGGCGTGGAGATTAAGCAGCACGTCCAGGAGCAGCTGAAGGATCAGTCGCTTAGGAGAGTAAAACGGAACTAAGTTTGAAATGTAATTTACTTTGCCCCCGTTCAGAAAAATGTGGCGATACGATCAAAACCAGTCGGGGCAGAAGCCTGGGCATTGGAGGTCAGGGCTCTATTGCCCATGATGGCCTTAGTCAAACCACTGACATTCACTCCGGGCCTCAGTTTCTCCCTCTCTAAAAGGGGGTGATACTCGCCCACCTCTGCATGACACTTAGAGGAGAGGGGCTGTATAGGAATATCCCTTATGCCCATTGGCTCTTGGCACAGGGTCTAGGGGCAAAACACCAAGGCTACGTCTAGACTGGCATGATTTTCCACAAATGCTTTTAACGGAAAAGTTTTTCCGTTAAAAGCATTTGCGGAAAAGAGCGTCTAGATTGGCACGGACGCTTTGGCGCAAAAGCACTTTTTGCGGAAAAGCGTCCCGCGCTAATCTAGACGCGTTTTGTGAAGAAAGCCCCGATCGCCATTTTCGCCATCGGGGCTTTTTTGGCGCAAAACAGTCCTGAGTTGTCATACACTGGTTCTCTGGCGCAAATACATTTGGCGCAAGAGGGCTTTTTCCCGAACGGGAGCAGCATAGATGGCGCAAGAACACTGACAATCATACATTAGATCTTCAGTGTTCTTGCGCAAATTCAAGCAGCCAGTGTAGATAGTTGGCAAGTTTTTCCGCAAAAGCGCCTGCTTTTGCGGAAAAACTTGCCAGTCTAGACGCAGCCCAATATTTTGCTGCTGGGTTACCTTGAGCCAGTATCAACAACTCTCATGATTTTTAATCACAAATGTGAGTATCTTTGGTGTAAAAGTGCCGGCTCCTGGAATCATGAGATTAGCAGAGAATCGCAGCTTTCATTTAATTAAAAAAATAACATTTCTAATCCTCGTGAAGAGAGTATCTTGATCGCAAAACATGACTGCAGTCTACCCTAAGGGCTACAACACCAGAGCGCAAAGAAAAAACAACCCAACATTTATTATTGGTTGTTTTTTGATCTTGTGACTTTTTAAACAAATCTCATAATTATGGGGACCCTGGCTCATAATTTCTGAACTTCTCTCAGGCTTAGCCACATGGGTCTAGGTTCAGCTTGATCAGATTCACTTCTTGATTCCTCCAGCCTACCATGATTTCTGTTGTATCTGGAGTGAGAACACGAACTAGGTGAAAGACAGAAGTCCCAACTCATGACTGATTTCATAATTTGGCTTCCTTCTAAACTGGAATGAAAACTGAAAATTGCAAAATTCTCCATGAAAGAAAATTGTTTCAAGGTGACCAAAATATGTCATTGCAATTTTGCCTTTTTTGAACGTCGTGCTATTATACGTAAGCAAATACAAACTAAAATCAAATGAAAAGTCATGTCAAAAGGAAAACAAATCAAAACATTTTGGTCCAAAAATGTCAAAATGCGCTTTTTGCCATTTCCCGCATTGTCTTAGCTGTGAAATTCCAGAAAAATCAACCTGATTCCAGAGTGTTTCAGTTTTGATGGAACCACATAAATCTGATGGAATTTGGTTCCACTGAAATTTCTCCAAGTGACTCTAATAACTAGCACCACAACGCTGCTGTGTGAACATGGGGGTGTCGGTTCTTGTGATTGTAGCAGGGGTTTCACAGTTTAGGTTGTTACTGTTTTTTCTTATCGCCCCCAGCAGCTGGAATCTGGTTATTATCTGAGATTCTCAGCTTTCAGGGTTTTTTTTTAATCCTTTCTAGCTTCCTAGTGGCAGAGAAAAACTCAGAAGTGTGACTCCTAAAGGCTCCAATATTAGAAGGCAAATAAAATTAACCTTAAATATATGACAGCATTTTTCAATGATCAGGACTTTTAGCACCTGATCTATGATTTGTGAATGTTTGGGGTTGGCCAGACAAGGAATGGGGGGATTTTTCATTGAAATTTTTAAAGAAACATCCCCAAAAAACATTTCTTGCTAAAATATGTTTTCTAAAACATATATAAATGTATTTAACATCTTCAACCTAAAGACTTAAATTTGAGCCCTACACGGAGCCACTTCTACTGTCCCTTTCACAGTGGCCTGGCAGAAATAGAGCTAATAAATACATGAATAGAATTGTGACCAGTGATATTTTGGTATTTATTCATATTGCCAGGAAAAAACTCAGGCAAGAATGTAATTCTAACCGGCTGCGTTAAGTCCACTTGATTGTGGTGGGACTCAAGCACGGACTTCGAGTTAAAACCGTGTTCAAGGGCTGTGCCGAGTCCCCTGGACAGGACAAACAGAGAGCTGCCAGCAGCAGCAGTTACCAATACCACAAAGTGCTGGATTTAATCGTGAATCCTCAGGCACCGGCCACAAGGTGGCGGATGAAAACCCTCTGGTGGGGCAAGGCCGGGCAGGTTTTGGCACACGGAAGCTAAGCGGCTTCTCTAGAGAGGGACTGTGAACCGGAGGAGTCCTCAGGGGAAGGGCAGGGCAGGCGTCCCCTCGGCTGTGTCCAGTGAAACCCGCTGGCACGAGTGGGCGCATTTGGAGGCAGCACAGAAGCAAGACGGGCAGTGGCAAAAGGGCCGGCCCATTTGATCCAGCGCGGGGCAAACCTCCCCTGGCGTTACAGTTCTCCCCTCGCGGGGGCAGGGGCAGAGCAGGGGATGTAGCGGCCAGCCGACGGCCACAAGCCCAGAAGAGAACCCAGGCGACCAACACCAAAGTCCTGGACAAAGCCCTGGCGCTGTCGGTGCCGATACCTCTGCCCCGACCTCCTTGCCCATTGCACCCTGGCTGTCACCCTCTGCACTTCAGCATCGCAGGCTGCACCCACAAACCCCCTCCGCTCCTCCGCCTGGGGTCCCGGCCTCGTCGGGCCATCCGTCCGGAGGGGCTGGGCGCAGGCAGGCCGCGGCCGGAGGGGGCCCCCCAGCTAGAATGTACCAGTCCCTGGAGCTTTCTGAAGAGCAATTCCCAGCCTCGCTAGATCCTTGACACCGGGCTGACAGGTGCAGATCTAGCGGCATTTTTAACCCCTTCAGTCAAGTGGCGGAAGCCTGCCTGGTCCAGCCTCTAGCACCCAGCCCTCCAGAAATGGGAACTACACTTTGCACAACGTTTTGCATATTTTTGTTGAAGCCTTTAAAAATAAACTGAATTTTGGGGAGGTTTTGAGGTCCCTCCCTCTAATCCCCCCCTTCCTCTGCCCCCCAGCAGCAGGGTGCAAGAGCCACAAAATGTTATTCAAAAGCTGGGGGGGGGTGGCTTTCCATGCAAGACTGAAGGAGCTTATCAAAAAGATCAAGAGGCGACTTGACTGCAGTGTTTATGGACCCTCACAGGGAGAAAATGCCCCATATTCTTAACCGAGGGGAAAAGGCAGAAAGAAGAACGGCTGGAATCGGAAGCCAGACAAATTCAAGTCAGAAATGAGAGACACATTTTTGAGGGTGAGGGTGATTACCCACTGGCACGGAGTACAGAGGAAGGCGGTAAATGCTCTCTCTCTCGGCCTTCAGACCTGGCCTGGATGCCTTTCAGGGAGCAGTGCTTTAGTCGCTCACAAATTAAGGGCTTGTCACGAAGGTAAATGGGAGAAAGTCTCTGGCCGGTGATGTACAAGTCAGACTTAGAGGGTGTAATGCTCCCTTAAAATGTACGAAGGGAAAACCAGAGGCTCTCAGAAAATGGGGTTCCCCCATCAAAAGAATAGAAACATTAGGAGGAAAAAATCCTATTTTTAAAGCCATTTTTATCAGGAAAAAAGTTTGGGATTAAAAATGCCAGGCAGCTGTGAAAAGGGCAGCAGGGCTAAGGCACAGCTACAGGCTGCCCGCCCCCAGAGCCAGGGGTTCAGAGCTCTCCTGGGGATTTCCAGCCCCCACGCGCAAGTTCCCGGCTGGTTGCAGGCCGAGACACACACCGGCGTGGGGGAACCAGTGCCGTTTAGACTGCCCGCTCCAGGGTCACCTCCTGCCCTCCAGTAGGGCCGGTCACTAGGGCCTGGGAAGGGTTGGGAGAGATCCCATTTTCGGATAAAATCGGACCGTTCTTTTCTTTTTGCAGAGCCAGTGTGATCACGCCGGCTTGTGCAACGGCCTGCCCTGTCTGACGCCAACACCCGTTTTCTGGGCACAGACACCACAATAGGCTTCCCGGGCCAAAACCCAAAACCCAGACGGCTCCGAAGAGCTGCAAACAGCCGCACATGGAAGCAGGAGGCCGAGCAGCCCCAGCGCTCGCAGGGTCCAGGGGAGACCGGGCGGTGTTTGGAGGGCAGGGAGATCGGAGCGCTGGGCATGCCGAAAGCAGAGGCGGACGAGGGTGAGGGGTGTGGCCCGGGGCGGGCGGGAGGGACCTGCCCCTTGGGTAGCGGGAGGAGAGTTGGGATGCACAGCAGGTGCCACAGGTATCACGGGGTCGCGCACTCGCTGTTCCAGGCCCCGCGTGGTGTATTGCAGGGGCTGGGCGCTGCACGCCAGGAGGGTCCTGTGGCCGGACTCTTCAGCCCACGGGGGCGGGAGGGAAGCTGCCACTTCCCCAGCCCCCGCAGGAAAGTCCCTCCCGGCCAGTTTATCAGAAACAGGCGCTGCAAAGAGCCCTCGGCAGCGCTCCCGGACACCTGACCTTGCGCTCCCCGCGCCCCCAGCACCGCAGGAGAGATGACGGCGCCAGCCCCATCCACCAGCCAGATTCCTGATGCTAAATGTCGGGGAGGAACAGGCGCTCCGAGAACATCCGAATCAGGCCACAACCCCCGCCCCCAGCAGCCGTTCTCACCTGACGCGCACGCCCGCACAGAGCCGCTTGCCACCAGCACGGGAGGCGGCTGCACCCAGCCTGCACGGTGGGAGGCCTCTGGCCTCGGTGGCCCGATCGGGCGCAGCATCGGTGCACACACGGGCCATCGGGAGAGCGTCTGCACCCTGGCTGCATGTGCGGGACTAGGCCCGAGTGCGAGGGGGCAGGTGGATGGGGGGCAGAGGGGGAAAGCCAACAGAATCGCTCTTTCCCAATGAGATCCCCAGGGGGCAGCAGGGTGGGCTGGGCTAGTTCCACAGGACTTTGGGGGCAGGTCGGCGCTAGGCCATGGGCCCAGCCGCCCAGGAGTCCCGGCCGAGAGCCGGGGTGTAGCGGACGGGGGGCACGCAAGAGAAAGCGACTAATGGGAAAGGGGCAGATACAGCCGCCTCCTGCTCCCACGCTCTGTCCCTGCACTGGGCTCCCCCACTCACTCCGGAGTCTCCCCCGAATTCGTACTGAGACCCCAGCTAGACCCACCTGCTCCAGGAAAATAACAGAACCCCGCTGGCCATCACCTACAGCCCCCAGCGCACACCCCTCCAGCGCCTCATGCACAATCTGCAGCCTGTCCCTCCCGCTCGCAGACCATGGGAGACAGGCCAGTCCTCGCCTACAGACAGCCCCCACCTCAAGCAAATCCTCACCCGCAGTCACACCCCACGGATAACCCACCCAGGAACCTACCCCTGCAGCTAACCCCATTGCCTACTGTCCCCACATCTACACAAGCAACACCATCACAGGCCCTAACCACATCAGCCACAACAACAGGGGCTCACCCACCTGCACAACCACCAAGTGCCAGCACTGCCCCTCTGCCATGGACATGGACCAGACCGGCCAGGCTCTGCGCCAAAGGATAAAGGGACACGAGTCAGGCACCAGGAATGGGAACACACAGAGACCTGTAGCAGGGGGACACTTGAACCTCCCTGGGACTCAGTGGTGGATTTGAAAGCAGCCTTCCTTCCACAACAGAATGTCAAAAGCCAGTTCCGAAGGGAGCCAGCTGCACTGGAATTCATTTGCAAATCTAACATGATCGGCTTAGGACGGAGTAAGGCTCTCAGCTGGCGAACGCAGTGCAAAGGCAATTCCCCCTCTCTCGATACCCACATTTTCACATCAGCTGCTGGGACTGAGCCACGTCCTCCCTCGCTCGATTAGCCTCCTTTCCACACGTGGCCGATAGCTTGTGTCACCCTTCCACACCCCGCTCCTCGGTAAGCTCCGCTCCGGTCCCTCCGCCACGTGTCCTGCTAAACCTGTTAGTCTCTAAGGTGCCACACTGCAGAAGCGCCACGCTGGACAGCGTAACTCACCAGGGAACGCCAAGCCCCTCTCCTGGTCGCCCAGCAGCTTCCCTGCCTTTCGCTGGCCAAAGGGAGAAGCTGATCTGGTCTAAGCTTGTCCCTGCAAAGCTGGGTGGGACTCTCCGGAGAAGTGACGTTCCCAGGAGGTCTCCAGCCCTTCCTTGTGTCCGGCTGGCCAGGGAGAGCGAGAACACAGCCACGGGGCCCAGCCGGCTCCTGGAGACGCCGACAGCAACCGACGCACTTCGCAGCCCTCCGAGTCCTCTGCGATTTGGGCAGAGCAGAGAGGGGAGCAAACTGGAGCCAGCTCCCCCTACCCAGCAAGCCTGCTCACCCAGCACTAAGCTATCCCACCCCTGTGCTCTCCTGTCCAGATCCAGCTCAGGGGGCAGCTTCCTGGGGCCTCTCCCCTGCTCACAGCCGGGGGCACGGGGACCGGGTGGTCTTCCGGCCCTTTTGGGGCCGGGCCGAGCCCGGTGCCAACTGGCCCGCCTCTCTCGGGAGGGGACGGTGCACGTTAATCTCGCCTCTCACACCCCCCTCCGCCCTGATCCCAGGCTCCCGCTCCTGGGGGATTTACATAAATTACCGGCTATCACGAGGGTGCACAAGGCGCCGGGCTGACAGCCGCTGCCTCTGCCAAGCCAGCGACACGGGGGTGGGGCTCACCAGGCTGGCGACAGGTCGCTCCCCAAGCCAGGGAGCAGCTGGGTGCTGGGCGCAGGCAGCCGCACCAGGGAACGAGGGATGTTTACACCCCCCTTGCTTATGTTCCTCTCGCTGCAGTCCTCCAATGCCGAGTCCCTCTTTGGGCTCCCAGCACTGTGCTCAGCCCAGCCCCCCCGCCTCACCCTCGGGGGGCCCTCCCCATTTTACAGATGGGAAACTGAGGCAGGGGGCGGCCCAAGCGACACAGCAAGCCTGGGCACTGACCTGAGTCTCCTGCCTCCCAGCTCTAATCCCACACCACTGGAACCCCCTTCTAGCCCCGTCTCCTTCCTTCCCCCACCCCAGCTTTCCCATCACCCGTACCTCCAGCCCCCTCCCGCCGGCTGCGCTCTTTACCGCTGCCGCTGTATGGAAACCGGCCCCCAGGCCAGCCCGCACCCGGGGGCAATCCTGCCTCGCAGGCCGTGGCCCGTGGCAGGGAGGAGGGGAGCAGGCTGACCGGCAAGCCAGAATCGGGTGGGGGGTGCGCACGTGTGAACGGCCAGCGCCACTAAAGCCTCGTCCGCCTGGGAGCACCCTGTGACGCCCAGCTCAGTGCAGTCACCCCGGGGCCGCCCAGGAGCCAGGACCAGCCTGAAGCTCCCAGGCCTTCTCAGCGCGGCTCCGCGTGGGGTGGGGCACGTCCCTCGTCTCCTGCAGCCCCCCGGGCGGGGCTCTGTAAACGCTGGGGGAGGGGCGCGCTGTGCCCCCATCTGTCTGGGCAGGGAGCAGGCCACAGTGCACGGCCCTAAGGCCTCATGGGCACCCGCCTGGGTTTCTGGAGGAGACTCAGACCCTGGGCCTGAGCGGCAAGACGGAGCCGTTTCCCGCGGTGTGTTGCTGCCCCTTTGGGGCCAGCAGGGGTACTGCGTCCCACCCGCTTCCAGGGGAACCCGACCCCCACCACGGCCAGGGCTCACCAGGGGCATGGGGCAGAGCCCAAGGGATGCAGAGCCACGTGGGCAGCCCGGGGGGGGCAGATAAGAACATCGGGGCGGCCAGGCCAGGTCAGCCCAAAGGCCCCTCCAGCCCAGCGTCCTGTCTGCCCACAGTGGCCAGGGCCAGGTGCCCCAGGGGAGGGAACACAACAGGGAATCACCACGTGGTCCTGCCCCCGTCGCCCATTCCCAGCCAGACAGAGCCCAGGGACACCATCCCTGCCACCCTGGCTATAGCCACGGATGGGCCTGACCTCCAGATGCTCTGTGGCTGTTGCGTGGGAGCCGGCGTGCAGCGAGCGTGCTGGATCTCAGCTCCCAGGGGACGGCTGCTAGTGGTGAACGTGCAGCACCGAGCAGAACGGGCCGGGGGGGGCTGCCGGGCACCACTGCCGTGCAAATCAATGTGCAGCGTGCTTGCTTGTGCACGTTCCCTGCGTTCCCAGCTCCGTGGCGCTGCCAGGCGGAGGCAGAGCCGGTGCCCAGCGCCCTCTCAAGGCTCTCTCCGGGCTAGCGCTGGACCTGCGATAAAGCCTGGAGAGCACGCCGTGCCCCCCACAGCTTGGCCCCACGGGCAGCTGCACTTGCCAGAGTCCAGAGGCATCCCTGGGGCAGCAGTCTGCTGATCAGTCTCCGAGCTGGAACTCCAGGGTGGTTTGGAGCCAGCTGGATTTCAGGCTGCCCCCGCTCCCCTGAAATCCGAGGGAGCCGAGGGTCAGTCTTGCATCCGGCCTGTGGGCACACGTGAGCCAGGCCGAGCCTGGACACCCTTCCCACGCACGACAGGTAAATCCCACTGCCGCTCCGCCTGTCGCAACCCCCCGGGCACAGAGCTACAGCCGCACGCTCCACGCCAGGAGAAACCGCCCCCCACGGGAGCAGGCGCCTTTAGCGTCCCACCTGCCCCACAACCGGCCCTGGTGAGCCCACGTGGAACAAGGGCGCCACTCTGTGGCCAGATGGCAGAACTTCACTTTCACAGGGCTCAGTGGCTGGACGGTGGGTGACCACGCGCCCCAGGGTACCTGCAGCGCAGCCGCGGCGGCACACTCCCGCTGGCCGGGCTCTCGGCACCAGCCGCAGGACTTTCCCGGGGGCCGGCTGTGTCCAACAAGCAGCGCAGGGCTCCTAGGTCCCTCACCCGCAGGCTGGCTGGAACCCATCGCTGGGCTCTTGCCTTTCTCCACGGAGCGCTCCCAGCTACCCCCAGGCTCAGGTGTACTGAGCTGTGCCGCCCCATGCCAGGCCAGAGCTGCCACTGCCAACTGGCCCTTTCGCGTAGACCTGGGCGCGGTCGACAGCCACTCCGATGCCAGGCAGCACTCCGCCGCCAGCACCTTGCTGCTGCCCCCAGCGTGCACGGGCGACCGCGCAGCCTGGCAGAGGCTCCGGGAGCAGCCAGGCCCAGCTGTGCCATGGTGCCATCGCCTGACAGCTGTACAACAGGGTGACCCGGGGACCTGGAACGTGCTCCGGGCTGAAAAGTTGCCTGGAAGCCACAGACGACAGCCGCCTCGCCATGCAGCTCGGCAGTCCCCGTGCCGCCTCCCTGTGCAGCCTCTCCGGGAGGGACAGGTAATCAGCACCATGCAAACACACCAGCACTCCGGAGGTGTCAGGCAGCCACGGCACAGCCATTCCTGGGGTGGCAGGCAACAATCTGACAGCTGCACAGCCACTCCAGAGGTGACAGGTAATCATCGCAGAACTGTGCAGCCACTCCGAGAGGGACAGGTAATCATCACTGCAAGTGCACAGCCGCGGCAGAAGTGACAGGCGGGGATGTAACAGCTTCCCAGCTGCCCCTTGCGAGCAAGGCAAACCCAGTAGCTGGAAAGGGGGCCCGCAACAATCTGACTGCAGTACAGTCGCTCCAAGAATGACAGGCCTCCTTCTCCTGCTGGAGCACAGCAGCCTGGGACGTGCCCAGAGGTCAGAGGCTGGCATGGCACTTGCGCAGCGGGGTACCCCCCGCCTCCCGCGCTCCTCCTGCCGCACTGCCTTCTCGGGGGACGGGGCGGCAGCTGTGGCCTCCAAGCCTTGCGGAACAATCGCCATGGTTTCTCCAGGGGTTGTGAAGACAATCCCCCACACCTGAGTGTGGGTCGGCCCAGGGGGGCTGCAGGCGGCCTGCATTCAGATCACAGGAAGGTTCCGGCAGCCCCCACCCACCGCAGCAGGACGTGGGTTCGGCCGCCTGATGACTCCAGGGTGTTTCCACGCCGCTGATCTGAGCAGACGCTTCCTGCCCCCGTGCTTATTGCTCAGCCCCAGCCTGCCCCCCGCCATTTCCCCGCTTCGAGTCACGTCACCCGCCCCGGGCAAGCTGTCAGAGCAGCCGGCTCGCCCCGCACACCTCTGCCAGCGCCGCACTGCCACGGCCCAGGGGCGGCTGCAGACGGCACCAACCAGGCCCCGGCACCTCGCCCCCCAGCTCCTGATTTCGCTGGGGAAACGCCTCCATTTCCAGGAGCGGGAGCCGGCCAGATCCAGGCCTGGGGGAGCAGGCAGAAGCCAGCCCATGGCACAGCAGCCCCGGGCACCTCTGGGCAACACTGCTGAGCCGGCGGGAGGGGCCGTAACCAAAGGGCACAGTACCCAGCGGCACTGCCAGGGCGCCAGCCAGCAGGGGCCTGGTGGGCCGACTGGCTCAGGGCCCACAGCTGTGACTCAGCTCCCCTGTCAGGCCCGTGGCACCTGCAGAGCAGCAGCAAGAGCTAAGCCTGGTGCCGAGCGAGGTGCCCGGATGCTGTGGGACTGAGGGAGGCGCCCTGAACGCCAGCTCGGGGAACGGGCGCCGGGAACGTGGGCCGGGCCCTGTTCCGTCCCACGCAGGTCTCAGGCCCTCGCCCGCCAGATGAGCCCGGGGCGTCTGGGTGAGAGGGTCTCTGAGCCCCGCACCAGGACTCCCCCTCCCCGTTCACCCAGCCCGGAGGCAAGGCAGAGGCTCCCGCGCTGCAGGGCAGGCCAGGGGCCAGCTGGGGCAGGGACGAGCAGCGGGCTCCAGAGGCAGCTGCCCGCTCCAGCGGCTGACCCTGCCCTGACGGGGAGCAGAACAGGGCCAGGGAGGCTGGTGGCTGGGACCCAGAGCCTCTCCCCGCCAAAGCGCCACAGCGGGGGCTGGAAGGAGCTGCCCTGGGATGCTCGCGGGAGGTCCAGGGGACACGCATCCCTTTCCCCATGCACGAGGGGGTGTGAAACGTGCACTGACCGGCAGCCGCAGGCGGGGCCACGGGGGATGGGCCACAGAGGCTGGCGGGGAGGGGAGAGGGGCTACACGGCAGCGTGCAATCCAAGGAACCCCCGAGAATGGCTTCCCTGCACAGCCGCCTCCCCCCCACACCTCCTGTCCCGCCAGCCAGGGGAATGCCCGGTACCCCAGCGGCTCCAGACACCACTTGCAGCCCCTCCCAGGCACACGCACTAGCCCAGCCGCCCCGGGGACCTGAGCCGGCCGCCCACAAAGAGGAGCTGAACTGACCACAGGAAACCCTGGCGCCTGTTGAGAGAATCAGCCACACCCTGCCCTGCACCCTGGGCCCAAGGGACCCCCTCAGCTGTTCAACGGACCCCACCCAAACACAAGCCCACTATCACAGAGCCACGAGTGTTCTCCCCCCCGCACAAGCTGCTCCGGGGACCCTGGCCCTGAGGGCACCGTGTGGCTGCAGGACACCCCAGAGCCCCCCCAGCCCAGGAGGGGCCTACACACAGGCCCGGGGACAGTGCCGGCCAGCGCAGGGATCACACACCCTGGATGACGCCTCAAGCCGTTCACAGTGGAACGGGCCTGTGCTTGCATGACCCCGCCCCGTCGGCGCTCCCTCGCCCTCAGCCCGCCCGCCCACCTCCCTCGCCCTCGGCCCGCCTGCCCGCCCGCCCGCCCACCTCCCTCGCCCTCTGCCCGCCCGCCCACCTCCCTCGCCTCGGCCTGCCTGCCCCGCCCGCCCGCCCGCCTCCCTCGCCTCGGCCCGCCCGCCGCCTCGCCCTCGGCCCGCCCGCCCACCTCCCTCGGCCCATCCACCCACCCCTTCACCCACCTCCTTGGCCCGCCCACCTACCTCCCTCGCCCTCAGCCCGCCCGCCCACCTCCCTCGCCTCGGCCTGCCTGCCCCGCCCGCCCGCCCACCTCCCTCGCCCTCAGCCCGCCGCCCACCTCCCTCGCCTCGGCCCGCCCGCCCGCCTCCCTCGCCTCGGCCTGCCTGCCCCGCCCGCCCGCCCACCTCCCTCGCCCTCAGCCCGCCCGCCCACCTCTCGCCTCGGCCTGCCTGCCCCGCCCGCCCACCTCCCTCGCCCTCAGCCCGCCCGCCACCTCCCTCGCCCTCGGCCCACCCGCCCGCCTCCCTCGGCCCATCCACCCACCCCTTCACCCACCTCCCTTGGCCCGCCCACCTACCTCCCTCGCCCTCAGCCCGCCCCGCCCGCCTCCTCGGCCCGTCCACCCACCCCTTCACCCACCTCCTTGGCCCGCCCACCTACCTCCTCGCCCTCAGCCCGCCCGCCCGCCTCCCTCGGCCCGTCCACCACCCACCTTCACCCACCTCCTTGGCCCGCCCACCTACCTCCCTCGCCCTCTGCCCGCCCGCCCACCTCCCTCGCCTCGGCCTGCCTGCCCCGCCCGCCCGGCCACCTCTCGCCCTCGGCCCGCCCGCCCACCTCCTCGCCCTCCGCCTGCCTGCCCCGCCCGCCCACCTCCCTCGCCTCGGCCCACCCGCCCGCCTCCTCGGCCCGTCCACCCACCCCCTTCACCCACCTCCCTTGGCCCGCCCACCTACCTCCCTCGCCTCAGCCCGCCCACCGCCTCCCTCGCCTCGACCCGCCCGCCCGCCTCCCTCGCCCTCGGCCCACCCGCCCGCCTCCTCGGCCCGTCCACCACCCACCCCTTCACCCACCTCCCTTGGCCCGCCCACCTACCTCCCTCGCCCTCAGCCCGCCCACCCGCCTCCTCGCCTCAGCCCACCCGCCCGCCTCCTCGGCCGTCCACCCACCCTTCACCTACCTCCTTGGCCGCCCACCTACCTCCCTCGCCCTCAGCCCGCCCGCCCGCCTCCTCGCCTCGACCCGCCCGCCCGCCTCCCTCGTCCTCAGCCCACCCGCCTGCCTCCCTCGGCCGTCCACCCACCCCTTCACCCACCTCCCTTGCCCCGCCCACCTACCTCCCTCGCCCTCAGCCCGCCCGCCCGCGTCCCTCGCCCTCAGCCCGCCCACCCACCTCCCTCGCCTCGGCCCGCCCGCCCGCCCGCCTCCCTCGGCCCGTCCACCCACCTTCACCGCCTCCCTTGCCCCGCCCGCCTCCCTCGCCTCGGCCCGCCCACCTCCCTTGCCCGCCTCCCTCACCCCTCACTCCGCCCGCCCGCCTCCCTCGCCTCAGCCCACCCGCCCGCCTCCTTCGCCGCCGCCTCCCTTGGCCCGTCCGCCCACCCCTCGCCCACCTCCTGGGCCCGTCCGCCCACCCCCTCACCCACCTCCCTGGGCCCGCCCGCCCACCCCCTCACCCACCTCCCTGGGCCCGCCCGCCACCCCTCACCCACCTCCTTGGCCCGCCCGCCCACCTCCCTTGCCCTCAGCCCACCCGCCCACCGCTGGTCACTCAGCGCCACTTGCCACCTTCTCACCACGCAGTGACTCTGCCACCCAATCAGGGAGCCAGAATGGTGTCACGTGACTCCTGGAACGCTCGGCATTTGACCATTCGCCAGCAAGTCGCGGTGCTGAGACCTGCCCGGACGATGGAGGGGCTCAGAACGTCCCGTCCCGCCTGTGCCAGACAACCCACAAACAGGCCTCCAGGAACCCATCCAGCCCCACTACCCACCCAGCTCGACCGGGCTCAGGAGCCACCATCGGACCTCTGCTGCCCCCTATAACCCCACCCTCCGGACTCCTGGAAAGCGGGCAGCAGGCAGCGCTTGCCCACTGGTCACAGCCACGCAGGACGGGCCAGACGTGCTCCAAGAGGCGCTCGAATGAAGCTGGGGAGAGAAGGCTTTCTAGGTCCCATGGCTTCCCGAGCTATGAGCTGTCCAGGGCGGGGCTGGCAGCGCTGCGGCGGTGTCCCGGTCCTGTCCGAGTGCCTAGAAGCTGGGGGGGGGGATCAGCACGGGTCCGTGGAGCCTGGCGAGGCCCTGAGTTGCTGCAGACAGCAGCCGGCGGGGTGGGGAGGGGGTGTTGTCAGAGCAGACATCCCTGGCTTCACTCCCACTGCCGTCCGGGGGGGGCATCTCCCTGCACCTAGCTGGAGCAGAAGCAGACCAAGCCCGGGCGCTGGCGGAACAGCCCGGCCACACGGCAGGTGGGCAGCACACAGACAGCGGCCCCGAGGCAGCACAGGCGCTGGGGTGGGACGGGGGCACACAGGGGGGGCAGGTGGTACTATACCAGCCGGCGAAGGAGTGAACGCCTGTGGCCAGCTGGTGGTGGCTGCCTGACAAACGTGCCGGGTGCCTAACCCCATGTGGCAATCAATGGCTTCCTTGCCAGCACTCTCATCCCCTCCACGCCCAGGCCCCGGCGCTGGGCAGGCAGAGTAGGAGTCGGCCCTGCTCCGGGCTCAGCGGGGGCGTTAGCCCGTCGTGCCGGTGGGGAATGGAGGCCCAGAGAGTTTCAGTGATTCACCCGGGAGCATCCGGGGGCTGCATACCCCTGCTGAGCCTCCAGCCCTGAGCAGCCAGCGGGTGGGTGGGCACGCCAGTCCCAAGCAGGGACGTGGGGATGCAGCTTGGGGCCAATTCCAGGGGCCACAGGGTTTCTGTGCCCAGCCAGGGACAGCCGGCTGCCGTCCCCTGGCCACGGCAGGAGGGGGGTGGGTTTTGTGGGCAGCACTTTGGGGCTGGCCTCCTCCTGGCAGTAGGACGCAGGCTGGTCCGTGTGTCCCAGCAGCAGAGGGTGAGCAAAGCACTAAGCTTGCAACCAAGGGCCTATGTCTGCAGCGGCCCGTACACCCAGCATTCGCCATCCTGAGCCGTGTCCGCGCCCGCGCTGGCTGTGAATCAGCGGCTGCCCCTCCCAGAGAGCTGCCCCGCGCAGGGACTGACAGTGGCGCAGAGGGTCCCCAAGCAAGGCCAGGTGGTCTAGTGGGTAAGGCCCATGGCTAGGACTCGGGAGCGCTGGGTCATGTGCCCCTCCAGCACCTCGCTTCATCTCCCCGGGACCTCGCTCCATTTAAGGAGCGATCTCCGCCCTGCCGGGCGTGGGCCCCGGGTAAAGTCCCTCGGGCGGGTTGTATCCAAACGGAAGTGGGTGACGATAAAAGGGAGCGACGTGCTCGGCCCCCCGGCTGCCGCGTTACACAGCGAGTGGAAGTGGGCGCGTGGTGCGGCACGGACAGACGATGGGACACGGGTAAAGCCTGATCCCGCAAAGACATCAGTGTAGCCACACGGAGCCTCGCTAGAACCGAGGGGCCTAACCGTTCGGGCGGGCGGTTTCCACTGGAAAGGGGGGTCGGAAAGGGGCCCTGGGGGTGCCAGCCAGCACCGCTGAGCAGGCCGGTCGGCGGCACAGCTGGGCTAAGGCAGGCCGGTCCCACCTGGCCTGATTCCACGCTGCGCCTGGGGGCGGCCGGCAGGTCCGGATCTTAGGCAGGGAGCCAGGGGGCTCCACGCGCTCACCCCACCCCAAGCCCCGGCCCCGCAGCTCCCATTGGCCAGGAACCACGGCCAATGGGAGCTGTGGGGGCAGTGCCTGCAGGCGAGAGCAGCACGCAGTCTCCTGGGCCCCCACCTAGGAGTCGGACCTGCCAGCTGTTTCTGGGGTGCCGCACGGAGCCAGGACCGAGCCTGCCTCCGTCCCACTGCCCCACTGACCAAGAGCTGCCCAAGGCAAGCCCCAGCCCTGAGCTCCCCCAGCACCCCAAACCTCTTATCCCGGCTGGCCCCGCCCCAGAGCCTGCCGCACCCCCAGCTGGAGTTATCCCCTCCTGCACCCCATCCTCTGCCTCAACCTGCAGCCACCTCCGCACGCCGAATCCCTCAGCCCTCCCCCAGCCTGGAGCCTCCTCCTGCACCCTGAACCCCCCATTTCTGGCCCCCCCACCCCAGCCCAGAGAGAGCAAAGGAGGGCAGGGGCTCAGCAAGCCACCGAGGGAGGGGGAATGAAGTGAGCAGGGGGCAGGCGAGGGTGTTCGGAAGTTGGCTACTCTGTGAACGGCCCGTCCACATGGAGCCCCAGGACCCCAGGGCCAGGGCCTAGCCCTTGATTCAGCGCACACTGAAGAGCGGTGCAGAAGCGCTCCCAGATTCAGAGTCCGCAGAGGAAGCTGCTGAACGCCCGCAGCCCCCACGTGCGTCAGGATCGGGCCCGGGGGCCGGCCCGGCACCTCCCGGCAAAGAGCAGTGTGGGCGCGTGGCCCAGGCTGCCCGGCTCTGCCCGCTGCGGGCTTCCGGACTGGGCACAGAGCTCTGCCGGGGCTGCCCGGGGAGAGCCCAAACCCCGGAACTGCACTTGGGCAGTGGATGAAGGGCTGAGCAGTAGGGCATTCCAGGGCCATGGCTCCCCTCCTGGTAAACAGGCCTCCCCGGTCCACAGAAGGGGCACAGTCACTCGGCCCCTCCCTGCCCTCCCAGACCCCCCCACCGGCCGCACAGGACGAGAGCAGCCTCTGGGGCGGACTGGCTCTGGGTTCGGCTGAGCCCACCGGCACACACTGGCCAAGCGGCGCCCCCCTCCAGGCTGCCTCACGTCTACGGGCCTGTGATTTTAGGCCCAGAGGACCCAGGTTCGAGCCCCACAGACACCCCAGCCAGGCAGTGGCTTTCCTGGGGAGCTGAGCCACCATGGACCTGGGTCGAGCGTCCCAGCCAGCGAGTGCTGGTGGGGACATTGCTTGGAGGGATCCGCCTCTGGGGACTGAACTGAGACCCCCAGAGCCATTGACGCACCGTGGCTCCATCACGCCCGGCGGGGCCCGCTAGATCCCAGGACCATTCCGCGTGCAGGACGGGTCTGAGCCGCGTCTACACCCATCCCCTGCAAGCCCTGGCAGCGGCCAGCCGGGCTCTTCCAGGAGCAGCGGCCTGGGCCTGCAGGCTCCCTCCGCTAGCCACAGCCTCCTGGCCCGGGACTCGCCTCCAGCAGGGCCTGGCACGGCGGGACAGGGCTTGTTGGGCATGGCTGAGCGCTCCCCCCCGCCGCAGCGGCGTGACCCCCCCTCCCGGCGCAAGGCTGGCTGCTCTCTGGAGCACCCATTACATTGCTAATGTCTGATTGTTCTCTAAGATTCGGAAACTTGCTGGGAAGCGTTTACAGATAATTTTTTGCCTGCAGTCACTGTGCCTAATGCCCAGCCTCTGAATGCCATATGTGTTTATATGCACTGCAATTTTCCACTTGATTACATTTTACCACAAACAGTTCCATCCACTCCGCAAAGACAGCCGCCACACATCCATCCCGCTCAGAGCCGCCCGCCGCGCGCCAGCAGCCCGGACCGACACCCCCCAGCCGAGCTGACCCAGACACCTCCGGCATCACGCCCCAGGGCCCCCAGCCCTCGATGGAGCATGCACGCTTACCCCGCCTCCCCCGCTCGTCCCGGGAGCACCTGGCTGCTTGAAAGGCTCCCGCACCCGGAAGAGGGAAGGACTCCCAGACAGCTACCCCCGCGACACTCTCCGGAGCACTCCTGAGCACCTGGACCAGAGAGACAGTAGCGCCACAGCAAGCCAAGAGCATTTGGCTCCGTCCTCTGCCCCCAGGTCCCAGACCGTCCCTCAGCAGGTTCCGCGTGCCTAGGGTCTGGCCCGGCCTCTCAGCCATCTCTGGGCAGGGCCTTCCCACAGGCCCGCTCTAGGGCAGAGGTCTTCTAGAGCACGGCTCCCGGCTCCCGGGCTGTCCCGTGGAGCACACGTCCTGCCCACTTCAACCGCAGGGGCTATTGCACCAGGCCGGCAGCCTGGCAGCAACGCCCACCGCTGGCCCGGGACGCACGCCCGTCAACAGCCCTGGCCTGTGGCTCGGCCCCTCGGCGACCACCAGGCCCGCAGGCGGCTCCTGCTCGGAAACAAGGCTGCCAGCAAGCAGAGGGGGCCCGTGGGAGCATCCAGAGCCAGCGAGGTCCCCGCTCCACAAGCAGGGCCCTGGAGAGAAGGCAGCACGCCCCCTTCTGTGCACCCTGCCCCGGGGAACAGAGGCTGCAGCACGGGGCTCCCCACGGGTTGGGACACCTGTGCAAACGCTCCAGCCGGGGGACCTCGTCCGGGAACGGCTCCTTCCCCGCGCTGCGCAGCCCTGGGCCATCTGAGCCCAGGGATTTCCCTACACCCCCATGGGGGTGTATACCCCCTGAATTTCCCCAACACCCCCCCAGTTTTGTGAACTATGGTGCCATACAGCCCACCTTCACCCTCACGGTCTCACCCCTCATCGGCCCTGACACCCCCCCATGTCAATTCCTGGGGAGGCTACTGTTACAGAGCCTGCTCACAAGCTGGCCACACGCCGGGGGTCAATCCGGCATCGCGCCAGAGCACTCGGATAAAGCCACGGTGGGTGTAGCAACACTCGGACTTTCCCTCCCCAGCAGGTTTCAAGGTGACTCGTGATTTCAGGCGTCTGCCCAGCCCTCAGTCCTGCACATCCACCCTCGGAAAAAACCCAGCCCTGTAGAGGACTCCCGTGGGGCTCCCCCAGTCACTGGCCACTTTGAGCCTCTCAGCAGCAGGGCGGCGAGGTAACCCCCGTCACTATTTCACACCCTGGCGAGGTAACCCGTTTCACTATTTCACACCCTGGCGAGGTAACCCATGTCACTAGTTCACACCCCGGCGAGGTAACCCGTTTCACTATTTCACACCCCAGCGAGGTAACCCGTTTCACTATTTCACACCCTGGCAAGGTAACCCATGTCACTAGTTCACACCCCAGCGAGGTAACCCATTTCACTATTTCACACCCCAGCGAGGTAACCCGTTTCACTATTTCACACCCTGGCGAGGTAACCCATGTCACTAGTTCACACCCCAGCGAGGTAACCCATTTCACTATTTCACACCCCAGCGAGGTAACCCGTTTCACTATTTCACACCCTGGCGAGGTAACCCATGTCACTAGTTCACACCCCAGCGAGGTAACCCATTTCACTATTTCACACCCCAGCGAGGTAACCCGTTTCACTATTTCACATCCCAGCGAGGTAACCCGTTTCACTATTTCACACCCTGGCGAGGTAACCCGTTTCACTATTTCACACCTGTGATGGCACGCTGGGGAGCTCCCTGACCCTGCACCTCTTTCCGCAGCAAGATGTGACTCCACCAGCCAGTAGAATATGGAAGGTTTATTTCTTCTCAGACACAGCCCAGCATAGGTGTGATGTGGACATAGGAGTCAGGGCAGGCAGCCTTAGAGCCCTTGGGGCAGGGGGACACAGGCCCCTGAACCCCCAGCACTTGGCTTAGTCTCCTTCCTCCATGCTGCCCCCACACTCCAACTGCCCCTCCCCAAGCCACACCCTTCCTTTGTTCCAACCCCTTCCCTGCTCAGCTGAGAACTGGCTGGGCCACTGTCTACCCGACATGAGGGCCTCAGGGCGCCCCCCCCCGCTGGGCAGTGCTTACAGACACAGGCCAGTAGGGGTCACCCACCGCTCACAGCCCAAGCATAGTGACCAGTGAATGCCCAACCAGAGTGGACAGCCCCCCCACCTCATCACAACACCCCAGTGAGGTAACCCCTTTCACTATTTCACCTCAGGGCGAGGTAACCGCTTTCACTGTTTCACACCACGGCGAGGTAACCCCTTTCACTATTTCACCTCAGGGCGAGGTAACCCCTTTCACTGTTTCACACCACGGCGAGGTAACCCCTTTCACTATTTCACCTCAGGGCGAGGTAACCCCTTTCACTGTTTCACACCACGGCGAGGTAACCCCTTTCACTATTTCACCTCAGGGCGAGGTAACCGCTTTCACTGTTTCACACCATGGCGAGGTAACCCCTTTCACTATTTCACCTCAGGGCGAGGTAACCCCTTTCACTGTTTCACCTCAGGGCGAGGTAACCCCTTTCATTGTTTCACACCATGGCGAGGTAACCCCTTTCACTATTTCACCTCAGGGCAAGGTAACCCCTTTCACTATTTCACCTGAGGGCGAGGTAACCCCTTTCACTGTTTCACACCACGGTGAGGTAACCCGTTTCACTATTTCACCTCAGGGCGAGGTAACCTCTTTCACTGTTTCACACCCCGGCGAGGTAACCCATTTCACTATTTCACACCACAGGGAGGTAACCCGTTTCACTATTTCACCTCAGGGCTTCCATCGGGTCAGCCACCTTTTGCATGAGGCGAGGGGAGCCACAGCAATTCCCTTTTTAAGCAAACAACCATAAAACCGACTTTGCAAGCGAGAGCAACAATGGAACCCCATGAATGGGCGGGAGCCCCCAGAGCTCCCCTTCCCAAGCCGGCGGAGGGAGGGGGCATCCCGCAGGCAACTGGTTAGCGGGGGGCTGGAAATGCCCATTCCAAACGCTGAGCGGTCCAACGACAGACTGTCACTGGCTAGCGGGGGAGGGCTGGCGCAGAGCCGTTGGGTCCCACGTTGTGGTTGGCTGCGCCACGTGGCCGGGCGGCTCCCAGCCGGGGCAGCGAGCGAGCAGCCGGGCAGGCGGGAGCCGGGCAGCGCGGGGCCCTGAACGTACAGGGCCCAAGGCAACCCCCAAAGGCCGGGCCTGTGCCTGGGAGAGCGCTGTCGTTAGAGCCGTGGCCGCAGAGCGAGCCCCTCCCCGCCACGTGCTGCGCCCCCCGGGAGGCGCAATGTCTCCGGTGCCGAGGGACGAGGGAGGCCCTGACACGGGGCCGCACCCCTTGCAAGTGGCTGGCTGGGCCTGTGTCCGCTCATGCAGGTTTGAGACTGGCCTGGGGAAATCCCGGGGTACAGCCAGAAGCAGGCCATGCTCCCCCTCCCAGTCTGCAGTGAACCATCCCCCCCATGCCCGGCCACAGAGCTGCCACCCTGCAGGTGGGTCGCGTGCCTGAGCCGTCACCTGTGGTCTTGTGTGTGCCCAAGCCAAGGCACGTCCGCCCCTGTGGGAAACGGGGTGACTGTCCCCCCCCCCGCCTGAGCTCCTGGGGAGACCCCCACACACACCCACCTGAGCTCCTGGGGAGACCCCCCCGCCCGCCTGAGCTCCTGGGATGACTGTCCCCCACACCCACCTGAGCTCCTGGGGCGACCCCCGCCCACCTGAGCTCCTGGGAGACCATCCCCCCCCACCTGCCTGAGCTCCTGGGGCGACCATCCCCCCCCGCCCGCCTGAGCTCCTGGGGCGACCGTCCCCTGCCCCCGCCTGCTTCTGAGAGGGTAAGTCGGGTGACAGACGCTGGGCGGTGGCGTTTGTCCACCCTGAGGCGAACCAGCCCGGGAGCCTGAGGACACTGGCCTAGGAGAGCGCCGGGCGAGGGCAGCCCGCGAGCAGAGTGGCCCCGGCGCCGTGCTGAGGCTCATCACGCAGAGGAGCGGCGAGACGCTGCCGGGAGAGGCCACGCTCCCAGCACAGCTCTGGGGCCAGGCTGGCCCCGGCCCCCGGCTCCGAAGGGGAAAGCGACAGCTCCCCGGCTCCGGGAGCACGTGGCACCCAGACGGGAATGAAGCCAACGCCCAGAGGCAGCCTGCGCCCGCACAGCACCGAGGAGCTCTGGGGAGGGATTCAGGGACGGCCCGCCAGCCAGGCGCCACCGCCACAGGCGCACTAGTGGTCCCAGGGCAGGCCACGGGGGAAATTCGCCACAGCTGGGGAACGGATTGTCAAAGCCGGAAAGGGCAGTTCTGGCCGTCGCTGCTAACCTCCCCAGACACCGGGCGCCTGGCCCCTCTCTTGCCAGTGCTCCCACATCTCTTCCCTCCAGCGCTAGGCTGGGCCCTGTCACCCCCCATCCCCCGATTTCTTCCCGCCCAGCTTGGCAGGGAAACCAGGACTGGAGGAGCGGCACGGTCCAGTTGCAGGGGACGACAGCTCCAGCCCGGCCTGGACTGGCTGGCGTCCCGCTGCCCATGCCCCAGCTGGCAGTGACGGGGTCCCCAGTTTGCAGCCGTGTGGCTCCGGCAGAACCAGCGGGGCTGCCTGGCGAGCCAGCGTGAGGGTGTCAGGAAGGTGCTCGCAGACATTTCTTGGCTGCCTGGAGGAAATAAAGGCCATCGCTGAGCCTGTCAAAATGATTAATAGCTCACCGGCGTGTGTGTGTGGGGGGGGGGGGCGAGAAGACAGATGGGGCGGGGAGCTCTGCAAATACACGGGAAGAACAGGAGATCTGAATAAATACAGTGTCACCGCCGTGCCTGGAGAGGCGGCGGGAACACGCCATGGGGGGCTCGTGGCCGCATGCGGGGGGGAGTGGGAAAGCCGGGAGATGAGCGGGCAGGAAGTGAGGCTCTCAGACAAGAATCAGACCAAGATCCAGCCCTGGGCCCATCACAAGTCCGGCCCCTGGCCCGCTCCCCCGGGACCGCCAGTTCCGCCTGTGACTGGTGCCTTGGGAGCAGCAGGCCCTCGGGGAGCCCCGCCCAGTGCCAGATGCATATGAACAGCCCCGGGAAGGCTGGCCTGCCGGCAGAGCTGCACAAGCGCCCTACCGCAGCTCACCGGCCTTCGCTCAGCGGTCTCACCCGGCGCTGCGGGCGCTGGCACGTTCTGCTCACCCACTCCCTGCCCCACTGAACCTTTCAAACGAAAACCAGCTCCAGCCTTCCTGGAGCAAGTGAACCTCCTGCCTGGTGGCTCAGGACCACACTGGTCTGCAGGCAAGACACTGCCCAAAAAGGCAGAAGAGACTTGGGGGGAAGGGCAGGGTGGAGAGGTCTTCCTGGTTTAGAGCCTTGTAAATGGTTGTTTCTCATTCTAAATCCACAGCAAGTGTGAAAACTGCTGATGGATAGTGCAAAAAGGCAATTAGGCCTTAGTGATTACCAGACGTCCGTGCATGAATGTATCCGGCACCTAGAGTTGAAGGAAGTGGTACGAAACGAGCCAGTGAAAGAATGCGGTAATGGAAACAGATAATTCTTCTGAAGTAAGGCATAAACATTGTCAAGAGTTGTTAAGTAGCAAGACAGAACAGATTCCTGCTTACCTCAAAGTGAGCAGAAAATCGGTTTCTTCAGCCTCTTCAAGATCAATTGCGCCACTGACTGAAACTTGGCTTGTTGAAATGGAAGAGCAGAGTATTGTATTCCAGCTGCTGCAGATACCCATCAAAGAATGCAGGAAGAATACACACGGCCCGGAACTTTTAGCCACTCTCTCAACTTTTCATTTTCACTCCCTGAGCAAACTTCTCGGGTGCAGCTATCCAACCTGGCTGCCGTGTGAGCTCCCCGCTCCTGCCTGGCAGCTGGCTGAGAAAGACCTAACCCCATCCCAGCCAAAGCGGGGTTCAGCGGGAGCCACGTTAGTCTGTTTCAGCAAAAGCAAGGCGTCCGGTGGCACCGTTCAGACTGACATTTCAGGGTGGCAAATGCCTCTAGTATTTACGACTAGACGAGCTGGCCGGCGTCGCTCCGGTTCTTGACCCACTTCATTGCTTTGGGGCGGGGCTGGGGCAGAGGGGTGCAGGGTGCCCCAGGGAGAGGGGACAGCCCAGCGCTCTCCTGCAGCAGCCTGGGGCCAGGTGAGAAGCGCCTCTCCATGGCCGCTGCAGCGCCAGCAGGCACAGCTGGGGATGGCGGGCATGTCCAGGTTCACCTGCCCCCTGCGCTCCCCAGCCAGAGGGAGGGATGCAGCAAACTGGGCACTATCCCCTCGCGCCCTGAAGAAGGTGTCACGTTACTGGATTTTAAGGGGATCAGACAGGTCACTGCTGCACCCGTGGGGGGGGGTTGCCCCAAAAGTTGGTAAAAGGGGGCCATGTGAGGTGTTGAATGAGAGCTTCTGTTCTACTGATTCTGTATGTGCTATTCATGTACTTGCCTGATATCTGTGTGTGGAGTTATAACTATGTGCTCCGTGTTGATGCTGGAAGGTTCTGTCTGGGGCAGAGCAATGGGCCAGGAATGCTCAGCCAGTGGCTATGCTAATTAGCAAGGCTCCAGGGACAATTGATCTCTAAATGCCAGAGACACACCTGACGAACATCTGGATACCTGCAAGCCAGCCAGGATAATGGTTGCTGACTTGGGACACAAGGATAGGTCACTGGACCACGTGACCTGCAGTGACCTGCTCTGGCCAGGAAGATGCCAGGAGAGATATATAAGTGCCATGTGGCACCCTCCATCATGGCTTGAGTTCAGCTCCTGATCCCAGATGCAGCCTTGCAGGGAACCACGAGCCGGGAAGAACCGTGGACCTGTCCTGACATAGGATGTACACCAGAGACTTTTAAGATAGCAGTTTGTAACATCTCTGCTAAGAGCCTGCATCGAGAACTGGGAGATTCGATGCATGTAATGTATTTTCTTTCACAACCTCACTCTCATGCTTTTCTTTCCTTTAGTAATAAACCTTTAGATTGTAGATTCTAAAGGATTGGCTCGGTGTGGTCTTGTGGGTAAGGTCCAGAGTGTAAATTGACCTGGGGCCTGGGGCTGGTTTCTTGGGACAGGGAAGGACCCATTCGGGGTAGGTGAGATCGGGTTCTATAACCCCTCACCTGTGTGCAGGCCCAGGGCTGATTGGGGCACAGGGAGAGCTGGGGTGCCTGAGGGGTTTTGCTCGTGAGGTTTCTGGCTGGCTAGGCAGGCAGCTGGAGCGCTCGGTGGGACTGGTGTGTGGCCTGTTTGAAGGTCTCCAGTCTGGGGCTGTAAGGAGCCCCAATTCTGAGCAATTCGCCCTGAGCGGACGCCCTCAGCCATGCCCAGACCCAGCCCGGACCATCACAGAAGGGGAACACAGCAATGTCCCCATGTGAATGGGGGGAAGCGTCACGCCCCTAAAGAGTGCCTGAGGGTGGGAGGCTCAGGGCTGGGGCAGTCCTGGCCGGGGGGCACCCCCAACCCATCCCTTTCACCTGCCTATTGACTGCTTCTCTTAAAACCGTGCAGCAAAGCCCGTCCCAATGTCCTGGCACAGCCAAACCCTGACCTTGCTTCCAGCTGGGCCAGAGGGCACTGTGTAGTGAACGGGTTGGGGGGTTCTGGAACAGACTCTCTCCAGTAGATAGAAGATTTGAATTATGGCCGTGCTGAGCCCCCCGCTCATGGAGATTGGGGCCCCGTGCTAGGAGATGTGCACACACCCAGGACGAGACAGACCCTGCCCAGGAGAGTTTACAGCCCCAACAGACCAGACCAAAGCTGGGGGAAGGGATGCGACGTGCGAGCAGAATGGGATGATCTGCAAGTGTCAGGTAGTGCCAGGGTTCTTTGGCGGCTTTTTTCAATTGGGGGGCAGGGCGTTGGAAAGAGGACGCTAGCTGAAAGGGGGAGGGCTCTGGGGCAAAAGGGAAGCGTGCAGGGCAGGAGTGGAGGGGGAACGGGGGCAAACACCCAGCCAGGCAGGAGGGAGGAAGATGTCCAGGTGGAAAAGCAGCTGTGCTCTTCTCCGCTCCCGCTGGCTGAATTTCTGGGGAACGGTTTCTTCCTTCCCCGAGCGTTCGTAAGGTAGAAGAAAGGTGGGGGCCTCGGAATTGGTTGCATCGATTTGAAAGCGGATCGATGGCCCAGCTCCCCACTGATAGTTGGTGGGACACTCTGGAAGACAAGAAGTAATAGACCGGCTTCAAACAAGGCCCAAAGTTTCTGACTGCAGGAGTAATCAGCCCTCGAAGGACGCGGTGGAGTCTCCCTCACTTGAGCGCTTTAAATCACGATATCAGAGGGGTAGCCGTGTTAGTCTGAACCCGCAAAACCGACGAGAAGTGCCGCAGGACTTCTCGCTGTTAAATCAAGACGGGATCTCTTTCTAAAAGATTCTCTAGCTCAGCCCCAAGATACGGGCTGGCTGCAGGGATCATGGGTGAGAATCCATGGCCTCTATCATGTGAGGGGCCAGAAAATGATCAGAGTGGTCCTTAAGAGTCCTGCACCTCTGAACTGTGGGTCTGCATTTGTGTCCAGCTGCCATACATTGCGCTTCCAGTGAACAGGTCCATCTGAACATGACACGTGCTTTCCACCAGGGACTCTCCATAAAGACACTAAGTTTACAGAAGCAAGTGCAGGTGGCTTGCGAAGGGCTCCACGGACGACGGGCGGATGCTGTACAGTCTCAGCAGAAGTCTGGTTTGATCTCATTGAAGAAGTAGGCCAAACACAGAGCTAAAGAGCCAGTCAGAGACCGTGGGACCTTCCCACTACTTGGCCAGCTTGCCACAGGCCAGGGAATGCCCAGAGCCAACGGAAAAGCTGAAAGGCGGCTGGTAGAAAGTAATCCCGACTTCTTCCCTTTTGCCATTTCTTCGAGACTGACCCACGCCCCACAGTCTTCCCTGGATTAATCTGTCTGACCTAGAGACGAAAGGCCCTTCCCATCTCAAGCATTATTGGCGACGCAGAACCCGTCACGGCACTTTGCAAGCCGCTGCGACGGGGTATCCGGATGGCCCCCACCCTGGGCTGTGTCACACCTATCGCTCCAAAGCGGCAGCAGGAAGTTCAGGGAACAGAGGAGAGTTGAACTCGGAATTGTCTGGTTTCCCCTTCTTACTAAGACCCGCACTGCAGGCCTGAGCTCAGCATCAGCACGACCGGGTTGTAGCTTATTCGGTTTGGCTCCATTAACAGTGATCCCAGCCTGGGGCTCACCCGCAAGTGTGGGGGGCCGACCACTGTCCCCTTGCTCTGGGGGGGTGTCGACGGCTCCCTGAGGCCGCTCTGCTGTACCGTGGGGCACGGCCTGGAAAAGGGGCCATGAAGCCCAGGCAGGGAGATCTCAGGCTGCCATCAGACATCCCAATAGTAGGGGCTTTGTCTTCGCTAGGCGGTTATAACCCCCCAACCTCCCAAAAAAGAGTGTCCTGATTTTTCACACTTGCTACCTGGCCAGCCCACCTCAGCCGTGTGCTCGTCCCTGCTCTGATACTGAGGTGCCGTGGTGCCTTTGGCAAGTTCCTTGAGCTGCCTGTGGCAAAGGGCAATCACTGGTCTCGGCTCACCTGTAGGGCAGCAGTGACGCTCAGTCAATGGCAGGCCCTTGGCTGACAGGCTGTGACATGGTGGGGGGGCTGTCCGCTCTGTAACTCGGGGTTCCCCCTGCGCTGTGCTGTGCAATTCCCACTGACTCACCCACATGTGCATTGGCCCAGACACCTGGGCTCAGCCTGAGCAGGTAACAAGGCTCTTCCCAGGGGGAGAGACAAAGGGGGGGAGGCGGAGACGCCACCTGGCTGGGGGGCAGGGCCTGGGAGCTGGGCAGTTTTGGCTGGGAAAACATGAAGAGAAGAGAAGGGACGGCCAGACACTTTGAGAAGCTCATGTTGGCCCAATGTAAAGACATGGGGGACATGGATGGGTTCCTTAGCTCCTTTGAGCGGGCCTGTGAACTGCACCAGATCCCCCCAGCAGACCGGCTCCAACAGCTCACCCCCTTGCTGGATCAGGAGGCTGCAGGGGTGCTCAACCAGCTGGAGAATCCCAGCCGGGCGACTACGAATGGGTCAAAGAGGCCCTGTTGCACATGTTCGGGCTGACCCTGGAGACGTACAGGAAGAAGTTCCGGGGGCTGCAGAAGGGGCCACGGGAGACCTATGTGGATCTGGCCTCCCGCCTGGTGCAATACGGCCGCAAGTGGGTGTGCGGGGTCGGAGCCCAGACCACAGAGGACCTGCTTAAGCTGATGATGCTGGAACAGCTCTAGGAAGCATGCCCGCCCAGCCTGAGGCTGTGGCTCAAGGACCGGAGGCCAGAGGACCCCCAGGAGGCCGGGAGGCTGGCGGACGAGTTCACGGAGAGCCGGTCCGGGTGTGAACGGGAGTCCCGGAGAGAAAGGGAATCGCGCAGAGACCGGTTCTCGGCTGAGCGATGGAGGAAATGACCTACAGGGTGAGCCCAAGAGACAGGGACCAGCCATCCGCCCCCCAGAGAGACAGTCAGGGCCTGGACAGAGGAGCTGGCGAGGGGCTGGCGACCCTGACCCAAGGGAGGGCTCCCTGCAGGGGGCTCAGGGCCCCATCCCAGTGGACATGGGGCCCAGCAGGGCTAGAGCCCCAGACACAGGTAAGGGGGAGGGAACAGGTGCTGAATTCCAGGCGGAGGTGAAGGCAGACCCCTCCTTGCAGAGGCTGGGGGACCAGGCTGGCCTCCGTGCAGCTCAGCCCCTGGGGGGAGGTGGCCAGGAGAGATTCCTGTGGGAGCGGGGATTCCTGTACTGGGAATGGCTCCCCCCAGGGAAGGTAGGGGCATGGGGGGTCCAGCAGCAGCTGGTGGTTCCCCAAAAATATCGCCCCAGGCTGCTGTATCTGGCCCATGACGTCCCATTCGCGGGGCACCAGGCGATCCAGCGCACCCAGCTGAGGCTGCTTCAGGCCTTTTACTGGCCCGGGATATTTGCGGCCGTGCAGCGGTCCTGCGACTCCTGCCAGGGGGCACAGGAAGCCCAAGATGGGGGGAAAGCTGCCTTGAGGCACCGGCCCACCATAGAGGAGCGGTTCCGGAAGGCAGCAATCGAGATAGTGGGGCCTATGGGCCAGGCCACCTGGACGGGGAACAAATACATCCTGGTAGCAGTGGATTTGGCTACCAACTGCCCTGAGGCCGTGGCTCTGCCCTCTAGCGAGGCAGACGCTCTGCTGGCCATTTTCAGCAGGGTGTGGTTCCCCCAGGAAGTCCTCATGGACCAGGGATCCAACTTCATGTCGGCCCCGCTCCAGTGCTTGTGGGAGAAACATGGGGCCCAGCTCACCTGGGCATGGCATATGGCGCCCAGCCCAGTGGGCTGGTGGGGAGGTTCCAGGGGACCCTGAAGGAGATGCTGGAGGCCTTCATGCACCGGCACCCGCAGGACGGGGATAAATACCTGCCCCACCTGCTGTGTGCACATGGGGAGGCTCCCCGAGGGTCTGCAGGTTCTCCCTGACCGAGCCAGGGTGCAGAAAGGGGAAGGGGCCCCCTGGGCTTGCTGAGGGAGTTATGGGAGGGGGAGACCCCCCCCTCCAAATGGAGAGTCGGGGGTGAAGGACGTCCTGGCTTTCCGGGAAAGGCTCGCTGAGCTCATGGGCCCAGTCAGAGAGACCCTGGGCAGAGCCCAAGGGAAGCAGAAGGGCTGGTACGACCGCAGAGAGTGGGCCCGCGCCGGTCCCCTCAAAGCTGTGCAGCAGCCGAAGCGGGGGGGAGCCGGCTCCTGCAGGGCAGCGCGTGGCAGGCCCAAGCCAAGGGGAGCGCCAATGTCACCACTGCAGCTTTACCTGACGGGGCCCGAACTTCCCCAGCTCACAAGCGGAGTGACCCTGCTCAGTTCGCTCTCGGAGGGGGAGAGATGTGACGTAGTGGAGGGGCTGTCTGCTCTGTAACCCGGGTTCCCCCTGCGCTGCGCTGTGTGATTCCCACTGACTCACCCACATGTGGATTGGCCCAGACACCGTGTCCCAGACAACAAGGCTGAGCAGATAACAAAACTCTTCCCAGGGGGAGAGACAAAGGGAGGGAGGCGGATCGGCCACCTGGCTGGGGGGCAGGGACTGGAGCTGGGCAGTTTTTGGCTGGGATGACATGAAGAGAGGAGACTAAGTTGAGAACTGGGGGTTCAGGGGCCTGTGGACCCCACCCCAAGGGGTCTGAGGCTGCCTGGCCCTGACTCCTGTAGCCATGTCACGTCTGTGCTGGGCTGTATCCTGAAGAAGCAATAAACCCCCCTGTTCTACTGGCTGGCAGGGTCTCATTTCGCTGTGGATCGGGGGGTACCCGACACACTGCTACACGGGCCAGCTAAGTGGTAGGCGTTGTCCCACAGACAAGAGGCAGAAGGGAAGGACAAAGGCTCCTCAGAGCGGTGCTGACCTCAGTGCAGGAAGACAGGCCAGGTGGCGTTTTGCTTCGCCCAAAGGCTGCTGGGGTGACCCAGGCTACACCTGACTTCTGCAAAGAATGAGGTAAGTGCCTGCAGGACAGATCCAGCGGGGCCAGCAGGCAGCCCCATGCCCCGATTGCCAGATGCCAGGACAAGAAAACAGGAACGGATCTCTCGATGGTCCCCGGGGCCGTTCATTCCCTGTGGGGCACCTGGCACCCGCCGCTGCTGGGCTAGATGAACCTTTGGTCTGGCCCGGGGGGCCATTCCCACGTTCTGCTGAAAGCCAGAGGCGCCCCGGGCCAAGGAGCAGGCAGAGGAACTGCACAGCCACCCCCTTTGGACAATGCCGGGGGAATTGGGTTCAGAGTCTGTGGTGTAGTGGGGGGCTGTCTGCTCTGTGACCCGGGGTTCCCCTGTGCTGTGAGGGGAGATTCTCACTGACTCTCCCAAATGTGTATTAACCCAGACACCCATGCTCAGCCTCCCAGGGAGAGACAAAGGAAGGAGGGTGGAGACCAGCACCTGGCTGGGGGCAGGGCTGGAAGAGAGTGGTAGTTTCTGTCTGGTATCATGGAGGAAGCAGCCTAAGCAATGGGCTGGGATTTAGGGACCCAGTCTCCCCCATCTCCAGGGGGGCTGAGGCATCCTAGGCCTGCCCTGTAACCAGATTACATCTGTGCTGGGCTGTATCCTGGAGAAGCAATAAACTCCCTCTATTCTACTGGCTGGTGGAGTCTGTTCGTGCCACTACGGGGGTGCAGGAGGTGGGGGAACCCCAACGCGCCGCCACAGAGTCACAGCAGGATTCCTATCCCAGTAGCCCCCACGGGCTCCACCCCCCAGTGTGGGCAGGGCTGGGCACACAGGTGTGAGCTACACTACAGTAAGACAGTTGTGTTGGCCTAATTGTGGCCGTGTCTCCACTACGGCCTTGTCCCACCCATCCAAGTGCCATACTACACCCACATGCCAACACTGACATAAGCCCCATGCCTCTCCTGGGCGCAGGAAAGGGGGCGCGTGTCTACACAGACGGTGTTATTTACACGGACTGTTGTGAGAGTTGCGGGGCTCCCTGCTGTGCCTGCTCCACCCCCCACCCCCTCCCACACACACACACACAGGGAACGCAAGACGCCTGGGCGGTGGCTGAGCTGGCGGTTAAAGGCTAAAACCAGATGTGTACTGCTGCGCGGCTGGAGAGGACGCCTCCCTGGGCTGTGCTGACACAGGAGCTTTGAGAGCCTTTGTTTTTCACCTCCAGAATTTCAGGTAGTGCTTGTGGCTGGCCGCAGCCAGGCCGTGCCAGGACTTGTCCGTGCAGAGGAGGCTGCAGCGAGAGCGCGCTTGCACACAGGTGGAAGAGCAGCCCAGCGTACAAACAGGGATAAGGCACTTTCACAAATACGCACCTATTAGCTAGACCCCAATGCCACGGCCCCTCCCCGTTAACGGCTGGTACACGTCCTCCGCGCAGTCAAGGGCTGAGTCCGGAGAGACCTGAGGGAGCCTGCAGAAACCTGACGTAGCCACAGAAGAGGCAGGCTGCCAGAGGAGGTGGCTACAGAAGATGCCAACAACTGGGCAATTTAGTGAGCGCTGGTCCCATTAGTCACTGCTGCCCTGTGAGCAGATGAGGCCTGTGCTAGTGCACGAGAAGCTACCGCAGCAGGGGGCGACCTGCAGCCCATCGGGAGCCTGTGCGTGGCCGGTGAGACATGGTTTGTCACTGCCACCCACAGGGTAGCCAGATTCCGCTGGTCTCCGTCCACATCGGTTTCACGGAATGACAGACCCGCGCAGCCAGGGGGGTGACGGAGAGCCGGGCGCTCCTTGGGCGGCCAGTCCAGCGCTGCGGTGGTTCCCTCGGCACAGCCTGTGGGATCTAGCCCGCCCGCCTCCCTGGGCTACAGCAGCCTTGTGGCCAGAGGGAAGGGGGCCACTCGCTAGCCTAGGTCGCCCATCGCTGGGCTACAGGCTGAGTAGCTGCCACTTCCTTCCTTGCCTGTCACGCAGCCATCAAGCGCCTCCCTACACCACCTGCTGCCACACCGCCAGGAAGGGCGCCTGGCACTCCCTCTGCCCGTCCAACCTCACGCGCCAGCCTGGCCCCTTTCCGCCTGGTGAAGCACTGAGCCGAGAACACCCTAAGCTGGCCACACGCCTATTGCCGGAGGCTCGCAGCAGGGCCCTGAGAACTTACCCCAGTGCCCGAGGGGGGCAGGGAGACACATCCGCGATGGGGTCGCCTCCTGGAGCACACCCCAGCTGCGATTCTCTGAGCTGGCTGGCCAGGCAGCCATAGGCCTTCGCTCCCCTTCCCCGCCCTGCCGTGCGATTCCCGACCTGGGCAGGGGAGGTGCTGTGGGACAACACGGGCACTGCCGTGCTGTGGCGCGCCTGGCACTGGGGGAGCCACCGCGGCAGCTTCCATTGTCTGTGGGCTATTTTCCTCCCTCCTCGCATTCGCCTAACAAAGATTCTGATTAATGATCGCTCATTCCTAATTGTCAAATTCCTTTCCCTTCATCCTGTGTCTAATCACCAGTGACAGAAGCCATTACGCAAATGAGAGCAGACGACTTCCCACAACTGTTCTCGTTGGTAAAAGGCTGGTAATTTAAAGCTCTGATTTGTAGAGGAAAGCTGCGTTTCCCCAAGGCGTCCGGGCATCTGCTCCACTTACACTCCCAGAGCCTCCACTTCCGCTCCCTCCCGCACCCATTAATCCTCCGCTCGCAACAAATATTTGACTTGCGAGGCAGTAATTAGAACTTACGGTGCATGCGCTTACCACAGCGAGGGCGGCAACTCCTCCCATGGCCTGCTCCGCTCGCAGCCCATCCCACGCAGCAGAGCAAAACCGTGCATGGAGGTGTGACCCCTCGCCCCCTCACCATCCTCAGCCCTCCAAGGCACCGGGTGGCAGGTGCCATGCTCTCCAGCTGGAGGGAGGTGAGCCCCCGTAGCGCACGACTGACATGCACCCGGCCCTCCTTCCGCAAAGGAGGGAAAGAGGCAGAGGAAGCAGAGCTGTTGGAAAGCCTGGTGGCAGGAAAGCAGGTTTCCTACCTCATGCGAGGGTTGCAAGGTTTAATAAAGGTGATCACGGACCGCATACCATGTCTAGAAACCCACTGCTGCCCGTCCTGCCCCCTCGATGCCTCTTCAGGCAGCTGGCCACCGGGCAGTTCATCATCACGAGGCCAGGAGCAGCCTGGACACTGCTCGGCCACGAAAGCGCACGCAGCCTGGAACCCCTGCGCAAAAGGAGGCCTGCTGCCTCCGTAGGCGAATCTGCCTTCAAAAGAACCGGGGGCGGACAAGGGGAGGTGTGAAGCCAAAGGAAAGGAAACGGGAGCAATTGAAGAGACAGGAAGGAGGTAAATTAAACAGGACTCAGCTCTGGGGTATGTCTCCACTCTGATACACTCACTGAGTCACGGCGCATACGTGCCTCAGTTTCCCCACTTGGAAAAAATGGGCGCGTTCCTCCTCCCAGGTCTGTTGTGAAGTGGGTGAATGGACATTTCTGCGTTGTGGCCTGTCACCAAGCAACATTCCCTCTTCTATTTTCCATCTATGTGCAGAATAAATTGAGTTCTGTGCACCAAGGCAGGTGCAGATGTGCACAACTAGTAGAAGCACAGGCTGGCAGCTGGGGGCGCTCGGCTAATCAGCTGGGCAGCATTTGAATCTCTCCTGGAGGCCACCTTACAGGGAGCACTGGCCCCAAGGTAAGTGACTCCCCCAGAGGCCAGGCCCTCTCACGCAGAGCCACAGCCTGACAGCACGCAACCCACGGGCCTCCCAGCGGCCCACCTCCCCACCCCACATTTGCCGTTTCCTGTCATTCAAACGAACGCCGAGAGCCCTGGGAGCAGTTGCACCCTCACACCCCCATTCCACAGCCTGCTGCGCGGGCAAGACACGAGAATGCCCCCGCACACTGGGCGAGGGAAGGTCCCTGCCTGCCAGCTCCCTACACTGCTTCCCCGCGCCCTCGCAGATGGCTGAACGCACAGCAGTTCCTAATGCGCCACCGATGTCCTGGACGCCCACAGGCACTGAAGCAAGGGCCCACGTGGACCTGCAGATCTGTGGCTTTGTACAGAAGTGGAGTTGGCTGAGTGAGCAGCAGGGACATGGTGGCTCAGGGGCCTGGTAAAGGGACTGGCCATGTTTCATGGCCACGCTGCGCATGCATCCGCGTGCTGGCTGAGGCATGACTACCTGACAGCCACTGGGCGCTCTCTGCACAGCTGTCACGCTAGTTACCAGGACAGGAACCCACACTGAAGGCCGTAAGTCAAAGGGCATGCACACTCGGGGCGGCGGTGGACTGAGTCACAAGAGCCCCTTCTCACCGGTAGAGGCACGGTCCCGCCAGAGGAGGTGATGGCTGCTTGCGGAGGCGCTTGCACTGCTATTACCCCACTATACCTGCCTTAGGGGTGAAGCGTGAGAGCCGAGGGCTGCCACTCAAGCACCTGCACTGAGGTCAACCAGCGGAAAGGGAAAGAATTCTAAGCTCCATCGGCAACTGGCCGGGGGCAGCTCCGTGTTCGTCCTGATGCCTGCCGGGGGACAGACTCCTTACGGGAGCAGCTCTCGACAGAATCAAAGCCACACGCGGCTGTTGTTCAACATTGGTTGTATTTAAGAACTACATTTCAGAAGGTACCATGTGTTTTTCGCACACACACACACACAGCTTCCGGAGACCACAGCAGGGGCACTGACAACGCAGGGTGGAGAGAGAAACGTCCATCAGTGCATTGTAAACTGAGCTTTCAGGCCAGCCAAGTGCCGCAAAAGCAGCTCTGGCACTTGAAAGTAGACCTTTGGCAAACAAAGAAAAATAGATCCCGAGATTTTTCCTCCTCTCCCTTCATGAGCCCCGGGATCTGGGCTTCCGGAGCCGCCCGACAGGCTGTTCGGAACACGGGCCAGGACTGCTGGGCTCCTGAGTGGCCCGCAGGCGATTCCAGCCGAGTGCCTGCCCACTCAGGCAGGACTGCCCACCCAGCGACTCTGGCAAGGCATCGCTGCCAGCCCGAGGCAGAAGAGCGTCCCTCCTTCCGACTCCAAGGCTGAGCATTGACACGCAGCCAGCTGATGGACCGTCCCTCTGACTGACAGTGCTCCGGAGAGGACGTTTACCTCCTGGTCCCTCTTCGAGCCTGGTTACCGACTGCGAAGTCAGGGACACGGGGGGTTTGGTAACAGGACTCCTGCTTGCCCCGTGGCACCTCTCTTGATATGAGCACCACACACAGTGACACCGATGCTCCGGCCACATGCTGCCCAGCAACACAGCTTTGCTTAAGTCTTTCTTCTGCTCCGGCATAAGAGGGCACAGCGAACGGTCCACGAGACGGGACCGGCAGGCCATGGAGAGAATGCGGATTCCCAAGCAACATCTCCTCCCTGGGCTACACACTTCACAGAAACCCAAACGTCACAATCACCCCTCAACACTAGCGGAGGCAAAACACTCGGAAACAGCAACAGGAACACCCTTCCTGTCAGTGGGGTAACTGGATGGGATCCAAGCCAGCTGCTCTCACCTCCACGATCCGCTATAACCATGGGCAGTCCCCAAGCTTCTCCCCGAACAGCAGCACAGTGCAAGACCAGGCCAGGCACCATGGCAGTTTGGAAGGCTCTGCAGGGAAAGGACTAGGAAGGCAAGTCAGCTTTTCAGGGGGATTGCCAGGACGCTAACAGGAAGTTCTGCTGCTCCTATGCCGTCTTCTCATTCTGAGAGCTGCCATGCCAAGCAGCACTCGAAGGATTCAAACAAATGGACACACGAGACAGAACCCCCCCCCCCACGTGACTGGCAAGGAAGGGAGCCACACCACAGAACACGCAGAGTTCATCAGCAAAGGGCACTTGCCGTGCTGGCCAGGAAGCCGGCACCCCCTGCCGGAGAAGAGGGAAGCTGTGTGTGAGAGTAACTGGGTGTTCATCAGTTTCAAGCCCCATGAGAGCAATACTGACGGCTTCCTCGTGGCAGAGCTGGTGAGTGCCCTCGCTTCTGTCTCCCTCACCGTGTTCGAAACACTTCTAACCACGCTGCAACTTTTGGGAGGCAGGAGACCGTCACTCTGCAAAGAGCCCTGCTGTGAACAGGAGAGAGGAGGCTACCTGCGAGCCATCTGATGGAGGCAGGACTCAAAGGGTGGCGTTATGTGCACACACACTGGAGAGGGTCAACTTGAGCAGCTTGCTAGGGTACCAAGCTCCCAACACCCTGCGCACCACCGCAGGCTGGGTTCCAAACCATCTGTGCAGCGTCTCCTCAAACAAGTCATCACATGCTCATTCTCGCTGTCCGACAGGGCCAGGACCCAGCAAGGCCAAGCCCTCGAACCCAACAGGTCATGGAACCTAAGGCTTCCTCCTATCCAGACCGACTGTCCCATCCCATGCCGGCACCCTCACAGAAACCCAGCCAGCGGGCCTGAGGAAACCAAGCCACTCCTGGCTCCCTTCCCTCCCGAAGAGGAAAGCATTCGAGTGCCAGGTGCCCGCTCCTCCTCCCGGCAGACAGGGGAAACACACCGGGGAAGCTGGATTCCTGCTCACTACGGGAAGGGTCTGTCTTGGGAGATTCAGTTGCAGGACAGTGAGGGAAGAGGGAAGGAGGTGAGCTAATAGTTTTGCAGTTCCAGTAGTCCCCTTCTTTGTTGTGGAGTGGGCCAGGGATGGGCCAGCAGCCCGTCAGTCTTAAGTGCTGCGTGCAATACTAGCGCTCAGTATCTTCCTTTACTCGCGAACGAAGCAGCTCCACCAGTGGTCACCCAGGTGGCCAGGGACTAGTCATACCGACCCTTAATCATCATGTTCAACAGGGGACCCACCTGTTCAAGGCAAAAACAGATTGTTAGCCAAGGCAAGTGCCCGGCAACAAGGACTGCACAGCCTGCAGCCTCACTGCCTCAGGATGTCTCTCGTCAACCCCAACGCGCAAAGCTGGGCGGGCCAGGCCACAGACGGGGCTCACAGATGGGGCAGAAGCGGAGCTGGCTATTCTGCCCCATTAGTAGCGAATCAGGCCCGGTGCCAGCAGATCACCGGTCCCTCTTTAAGAGATGTCTTCAAACAAGTCTTGATCGTTTATCGTTATTAACGATTCCCTGGCATCCTCCACAAGAGTTCGCCACAGGCTCCTGCCGACTTTCCTACACACAAGCCCACCTGCAGACAGTCTTGCTCCCTCCCAGTTCTGATCCTCTACCACACTGCAGGCAGCTGCTTGGGTTTGGGCTGGGGAAGGAGCATTTCCTCTGCAGCCCCAGGAAGGCACTCTGGGTCAGGGGACAATACTTCCCTCAGTCCTAAGGGTTGGGCTGCAGTCAAGGCTGCTCCCATTCCTCAACGTTCCCCGAAAAGCCAGAGAAGGAGCCTCCCAGCATGGCTGAGGAAGGCGTTTCTCTTGGGCCCACCCAGATAGCACGCAAATCTGGCAGCATTCTACAGAGACTGAAGGGTTCTTGCACTAACCAGTGGCCATGGCTACTGGCCACAAGAACATTTGTATTCAGCACCCAGCATTTCAACCTCCAGACAGCCCTTCAAAACCAGGTTCTGATCCCTCACTGAATCCATCGGGTCATGAGAGGCCAGCTGGTATAAACCCTGTCTGAACTCAAGCGGGGTGAAAAAGCAAAATGGGATTCAAAATAACTCAGCTCTGAGGTCAAGTCTCTCTCGGGCTGGCAGAGCAAGAAAAAAAAACGGTGTACCCCACTGAAAACCGGACTCTGTCGCTCTTGTTTATCCCCGACTGCTCCTGAAACGTCACGCTGAGTGCTGTCATTAGTGCCTCTGGCCAGCTGGCTTTTCTGCCAGTGTGCCCCACCCAACGACGCCAGCGAGGGACAGCAGAGCCTGGTTCCCAGGTTCGCACCATGCCCGTGTCCTCTCATCAGCCCAAACACTGTCACTTCAGGGTCTCTGCCTTTTCGGAGGGCAAAGGATGAAGAACTGCCGCTCGTGCTGTCGCCCGTCCCCAGTAACATCCCAGGGCTTGCTGGGACCCACACTCCCCAGGTCACACCTGGACATTTCAAAGGTGGCAGCAGCAACTCTAGTTTTTACTTTACCTCTTGCGGATCTCCCAGGGCCTCTCCCAGCATCTTCTCAATGTTCCTCATTATTGCCACTTTCTGATGAGCCTTTAAGGGGTACTCAATTCTCTTTGGGGTGGGCGCACCCTGCGAATAGAGGAAACACCTCATTGTGTGCTTCAGCCTTCCCCCTCTCTCAGCAGACAATGCCCCTCACACCAAAGCACCCTGGCTACTCAACTCCAATCCCCCATGCAGCCAGGGGAAGGGACCGGCCTTTTGCTAGCGACAAGTCCTTATGCACCAGACTAAGAACAGGTTAGAAGACTACGTGCCAGGGATGGTCTAGTCTAAGCACCTGTGATCCTGCCTCAGCACAGGGGTGGGCTAGAGAATCCCTTGAGGTCCCCCCCAGCTCTCCCTTTCCACAATTCACGCAGGAAAGTTCAGGCCCTGGTTTGGCCAAGTCTGGCCTCCTGTCTTCGTGCCAGGGCACCACAGAGACACGGGGAATCCTGTGACTAAGGGGCTGCCCAGGAGCGCAGGTGGGCATGTGCTCACCTTGTACCAGAAGTTCACAGTGATGGTGGTTCCCCCATTCAGCAGAGACTCAATGTGATGCCACCTGTGCGGAAATGGGAGAGTTGCTATGGAACGAATGAGCCACCCAGACCCAAATGTTGGATGCAGGCCAGAGCGCGAGAGGGGTACCGTGGCACGTCACGTAGTCACCAGCACCAGCCCTCGCACAACTCGGCTCAGTTATTTCAATGCGTGTGTCCACAGCACGGTGCCCGGCAGTGTGCGAATGCCTCACGCACAGCAACAGAGTTCTCCTCAGCATTCAGAGGCAGCAGCTCTGACTCCTCCCGTTTCACAGAGGGGAACTGAGGCACGGCGTGCTTAGGACTCGCCCAAGATCTCGCTACAAATCTGTAGCTTGGGGAGAAGAGGAGCAGAGCTCTGCTGAATCCCAGAGTAATGCTTGAACTGAAAGTCCGCCCTTTCTGCCCTGCTCACTGCGCCCAACGGCATGCTCCGGCCCCGTTCTCCCTGCTCATCGGATCCTCCTTACCAGTACATAGGGATGTAGAGCACATCGCCCGGGCCCACCACGGCCTCATAGCCTGCCACGGTCTGGAAACGGGGGAACTTCTCATAGTCAGGGTTGTCAAAGTCCACCTAGCAGACCGAGAGAGACCAGCAGGCAATTCAGGCGTGCACTCTGCTCCCACAGCAAGTCCTCCCTCAGCTCTACAGCCCTAGACAGTGCACCAGTCCCATCTGTAGCATCTCACGCCACGCCCACTGCCAACTCCCGCAGCACAGCCAGGACAGCTGCTGGGTGCAGATGTCTCTCGGCACGTGGGCCTTGTTAACTGTTACGCGGGGGGGAGGAAGCAACGTCCCTGCTACTTGCCCTCAGCAGGGAACACTTCTGACTCAAAGAGAAAGCTGCCTGCTTTGGTCAAACAGAGTCAGAACACTGGGTGGGACTATCCTGGAGGAGTTCTGCCCGGCGGCTGACAAACGCGCGCTCTGATGCACCACACAGTCCCATCTTCCAGCCCCGCACAGCGATACCGAAGGTGCCCGCCCGCGTGCTGCACCCTGGCTCAGCGCAGGGAAGGCTCTGGTGCACTGCACTGGCGAGGACAGCCCCCTCGGCGCTCATGCTTTGTAGGCACGTGCTTTCCTGAGCCTAGCAGGAAACTGGCCCAGTTTGCTAGAGATCTTATTCTCACCTGGCTCTGCCTGTCGCACGGATGGTGCACGGGGTAAGGGTAGAGGCATTCAAACTGATCTGGAGGGAACAGGATACACCGCTTGTGGCCCTTAATCTGAGCGAAGAAGTTCTGCTGCTCGTCATAGTGGGCTGGTGTCACGTTCCCTGGTGGCACAAAGGAGACTGATAGACTCTGACATGTGCTTCACGGCTGGGGCAAAGGAACAGGTTACAAGCCTCCCCAGGGCAACACCACCAAACTGCTGCACATGCCTACAGAACTCGATGGAGCACGTTCCACGCCAAGCACCACAGCAGGGCCGGCAGCTGCTAGGGAACCTCACAGAGCAGCCCCGCTCTCTGTGGCTCCCAGCGCCCACAGCTCAGCTCGGTCTCAGCATGGAGGTGGAGGGCAATGTTTATGGAACAGGTTAAGAAAGCCTGCTCAGCTGTCTGAGTACAAGAACGGGGAAGAACCTGCTTTGAGCAAACCCAGCATCTGAAGAAACTTGAGTGTGAAGGGAGGAAGATGAGAGGGCACGGCCCTCTCGGAAAAGGGCCTCGAGGGGACTGACTTCGGGAAAAGAGAGAGGGCTGGTTGCAGGCTTTGCTCCCAGATCGCGCTCCACTCCCAGGAGATGTCAAAGGACAGTTCCCTCACGGTAGGACTTTCTAACAGGACCGTCCGTCCGCTTTCGCTCAGACTTCGACCAGCAGCGACACGGTTAGCAGGACCGAGGCTCTGGTTAGGTTTGAGAGTTAACAAGCCCTGGACCCCACTCTGAGCTACTGCGTCTGGACATTCAGAGATCACTGCCCTGGCTTACCTTGCAAATGTAAAGGAAATGTGTCTGAGTGAATGCAATGGCCAGACACAAAGGAAATTAACTGAAATTGTAGGTTCTGAACCTCAAGGCGGCAGGCTCCAGAAACCTGGCCCATTTCAAACTGGCAAACCAGTCCAACCTGATCCCTTGCTGACTGACTATCCTGATGAGCACTGGAATTCATCTGGCCAAGATACGCCCCTCTGAAAAGACCATCTCCTAACCCTTTCTCTAGGAAAGGCATTAAAAATGGCGTGTACAATGAGTGCCCCAGTCAAGCGCGCTCTGCTGCTTCAGAGACACCCCACAGACAAGTGGTAAGTTCAGCTGGAAACGATCCCCCAGAGTTGAAAAACACCAGAATAGTCCAAGTCACCCTCCTGCCCTTCAGCATCAACACTGGCCACTTACCTTCCATTCCAATAAGCAGCAAGTTTGAAGTCAGTTGCCCCCAGCCACGCTTCCCCTGCTGCTTGTTGATCCAGTTCCAGTTAAAGCCCAGGAAATCCACCACAATCTTTCTTCCGACTGTGTCATTCAGCGTCTGCTGCAAATACAACCTGCATTTCCCAGGAGAAAAATGAGTGTGAAGCATCCATATGGATATACAGGCATCTTCTCATCTACTCTTAGGCTATGTCTAAGCTACGAGTCTTCTCGGCAAAAATATGCTAATGAGGGACTCATTTGCATGAATCACAATCTCATTTGCATATTTTCTGCCAATCCGTTTTTGTGCTGGGGTTTTTACGCAAAAACAAGCAGTGTGGACATTTTCTTTTTGCGCAAAAACCCCTTTTCCCGCAAGATCGCTATACCTCCTTTTTTGGGGCATAAGGATCTTGCAGAAAAAGGGGGTTTTGTGCAAAAAGAAGCCGATCACACTGCTTGTTTGTGTGCAAAAACCCCAGCGCAAAAACAGATCAGCAGAAAATATGCAAATGAGATTGTGATTCATGCAAATGAGTCCCTTATTAGCATATTTTTGCCGAGAAGACTCGTAGTGTAGATGTAGCCTTAGAGAGGTGTCTTTCCTTGCCTCCCCAGCTACAGACACCTTCCACAGTAACAGAGACAGGAGATTCCAGGTATGTAGAGCACGCAAAGAGGAGACCAATATCACAAGTTACCCTGGGGTATGTAATTCTCCAGGCAGTTCCTGAGGTTATGTCTAGACTACAAGCCTCTTTCGAAAGAGAGCGTCTAGACTACAGCCAGTACTTTCAAAAAGGCGAGCCGCTTTTTCGAAAGAGAGCGTCCAGGCAGTCTGGATGCTCTTTTCCGAAAAAGCACAGTTTGCATTACATAGTACTTTCGAAAAAAGGCATTATTCCTCGTAAAATGAGGTTTTCCACAGTCAAAAAAACTGCCGCGTTCTTTCAATTTACTTTCGAAAGAATGCGGCAGTAGTCTAGATGCAGGGGAAGTTTTTTAGAAAAAAAGGCCACTTTTTCGAAAAAACCCTGTAGTCTAGACACACCCCCAGTCAGGAACTGCCTGGAGAATTACATGCCAGTTCTGTGTGCAGAAGAGGGAAACCCAGTTCTTTTAGAAACTCTACTCTGCCACCAGCCACAATGGCAAGGAACACAACAAGAAATGTAGGTATCTGTGGAGAGAAAAAATTCCAGAACCCCCAGGGTCAAACTTCACTTGCAGAATTTCCCACCCCAGGAGGAAAGCGTATCTAATTCAAATCAAAGAGTACTCTGTTGAGTAAGGATCTCGGGCCAAGTGGGACTTCAGAACAATCCAAAATGAGATCTCAGAGGAACGGCTAGAAGAAACACCAACCGGCACGTGCAGCAGACGGGAAGCTTAAAGCCCAATCCATCACCAAAACAAGCCACAGGGCTGTCAAGCAATGTTAATATCCCCAAATTAACTCTTCCACTTCCTTTATGTCACTAACCGCCAGAGGGACCTCTCTGATTAACCGTGGGCAGAATGCCTGCCAGGCAATACAGCGCATCAACCTCTCGGCTGATCTGGCACCAAGGTGCCTTCAGTCACAGGAGACCTCAGTCACTGCAATCTCAGCAGCACGTGCATGAGACGCCCGGTACCCATAGTCACCAGCAGCGCTGCTCGAGTTCTGTGACAGACGGTGTGCCAGAACCCGAGGAGGAACTGAAAGGCGCCACAGAGCCACTGGGAGAGACAGTGTTGGTTCAAATTCAGCAAAGGGTAATAGCATCCAGAAATAGTTAACAGCCAGCAACTGCTCGTCGGCGTGTTGAGAGTAGCTGCTAATGGAGAAGCATCCACAAATATTGCCTGCACGACTGCCGCTAATTGACAAGGGTGCTAGCAGGCTCAGGAGAGCAGTCATACAACGGACAATAGAGATGGAGCAACATTCCCATCTGCCCAAGTCAGAGCTGGCATACAAGGCAGCATGGGAACACCTGGACTACCAGTGTCTGTGACTTTTCTAGGGGTCATGGCCCGTAGCCTTCAGTGCTTTCAAGCACAGCATCTTTCGCCAGCACCGCATTCCCGCCAAAGAATGTGAGTGTCCGCGCAGGGAAAATCGGAACAATTCTGTCAAATGTAGACAGACATCTCTGAAACAGCAACAGAGTGGATAACCAACCCCAGGGCACTTGAGAACACTCAAAACACTGTATCCAAGGAGGAGAGTTTGTAGTGAGGATAAAAAAAAAAAGCAGGTCCAAGTGCTGTCTCAAATCATTTTCAGTCCCCAAACCTCAATCTGTTTCCCAATTAAACCTCTACAACTGGAGCGCTTTCCAAGAGTCACCTACCTCTCACCGCTGCCTTGCTGCTGTATTTCCTGGAGTCTCTCCACAAACTCACTAAACTTCATCTCTTGCCTGTTTGACTTGGGCTTGAAGTTCTTGAAATTGGTCATTTTCTTCTCATCATAGTACAAGAACTTGTATGTGCTGGCACTATACACTGAGAAGTCCCCACTGCCAATGTTCTCTTGGAGGTAGTCCAGGTCCCACTTCAGGGCAGGATACACCAAGTTTGTATCTGTCAGGACCACTGGCTCCTAGACAGCAAAAGAAAGCACATTGGTTCAAGGCTTTCTGGAGAAACTGGGAGATAAATAACTCTTTATCCCACCCAGACAGTTTCCCATCTGAAGTAGCAGCAAGAGAGAAGTGGGGAAAAAAAAAAAAAAAAAAAAATCAGGCAACAGCATCTGGGAAGGAGGATGAAGAAAGTCCCAAATAAACCAACTCCAAAAAATACAAGAAAAAATAGCAACTAGTGGCTATTTTCTGTGACAGGCTCACAAAGGAATGCCAGATGCCACTAATCAACTCTATAAACCAGCCACAGTAGAATCTTGGGGAAGGATACAGAAATCACTTTATTGGTTATACCACACGGTCGTTCTAACAGCAACTAGTGCTAGAAGACAGACACCCTTGTAATACACAGCGCTTGAGACAGAACATGAATCCACCCACCCCTTGTAGCGGTCTTGGGTTTGATTCCTGGATTGATGGGTCTAGGAGTTATGCTGAAACAGAGTGCTCAGTCCAAGCACATAGGCAGAAGCACCTATGTGCTTGGACACTGACCCTTCGGGTCCCCTTTGGTAAGCCAAGGAGCAGAGCTGAGATCAGAAAGGAACCAGTCTCCCTCTCCGCCTCCTCCAACAGGAAAACCAGGTTGAAGCACAGCAGAGAGACCGCAGAGATTACACCGGCCCGGTTTCTATCAGGGCAAGACGGTGCAGTTCTGAGGCTGGGCTGGGGAACTGGCTGGAGCAGTCTGGTGTTGATTCATGAGCGGCTGCGAGAAACATCCCCGAAACTCAGCTGGGTGTGTCCCAGCCCCTGGACATCCGTGTAAGCGTCTGGCACGGTCGCCTTGCCTGGCACCGCATCACAGCCAGGGAGATCCCTGCGCTGCGACAGAGACTCAGCGACCCCACAGTGCAAGCTGCAACCCCGCCCCAGGGCCCCGCCCCCAGCGCGCCCCCACCCTGAGCGCCCCGCCCACAGCCCATGGCCCGCCCCACCCGAGCGCCCCCGCCCACAGCCCCCGGCCCAGGGCCCCCCGCCCCAGCCTCCCCGGCCCCCACCCATGGCCGCCCCACCCCGAGCGCCCCCTGCCCACAGCCTCCCCGGCCCCAGGCCCCCCCGCCCCAGCGCCCCCTCCACCCCGAGCGCCCCGGCCCACAGCCCCGGCCCAGGGCCCCCAGCGCACCCGCCCCCAGGCCCCCGGCCGGCACCTCGCTCTCGATGAGCTGCTCGGCGCGGGGGTCGCTGTGGCTGAGGCGGGGGATGGGCCGCGTGCGGAAGGGGTACCGGCGGAACTGCGCCTCGCTCCAGCCCGGCCCCGCCGCCTCCCGGGCCCCGCCGCCCCCCGCCTCCGCGGACGAGCAGGAGGCCGCCGCCATCGCCGCCTGCCCGGGAACGGAACCCGGAACCGGAAATGCCCGCAGCGGCGCCGGAAGGAGCGGAGAGCCGGAGAGAGAAGTGGCGGGCGGGTCCGAGGAAGGGACAACGAGAGGGTACGGCGCCCCTAGCGGCGGGCGGGGGAAGCGCCCTGCGGGGTGGGTACGGCGCCCCTAGCGGCGCGGCGGGGAAGCGCCCTGCGGGGTGGGTACGGCGCCCCTAGCGGCACGGCGGAGAAGCGCCCTGTGGGGTGGGTACGGCGCCCCTAGCGGCGCGGCGGGGAAGCGCCCTGCGGGGTGGGTACGGCGCCCCTAGCGGCGGGCGGGGGAAGCGCCCTGCGGGGTGGGTACGGCGCCCCTAGCGGCGGGCGGGGGAAGCGCCCTGCGGGGTGGGTACGGCGCCCCTAGCGGCGCGGCGGGGAAGCGCCCTGCGGGGTGGGTACGGCGCCCCTAGCGGCGCGGCGGGAAGCGCCCTGCGGGGTGGGTACGGTGCCCCTAGCGGCGCGGCGGGGAAGCGCCCTGCGGGGTGGGTACGGCGCCCCTAGCGGCGGGCGGGGGAAGCGCCCTGCGGGGTGGGTACGGCGCCCCTAGCGGCGGGCGGGGGAAGCGCCCTGCGGGGTACGCGCCCTAGCGCGCGCGCGGGAAGCGCCCTGCGGGTACGCGCTAGCGGCGGCGCGCCCTGCGGGTGGGTACGCGCTAGCGGCGGCGGGGGCGCCCTGCGGGGTGGGTACGGCGCCCCTAGCGGCGGCGAGCGCCCTGCGGGTGCAGCGCCCTAGCGCGCGGCGGCGCCCTGCGGGTGGTGGCGCCCCTGCGCGGCCGGGCGGGAAGCGCCCTGCGGGTGCGCCTAGCGGCGGCGGGGGCGCCCTGCGGGTGGGTGGCGCCCCTAGCGCGGCGCGAAGCGCCCTGCGGGTGGGTCTGGCGCCCTAGCGGCGGCGAAGCGCCCTGCGGGTGGGTCTGGCGCCCCTAGCGGCGGCGGGGCGCCCTGCGGGTGGTACGGCGCCCCTAGCGGCGGGCGGCGCCCTGCGGGTGGGTACGGCGCCCCTGGCGGCGGCGAGGGCGCCCTGCGGGTGGGTGCAGCGCCCTAGCGGCGGGGGCGCCCTGCGGTGGGGTCTGGCGCCCTAGCGGCGCGGGCGGGGCGCCCTGCGGGGTGGTGCACGGCGCCCCTAGCGCGCGGCGGGGCGCCCTGCGGGTGGGTACGGCGCCCCTAGGCGGCGGGCGCCCTGCGGGGTGGCACGCGCCAGCGGGCGCGGCGCCCTGCGGGTGGGTACGGCGCCCTAGCGGCGGGCGGGCGCCCTGCGGGTGGGTGCAGCGCCCCTAGCGCGGCGGAAGCGCCCTGCGGGTGGGTGGCGCCCGTAGCGGCGGGTGGGGCGCCCTGCGGGTGGTGCAGTGCCCCTAGCGGCGCGGCGAAGCGCCCTGCGCGGTGGGTGCGGCGCCCTAGCGGCGGCGGGGGCGCCCTGCGGGTGGGTACGGCGCCCTAGCGGCGGGCGGGGCGCCCTGCGGGTGGGTGCAGCGCCCTAGCGGCGGCGGCGGGCGCCCTGCGGGTGGGTGCAGCGCCCCTAGCGGCGCGAGCGCCCTGCGGGTGGTGCGGCGCCCCTAGCGGCGGGCGGGGCGCCCTGCGGGTGGGTCGGCGCCCCTAGCGGCGGGCGGGAAGCGCCCTGCGGGGGGCGCCCTAGCGCGGCGGGGAAGCGCCCTGTGGGGTGGGTACGGTGCCCCCGCAGCGGGGCAGAGGGAAGCCCCTCTCTCCCCAGGGCAGCCTGCATCCCACACCCTCCTCCCTAGCCCCGCCCTACAGCCCACACTTCCAGACAGTCTTCACACCCCTCACCCAGCCCTCAACTCAGCATCCAACCCCATGCCCCAGCCCTGAGCCCGCTCCACACCCCACCACACACCATCCACGTGCAGAATGAATGTTGTTAGGTGCACCACGATGGAGGTGATGCACTACACCGCAACAGTGTGACTGTCCAGTTAGCAATTACCACACAGGTTTTCTAAGCAAGCCTACTTATTTCTTCAGGTAAAAATGCTACAGAGCTATTCAAAATGAAACAATAGAAGAACCTACATGAACGCTTCCAAGAAATCAGCTCAACCCGAACAGGGACTCTGGCATAAGGCTTTCGATACTCCACCCAAGGGTTTTCATTGAATCACAGAAGATTAGGGTTGGAAGAGACCTCAGGAGTCATCGAGTCCAGCGCCCTGCTCAAAGCAGGAGCAAACCCAACTCAATCATCCCAGCCAGAGCTTTGCCAAGATGGGACTTAAAAACCTCTAGGTGTGGAGATTTCACTCACTCCCTAGGGGTGCATCTGCACTGCCCATAGCTAGGCAATATGAGCTACGCATATTGTATGTTTATTTCAAAATACCTTATTTTGTAATTGGGCACTAAATTTCCAAATAAACCACTATTCCAAAACATCCTTTAATCCTTGTGGAACGAGGTTTACAGGGATGTCAGAATAGCAAGCCCATTATATTTCAAAAGAATGGGCTTGTTTCAAAGATGCAGAATAGCTATTCGAGATACTGGAAGTACCCTGAACTAGCGCTGCAGTGTAGACATACCCTGGGCATCCCATTCCAGTGTTTTTCCTTATGGCTTCAAGTTCATCATAGCTTCAGCTTAGAACAAGCAAACAGGTCTAAAGAAGCCTCAATAGGGCTCGTCCTTCCAACCTTTCTCTCAGGATTGGGGCCCTGTGCGGACCAGGATTCCTGTCCATTTGTTGGATCTGGAAGAAGGTCCTGAACTAGTTTAAAACCAATCTATACAACTAAATAACCTGTGTCTGTTGGCTCCTGGAGACTCCAGTTTGAACTACTTTATGCACATCTCTCCAGCTTCAAAAGAGGATAACTGGAGAATATTAGCACCCCCTTACTCCTAGAGGAATTTTTCATCCCCAATTACAATTGTAATACAATGGACCCCAAAGGTATTAAACCTAACGCAATGAAGTTTAACTTCACTGAAGAGAGCACTTTACCTTAAAGCCAGAACGTTTATGCAGGGATTGCCAGTCTGCCCTAGTCCTTCAGTCAATGTGACTGCTCTCATATACTTAAAGTACAGCGTGTACATGAGTGTTTGCAGGACTGGGGCCATTGGAAGTTTGAGCCATTTCTGCAGAAGGCTTTGAAGATCAGGACAGGAGCCTTGATTATAATGTGGTGTGTAGTGGAGAGCATACCAGGGTTGAAACATGCCCCAACCTCCTGAACATCTTGCAGGATCTGGGGTTTTGATTGGGGGCCACGCACACAAGGAAGCAAGGCTGCAATCGCAAACGTGTCCTACTGGCCACAGAAAGCCTACACTTAGGTACATCTACACTGCAACACTAGTGTCCTGAAGTAGCTCTCCCGCGTCGTCATGGCAAGCCTGCTATTTCAGGCTCGCGATTCTGACGTCCCTGCAACCCTCATTCTACAAGGAGTAAGGGGCGTTTCAGAATGGCACTTTGTTTCGAAATGTGGCTTTGTGTAGACAGCGCCAAATGACTAAATAAGATACACAATTTGAGCTATGCAAATTGACTATCTATCTTATATCGGGATGCACCCTGACAGCCCAATCCTCAAAGGTCTTTAGGAGCCTAGTGCCCAAGGACTTTAGTAGGAGTAAGGCATCTAATTACCTCTGAGGATCTGGGCCTTAATGTTTTCAGAACTGAGACATAGGGGTTGATCCTGCTCACATTAAAGTCAATGGCAAGACTTTAGTGGTGCAGGATTGGGCCCTAAATTATTAATTGTACTAAATAATTAGGTCCAGAATTAGGTATTTTGATTCCTAACTTCCACTGAAATACATGGAACCAAGCAGCCTAAATACCTTTCTGGACCGGTGCCAAAGTGACTTAGTAGCTTCACTGCATGCTTGTTTGTTAACTACAAACAAAGGCTCCGCAGAGCTCAGTTACCAACATCTAAATAACAAGACATTTTGAAAAACCATACATGGGCTCAAGTTTCAAGCCCCCACACACTTGCATTATATTTCAGATGCATCTGTACAGTTTATCACTGTCTTCATTAAATTAGTAGGTTTATAATTAATGTTGTTATTAGAACAAATGAGTTTAATGACAAATTATCTGTGATCAGCTTTGATCTGCAAAGGTTTATAATGTAGATCGTTATAGAGACATTACCGTTATGGCTGATGTGAATAACTGAAGGAAAATGAGTTCAACTACCACAGAGTTTACTTCATTAATGTAAACTGTAGAATCCGTTAATGTTAATATTGATCTTATCTACAATAATATATGGCCTACATTTGAAAAATAACGTCAGTAAATTAACATACAGTTTCAGTTGTTCATATGTTCCTGGCTGTACTAAGATAAGACAATTAGATTCCTGTGTTAACTTAAATAATATTGATACGGATACAGAAAAGGCAATTTGCATAATGGACCCAGCTGCAGAATTGATCTTATTTAGTATTGATCCTAGTTTTCCATAAGATGCTGCCTTGTATTTGAAAGATAATATCTGTAATACATTCTCATTAACACATTTCAGATGATGACATCCAGAGTGAAATATCACATCCATGCCCTTTCCATGTATTAGCTTTTAAGTCAATATTTATAACAACATTAGTTGATTAAATAATATTTTTAGATGTGAGGTTTTGTTTCCTGAGAGGAGGTTTTTGATGGGTAGGCACAAGCTGAAAATGAAATTCTCTCAAGTTGCAAGAGTGTGAACGTTGCATCGTTGAGTGACAGAATGGGCAGGTTTCCCCTCAGAAACAAAAGGGTTGACACCTAATTTCTTTCCCTTTGCTATACTTGTCAAATGAGAAGCTAAGACCAGGTTTATGCTAGTCACTCTGCCAGCATTCCAATGTCAGTTACGTGTGTGATTTTTGTGTGCAATATTTCTATGTAGCAAAAGCCCTATTTCCAGTGCTTACACAGGCATACAAGTGCTCTTGCTGGAATAGCTTCTTTCACTCACCCAACCAATAGGAGCCATTCCAGGAAAACTTTGTAGCGCAGCCTAGATCTAAGGCGTTTCTATCCATTTGTGAGATTCACTAGTAAAGAAAAACAATCTTGGCAGAAATTGCAAACACTGATACAGACCACTTGGAATTTTTTGGAGAAGCCTATGAACAAGTTAAAACAACAAGACAGTATTGCCCAACCCATTTCTGACCCCGCGAAGACGTATACATGTAAGCCATTCCACCGAACCAGAGGCCTGGTCTAACCAGCAGCAACATGTGAGCAGAGTCAGTGGGTCTGTACCAATGCACAACTCATTGCAGATGGAAGCTTAAGCTCTTACCAGTACCACAGGCTCAATCCATGCCTGCATTACCTGCCATAGTCATCTATATGGGCAATGTGACAGTGGAAGGCTGCCACCTCAGACTGGAAACACTACCCGGTGGATGGAAGAAGAAGAAAGCCGGGGAAGTCCTGTAACGTAGCCAGGTAAGTGTGAGCTGGAGAGGACGCCAAATGGGAAAACAGGCAAGCTTCTGTAACGCTATGAAGGGGAGCTGGTGAGACTAGGGGAATGCTGCAGCATGGATGTGAGACAGGGAGCGAGAACCCGGAAGAGAGGTAAGAGCGTGTGGTGCTCTGGTGATGCTGTCTCTCTCTAGAGCTGCCAATAAGATAGCCCAGCCCCTCTTTCATACCGGATTAGGTTTGTGGGAGAGCAGCCGGACAAGGAAGTGCTCCAGCCCCTGGAGAGGGGCAAGGAGAGGGAGAGGCATCGCTGCCAACCAGGCACAGCCCAGCAGGGCAGGAGAGGGCTGCAGTACAGAGCGCCCCACAAAAGCTATCAGTTCACCCACCCCACTTGAATCCCCTCTGAGCGCCCCCCCCTTAACCCCTCACCTACATCTCGACCTCCCCTCAAATCACCGGAGTTCCCTGCCCCATCCCACCTTCACCTCCCTGACCTAACCCTAACCCTAACCCTAACCCTAACCCTAACCTTCACCTCCCTGACCTAACCCTAACCCTAACCCTAACCTTACCCATCCCTCCGGGCCCTTTGACCGCCCAGAGCTCTTCCCCACCCTGCCCTGCAAACCTGCTAGGCCCCGCCATCCCGATGCCGTCTGCAGACACGGCACAGCATGACGCTCCCAGAAGGAAGGGTTAGTCCAAAGCCTTCCATCTCCAGACCCTGAACCCCCTTCCCCTCCCCTTCCCCCACCTCCCAGACCCTGAACCCCCGTTCCCCCGCCTCCCAGACCCTCAACCCCTTCCCCTCCCAGACCCTGAACCCCCTTCCCCAGACCCCTCTACCCCCTTCCCCCTCCCCAGACCCTGAACCCCCTCCCCCTCCCCCTTCCCCCGCCTCCCCAGACCCTGAACCCCCCGTTCCCCGCCTCCCCAGACCCTCAACCCCTTCCCCCTCCCCAGACCCTGAACCCCCTTCCCCCTCCCAGTCCCCTCAACCCCCTTCCCCACCTCCCCAGACCCTCAACCCCCTTCCCCAGACCCCTCTACCCCCTTCCCCCTCCCCAGTCCCCTCAACCCCCTTCCCCACCTCCCAGACCCTGAACCCCCTCCCAGACCCTCAACCCCCCCGTTCCCCCGCCTCCCCAGACCCTCAACCCCCTTCCCCCTCCCCAGTCCCCTCAACCCCCGTTCCTCCCCAGACCCCTCTACCCCCTCCCCAGTCCCCTGAACCCCCTTCCCCCTCCTCCCCAGACCCCTCAAGCCCCGCCCCACCGCCTCTGCCCTCGCCCCGCCCACCGCCTTTTCGCTAACTCCGCCCCTGAACGGTTCTGGCCCTGCCCGGCCGCCGTCCGTAGCGCCTGCGCAGTGCGCGCGGAGGTCGCTGATGGCGGGGGCGCGCGGGGCCCGCTGGCTGGGGGCCGGGTTCCTGCTTCGCGCGGCGGGGGGCCGGGCAGCCCCGCTCGGGGCGCGAGCAGGTCGGCGAGTGGCGGCGTCGCGTGCGGGGCCGGGCCGTGTCCTTGGGCGGGGCGCGGGGGGCGGGGCCTGGGAGTAACGGGGGCGGGGCTCTGGGCGCGCGGGGTTGAGTTATGGGGAGGGCTCTGGGCGCGCGGGGTTGAGAGTTATGGGGAGGGCTCTGGGCGCCCGGGGTTGAGAGGTATGGGGAGGGCTCTGGGCGCCCGGGGTTGAGAGGTATGGGGAGGGGCTCTGGGCGCCCGGGGTTGAGGTATGGGGAGGGCTCTGGGCGCCCGGGGTTGAGAGGTATGGGGGAGGGGCTCTGGGCGCCCGGGGGTTGAGAGGTATGGGGAGGGCTCTGGGCGCCCGGGGTTGAGAGGTATGGGGAGGGGCTCTGGGCGCGGGGGTTGAGAGTTATGGGGAGGGCTCTGGGCGCGGGGTTGAGAGTTATGGGGAGGGCTCTGGGCGCCCGGGGTTGAGAGGTATGGGGAGGGCTCTGGGCGCCCGGGGTTGAGAGGTATGGGGAGGGCTCTGGGCGCCGGGGTTGAGAGTTATGGGGAGGGGCTCTGGGCGCCCGGGGAGGTTGAGAGGTATGGGGAGGGCTCTGGGCGCGGGGTTGGGAGGTATGGGGAGGGGCTCTGGGCGCGGGGTTGGGAGGTATGGGGAGGGCTCTGGGCGCGGGGTTGGGAGGTATGGGGAGGCTCTGGGCGCGGGGTTGGGAGGTATGGGGGAGGGGCGCTTCAGTGATTCAGCAATGGCAGAATCCGGTGAGGAAGAGGAGTCCCCTGCTTCCCCTCCCTTCCCCCGCACACAGACCTGGATTCTTGTGTCTGATGCCCCAGTGCAAGTGAGCTGCCCCCTAACTGGGGGGGTGGGGCTGATCCTGTGAAACAGGCTCTCCTTTCACTGTCTGCCGTGTATTGGGTTGAGCCATCCCCCCAGCTGCTGTCTGTCCCTGTCCGGTTATGAGGAAATGCCCCAAGTGCTACGACTTGTGTTTTCTGCCTTCAGCTTCGGACTTGCCCAAGAGCTTGATGCCTGGACCTCGCCCCAAGACCCCAGAGGAACGGGCAGCTGCTGCTAAGAAATACAACATGAGAGTGGAGGACTATGAGCCATATCCAGATGATGGCATGGGGTGAGCTACAGTAAGACTACTGGACCCTTGAAGAAAGGCAAGAGCAGGTAGCAGCTGGTATCTGGCTGCAGGGAGGATCTGTTTAATTTAATATTATATTTAAAACACCACTGAAGTGCTTGAGGCATCCTGCTGCAAAATTAAAATATTTTATGTACCTCTCCACACTCCAGAAAGGTAATGTTCTCTACAAGGTTAAATAAAAACAAGTCACCGGAGCTGAGTGGGCAGCACATTATGGGGGAGACTGGACAGGGGCTCTGAATATCTGGGTTCCAGTTCTAGGTTTTGTGACGGACTATGTGACCTAGAGCAACTCATTCTCCATGCCTTGGTTCCCTGGCTGTGAAGTGGGGATAATATGTCCCTTCCTCACAGTGTAGCTAAACTAACATTTGTGAAGTGCTCAGGCCTTATGACAATAGAGACACAAATACGTGGAATATGGTGTGAACGGTGATCCAACATTAAAAAGGTCTTTTGAGTTAAAAGCTTTCAGAGGAGTTCAAATGTGGGGAGGGAATGATTGAGAGAGTCACAAGGAGGAGCGGGTCGTATTCCAGAAGCACTTGCAGTTCACCTCTATAAAGATGAAACAAACAACATAAGCAAAGTCACTAGTATGAAGGCAAGCATTGCCATGTACGTTCACATGGGGCTTTTAAAATGTATTTACAAAACACTGTCGATTCTAGAGCTTACTGTAGCTCTGCTATTCCATTTTAGTAGATTTTCCTAATGATCTGTACCATACCATGCAATGGATATAAATAATTTTGTTTGATTTTTGTATTGTATTTGTATCTTTCCAATAGGTATGGTGATTATCCCAAACTTCCTGACAGATCTTCTCATGAGAGAGACCCCTGGTATCAGTGGGACTACCCGGGTGCAAGACGAAACTGGGGAGAGACGGTAGGGATTGTGGCTCTTTTGGCATCTAACCTGCTATTTTAGTGCTGTTTCTACTGAGCATTAAATGTTCAACTAGAATAATATTTATGTAATGCTTTACCCCCTCACACCTTGCAAAGGAAATCTTAGGGCAAGGAAATCAGAGTAAATCCCTATTCTGCCCATTCCTTCCTTCCAAAAATAGGCCAAAAGATTTTCAGTGTCTATGCAGATGAGATAGGTCCTCTGCTATCTTAAAGCTTCATGCACGCATACCACAAGGAACTCTATAGTATCTTCCATAGGAAGGTGGAGGGCTGAGTCAACCATGCTGGGATTTGAACATATATCAGAAAGCCTAATGGCGTCTGATCTGATGTCTGCATCATCCTTCCTGCTTGATCACAGACATTCACACACATCCTTTTAGCCAGGGAGTGTGGCCACTGCTAGCTCCGGTTCTGAGGTTGTTTTTCAATAGAATAGGTTCTGAGCGGCCTTTTCCCTTAAAATTGCTTGAAACCTGCTTTTTTAGTGTCAAAAAAGATATTTACAGAGAGCCAATGACTAATAACGCTTTCCGGTAAGAATGTGGGGTTTCTGTAGGTGATTGACACCAAACCATAATTATTTCCCTTGGTTGGTGACACAGTTGTCCCTTGGCAATAGAACTGGAGGGAAAACAAACTTTTATGTGTGCATTGGAGGGTGCCTGGCTGAAAAAACTGATTACAGTGGAGGGATGACCAAAAGTAACTCAACTCAGTGTTTGTGCCCAGTAGGAAAGCTGCATCTTGAATTTATATTGAGTAGTTACCTAATCTGTCTCAGTAGGCTCTCTTGTAGCAAGGATCGTAAGTGCTGTATGGAAAGACTTGGGAGTAGTCAGCTTAGCTTTTAAGCTTGTAAAAACAATGGTGCATGAGAACTGTTGCAGTAATTCTGGAAAATGTTGTACCTTGGCGCTCTCTACAGCTGAGGAGCTTTGTATTGATATTTGTTATCCCTGAGGTGAGGTGCGGTTGTGGTAATTTCCCGTTGCACGTACTGCCTCTTGGTCACAGTGCAGCACAAGTACTTTCGGTGAGAAGTGTTGAAAACCGTAAAAACTGCCCGCTTTGCTCATAAGAGAGGGGTTTGTTTGTAATGGAGAGAGTCTGGCTCCCCTGGTTTTAGAACAGAGAGCTATGCAGTCCAGCCCACCATCAGCCACCGTGGGCAGGAAGGAACTGGAAAAGTAAAGAGAGTGTATGATCAGAAACATCGAGTCCCCTGCATTTTGGTTATGTATTCTTCTTAGCTGCTCATGCTTAGGGTGCTTGACTTTTAGCTTCTGAGGTGAGTCCCTTATGAATGAGACACCTAAATGCATCTGTTCAAGCAGGTGTATTCAACCTGTAGAGATCACAGGATGACTCCCATCCCATCCTTAATCTGTTAGAGCCTAATAAAGGTGCCAAGAGCTTAATAAACACGCATGCAGGTAAGGAACCTGTTCCAAAGAAGCAGGGAATCACTTGGTGTTCTGACTCCACGCACCTGCGGGTTCTCGGGATGCCGGGATCTCCCCACAAACCACTGTGCCAATTCCTACTGTGCCTTCTGTGAAGCACCGTGAGAACAAAAGAGGGTCTGAGCTGCAGTTAAAATGATTGGGGCTGGACAAAGTTGGGTTCCTGGTGTGTTTAAAAAATAAACAAATTGTTTGACTAGAAAGCTCCTGAGTTCTGTCCTTGACCCCCACCAGCTCCCCATGACCCTTGGACAAGTCACTGAGCTTCTCTGTGATTGTATCCTCGTGTGTGAAGTGGGATACACTTTTCCTTCTGGTAACATGGTGCCTGGCTGCAAACCGCATTAAGTTGCGTAGACGAGGAGCCAGGGGACTCTAGAGTGCTTCTGGGATAATCCCACCGAGCCTCTCCTTGTATTGTTTAGATGCACTGGCAACATGACATGTATCTCCGGACCCGTGTTGACACATCCCCCACTATGATCTCCTGGCACACCATGCGCAGTCACTTCTTCCTCTTTCTTGGCTTCATGCTGTTCATGTTTGGTATGGGAGAAATATACCCATCTTACATGCCTGTGGTGAGTAAAGAAGTGGGGTCTGGGGAAGAGGGCTGTTGCTGCATGCCCCTGCCACATGCCAAGAGCAATGTCCTCTTGAGATGTGAATCCCCCAATGCACAAGTGGTGCTGTGAGGATTGCACAGGGCACTGAAGGCATGAAACAATCTGAATGGGGAGTGTTCGCCCACCGATTTTCTAAGTTATTTGTTTGAATGTGCTGAGTTTGCTGCCTCTCACAGCTGTGTTCCTCTGCAGGGACCGAAGCAGTATCCTTACAATAACCTCTACCTGGAGCGAGGGGGCGATCCCAGCAAAGAGCCCCCCGAGGTGAAGAACTATGAAATCTGAAAGGCACGTGGAAATATGGCTCCTCTCCTGAGACACTTATCTTGGGGGCCCTCCGCAGTGTTCTGTGCAGGATGCACCGGCCACTTCTTCTCTTAGACATTTACTCTTCATGAAATATATTGTGAAAACGCATGTGGTGAATTTCCTTTCTTTGGAGGGGCTATAAAGCGGGCGGTGAAGTTACTGAGCAGGGGCAGAATTCCTTTGAGTACGTGATGGCACTTCAGGAAGAAGTCCCAGGGTGTTGATATTTATGGATCTGTGTATTGTGGGCCTGGAATTCTTATGTAAATCTGATTGTGATTTGTGTGGGCCACAGTGCCAGCCACCAAGGTCGTCCTTGCAGTTGCTGGAAGGAGAAGAAAGTAAAATAGAATTCTACTGTGTGTTCAAAGATAGACTCAACTCCTTTGGGTTATTCAGCTCCGTCATGATCCACCTATATATTTCAATGTACTTTCTCATTGGGTTGCCTCTTCTCTCATGCCTTTCCCCAGGCTACAACCACAATAAAAGTGTGAGTTGCCTTATGTACTTGTGGCTTGGGATCACAGAAGAACCTAGCCTTTGAAGGAATATACCTCGGGTTAGATAGTTTATCCCTCACCCAGGGCAAAACCTCCCTCTAATCTTCTTATTTCACAGTTTGTGAACTGTGGTGCAGCTTCTCTCAGTCTGCCACTTGAATTCAGGAGTGCCTCACTGCCCCTAGCTGTGTTATTCTGAGTTCAACAATTATTCTCCAATGCTTTGAAGGGTTTAAGGAGTGTATGTAGTAGCACTGTATGTTACTTTCCTTACGTAATGTCAGTATGCTGCCTTTGACCTGGAAGTAAAACACAAGCATTTTCTAAAGTTCCTAGCCCTCCAAGGTGCAGTAGGTGTTCAGCATGTGTTTGAAACTCTAGTAAAGAACAGACCCATCAGAAACCTCGATGAGCACAAAGTGTGAGGAAAAGTCAACGTAACATTTGTAAAGGGAAATCATGCCTTGCCAGTGCTCTCCAGTGAACTCAGGACTAGGGCATCAGTCTGTGGAGCGCAGGGTGGTGGGCTCGAGCTCACCCTGATTGAAAAAGTAGGGAACAAAGGATAGAAATAAATAGTCCGATTTCACAGTGGAAAAGTAAACAGAAGGATTCTCCCCAGGGATCAGTGCTGATCCACATAATCGTAGATAATTTAGAAAAGGGGTAAAACAATGAGGTGGCGAAGTTTGTAGGCAATATAAAATTACTCAAGCTAGGTTAAGTCCAAAGCAAACTGCAGATGGGGGGGATCTCCCTAAACTGGGTGGCTGGACAACAAAATGGCAGATGAGGGTGAACATAACTGCAAAGTAATGCACACTGGAAAACAATCCCAGCTCTACATGCAAAATAATGGGGTTTAAATGAACTGTTGCCACTCAAAGAGATGTTGGAGTCATTGGAGACGGTTCTCCGAAAATGTCAGCTCAGCGTGCAATAGCAGTCAATGCTCATAAATAGTTGGGAACAATAAGACAAAATACAGCGCCATTATTTCAATGTATGGTTTGCTCACACCTTAAATCCTGCGTACAGTTCTGATTGCCCCATCTCGAGAAAGATATGTTGGAATTGGGAATCATACAGAGCAGGACACCAAAAATGATGGGGCACGGAATAGCTCCCATCTGAAGAGAGAGCTCAGAGCTCTGGCCCACTGTGGACATTCTCACCTGTAGGATTTGTAAGCCATGAAGGAGATAGAGCTAGAGAGAAGTTGTTTCACTCGCTCTTGATATGCCGCCACGCCCTTGGGTGGAACATGGCGTCTCTTCTGCTAATGATGCAATAGAACGTTTTAAGAGGCAAAGCGGCAAATAAAATGACTGAAGAAGGCAAAGCTACAGGAACTAAAAGTGAAGTAGCCAGGAAAGCGGGGGTAATATCCTTATTCTTGCAGGTCCAAGGTTTACCCTGAAGGTACATGAAGGTGCTCTGGGCTTTGCGCATCAGCCAAAAGCTTGCAAAGCTGTACGCAGTGTGTTCTATCCCCTCACCGGTTTTGAACAAGCTCTGATGCTGCACTCTGTGACTGCGTGGCCAGAACCACTTTTCCCAGGAGAGTTTCTCATTCTGTTTTCCAGGGCCATATCTCCTTGGGCCCTGAGATTTCACATGATTGCGGACTGCAGCTGCAATATCACATGCTTAATTTTCATAGATTAAGTAAAAGCACAGCTAGTTCTTACAGGTAGTGATAAAGGCTGAACAGAATGGCAGAAGTTGCCTGCTCTGTGTCCTGTCTGATGGACACGGGGGAATGATGCTGACAGCCTCCCTTTGCTCCAATGCGGGGAAAAAAGTGAAGTCAGGGGTCACTAGGCTCCAGAGTCTTGGTCCAGCCTGACTTGCCTAAATGGTGCTGGGATGTCGGCTCTTCTGCGCTGTTAAGTTTAGATGTGACTGATCTCCCGTGGCAGTGAATGCCCAACAGCAGTGGAACAGGGAGGGTGGCAGGGTAGCATCTCAGTGGAGGGGACAGTGGAGTCTGTAGGGAAGCACATAGGCGCTGAAACATACAGGCATAGCCAATATGGGGCTAAAGCCGGGTCCGGGCCCCTGCACAGTAAATGAATGCTCCAGCTGTGTGGAATACAGCAGGGGGTAATGTACATGGGGGGTGGGGCTAGGAGGTAGTGGGAAAATGTCACACAGTGGGGGAGAGGAATAGTGGAGATGTGGTAAAAATGGGTTCATGTCCCAATGGAGGTAGATGGGGAGCAGGTGCCCAGAGGAGGTAGAGGGGGGGCAGGTGCCCACTGGCGGTAGATGGGGCAGCAGGTGCCCAGAGGAGGTAGATGGGGGGCAGGTGCCCACTGGCGGTAGATGGGGGGCAGGTGCCCAGAGGAGGTAGAGGGGGGGCAGGTGCCCACTGGCGGTAGATGAGGGGCAGGTGCCCAGAGGAGGTAGAGGGGGGGCAGGTGCCCACTGGCGGTAGATGAGGGGCAGGTGCCCAGAGGAGGTAGAGGGGGGGCAGGTGCCCACTGGCGGTAGATGAGGGGCAGGTGCCCAGAGGAGGTAGAGGGGGGGCAGGTGCCCACTGGCGGTAGATGGGGGCAGGTGCGAGCGGAGGTAGATGGGGGCAGGTGCCCACTGGCGGTAGATGGGGGCAGGTGCGTGGCGGAGGTAGATGGGGGCAGGTGCCCACTGGCGGTAGATGGGGGCAGGTGCGTAGCGGAGGTAGATGGGGGCAGGTGCCCACTGGCGGTAGAGGGGGCAGGTGCCCAGCGGAGGCAGAGGGGGCAGGTGCCCACTGGCGGTAGAGGGGCAGGTGCCCAGCGGAGGCAGAGGGGGCAGGTGCCCACTGGCGGTAGATGAGGGCAGGTGCCCAGCGGAGGTAGAGGGGGGGCAGGTGCCCAGAGGAGGTAGAGGGGGGGCAGGTGCCCACTGGCGGTAGAGGGGGCAGGTGCCCAGCGGAGGCAGAGGGGGCAGGTGCCCACTGGCGGTAGATGAGGCAGGTGCCCAGCGGAGGTAGAGGGGCAGGTGCCCAGCGGAGGTAGAGGGGGCAGGTGCCCACTGGCGGTAGATGGGGGCAGGTGCGTGGCGGAGGTAGATGGGGCAGGTGCCCACTGGCGGTAGAGGGGGCAGGTGCCCAGAGGAGGTAGAGGGGCAGGTGCCCAGAGGAGGTAGAGGGGCAGGTGCGTAGCGGAGGTAGATGGGGGCAGGTGCCCACTGGCGGTAGAGGGGGCAGGTGCCCAGAGGAGGTAGAGGGGGCCCACTGGCGGTAGATGGGGGCAGGTGCGTAGCGGAGGTAGATGGGGGGGCAGGTGCCCACTGGCGGTAGATGGGGGGCAGGTGCGTAGCGGAGGTAGATGGGGGGGCAGGTGCCCACTGGCGGTAGATGAGGGGCAGGTGCGTAGCGGAGGTAGATGGGGGGCAGGTGCCCACTGGCGGTAGATGAGGGGCAGGTGCCCAGCGGAGGTAGAGGGGGGGCAGGTGCGCAGCGGAGGGGGGCGGGGCCAGCGCGCAGGGGGCGGGGCCACGGGCTGACAGGCTGCGCGGGCGGAGCTCTTGGGGCTGCTGGCGGCCGCCGTAGCGCTGGGGGCGCCGGCTGGGGTGCTGCGGAGTCGCGCTTGGGACGGTCCCGGAGCTGGTAAGGCCCCCCCGCCCCGCATGCCTGGCTGGGAGCTCGGGCCCCTCCCTGCTGCAGAGTGTGTGGGGCTGAGTCCCGGGCTGGGGGGGAGGGGCCCGTGGGTGCAGGCAGTGGCGCGGGGGTGCAGGCGGGGAGGGGCCGGGGGTGCAGGCGGGGTGCAGGCGGGGAGGGCTGGGGTGCAGGCAGGGGTGCAGGCGGGGTGCAGGTGGGAGGGGCTGGGGTGCAGGCTGGGGTGCAGGCGGGGCGCGGGGGAGGGGCCGGGGTGCAGGCGGGGCGCGGGGAGGGGGGTGCAGGCGGGGCGCGGGGAGGGCAGCAGCACACCCCGGATGCCCGGTTTTAGGGTTTCGCTGGCCGGCACAGGTAGCGCCGCGCGGTGCGCACCCGGACACGGCGCGGGGTCTGCCCAGAGAACTCTGGTCTGTGGCCATCTCCCTAGAAGTAAAAATCGCTAAAAATAGCCCCCTGGAAATGAATGAACCAGCCCAGGAAAACGGAAGCCCTGAAACCGAAGCGGGGGGCATTGCACTAGAGCTCAGGGGGTCTGGGCTGTGTCCCACACCTGCCGCTGGCCAGCTGGGTCACTTTTCTCTCTGTGCCTGGTTTTCCTGGAGCCTGTGGTACTGACCTTCTTAGAAAGTCCCCTAGAAGAGCAAGGTGGGCTTGTTCCAGGCAGACACCCGAGATCTGGGGGTGCGGAGGTCTGTAGGAAGGAATTTCGGGTTAAGAGTGCTGGGACTGTAAAAAGGGGAGTTAGTTTCTTGCAGGGGGGTTGGGAATGTTTTTAATCAGGCCAGTTTGTGGGTGCCGGTTGCTGTTACTACAGAATCAGTTGTCGCTATTTGTAATGCCTGCGGTAGCTGGGTGCGTGTGCTGCCTGGGTCGATGACAGATTGCTGCCTCCTTCCGCAATGTCTGTCTGATCCACCCACTGTAGAGAAGATGAGAGGGTTGTTTAATTTTGACAGCTGGCTATCTTCTCTTCCCTCACATCCCTGGGAGAAGGGGCTTGTCTGGCCTGCTAGGTAGCTCCCCCCAATGCTAGAGCACTGCTTCCTTTTGGGGACACTTTGCTGAGTCTCCAACTCCCTGGGATCTGTCAACTGGTCCCCTCCTGCAGATCATGTGGGAATGGGTCTGAGAGAGAGAACAGAAGCCTGAACTTTCTCAATGGCCAGAGGCGTTCCTTCTTGGCAGAACACCAGATGGAGCACTCTCCCTGTGATTCCTGCTCATCGAATAATGCCCCAGTTCTCCTCTCCCTGGCTCTCCCCACAGCTGCCAGAAGAGGTAGCTAGGAGACTCTTCCCATCCCTGATGCCGTGTGCAGAAACCATGCAATTCGGAAGGCTCGTGGCTACTGCTGATCCTCGGTCTCCTCTATGGGCCTAGGGCTCAGCGCTGGGTTTTTGCCTGCAAGCCTGACGCAGCAGAGCGGTGCCCTGAAAACTCTCCTGTTTCAGGACGAGATTCTGTGGTCCCCAAAAGGGCCCCTCTGCAGGGACTGCAATTGAACTGGTTTCTCAGCCAAAGTGAAGGAAGGTGCCTTTCGGGCCTGAGGGATTGTGCCCTCTTGGCGGGCTCGAATCCTTCTTACTGGGTTTGCCTTTGTTCTGCTGCCAGCAAACAGGGTGGCATGACTCCGCCACTGGCCTGAGACCCAGCATGCCAGGCTCTGGATTGGCTGCCCTTTCACGAAGTGTGCGCCAGGGTGTGTCTCTCCCTATTGCTGGTCCTGGCTGGTCCATGTGATGCACTCCGAACTGTTCTCATTTGTGTTACCTTAGCACCTTGGAGCTCAGGCGTGGGCTTCATTGTGCCCTGTGCACACCCAGAAGCATCCTTGCCCCCGGTGTTGGCGGTGAAGTATAACGGGAGAGAACAGGTGGATACAGACCCAGGGGGATACGAGGCCAGAAGGAGCCCACTGTCCAGCACCCTGGGTGGAATGGTTTGTAGGCAGCATGGCAGAGGTGCGTGCGGAGGAGGGATCTGAAGGTGGAGAAGGCATTCGTTTTGTATGCTGCCAACCTCCCAAGCCGGTGGGGCAGCGCGAGAGAAAGCACAAAGGGTTTTGAACTTGTAACAAGCGGGCAGTGGGTTCCGGGATGGGGGAACTGGTCTAAGGCGAGCAGCAGCAACTTCTGCAGTGAGCGAGAGCTGCTAGGCAGGGTAGGGATTGCCGGAGAAGGGCCTTGGAAGTGAACGTCAGCAGCTCGTGTGTGCTGCCCTGCAGAAGGGACAGCCAGGGAGGATTCCCGGAGAGGGATGACCTAAGGAAAGGATCTCTGCAGCAGCCTTGCTAACCAGCAGGGGCGGCCCTAGACTAGCTGCCAGCAACTGGCGCCCTAGGCGAACCATGCAATCGGCGCCCCACCTCCAAACCCCTCAACGATATTGCGCCACCATTTAGCACCCCATTTAACTTGGCGCCCTAGGTGACCGCCTAGTTCGCCTACATAGATGCCAGGCCACCCCTGCTAACCAGTGCACTCTTTGGTGTGCTGTGTCTTGAGTGAGGTTGGGATACCGACTGTCCTGGCTAGTGGGCGTGCTCTCTAGGGGGCTGGATGCAAAACCTTCCCCGAGACATTCTATGGCACGTTATGTCCTCCCTGGCCAGAGTCAAGCCAGGAGCTTCCTGTACGCTACCGTTTATTTGTGCTGCATTGCTCTAATTCAGATTGTCGGCCCCGTCGGAGGGGCCTTCGGTGTGTCTGCCTGTGAAATGCCAAGCAACAGCAATCAACACAGGGACAGGGAAGACCTTGAAAAATAGTATCCAAGTGGCGCCTACCCCAGCTGCTTTCCTGCTGGTGGCCCTTGGCCCCTTTCGCCTCCTGATGGTTGTGGTCCCCTTCCCACCTTTCCAGAGATCTAGTTCATGGGGTAGAGGTGTCCTGGTGCTTTGGTAGGCTAGGAGACTGGGAGCGCCATGCATACAGTGTGCACCTCCTCTGTTGACTCCTGAGAGCCAGCTAAGGGGCGGGACGGGGGGTCAAAGAAGCCCTGAGCTGCTGTCCCAATGTCTAACATCAGTGTGGCCCACGAGTGCTCCATGCATTGGGGTATTGGCATCTCTGCCTCCTGCTGGTGCCGGCTGCTTCCCTCTCTCTTGTGCCAGAAGGAGGAGACTGTGACCTGTTGGTTTAACTCCCATGAGGAGCAGGTTCCCTGCCAGAGAGGGGCACCTGCCAGTCTGATAGAGCCCGGGAGGAAGCGGGCAGACCGGGTGCTTCAGGGCATGAGAACAAACTTGTCCACCGACCCTCTTTGCCTGAGGCTGCTGCTGGGGGAATCTTTCCACCCCAGAGCCCTAGGTCATGTGATCTGTGCTGTGCAGCCTCTGCTCTGACCCCCGGGCCTCTGGTAACTTAGGGTGAGCTTGGCACGCGAAGGCAGCAGATACCATGAGCGTCAGTAGATTCCACAGCAGATTAACATTAACAGCGCTGAAGAAATTCTGATCAAGCCGCCTGCCCTGTAATGGAGAAGGGTGGGGGGAGGGGGCTTTATGGTCTTACACCTTGGGGGGAGCGATAAGAAGGGTGCCAGACTTATCGCTTGCTAGGTCCCGGGTCGCAGTGCCTCCCACACCGCCCCTCTGCACAGACCTCCGCCAGTCACTGGCCCTGGTTACACAGAGGGCATGCTAAGGCCGGAAATGGTTCAAGCCCGATCTCCAATACGCTTTGCCTGGCCAGCGGGGGCAGGCCCCGGAAATCAGGGCATGCTTCATGACTGAGCTCTGCTAGGAATAACTCTTCCGATTCTACCCTGGGTAGGGCAGATCATCACATGCAGATACTTCCTGTGTCAGGCCCAGGCGAATGTCTGTTCAACAGAAGCTTGTGGTGTAGGCGGTCTGGGAGGCATTGCCAGTGTGCCAGGAGCTCGAGGCCTACGGTTCGTTCTTAGCTATGTCCCAATTGACAGTGGGCTACGGGCCAGTTGGGACTATTGCTGCATTATGCGTGTTGTACTAGAGTCTGTTCCCATTTCCTGGGACCTGGGAAGCTTTATTCCCATTTTGCAAGCAGGACCAACTCACTTGAGATGCCGAGTGAACTGCCTGGGGCCGCTGAGGGAGTCGGTGTCGGAATGGGAGTAGAACTCAGCAGGTCAGGGCGTTGAACCACATGAGCGCTCAGGGTCACAGAATTCCCAGGGGCCTCTGAATGAGCCAGGGGGGGAATAACATGCGAAGGGTGCTAAAATGCAGATAATCAGCTAATCGACTACTCGATTAGCCAGTGGGGGGGGGGGGCTCTGCCGTTTAAATGCAATAGGAGCTGGACTGCCACCCAGTTCTTACTTCATTTAAACTGCAGAGCCTCAGCAGGGTGTGCGCCGCCCCAGGCCTGCTCGCACTGCGCCAGGAGCTAGCCCCGCTGTGCCTCTGCCTTTTAAATGCAGTAAGAGCCTTTGGGCTCATCACGTAGGCGACTGCCCAGCCAGTCGCTTACATCCCCATAACATGCATGCGCTCAATGAGCTACAGTAGCCATGGCCTTGTCCTGTTAGGTCACATCGCTTGAGTGCTGAATTTTCCCTGCTCTGTCCCTCTCGTCAGTGTGTTCAGTGAGCTCACAGCCCGGGGCTGGCTGAGGAGGTAAGTGTATCATTGACACCCTGGCCTGTGCCTGCGGGCCCACTGTAATGAGAGTCTGGGAAAAGCTCAACCCCCGAAGGAGAGTCGCACCCTGGAACTTGGGGTTGCTTTGGGGTTTTTAATGAGTTCACAAAGACCCCAGTTCGGGCTGGCTAAGCTCTGCCCCCCACCAGAATGCCCTGGGTTGTTGTACAGGTAGGCAAGTGGATTGGGCGGCGGGTTGGTGAGTGTCTCTGCTACCCCCGTATAACTCTCTTCTAGGGTCCAGAAAATGAAGCTAAAGGAAATTGAGCGAACTGCTGTTCAGGTGTGGAGTCCAGCAAGCCACCACCCCATCTACCTAGCAACAGGTACAGCGCCTCTTAGCCATGGGATTCGCTTGAGAATGGAGGAGTGAGCCGCATGGGGGGCGTAACCATCCCGTAGGTGCAGACACGCAGGCCCATCTTGTGCTCCATCAAGAGCCACGGGAATTCTTTCGGGAGCTGACTCAAGGGATGCTGGCGAGATAAATGTCAGGCCTATTTTTTTCAAGTGACCAGTGACTTTTGGGTGCCCAGTTTGAGGCCTTGAAGGAGGGTAAATTCTCAGCCCTTTCCTAAACAAGCCCACGTACAGTGTAAAGGCCCCTGGCGTCGGCCACTGTTGGAAGGCAGGACCCTGGGCGAGATGGACCATTGGTCTGACCATTCTGATGTGCACAGCTGACCGCGTTTTCCAACTGTAGTGCCGCATACTTTGAAACGAGTTTGCTCGTTATTTGGCAGTCTGAGCACTGCCAATGATGCAGCGTGCTAGGGCGTTAGACCTCAGGGGCTTGCTTTTCACCAGGAGTGAAGCAGAACAGAATGCACCGTGGGCACTGACCCCTTTCAGTACGGTCACTGTCACTTGCTCTTCAGACTCTCTTGCTTTTGGGCAAGGCCAGCGATCAACATGAAGCTGTTTGCAATGGAATTTCCAGCTGGTTCCGTTTGCTTCGTTCCGCCCCCAAACTGTAGGCTCCATTTAACACTTAGCAACATCCCTTTAATATCTGAATGGCAGAGTTTGCAAATTCCGGGGATTAGCAGAGGTGCGGGCTGGTGGAAATGGGGAGCTGACGACCTGACAACACTAAGCAAACTGCCCCTGTCTAGAGCGGTGCTGGGCACCCATTTTGTCCTGCTTTCTGCCTGCTCACTGCCGCACGCTGCCTTCCGTTCTGGCCGCCAGCTCTGAAGGCAGCAGCGCAGGAGCAAGGGTGGCATGGCGTGGTCTTGCACGGCTGCTGGGTGCCCAGCAACACCTCTCCTGCAGCCCCTCAGCACTGAGGGCAGCACGGAAGTAAGGGTGGCGGTACTGCAACCCCCCTACAATAACCTTCTGATCCCTGCACTCCCCTTTTGGGTCAGGACCCCCACATTGAGCACCACTGGTCTCCCCTGGGACATCGGTATCGGGTAGGGGAAAGCACACAAAAGACCAGGTCTCCCAGTCTGGGGCGCGTTTTTCATGAGCGTGAATTTAATAGGGCCTAGCAATAGAACATCCTTGTGCTTGCACGGGAACGCTACACGAGGAGGGCCCTAGCAATAGAAGAACATAAGAACAGCCGTACTGGGTCAGACCAAAGGTCCATCTAGCCCAGTATCCTGTCTGCCCACAGTGGCCAGCACCAGGTGCCCCAGAGAGGGTGGACCGAAGACAATGATCAAGCGATTTGTCTCCTGCCATCCCTCTCCAGCCTCTGACAAAGAGGCCAAGGACACCATTTTATCCCCTGGCTAATAGCCTTTTATGGACCTAACCTCCATGAAATTATCTAGCTTCTCTTTAAACTCTGTTATATTCCTAGCCTTCACAGCCTCCTCTGGCAAGGAGTTCCACAGGCTGACTACACGCTGTGTGAAGAAGAACTTTCTTTTATTAGTTTTAAACCTGCTACCCATTAATTTCATTTGGTGTCCTCTAGTTCTTCTATTTAGGGAACTAATAAATAACTTTTCTTTATCCGCCTCTCCACACCACTCATGATTTTATAGACCTCTATCATATCCCCTCAGTCTCCTCTTTTCTAAACTGAAAAGTCCCAGTCGCTTAACCTCTCCTCATACGGGACCCGTTCCAAACCCCTAATCATTTTAGTTGCCCTTTTCTGAACCCTTTCCAAGGCCAAAATATCTTTTTTGAGGTGAGGAGACCACATCTGTACACAGTATTCAAGATGTGGGCGTACCATAGTTTTATACAGGGGCAGTAAGATATTCTGGGTCTTATTTTCTATCCCTTTCTTAATAATTCCTAGCATCCTATTTGCCTTTTTGACCGCTGCTGCACACTGTGTGGAAGTTTTCAGAGAACTGTCCACGATAACTCCAAGATCTCTTTCCTGATTTGTCGTAGCCAAATTAGCCCCCATCATACTGTACGTATAGTTGGGGTTATTTTTCCCAATGTGCATTACTTTACACTTATCCACATTAAATTTCATTTGCCATTTTGTTGCCCAATCACTCAGTTTGGTGAGATCTTTTTGGAGTCCCTCACAATCTGCTTCTGTCTTGACTACCCTAAACAGTTTGGTATCATCTGCAAACTTTACCACCTCACTGCTTACCCCTTTCTCCAGATCATTTATGAATAAGTTAAACAGGATTGGTCCTAGGACTGACCCTTGGGGGACACCACTAGTTACCCCTCTCCATTCTGAAAATTTACCATTTATTCCTACCCTTTGTTTCCTGTCTTTTAACCAGTTCTCAATCCAAGAAAGGACCTTCCCTCTTATCCCATGGCCATGTAATTTACACAAGAGCCTTTGGTGAGGGACCTTGTCAAAGGCTTTCTGAAAATCTAAGTATACTATATCTACTGGATCCCCTTGTCACATGTTTATTAACTTGCTTAAAGAACTCTAATAGATTAGTAAGACAGGATTTCCCTTTACAGAAACCATGTTGACTTTTGTCAACAAATTATGTTCTTCTACATGCTTCACAATTTTATTCTTTACTATTGTTTGACTAATTTGCCGGTACTGAAGTTAGACTTACCGGTCTGTAATTGCCGGATCGCCTCTAGGCCCTTTTAAATATTGGTGTCACGTTGGCTACCTTCCGGTCATTATATGGAAGCCGATTTAAGGGATAGGTTACAAACCACAGATAATAGTTCAGCAATTTCCCATTTGAGTTCTTTTAGAACCCTTGGATGAATGCCATCTGGTCCCGGAGATTTGTTAACATTAAGTTTTCTATTTGTTCCAAAACCTCCTCTAATGACACTTCAATCCGGGACAGTTCCTCAGATTCATCACCCACAAAGGACGGTGCAGATTTGGGAATCTCCCAACGTCCTCAGCCGTGAAGACTGAAACAAAGAAATCATTTAGTTTCTCCGCAATGGCTTTATCGTCCTTGATTGCGCCTTTTATAGTTCGATCGTCTAGGGGACCCACAGGTTTTTAGCAGGCTTCCTGCTTCTAATGTACTTAAAAACATTTTGTTATTTCTTTTTGAGTTTTGGCTAGCTGTTCCTCAAAATCTTTTTGCTTTTCTTATTACATTTTTTACACTTGATTTGACAGTGTTTATGTTCCTTTCTATTTATCTCACTAGGATTGGACTTCCACTTCTTAAAGGATGCCTTTTTGTCCCTCACTGCTTCTTTTACATGGTGGTTAAGCCACGGTGACCCTTTTTTAGGTCTCTTGCTATGTTTTTTTAATTTGGGGTATACATTTAAGTTGGGCCTCTATTATGGTGTCTTTAAAAGTTTCCATGCAGCTTGCAGGGATTTGGCTCTAGTCACTGTGCCTTTTAATTTCTGTTTAACTAACCTCCTCATTTTTGTGTAATTCCCTTTTTGAAATTAAATGCCAGGGTGCTGGACTGCTGAGGTGTTCTTCCCACCACAGGAATGTTGAATGTTATTATATTATGGTCACTATTCCCAAGCGGTCCTGTAAGCAGTTATTTCCTGGACCTGATCCTGCGCTCCACTCAGGACTAAATCGAGAATTGCCTCTCCTTGTGGGTTCCTGCACCAGCTGCTCCAAGAAGCAGTCATTTAAGCCATTGAGAAATGTTATCTCCGCTTCTCTTCCTGAGGTGACATGTATCCAGTCAATATGGGGATAATTAAAATCCCCCATTATTATAGAGTTCTTTATTTTGGTAGCCTCTCTAATCTCCCTCAGCATTTCAATGTCAGTATCGCTGTCCTGGTCAGGTGGTCGGTATTATATCCCTACTGCTAATTTCTTATTATTGGAGCATGGAATTACTATCCATAGCGATTCTATTGAACATGTTGATTCACTTAATATTTTTATTTCATTTAATTCTACATTATCTTTCACATACAGTGCCACTCCGCCACCCACCCGGCCTGCTCTATCCTTTTGATATATTTTATATCCTGGTATGATTGTGTCCCACAGATTTTCCTCATTCCACCAGGTTTCAGTGATGCCTATTATGTCAATCTCCTCATTTAATACTATGTACTCTAGTTCACCCATCTTATTAGTCAGACTCCTAGCATTTGTGTAGAAGCACTTTAAAAATTTGCTTGTGCTTGCATGGGAACGTTACACGAGGAGGGCCCTAGCAATAGAAGGACATCCTTGTGCTTGCACGGGAACGTTACATGAAGAGGGCCCTAGCAATAGAAGGACATCCTTGTGCTTGCACGGGAACGTTACACGAGGAGGGCCCTAGCAATAGAAGGACATCCTTGTGCTTGCACGGGAACGCTACACAAGGAAATTACTAGCACGGCGTGAGCAGCCGACTCTCTGGGGCGCCGGCGAGGGTGTGAGATGCCCCAGTGAAGGCACCGCTGGTGTGGGTTACATCTGGACGGTCTGACCAAGCTTTGTGAACACAACTGAGCTCCAGTCTCCAGTACTCATGGGCTCCAGGACTGCAGTCCACATCCTTGAGATAGCTCCTTAGTGCTGAAGACAGGGCCTTTGTGGGTGAGGCTGGAGTGTTCTAGGGAGCAGGCCTGGGGGCTCGGGGGCTGTTGCTCCAAGGGAAAGAGCCGTGACCAACGCTCTCGGGGCAGGGGTTTCTGGAGGAAGATCTGACCTTTCTTGGAGCCGTGTCTGAGCCGTAGAAGCAGGCAGAAGGGCACCGCGGGGCCATGGTACTACTGGCAGCTTTAAAGAGCTGCCTTACTTTGCAGAGCCAAAGCCTTGTTCTTCCTGGGTCCCAGGCCCATGGCGGGCGCTCACCTGGTCCTCTCTCTGCATCCCTTTGCCTAGGAACATCTGCTCAGCAGCTGGACGCCTCCTTCAGCTCAAATGCCGCCCTGGAAATCTTTGAGATTGACTTCAGGGACCCTTCCCTGGACATGCAGTGCCGAGGGACCCTTCCTGCAGCCAGCAGGTACCGCGGCCTCCAGCCAGTGGGCTGCTGCAGGGGCTGGGTTGGGGGAGTGGCCACAGTGAGACGCGGGTGACAGGCTCGCGGTTGGGATGTTTGGGGGGCTGTGAGCCGGCAGGATTGTCCCGGCGGTGTTAGGGGCGGCAGGGTTGTCCCAGCGGTGTTGGGGGCCGGAAGGGTTGTTCCCGGCGGTGTTGGGGCGTGGGCTGGCAGGGTTGCCCCAGCGTGTTGGGGGCCGGAAGGGTTGTTCCGGCGGTGTTGGGGCGTGGGCTGGCAGGGTTGCCCTGGCGGTGTTGGGGGGGGGGGGGGCCGGCAGGGTTGCCCCGGGGGATTCTCAGCAAAGCTGCGTGTTCCGAAGTTAGCATGAACTGCCTCCCGCCCGGTGCCGGCTCCCCCTGATGGGCAGGTTCCCCGTCTCTCCTTAGGTTTCACAAGCTGATGTGGGGCAGCTTTGGAAGCGGGCCCGCTGCTGCCGGGGTGATCGTCGGCGGAGGGGATAATGGAGTGCTCACGCTCTTCAGTGCGGCTCAGGTTCTGACCTCGGGGACGGAGCCTGTGCTCGGACGGCGGGAGAAGCACACGGGCCCAGTTCGAGCTCTTGACTTTAACCCCTTCCAGGTGCACAGCCGGGCAATGTTCCAGCGCCTTGCTTCCGTCCCATGGCCTTGGGCAGCCAGCCTGGCTCCCACTCTGCCAGGCGCTGAACTCGAAAGCAGACAGCCTGGGAACCGGGGCAGGGCAGGGCTGCTTCAAAGGCTCTCGAGCAGGAGCGCGGAGATGTCGGTTTAGCGCCGGCCCCGCCGTGCGGACACGTCATTTCTGTGCCGCGGGGCCCTGCCTGGGGAGCGGGCTCTGGGTGTGTGTGTATAGGGCGCCTAGCGCAGCCAGGCTTGCATCTTGGCTGGAGAGCCTAGGCGCTGCTGTAAGCCACAGCACGCGAGCCCGGGTGTGACGTCAGAGTCCGAGAGGCCATGTGGAGCTCTGTGCCTCCCTGGGCCATGCTTGGAAGGCCTTCGGCCGGCTCGCTGTGGTACCTGCCCGCTGGCAGGGTGTGCCGGGGGGTCGGGCTGAACACGTAGCTCTAGGCAAAACAGGTGCGACCTGCAGCCAGAGAGGAGGCTCGAAGGAGCCCGGGACCATGACCAGCCGCCCAGGGCTCCCCTGTGGACGTGTCTAACCCCAGCCTGCGGCACTGTGCTCTGCGGTTCCCCTCCCGGAGGCTGCGCTCCAGAGATCCCTGTTCGCGGCCAGGCTGCCAGCTGCCTGCGGCTCAGTGTTTGGGTTCCGATGGGGCGGCAGGTGCCGCGGAGAGAGGAAGCAGTAGCAGCCTTCTCCTCCCTGACCCCCATCCCCGAGGTGCCCCTGGGGTTCCGTCTCCCTCCCGCTTTGTGCTCCGGGCACCTTCCCCGGCCAGGGCCCACCTCTCCCGCCGGCCCAGCAGGGCTGCGTTCTGGGCCGTGCGAGCCCGCAGCTAAGGCAGCCTCTCGCTTTGTCGTCTCTGCCCTTCCCCGGGGGCACCGTGAGCCGCGGTGACGATGCCTCTGCTTTCCCCGCAGTCTCACCTCCTGGCCTCCGGGGCCAACGATTCGGAAGTTTACATCTGGGACTTGAATAACTTCAGCGTGCCAATGACGCCGGGGGCTAAATCTCAGGTACAAGGGCTTCTCTCTGGGCAGGCCCTCGCCGCTAGGAGTGCTGCATCCGTGAGTGAGCCCACTCCCGTCGCATCCTGGGGCCTGTCCACTAGGCGGGGCCTGGCGCTGCCCATCAGTCGCTGGGGAACAGCCCCACCCTCCCGGCGAGCCTCTTCTGGGAGCTGCCGGGGTGGTGCCCGTGCGGGGGAGGCCGTGCAGTGTGGGCAGGGGCACTGCTGGGCTGCTCGACGACGGAGGCTTTGCACGGGGGGCAGTCGCACTAGATGACCGGCCGGGCTGTTCCGCCGAGCTCCCTGCCACGCTCCCGGGGCCTTTCTGGGGCGCTGAGGGATCTGCTGGGGGTCTGAGATACGAGAGGTTTCGGTTCGTGTCCGGCCCCAGGGGGCCTGAGAGCGGTCGATGGCGAGGGCTTGTCTCTTGCTCGGGGGAGGTGTCCCTGGGCTCGAAGGGGGGAGCAGCCCTTTCTCGGGGGGCTTTCGACGCGAGGGCCCTTCAGCTGCCGTTCGCTCAGGAGGGGCTCAGGCCTCTTCCCCGGCTTGCTCCTGCATTGCGACAGGGCGAGGGGAGCTAGCCCCGGTTCTGTGTGCTCCTGAGATGCTGCCCCAGACCCCTGCCCACGTGTGCTCTCCCTGAGGCCGCGGCGTGCGGCCGCATCTCTCAGCCGTCGGGCCTGCCTGCTCGCATTGCTGCGTTAGTGGGTCACGACACGCATGGCCGGGACAGACTGGAGCACAAATCGGTGCATGCGGGCGGCCTGCCCGGGACTCCTGCCCTCCAGCCACGGGAACCCCGGGCTGCCTTGCCCCGCGTGGCCGTAATGGGTCTGTGGCCTCCCCTTCCTCCCCAGCCTCAGGAAGACGTCAGCGCGGTGTCCTGGAATCGCCAGGTGCAGCACATCCTGTCCTCCGCGCACCCCAGCGGGAAGGCCGTGGTGTGGGACCTCCGGAAGAACGAGCCCATCATCAAAGTCAGCGACCACAGCGGCAGAGTGAGTGGGGGCAGGGCCGCAGGCTGCCTCTCTCCAGTGCCGAGGGGCTGTGGGGCACTAGCCGGGGGTCCTGGGGAGTAGCCCCACAGCAAGCGACCTGTGCAGAGGGCAGGCATGGCTCTGCAGCACCCACCCCTCCCGTGGAGGCACCCTTGCAGGGGGATGGAATGTGCCAGAGCCTGGCCAGGGCCAGGCTAACGCAGCGAGGGAAGGCCGTCGAGGCCCAGTCTGGCGGCGCAGAGGAGGTGCAGCCAAGTGTCTGCTGTCTCCTCCGCCCCCTTGCTGTTCCCAGCGCGTCTCTGGGGAGGGCAGAGCCAGGTTCGCTGCGTCTGGCCCAGCTCTCAGTGACCTTGCTGGGGTGAGCTGTGTGCTGTGGGGTCTCCATCTCCAAGGTAGAGGAGAAACCTGGTCCCGGGGCCGGGCTCGGGTTCGAAGGGGGAAAGGAGAGAGAGACACCGACCTGCTCGCTAAGCCCGTGAGAAACGAGACCCTGGGTTTGCCAGGCTCTGGAGTCCTAGCTCCTTCCTAAGGGGAGCGTTGGGGGCTGAGCTCTTGGCTCCGCGCCGCTCCCCACTGGGAGCCCAGCTGCCCCCAGGCTTCTCCCCCTCTGCGGTGAGGCCCGCGCCCAGAGGCCAGCTGGCTGACATGATCACAGAAGGAGAGTGAAGAGCCTGGGCTGGGGGGCAGCAGGGCTAACCGGTCCACGCCATGAAGCCAGCACCCCGGGGGGACAGCAGGGGGCCTAGGTGGCGCCTGGCTTGGAGCCAGCACCCCGGGGGGACAGCAGGGGGCCTAGGTGGCGCCTGGCTTGGAGCCAGCACCCCGGGGGGACAGCAGGGGGCCTAGGTGGCGCCTGGCTTGGAGCCAGCACCCCGGGGGGACAGCAGGGGGCCTAGGTGGCGCCTGGCTTGGAGCCAGCACCCCGGGAGGACAGCAGGGGGCCTAGGTGGCGCCTGGCTTGGAGCCAGCACCCCGGGAGGACAGCAGGGGGCCTAGGTGGCGTCTGGCTTGGAGCCAGCACCCCGGGGGGACAGCAGGGGGCCTAGGTGGCACCTGGCTTGGAGCCAGCGCCTGGCTTGGAGCCAGCACCCCGGGGGGACAGCAGGGGGCCTAGGTGGCGCCTGGCTTGGAGCCAGCACCCCGGGGGGACAGCAGGGGGCCTAGGTGGCGCCTGGCTTGGAGCCAGCACCCCGGGGGGACAGCAGGGGGCCTAGGTGGCGCCTGGCTTGGAGCCAGCACCCCGGGGGGACAGCAGGGGGCCTAGGTGGCGCCTGGCTTGGAGCGGAGCCCCAAGGGGCACTGGGCTTTCTTGCCAGTTTCACAGTTCCAGCCCTGCCTTGACGGCCGAGCCCGCCAGCAGCCTCCCCAGGCGCTGCGCGGCCCCGCTACCGGCGCAAGCGCTGCGCCCCTTGTGGGGTGGAGCGGTGCCGCTGGGGTGGGCGGGGCTGCAGGAAGCTACCTCCCGTCAGCCTGACTGCACGTGCAGGCCCGGCCTCGCTCGCTTGCCAGCCAGCTCTGCCGTGTGTCCCCAGATGCACTGCTCGGACATGGCCTGGCACCCAGAAGTCGCTACCCAGCTGGTCCTTTCCTCGGAGGACGACCACATGCCGGTGATCCAGATATGGGACCTGCGCTTCGCCGCGTCCCCTTTGAGCCAGCTGGAGGGCCACACGCGGTAGGAGCCTGAGGGGTCCTGCCCGGCAGGGCCGGGCGCGGGGATGCGCGAGTGTGGGTCTGGTCTGAGCCAGGCGGGGGAGCGACGGAGCGGGGCTGCCGCGGGGTGTCCGGGCGCGGGGCGGGGCCCTCCTGCGTTCCTGGAGTGAGGGCTTCTCTCCGGTCTGTTGCAGGGGAGTCCTGTCTGTGTCCTGGTGCCAGCCTGACCCCGAGCTCCTCCTCAGCAGCGCCAAAGACAACCGGATCTTGTGCTGGAACCCCTGCGCTGGCGAGGTGCGTGCGGGTTCGAGTGCGCAGCAGCGAGTGTGTCGCATGACGCCCGCCTCGCAGCATTCCCCAGGTTGTTCCCGAGCCGGCGCGCTGTCCGGCCTCGCCCAGGCTTATTTCTCTTCTGGGGTGTCTCCCTCCCTTGGCAGCAGGTGCTGGGGGCGGCGTGGGTGAAAGAGCAGTGTGGCCGCGTAGGCGAGGCGAGTACAGTGCCCTAGACCTGAGCCCCTCGCTGGATCCCCTGCATGGGCTCGCTGCATACCCAGCCACGCTCCCGCGTCTGCCCTGCGTGTGCGGTGGAGTGGGCGGCGTGGCGCTGCAGGCGTGGGGCCGCCCTAAGACCAGTCGTCGCCTGTGAAAACGGTGACACGCTGCGGGTGCACGTGCCAGATGGATTTCCCACTGCAGCCAAGCCCTGCTGCACTCCTGCCCGGCCGCTCTCTGGGGCCAGTTGTCCGGAGCGATGGCAGCGCCAGCGTGTCCCGGGTGCGCGGCAGTGGCGTGCGACAGGCCTGTCGTGCGCAGGCGACTGTTCCTTCTAACGCTCCTCCCCCACCCGGACCAGGTGGTTTACGAGCTGCCCACCCAGAGCCAGTGGTGCTTTGATGTCCAGTGGTGCCCTCGCAATCCATCCGTCTTCTCCGCTGCCTCGTTCGACGGCTGGGTCAGCATTTACTCCGTGATGGGCGGGAGCCTGGCCGCGCAGCAGCAGACGCAGGCTGACAAGGTAGCGCCCCGTGGGCAGAGCGCGGGTGCTGGCGGGGCACTGGGAGCGCGCTGCCGAGCTGACAGCTGTTTCGCTTGGCCGCGGAGGCTGCAGCGTGCTCGCCTGAGCGGGGGTCTCAGTACCACGAGGGGCTTGTGAAAACCACAGATGAAGGGGGGTGGCCAGCTTCTAGGCTGCCTGGCTCGTGTCCAGCCTGCACCTTGTCCTGGGCCCCGGCCGCTGTCGGACAGAAACGTGACTCGGTATCTTATCCGTGTCACTAACCTGTTACTCCAAAATAAAATGGAGCCCCCAAGGTTCGCTCCTGCTCCGCCAACTCCAGGTCAGATAGCACCGGGCTCCGGCCCCAAGGAGTGTGTTGGGATTAAATGCTGAAGCAATGCGTGGGCAGAGGGCAGGGGTGTGCCTCAGCCGCTCAGCAGCCCTTACGAATGCTGGGGCGGGGTCTGAGGAGGCGGCTGCCCGTCTGGCTGGAACCCCTGACCGAAGAGTTTTCCCCAGGGCAGCCTAATGTGTCCTTGGAGCAGGGTCAGTATGGGGATGCGAAACCCAAACTCTCCTCCGCTGCCGGGGCCACGGCCTGGGAGCCAGTCCCAAAGCTTCCTCCTCGCACGCCCGGTCTCCCTGCCCCAGCAGAGCTAGTCCCGTGGGCCTTCGAGAGCTGTGAGAAGCCCGCCCGGGCCAGCTCCTGTTGGCAGGCAGCTCAGCGGTCGTAGGCCTCGCCCGAGCGGGACGGGCTTTAAGGAGCAGCTCCGTGACGCTGGCAGGAGCTCTTGGAACCCGGCGAACTTTCTGGCACTTTCCTTGGGTGGGTGTCGCCGGTGCACACTAGGGATGTGAAATCTCCGTCACCAAGTAGTGGAGCGACCTCATGAGCGCTTATCGGTTACTCGACGAGTCGATAGTCCCTGGGGGGGCTGGCAGCCAGTGCACCCCACCCCCAAGGAGCCCCGCCACTCTGCGCTGCTGCCTCTGGATCAGTGCGGGGTGCCAGGTGGGAGCTGTTTAGAAACCAGCTCCCCTCATGGGCCAGGGTCCTGTCGCCCTGTGATACAGAGGCAGCAGCGCAGGGTGGCAGCAGCCCCTGTCCGGGGGTGGGGACCTGAGCTCCTGGGCCTGGCGTGAGCTGGAACCGAGCTAGGCTGCCTGCCCGCCTGCCTCCTACTACACTTGAAATGCAGAGCCACAGCGTGGGTAGGTCCGGACCCAGCGCGAGCCAGGCTGAGCCGGGCTGCTGGCCAGCCTGCTGCAAGATGTAGTGGCAAGGGGTTGGGGGGAATGCGTGTGGCCTATAGCATTAACCTATAGCTTTTGCTCATTGGTTAGTCGGTTAACCGACTCCACTAGTCCATCCCTAGTGCGCACACACGGACACATGGAGCCAGGCCCTGAAAGCTAGAGGCCAAACCAGTCGGGTGCCTGCCGCTTCATGCAGCGAAGGAACCGGCGCTCGCCGGCTCCCCAGCTCTCCTGGGCTGCTCTGAGAGGGGAACGGCCGTCTGGGCGCCAGAGTCCTGGTGCTGCACACCTCTCGCCGGCAGGGGAGGGAGACTGGTCCAGGCTGGCAGCGGGTGTGGGGCTGCCTCCCCGGAGGTGATCAGCTCGGGGGTTCTCAAGGCCAGTCTTCCCGCGGCTGCCTAGGAGACCGTAAAGGTGAGGCTTCTCGGCCTTGCCCTGGGGTCGTCTTGGCCTCTTGGGGCGAGGAGCCCTGCAGCTCGGCCTGCTGGGTCCGGCACTGCCCCGGGGACGTGCTGCTCCCCCACAATAACCAAAGGGAGGGAGGGGCTGCCAGCTGGGCTGGGCGGGATGAGCTGATTGCCTCCTCTGCTCTCAGATCTCCTCCTCCTTTAACACCCTGGAGCCCTTCGGCTTGGGACAGGCCCTTCCCCCTCTCCAGGTGCCAGAGGGGGCGGCTCAGACCACCTTGGTCCCACCACTGCGGAAGCCCCCCAGGTGGATTCGCAGGCCGGTGGGGGTCTCGTTTGCGGTAAGCGTGCGGCGCGTCCTGGACCGGAGCGGAGCGGTTACCCCGGCTCCCTTGCTGGAGATGGCTGTGCTTTCCTGGGGCTGGCGGCAGCGATGCCGGTGGAGGGGCGGTGCAGCGCCGCTGGCAGTGAGCCCTTTGCTGCGGCGCTCGCGGGGACGCTCCTCTTGGGCGCCCACGTCCTTCCCAGTGGAGTCAGGGACACTAGCCCAGCCTCGGAAGTGCTCCCTGGAGCCAAGGTGTGTCCTCTGCACTCCCCTTCCCCGCGTCCTTACTCTCCCCGGCCACGCCTGCTCGTCTCCCGCTGGCGCTCCCCGGCCCTGCACCGTTCCCGTCTGCCCAGCGCAGGCCAACTAGGGGCACGCTCCGAGCCGTGGCCGTGGGCGAGCCGGGCAGGACGGCCGCTGTGTCTGGTCCCTGGCTGGGCGCCGTGGGCAAGGCCCCCTGGCCGTTCTTGCTCTCGGCTGCCCCCAGCTACGGCGTTCACCAGCTCCGGGCCCGGCGACCCTTGGGGCTGCTGGCGGTTGGCCCCCTTGCCAGGAAGGGTTGTTCCACGCAGCACTGTCCTGCTGCCGTGCGCTGCGTGAGCCTGCCCGCGGGGCCTGGGCACCGCTGCGGGTTTTCGCTCGTCCGGGCCGGGCGTGGGGGTCAGACGTTGGGCCCCGCGGTGACTCCGCATGCGTGTGCGCACCGCGGTGGGCCGCCTGGGCTCAGGGCGCTGGGGGCTGCCCGGGCTGGTTTGTACCGTCCCCTCTCTCCTTCTCAGTTTGGGGGCAAGCTGGTCACGTTTGGGCTCGCCCCGGCCCCAGCACAGCCAGCGCTACAGAGCCCCCCACGCCAGGTGTTCGTCAGCCAGGTGGTTACGGAGGCAGAGTTCTTGGAGCGATCGCGAGAGCTGCAGGCTGCCCTGCAGTCGGGAAACCTCCCGGCCTATTGCCAGCGCAGGATCCAGGCGGCCCAGCTGCCGTCTGAAGAGACCCTCTGGCGCTTCCTGAAGGTGAGGGGGCTGGGCGGGGCAGAGGCCTCCTTCCGCTGCCAGTGCCCGTCCCGCGGGTATCCCCAGCCCTTCTGAGGGCCGGCTGGGCGCTAAGCCGCCAGCACGCCCGACCCCGCTGGGGCAAGCCTTGGGACGCGGGTCGAGGCCCACCGCTCGCCTTTCCCCAGCCCGGGGCTGGGCTCTCGGGACAGTGAATCCGTCTGCCCTCCTGCCTCGTGTTACCTGTGGCCCGGCTGGCCCAGCTGCCCCTGCACGCACAGCCAGAGAGGGGCGCCCCTGCCAAGAGCACTTTGCACCGCAGCCAGGCCCGCGGGAGCCAGGGCTGCTCCCTCGCTTGGCCGGGGCCGGCTGAGCTCTCAGTCTGCGCCCCGCCCGGGAGCCGTGCCTTCCGAGGGCCCCTCCTCACGCGGGATGGCCCGCGCTCCGCAGCCAGGCCCGTTGGCTTCAGGGAGGCGCCGCTCACCACAAGTAAGCGCACGGAAATCTGGCCGAGTCACCCGCTTGCTTTAGCCTCCTCTTAGCTGGGCTGATGGCCTGGGCATCCCGCCCATGTGCCCTGCATTGGTACCAGGGCGCCCCAGGCGCCCGCCGGAGAGAGCAGTGTGTCGCTGGGGCCCATGCTGCGAGGGCCTGGGTACCCCGCGTCCGTGAGCGGCGCCAGCCCTTTGCCCTCCAGAGCGTTCCCCAGGCCGCGCTCTGAGCTTTCCAGCGGTGGGGCCCACGTGGCCAGACGGAGACATGCAGAGCAGTGACTTGCCCATGGTCATGTAGTGACACCGCTCCCGACCCCCAGCCCAGCGCGCTCTGCCTGGGGGGCACGGACCTGGCCAAAGCCCCGCAGCTTGCAGAGCAGGAGCGGCTCCCGCAGCACAGCTGGGTCAGGGAGGCGTGTTGCAGCATGCAGGGCCCTGCGTGCGGTCTGTGTGACACCGCGCCAGGGCCTGGCCTCGTGGCATTGCTGGGGTAGACCCAAGGGGTTGGCAGAGGCTCAGCCTTCATCTTCCAAAGGGCAGCTTGTTCTAGCCCAGCAGCCTGCGGCCAGTCTGTAAACTGAGCCCTGCGCCTGGCGCTGCCATCGGCAGCTGGGTGTTCTCCGCAGGCGCCTGGCCTGACGCGTCTCTTTGTCTCCCCTCCCCGCGGGGCCAGGCCAACATGGAGCCAGAGTCCAGGTCCCAACTCCTCCGGCTCCTGGGCTATAGCACGGAGGAGCTGCAAAGGAAGGTAAGCGGTGTCCCCGCTGAGCGCAGGGCCTGGTGGGGCGCAGGCCCTGGCTGGAGGACAGGCGGAGTGCAGGAACGCGGTACCTGCTGCAGGGTGTAGGGCAAGAGCCCCTCCCAGCTGGTTTCAGTCCTCCCCTCTCGCTCTCCCAGTGCCCCTGCCTGCCTCCAGCTCACTGGGCAGCTCCCCCCATGCCGGGCTGCCTGCACCAGGCTCTGGCGGCTCTCCCGAGGTGATGTGCACGGGGAGCTGTCACGAGACCACCCTGGTGACCCAAGCGAGACGGGAGGGCTGGTCTCCAGAGGTAAAAGGTTCATACCCTGAGTCCAGGGAGCCACTGGGTGGGAGCCTGAGCGGGTGGAATCTGTCCCTCGCGCTCCCTCATCCCCGCCCACCCTGGAGCAGCGGTACCAGGTCCCACCCTTCACCGCCAGGAAGGAGACCCGCGCAGGTGGCTGCCAGGGAGCACCAGGGGCCTCTGGCAATGCCAGCAGTTCAGTGCCAAGAGAGGTGCCATTCACAGGGAAATGCTGGAGCTGGGGCATCGCTGCAGTGTGGCTTGGGCCAGCCCCCCGGGTCGTAGCCCCCCCGCTAACACTTGGAAGTGAGAGCGAGCCGGGGCGGTAGGGACGGGGATAGAGTCACAGGCGCCAGGTGGCACCAAGAGCTGCAGCACAGAGGGCTCTTGGCCAGCGGGCGCAGGGCGAGCGGCCAAGGGGCGCCGGGGCGGTGGTCGGGGGATAACGCAGGGCGCAGGCGAGGGGCAGAGGAGCCAGAGCTGGCCAAGGGGCGCCGGGGCGGGGGTCGGGGGTTAACGCAGGTCGCAGGCGAGGGGCAGAGGAGCCGGCGCTGGCCAAGGGGCGCCGGGGTGGCGGTCTGGGGATAACGCAGGGTGCAGGCGAGGGGCAGAGGAGCTGGCGTTGGCCAAGGGGCGCCGGGGCGGTGGTCTGGGGATAACGCAGGGCGCAGGCGAGGGGCAGAGGAGCCGGAGCTGGCCAAGGGGCGCCGGGCCGGGGGTCGGGGGATAACGCAGGTCGCAGGCGAGGGCAGAGGAGCCGGAGCTGGCCAAGGCGCCGGGGTGGCGGTCTGGGGATAATGCAGGCGCAGGCGAGGGGCAGAGGCGGAGCTGGCCAAGGGGCGCCGGGATGGGGGTCTGGGGATAACGCAGGGCGCAGGCGAGGGGCAGAGGAGCCGGAGCTGGCCAAGGGGCGCCGGGGCGGGGGTCTGGGGATAATGCAGGGCGCAGGCGAGGGGCAGAGGAGCCAGAGCTGGCCAAGGGGCGCCGGGATGGGGGTCTGGGGATAACGCAGGGCGCAGGCGAGGGGCAGAGGAGCCAGAGCTGGCCAAGGGGCGCCGGGACGGGGGTCTGGGGATAACGCAGGGCGCAGGCGAGGGGCAGAGGAGCCAGAGCTGGCCAAGGGGCGCCGGGGTGGCGGTCTGGGGATAACGCAGGGCGCAGGCGAGGGGCAGAGGAGCCGGAGCTGGCCAAGGGGCGCCTGGACGGGGGTCTGGGGATAATGCAGGGCGCAGGCGAGGGGCAGAGGAGCCGGCGCTGGCCATTTGTGACCAGGCCTGACGCCGCGGCTCCCTTTGCTCGCAGGTCACAGCGCTTCTGGGGAACGGCCTGCCAGAGAGCCAGCCCGGGCCCGAGGCAGACGGCGTGGCTCGGGCGGCCCCGCCTGCTGAGGTAGGCCGTGCTGGGTGGCGGGGAGCAGGGGATGGGCAGTGGGCTCCGCAGGCCGGCCGGGTTCTGCCGGGGGCGGGAGGTGCCGCGTGGCTACTGGCACTACGGCAGGGCGTGTTGGAGCGGCACTGCGCTCCGCAGGGCGACGGTGAGCCCAGCCCAGCCCGGCTGCTGGCGCTCCTGCGTTGCCGCAGCAGGGGAGAGGAGGGTGGGGGCCTGCAGCCCCCCTGCTGGAGAGTCGCCCAGCCACTCCGGGCGGCTGCAGCCCGCCCTCGCCCAGCTCCGTGTCTGAATGCGGCCGGTCAGGCGCGTGCTTCTGGCCGGGCTCACGTCTGCTGTTTGCTCAGGGCTCCAGGAGCAAGACGGCCCAAGTGGGCGCAGCCTCCGCCTCGTCCTTCTTCGACAGCCTCCTCCCCCAGGACACGAGTCCGCTGGCCATCCCGCTCACGCCAGGTACGGCACGGTGCCCTGGGGAGCAGCCCGGCCCATCGGCGCGTGTGGTGCAGCCGCCGGCCACGCGGAACGGGCGCCCGAGTGCTGGCTGAGTCCCGCCTCTGGCGCACGGGGAGGGGCTGCAGTGGCGGGCTGCTGGCGGTGGTCCTCGCAGCCTCGGCACCACAGCTCGGTAGCTCACCCAGCTTTCCCCTCGGCAGACACGGACGGGCTGGTCAGCCAGGCGCTGCTGCTGGGGGACCTGGCCAGCGCCGTGGAGCTGTGCGTGCGGGCTGACCGCTTTGCCGAGGCCATCCTTCTGGCGGTGGCCGGGGGGCAGCAGCTGCTGCAGGAGACCCAGACGCGGTACTTTGCCACACGGAAAAGCAAGGTGTCCCAGGTGCGTGGGCAGGGTCTGTTTCCAGGCAGAGCAGGGGGGCAGGAGAGGGCCGACGGGGGGACTGTGTGTAGGCGGTGCGGCCGGGAACGCCCTGGGAGTGGCTGGGCGGAGGCTCTGCCCATCTGATTTCCAGCTCTGGCTAGAATTACCCTGCGCCCCTCACGCCTCTGTGGACCGGGCGCCCTCAGACCAGGGATCTCCCTGGAGCCAGGATTTCCTCCCTCCCTTCCCCCCGTGACAGCGCGTCGGGGAGCCCCTGCCCTGCCCCCCCTCCGCAGCCAGAGGGGACTCTCCGCCGGCCAGTAGAGTAGAAGGTTTATTGCTTCAGACACAGCGCGGCACAGGAGCCAGGGCAGAGCCTTAGTCCACTTGGGGCCCCCGTCCTTGGTCCAAAACATCCTCCTTCCCCCTGGCCCAGCCGAGACTGGCCCAGCTCCCCAGCCCCGCCCCCAGCCTGTCTCTCTGGGAGCAGGGTTGTTACCTGCTCCAGCTGGGCCATCGGAGTCTGGGGCCAATACACGAGTGACGTGAGTCGGTGGGAATCGCACAGCACGCGGTACAGCCGGCAGGAATGCCGGGTTACAGAGTAGACCCCTTCCCCCCCCCCGTGTGTCCAGCTCCCAGGATCTGCCGCAGGAGGCTGCAGTTTAAGAGCTGTGTCTCGAGAGCCCGTCGCCGGTGGCTGCTGCCCCCAGTCTAGCCCTGCCCAGGGTTCCTCCGCTTTTCTAGCCTTCTCCCTTGGGCTGCTCTCCCGTCGGCCGAGGGCGTCCCTTGGCGGGGTGCCCGGAGCAGGGTGTAGCGCCCGGCTGTGTAGCGCCTTCCCAGGGCGGAGCAGCGTGGGGCAGGCACGGTAGGGTCTTAGCACGAGCCCTGACGACCCTTCTGCTACACAGCTCCAGCTGGGGATCTCCTGCTGGCTGGAAGGAGCAGGGCGCGTTGCCCCCCCGGGCAGCCCTGCCTCGCTGGCCAGGGCCATGACCGGCCTTTGGAATCCACTGCAGTTCCCCTTGGAGGCAGGCTGGAGCAAGGGGCGCATGCGGCAGCATGCAGCAGGGCGCAGAGCGGTGCCTTGCTCGGGCCCCCCAGCACTGCGCCCCCCGTGGCACCATCCTGCCCTCGCACGTGTGAGCACCCTGCCCCACTTCCCTGGCTGCCTGGCCAGCGCGCTCACCTAGCCCCGGCTCCCACGTCTCTGCCGGGCCGGGCCCCTGGACAGCCCCCAAGGAGACCGCACACGCCAGCCGGGAGGGGGAAAGGGGCTGCGGTTTGCTGGGGACCAGACGCCTGCGTTGGCTTAGTGTCGCTGGAAGAAAGCTGGCCTAGTGTTCGCGCCTACCCGGGGAAGCTGGGGGGTGTAACTTGCTAGCTGGGGGTGTAAAATCCACACCCCGAGAGAAAGTTCCAGCCCCAAACGGTAGGTTGCTGGGAGAACTCTCCCGTGGTCCGCACTACTGCCTCTCGGGCAGTTGGAATCCCTGTGTGGACCGAAGCAGCCCTCCTGTCGTCGTGCAGAGGGTCTTCCTTCGCACGGCCCTGGGGCACAGCTACCAGCCTCTCCAGCTCACGGGACCCAGAGTCCGGGGGCTCATGTGGGGCTGGGAAACGAAAAGGTCTTTTGGCTCCTCTTCTGCTTCCCTAGTCCAGTGTCAGTCTCGGGAGCCAGCAAGACTTGCCGGGGTGCAGGCTGCCCCCAGCATGTTCGTTAGGCAGGCTTCTCCCCGGCTCGTTGAGCAGCTGGCTTTGTCCCCCTCTATGTGCATGTGCTTTCCCTGCCCTCTGCCTGTCGCGGCGCCGCGCCGCTCAGACAGGGAAAGGCAGGTTGCTCTGCCGAGGGCAGGCTGCAGGAAGGCGTTTCCGGCCCGCGTGCAGAGCTCTGGACGCACCCTGTGTTTCAGGCCCGGCTCGTCGCCAGTCTGCGCCCGATGCCGCACAACGTGCACTTGTGACAGCCTCGTGCTGAGCGTGGCGAGGCGGGGGCCTGCGGGCACTCCGCGGCACTCCCTGTGAACCCGAGCGCAGGGTGCATCTCTGGGAGCACGGACGGCCCCCCGCTGCCGCTGAGCCTGGGCACTTTGCTTCTCCTGCAGCTCCTCTCCTGTGTCGTGCAGCGGAACTGGCGAGCCGTGGTTGGCACGTGCGAGCTGCAGAGCTGGAAGGAGGCGCTGGCTGTCTTGCTAACCTACTGCAAGGCCGAGGAATATGCCCAGCTCTGCGGTAGGGGGCTGCTGCCTGGGGGGCGGTGGGGCTGTCTGCGGGGAGCCGGCTTGTAAAGTGGGCCAGGGCGTTCCCGAGCCTGCCCCAGCCGTGGGGCATGGCGGGTCCTGTGAGCGGAAAGGCAGGGCAGTCGCAGGGGATGGGCAAGGCTGTGCCCGTGTCTCCTTCGGCCTGGCGTGGGGGGCCGAGAGGGCAGCGCTTTCCGCTGCTGCCTGGGCCAAGCCCCAAGCAAGGGGGTGGGGCTCCTCTGGGAAGGGGCCGGGGCTCCTTGGAGAGGGGGCATACCCCTGCAAGCGGCTCTTCCTGCTGCTGTCACTCCTCCCACACTTGGCCCTGGTGGGGCTGGGCTGGCTGGGCTTTCGTGGGCATAAAGCCATAGAGGCCACTCGCTGGCTGGGGCCCAGGAGCTGAACGCCAGCGCGCTGTAGTGCGCTCACAGCTCCGTCACACGGAGCCCCAGAGAGTCCGGTGTCCGGCCGGGGGTCCCACCGGGAGAGCGCCCGGCCTCGGCGGCAGGCAGCTGTCACAGCCAGAGCTGCTATCGGCCGGCGGAGCCGGTTGTAACCCCTCTGGCCCCAGGGAGTCTGCTCTGCCTGGCCGTGTAGCTGTAGCCCCATGTGGCCAGGGCTGGGCAGGGAGAAGACGCTGCCCATGGGGGGAGTGCCTGGGAACTGCCCCCTTCCGTCTCCCCGTAGATGTGCTGGGGGCCCGCCTGGAGGCAGCTGGCGTGGCGGCGCTGTCCCACGAGGCCTGCCTGTGCTACGTCTCCTCCGGCAACGCGGAGAGGCTGGCCGGGTGCTGGGTGAAGAGCCACGAGACCGCCTCGCCCCTCGCCCTGCAGGTGCGTGCGCTTCGCTGTGGGCAGGGGCCTCTGTCGGCTGGGGTCCCCTCGCCTCCGTGCTGGTGCAGCTAAAGGAGCTTGGGGTTAAGCTGCCAGGAGCCCGCTGTGGGCACGAGGGGCCGTGATTGGGGTGCGCTGTGCCAAGGTCTGGGCCCCTCTGCGCACCCTCCTCGCGCCCTGCAGGGCGCTGTCCCCCTTTCCCGGGGCCGGGGCACCGCCCCTGTGCCTGCGCCCCAGCCCAGCGCCCGTCCCCTGCGCTGCCCTTCCCACCGGCGTCTTCGGGCCACGCAGGGAGGCAGCCGCAGCCCCCTCAGCCCTACTGCCCGGGGCCCCAGGCCATGGCACACGTGTCTGCAGTGCCACCTCCGGTCCTGTCCAGAGCCGGCCGTTCCCTTCTGAGCGGGGAGCCGGGCCCCTCGCGTTCTGTCGGCCCCCAGCCCTCAGCCCAGCTCAACCCTTGCCTCCCGCCGGGAGTGCCGGGCTCAGGGAGGCTCCCCGGGGAAAGGCCCGCTCAGCTTCCCAGCCCGGTCTGACGCCCAGCCTGGGGCTGCTGCTCTGGGGCGGGCACGGTGGGGGCTCCGGGCACGGTGGGGAGGGGGCGGGCTCGGTGGGGGCTCCGGGCCCCAGGGGAAGGGGGGGGCTCGGCCAAGCCTGCTCCTTGCGTCTCTCCCACGGGCTGGCGTGGCCGGAGCCCGGCGTGAGCGCGCGCTGAGGCTGTGTCTGCTCCCGCCCTGGCAGGCGCTGGTGGAGAAGGCCATGGTGCTGAGCAGGTCCGTGGAGCTGCTCCGTGGCGGAGCCGGGCCGACCCTGGGCCCAGTCCTGGCGGGGCGGATCACGTGCTACGCCAGCCTCTTGGCCTCGCAGGGGTGCCTGGCGGCGGCACTGACCTACCTGCCCCCCAGCTCGGAGGAGGTGGGTGACCAGCGCCTCGGCTGGGGGCAGAGTCTATCGGGATTGGGGTGGGTCCTTGCCTGGCGAGCGGTGCTCTGTGTTCTCCTGCAGGGCACCCTTGGCCTGTGCGTCTCCTCTGGGGACCGGGGGCCAGGCCAGGAGAGGGCGTCCCCGTGGGGCTGTGGCAGGCAGCTAACCACGAGGCCGTGTCTCTGGGGGGGCCCGTGTGGGCGGGAAGGTGCTTCGCCGTGTCTGGTGACCCCCTTTGGAGGAAGGGGACAGAATGGGGGTGTCCCAGTGTGGGGGGTCCCGGGCACAGCTGGGTCAGGCTGGGATCGTGGCAGCTGGCGCGTTCCTGTTGGGCCCCTGGGCTGGCGCTCGGGTGCTGCACGCTGCTGCCGGGGCGGCGGGGTTACCCCCAGCCCTCTGGAACCTGCCGTCCACGGTTCCCAAGGCACTTCCTTGAGCCTCCCTTTTTCAGCTCCGGATCCAGCAGCTCCGAGACCGTCTCTTCCATGCCCTGGGGGAGCGCATGGGCGATCAGGAGCCGCCTCCTTTCCCCTACACGCGTGTCCACGTGGGGCCCGTCAGCCAGCCGCCTGCCGCAGGCAGGAGCAGCGCGGCTCCGGGAGGCTCAGCCGGCAGGCCGGGTTCCCGGCGGGCAGAGAAGGTAGGTCTCGGAGCCTGGGGCCCGTGCCCAGGGCAGCCACGCGCCGGGAGAGGGCAGAGACGGCGCCAGGAGGCTGCGGGGCTGGCCGATGCCCTGGGTCCAAGCCGTGTGAGCCGAGGGGCTCTCTCTCCATGAAGAGTTTGGGGACGGGCTCACACCTCCGGGGCGCCTGGGTGACCAGCGCACAGAGCCCCGGGCTCCTGGCGGATGCACCCAGCATGCACTGCTGCATCTCGGTCCAGTCGGCCGGGCCTGCGGCTGCCACGGCTCCTTCCCTGCACACCCCGTGGCCTCTGGGGGGCTGCAGCCGGCTCCGGCGTGCCCGCAGCAGAGAGGCTCTGGAAATACGGCCTCGCAGCAGCCAGGCCCTCCAGAGCCCAGCGGCACCCTGTCCTGCGGGGGAGGGTGGGGCCCTGCTGGGGCTCTGGGGTAACTGGGCCCCCCGGGGCGGGGGCCTGAAGGCGGGGCTGTAACAGGAGGAGGAGCGCAGGTGGGGAAGGGAAGCAGCCCCGGCCAGTGGGCACGGCGCCGGCCCGGTGGAGCTGCGTCAGGTCTGGGGGTGGGTCAGGCTGGGGGCTGGGCGCTGCTCTGGCCCCAGCCGGCTGCCGGCCGGGGGCTCACCGCAGGCGGTGGCTGTCATTGCAGCCCGCGTACCAGCCGCCCTTCGCCCTACCGGTGTCCAGGCCTTCGCCCGTCCCACCTCCGCCAGCGGTGGCCGCGGCTCCTCCCCAGGCCAGCGCTGGCCCCCCTGCCAGCCTGTACCCCGGAGCGGAAGCCTGGCGCCCCTACTGCCCATACGCCACTGGCTTGGCCACGGCCACAGCTCCAGGGCCAGGTGAGTACAGGGCCGGGGCGGGCGCACTTCGGACCACGTCGGTGCCGTGGGGCTTGCAGGCCGCTGGGATGCCCCACGCCCGGCTGCTCCCAGGGGCCTTGCTGCGGTGGGGCCACATGCACCGGGACTGGTGGGGCACTGCTGGGAGGAGAGGGGCCGCCAGCTGACACTTCTCCTTGGTTTCAGCCTTGTCCCGGCCTCCAGCCTTCAGCCTGCCAGGAGCCAGGCTCACCGGAGCAGCTGCCTTCCCCAGCCAGCCAGGGCCCCCGCCACCGGGCTCAGCCTTCTTCCCGCCTGCCTCGGTCCCTGCACAGCCGCCTGCAGCCGGCCCGCCCCCCCCACGTCTCCTTTCCGCTCCCTTCAGCTGCCCCCCGGGACTGGGCTACCCCCAGGGGGGCCCTGGGGCGCCCAGCACCCCTCCCCCTCCCACCGGTGAGTGCTGTGGGGCAGCTGGCGCAGCCTGGGTGGGCAAAGGGAGCGCGTGGCGTGGCGTTGGGGGGTGGGTGGGTGAAACACTGTTGAGACAGACTGACTCAGGGCGGCCCCCGTGGTTCCACCCTGCCCCCGCGCCCGTGGGAGGAGTTGGGGGCCGTGGCTTCCGTGGCAGTACGTATAGAAGGGGCTGCGTTTCCGTGGGCACCCCCTGCACTCAGAGCCCAGTGCAGGGTCGCCAGCCCCCCGGCAGCCTTGCTGAGCACGTCCGGGCCCCTGCCTCTCCCTGCCCTCGTGGCGTGGCAGGGCCGTTGGCTGCTCCCTTGCCACTGGAAGCGGGTACTGCCCGGTGCCCTAGGACCCAAAGGGGCCAGGCCCTGGAGTGGAGCAGCGCCCGGGTGTGGGCTCTGGGGCCACAGCCAGCGCAGGAGCAGCCTGGGGCGCCCAGTAAAGAGGGAAGCCAGGCCTGGAGTGCCTGCCTCAGATCTGCTGGCTGAAAGCCCCGGGGCTGGGCGGAAGATGGGCTCCGGGGCTGATGGGGCTGGCTGTGCACAGCCCACGTACACACCCGCTCTCCTGAGCCCGACGTCTGGCACGGGGGCTCCATTGGCTCCCCCCAAGCCTGGCCTGCCTGAGCAGCATGCGACACTCCCTGCACCCCCTGCTCGCCAGGCCAGGGCCATGAGCCTGCCCTCCACGTGGCGAGCTGGGCTGGCATGCGCAGCCATTGCTCACGCCCCAGCAACAGGGGAGGGGCCCAGAGCCCGTCCTGGGCAGGGCCCGTCTGTCCTCGGCTGCAGGAGGCCGGGGCAGTCGGGGGCGCCCGGAAGAACCTCGCAGCAGTGGCTGTGTTAGTCTGTAACGTAAAAACCACGGAGGGGCCTGCAGCACCGCGGGTGCCCCGGAGCCCAGTGCCAGCCACGCCCCGTGCGGGGTCTCCGAGGTGCGGCAGGCCCGCCCCCGGCCCTGCGGGTTTCCAGAGGAGCCGGGCGCGGTTCCACGGCCGTTGAGTTTCTGCCGGAGGCGCCTGCGAGCGTGGGGCGGGGGAAAGAAGGGCTCGTGCGAGGCCCGAGAATCCTGCTGGCCCGGAGTCCTGGAGCAGGGCCAGCGGGGCAAGCCTGAAGTGGCCTCGCGGGCCAGCAGCATGGTAAGGCCCCCCCAGCGCCAGCAGTAACGGCAGGTGGAATTAAGCGGCTGAGCCGAAGCCCGGGAGCGGTCAGTGAAAGCGCCCGGGAGGGAGGGCTGCCGAAGTATTGGAACAATTACAGCACGAAGTGCCCCTGCATCTTCCCCAAGCCATTAACGAGGCCCCTCCCCTCTCGCGCCGCTGACTGCCCGCCCCAGCTAGCCGGGGGCTGGCACGCCGCAGGGCAGGCTGGAACGAGGGGAAATCTGCATTGAAAGGGAACGGGGGCGGAGGCTGGGCCTGAGCGGGCTATGGCAAAGGGAGAGTCTCTTCCCCCACCCCGCCTGCCTCCCTTCCGGCCGTGCTGCGGGGGGTCCTTCCAGGGTGCAGAGAGGTCCATGCCCCCCCCCCAGTGGTGGCTCTGGGGTGCAGCAGCCATGCTCTGAACTTGTGTAGCACTTGGAGCCTCGTGTGCTGGGTGGGTCTGGATGGAGAAGTTTGCAGCCAGGGCAGCGGGGCGGAGTGCCAATGTAGTGCCGTGGCGTGGACTGATCCGCAGCCCCTGCGGGCCCGCCGGAGAGCGCCGGGCGTGGCCCATGGGCACAAAGCCTTTCCATGAACCAGTCTGCCACCCACACGGTGGGCGTGGGGCTGGGCCCAGGCCTTCCACCTCCAGAGCAGTAAGAGATGGAGCCCAGCGCCCTGGAGTTCTCTAGGGCTCATGCCTCTGTCTTGCTCTTCCCCCCACAGGCCAGGAGTCCTGGAGCGAGCCCTCGGCTTTCAGGGGAGGCCTTCAGAGGAAAGCGTTAGTAAGCGCTGGCCAGCGCGCGGCCCGGCTGTGCCTCCAGCCAGCGCAGAGTGGCCCTCGCCCGGCCCCGTCGCTGGGAGGGAGCAGCCAGAGCTGACAGGACTGAATGGCCAGCGGGCGTGCCAGGCCCAATGTGTGGCCTCTCCCTCGGACCTCACCCCGCGCACTGGCCCTCTCCCCGCTGGGAGCGCCGCTGGCACTGCCGGGGGCTGCTAGCGCGTCTCTGGCCCCACGGAGCAGGGCTCTGTCCCTGAGAACGGCGCCGTAGTGAAAACACATTTCAGACCAAGCCCCCCTCCCGCACGGCAGGGAGAGAAACCAGGCTGGAGTCCTGCTGACGCCGCCGGATTGAAACTGGCGGGGCTGTGCCCGGCGCCACCCCCGCAGCACCCCCTGCTGGAGGAGCCGTGCACTCCCGGTCACCAGCGCCCCCACAGCCGCCCGTGCCGTTCCCCACAGCGCCCCCTGCTGGAGGAGCCGTGCGCTCCCGGTCACCAGCGCCCCCACAGCCGCCCGTGCCGTTCCCCACAGCGCCCCCTGCTGGAGGAGTCGTGCGCTCCCGGTCACCAGCGCCCCCACAGCCGCCCGTGCCGTTCCCCACAGCGGCCCCTGCTGGAGGAGCCGTGCGCTCCCGGTCACCAGCGCCCCCACAGCCGCCCGTGCCGTTCCCCACAGCACCCCCTGCTGGAGGAACCGTGCACTCCCAGGCCCAGTGCCCCTGCCATTCCCAGCCAGGCCAATGGGCAGCCCTCTGTCACCCTTCCCCCGCCCCTCTTGTGCAGAGCAGACCCCCAGCGCTGTCTGGCAGCCTGGCTGGGAACCTGCTCCAGGCCGTGCTCACTCCAGCGGGATTAGCCTCTCGTTAAAGCCGCTCCCTTTGATCTCGCCCGCTCGGAGCGAATCTGTCTGGAGCCCCGGGCTGCCCGGGGCGGGGTGAAGGTTTGCCCGAGACACTTCCCCCGCGCCCTGGGACTCGCCCTGGCGCTTCGGCCCCAGCAGTGCGCCCGCGGACCATCTCCGCATCCAGGCCTTGTGCCGTGGCAGAGCCACCTTGGCTTTCTGGGAGGCAGCGGTGTCCGCGTGACCAGTGTCGGAGCCGCGGGCCCGAGCGTGCCTGCTCCGGGATGGGCCGGGGGCTCCCGAGCTGGCAAGGCTGCTGGCTGGCCAGGGAAGGTGCAGGCAGCCCCTGGTCTGAGGTTGCTCAGTAGCAGCACTGATGCCGCCTTCGCTGCGTTCTCTTCCCTGGCAGGCGGCAGAGAGGTTCACCCCTCCAGCTCCAATCACGGCGCCGGTAATGAGTCTCCACACAGAGCCGCAGGCCCCGCTTCCCCTGGGTCCCAGAGCCCAGGAGCCTGGCCAGGCCCCGCCAGGAGCACCCAGAGAAGGCAGCATGCAGGTAAGCCGGGGCATCCCTGGCGCCCCAGACTCCTCGCAGGGCTGAGGGGCAAACTGGCGTGGTGGTGCCCCTGGTGCCTCTTACCCAGCGTAGCATGGCCAGGTCCCAGGACTGCCCCTCGGGCAGGTTCGCTCTCCGCCGGGCCTCGGGGGCAGGGCTGGGGAGGAGGGGTGAGCCGTGTTGTGTAAGCACGTCGGGAGGCCATCAGAAAGGCCAGAGTGGGTCAGACCAAGGCTCCTGCCCGCAGTGGCCAGTGCCAGGTGCCCCGGAGGGAGTGACTAGAACAGGGAACCATCCAGTGATCCCTCCCCTGTCGCCCATTCCCAGCCCCTGACAAACAGAGGCCAGGGACACCCTCCCCACCCAGCCTGGCTAATAGCCATTGGTGGACCGATCCTCCCTGAATCTATCTAGTTCCTTCTTGAACCCTGTTCAAGTCCTGGCCTTCACCACATCCTCTGGCAAGGAGTTCCACAGGTTGACTGCGCTGTGTGAAGAAAAACTTCCTTTGGTTCGTTTTAAACCTGCTGCCTAGTGGGTCACCCCTAGCTCTTGTGTTTGAGTCAATAGCACTTTCTAATCTCCTTTCTCTACACCAGTCATGGTTTTATAGGCCTGTCATATGACCCTTAGTCATTTCCCTTCCAAGGGCAAAGGCCTCCTCACATGGGACCCGTTCCAAACCCCTCGTCCTTTCGTTGCCCTTCTCTGAACCTTTTCCAATGCCAAGAGACCTTTTTGAGCTGAGGCGACCCCTGCGCAGTATCAAGCCGTGGGCGTCCGCTGGATGGCGAGAGGCAGTGCCTCAGTCTCTGTCCCTTGCTGGCGGGTTGGCGGTGGATGTTTTCAGAGCGCAATGGGGGGGTTCTGCCTTTGAGCCCCCACCTCGCCGAACGCCCCGGCCAGCCTGTAGCGGGTTCTGAGCCCCACCCCGGGCTAAGGGGTGGTGGTGCGAAAAGGCGGAGGCTCGGGCTGCTTGGGGTGCGGGGCCGGGAGCTCACCTGCCCTGGGCTCGGCTCCATGGCTGCTTCTCCTTTGGTGCCAGCTGCCCACGGAGAAGCTGGAGAGGAAGGAGCTGCCCCCACAGCACCAAGGGCTGAAGAGCAGCTTCGAAGGGCTGGTGCAGCGCTGCGCTGCCGTCGCCACCGACCCCGTGAGTCGCCTCCGCAGCTGCTTTTCCTCCAGGGCCGGCCTGGCAGCTAGCGTGCAGGCCCGAGAGCCGGGCAGTCTTGTCCCGCTCAGCCGCCGACGTCTGCCCCTGCCCCGGCCCGGCCACTTGGGCGGCTTCTCTCTCCCCGCCTCGCCTCTCCGGGGCCTGGGCGAGAGGAGCCAGGGCAGGGCACCGCCGGGGGGCCGCTGTCTCCGTCCAGCCTCGCAGGCCGGCCGTGGCCGTGCCTCGGGCCGGGCGCTGTGGGGAGGGCCGGCCGTGGCCGTGCCTCGGGCCGGGCGCTGTGGGGAGGGCCGGCCGTGGCCGTGCCTCGGGCCGGGCGCTGAGGGGAGGGCCGGCCGTGGCCGGGCTCGCAGTGCAGTGCTCTGGGTGCGCCCAGGGGCGCTGGGCGGGAGAGCGCGGGGTTGAGGCCAGCGGCGCCGGGAGGCCCATGCTGAGGCGCGCTCTCCGTTCCAGAAAACCAGGCGGAAGCTGGAGGAGGCGGGGCAGCGGCTGGAGTGCTTGTACCAGAAGCTCCGGGAGCAGGCCGTGAGTGTGCGAAGCTGCCCTGCCCCTGCCCCTGCCCCTGCCCCTGCCCCTGCCCTTGCCCCTGCCCCTCTTGGCTGAGAGCCGGGCTCAGCGCCACCCGGCCCAGCCGAGCTCCCCTCCTCCCAGCTCTGGCCAGCGCTGCCGGGGCGCGGCGCTGTGCGGCAGGAGAGGGGCCGGCGGGTGTGCCTGAGGCGGCAGGCCCCTCTCCTCCCAGCAGGAAGCAGACTGCCTGCAGGGTGCGCTAGGCTGGGCCCCGGGGTCTGGGTGGGGACAGCCCCGTCTCAGAGCAGCACCTGCTGCCGCTGGCAGCAACCCCCAGGCAAGGGGCCGGGGGGGGGAGCCAGTAGCCAGCAGGGGAGATGGGGTCCAGCTAGGGTTGCCAGCTGGTTTCAACAAAAATACGGACACACTTGACATTACACCGCAATCGACATCCCCTCTGATTTAGAAAACACCGGACATTTCTATTTTCTCAATTTGTTTCCAGAACAGAAAGCTCAAATACTGGACTGTCCGGTTCAAAACCGGACACCTGGCAACCCTAGGTCCAGCAGAGGGGGCGGCGGGGGGTCAGGCAGCCTGGCGGGGGCGTCGGTGGCGGGAAGGCGGGGGGTTCGTCAGCCAGCAGAGGGGGGCGGGGCGGTCAGGCAGCCTGTCGGGGGGCTCGGTGGAGGGGAGCGGGGGGTCAGGCAGCTGGCGGGGGAGGCTGGGGAGCCGGCCGGGGGCAGATCGTGAGCCTAAAGCAGCCCTGCTCTCTCTCCACAGCTCTCCCCTCCCATCCTGGCGGGGCTGCACGAGATGGCGCGCTGCATGGAGGCGCGCCGCTACCAGCAGGGCCTGCAGGTGCACACCCAGGTGGTCGGCAGCAGCAGCTTCAGCGAGGTGTCTGGCTTCATGCCCATCCTGAAAGTCCTCATGACCCTCGCCAGCCGCCTGGGGGTCTAGGCTGGGAGCGCCAGCGAGGAGCCGGAGCGCGCCGGGGAATCCCAGCAGTGCCGGAGCCAGGCTGGGCCCCTGCAGGGACTGGCTGTCCGTCCCATGGCTCGGGGCCTGCTCGGCGTGTGGCCAGGCCAGTCAGCTTGCACTGAGACCCCCGAGCAGCTGTGCGTCTGCTCCTCCCCGTCCTGCCACCAGAGGAGACTCGCTCCTTCCAGCCGCTCTCCAGCCCGGCACCTGCACAAGGGCAAAACGAGGGGCCTCCTGGGCTCCCTCTGGAAATGGGGAGACCTCCTGGCTCTACCTCCTCCCCAGCAATAAACAGGGGGGCACGCCAGCCTCTGCTCAGCCCTGCTTCCCTTTGCTGGGTTGGGCTACCCCCAGCCTGCCCACGGGCTTCCCCCTCCCACCCGGCCAGAACTGGGATTTCTAAGCTGGCTGGGGGTCGCCACCCTCCCCTGGGGCCGCGGGAGACGTGCCAATCCACGGGTGGGCCCTGAGCGTCCCTCCCAGCCATGTCTGGACACGTCTCCCCTGCGCCCGGCAGGCTCCAGTGAAGCCGCGTGGCAACGGAGCCAGGGGGCGGCGCGTGGCAGGCAGGGGTATTGCGGGGCACGTGTACCTTGCCGTGAGACGCCCCCAGCGGTCCAGCACACGGGGGAGGCGGCTGCTCGCCGGGCCCCTCGGGCGTGTCTCAGCACCAAGTGCCTCAATAAAGATGCTTTTTGGGAAATGGGCATCTCGTTCCTTGGCTGCGGGGTCTCCCCAGCTAGGGGGGGTCCGTGGGGAAGCTGCCGTCTCCGCAGTGCTCGGGGGCAAAGGGCAGAGCCAGCCTCTGCGGCCGGCACCGCTGCAAACGGACGCTTCCCCTGGCGCTTCGGGCCTCAGCCTCTCAGCGGGGGGGGAGCCAGGCTCCCCTGGGGCCCGGGCCCCGAGCTGTGGGCAGGGGCACTGGGCTGCCATGGGTGCTACTGCCCCGGGCGTGTGGGTGGTTTCCCAGAAGGCCCAAGCCCTGGCCCCTCTGGCAGGCAGGCCCTGGGCCCGAAGCAGGGCTGGAAGGGTTCGCAGTCTGTTGTCATGCTGTGTGCGGCTGGTGTCACTGCTCTTGTCCCACGGGCAGCGGAGGAAAGTTCTGCAGGGGGCGCCAAGTGGGGACTGGCACCTGGGAGAGCTAGGGGCCATTCCTGGCTCTGCTGCCGATGCCCCACGTGACCCGGGGCACGTCATTTAGTTCCTCTGCCGCCAGAATACACCTGCCTCAGCCTGGATGCGCTTCACAGCAGGCCCCTCTCCCCCCCATGTGGGTGAGGTCCTGTGTGCGACGGGGCCCCGTCCCCAGGCCTCTGGCTCCTACGTCCATGCAAATAATATTTCAGCTCCCAGCTTGGCTCGCCCAGGGGACAGTGCACCCCAGGGCCTGAACACGTACACCGGCTCCAGGCCCTGCCCAGCTCTGAAACGATGGCCAAGGCCTGTCCGGCGGTTCCCTGGGGTAGCATCAGGCACCCGTGGGCTCTGAGCAGCCTGACCCCTGGCCCTTCCTGCAAAGGCTCTGCCCCAGCCCAGCACCCCCCAGGCTCAGGGATTCCCCCGTATTACGCTTAGCGTTTCCCTTCTTCCCATGGATCCCAGGGGAAAGGCTAATCCCTCTCCCTGGCCCGAGCAGGCCAGTATGAGAGCCCCGGTGTTCTGGAATCCCAGGCGTGTGCTCTAGCCCCTGGGCTGCACGGCCGCTAATAAACTAGTTCCAGTCTAGTCTCCCCCTTCCCCCACAAGGCTGGCTGAGGGCAGGGCAGGGGCTAAGGGCTGGCAGCTGCTGGTCTGCACTCTCCGCCGGTGGGCGCCCACGCCGCTGGCTGTGCCGCAGCGTCTCCCCGAAGAGCGGGGAGCCCGCGGGCCCGGACCAGGCCGCCGCGCACCCCGTCCGCGGGCGAGGCGGGGGGGCCAGATTGCCAGGCAGGGTTTGTTTGTAAAGCCACTTGCTCGCAGCATAATACTTGCACTAACTTCTATTGAGGGAGCAGTGTGAGCCCTTGCACAGTCCGTTCCCAAAGTGCCTTTGAAGCCAAGAGCCCATTGAAAGGAAGAAAGGCCTGGAGAGGGGATTAGTTTGTTCAGCAGCTGTGAATTTCAGTGGGAGGCTGATGAACTCCAAAGTCTTTGTTGGGATTTTTTGTAAGCAGCCCGGCTGGAGTGAGAGACCCACACAGAGGCCGGGGCCTAAGACAAGAAGGAATCCGCGCGACGGGGAGTTGAAAACGCCCCACAAGGACTTTTCCCAAACACTTTCGGAAAAGGGGTTGTGTGGAGGCCGGCGGGGATTAGCATGTGAAATGGGTTTCCCATTGACTCCGGGCGAGGGGCTGGCTGGCGCGTTATTAGCATTTGGTTCCCGTCTGAGCCTGCCCGGGACGAGGCCGGGCCTGGAAGGCAGCTGTTTGTGTGTCAGCCGGGCAGAGGTGGCCACCTGGGAAGCCGAACGTAAATATTTCTCCTCGCAGGAATGCGCCTTCATTAAAGCGCAATGAATACGGGGAAGCGTCCAATCCCGCAGCACAATGGCCGGCCGCCCTCGCCGCAGGGCTGCCTGCGCCCGGCGCGGCCCCGGCCTGCTGCGGGGTCAGTGCCCTGTGCAGCTGCCGGGCCGGCCTGGCCTCGCACAGAAAGGCCGGGCGGAGGGGCCGGCCCCCCGGCGGGGGCGCTCCCAGCGGGCCGCCTGCTCGGCCTGGGCGGGCCGGGGGGAGCGTGCGGCCCTCGCCCACAGGTGTCACTGCTGAATGGAGGCACCTCCCAAGGCACCGATTGTGCGGGGAAGAATGCGCCAGTGAAAGAGGGGCCCGGGGCCTCGTGCGTGCCGAGGCAGGGGAGGGGGCGGGCAGGGCCCCCCCGCGCTGGGCAGAGGAAGCCAGGAGAGAGCTCCCGGCCGGGCGAGGGGAAGCAGCCCGCAGGGTCTCGGCCTGGTCCTGCACCCGTCCGCGCCCTCGGAGGCAGCTGCGCAGCCCCCAGCAGCGAGCCGCCGGCCCGGGCCCACAGACGGCTCGCGGGGCTCCGGCTGCCCTCCCGGGCCTGAGGGGTCCTTGTCTCAGGCACGCAGCTGGCGGCAGGGAGCTGAGGGGGACACCAGGCAGGGGCTGGCCTGGGGCCTTTACTGAGCCCGGGAGCCGGGGGTGGGACAGCCGGAGAGCCAGGCCAGCAGGCCCCTGGGCGGCGCCGGAGGCCGAGGGAGGTCGCTTCGCCACACGGGGAGTCTGGGCAGAGCCAGGAGGGCGCCCTGCTTGTGGCTGTGGCCGTGGCCGCGCTCTGCCGGGTGTTCCTGACACTATTCTCACGGTGTAGGGGTAGCAACACTCAGCATCCCGCGCACGTGGGAGAGGGGTCGAGTCCCGTGCGAGGTGCTCGCACCAATCCGTGTGCTCTCTCTGGGCACTAACGGGGTGCGGGAGGGGCGGTTTGCGGAGTTGCCTGGCAGCTGGGGGATGGGCTTGCGGTGGGCGAGCCGGGTTTGCATTTCAGAGGCGGTTACCCAAGGCACCGAGCATCCCTGCCCCCAGAGCAAGGGGGCTGGGCGGAGGCCATTCAGGTCCATGCTTAGAGAAGCTGCAGCAATGGCCTTCGCTGGCAGCCCGGGGCCGTGCCCAGCGTCTAGGGCAGGCCAGCCGGTGGGCGGTTCGTCCGTCTCGCTGCCCATGCTGGGCAGCCGCATGGTCAGCAGTGGCCCCGCCAACTTGGGAGTCCCCCGCGCTGCACGACCCCTGCCTGTCGCCAGGGCTCAGACCGCCTTGCTGTGGCGCCAGGACGGCCGAGGCCTCTGGCTCCCGCCTTCCCCCAGCCACTTGGGACATGACTCCAACTCCCAGCTGCGGCTGGCAGTTCCCACGGCATCACCTGCCCTGGCTGCAGCTCGGCCGCTCTGTGCCCCCCCGGGAAGGCACAGACACACGCACACACGGACGGACACACATGGCCACACAACGGCACGCACACACACGGGCACACAACTGCACGCACGCGCACACACGGGAACGGGCACACAACGGCACGCACACACGGGCACACGCACACACATGGGCACACAACGGCACGCACGCACATGGGCACGCGCACACACACAGGCACACGCAGCAGGGGAGCGTGGCCCTGGAGCCTGAAGGAGCCGCGGGCAGACACACCGGCAGGGCTCGCCTCAGGCAGCTGTCCGAGGGCTCCCACGTATGCAATGAGCTGTCAGGGCTCAGTCCGGCTCCCGGTAGCCCCTCGCACACACCAGCCCTCGGCTGGCTTGGCACCGAGCGGTCACGGCCTGCGCCATGGGGCCTTCGGGCCAAGCTCGTCTGCGCACGTTACGGGCTGGGCGGGGCCAGGCAGGGGCTTGGCTCCCCACGGCTGCCCTCACCCAGGCAGTGCGAAGCCGCGAAGGACAGAGGAGCCCGGCGCCACACTCCCCAGCGTTTTGCAAGCACTTGGCTACTGGTTTATTGCATGACGAGTGATTCACAAACACGGCTACAGGCGAGGGCGGCGCGTGGGCTACAGGCGGGTCAGCAGCGGCTGCTGCAGGGGGACGGCGCCGGAGGCCGGTCCGGGGGCGCCCGCCGCTAGCTACAATCAGTGTCAAGGCAAAGTGGTGTGGCTCCATCCCGCTCCCTGTGCAATAAATTAAACATCAAAGTGCTCAACTCTCCTATCCCCTCCCAGTCCATACCCCCGGGCGCTCCACCAGGGCAGGGCCGGCGCGAGCGGGCGTAAGGGTGCTTGGCGGCTGCGGGGCGGGCTGGAGAGCGCCAGTCAAGGAGCCCGGGGGCAGCCCCTCGTGGCGCAGAGCCCTGATGCACTGGCCCAGAGGTGCGGCAGGAGCAGGCGTGCGGGTCACAGGGCCCCTGGCGGGACGCAGCCAGACCGCAGCAGATTAGGCAGGACAAACAGCACCTGGACCCGCACCCCCCCCGGGCCACAGCGCTTGCTCTCGCCGCAGCGCCCTGTCCCGCACGCGCCAGGGGGTGGGGGCTGGAGGGCTCTCGCCAGGCGGCTCATTGCGCCCTTCTCGGCCCAGGGATTTCCACCGCCCTCGGACGCTGGGTCCTGCCTGGGGACTGCTGCCCTGGCCCTTGGCTGCTGGGCCCGGCTTTCACTGCCCCTCTCGCGCCTCATGCACCTGCCCGAGCAGCTCCGGGCCCTGTGCTCCCCGGCCCCACCCCTGTGCTCCTGGGGCCCCAGAGCGGGCCTGGGGTGAACGCTGGGGCTGCCCACGCAATCCAGGGTCACCCCGCCACGCCGCAGGCCGGAGGGGCGGCTCTGTGGGCCACGGGTCGGTGGGACCAGGCCGCCGGCCAGCGCAGACAGGGCCCTGCCGGCAGCCCCAGGGCAGGGCCGCGGGCCGGAGCCGAGCCGGGGGAGCTGCCGGGGAGGCCTCAGGGCTTCCGCCTGAGCTTGCGCGTGGCCCCGCCGCCCCCGCTGCGCTCCCGCTTCTCCTTGCGGACACAGAAGTGCTTGGTGACCCGCTTGCGGCACTGCTCGCACCGCACGGCGCAGCACCAGTGGAACTTGCAGTTGCAGCTGGACACCGTCTCGGCCCGCCGCTCCTCCACAGCCAGGCCGCAGCCCCCGCACAGCCGCCGGCAGCTCCGCCTCTCCCAGCGGCTCAGCGCCTGGCCCCGCCGCAGGCACTCCCGGCCCTCCGTCCCCAGCAGCCCCAGCGTCTTGTTCTCCAGGCAGTAGTCGGGGGAGTCCTCCAGGTGCACCAGCTCCTTGGTGGAGATGGAGCTGAAGGTCTCGGCGATGGCGCCCCGGCTGGCTGCGCTGTTGCCGGCCCCCTGCAGCAGATCCACCTTCAGGGCCTTGTGGTACTTCTCCTTCAGGTAGGCGCCCACCTCCCGGAACTCGGGCAGCTGCAGCCAGCAGGTCTGGGTGGTGCAGCTGCCTGACACGCCGTGGCACTTGCAGGTCCGCTTCATGGTCCCCTTCACCGCCTGGGAGACAAACGAAGGGCCAGCTCGTCAGCCAGGTCGCTCCCGCCAACGCTCGCCGGCCCAGAGCCTCCGCGGCCAGAGCTGGCTGCCAGGGGCTCTTGCCTCCGCACCAGGGTGTCGCCAGGGGAATCCTGGTGCGACACACGCTCACCCCCAGGGGGCCGGCCAGTGTCTCACTGCAGTGCTTGCAGCGGTGTGCGGGTGAACACACGTGGGAGTGTGTGTGCGTGTGCGTGTGTCCGTGTGCAAGCCCTCCCCACCCAGCTCACACCGAGGGAGACCGAAAAGCTTCGCAAGACCCAGTGCGCCAGTCGCCGGAGCTGCTGCCGGCTGGGTGGCGACCGTCCGGCCCTGCCCGCGAGGTGGCTCGCGTGGGCAGCCTCCCTCCAGCTCACACACCAGGGCGGGTCGCAGGGTCACGTGTAGAACCCAAGCGCCCCGCTGAATGGATCAGAGTTGGACCCCCGCCCGCCCTCTGCTCCGGGCTGGCTTTCGGTCACCCCACTGCCCCTTCCTAGGCACAGGAGACACAGCTCCGGCAGGCAGGAAACGCCCCTCTGGCGTCCCTCCGGAGCAGGGGCCGTTTTCAGTGGCCACAGCTCGGCCGGGCCCTGACCCTGCCACGGTGACGGTAGGGGGGGTCGTGTCACGTTATTGGATTTTAAGGGGAGCAGCCACATCACTGCTGTGCCCACGGGGAGGGTGCCCCAAAGTCTGTACAGAGGGGCCATGTGAGGTGTCAAATGGAAGCTTCTGTCCTACTGATTGCGTGTGTGCTACTCGTGTGCCTGTGTGCTGTCTGTGTGTGGAGTGATGGACGTGGGCTCTGGGCTGGCGCTGGGAATGTCTCTGCCTGAGACAGAGCAGTGGGCCTGGGCTGCCTGTTGTAAAGAAGGGTTGTTCAGTCAATGACTGTGCTAATTAGCAGGGCCCCAAGGACAGTGGCTCTCAAGGTGGCCAATTCACACCTGAGGGATGCGCCTGGAGACCTGCAGACCGGTCAGTATCTCCTGGCTGCTGGCATGTGAATCATGTGACCAGCTCCAGTCTGGGAGACCCCAGAGGTATAGAAGTGCCATGAGGCGGACTCCATCTGGTCTTCAGTGCTGCTGCTGATCCCAGATGCAGCCTTGCAAGGGGCAGCGAGCGGGAAGGATTGCCGACCCGTCCTGACAGGGGCTGGACACCGGAGACGGCTAAGCTGGCCGTTCGGAACATCTCTGCTAAGAGCCTGCATCCAGAACTGGGTGACTGGTGCATGTAACGTATTCTCCTTCACAACCTGACTCTCAGCCTTCGCTTTCTTTTGTTAAGAAACCCTTAGATGGTAGATTCTAAAGGCCTGGCCCAGCGGGCTCTTGTGGGTAAGGTCCAGAGTGGAAATTGACCGGGAACTGGGGCTGGTTCTTTGGGACCGGGAGGGCCCGTTGGGGGTAGGTGAGATGGGGTTCTAGAACCCCTCACCTGCGTTAGGCCCGGGGCTGACTGTGGCACGGGGAGAGCTGGGGTGTCTGAGGGGTTTTGCTCGTGAGGCTTCCTGCCGGCCGGATTGGCAGCTGGAGCGCTCTGTGGGACTGGTGTGTGGCCTGTTTGGAAGGTCTCCAGTCTGGGGCTGCAAGAAGCCCTGGTTCTGAGCAATTCGCCCTCAGCGGACGCCCTCAGCCATGCCCAGACCCGGCCCGGTCTCTCACAGGTCGGGATTTCCCAGGAGCGGCAAGGCCCAGGCCAGCCAAGAGATCTGCCCTGGGGGCCGCCAAGGGAGCCCGGGGCTGCCGGCACCTCCAGGGACCCCGCAGCGCAGGGCTGTGGCTTAGTGCAGAGCCGAGGCGCCCGGTGGAGTTTGAGCCTTTGCTCCTGGGGCTCCGTCTGCCTCCCGGAATAGCCCCAGCCCAGCCGGCAGCGGCGGCAATGGCAGCGAGGCTCCCTGCACGGGAGACACTGGCGCTCAAAGGTGCCGGGGCCTTGAGCCCTGGCCTCCGAGGGCTGAGCAAGGGCCATTTCCAGAGGCTCCCCCCGCCACCCTCGTGGCCCCTCGGGCCCGGCCCCGCAACCCCCCCACCGCCCTCGTGGCCCCTCGGGCCCAGCCCCGCAACCCCGCCGCCCACGTGGCCTCGGGCCCGGCCCACAGCCCCTGCCGCCTCGTGGCCCCTTGGGCCTGGCCCCACAGTCCCCGCCACCCTCGTGGCCCCATGGGCCCGGCCCCGTACTTCCCCGCCGTTCTCCAGCGCAGCGAGAGGCGGGGCCGGGCGGAGCGGGCAATTCCCCCCTTTCCCCGCCGGCGAGGAGGGACTCACCTTCCGGCCAGCTTCGTTGTTGTGCAGGTTCATGGCGGCTCGGGCGTCCTGCCCCGTCTCCAGCGCATCCACAAACTGCTTGGAAATGGCCTCCCCAAAGCCCACGTTGTCGCTGCAGCCGCCCCACAGCCAGCCCTGGCCCCCTGCGGAGAGACGCGAGAGGGGCAGTGCCAGGGGCGCCCGCAGCAGCCCGGTCCCTGGGCAAGGGGCTCTGCTGCAGGGGTTGGGGAGCCGCCGGGGCACTGGGCGCAGTGGACACTGCTAACGGCTTGGACACGGCTCCCGCGAGCGCTCCGCCTCTTCCCCTTTCCTCGTGGGGCCGCGACGGGTGTCCGGGACCAGGGCTCAGTCGGTCCCGGGCTGGGGGCGCTGGAGCGTCTCCCTGCCAGAAGCCGACGGAGCGCGGCGGGCGGCGCAGGGCCTCACGGGCAGGTTGAAGAAGGCCCCGCGGGGACCGGTGCACAGAGGCAGTCCCGGGCGGCTGGCCTGCCTGCAGGGAAGGAAGGAGCTGGCGGCCGGGAGCTAGAGGCGAGGCGTGTGGAGCGCGGGTGGCAGGAAGCAGCACGTGCGCTTGGAGGTAGGAAGAGGCCCAGGCAAACAGTGGCCTGTCTGAAGGAGCAGCCTTAGCTGCCTCCCGCAGGGTTCCTGGCCTGGGGCAGGCCTAGAGGAACAAGGGAAAAGCCGCTGTGGGGTCGTGCGAAAGCACAGCCCTTCCCGTCACCTGAACTAAGGGAGAATCGCCATTAGCAGTGTTGGGGCTATGACACATACATGGGCAGTTCTGAGTCCACGCAGCAAGTGCCATGGTGCAGTTAGGCTAGCCAGCTCAGTGCACTAGCCAGCAGGCGTTGTTCACCCCTCGGGCTGCCCCAGGGCTAGCCGTGTCTGGACCCCACCTGGGGCTGACCACAAAGTTCCCGAGCGTGGGAGCTCCGGGTGGGAGTCTGGAGACCCCCCCGCTAAGCTCAGTGGAGGCGCTAGGGGGGAGGGGCCTGGCTGCCTGCTGCCTTGTAGCTCTTTGGCTTTTTAAAAGCCACACTCACTGCAGTGAGCAGTCCAACCCCCTGGGGCCCGCAATCCTGCTCTGGACAGGCCGCGGATCAGCCGCTGGCCCCCCGAGGACGCCTGAATCCCACCAGCCCTGGGAGAGGCACATGAGCCAGGGCTGGGCAGTGCTGCACACTCAGGGCTTGCCCCGCTGGCCCCGGACACCCTGTGGGCCCGGGGCCGAGGGCAGCGCGACTCCCCGGCCGCTCACCCAGCTGCCCGTTGCGGGAGTCGTCGCAGCCGCAGTTGTCGAAGTCGCCGAGGCTGCAGTTGCGCGTCAGCGTGTACATGACGCCGGCCGAGCTGATGGCGTGGACAAAGGCCGCCTCCCGGTTGGCTGCCAGGAAAGCAGAGGGGAGAAAGCGCTAGGGGCCTCGCGTCGGGCGCCAGGGAACACACCCAGCCCCCGCCCCGCCCCGCCCCCGCCACTGGCGCCCGCACGCGGAGGGCGGAGAGCTGGCAAAATGCCATCCAGGCTGGGTGGGGACAAAGGGGCGCCGGGCCGGGCGGGCACAGCAGGGGCACCGAGCCTGGCGGGGACAAAGGGGCGCCAGGCCAGGTGAGGACAAAGGGGCGCCGGGCCAGGCGAGGACAAAGGGGCGCCGGGCCGGGCGGGCACAGCAGGGGCGCCGGGCTAGGCGAGGACAAAGGGGCACCGGGCCAGGCGGGGACAAAGGGGCGCTGGCTGGGTGCGTCTCGGCCCTGGCCTCACCAGCGTGTCTCAGCTGTGAGCTGCAGGGGCCGTGGCTGGGGCAAGGCAGCGGTCTCCGTGAACAGCCGTGGCCTCTGCGGGTGGCCAGCCGGAGCCCGTTGTGATGACGGCCCCGCCCTCTAGGCCCGGGGCTGAAACTCCCGGCTCCCCTGCCTGGGGGCCCCGCAGCTAGCCGGGGGGGTGTCTCCAGGCCCAGCTGGGCTGGATCTGCTGGAGGTGAAAGGCCTGCGAGTTCATTGCCAGCTCCCCTCCCCAGCCCTGGCATCGAGTGCCAATCCCCAGGAGCCAGCTCGCCGGCCCCGTCCCAGCCCCTCGGGCCAGAGGCAGTGAGCCTGGGTAGCCGGGGGAGTCTGGTCTTGCTGCTGCTTGCCGGGGGGAGGGCGGAGCCCTGTCCATGCCCACCCTGGCAGGCCCCAGCACCCTGCCCACATGCAGTGGCAGGAAAGCAGGGCCGGGCAGCAACAGCACCTCAGCCCCTGGCAGCCACTGGCCCGAGCAGAGCCCTGGAGACGTGTCTCGTCAGCCCGTTCTCTCTCGTCCCCGCCCGCCCCGCTGTGCCCCAAGGGCAGAGCCACGGCTAGCACAAGCCAGCTCCTCCTGCCGGGCTTCCAGCCCCAGCCGTGTGCATAGGTGCCCAGGGCCACTGGGGACTCAGCCGCACACAGCGGTGCAGGCCATGGTCCAGCTGCAGCCCCGTGGGCGATGGCTGCCATTCCATGGCGCAGGCTGTGGTCTGGACACAGCCCCATGGGCAATGGCTGCCATGTCGTGGCGCAGGCTGTGGTCCGGATGCAGCCCCGTGGGCAATGGCTGCCATTGCATGGCACAGGCCGTGGTCCAGACGCAGCCCCGTGGGCAATGGCTGCCATTGCATGGCACAGGTCGTGGTCCGGACGCAGCCCCGTGGGCAATGGCTGCCATTCCGTGGCACAGGCTGTGGTCCGGACACAGCCCCGTGGGCGATGGCTGCCATGCCGTGGCGCAGGCCGTGGTCCGGACGCAGCCCCATGGGCGATGGCTGCCATGCCGTGGCGCAGGCCGTGGTCCGGACGCAGCCCCGTGGGCGATGGCTGCCATGCCGTGGCGCAGGCCGTGGTCCGGATGCAGCCCCGTGGGCGATGGCTGCCATGCCGTGGCGCAGGCCGTGGTCCAGACGTAGCCCCGTGGGCGATGGCTGCCATGCCGTGGCGCAGGCCGTGGTCCGGACGCAGCCCCGCGGGGCGGCGGCTACCATGCCGCGGGCGCAGGCCAGGGTCCGACGCAGCCCCGCGGGCGATGGCTGCCATGCCGCGGGCGCAGGCCGTGGTCCGACGCAGCCCGCGGGCGGCGGCTGCCATGCCGCGGGCGCAGGCCGTGGTCGGGACGCAGCCCCGTGGGCGATGGCTGCCATGCCGTGGCGCAGGCCGTGGTCCGGACGCAGCCCCGTGGGCGATGGCTGCCATGCCGTGGCGCAGGCCAGGGTCCGGACGCAGCCCCGTGGGCGATGGCTGCCATGCCGTGGCGCAGGCCGTGGTCCGGACGCAGCCCCGTGGGCGATGGCTGCCATGCCGTGGCGCAGGCCGTGGTCCGGACGCAGCCCCGTGGGCGATGGCTGCCATGCCGTGGCGCAGGCCAGGGTCCGGACGCAGCCCCGCGGGGCGGCGGCTGCCATGCCGCGGGCGCAGGCCGTGGTCCGGACGCAGCCCCGTGGGCGATGGCTGCCATGCCGTGGCGCAGGCCGTGGTCCGGACGCAGCCCCGTGGGCGATGGCTGCCATGCCGTGGCGCAGGCCAGGGTCCGGACGCAGCCCCAGAGCTGCAGGGAAGGATGTGCCCAGAGAGCCAAGGGAAGGGCTGCCAGGCAAAGCTGGGCCCGCGGGCGCTAACCTGTGGCGAAGGGGTCCCAGGAGCCGTGGCCCAGGCTTTCCTTACCGCTGCGCAGGCCGCCGTGGCTGGAGAGCTGCAGCGCTCGCCCGGGGCAGTTCCAGCGGTCCCACGCGAATTGGAACTTGCACTCCTCGATGCCGCTCTGGGCCCCGGCCGCCACGCTGCTGGAGTAGATGAGGTACGCCTGCCGGGAGGGCAGCGAGTCACCACGAGCCCTCCCGCAGCGGCACCCCCGCCCCGGCCTGCCCCCCCCACGGGCCAGGCTCTGGCGCAGCTCTCCGAGGGGCACTGCCGGGGCCATGTGCTCTGCCCGGAGCAGCACAAGAGGCACCCAGCTCAGCCGCACGCACGTGGCGGGGGTGGACAGCGCGGTGCGGGGTGTTGTCCCTGAGCAGCGCAGGACGGTCCCCCATGAGCCTCCCCGAATGGGATCCACGGGGACCTGCCTCTCCTGCCTCCCCGGGCGCAGGAGCAGAGGGCAGCGCGGCACTGGGGTCTCCCCGCTCAGCTGAGCAGCCCCCGGGCTGCAGGGCTCAAGGGTCGACGCTGCTCGGGGACCCCAGGTTAGCACCTGTTCAAACCCGGTTCCCAAGCTGGGGCTCCACTGTCTCCCTTGCCTGGTGCGGGCCCCGTCCGAGCACCCCCCTCCCACAGTGGCCCTTTGCTCCCGGTGCAGGGCGGGGAAACCCGACAGCCCCGTGCACAAAGGGAGTCAGCCTGTGGGGCCGCTTTGGCCCATTCCCACCAGTCCGGGGGGGCTGCGTCTACACTGCACGGCGATAGGGCACAGGCGTGGGCCCTGGTCCAGCACGGAAGGGGGGGTAGCGTTTGAACACTGGGCTTACGTGGCAGTGCAGACGTACCTATAAAGCCAGCCTGCCATCACGTGTAGTCACTAGTGCCATGCGGCCTAGTGGCTAGAGCAAGCACAGAGACTTGGAAGGCCAGGCTTCTATTCCCAGCAGGGGCTATATGATCTCGGGCAAGTCATGTCCCCTCCCCGTGCCTCAGTTTCCCCCTGTAGGACATGGGGGATCATGATACCGACCTCCTTTGTAACGTGCTTCGAGATCTGCAGACGAAAAGAGCTAGGTATTATTGTAACTTGCGAGGTGCAAAGGGGGTGACAAAACAGCCGTGCGGCGTGTGGCAGACGTGTAAATCACCACGCTGCCCTGTCCCCATGGGCTCGAACTCATGCTGGTGCCACAGCCTCGTGTTATCACGTCTGTGCACGGGGAGTGTGAAACGCTACCCCCGTCTCAGTGAGTGGAGAGCTCCCATGGGACCTTTCCACACCTGCCTGGTGCACACCCCTGCTGACTGCCAGGGGCCTGTGCCTGATGGCCCTGGGCTCTGCGGGCAGCCTGGCATGGCAGCCTTGGGCAAACGGGCCCCCCCTGCTCCAGGGTGCTGGGGGCTGGGGGAGCAGCAGCTGACCTGGGTTACGGGGGAGATAGAGGCACCGGCGTCAGTGGGCACCGTGCCGGGATCTGCCCCCGGACGGCTGCCAGGGTTCCCAGCAGAACTGGGCGCAGGCTGGCAGCGATGGGCACCACACAAGCCACCGCCTCCCCCGCCCCCGCGGCCCGTGCCCGGGGCAGGCTGCGCTGGGCGGCCAGGGCGCAGGCGGGGGAGGAGCGAGCAGGGCTGAGTGGGTCCCGCGTGCAGACCAAAGGGATTTCTCTTACCTTGGGGCCGGTCATCAGGAAATTATTCACTGACCTGGAAGAGAGAGAGCAGCCTGAGTGCGGGGGAAGCCTGCAATTCTGCAGCACCCTGGGCCCTGCAGCCACCTCCCAGCCTCTGCCTGGGGCCCTCCGCAGCAGGATCGACCCCCCTGTGCCCACCCCTGCCTGGGACCAGCCATCCAGCCCCTCTGCCCTGCACCCTGCCCCAGCCAGCACAGCATCTGGGCCCCGGCAGGAGCGGGCGGGCAGACCGGGGAGCCCCGCATCTAGGGGCACGCCCTCACCTCCTTGCTGGGCCCTGCCCCGCAGCCTGGAGCCAGGCAGCGCAGCTGCAGCGATGCCAGCGCCCGGCTCCCGCTCCGACTCGCCTGCTCAGCCCCGGCTCTGGGAGCAGGTCACGGAGGGTCCCTGCTCCCCATGTGGCTCGAGCCCTGGTGAGGGCAGAGCAAAGCGCCCGGGACCCTGGTCTGGGCGGAGACGCCGCCGCGCGCCGAACGCCTCCCGCCTGCTGCTGCTCGCCGGCTAAGCAGGAACACGCGCCCCAGTCATTGCGGGGGCCCCGTCCAGGCTAGGGGCCCTGCCTTCCCCTCCCTCTGCGTCCAGCACGCCGCCAGCGAGCCAGGACACTCCAGTCCAGCGCCGGCGGCAGCGGCTGCAAAGGCCCCGGCTCTCTACGGAGCCCAGACCGTGCGAAACGGAGAGACAAGCAGGAGGGGGCAGGCGGAGGAGAGGGAAGGAAGGCCGGCCTCTCCCGCCATCCCAGGGCCAGCAGGAGAGCTGAACCTCCTCGCTGGCATGGCGGGCCACTGCTTCCTCGGGGGGAACCCCGCGCCCATCCGAGAGGCGCCGGTTTGGAGCAGGGACCCTGGGCGGAGGCTGCAGCAGAGGCCGGCCCGGCAGGAGCGCAGGGCTACCCAGGGCAGGTGGTCAGCTAGATCCGCGACCCAGCTCCGCTCGCCCCTCCCTTCGGCCGCAGGCAGGAGGTTCCCGGGGGTTAGGGATGCCAGGGGACATCCCTGGGGACCCCGGCCAGGCCCAGCAGCCTCTGGCGGGAGGTGCTCAAGCTGCAGGAGGTTTGGTAGCCAGGGCGGGGGCGGCCTGGGCAGGGGGAGGGCTGTTCCGGAACGGACGAGCCGATGGGTGGCAGGGGCACTGGACACGCCAGGGCCCAGTCTGAGAAGCCAAGAAGGTTAATGCCAGGGCCAGCATCTTTGTGCGTCTCCTTCGCCCGCCTGAGCTAGCCGGCCCTGGGCTGGCCGTGCCGGGGCGCTGTGCAGCCCAGTGCCCGTGGGGATGGCTGTGATGTGAGACTGGCACTACCCAGCCCAGCATGTCTTCCCTGTTTGCAGACGCAAGCGGCCGCAGAGCCCATTCCCAGGCCCACCCCTCTGCCGTACACCGGCCCAGTTCCTGCGTCTCCGCGCCCTCCCTATGGGAGAGCAGCCTGCAGGCCCAGGCCGGGTCATGGCCAGCCCTCAGCGGGTGTCAATCCGCACCGCTCTTCTGACTGTCGCGGGCCTTTGCCGATTGACACTCCAGTCCGGAGGTCTGGCCCGGGGTGTTTCACTCACGCACAGAAAGGCGGCTCTGGTAAATGCTCCGGTGCTGCAGCAAAGCTGACGGCTGTTCCCAGAGCCCTCCTGCTCCTCCTCCCGTCCCCACCGCGCGTGCCAGGCAAGCACGCCAGGGCCAAAGCAGAACCAGAGGCGCTCAGGAGTCAGACGGAGCAAAGCCTCTGGGGTCTCGGCCCACGCCTGCCCCCTTGTCCAGACTAGGACAAGTTGTTCCGTAGCCAGCGACATAGAGGAGCCGGCCCGGGTGCAGGTGCGGGTGCAGTGCTTAGCTGCATCCTGGTTGACAAAATTCCAGCCTGGCAAATGAGCGAGCCAGCCCTCCCCGAAGCCACCGGCAACCTCCACCAGCCGTGGATCCAGCCGAGCGCATGTCCCACGGCCAGAAGCCGCGCTTTGCTTGTGCTTACGCCTGTCTGGCTGGGACGCCCAGCAGAGCCACACTAGCTGCAAACGAGGCCGGGAATCCGGAGCCTGGCTGGCTTGAAGGGATTTCTCCTCGAGGGACTCGCTTACGAAAAAGGCTCTGAATGAGTTACGCCTATTTCCCTCTTGCTTTACTTATTGCAAGACCAACCAATGGACCCAATTCAGTCCCTAAGCCGCTCGCTCGCAAGAAAACCTCCCTTCCAGCTTCGGAATACGGCAGGCCGGCGACACTGGAAACTCCTGGCAACAACAGCCATGGAAGAATAAAGAGCAACCAGGACAAACTGCAAGGCGAGAGCCGGACCCGTTACTGCCAAAGGCTGCAAAAGGAGACCCGGCTTCTTAGCATTTGGGGCTTGATGGCCCTTTTTCCTTTCCACTTGTCCTCCCTTTCCTTCCCTCGCCGTAGCTCACAAGGAAGGTAACCCCACGCTCTGTTCTAGCCCAGGCACCGTCCAACACAGCCGCAGCGGCCCGAGCTCTGGCCCACACCCCGGCTGAGAAAAGAACGTGGATTCAAAGGCATTAAAAACAGCCTCCCTGCCCAAGCCCCAGTGTCCTGTCTGCGCCGAGGGCTAGAAAGCGAAGTCGTGCTCTTTGGCAGCTGCCGGACGGGGCGAAGAGCGGCGCGGAATGGAGGCAGGAGCAGTCTACGGCATTCATGCACCTGCCTGTGTTGTGCAGGGCAGGGAGTGCCGTTAGCAGCTAGATGTGAAGTAGTCCCTGCAACCCCCGGCTCCCAGGCTGGCGGTGCCGGTCCGGGAAGCAGGCTGCCCGTGGCCCCGGCTTTTCCGTGCCTTGGAAGGTTTCCAAAGACACAGGGGGCATTTAGGCAGGAAAGTCGTCAGGGGACAAATGCTTAACTCCCATTTGTGTCCTGAGCGATCCCTAACATACCCTGATGCTCTTCTTCACCCTCCTCTAAGCCTGCTCGCGGGGCCGAGGGGTATGGGCGCGGGGGACAGCCCAGACAGGGGGAGCTGCTGCGGAGCGTCACTGCCGAGTAATGCCTCTTGCTACCGAGGAAGGAGTTACCTCTGCCGTGGCACGGACAATGGCCCGGGTCTGCCGGGTGCGAGGGAGGAGGGAAGGCGCGAGAGGCTGCCCCGTTGTGTGCGGCAGAGCGGAGGCAACTCTCGGGCGGTTCCTGGGGGGCATTCCCGACTCGGGGCGCCCGGACCTTGCTTGTTCTTCTTTTCATCCGTGAATAGGTCCGGCGCCGCGGCAGCCGGCGGGTCCTGGCTGCGCAGGGGGCTCCCTGCTGGGTGGGAATGAGCCAGCTCCCCAGCGCGGGGTCCCCGGGGCAAGGAACGGAACCAGGGGGCAGGACGGGGACTTTAGCCCTGCCAGGAATTTCAGATGGACAAGCCCCCCCAGCTCAGCCCCCCAGCTCATCCTCCCCCCTGCCAGGGCCGGGCAGGCACCTGTCGTATTGGGGGTGCGGCTGTGCTCTGGGGACCCCGGCAATGAAAGCGAAAAGGACCGGGCACGGCTGCCTGTTCGGGGCGGCTCGCTGGGCTGCCGGGGTTGCCGGGGCCGGATGATGGGGCAGGGCTAGTGAGCCCAGGCCCCCGAGGAGCCAGGCTCCAGCAAGCTGCGCCCCAGAACCCGTCATTAGCCCGTAACGCTGCGCGCCAGCCGGCTCCAGTGAAGCCTTCGTCTCGGGCGAGCCCAACACGCGCCTGTCAGGGCAGCAGCTGCCTCTGGCTCTCAGGGATGCAGCCGTCGAGGTGGCTGTTCCGCCCCGGGGAACCCGAGCTCCTGGCCCCTCATTGGGCTGGGAAGCAAGACATCCGGGGAGACTGGGACAATGCACACACTGGGCCCTGGCTCTCCCCTTGGCCTTCCACCCAACTGGAAGTGACGGGCAAGGTGCCCCGCGTGGTCCTCAGAGGCGTTCGGCACCCGCTGGGGGTCAGTGGCATTTAGAAGGGGGCGAGTCTGGGCTCCATCCGGACCAGGCCGAGGGCGCCGGGGCAAACGCCGGGGCGAGAAGGCGAAAGGAACCCGCGGCGCAGTCCCTGGGGCGCACCCCGGCCACCTGCCCGCGCCCAAGCGAGACGCGCAACTTACCAGGCCTGGCAGAAGCAGAGGAAGGAAGCGAGAAGGAAGGTGCATAGATAAGGGTCCATGTGAAGCGGAATCCAGATGGCGAGGGGAGAACGCGGGCTCAGGTCCCGGGCGATCCCAGGCCAGCCAAGGACGGGCTAGGGCTGCTTTCCCCCCGGCACTCCCAGTACAATAAGGAGCTGCATGTCCCCTGAGTCCCAACTTCTAGGGAGGGTGGCCAATCCCAAAGAGAGCTCACGGGGGTGGTGGGATGGAGCCGCAGAACGGCCGAAGAAGAGATTATCTACTTAATTAAAGAGTTTTTTTCCCTAAGTCCTTCAGCCAATCAGGACACAAGTGCCAGAGAGCGCCTGAGCTGATCAAAAGAACACCCCAGGTTCCGAGAAGACAAATGCCCCACCAAAGGGATAAGAGGGGAAATAAAAAGGCAGAAAGAAAGAGACAAAGCAAATCCCTGCAAACACTCCCTGGATGCAATCTCCACCAGCACCCCCGCCTCTGCAGCCCCCCAAAGGCAGCGGGGGAGGCTCGCCTGGCCGCCGGCCTGCAGGGGACGGGCATGCGCGGGGCAGGGAGAGCGAACCCTGCCTGGCTCCAGGCGTGGGGGCCACCCCGCTCCGGGCCAGCGTGGGCACCCAGAGGCCCCGGGCGGGCCCCGGCGAGGGCGCGTCACTAGTATCCCTGCTGAGCGACGAGCAGCCAGGCCCACTCCTAGAGCCAAGTGGCCTTCCTCTTTCGGTGACCTTCCGAGAGCCCTGTCTCCCCAGCCTCCCCTTTGGAGCACGCCCTTCTCTGGCCGGCCCCGGGGCGCCCGTCTCACCCGCTCCCTGCACGCCCGCCTGCAAGAGGGGACCCCGCCGGCGCCGGGCCTGGCCGCCTCTCACCCCCTAGCTGCTCTGAGCAGGCCCCTGGCCTTGTCCCAAGGCCCCTGGCCTTGTCGCAGCCGCCCTGCGGACGGGGCACCCAGCCACCTGGCCCTCCTGCTGAAGGCGAATCCCCTTACAGAACAGGGGCTCTGACACAGCTGCCGAGCAGCAGGCAGTGGTGATTAGGCGCTAACCAGCTGTCACAAGGGGTATTCCTGCCTCTCTTTCTGCCCGTGACCCCTGGCCTGGGGCCACTCCTTTGATGCCCCCCGGCGGCACCCAGGGACGGACCCCTCCGCGGACTCACACACCCGCTGCGCTCCGCCTCCTGTCTGCCCGTCCACAGCGCTCACACCCACCCTGGCACAGCCTGCTCCTCGTGGCCCTGGCCCTGCTGCAGGGGAGGACTGGGGACTGTGGACGCCTGTCCGCAGCGCGCTGGGCTGAGACCGGTCAAACTCATTCCTGTCGGACCCGGTGCCCCGCCCGTGGGGGGAGAGGCAGCAAGAGCGGGAGAGCTGCCGCCTGTGCGGAGCAGGCTGGCTGCAAACTGGATGTTGCTAAGTGCCACTTCAGACGGCTGGGTCCCGTGATCTCAGCCAGGCCTAAGCCCTGACCTAGGTCACTGGGCAGCAGCCATGCAGCCTCCCCGCCCTCCGGAGGAGGAGGCTGACTGGGACCCTGCAAAGAGCCGCTCCAGGCTCCTGGCCCCGAAACCGTTGCTGTCCTGTATGCCTCGGGCACAGGGGGAACAGGCAGCCGTGGGGGGCCCTGCATTCTTGGGGCCTCGCATGCCGAGTGCCAGAGCTAGAGGGCCAGCAGCCCCGCTCCTCCACCCCCTTCTGCTCCCATCCCGGCCTGCTGCCTCTCCCTGCCCCAGTCCCCGCAGGTGGCTCTTCCCTGCCCTGCACGCCTGACGCCCACGCTACAGCTCAGAGCCCAGTGCTCAGCCAGGAAAGGACCGGGCAATCCTGCCACCAGCTCTTTAGCGTTAGCCCTGGCCAGCGGTGCAAGTTCTCACCATGCCTTATCACCCGTCTCCGGACAGTTGGCGTCACCCAGCGCCCTGTCACCTGGCGTCATGACGGGCGGCGTCTCAGCGTTCATTTAAGAAAACAGCACCTTTCCCACCCTCACGGCGGCAAAGACAAGCCCGGAAACTTGCCCCAAATGTGCCTTACAGGCTCAGAACCAGAGCAACAGAGAAAACCGCCCCAAAACGTACGATTCTTGTGCATAAGCCCAGGGCCTTCAAGCCAATCTCATCCTTGGGAGGGGGTCTGACACGTGAGTTTTGGATGCTCGAGGTTAGCCATGCTGCACCCTGAGGAAAGCTGCTGGGTGACACAGAACACCCCACATTTGGGCTGAGCGGAAATGAACATTTTTCGTTGTTTCTGGTGAACTGAAAAAGCCCCAGATGTGCCATTTATGGTTTCAGTGAAGTGCTGAGTGCTTTCTGCCCTTTTAAAATAAGTGAATAAAGGGAATGAACATTTCAAACCAAGGCTATGTCTACACTGCAGGCTTCTTGCGCAAGAACTTTTTGCGCAAGAGTTCTTGCACAAAAAGTTCTTGCACAAGAGCGTGTCCACACTGCCATGTGCTTTTGCACAAGAGCTTCCATGGCAGTGTGGATGCTCTCTTGCACAAGAAAGCTCTGATGGCCATTTTAGCCATAGGGCATTCTTGCGCAAGAAACCCCTGTTGCCCGTCCACACTGCCTCCTTGCGCAAGAGGGCTTATCCCTCGTGGGGAGAGGAATAACCCTTGCGCAAGAAGCTCTCTGTTCCGACGCCTTACTGTAAGTTTACTTGTGCAAGAACGCACGTGCAGTGTAGACGCTCCGCAAGTTTTTGTGCAAGAATGTCTGTTCTTGCACAAGACGCCTTCAGTGTAGACGTAGCCCAAGAGTAATTTCTCATTGAAAAAAATCAGAACATTTCTTTGCAAGAGTTATCCAAACAAAGCATTGCAATTGTTCTCGGGATATTTCTTCAGCCAAAACGATGCGGCGACACCGTGAATTTGAGCATTTGCGCAGTGCTCCCCTTGACCTACATCTGTCTGGTGTTCATTTTGGCAAAAAGGAAAAAAAGCGTTGGCCTGGTTCCAGGGGCAGATGAGAGTTTTGCAGGGCCCAGGGCGCGGGGCCTATTGAAGCGCGGGGCCTGGGGCAGCCGCCCCACTCGCCCTGCCCTATATCCACCGCTGCCTGGCTCTAATATGGCAGGGCTTCTCCCCTCTCCTGCCGTGTGAAGCCAGGAGTCACACCAAACCAGGGCGAGAGCCAGGCTCTTATTCCTCCTGCCCGCACTGACTGGCGCTTTCGATGGACTCAGCCAGCCACTGCATGCAGCCCTCCCAGGGTCCTGGGAGCAGAGGCCCAAAGCATTCAACTGGCCCCAAGACACTGACTTCCCGGGGAGTTAGGTGCCGGAGTACCTCTGGGGACCTGGGACACGCTGCAGCCCAGAAGAGACCCCTGTGAATGGCAGGAGCAGCTCCCCTGTGCCAATCGCAGCCTTAAGACCCACCCAGCCCCACACTGGCAGCTGACCAGAGCCTGGTAGCTAACTAGCCCCCGGGCGACTGACCGCTGCCAGCCCAGCGGGGCGGGAGAGGCCTTCATCCGCGCCTCCACTGCTCTCGCCGCAGGGGCGTGCCGGAGGGGGCTCGGGGCTCTAGGCATAGGGAGCAGGGCCTGGGCAGGCGCTTGCCCGGATGCAAGGAGAAAGCCCTGGCAGGCTGGGAGAGCTCTGCGGAGCTGGGAAGGGGTGTGCAGACAGGCCGGGGTGGGGAGCGGTGCAAGGGGCAACCAGAAGCCTGGGGAGCAGAGCTTAGCTGCTCACCACAGGGTCCCTGGGCTGGAACCCAGCGCAGGAGGGGCGGGTTCTCCTGCCAGCCCCCAGGAAGCACTGTTTGCCCCGGCTGCACGGCCCAGGCCCCCGGCTGCAATCACTGGCGGAAGCCCAGGGGAAAGGGGCAGCAGGATGCCAGGCCGAAGACGCGGCAGAAGGTCCTGGCGCAATGGTCTATGGGGCTGGCCCTGACCGCTGAGTCATGCAAGGCAGATCATGACACCTGGGGGCAGCTGTGGCAGGAGGCACCGGACTGGGAGAGCCTGCTACACCCAGCTGGGAGAGCCCCAGCTACAACCGGCCCCAGAATTACACCCACTTACCCCCGGCCAGCCTCTAAATTGTCTTTGCCTCACGCGGCTGTGGCACAGTAGGGGGGCTGTCTGCTCTGTGACCCGGGGTCCCCTGCGCTGGGATGGGAGATTCTCACTGACTCTCCCAAATGTGTATTAACCCAGACACCCAGGCTCAGCCTCCCAGGGAGAGCCAAAGGGAGGAGGGCGGAGACCAGCACCTGGCTGGGGGGCAGGGCTGGAAGAGGGTTTTAGTTTCTGTCTGGTATCATGGAGGAAGCAGCCTAAGCAACGGGCTGGGATTTAGGGGCCCAGTCTCCCCCATCTCCAGGGGGGCTGAGGCATCCTAGCCCTGCCCTGTAACCAGATTACATCTGTGCTGTGCTGTATCCTGGAGAAGCAATAGACTCCCTCTATTCTACTGGCTGGCGGAGTCTGTTCGTGCCACAACGGGGGTGCAGGAGGCGGGGGAACCCCAACGCGCCGCCACAGCGGCTCTTCCGGAGCGGTGTGTGGAGACAGCCTGGAGTCGTTACAGCCCTTCGACGGCCCTGCTTGAACGCCCAGGGCCCAGGACCTCGCCCTGCCCAGGCCGCCACGAAAGGGATAAAACATGGTGAGCTCTCTCCGCCCAACGTGCCCGAAGATGGCACACGGCCCCCAAAGGGTCCAGGGCAGCTCTTTAAAAAGCCAGCAGCCGGCCCACGTGGTCAGTCTAACAAGCACCCCGCGTGGTCCCAAGGTCTCAGGAAATTGCCCGCAGGGGGCTACAATTCGCCCTTACGGTATCTAAAAGGCCGTTGCTGGCTACTGCAGGGGATGGAGTTGCACCAAGAGCTGTCGCATGTCTCTAGAGAGCGCCTGTGGCGGGCCGTGGCGCTCAGTGCAGTGTGAAAGGGGCCACCCAAGAACGCCCACGTGCCAAAGGAAGAGTCAGAGGCGGCCACGAGCACAGCCTGGTGGCTCCAGCAGGGCTGCACGCTGGACTCCAGGCCGGGGCCGCTCGCAAGCCCCTGCTAACCCGCACGTCGGGCGCCCGCCTCCCATGTCGCTTCACTGCCAGCCCCAACCACGGCGGGGAGGCCAACGCTGCACAAAGGCCTGCGAGGAGCCAAAGCGCGTCCCAAAGGTGCCCGCCAGCTGCCCCCAGCACACCCCAAGTGTCTAAAATGGCTTCCAAACAGGGCACAAAATGGGGCGGTGGGGGGGCCACTGCCCCGTCCTGGCCGAATGCCGAAAGCAGGCTGGGGGGGGGTCTGCGCAGAGCCCCGGCCAATCAGGGAAGGGCTGAGAGGAGCCAATCAGGGCGTAGCTTGCTGGGGCAGCCCTGTATATAAGGAGCTGCCCAGCAGAAAGGAGGCTGTTGGACCCTGGCCAGGGACGGTGCAGGGCCTGGTTCCCAGGGCAGGGCAGGGCAGACTAGACCAGACTAGGCTCGGTTCGGCTCGGCTCGGCTCGGCTCGGCTCCTGGGGCTGGAGAGGGAGGCTCCCGCCTGACCCCTGCCAGGCTGTGGCCTTACCAGGAGGGTGCGAAGTGGCCCAGGGAACTAGAGGCAGGGAGGAGGGTAGAGGGAGCAGGACAGGGCTCAAGCGGGAGGGTCTCTGGGTCGGGACCCAGAGTAGGGGATGGGCCTGGGTCCCCCGCACCCTGCGTCTGGCCACCATTGACGTGGGACCTGAAGGGCTGTGGCTGGCCCCCGGGGTGAGGGGCTAGACTGAGGCTGCAGCTGGCCATGGGGCAGGTGCCAGGCTCAGGACTGCTGACGCCCCCGGGAGGGGGTGAGACCCCCAGTGGTGGGCGCTGCCTGAGGGGGGCGGTGTCCCGAAGAGGGCACCGTGGGGCCAAGCGTGCACAGAGTGGGGTGAGGGGTGGAGCCCCGGCCAGAGGGAGGCGTCCCGCTGACAACAGAGTGAATTCCCACTGCCACCAGCAGGAGGCGCCGCGGCGGTGAGTCGACCCCCTGACGGGAGCCCCAAGCTGCCCCCAAACTCTCAGAAAGTGGCAAAGGGCGGGGGCCTTCCCCGAGCGACTGGAACAGGCCAGGCCTGTTAACAAGCAGCCCAAGCTGCGTGTTGCGAAGCTCTCATAGGGACCACAGTGTGCTCACGGGGGTCCCCAGGCTGCGCAGAGATCGGGCTGCTCCAAGAGAGCCCCAGGGAGGAGCCTCCGCCCCCGGCTCTTTCAGTAGGGTCCCCTTCTCGCTCCATCTTCCCTCCCTGACTCCCCCCAGCCTCACTTTCCCCAGCCTGGGTGCAGGAGGGGGTGAGGACTCTAGCTGGGGGTGCAGGGAATCATCCAGTGATCCCTCCCCCGTTGCCCATTGCCAGCCTCTGACAGAGGCCAGGGACACCCTCCCTGCCCAGCCTGGCTCAGAGCCATCGATGGATCTAACCTCCATGAATGTATGTAGCTCCTTCCTGAACCCTGTTCAAGTCCAGGCCTTCACAACATCCTCCGGCGAGGAGTTCCACAGGCCGACCGTGCACGGTGTGAAGACATGTTGCCTCTGGGTCGTTTTAAACCAGCTGCCCCTTCATTTCATTGGACGACCCCTAGTTCTTGTGTTATGGGAACAAGTCAATCACTTCCTTAGCCGCTTTCTCCACCCCAGCCGTGATTGTACAGAGCTCTGGCCTATCCCCCCAGTCGTCTCTTTTCCAAGCTGAACAGGCCCCGTCTTATTAGCCCCTCCTCCTCCGGCAGCTGTCCCAGCCCCTCAGCACCTTGGCTGCCTTCTCTGAGCCTGGGCCCTGCTGCTGGCCATGGTTCTGGCCAGGGCCGCGTGGTGGGCAGCGGAGGCTCCGTGCTCGGGGTGGGAGGAAATGGCTCAGAGGCACGTTCTAGCCTGGCCAGCAGGACACGCTCCCAGGGCGACAGGCGCCTGCAGCACAGGCTGGAATGGCAGGAGCCTGGTGCTGGGACATTTTAACCAGACGAGGGCACGTGGGGCAGGGCCCCACCCTGCACTGGGGCCGGGGCACCAGACTGTCACCTCACAGGCCTGCGAGGGGGCACGCTCCTCTGGGGGGTCCTAAGAGGGTCTGGGCCTAACCATTCCTGCTGCACTGGCCGGCAGCCCTGGGGCCCCGGCCGGGGAGGGGAGGGGGCCTGGGAGCCAGCAAGCAGCCAGGCCCAGGTGCTTAAGCACCAGCAGGAAGGGGCAGCTGTGGCCACGGGGGAGGCAGGAGCTGTGGGGCAGAGTGGGGAGCGGGGGCCGAGTTTGTTCCTCACACAGTGGGGGGAGCCCTGCCTGGGACTAGGGACTGCTGCAGCGGTGCCTCGCCACCTTGCCGGAGGGCTGCCCCTTTCCGACGCCTGGCGTGACGTGTGGACCCCACGTGTCCCCTCCTCCCTTAAAAAGGACTTGCTCACACAACCAGCCCTACCAGTGCAGGAGAGTGGCCGCGCTGGCTGGCGTCCTCATTGCCCTGCCCTGCCGGTGCGCTGCGGGCGCCGGAGCAAGGCGGTGTGGGAGCCCAGGCCGGCCGGCCGGCGCTAGTGCTCCAGTAGCCGCTGGAAGGCTGGGCCGCTCTCTGGGCAGCTGAGCGTGTCCTGGGAGCCCCCGCCGGGAGCCCCGGGGCTGTGAGCGCCCAGACTGAGAACCTCTGCTCCATGGGAACCGGCCTTCGCAGGGAGCGTGTAAAACCAGTGGCTGGCCTGGTAGCGCCGTGGCGGCTATCGGACACGCAGCGCTCGCGAGTCCCCGGAGCTGAGGGCGTGGCCGTGCCCATGGAACCCCTGGCGCTCCTCTGTCCTTGACAGTCCCTAAGGTGCTACAGGACCACGCCTTTCAGCTTCTTCCCAGGGGATGATTCCCATCACACCGGTCACCGCCGCAGCCACCAGGGGGCGCCCCAGGCCCGTGCGTTGGCTCACTGGCCCCTTGCCGAGGGATCGGGGTGGGACTTTCGGGGTGCTGCAGCCCCTCCCCCGGCCGGGCCCCTTTGGGGTGGCTGTGCAGGGCCCAGGGCCCAGTGCGGGTTTGGGGACTAGAGATGCTGCCTTGCCAAAGAGGGCCGGTTCCGATGCTCGCCAGCAGCCCAGCGGTGCCTGCGCACGGGGGCCGCTCTGATGATCGTGCAGGGACAGTTCTGTGCCTGGCACAGCCAAGGCCCACCTGGCGGCTGGGAACTGGCTGCAGATGCTAGAACTAACTTCTGAGCCGTGGCTGCTACGAGTGAGGCATTGGAGGGGGTCCGGGGGTGCGTGTGGGAGGGGGGGTGTACGTGGCTTTGTGTCCTTATGTTTTGGGGTGGCTGCTCTGGGGTGCCTCCGAGCTTAACCCATTCCATTTACAAACCCTGGGTTTTCCACTCTTGTGGCTTTTGTGTTTCCGAGTCTCTGGGCGGCGCTTGGCCCCCTTTCCCGGCTGTCGTTCCGCACCCAGGAGCGCTTGAATCAGGCTTGTGCGCACGAACGCTGCAATCACCCTGAGCTCAGGAGCCAAACTCCAGCTCTGCCGGGGCTCACAGCAACACCGCAGGGCCCCACAACGCCAGGGAGGCCAACAGTGGGGCAGGCCACGCCGGGCTCTGGCTGCTCGGCTGGATCTGATGGCGGCTAGACCAGAGGTGGCCAGGCCTACTGGCCCTCTGAGCGCCATGGACATGCTTCAGAAGGCCAAGCGCCACTGTGGGGCAGGCGGAGAATGGGCGGGGCTCCGTGTGTGGCGCTTTAATTGTAAAGGAGCCAAACGTGGCTAGCGAGCCACAGTTTGGCCACTCCTGGGCTCCTGCTGTCAGCTTTAATCTCCCTTCCCCCAGGCCAGGGGCTGTGGTCAGTGCTACCCATCAGACTGCAGCCTGGGAGGCCTGTGGGACCCCTAGAATGCAGCAAGTGCTAGACAACAACCCTACTAAAATCCAGTCACCCGACAACAGCTGCGTGGCACCCCTTGGCCACTCGAATTTCATGACAACAATGGGAATGGTACTCAGCGCCCACTGGCCTCGACAAGCTAAAGGAGACTCCCCGCTAACTACACCCAGTACAGGGCAGTGACGCGCGTGTGAGCAGCCTGCACTTGGCCCGGCAAAGGGCAGTGGTGGCCCAACAGCCGCTGCGCACAGTGCCTGCAGAGGGGGTTAGTCCTGGGCACGGAGCCCCCTGCAAATGATGCAACAGAGCTTGTGTTACTCGGGGAGCAGCTCACGGCGTCCGGTCCCCCTGCTCCCCGCTGTCCTTCACGCCCGCCAGCTCTGCTGAGTCAGCTGGGCTCTTCTGCCAAAACATCCCGCCCGGTAATCTTCAACGCCCCAGCCAGGAGGACTTTGACAGGCGTCTGGGGCACAGGCGGAGAGGGAGACCGGCCAGCTGCCAAAGTGAACGTTCGTGATGAAATCTCCACAAATAGCACCGCTGGCAAAGCCACAGACAGGACCCCTCCGAAATCCTGGGCGAGAGCCGCCCGTGACGGCTGCTGTGGAACACGCGGAGGGCTTCCTGTCCTCACAGCCCTGGGCTCCTGTCACGTAGGGCAGAGGGCCCACGGCGGCCATCTCTGAACAATAGGCACGGTTGGCCTGGGCCCGTGGCCGGGTCCCAGGCCTGGTGATGCTGGGTGCAGGTTTACCACAGATGTGGGAGAGGCCCTGCTCCCCCAAGGGGTGTTTTCCAGCCCCCAAGGGGCTGCCCTCGACCAGCAAGCTCGGAGTGGGAGCACTCAAGCCCCAACAGAGGGGCACCCCACAAGGAAGGAGCCGGGCTACCATAGGAGAGGGGGCTTTTCGCTGGGGGGCGGCTCACAGATGAGACTGGCTCTTGCAAGCCGGGTCACTAGTAAACGCCACAGTCGGACGGGCTTCACGGCAACAGCCGGGTGTACTAGCCCTCACCGCCTGTTACTGGCGAGGCAGGGAAGGGCCAGCTCCACCTTGCCGTGATTCCTGCCCCTCACCCTGGGACTGGCATTCGCTGCAGAGCCCTGGTAGGGGCCACCAGCAGGGCTTGAACCAGGGCCAGTGGCACTGACACCACCCCCTAGCCAGGGCCCCTGTGGGCACAGCCCAGGGGTCTCCTTCCGCCAGGGCTTGGGCCCTAGATTGGCTCCCCGCCCCACCCCGGACACCCCAGGGCCATTCTATAGGGCATGCAGGCAACAGCGTGGGGCTGCTGTAGCTGCCCAGTTCCTACCCTGAGCTTCATTTGGGCCTCGTCACCGGAGCTGGGCCCTGAAACCCAACAACTCTGCTCAGCGTCAGGTCTGACCCTGCTCTGACCATTGGTCTGGACTGCCCGTGTCGGGGCCCGACAGTCTAGAGCGCCAGCCAAAGGCACCGACTCCAGGGCTGCAGTGCCCATGGGAAAACATGAGCGGGCACTGAGCAGCCGAGCTCAGCCCCCGCCCCAGGCTCTCAGCCGCTGGTGGCCATGCTGGCCAACCCCTCACTCCTGCCCACCCCATACCGCTTGGGATGCTCTGGGAGGGAGGGAGGGGGAGGAGCAGGGATGTGGTGCGCTGGGAAAGGGGGGGCATGGGGCTGAGTGGGGAGGGAAGGGGCGGGGCTGGGGCATGGGGCTGAGTGGGGTGGGAAGGGGCGGGGCTGGGGAAGGGGGCATGGGGCTGAGTGGGGTGGGAAGGGGCGGGGCTGGGGAAGGGGGCATGGGGCTGAGTGGGGTGGAAGGGGCGGGGCTGGGGAAGGGGGCATGGGGCTGAGTGGGGTGGGAAGGGGCGGGGCTGAGTGGGGGTGGGAAGGCGGGGGCTGGGGAAGGGGGCATGGGGCTAAGTGGGGGGTGGGAAGAGGGGGCATGGGGCTGAGTGGGGTGGGAAGAAGCGGGTATGGGGCTGAGTGGGGGTGGGAAGGGGCGGGGCTGGGGAAGGGGGCATGGGGCTAAGTGGGGTGGGAAGAGGGGGCATGGGGCTGAGTGGGGTGGGAAGAAGCGGGTATGGGGCTGAGTGGGGTGGGAAGGGGCGGGGCTGGGGAACTGAGGGGCATGGGGCTGAGTGGGGTGGGACGAGGGGGCGGGGCTGGGGAGGGGGCATAGGGACAGGGTCTGGGCAGAGGAAGAGTTGCACACCCCTGGGCTCGAGGGGAAATCGGCGCCTGCAGCTGTGACCACAGACCTAGTTTTGGGATCTGAGCCTTTGGGGAGTTGAGCTCAGACCCAGCTGTGAGCCAGGTGCTGGGTGTGGGCCCCTGGCTGGGGCAGGTGATCCCAGCCTGGGCTTACTACAAGAGAAGCCGGCTCCTCTTGGAGGAAGGGGCTGGGTGATTTTCTGGCCCTGAGGGAGGGCAGCCTGGAAACTGAAGACAGGCCCAGTGCAAAGGCCGGGCTAGCGGGGGCAAAGACCAGGATCCGAGGGGGACAGCCGCAGCGCTGTGGGGAAACAAACCAGGATGCCATTGGTGTGAGCTCCCTAGGCAGGGTGATAAGAGCGGGTGTTGAGCCTGGGAAAGCAGCAGGCTGAATGCTGTTAAAAAGATCCTGGGGCTATTGCAAGAGGAGCTTTCGGATGACTGTAAAACTAAAGAGCAAGCTGGCAAAACCGCGAGACCCACTGGTAATGTTGCCAGTACCGGCGTATTTGCCTGAACTGCAGGGGCACTAGACGCCGGGCCAGCAGAACTGGCCGCGAGCAGCCAGCCAGAAGCCCAGGAGAGCAGAAGCAAGTGACTAGCTAATGGTCCAGGATGGTCAGCCGTGGCCAGCTGCACTGGCTGCGTTTCAGAGAGGGACTCTACCTGCAAAGGCAACCCTTGGGTGTCCGAACTGGGAGAACGAGCGAGACGCCTGGGGCGTGCCACGGCGGTGTGTGATGGGCAGTCAGGCTATGGTAAAGGGGGCGTTCCGGTGCCAACGGGCCCGAGAGGACAGAGGAGTATCCCGCAGGATAGCGACAGTCTGGCTTGCGCCGGGGGCAGCACAGCAAGGCAAGCTGCCGAGAGAGCACAGACGACAGGCTGGGACTAGATTTCTGATGGGGAAGCCAGGAGGAGCCTCTCAAAGTGTCAGGCAGGGCCGCAAGAGGCGCTGGGCCAGGAAAAGGGGCCGCGGGGCCGCGCAGGCAGCGTCCCGTAAAGACTACGCCGCAGGGCCGAGTGCAGGTGAGGCTGGAAAACCAGGGGGGTTGCTGCTTTTATGACCAGAGCGAGAAGTTGTCTGTCACAGACGGGGGGGAAATCAGGAAACACCCCCCCCCCCCCCCCCGCAAGATTATAGCAAGCGCAGCAGAAGCGTGTCTGTCTGCACTCGGAGGGTAAGCCTGCAGTGCTGCTGGAGGCTACTGGCGCACTGTCACTAGCTGTGCCTTGTTGCAAGGTGCCCTTTGCTGGGCACCTGCTCAGGAACTATCCTGGAAATGAAAACTAGCCCAGGTGGGGGGAGGAGAAAGGCAGAGCCGGAAGCGTGGGCCGCGGGTGAGGCCTGAACCGAAGTGAGCAAGGGTTCTGCCATGAGCAACCGGCCCTGTCCCAGCCGATGCCTGCCTGCCAGTCAGTGTCCAGCACATGAACTCGGCACCGGCATGGCTAAAGCACACGGGCCACGCCAACACCTTCCACCAGGACACCCCAAGCTGCAGGCGGTACAACAGCGGGACAAAGCGGTGCCAGGGCAGGTGAAATGTGTTGTCTGAAGTACCGGGAGGAAAGTCCAAGGGGCAAGAGAGGTGTCACGCAGGAGAGGAGAGGGGAGGTGTGTCAGCCTGTTTGTCACGGTCTATAAACACGGGGTACCTCAGCTTAACTCTTTCTCCGGCCTAGGGGCAGTGGCAGACCCCGTGTTACTGACCGAGCCGCATCCGTTGTAACTAGCAGGCACGTGTCAGCCTAACTGTAGACCTCTGAGCCAGGGAGGCTGGGACCGACCTTGTTTACAATAAGCCTGGCCTGGTGCCTTGGACCCTGATCTGATTTTATGGTCTTTGGGGCTCTCTCGGCATCTGCCGTGCTGTCTGCATGCACAGAGCCAGGGCCGCCCCCAGGGCAGCGGGCACGCACGCATGCACACCACTGAACCCTGCTCGGCATTGGGCAGAGCAAGAGGCCTGTCACGACACCACCTCAGTGACTTCTGTCCCCACAGGTGTTACGTGTGTCCAGGGCATGCGGCCTGTCGGCAAGGCCAGGGACTAGGGAGAGGCAGGCGGGTATTTGCGCAAGAGACAGGCAAGACTGCCAGGGCGGTTAGTGTCAGAAGGGCCAGCTGTTGCATACGCGGCCGAGAAGGGGGGACTCCGGCAGCAGCAGGGTCTGACACCAGCTAGGGGGTCTCTGTTGCTGGGGGCAGGGGCTGTGTGGGCGCATTTCCCTCGGGGTGAGCCTAGGGCCTCGGGAGCCTATGTTCTGAGGCAGAGCACCCTGAGGTCTGGGCTCTGCAGCTGGCCCAGGGCTGAGGGGCTAGTGCCAGCAAGGCCCAGTGGGCACCGCGTGCTCAGCGCTCTGGAACCCTGGGCCCTTGCCAGCGGGGTCAAGCGGGGCCTTAGCAGAGCTTCCCAACAAGGTCCCCGTGGCCCTTGAGCCTGCAGATCAGCTGGTCCTCGGACAAGGGGTGATCCCTGACTGGCCAAGCTGTCCACGCCCGCCCCTCCCAGAGCCTTCTCCACATTGTGCCATGTGGTCCAGAGCCCCACCGCTCAGCTTGCCTCGCTCCCCATATCAGACACCGGACTGGGCAGCCTGTCTGGAGAGCTGGCTTCCGATCCGGCTCCCCCGTGTCACCTAGCACAAGCCACTTGGCTTCTGTTTCTTAGGCCAAGGCCTGTGTGCGGCACCCGGCACAGCGGGGCCCTGGGAGTTCTTTGTATCCTAGGGGGCAGCCTGGAGTACCAGCGGTCGGGGGGCACCCGGGCGGGGCGATTTGGACTGGCCGCGTGCTGAGGGGAGAATGAGCTGAGGGACTCTTTGAGGGAGACTGTGAGCTGGGTTTTGCCCAGGGCGGGGGCTGACTTGCTTCAGGGGAGGCGCGTGGGGCAGAGGGTTTCCACTGTCTAGCTAGCAGCAGCTACACAACTCAGGGACCCCAGCTCCCCTGGTCCCTAGGTCCCTGCCTGGGGCTGACAGGGGTGCGAGGCCCACGCAGGTAGGAAGCCTGGGTCCGCTGCGTGGCTCCCGTGGCTGTTTGCTGCTCCCTGCCCGTGCACTCGGGCCTCAGCTGCTGTCGGCTCTGTCTGCCGGGGGAGGTGCCGCGGGCAGGGAGCCGCTGAGGGTGGCCTGCCTGGGCACAGGCGTTTGGTAACCCTTCCGGCCGGCCGATAGGCTTGCTGCCAGGAAGCAGGGGAAGGCCCTGGCTTGCTGGCGGCAGCGTGTGCTCGGGGTCACGGGGAGGAAGTTCGCTGTTGCAAGGGGGTTATTTGCACGGCCCTGCGAGTGAATGCCCCCCCCCGCCCCCCGGCACGCCCCTCCGGGGTGCCTTGTCCCAGGGTGGGCCCCTCGCGGTGACCGACAGCTTGCCTCCCAGGTAAGGGGTTGGGGCAGGGATCGGTGAGAGGCTGCCGGGCAGCGGGGCTGCAGATGAAAGCAGCCGCCCGCACAGGAGCAGGCAGGCTATGGGGAGCAGCCCTGGCTTGGCCAACTGGCCTGCTGCCCGTTTGAGAGAGACCCCTGTCCGGGCACAAGGGGGTGAGGCTCTGTTGCCATGGAGGGCGCTATCTGCTCCCTGCCCATGAGGGCGTGGCTGCAGTGAACAGACCTGGACCACGGTTCTCAGAAGGGCTGTACCACGTGCGGTCACCTGGGAGGGGCCAGCCTGTCGACGGCGTCCGGCAGCTCCTGCCGTTGTCTGCGCCTGACAATACGAGCGGGAGGGTGCTGACCCACCAAAGCACGTACAAACTGCGGCGCCTGGGCCACCTGGCCCACACTCATTTCATCTCTGTGCGTTCACACGGCAGGGCCACAGGCAGCCTGCTAGCTAAACCCTTGTGGCTTCCTGGCCAGACGGGCCCGGTACTCCATCCTCCCCACGAGCTCTTTGCTTGTAGCCACCAATGCCAGCTACTTCGCAGGGCTGTAAGCCAGCCCCTCCGACACCTGCTCACTTCTGCCAGGCTGCGGTGGGGAGCTGAATTGCTTCCTGACCCAGGAGGTGATTAGCTCCCGCCCTGAAGCATGGGGGTAGGGTGACACTGGCATTACAATAGCACAGGATGAAGGGGTCAGGCCCTTCATGTCCCTGGTTGCCTTTAAAGTTTTAAACTTAAAAAACAACCAATGGTCTGGTAGCACTTTAAAGACTAACAAAACATGGAGCTGGGATCCTGAGCTTTCGTGGGCACAACCCACTTCTTCAGATGACCAGTGCTACCAGACTATTGGTTGTTTTTTAAGTTTATCCTGTACAGACTAACTCAGCTACCCCTCTGAAGCTTTTAAAGTTTTAGTGAAGCCGGACTAGTCGAAGGTTAATTTTCAGAAATCTTTGTCCGACCCTCCTCTGACTTTCTAAACCCACAGAAAGCATTTCACAGGTTGGGCAATGCAAGCTAGAAAAAGATAAGGAGCGAACCCTGACACAGCTTTGATGTAACATCTTGTGAAAGGACATTAAGTGGGCTAAAAGGCAGCTGGGAGAGCTCTTCCCTCCCGGCTCCAGTCCAGCAAAACCATGGGCTTATGAACTCTAAGGCTGTTTCCTTGCGACTGGCCAACAACACTCTTGTTCACAGGTGCTTAAAGGCCCCTGAGCAGCAGAAGTTTTGCTGCAGCAAGTGGAAGTGTACATGCTGTTCCTGCCCACCAAGCGAAAGCTGCCAGGGGGCTGGAAGTGCCGGCAAAGGGGCAAGGCTATGTCCACACCGTCGGGTTGCTAGCGGCTTGCACTTTAGTTTGCCTGAACTGTAGGGAAATCCGCCCGCTACATACAGGCAACACTTCTGCAGGCACAAGCTGGCACACAGCAGAGGGGGCATTCAAATGGGGCTGAGGCTGTGAGGCCAATGGTGGGAAGCGCCTAGAAATCTGCATTCTGTTTCCTTAGAGCACCTGCCCACTGGGCTGGCACACGCTCCGGCAGCGGAGGCTGGAGGACAAACCCCCGTGGGCGCAGGGGAGCTGCGTGAGAGTCCATAAGGGAGGCGCAAGCCTCGCAAGAGGAATTTGTATCTAAACCTTCTGGGGCAGAGAGAAAAAGCCCCAAACTGAGAGTTCAGCTGCAACTGCCCACGTGTTCCTCCGGGAAGGGCCCCGCTTTTAAAACACTTGAAATGGTTCTGATGTGCGCTGGAGGGATGAGCTGGTGATTCCAGTCCAGCTTTGTCACAGTCATGTGACCTTTCTGCGCCTCAGTTTCCCTGTGTAGACAAGGGGGTTAGTGCCACTTCTTTTGCCTGTTGTGACGGTAAACTCGTGGAGGCAGGGGCTGGCGTGGGGTGTGCAGATCCCTGTGGTTTTTACCTGTGCTGGCATTCAGTCCCAATGTTGTATCTTTCATCTAAAGCCCTGAGCCCGCTGCTCAGTGGTGGGTGTGGTGTTCTCCATTCACACTCCTTCCCACGCTGTGGTGATGTGTGCCGTGCAAAGCCCAGGAGGAGAACAGCCTGAGGCAGAGAGGTGGAGGCCTCCATATTAAAATGTGCTCCTTAATTCTAGGTGCCCTATTTTGGGGCCGGTCAATAAGACACCTGGCACCTGACCCTTCTTACAGCCAGCGCAGCTGCCTGGGGAGCCCGGTGCAGCCCGAGATGCCCCACAATTAAAGGGGCACTTCTGAGAACAACACCGACCTGCTTCAGGAGGCAGACGAGACGTGGTAGACCAGAGCTGGGCGTTGCTCTTATTGTGGGCCCAAGTGACTGGCCCAAGGTCGCAGAGAGTCAGTGGCACAGCCAGGTCTCCCAGCGCCCAGCCCCCTGCTGCACCTGTTGAAGGAGGAGGGAGACAAATCATTCCCCTTGGCCTCTGAGGACAGGACAAGCAGCAAGGGGCTGATATTGCAGCATAGGAGGGTTAGGTTGGACATCACATCAGGAAACACTCCCTGCCAGGGCGGTGAAACACTGGAATGCATGGGCAGGGAGGCTGGGGGATCTCCATCCCTGGAGGTTTGCAAGAGCAGGTTGGACAGACACCTGGCACTGCCAGCCCCATGCACCCCCACTGCCTACCTCGGGCCCATGCACCCCACTGCCCGCCCCATGCACCCCCGCTGCCTACCTCGGGCCCATGCACCCCACTGCCCGCCCCATGCACCCCCGCTGCCTACCTCGGGCCCATGCAAACCACTGCCTACCCCATGCACCCCCGCTGCCTACCTCGGGCCCATGCAAACCACTGCCTACCCCATGCATCCCCACTGCCAAGCACAGGGGACTGGGCTCCAAGAGCTCTCCAGGCCCCTTCCTGTCTTAGGACTCTCTGCATAATCTCTGGGGCTTCCAAGCAGAGCGCGGGGGGGGTCCCACTGAAGGGGAGTGAAAGCCATGTCACTTTCCTTTAGCAGCCTAGAGCTTGTGGCCCGACTCTGCCCTCGATACAGCCATGCAGCTGCGGCTGAGGGCAGATTTTGGCACCAAGCCCGGGGCAAGAACCGGGACATCCCGTGCCCAGAACCCGCAGGCACACGCCGGGGCGCAGTCTGCGCTGTGCTGGCAGCCAGCTCGGGACAGGCTGTTCCAGGAGCCAGTGCCCTGTCAGCTGTTGTGTGTGCCCTGTTGTCATAGCTGGGAGCGCCCGGCGCCGGGTGCATGTACCCGCAGCAGCGGGGAGGCAGGGCTGTGAACCCCAGGTGAACCCCGTCCTGCAGCCCAGAGGGGCCGGCCAGCCTCACACTGGACCTCACAGGGTCGCTGCTAGCTCAGGGCCTGCCTAGCACCCTAACCACTGGGCCATGCTTCCCCCTCCGCAGGGGCGCGGGCAGCCCCGGCCCCTTGTGCATTGCGGGGGGCTGGGAGCCCCCGCACCGCGCGGTGGGAGACCCCGAACTGCCACGCCCCCCTGCTCGGCCCGGCGCGGGAGGGGTTAAGCGCGGCCGCGGCTCGTTCCCAGCAGGGGCGGGAGCCGCCGCCGGCCCCGATTGGCGGAGCCGGATCAGACAAGGGGCCGGGCTGCCGAGTGGCCGCGCCGCGACCGCCAGTAACCCCGGCTCCGCTCCGCCGCCGCCCCGTGCACCCCCGTGCACCCCGCTGCCCGCCCCGTGCACCCTGCCGCCCGCCCGTGCACCCCACTCCCCACTGCCCGCCCCGTGCACCCCGCCGCCCGCCCCGTGCACCCCATTGCCCGCTGCCCGCCCCGTGCACCCCACTCCCCACTGCCCGCCCCGTGCACCCCGCCGTCCGCCTCGTGCACCCCACTGCCCGCCGCGTGCACTCCGCCGCCCGCCCCGTGCACCCCACTCCCCACTGCCCGCCCCGTGCACCCCCTGCCCGCCGTGTGCACCCCATTGCCCGCTGCCCGCCCCGTGCACCCCGCCGCCGCCCCGTGCACCCCGCTGCCCGCCGCCGCCCCGTGCACCCCGCTGCCCGCTGCCCGCCCCGTGCACCCCGCTGCTCGCCCTGTGCACCCCATTGCCCGCTGTCTGCCCCGTGCACCCCGCTGCCCGCCGCCCGCCCGTGCACCCCGCTGCCCGCTGCCCGCCCCGTGCACCCCACCGCCAGCCCGTGCACCCCATTGCCCGCTGCCCGCCCCGTGCACCCCACCGCCAGCCCGTGCACCCCACTACCCACTGCCCGCCCCGTGCACCCCGCTGCCTGCCCCGTGCACCCCATTGCCCGCTGCCCGCCCCGTGCACCCCGCTGCCTGCCCCGTGCACCCCGCTACCCACCGCCGGCCCCGTGCACCCCACCGCCCGCCCCGTGCACCCCGCTACCGACTGCGGGCCCATGCACCCCACTGGCCCCATGCACCCCGCTACCTACTGCCGGCCCATGCACCCCACTGCCCGCCCCATGCACCCCGCTACCTACTGCCGGCCCATGCACCCCCGCTACCTACCTCGGGCCCATGCACCCCACTGCCTGCCCCCGGCCTATGCCTCCACTACCTGCCCCATGCTCCCAGCCCATGCACCTCCCCGCCTGGCTCCCCAGCCCATGCACTCCAGACCCCTAGCTTGTGTAATCCCAGCACCCCCAGCCCACTGCCCGTCCCATGCACCCCCGCTGTCTGTCCCCCACAACCATGCCCTCCCACACTGCCCAGCCCGCCGGCCCGTGTGCACCCAGCCCCAGCGCCTTGCAGCTCAGTCCTGTGCTCTCCTTTTCTAGGGCATGGCCACAAACGGTGCCGGCCCAGGGAGTTGGCATCCCTGCCTTCCGGGCGAGGTGCTGCAGGACGAGGGGAGCTTGCCAAAGCCACACCCAGGCAGTGCCACACCCGGCAAGGCAGGAAGTGGGTAGGAGTATGGGGGCCCGGGTCTGGGAGTGAGCAGTGGAGGTGCAGGGGCTGCTGGGAAATCGGGCTCCCTTGTGATCTGCAGCCCGCCTCGGTGGGGGAAAAGGGGACGCTAGAGCCTTTGGCTGGGATTCCTAGGGGTGGGAGGAATTAAGCACCCAAACCCCATTGGCTGCCCACAGGAGTGGGTTCCCTAACAGCCCAGCCTTTGTCTCTGCACTCCAGGCTCCAAAACCCTCGTGGCTCCGCCCAGCTACCTGAGCCTGGCCTGCTCCCCCAGGGATGCCCGAGGGAGGGAAGCCAGAAGGGGCAGCACGGCCCACACAGGCCCAAACTAGCAGGAGAAGTGTGTATGGGTCGGGGTGGGGCCCAGCGCTGGGAGAGGGGTCTGGGCCACTGTGGGCTCTCCTGCCCCATCACCGTCCTAGGCCTTCTCCTTTACGCTCTATTGGCTTGCAGTGCAGGGGGCTGGGGTGTCGGCCGCTTCCCTGAGCGCAGGTGCCCATGCTGCGGTGAAACGCCAGGGGCCGTGCAGAGCAACCTGAACTGCCCCCCCACCACGTTCTCCGCGGGGCAGGCACGTCCCCCAGGGCCAGAGAGCAGCTTCCCCTAGAGCCCCCTGGGATGTGCCCCCCCACTTCCTCATTGGGCCCCTGGCTGGCTCCTCCCCTTGCCCGGGGGTGGGGGGAAGCCAATCTCATTGCTCTGGGTGGACCGTGCTGGGGAGCAGAGGCCAGAACTGTCCACTGCTGGTTCCTTGTTCCTCTGCCCCCAGCCTGGCCTCGCACACACCATTTGCTCCCAGTAATCAGCTCACCTTGGCTGCTTCATGGCAGTGCCCCTCTGGGGGGGAGCAGCCCCCTGCCCTCCACTGAGGTCACACGGGCCAGCATCCCCCAGCACCAGAAAGGCAGCCCAGAGCCCTGGGGGAGGCGGCTGGCTGCTGCCCTCTCAGCAAAGTGCTCACAGTGCGGCAGGATGCAGGCTCCTCAGCCCAGGGAAACCTGGGCAGCGGCAGGGCCGGCTCCTGGACGGCTTCCTTGGCAGCTCGCTGGCGCTTTGTCCAGCCCATGGCAAAGCCTTGAACCCGACTGCTGGGCTGCACCGGGTTTGCTCTTCCCAGCCTCGGCCCTGCCAGCAGGACAGCAGCGCCGTCTCTTTAACAAGCGGGGCTGTATTTGCCATTGGTTCCTTGCAAGGGGGTTGTGTCCTGCGGCTGGAGGGTTCCTCTCCCGGGTGGAGGGAAGTCTGGGGCCATTTCAGACTTACAGGTGGGAACCCTCCTTCCCCGCTGTAGCTCTGGGAGTCTCGCCGGAGCACTGGTTTCGAGCCCTAGCACTATTACTGCAGGGATGGTGAATGCTGAGTCAGTGCTGTGGGTGGGGAGACTATTGTTTGGGAAATGGATTGGGGCAGGAGTTTAACAACCCCCCCCCACGCGGAGGCAGAGCCGGCAGCCAGAGTGCAACAGCCAGCTCCACGCCAGGCCAGCGTTACCGAACGGCTGCTCCGAGGCTTCGAACGCGTCTGGGCACCGCCCTGCTCTGGACACATGAAGCCTCGGAGGCATTGCAGTGTCTCTTCCAGTGCAAACCGGCCCCCCTTCCTTCTGCACTGCGGCTGGCGGCTCTGGACTCCGGGCCAGCGGCCACCGCTCTCCAGCGGCCCAGCTCTGGAGGCCGCACCGCTGCCGTTCTGCACCACTGGAATGGCAGATTTCAATAGCGGAAGTCATGAACTGGACCGTTTTTCAAAGCCTAAGTGTGACAGCGACCCCATGGGCCAGGCCTTGGCCCCCACAGCCCTCCCGCGGAGCCGACTTTCCCCACGAGCGCCGTGTTTTTGAAAGCGACCGGGCTCACTAGCACTGAGCTCTTGGGGAAACCCAGACCCTCCCCTCTACACAGGGGCTACAACTGGTGGCCACGAGACAGGCAGCAGCAATTCCTTCTGAAGGGGCCAGACAGCAACAGCCCAGCTGTACTGCAGCTTCCCACACCAATGTACCCTGATTTGGGGGTCTGTCACCCTGCAGTGACTGGGGCTGTCTCCACCCTGCCCAGCTGTGGAGGGGAGGGGCAGCAGGGCTCTCCAGTGCCGCTCTGTCCCTGCAGGAAAATTCCTCTCCTCCCCTGCAGCACGCGGTGACTGAACTCCTGCGCCACACTCAGCTGAGCTGCTGCTACTATCACGTGTGCTGCTGCCTGCGGATCTGTCAGCGGCTGCAGCGCTGGGGGAGAGGCCCTGGGTGGAATTTAAACGGAAGCAACCTCAGGAAGGAGGGACGGGGGTGTGACTGCCCTGCACGTGGCTGGGAGCGAGCGCCCTCAAACCAGCTGGGGCACACGGCAGGTTCCCTTCCTCCACCCACCCGAGGAGGAAATATTTGCAGGACCAGCAGCCTCCAAAGGCCCCTGCCAGCCCCACCCTTCGCCGACAGGCAGTCGAGTTGGAAAGGAAACTTTTATTATGAACAAATACCAGTTCAGGTCAGCACAATCCACTGCCTGAGTCAGATTAGTAGAAATTATTTCAAAACGTTTTTTCAGTAGAGAAAACATGGAGAGCCTCCAATGCGGGGACGCTGCGTCCCACACACACATTTCAATAGCGACACAGCTTAGACAATACACAGACTCAGCCGTCCAACCCTTTGCTACTTAGCCAACACCCACAAGTCCTGTCCCCAGGATACCAGAGGGGCTGAGAATCCTGTTTGCAAGCCAGTCGTTTGCTACCACCGCCACCCCTCATGTGCACACCGGGCCTTCCGCAGCCGGATCTCACACTGCTTCACAAGTATTAGTTTCAGAGAGGGAAGCAGAGGTTAAGTGACTGGACTTAGACCTCACACTGAGTCAGTGGCAAAGCTTTGGAATCCTGCTGCTCCAGCCACAGGCATGCGGGTACTTTGTCTACGCCCACCTCTCACCCTGCCACACTTTAGCTACACCCAGAAAACGCACCTAGGAGACCAACATGCCACTGAAGGAAAATGCAAAGCAAACAAGGGTCTGTTGAAAGTGATGCAACCATTCCTTCATCTAGCAAATTCTAATTCAGTACATTCAAAAGCACCCACATCGCCACGCTGGCAATTAAATAATTAATAATTAAGTTTCCATAATACATCAGAGAAAGAAAAATAACACCCTGCAACTAGCTGTCATACTCCTATGTATAGTAAAGGACGTAAGGCACCAGAGATGCACGCCAAGCTCCCGACCAAGCGACGGGCAAACAGCAGTCCTGTTTGGTTACTTCCGCTCCGCTTTCCTGCTGCGTCAGGCTTGCTGGGGCTGCTCCGCGGCAGCGCCCATAACTCCCTGCTTTTCTCCCGGGGCTGTGGCGGCTGCTGCCTGTTGGGTCACGTATCTGATCGGCAGGTTACATCACGCAGCTTGCCAGATCACGCGGCGTGGGAAGAACTCCTGCAGGCCGCTGCCTGGGCAGCCGCCAGCGAAGCCAGCTTGGCAGAAGCCTCTGGGCAGTTCTGTCCCAAGCAGCAAGACAGGCCCCATCCTGCCCAGCGCTGGGCAGCGGGCACCTGGGGCTGGCCGGGATGGGCCTGTCTGCAGGGGCTAATTACACACAGGCCAGCAGCCGGCACCCTGCTCTCACCCCCGCAGGTCTGGGGGCGTTATGGGCACCATCAGCGGCACGCGCGAGATGCTTTAGCGCCCCCGGCATCTGATTTACTTGGGGGGAGGGGGGGGTGACGGTGAGCCCCTACCCATGGCACAGAGCAATTCAGACCCACCCCCAGCCCGGAGCTGCCCAGCAGATGTGGCTCCCCATGCTATGGGGGGAGGGAAGGGAAGATGCGCTGGGAAGGGATCCCACAGCGCCTGGGCTGGGACCCTCGGACTTTCTCCTCTCCACGTCCCATATTTTGGTGTCACATTCTAGCAGGTAGGTGGCAACTGGCTGCAGGGAGCCCCTCTGCATAGACACCAGGCTCCCAGGGCTCTGACAGCATCCACGGGGCTCTGGGCTGCCCCCTTCCCACTCCTGCCCCGGGCTTCCTGGGAAATGCCAGCCAGGGCTCCATGCCTCTGGGCCCGAGCCAGCGTCATGGAGCACGCCCCTCGTCTCCTGAGTCGCTCCCAGCAGGTCCAGCAAGGCGAGAAGGCAGCTGGTGCGCGCCCTGCCGCCATGTTCTGCAGCTGGCGGGTCTCTGGTCCCAGCCCCGGCATCACCTGCCTGTGCCTACAGCAGCCCCAGGGCCCACAGACAGCCTGCTAGCGAGGAAGGGGATGTGGCTGCTGTCCCTGGCAGGGAGGCCTGTGCTGCTTGGGCCCCACTCATCCCTACTCAGGGTCAGCAGCCCTGGGGGGGCAGGAAAAGAGGGTTTCTAGAGACACCCTGACTTTGGCTCCGCTTGTCCCCCCCCACTCCCCCAGCCCGGCTGTCGCCAGCTCCCTGCCCCGAGAGGCAGAGGCAGGGAGCGAACGAAGCCTGGAGGGAAAGCTGGAGCTGCCCAGAGCCGGAGGTGGAACGAGCGGCAGGAAGAGCAGCGGGGGGTGGGGGACGCGGCGCGAGCGAGGCAGCTACCGGCCTGACATGCATCGTTTCAGACACCGTGCGGGAGGCGGTTAAAATCCATCGGCATCTGAGACAGCCTGGGGGCAGCTCAGTCGTTAGTAACTAGAACATAAACCCTGCGCCCGGCTCGCGGGGGGGAGGGGGAAGGGCAGGGGCGGGACCCGGGCCCTCAGCCAGTCTTGTGGCTCCCGTCGCCGGTACGAATCTTCCGAGCCAGGACGGCCTCCCTGGAGACCTTCTTGCGGTCGCTGGCCAGCCCCAGCAGGCACATGAGGTCGATGAAGGCCGTGGTGAAGTTGTAGTGCCAGCCGAACTCGCTGGTGGCGTAGTCGTAGGGGAAGGTGTGGTGGTAGTTGTGGAACCCTTCACCTGGAACGCAGGAGCAGAGAGAAGACGCTGAAAACGGGCCTGAAATCTGCATTGGGGAAGGGGGGGAACCGACCATCACGCTCTGGCAGGCCCTGCCCTGGACCGGGCCATCCGTGCCGAAGGCAGACTCTGCTCTCCCCCTTGCTGCCCGCTGGCTTCCCTGGGGCTGGCCCGGCCCTGCGCCCACCAGGTCTGCTGGGGAGGGTTACTAGGAAGTCTCCCAGCCTTGGCCCAGCGCCGACTGTGGGGTAAGACCGTGCACTGAGCCGTAGCCCTGCTCGGAGCAGGGAGCGCCAAGGCGGCGCGGGCAGTGCTGGCCGCCTGCGCCCCAAGCATCTGTCGGTGCTGCTCCCCTCCCCAAGCACTCAGTGTGACTAGCACACTAGCTCTCGCCCCAGGTAACGTCGCCCCCCCGCCCCTGCGTCTCCTCTGCCCCGCACCAGAGAGGACCAGGCTGGCGCTCTGGTTAGCACAGGCCAGGCGGGCCGGAGGGGAGCGCGCCGCATGGGCCAGGCCAGACCAGACCAGGGCTCGGCCGGCAGTTTACCTGATGCTCTGGAGGGGAGAAAACTTAGGCCATTTCCAGCCTGGCCCTCCCCTTAAAGCTCTTACAACGGGCCGCTCGGAGGCGGGGAGGCCTGTGGCGGAATCTGACTCCTCCTCCAGCTCCCACGGAGAAGCCATCGGGACCGGCTGAGCCCCGGGCGAGATCGGAAGAGAGTCCTGCCCCTCCGAGGGCTCATCCCCCTCCTTCCAGCCCCAGAGCCGGAGGAGCTGAGCTCCAGCCTCTCACCAGTGAGAGTCCGGGGCCCGCGGCCCAGCCAGTGTAAGTGAGCGGGGCGCCACCGAGGGCCACAGAGCTACGGCACACAAGCTCGGAGGCTGGTGGGCTGTGTAATTCACCTACAGTTTCCAGCGCCCGTAGCTGTATACAGGGATGTGCCATCCTCCCTTCTCTCCCCGGCTCCTGTGCACTGTTGTGCACTTCTCTCCCCGAATCCTCTCCAGACGCAGACGCGTTGCAGTGACCTCAGCCTGCCCCACACCCTGTCCGTCGGCCGGGCGGGATTAGCGGCACCGCCAACCTACCTAAGGCCCCCAGCGTGACCAAGCGGTTCTCCCTGGGGTTGATGGTCCGGTCGTAGGGCCGGTTGCCGAACATGTGCGCGGCGCTGTTCACCAGCCAGGTGGCGTTCAGCACCAGCACGTAGCGCAGGATGGCGGGGAGGAAGAAGCTGTTGCTCAGAGACTCCCCCCAGCAGCACCAGGGCACCAGGGTGGGCAGCAGGAAGCACATGACCACCACGGAAGGCTTGTAAAACCTGCCAGGAAAGAACGGATGGGGAAGGGTTAGTGGGCAGGCACATCCCATGGGGCGCATTGAGGGGAAGGGCAGTTCAGGTCCTCTGCCGGGGAGGCGTTTCCAGGGAGAGGTGCTCTGTGATGCTTTGCCCCTAGATGGTTAGGGAAATATGGTTTTGAATATGAATAACTTGACTAGGATTTATGCAAAGTGGGGCAGGTAAGCTATCATTCAAGAGCCTGTGATCCCCTGTATGTGTATATTCCACTTGTGTCATTCTTGCCTGGGAAGTTAGAAATACGAAGTGGAAACTGCTTATTCATTTAGAATTTCTAGTGAAAGCCGTTAGCAGTACTTAGGGGACTTAATGACCCAGAGCTCAAGACAGCGATCTGTGAATGGTTTGGTTTGGTCTGTCCTGTGAGCCCAAGCTGTGGTTGGTCCTAGGAAGACATGTGGCCAGGCCACCTGGTCCTGGAATCCATCTTGAATTGGGTATTTTTCCAGAGGGATGGGGAGGATTGAACAAAGGATTCTTGCTCTGGGGAAACTATTAATGGGATGGGAAGCAAAGAATTATCTTCAGCTGGCTTTTGAAACTGCCACCTTTGCCTGAAGGCGCCACCCCCACAGCTCCCATTGGCTGGGAACTGCAGACAATGGGAGCTGCAGGGGTGGGGTCTGCAGGCGAGGGCAGTGCATGGAGCCTCCTGCCCCCATACCCACCCCAGGGCCACAGGAACATACTGGCTGCTTCTGAATCTGGGACCTGCCAGAGGTAAGTGCCCCAAACCCCCTTCTGCACCCCAACTTCCTGCTGCAGCCCTAACTCCCTCCTAGACCTCTGCCCCACCCTTAAGCCCCCTCCCACACCCAAATCCTGCACCCCTACCCAGCCCAGAGCCTCCTCTTGTGCCCAATACCCTCATCCCAAGCCCCACCCCAGAGCCTGTACCCCCAACCGGAGCCTTCACCCCCTCCTACATCCCGACCCTTTGCCCCAGCCTGGCATCCCTTCCTGCACCCCTCATTTTGGGCCCTACAGCATTGCCAGTTTTCCCAGACAGACAGGCTGGCTGCCATTCACGGCAACGGCATCCGGTCAGGAAACTGGCAAGCCTAAAAGCCACAGGGAAGTCCCGAGCTGGCATGCGACTGTGCACACCCACAACTGATTTCTGGGGGTCAGTGGCCCCTGACAGGCAAGAGGTCCCCCCCTTTTCTGCCCCTTCGCCAGCCGCGCCCAGCTCACCTCCTCTGGAACATCACCACTTTGTCGGCCTTCAGGTCAGCCAGCTCCAGCTTGCTCCCCTTCTCGAGGACGTCGGGGTGCTTGCGCACCAGCAGCCAGCCGACGTGGGAGAAGAAGAAGCCCCGCGTGGCGTTGTGGGGGTCGGCGTCCGTCTCAGAGAACTTGTGGTGGACGCGGTGATCCCGGGCCCACTCGTAGATGTCGTTCTGCAAGGAACATGGCGGGATGGGCAGCAGCCCAGCAAGCCCTCGCGCCAGGGCCATACAGAGCAGGTGCCCAGGGAAGCCAAGGGACACCGCGTGGCACCCCCAGTGTGCCCGAATCCCAGTGGCTGGAAGGCCCCCGTGTTGATGGGCTGGATGGGAGTTTTGTTTTGGCCGTTTTGTGGCTCAGCCCAATTCCAGGGCTACTCAGTCTCCCCCCGTGTGAACGGGGCAGCGCTCTGCTCTCAAGCAGCGCAGGGGATGCAGCTGTCAGAGGGGAGTGGTGGGAACGGGACTCGAACCCGCTTCCCAGGGGTACGAGTGGGTGACTTCGGGACCCGCAGGCCAGGCCAGCTGGCAGCCAGCGAGGAGGCGCCTACCTGGAAAGCCATGGAGTTGGCAAAGGCCAGAAAGACCCGCAGGGGCGGGCTGGCTTTGTAGGACCGATGGCTCCAGAGACGATGGGCGCCCGCGGTGACCCCCAGGGCGCTCAGCAAGAAACACAGGAACCCTGCAGGCAAGAGGAGGGGCGTGCTCAGAGCAAGCTGGGCAGAGTCCATTGCTCCCACACGCTCTGCGCTAGACCCACAGCAAAGGGCTGCGGTACCCTGCGGACGGACACGCGAGGACGAGCCAAACAGCCACTGCCCGCATGGCTTTCCTGGGGCACCCTTGCTCGTCTGGCGCCGCCCAGGGTACGGTCCCCTCTTCCCAGGGAACTTCACCCCAGGACTCCTCATGCCACTTCTGGTGTCTGCACCCTGCCGCGGCGGCTAGCTAGCCTGCAGTTACTGCACGGTCCCCTGGCGGCGGAGCCCTTAATGCTTCCCTATGGGCATGCTTCTCCGCTCCCACCCCAGCCAAAGTCGGGGCCCACCCAAGGTGAGTGCAGCTGGCTTGCCCTGCGCCGCGGGGGTCCTCTCCTGCCAGCTCTGCCCAGGGAGGTGTCACCGCAGTGCAGGCAGGATCCCCCAGCACCGCCGAGCACGTGCCCCGCGTCTGCCCCAGTGCGGGAAGCAGGGCGCTGTCAGCCTCCCTGCACATCCCTGCGCCCCCGAGCTGCTCCACCCAGCACAAGGAGAGCGCATACACAGTGGCCCCCTGGTGCAGGGCAGTGGGGGGGGGGGTTCTACCCCACTGTTGCATACCCCCTCCTCCTCTAGAGAGGGCTAAGGCCAGGCCGTAAAGCCAGGGCGGCCCTGGGGGCTGAGGCCCTGGGCAGTAACGGGTGGGGCGGTGCACAGCAGCAGTGCTGACAGACCACAGGGAGCCCCCGATGCAGGCGCAGTCTCTCCACCGCTGGCCAGCAATACGGGGCGTGCGGGGGGGCTCCGGGCCAGGGACTGTCTGGTCGAAGAGAACTTCCTGTGGAGAGGCTGGCAGGAGGGGCCCACGGGGGGTACAACCAAGTCTCTAGGACGCGGAGGGGTGGGACCGCAGTAGACAGGAGCGGTGTAGGACGGTCGAGCCAGGAGCAAACCCTTCCAGAATGCACCAGGCCCGTGGTCTCAGCCCAGAGCAGCGGAGCATCGACTGTAGCGCACACCTGGAAGAAGGGCTGCTCGGGGCCCAACCCCTGCCCTGCCCCACAGACGTGCACAGCGCCCAGGAGCAACTGGAAAGAGAAGAGGGCAGGCCAGGCCCACGGGAGAAGCCCCCGCTGGAGCCAAAGCCTGGGTCTGAGACGCCAGAGGCAGGGGGGCGCTGGAGCCACATGGGGTGAGAGCAGAGGGAGCAGCTGTGCATAGGGATATGCCTGACACGCTGCTGGGTGGGGGAGGTAAGACATGAAGCCTGTCAGTCTGTCCTTAGCTCCCACACGGAGCCCAGCTCAGCCCATTTCTGAACCCCATCGGCCCCTTTCCCAGGGAGAGCCCCCCAAGCAGCCCCCTTTCCACCCCACCGGCTGAGCCGCAGACCCGTCTCGGGGGTGAAGCCGGAGGCCCCGCCCTGGAGTGGCGGGCCAGGCTCCCCGAGCTGCGGGCGAGGACGGTGCCGGGGTGCAGGACACACGTGCCGCAGCAGAGAGCAGCGGGGCCGGGAGCCAAGCAGCCTGTGTGCAGAGCAGTGCCAAGGGCCTTCGCTGCCCCCCCAAGGACACGCTGATGGTACGGACTCCCCCGCAAGGCCGGCCCAGGGACAGCGTGCGCGGCTCCCTGGTCAGTGGTGATGCAGGGGCGACGCGGCCTTGGAGCGGCTCAGTTTCCCAACCGGGTTCCTGTGCGCCTGGCGCCACACGGAGCCTTAGCCACCCGCCTTGGGCAGGCTGGGAGCCCCGCCAGCCGCAACCCCGCCAGCCGGCTTGCTACCGTCACAGCAGCCCTGGGGAACCCAAGGGGTGGCAACGACCCCCCTGCCTCTGGAAAGCGCTCTCTTCCCGGCGCCAGCTGAGGGCCCAGGCAGCCTGACCAGCCCCAGCCTGGCAGGAGAGCAGGGGGGTCCCGGGCAGATCTCCCAGGGACTGGTCAGCAGCCCAGCCAGATGACGCCAGGTAGCAATCTGAACCGGAGGGCCTGGCTCCGCTTGCTGTCCCAGCAGCGTAACGAACGGGACCCCCCCATACACTGCTGGTTTAAATGCTCCCTTTCTGCAGCAGCCGGGCCTTCAGGGGCTTTGCTCCACGCTCCACCCCTGCCCTACCGGACGGGCCTGGTGTCCCAGAAGCGGCAGGAAAGGCGGCGTGGGCGCCGGATCCCACAGCTCCGCAGAGCCAGTGGGGTCCCGCCGGGAGTCTCTGCCCCGCTGCTCGGCCACGGCAGCACGCCTGGCGCTGGCTGCGTGGGAACCAGCCTGACGGGCCCCCAGGCACCTGGCATAACGTCACCGCAGGTCTCGCTTTGCGGCTGGGGAAGGACTGGCCCCTCCTGTGCCCTGGGAGCCCGCTTCTCCCAACCAGCCCCTTCTGGCCCCGGAGAGGGCGCCCCCTCTGCTTACCCCATGCCATGGTGAGCGGTTTGGCGGCAGGTACCAGCCACAGGCCGTACACGGCCCCTGCATGCAGCAGGCTCATGAGGATGATGTTCCTCCAGACATAGCGCCGGGCGGGCTTTGGGCCCTCCTTCTCATGGTAGCTGGTGTCGAAGATGTCATCCGTCATACCCCGCTCTGCTGCCAGGTCCTCCTGGCTGGCCGGGGCCCGCTTCAGGCCTGTGCCCCCATTGCTCGTGGCCCTGGCAGCGCTGCTGGAGGAGGGGAAGTGCTGGGAGAGCTGGTGTCAGGAGGGGAGAGTGCAAACAGAGGACGTGTTGTTACAATCCGCTCCCTGCCACTCGGCTCGAGCGGGGCTGGGGCGCTGAGCCACCATCACACCCACCCCTAGGGCAGAGGGGCAGCAGGTGCCAGGGGTGGGTGTCACCCCTGGACTCTGCCTGTCCATCACACCCTGAGCGGGCCGGGGGCAGGGTGGAGAAGGTCGTTAAAACAGCCTGGGGGTGGTAGCGGGACCTGCTGGGGGTGTCTCTGGCCAGGCCCCAGCCAAGGGCACGTTGTCTCCTGGGTGCAGCCCGTCCAGGGGTCCGTGTGAGGGTGCAGATGCCCACTCCAGTGTGCTCAGCCTCTCTGGCACACTGCACAGGGGCATGTCTCATTCCTGGAGCTCAGGGGCCTGGAGAGCGGGTGCTGAGGCAGTGAAAGACTCAGACCCGCCCCCAACAGAGATGCCCTTGAGGCTGGCACTCAAGCTGGCGCGGGGGCAGGGAATTGCTCGCATTTGGCTCAGTCAGTGGCATTTTACATCCGTCACTCACACCCCAGCTTGGGCTGGGCTCATTCCCTTCAGCCCCCCATTGCGCTCTGTCCCCGGGGCTGCTCCCTGGCCCTGCCAGCGGAGGATCTCAAGGCTAACCCTCACCACCCCTTTCTGGCGCCTTTCCCCGCCTCGCTTCCCTTCTTGGCTCCGTGGGGAGAGCCATGCCGGCTGACCCGCCGCGTGCTTTGAGACCCCTGGGGGAGGAGCGTGGAGGGCAAGTGCTGAGTGCTTGGCATTCACCCCTCATGGCTGCTGGTTGCTAGCATTACAGCCCACGGCCGGGGAGAAAAAAAAAAAAAAAAAAAAAAATCGGGCCAGAGAGGCAAAGTGACATGCCTGAGGGCGCTCGGTGAATCAGTGGCACAGTTAAAAACAGACCCGAGGAGTCCTGGCACAGCCCTGGTTCATTCCTCACACGCCCTGGCCGAGTGGGCCCACCAGAGCCCCCCCGCGTGCACACTGAACGGGTCGTGCACCCATGACCGAGCAAGGCAGGGTGCGGAGTAACTGAGCAGCCTCTCAGGCAGGCGCGGTCGCTTTGTGTCTGCGCAGCGGGGGCCCCTCAGACCTGACCTCTCGGGACACATTGGGCAGGTGGCCCTGCCTCTCCAGAGGCCTGGGGAACCCCGGTGGCAGGGCACTGCAGCGGGTTCACATGGACGCTCCTCCTGGTGGGAGGGCACCACCGCGCCCCATCCCCGAGGGAGGCCCTAGGCACTTTCCATGCTGGGTGCCCACTGGGGCCGGGGGCAGAGGGCCAGCGCCCCTCCCGCCGGGACAGCAGCAGCGAAGTCCCCCGGAGGGGTCTCTTGCAGCCGTTCCCACGGCCAAGGAGGAGCTGGGTTTGCCCCGGGCTGCCAGCAGCTTTGAGCTGGGAGGCTGTTGCCCTCTTTGCCCCCAGCATGGGGGCTCTGCCCCCCACTCTCCGAGGCCAGATCGCTGCCAAGCCAGAGGGCTCGGAGCAGGCCGGAGACCCCAAGCAACGGCTCTCAGGCAGCCCAGGGGTCTGCGCGGCTCAGCTGCCCCCAGCAGGCGGGATGCACTTCCCTGCTGAGCGACAGTTCGCAGGAGGCTCAGGGCTCGTCTACACAGGGAAACGCGCCGGCCTAGCTACGCCGGCACCAGCGAGACGCCCCAGACTGTCCCCACGTCCCCTTGTCCCAGACTGTCCCCACGAGGGCTTTCAGGGCCCTGGTTTTAAGGAGCCATGCTGGGCCCCCCCGAGCGCAGTGACGGGGGCTCACTCCGTGGAGATCAGAGAGGGAGTGAGTGTGTTCAGGGGGTGGAGGGAAGTTATTTCACAAGGGCTGCTCTGTCCCGGCTGGCTGCTGCCCTGCAAGGACGGGACTAGACTAAGGCTGCTTTGGGGTGGGGGGCAGCTCAATACGAGCGCCCCTGTTCAGGCTGCAGCTCCCCGGGCAGGACAGATGCTTCTCCCCACACCAGGAGGTTCGCCCGGGTACAGTCGGTCCCCAGAGCAGGAGGCAGGGCCAGAGCCCAGCCGGGCGATGCCAGAGCCCCACGCAGCCCAGAAGGCAGGCGATGGGCCCGTCCCAGCTGGTCCCTACAGGGGCTAACAAAGAAAGCAAGGAGCAGCCTGGGCTACAGAGAGGGCCGCCGCCAGTCCTTCCCACCCCAGCCAGGCCCTTCGGAGCAGGGCACCTCAGCCCCTTGGCAGCAGGGCCAGGGCAGAGTCCGGTTCCCAGGACAGCCGAGGGCGGGGGCCCTTTGCAGCCTCTCCTGCACCGGCGGGGGCAGGCACCAGCAGTGTCCATGGCACCTGGAGCTGCCGAGCCTGGGAGGGAACAGGAGCAGCTTTTCCTGGGGAGCGCCAGTAAAACCGCATCCGTCACTGCCAGGAGGCCCTCCCCCACAGCGGGGCTGGAAGCTTTGCTCAGCCCCTTCCCTCCCGGAGCTCTCCCTGTGGGGCTGGAGGCTTTGCTCAGCCCCCTCCCTCCCGGAGCTCTCCCTGTGGGGCTGGAGGCTTTGCTCACCCTCCCCTCCCTCCCTCCCGGAGCTCTCCCTGTGGGGCTGGAAGCTTTGCTCACCCTCCCCTCCCTCCCGGAGCTCTCCCTGTGGGGCTGGAGGCTTTGCTCAACCCCCCCTCCCTCCCTCCCGGAGCTCTCCCTGTGGGGCTAGAGGCTTTGCTCGGCCCCCCCCCCCCGTGCTCTGCCTGTGGGGCTGGAGGCTTTGCTCGGCCCCCCCCGCCCGGAGCTCTCCCTGTGGGGCTGGAGGCTTTGCTCAACCTCCCCCTCCCGGAGCTCTCCCTGCGGGGCTGGAGGCTTTGCTCGGCCCCCCCCGTGCTCTGCCTGTGGGGCTGGAGGCTTTGCTCGGCCCCCCCCGTGCTCTGCCTGTGGGGCTGGAGGCTTTGCTCGGCCCCCCCCGTGCTCTGCCTGTGGGGCTGGAGGCTTTGCTCGGCCCCCCCCGTGCTCTGCCTGTGGGGCTGGAGGCTTTGCTCGGCCCCCCCCGTGCTCTGCCTGTGGGGCTGGAGGCTTTGCTCAGCCCCGTGCTCTGCCTGTGGGGCTGGAGGCTTTGCTCGGCCCCCCCCGTGCTCTGCCTGTGGGGCTGGAGGCTTTGCTCGGCCCCCCCCGTGCTCTGCCTGTGGGGCTGGAGGCTTTGCTCGGCCCCCCCCCGTGCTCTGCCTGTGGGGCTGGAGGCTTTGTTCTCCCCCAGCCCCGCGCTTCGAGTCGCTCCCCTCCCCACGGCCCCCGCGCTGTCCGCTCGCTCCTGGCCCGGGGGCCGGGGGGCGAGCCGGGCAGGGCCCTACCTGCTCCGGGAGCCCGCGGGCGGGCATCGGGGCGCGGTGCTGCAGCGGGAGGATGCCGATGAGGCCGGAGCAAGGCTAATGATGCCTTTAGACTCGCCGAGGGCTCCCGATTGGCTGGCGGAAATTTGGTGCCACCTCAGGCTGCCCTCGCCATTGGCTGCCCGCAATCTGCTGTTCGCTCCGCTCCCGGCCCGGCGCGCGGAGAAGCTGCGCCCCGCGCAGGCCGGTCCTTGCGCTGCGCTCGCCGCGCTGCCCGAGAGTTACCTTGCCGTGGAAAGTGGGTCAGGAGGTCTGGCCGCGCCGGGTCCTAGCGCCGGTCGCCGCGCAGCCGGCGGGGAGGGGAGGGAGCTGCGCGGGGCGCGGCTCGTGCCAGGGGCTTCCTTGGGGGGTCACCAGGAAACAGCTGGCGGGCAGTTGGGGGGGGAGCCTTCCAGGAGCTGGGCCACAGCCGGGCGGTGCACATGGGTCAGGGGGCCTCTCCCTCCTGCGCACCGCAATTAGCAGCCCCCCGGCCTCCCTCTCCCCTTGGGGGGCCCGTCCACAGCTGCTCCCTGCGCCTGGGCTGTCGCCTGCTGCTGCCCCCCACAAAGCCAATCGGGGATGGCTCCTGTCTGCTGCTGCTTTGCAAAGCGCTGCCCCTGCCCGCTCCCAGCCTGCGCCCCACATGGGCGACGGGCCCCGGGCAGGGTCCTCAAGCTGGCCTGGCTGGGACGTCTGAAGCCCAATTGCCCAGAGAGCCCAGCTGCGTAGTCAGCTGGATACGCGTTGCTGCTTCCCAAAGCCCCGTCCTGTCCCCCACTGGCTTCCGAGTCCAGGGGCCCGTCTGGTATTTTAGAGTCCTAGCACCGGAAGGGACCCCAAGAGCTCATGGAGTCCAGTCCCCTGCCCTCGGGGGACCAAGCACCCAGCCCATCCCTGAGTGTCCACTCTGCTCTTCAGTATCTCCAGAGATGGGGAGTCCACAACCTCCCTGCGGGATTTATGCCAGTGCTTCACCCCCCGACAGGGAGCTTTTACGTCCTGGCTGCCGTTTCAGCCCATTGCTTCTTGTCCTACCCTCAGAGGCCCAGGAGAACCATTTGTCTCCCTCCTTCTTGTGACACTGTGATGTAGCCGGGGTACGGTCCACTCGCTGGGCGCTGTGCTTGGGCTGTGGGCGGTGGGTGACCGCTACTGGCCTCTGTCTGTAAGCACTGCCCAGCGGGGGGTCTCCCTGAGGGCCCTCATGTCACCCCTAAGAGGGAAGGAGTTGCAACAAAGGAAGGGGGTGGTTTGGGGAAGAGTCAGTTTTGGCTGGGAAAACATGGAGAGAAGAGACTGAACTGAGTACTGGGGGGTTGGGGATCCCACCCCAAGGGGTCTGAGGCTGCCTGGCCCTTCACTTCGATACCCACATAGAACCAGGAGCGGCCCGAGGCCGGCTGCAGCAGCTGGCGCCCCAGGCAGAAGGCGCGATCGGCACCCGCACCTGCACGGCCGTCAATGGCTGTGACGTAATCACGGGGCACCCGGGCCGGCGGCGCCCTAGGCAACTGCCTAGTTTGCCTAGCCTCACGGGCCACCCCTGCATAGAACCCGGGCTGGGCTGTACCTCGCAGAAGCAATACACCCTCCCTATTCGACTGGCTGGTGGAATCTCATCTTGCTGTAGACGGGGCACAGGGTCGGGGGGTACCCGACGCGCCGCCACAGACACCCTTTCAGACACTTGAAAGCTGCTATCACGTCCCCTCTCAGTCTGCTCCTTTCGAAATTAACAAGCCCAGTTCCTTCAGCCTTGCCTCCTAGCTCATGTTCTCTCGACCTTTCATCATTGTGTTGCTCTTCTCTGGACCCTCCCCAATTTCTCCACATCCTTCTTGAAATGCGGTGCCCAGAACGGGACACAATCCTCCAACTGAGGCCTAACCAGAGCAGAGCGGAAGAATGACTTCTCCTGTCTTGCTCACAACGCACCTGTTAATGCAGCCTAGAATCATGTTTGCTTTTTTGCAAGTGTCACACTGTTGACTCATGTTTAGCTTGTGGTTCACTCTGACCCCTAGATCCCTTTCTGCAGGACTCCTTCCTAGACAGTCGCTTCCCATTCTGTGTGTGTGAAATGGATTGTTCCTCTCTAAGCGGAGCACTTTGCATGGGTCCTTGTGAAACTTCATCCTATTGACCTCAGGCCATTTCTCTAGTTCAGGGCTACTCAACTTTGGAAGCCTCGGGGGCCACAACGATACTCACAGCACATGCCGAGGGCCGCCACTTAAGTGTGGTTGTATATACATGCAAATATATATGCAAATATATGCAAATAGCTTCTTTCACACTGATGGGCACGAATACAAAGATTAAGGCAAGACTACACAACACACAGGCCCCTTTTAAGTCAGTTCTGCTGATATTCATAAAATGCAACATTTACCCAATTTCCACCCACAGGACAGCGCTTGTAATGAGCAATGCCAGTCCAGGAATGTAACTACTAAAACGCATATCAACCGACGACCGTTCTATTGACTCCTTTTTTATTTTGGCTCCCACCCACGGCCGCAAACAAACGGGCCGCAGGCTGCATGTGGCCTGTGGGCCGCGTGTTGTGTAGCCCTGCTCTAGTTTGTCCAGATCAATTTGAATTCTGCCCCTGACCTCCAAAGGACTTGCCTCCCCTCCCGGCTTGCAAACTTTATAAGTGTCCTCTCTATGCCAATATCTGGACTTCTGCGCTAAGTGACGCAAGATGGGATGAAGATGGACAGCCCGTGGTAGGTAAAGAACAGGTTAGGAACTATTTAGAAAAGCTAAATGTACATAAATCCATGGGTCCGGACTTAATGCATCCGAGGGTACTGAGGGAGTTGGCAAATGTCATCGAGGAGCCTTTGGCCATTATCTTTGAAAAGTCGTGGAGATCGGGAGAAATCCCGGATGATTGGAAAAAGGCAAACGTAGTGCCCATCTTCAAAAAAGGGAAGAAGGACGATCCAGGAACTATAGGCCGTCAGTCTTACCTCGGTTCCTGGAAAAATCATGGAAGGGATCCTTAAGGAATCCATTTTGAGGCATTTGGAAGAGAGGAAAGTGATTAGGAATAGTCAGCATGGATTCACAAAGGGCAAGTCGTGCCTGACCAATCTGATTAGCTTCTATGATGAGGTAACTGGCTCTGTGGACGTGGGAAAGTCAGTGGATGTGATATACCTTGACTTTAGCAAGGCTTTTGATACGGTCTCCCACAATATTCTTGCCAGCAAGTTAAGGGAATGTGGATTGGATAAATGGACGGTAAGATGGATAGAAAGCTGGCTAGAAGGCCGGGCCCAGCGGGTAGTGATCAACGGCTCGATGTCAGGATGGCGGTCGGTTTCTAGCAGAGTGTCCCAAGGTTCGGTTCTAGGACCGGTTTTGTTCAATATCTTTATTAATGACCTGGATGAGGGGATGGATTGCACCCTCAGCAAGTTTGCGGATGACACTAAGCTAGGGGAGAGGTAGATACGCTTGAGGGCAGAGATAGGGTCCAGAGTGACTTAGACAAATTGGAGGATTGGGCCACAAGAAATCTGATGAAGTTCAACAAGGACAAGTGCAGAGTCCTGCACTTGGGACGGAAGAATCCCAAGCATAGTTACAAGCTGGGGACCAACCAGTTAAGTAGTTGTTCTGCAGAAAAGGCCCTGGGGGTTACAGCGGATGAGAAGCTGGATATGAGTCAACAGTGTGCCCTTGTAGCCAAGAAGGCTAATGGCATATTAGGGTGCATTAAGAGGAGCATTGCCAGCAGATCCAGAGATGTCATTATTCCCCTTTATTTGGCTCTGGTGAGGCCACATCTGGAGTATTGTGTCCAGTTCTGGGCCCCCCACTACAAAAAGGATGTGGACGCATTGGAGAGGGTCCAGCGGAGGGCAACCAAAATGATTAGGGGGCTGGAGCATATGACCTATGAGGAGAGGCTGAGGGAGTTGGGTCTGTTTAGTCTGCAGAAGCGAAGAGTGAGGGGGGATTTGATAGCAGCCTTCAACTTCCTGAAGGGAGGTTCCAAAGAGGATGGAGAGAGGCTGTTCTCAGTAGTGACAGATGGCAGAACAAGGAGCAATGGTCTCAAGTTGTGGTGGGAGAGGTCCAGGTTGGATATTAGGAAAACTATTTCACTAGGAGGGTTGTGAAGCACTGGAATGGGTTCCCTAGGGAAGTAGTGGAGTCTCCATCCCTAGAGGTGTTTAAGTCTCGGCTTGACCAAGCCCTGGCCGGGTTGATTTCGTTGGGATTGGTCCTGCCTAGAGCAGGGGGCTGGACTCGATGACTCCTGAGGTCTCTTCCAGCTCTATGGTTCTATGATTCTATCTAAGTTGTTGATGAAAATATTGACCAGAACGGTCCCAAAACTGATCCCTGGGGACCCCACTCATTCTGCCCTTCCGGCATGACTGACCCATTGCTAACTACTCTCTGGGACTACCGTAGTTTTCCGACCAGTTTTGCCCCCATTTTATAGCAGCTCCATCTAGGTTGCACTTCCCTGGTTTGTTCATGGGAAGGTCATGTGACCAAGATCTACCACGAGTAGTCCTGTGGCACCGTAAAGACTAACAAAAAGATCAGTCGCTAAGGTGCAATAGGGCCACTCATCGTTTTTAAGGTTACAGACTATCACGGTTGCCCCTCGGAGACTTTTTAAGATATACCATGGCTACCGCTACCTCCCTGTCCACAAGTCTTGTTACCTTGGCCAAGAAACCTACCAGGTTGGTTTGGCACATTTTGTTCTTGGCAAACCCATGCTGTTACTTATCACCTCATTATCTTCTACATGTTTGTAAACTGATTGCTTAATTATTTGCTCCATTATCTTTCCAGGTTACAGAAGTGAAGCTGACTGGTCTGTAATTCCCTGGGCTGATCTAATTTCCCTTTTTAGAGACTGACTTATATTTGCCCTTTTCCAGCCCCCTGGACTCTCTCCTGACTTCCATGACTTTTCAAAGATAATCGCTAATGGCTCAGACAGTGCCTCAGTCAGCTCCTGATGGCACCAATTGGCAGCCCCGGGCTGTCAAGCAAAAAAAAAAAAAAGCCAAGAAAATTTGTCGAGCAAAAAAAAAAAAGGGTCAGGGAGAGTAACCAGGGAAACCTGAGGGGAGGATTCGGGAGGTCGGGCCGAAATGTGGTTGTGGCCCACTCCTAAGACCGGCTCTGGTGGCAGCCCCTTGAAGATGGTGGCCCCAGGCGACCGCCCGGCTCACCTACCCCTAAGACCAGCTCTGTTTGAGGACATTTAATGTATCTAAGATACTTGTTCTTTGCCTGTTAGCCTGGGATCCTACCTCATTTTCACTGGCACTCCCGATGTTAGACACCCAGTCACCTCAAACCTTTCTGGTGAGAACCCAAACACAGAAGTCATTAAGCACCTCTGCCATTTCCACATCCGCTGCCCCCGCCTCCAACTGAGTGACAGTCCCACCCTGTCCTTGGTCTGCTCTTCCTTCCAGTGTAGTTGTAGAATGTTTTCTTGTTACTCTTTATGTCCCTAGCTAGTTTGATCTCGTTTTGTGCCTTGGCCTTTCTAATTTTGTCCCTGCATTCTTGTGTTGTTTGTTCCTATTCATCCCTTGTACTTTGGCCTAGTTTCCACTTTTGATAGGACTCTTATTTTTTTTAAGATCATTGAAGATGATCTAAAAGCCAGGGAGGTCTCTTGCCAAACATCCTCTCGTTCCTGTGCAGTGGGATAATTTGCTCTTGTGCCCATAATAACGTCCAATGAAAAACAGCCAATGTCTTGAGTTGTTTTCCCCTTAGACTTGCTTCTCCTGGGGGCTTACCTACCCACTCCCTGAGGCCTGCCTTTCCGAACACCACTGTCTCTGCTCTGCTCTTCTCCCTCCTGCCATTTCTTAGCGTCACGAGCTCCTAGCGCTCTCACCCGGCTGCCTTCCACGGCCAGTTCTCAGCCCGTTCCTCCTGCTCGTTAGAATCCAGCCTCCCCCAGGAGCCGTCTCCACCTTCAAAACAAGAAATCGCCTCCAATGCCGTCCAGGGAGGTGCTGGACAATCCAGGCCCTGCTGGGTTAGTTTCCCAACAGATGTCTGGCTAGTTGACGTCTCCCCTCACCACCAGTCCTGCGCTTTGGATGGTTTGGTGAGTTGTTTGAAAATGCCTCATCCACCTTGTCTGCCTGGGCAGGCGGCCTGTAGCCACGTTCCTCCCCCGAGCTCAGCGTGGTCCAAGCTGGCCTGGAAACTGAAACCCAGAGTGGGCCTGGCCCCAGGCAAGGGGAACGGCATGGCACCTGTCAGCAGCAGCTCGCAGGCACTTTACACAGGCGGTCAGGGTCATGCGCTCTGTTTAACACCTGGGGAAACAGAGGCACAGGAGACAAAGCGACTTGCCCAATGCCACCCAGTAGGCCAGTGGCAGAGCTGGGATTAGGAATCAGGTTTTCAGAGGTCCAGTCCAGTGCCCCCTGCTGCCCCAGCGACATGCCCCACTCTGCCCTGGAGGGACTCATCTAGGCTTGGTTGAAAAATGTTCATCAAAAAAGTTAATTAACCCAAACTTCCTGTGGGAATGTGCTCGTTTGCACTGACATTTTTGGAGTCCTCAGTGTCCCCTCCCCTGGCAAAGACGGCAGTAGCTGAGGACTGAAACAATGTTGGTTGTCGAGGTTTGGTTTGGCTCCCCCCCCTTTTCCCATCTTTCCTCATTTCCGTGTTGTCAGTGGACATGGGGAAAAGGCCAGGGGGAGAGACAAGAAGGGGCGCGGGAACTGAAAACAAACCCTCCCAAATCTCCATAGAACATTTTCAACTTTTTTCGTTTGTTTCTTCTGAAAATGTCCCTGGGTTTCATCACACTTCAGAGGTACTAAGCTAAGAGACGCGCCGAGACCCACGGCTTCGTTCCACCCAGCCCTCCAAGCGCCAGCCGACTGCAGCGCTCTGCCCTTGCTGTGTTCTGTCATCCCCATGGCACATGACTGCCCTTTGGCTCATGGATCTGGTCGCATACCAGCCGGCTGGAGTTCATCGACTAGCTGCTTTACAGGGCACAGTACCCAACGCATCCAGCCTGTTCCTGGTGCCTCTTTTCCCTGAGGCCCAGAGAGTTGAAGTGATTTGCCCCAGGCCACACACTGAGTCAGTGGCGGAACGGGCCTCAAACCCCAAAAGTTCCTGGCTTCCTGTCTGAGGTTTCATGGCAATATTGACACTCAGTAACCGATCCGTTCTACGAGCAGCACATACCTATGCACACGCCAGGCACGTGCAGCGATGGCTAAGCCCCGGTCCGGCCAGCTCACCCGTTCAACCCTCACAAGCCGAGCCCCACGAAAGTCACAAGCTTCTTAAACTGGCTGGGGTCGCTTTATGGCCTTCCGAGATTTTGAGGCTTCGGGGCAAACATTGGTTCCATTTGCCTGGTTTCCTCTGCAGCCACGAGGGCTCGAGACTGACTTTTCAATCAGAGCCGAGATGCTCCGGGACCTCGTGACTCCGGGGAAACACCAACTCCGAGGAGATTGCCTGTCAAGTCGCAGGAGTTTGGCTCCCGCCTCTGTCTCCCCACCTGTGTGCTCCCTCCGCGAGCCAGAGCCCTCTGGGGCCCACCGACCCACTGGGCTCCCACCAGCCCCCCTCGCTCTGGCCGGAGCTGTTACCAGGGCGTCCCCTGCAGACACTGCCCCTCACGGAGGAGCCCCAAGCAGACGCTGCCTGTGAAGGGCTCCCCAGGGCTGGTGCCGTCTCCCCCAGCCTGGCCTGGGGTGCAGCCCACGGCCCCCGTGGCAGGAAGACACGGGCTGACTGAGGGGGGATGGATCGGGGGAGTAGCTCTGGCCAGGCACCAGGCTCCCCCCGCCTGACATCCCCGCAGGTTATCAGGAAGGCCCTTGCTCTCCCCCGGCTCATCCCAGGCCCCGCTGCTGCCTCCCCTCCCCCGCCGGCCTGGCGCCCAGCCCTGTGCTGGGAACAGAACAAGCACGGCCGCACAAGGGCGCATTGTTGTCGCTGCGGTGCTGCTCTCGCCCGGGATGAGCTCAGCGCCCCGCCCGCGGCACAGCCCGGCTGCCTTCGCCTGGAGCCTGAGTCCCAGGGGAACAGGGCCCCTTTGTAGTGCCTGGCTCTGGCCATCCGGGGACCCAGCCGCCGGCACCTCCCTAGCCCCAGCACGCGCACCGGGACAGCTCCCAAGGGCCCGGCACCAGCAGCCGCCTTGGCCCCCGCTGGGAACCCGCACTGCATGGACTGCGCCTGCCGGGGTCCCCAGCCGGGGCCGGGCAGGGAGGGGCGCAGCCCCCAGGCGGGGCCGGGCAAGGAGGGGAGCAGCCCCCAGGCGGGGCCGGGCAGAGTGGGGCGCAGCCCCCAGGCGGGGCCGGGCAGAGAGCAGCCCCCAGGCGGGGCCGGGCAGAGAGGGGAGCAGCCCCAGGCGGGCCGGGCAGGAGGCGCAGCCCAGGCGGGCGGGCAGGGAGGCGCAGCCCAGGCGGGCAGAGAGGCGCAGCCCAGGCGGGCGGGCAGAGAGGGGAGCAGCCCCCAGGCGGGGCCGGGCAGAGAGGGGAGCAGCCCCCAGGCGGGGCCTGGCAGAGTGGGGCGCAGCCCCCAGGCGGGCGGGCAGGAAGGGGCGCAGCCCCCAGGCGGGCGGGCAGAGAGGGGAGCAGCCCCCAGGCGGGGCTGGGCAGGGAGGGGCGCAGCCCCCAGGCGGGGCTGGGCAAGGAGGGGAGCAGCCCCCAGGCGGGGCCGGGCAGGAAGGGGCGCAGCCCCCAGGCGGGTGGGCAGGAAGGGGCGCAGCCCCCAGGCGGGCGGGCATGGAGAGCAGCCCCAGGCGGCCGGGCAGAGAGGGGAGCAGCCCCAGGCGGGCCGGGCAGGGAGAGCAGCCCCAGGCGGGCGGGCAGAGGCGCAGCCCCAGGTGGGCGGGCAGGGGGCGCAGCCCCCAGGCGGGCGGGCAGGGAGGGGCGCAGCCCCCAGGCGGGCGGGCAGAGAGGGGAGCAGCCCCCAGGCGGGCGGGCAGGAAGGGGCGCAGCCCCCAGGCGGCGGGCAGAGAGGGGAGCAGCCCCCAGGCGGGCGGGCAGGAAGGGGCGCAGCCCCCAGGCGGTGCCGGGCAGAGAGGGGCGCAGCCCCCAGGCGGGGCCGGGCAAGGAGGGGAGCAGCCCCCAGGCGGGCGGGCAGAGAGGGGAGCAGCCCCCAGGCGGGCGGGCAGGGAGGGGCGCAGCCCCCAGGCGGGCGGGCAGAGAGGGGAGCAGCCCCCAGGCGGGCGGGCAGGGAGGGGTGCAGCCCCCAGGCGGGCGGGCAGGAGGGGAGCAGCCCCAGGCGGGCCGGGCAGAGAGGCGCAGCAGGCGGGCCGGGCAAGGAGGGGAGCAGCCCCCAGGCGGGGCCGGGCAGGGAGGGGCGCAGCCCCCAGGCGGGTGGGCAGGAAGGGGCGCAGCCCCCAGGCGGGCGGGCATGGAGGGGAGCAGCCCCCAGGCGGGGCCGGGCAGAGAGGGGAGCAGCCCCCAGGCGGGGCCTGGCAGGGAGGAGCAGCGCAGGCGGGCCGGGCAGAGGCGCAGCCCCAGGCGGGCGGGCAGGGGCGCAGCCCAGGCGGGCGGGCAGGAGGCGCAGCCCAGGCGGGCGGGCATGGAGGAGCAGCCCCAGGCGGGCCGGGCAGGAGGGGAGCAGCCCCAGGCGGGCCGGGCAGGAGGCGCAGCCCAGGTGGCGGGCAGGCGCAGAGGCGAGAGGAGCAGCGGCGGGCGGGCAGAGGCGCAGCCCAGGCGGGCCGGGCAGGGGCGCAGCCCAGGCGAGGCCGGGCAAGGAGGAGCAGCCCCAGGCGGGCCGGGCAGGGGCGCAGCCCCAGGCGGGTGGGCAGGGAGGCGCAGCCCAGGCGGGCGGGCATGGAGGAGCAGCCCCAGGCGGGCCGGGCAGAGAGAGGAGCAGCAGGCGGGCCGGGCAGGAGGAGCAGCCCCAGGCGGGCGGGCAGAGAGGCGAGCCCAGGCGGGCGGGCAGGAGGGGCGCGCAGCGGGCGCGGGCAGAGAGCAGCCCCAGGCGGGCGGGCAGGGAGCGCAGCCCAGGCGGGCCGGGCAGAGAGGCGCAGCCCAGGCGGGCCGGGCAAGGAGGAGCAGCCCCAGGCGGGGCCGGGCAGGAGGCGCAGCCCCAGGCGGGTGGGCAGGAGGCGCAGCCCCAGGCGGGCGGGCATGGAGGAGCAGCCCCAGGCGGGCCGGGCAGAGAGGAGCAGCCCCAGGCGGGCCTGGCAGGGAGGGGAGCAGCCCCAGGCGGGGCCGGGCAGAGAGGGGCGCAGCCCCCAGGCGGGCGGGCAGAGAGGGGAGCAGCCCCCAGGCGGGCGGGCAGGGAGGGGCGCAGCCCCCAGGCGGGCGGGCAGAGAGGGCAGCCCCAGGCGGGCGGGCAGGAGGCGCAGCCCCAGGCGGGCGGGCAGGGAGGAGCAGCCCAGGCGGGCCGGGCAGAGAGGCGCAGCCCCCAGGCGGGGCCGGGCAAGGAGGGGAGCAGCCCCCAGGCGGGGCCGGGCAGAGAGGGGAGCAGCCCCAGGCGGGCGGGCAGGGAGGGGCGCAGCCCCCAGGCGGGCGGGCATGGAGGGGAGCAGCCCCCAGGCGGGGCCGGGCAGAGAGGGGAGCAGCCCCCAGGCGGGGCCTGGCAGGGAGGGGAGCAGCCCCCAGGCGGGGCCGGGCAGAGAGGGGCGCAGCCCCCAGGTGGGCGGGCAGGGAGGGGCGCAGCCCCCAGGCGGGCGGGCAGAGAGGGGAGCAGCCCCCAGGCGGGCGGGCAGGGAGGCGCAGCCCCCAGGCGGGCGGGCAGAGAGCAGCCCCCCGGCGGGCGGGCAGGGAGGGGAGCAGCCCCCAGCCGGGGCCGGGCAGAGAGGGGCGCAGCCCCCAGGCGGGCGGGCATGGAGGGGCGCAGCCCCAGGCGGGCGGGCAGAGAGGGGAGCAGCCCCCAGGCAGGGCCGGGCAGGAAGGGGCGCAGCCCCCAGGCAGGCGGGCAGGAAGGGGCGCAGCCCCCAGGCAGGCCGGGCAGGAAGGGGCGCAGGCCCCAGGCAGGCGGGCAGAGAGGGGAGCAGCCCCCAGGCAGGGCTGGGCAGGGAGGGGCGCAGCCCCCAGGCTGGCCGGGCAGGGAGGGGCGCAGGCCCCAGGCAGGCGGGCAGGAAGGGGCGCAGGCCCCAGGCAGGCGGGCAGAGAGGGGCGCAGCCCCCAGGAGGGACCGGGCAGAGAGGGGCGCAGCCCCCAGGCGGGGCCGGGCAGAGAGAGGAGCAGCCCCCAGGCGGGGCCAGGCAGGGAGGGGTGCAGGCCCCAGGCAGGCGGGCAGAGAGGGGAGCAGGGGAAGCGCCGTGTTCCTAACTCCAACCTGACAAGGCGCGTTCGGGTGGGTCCCTGCTCAGCATCCACCCCACCCTCCAGCGCCCTGGAGAGGACTCCCTGGGGAGCTGGGCCCCGCCCAGCATGGGTGGCAAGTGGGAGGGAAGCCCTGAGCCCCGCGGGAAGCAGGCAGCTTAGCAAACACAGCGTTTCGTTTCTCACGCGCCGCCCAGGGGAGCCGCAGCCGAGGGCCTGGCAGGCCCAGCCAGGTGGGTATGGAGGCAGCTGGGTCTGGAGGAAGGCTGGGCTCGCTGCAGCTCTGTGGCCACGCAGATGTCTGGCCGGGGCCGGGGGCTCTGTGAGCAGCTGGCTACCAAACACAGCGGGGTGTCAGCAGCCCTGCCTGGCATGTTAGAGCCCTCTGCCCATCGCCTGATCCATCCAAGCACCCGGGAGCCAGCTCACACGCACCCTGCCCGTCCTGTGCTCGGGCACGAGAGGCAGAGAGCAGCAAAGTGACTTGCCCAGGGCTGTAGGGAAAGTCAGGGTCACGGCCATGATTGCACCGTGGGGGTCCTGGCTTCCAGGCCGTGCTGGGCCTCCAATAAGGGGAAGCTTGGCCTGCTGGAGTGCGGGGGCAGCCAGTGCCCCTCAGCACTTCACAAACCGCCCAGTGTGCGAGTAAGGACTGCCACACAGGCGCCCATGGCCCAACTTTTCACAAGTGCCTCCTGAGTTTGAGTGCCTGGCCTCGGCCACCCCAGCCCTCGCGGCTGGGTCTCCAGAGGTGACAAGGTCCGTGGGATCAGCCCTTCCTGCAGCCCAGCCCGCAGAATTAGAGGCCACTCGTGAAAAGGTGAGCCTGGCTGATGCACGACCAAGCGGGGCGGGCGTGTGCAGTGGGGTCCCGCGGGGCTCCGTCCTGGGCCTGGGGCCATGCAACCCTTCCCTTACCGGCGTGTGACGGGCGGCCTGCGGCGGGGACACAGGGTTTAACTCAAAGCGACGTTGACAAAGCGGAGAATTGGTTTGAATGCAGCCCAGTGGAACGCAGCGAGTCGAGCGCCAAGTGCTTCCCGGGGGGATCGAATGTGCAGCGGCGGAAGGGGGCTGGCGGAGCAGGCGCTCCCTCCTCCACGCAGCCCGGGCCGAGAGTGGATCAACGAGGCAATGCCACGAGCACAGGAGTGTCGGTCAGCCGCGGGCGCCCTGCCTGCTCTCCGCCGCGCGGCCCAGCTCACGGCTGCAGGCCTGGCGCCACGCTAGGGAAGATGGGCCAAAGCGGAGCGAGTCCAGGGGAGAGCAGGAGAAATGACACCCCGGGCTGGAGAACTCGGCCTCTGAGGAACGGCTAGAGACAACGGATGCGCCCCGCTGGAGACGGACGCCGGCGGGTATCTGAAGAGCTGGGAGAGGGCTGAGAGCCCGTGTTCTCCGTGCCACTGGCGACAGAAGATGAAGCAAGAGGCAGATGTAGGCTGGCCCTGGGGACGACTCGGGCGGTGGAACAGGTTCTCACTGCTGGTGCTGGAAACCCAGCCTGGGAGGGTGTAAAAGCCAGGCCTGGCACACACAGAGCGGGGATGGTCTTGGTGTGCTTGGGCCTGCCTCAGCCCGGGACAGGGGTGGGTTAGGGGGACTCTCAAGGACCCTTCCAGACTTGCAAGCCAGTGGGCGAGCCCAGGAATCCTGGGCTCCAGGTCTCTGTTCTAACCACTAGGCAACCTCCCTAAGAAAGACCCCACAACTCTGGGCCCCGTTCATTCCTGGTGTGACTGCCCTGGGCCTCGCCAAGGGTGGAGGTAGCTTGGCTGTTGCTGCAGCAGCCGCCCCGCAGGGCGCTTCCCTCCTCCCAGGAGATGTGCCCCACACCTGACACCTCTCCAAGCGCTGCAGACGGTGAGTCTCCCGGCAGGCAGGGCGGGACTCGCATTCACCCCGGGTCAAGTGCCTTGCACAAGGTGCAGACGGGGCCGGAGCGCCCGGCTCCCGGGCCTGTGTTCAGTCACTAGAGCGCTGCGGCCCAGGTCCCGCACTGGGGAGGGAGAGCTGCAAACGGAGCCGCTGGAGCAGGGGTGAGGGGAGCACGGCACCAGGGCTGGGTCGCCGGATAGGAAAAGCGCAGCAGCTAAGGGCAGCCGAGCTCTGGTTATTGCCCAGCTCCCGGCGGGCGGCAGCTCAAGCTCTGGTTATTGCCCAGCTCCCGGCGGGCGGCAGCCCGAGCTCTGGTTATTCCCCAATTCCCGTCCGGCGGCCCGAGCTCTGGTTATTTCCCAATTCCCGGCCGGCGGCCCGAGCTCTGGTTATTCCCCAATTCCCGGCCGGCGGCCCGAGCTCTGGTTATTCCCCAGCTCCCGGCCGGCGGCCCGAGCTCTGGTTATTCCCCAATTCCCGGCCGGCGGCCCGAGCTCTGTTTATTCCCCAGCTCCCGGCTGGCGGCCCGAGTTCTGGTTATTCCCCAGCTCCCGGCCGGCGGCCCGAGCTCTGGTTATTCCCCAATTCCCGGCCGGAGGCCCGAGCTCTGTTTATTCCCCAGCTCCCGGCTGGCGGCCCAAGCTCTGGTTATTCCCCAATTCCCGGCCGGCGGCCCGAGCTCTGGTTATTCCCCAATTCCCGGCCGGCGGCCCGAGCTCTGGTTATTCCCCAATTCCCGGCAGGCAGCCCGAGCTCTGGTTATTCCCCAATTCCCGGCCGGCGGCCCGAGCTCTGTTTATTCCCCAGCTCCCGGCCGGTGGCCCGAGCTCTGGTTATTCCCCAATTCCTGGCAGGCGGCCCGAGCTCTGGTTATTCCCCAGCTCCCGGCCGGCGGCCCGAGCTCTGGTTATTCCCTAATTCCTGGCCGGCGGCTCGAGCTCTGGTTATTCCCCAGCTCCCGGCAGGCAGGGGTCCGAGCTCTGGTTATTGCCCAGCTCCGACGGGCGGGGGCCCGAGCTCTGGTTATTCCCCAGCTCCCGGTGGGCAGGGGCCCGAGCTCTGGTTATTGCCAAACTCCCGGCAGGTGGCAACCCATCTCTGCATCTTGCAGCCTGTGGGAGAGGCTCTGTAGCATGTCGGGGCAACTGATTGATTGGAAGCTCCGTGGGGCAGGGCCCCTCTTGCCATGGATCTGCATGACACCAGGCACAGTGGGACCCTGGGCTGGCCCGGGGCTCGTCACAGGCTGGCACCTGGCCCTTTAAGGGGAGGAGGCCAGTGCACCCTGACTGGTCAGCTGATGGCCCCAGCTGGGGTTAAGAGAGGGCAGCTGGGCCGGAGGCTGGGCTCAGCAGAGTTGGCCAAGTGAACCCGCCCCAGGAGAGCCTGAGTGGGAGAGAACTGCCCAGGCCCGGGGAGCCCGGATGAGTGGGAGGCAGAGGCAGAGGCCCCAAGGGGCAGGGGTGCCATGCCCAGAAGCTGGGGGTGGGCTGGGGGAGAGTGGATCCCCCAGAGCAGGGGCAGGATGGCCTGGGAGCCGGGCAGGATTTGCAGGGCTCCCCTTGACTCCCTAGCGGGGGAATAGGGTAACCCTGCCTCATCTCCCCACACTGTGGGGATGTGAGGGGCTGCACCTCAAGGGTTTGGGGGCAGTGCAGAATAAATTATGCCCTGAGGAGGGGGGCTTAGTATCAGACACTTGCCTTGTGTGTGAGGGGGAAACTGAGGCAGGCATGCCTGGCTGCTGCTGGTGGGGTGCCTTGTCATGGGCCCTCCGGGAAGGGCTGCATCCCTCTGCTGGTGGGAGAGGCATCCGGAGAGCTGGCTGTGCGTTTGTCCCCTCGCTCCGAGACAGCTCATGCACTTTCCCTGCAGTGGGGCTCCTCGGTGAGGCCGTGGCTGCTGAGACCTTAGCAGGGAGGTGCCCCATCTGTATCCATGGGGCAGGGATGGGCAGGGCCAGGGCAACCCTTGGGGCAATCACAGCGGCAGGGCAGCGCTGCCCTTGTCCCAACGCCAGGGCTGGCCTGGGCACAGCTGGTGGCAAACCCGCCCCTCCCCTGCCCCCTTTGGCCATCCCATTGCAGCCACCAGCTATGGAACAGCCAGGGCAGCCAGCCGCGGGGCATGCTAAGGCCAGGGACTGGAGCCCCGTCGGCCGGCACGTCCTCAAGGACCCCGAGCCCCCACCAGCTCTGGCAGCAGCATGGGAGCATCTGGACAAGCTGGAGAACTGGTCGGAGGTAAACAGGATGAAGTTTAATAAGGACACATGCAAAGTGCTGCACTTAGAGAGGAACAATCCGTGTCACACACACTGAACAGGAAGCGACTGTCTAGGCAGGAATCCGGCAGAAAGGGATCTAGGGGTCAGAGTGGCCCACACGCTAAACATGAGTCAACAGTGTGACACTGTTGCAAAAACAGCAAACATGACTCTGGGCTGCATGAACAGGAGTGATGTGAGCTCTACTCTGCGCTGATTGGGCCTCAGTGTCCAGGTCTGGGTGCCACGTTTCAAGAAAGATGTGGAGAAATTGGAGAGGGTCCAGAGAAGAGCAACAAGGATGATGAAAGGGCCAGAGAACATGAGCTAGGAGGCAAGGCTGAAGGAATTGGGCTTGTTTAGTTTGGAAAGGAGAAGACTGAGGGGACATGAGAGCGGTTTTCAGGTCTCTAAAAGGGTGTCACAGGGAGAAGGGAGAAAACTTGTTCCCCTCGGCCTCTGAGGAGTGGACAAGCAGCAATGGGCTTAAACTGCAGCCAGGGAGGTTGAGGTTGGACATTAGGAAAACGTCCAGCCCGTCCGGGTGGATACATGCTGGGGGCTTGGAATCTCCATCCCTGGAGACATTTTAACCAGTCAGGGGTGGCCGAGACAGGGCTGGGTCCTGCCGTGGGGGCAGGCGACTGGACTCGACGCCTCTCGAGGGCCCTGCCGGTTCTGAATCTCTGGTTTGCATCAGCCTTGCAGTGTCCAGGCCGCCCCGCTGCAGCTCCTGGCCCCGCGGGGCTGGCAGCTCCCCGAGGCCTGGCAGTGCTGTGCTCAGAGACCCTGCGCGGCCCCCGAGCGACAAGTGGCACCTCCCCAACCGCCCACTCTGCCCTTGCCACTGGTGCAAAACACCCAGCTGCCAGGGCGCTGCCGGACTGGGGCACCACCCACAGACTTTGTGGGGCCATAGGCAGCTGCCTGCAGCGTTGTGGGCTCCACAGCCAGCCCCAGCCCACAGCTCCCCCCCCCCCCGTCCCCGTGGGTGCACCGAGCAAGGCCATCCCTAGGGAGACTGGGGCCTGAAACAAGCCCTCCCCTCTGCACCTGCCCTGCCCTGCTCCACCCTCTTCCTCCAAGCTCCCCCTGCCCCGACTGCTCCCTTCCCTCCAGCCCCCTGCCCCAGGGAACTAGCGGGGGGACTGGAAGCAGCATCAGCCCCCCCCCACCTCCCGCGTTCACTGGCAGTGGCAGGACACGGAGTGCGTTGCTCTGCTCCCCAGGCTCCCTGCCGTGGCGCTCTGCTTCCCCAGGCCCTCCGTTCTCTGCAGCGCCTCCGCGCCGCCCGGCATGTCCCACGCGTGGCTGCAGAGACCGGCGTCATGGCACACCTCGGGGCTCCCCCTGTGGCTGGGCTCCACAGGCCTGGGGGCTGACTAGAACCGGGCTCCGGCTGAGTGGGCGTGCGGTGTAGCGTGACTGCCCCCTAATGGGGACTCCTGGCTGTGTTAAGCCCCACAGCACCGGGCTGGCTCAGAGGTGCTCGGGCAGCCTGTGCGCACCAGGGAGGCCCTCGCCCCAGGGTCCTCCCAGCCGTGTGTAGCCCACCTCCCCGAGCGGCGGGAGCCGGAGGGACGGGTGCATCCTCCATCAGCCTGGGGCTCGGCTCGGCCACCTCTCCCGGGGGTGCTTCACGCCCGAGCAGCGCAGCCGAAGGGGCCAAGCGCCAGGTGCAGGCCAGGCCATTAACTGCTGGGGTCAGAGAGAAAAATTCACAGTGAAGGCAGCTGAGAAAGCCCGAGCAAACCGCTGCTGCCAGCCCGGTCAGTGCTCTGGGCCCCAGGAAGCCTGTCCACTGAGCTCTTCCCCGCTGGACAGAGCAGAGGAGCAGGCAGCGTCCCCCGCCCGTCTCATGGGAGACATTCACTGACCACAGGTGCAGCTAAGCACAGAGCCTGTGAACGCCCGCGCGCTCGCACGAGTAGCCCGCGCGCTCGCACGAGTAGCTCGCACGAGTAGCCCGCGCGCTCGCACGAGTAGCTCGCACGAGTAGCCCGCGCAACACAGACAGAAGACTCTGACCCTGCAGGACCCCAAGAGACTGCAGCGGCCGGCGGGTGTTCACAGGAGGTGTGAGGAGGTGATTAAAGGTTTGGCTGCTCTGCTGGGTACGAAGTCCCAGCCCTAGCGCCGATCGAGCTAGTGCTAGAGAGCCCAGGGTAGCCAGCGCCAGGGCAGAAGGCCAGGCCAGGCCTACGCACCCAGGGTCTCAGAGGCCGGGGTTTGTCCTTTGGTAGCTCGCCTCAGCCCCCAGCACCGCTGCACCCTGGGGGCTAGGCTGTCGCAGCTGGTGCAGGAGGGTCCCCGCGGCTGCAGTGCAGCCCTGCCCCGAGCCACACGGGACCCAGACCAGGATGGACTTTGCAGCTCCTGGGGCCCGCAGCGCCACTGCAGCCTTGTGCGTGGGGCAGTAGTGGGGAGGGGGCAGACTGGCACAGTGGCCCCAGCAGTGTTACCAAGCATGCTCAGTACAAGCCAAGCAGCAAATCATGGGGGAGGAGGGGACAGACCCTGTCTCTCCCCCTCTCCCCCCCAAACACACATCACGTCTTTCCAGGGACTACTGGCAAACTCCAGAGGCTTGGCGGATAGCTCAGCAGTTAGCCGGCCGGAGCCCTGTATCCAACCCTATAGAAAAGACAGAAATCTTAGGCCCCCGGCTCCAATGCTGGCGTGTTCTGACGTCCCGTGAACACGGGAAGGTAAGTTCTTGCTTTGTTCCCAGCTCTGCAGGGCGAGAGACACGCACACGCTCACGCACACGCACACGCTCACGCACACGCTGACACACACGCACACGCTCACGCTCACGCTGACATGCTCACACACATGCACACGCTCACGCTGACACGCCCACACTCACGCTCACGCACACGCTGACACACACGCTCACGCACACGCACACGCTGACGCACACGCTGATGCATATGCACACGCACACGCTCACACTCTGTCAGGACCACTCCTGGGCTCTCTCCGCCTGGGGAGGGGAGGGGTTCAGGTTGTGATGGGAACTGGCGCCTGGTTTTACTACCAGGGCTTGGGGGAACAGCTGTGCTGGAGGAGATGAATCCATTGTGCCCAAAGGTGGGAGGTTGTGATGGGTGCTGTGAGACTGTGCTTCTTTCATGGGTCAGCAGAGGGGAAACTGAGGCAGGCACACCTGTTCTGCTGTAGCCTGCCCCAGGAGGGCGTTCAAGGAGGAGCCATCAAAGGCAGGGCCTCTAATCCACCGTAACACGCCTAGTACCTGTGGTGCGGGTCGTGGGCAGGCTGCTAAATACAGCCCTGCCTTGTTAGCCTCCTGCTCAGCTGCATGGGATGAAAGCTGCCTGCATAAATCAGGCCCGCTTCCTGTGGGGAGCCCCGCCGAGGAGCTCGGCCAGGGCGTGGGGTGCAGAGGAGGGGTCTGCAAAAACCAAACCCACGTTTCTCCCCAAGAGAAATGACGCATGCGGGGCACAAAACGCCCGGCTCCCCCCTTCCCTCCCCCCGCCGGGCTCCTGCAGGCATTATGCAGCCAGCCAGCTGTGTGGCCCAGATAGCTGGGCTGGGGGGTGCCCCCCTTGCTGACTCACTCTTTGTGCGGCCCTGGGAGCTGTCAGATGCTGGTGGCCGATACGCAGGCCCGGGCTCCGTGGACAATGGGCCGCGCTGCCCGGCCGGCCACGATAACGCCTGTGTGAAAGGGCCAGAACAGGCATGGGGGGGCTGGGGGCAGCTCAGTCACTGGCAGGGGCTGGCCTAGCGGGTGCTGCCAGGCCGAACACGCCCGTGGGGGCAGCGCCAAGCTGGCCCAGCGCCTGGTCGCCCTGCCGGGGGCACAGGACTAAGCGCCCCAGTCTCTGGGCAAGGCCGGGCAGGCCTGGGGTTGGGGGGGGGAAAACTCTCCTCAGCACCCCTGGCAGCCGCGCTAGAGCAGAGCGGGGGCCCGGCCTACTGGTGACCGCCTCCTGCTCCGGGAGCTGGGGGGCCGGGGGCAGCCGGGTTGTGTACGTTCCTGCTCCGCGGGGAGGCCCCCCTGCAGTGAGCTCAGCTCCCTTGGGGCTCCCTGCGCCCCGGGTGGCCCCTGCCAGGCGCATCCCTGCAAACCCCGCAGGGCCCCTCGTGCCCTGAACAGCCAGTTCCACCCTGCCCAGCCACAGGGAGCACCGGGATGGGCTAACCCTTCAGAGCCCGCCGTGCTGGGCAGCGTTTCTGCGGGGGGGGCCATGCCGGTCCCAGGGGCACGCTGCGGGGGGGGGGGGGGCCGTGCCGGTCCCAGGGGCACGCTGCGGGGGGTAATGTCTCTCCATGTCCCAGGGGCTCCTTTCCACCGTCTCGCTTCAATGAGCGAAACATGCTCTGACTCCCCCCGGGTTTACTTCCGCGTGCCTGGGCCAGGCTAGTAGCTGCTGCCCGAGATGCGAGGCCGGGCGTGGATCCGGGTACGAACCCCAACGCTGTGTCCAGGCTTGCTCAGCCTTGCGTGGGTCCATAACTCCATTCATTTTGGTTTTATTTCCTTTCAGTCGTTGCTCTGGGGCGGGGCTGGGGCAGAGGGGTCAGGTGCCAACTGCCCCAGGGAGAGGGGACAGCCCCAGCACTCTCTCCGCAGCAGCCTGGGGCCAGGGGAGAAGCGCCTCTCCATGGCCATGTGACGACGCGTTGGGGTCCCCCGTCTCCTGCACCCCCGTAATGGCACGAACAGACTCCACCAGCCTGTAGAATGGAGGGAGTTTATTGCTTCTCCAGGATACAGCACAGCACAGATGTAATCTGGTTACAGGGACTGCAGCTAAGAGGCCTCAGTGCCCCCCTCTGAGATGGGGGGTGGCTGGGCCCTACAATCCCAGCCCCTGGCTTAGGCTGGTTCCTCCATGATTCCAGCCAGAGACTAACTCACTCACTTCCCGCCCTGCCCCCAGCCAGGGCTCCACTCCCCTTCTTCCCATTGTTCCGCTCCATGGGAGATACTGGTCAGACAGGTTTGAAGCCCCCTTTGCATAATGACCCTCCTCTGCCCTGCTGAGCCGTGCTGCAGACAGCAGCCAGTGGAGGTCACTCACACTACGTCACAGGCCGCTGCAGCGCCAGCAGGCACAGCCGGGGGCAGGGGGCATGTCCCCCAGCTGGGGCAGGTCCAGGTTTGTCTGCCCCCTGCGCTCCCCAGCCAGAGGGAGGGATGCAGCAAACTGGGCACTTGCCCCTGTGGGACTAGCCAGCAAGGTTCCCATACGAATCGGGGGGAGGGAGTTTTAGCCCTCCACCCCCCCCAAGGGAGGAGGCTTAGGGCTGGGGCAGTCCCAGAGGAGGGGCACCCCCCAGCCAGCCCCTTTCATCTGCCTGGTGATCCTGTCTCTTTTCTGTAGGGTGTTGTGAGAACCAGTCCCATTCCCGGCACGTCCCATTGTCCTGGCACAGCCCACCCTTGACCTTGCTGGTAAGAGGGTCTGTGTTTGGTGTAAGAGGGCCTGCTGTGTTTGGTGGCGGACCGTTTAGGGGTTCTTGAACCAATGGAGCCCCGGACGGCCAGACGGACAGGCAGACGCACAGACGTCTACACTATATCGGAGATGTTTAACTGTAAACAACATGTAGATTCAATGTTATTGAACCCAATGTCTCAGCATTATCCCAATTCAACTCTTCAGTCTTTCTGGGTCACATGCAGGAAGGGGTTTCTGTCTTGTGAAAGTGTCCAAACTTCGACTCCTGTCCCAGGTCAGCACGAGCACCAAGGCTGGCACTTCCTGGAGATGGACCTTCTGGCTCCCGACCAGTTCCTCTAGCGGGTCGTGCTGGAGGCTGAACCAAGCTCCTCTCAAAGTCGAGTCCAGGCTCCTCCCATCAGTCACCGGAGCCCTGGGGCGGGGGGACGTGCCGTTGGACCAGGAGCAGGTGTCCCTGGAGCGAGAGCTGATGGGGGGTCGCCAGAGGGTTATGCAAGTGCGTGGGAGACTTCCCGGGGGAGCAGCTGGGCAGTTGGCCCGCACGGGGGGGTGCCCTGCCCGGTGCAGCTCTGCACTTGCCGGCTTCCTCAGCTGCACAACGAGGGGGAAGTAACGCGCCAGGGAGCTGAGTGCGCTCGATCCAGAGACGCCCCTTGATCAAACCGCCCAGGTTGCTTTGTCAGCAGCGAGGCAGGGTGCCTGGTGGCAGGAGGGGCAGAGCTCCTTTCATGTCCCTAACATCACACACTAATGGCCCATCAGGCCGCTGCGCCTGCCCAATAAATCGATGGCTGCACTTTCGGGCGCGCTTTGAGCCGCTTCCGCCGGGGGGAGGGTCTGGGGCGATGTGCCTCCTTAAACGCCCGGGCCTCGGCCTGCTTTGTGTGGCTCCTACCTGCAGCCCGCACATTTGGGAATGACTCAGCCCAGGCTTTTACGCTGCAAGCTGGGCTCATGGTGTCACAGGTCTGGGTGCGGGTAGCGCTGTCCCGTACATGTCACTCACACCCGCCGGACTAGTGCATCCCTACTAGGGCTGCTACCCGAGAACCAATTGCCATAGAAGAGGTGCATCCCTAGCTCTGCACTGGGGCCAACAAAGCTTTCTCCTGCAGGCCAGGCCTTCGGGCGCAAATACACCGTCGCCTAGAACTGCACCACAGCGGGCCACGAGCATAGTCCCAGGGCCCGTGCAGCCTGTTCAATGGGCTCTCGGACTGCACCGTGTGGGGCGCGCAGTGACGAGGCCCCAGAGGCTGTGAGACACACAGGGGGCCGGCCGCTTTGTCTCAGCTGCCAGGCCCTGACAGCTCACTGAGCATTTGAAACTCCACGGATCTCCATGGTCACTGCTCCCTGCCTTGCCCCAGGGAGCTGCCCCGCCGTCCGTGGCTCCTTCCTGGCCCTGTCTCCCCCAGAGTCCCTCGAAACTCCCGGCCCCTGAAGCGCCTCCCGTACCACTTGGAAGGCACCAGGTGCTCGGCTGAGCTGCCGGTAGCCGGAGGTGCCCTGGTAGCTCCCCACCCTCCAGCTCCCGCAGTGAGAGCCGGTCCCTGGCAGCGTCTCTCCCGGCCGTGCCACACCGTGCTGCTGGCTGGGCGGGAAGGGGGCAGCCCCCGACGGCAGCTGCGCTCCCAGAGAGTAGCCCTGCAGCCGCTCCCCACCCGGGCTGCGCCGCCCTCGGAGCCAGGCCACCGGCCGGCGAGTATAAAAGGGAGGGAGAGAGAGCCTGCGTGCATCCGTCTCAGCCTCTCCGCACGCCCCTGGCACACGGCTCCCTGCCTCTGACAGCCCCCAGCCCGCGCGGCTGCCTGCAGGCGGCTCGCCTGGCGAGCACACTGAAAGCCCAGCACTCCCCCGGGAAACACCATGAGCTCCTCCCGGCTGAACAACCGCGCCGAGAGCCACTTCCGAGCCCAGGAGGAGCACGAGCTGGAGGCCCTGGGGAAGAGAGCCTGGGACAACCCTGGTTACACCGGCTCCCCCGCCGCCTCCCTGAAGATCCAAGCCATCTACAACCCCAAGGCCATTCTGGAGAACCCCTACGAGAGCGTGGAGCAGCCGGGGAACCCCCTTCCCTACCCGCAGGAGAGGCGAGAGGCTGAGGGCGGGACCAAGAGACCCTGGTCCAGATGCTGTCTCCACGTCTTCAAAGGCATCCGAGGTAAAACCTGCGGCTCCGGTCTGGGGGGTTTATAAACCTGCGGGAGGCGCGGCCCGGCTCGGGCGCACTGCGGAACCTGGGCGGCTGCACCCTCCGGCGAGGCTGGGGCAGCTCCAGGGACAGGAGCCCGGAGTCCTGTTCCTGCCTTCGGCCTCGCCTGGGAGGGAGCCATTGCCCCATTTCACAGATGGGAACACCGAGGCGCTAAGGGGCTTGCTCGAGGCCACACTGAATCTGGGCGTCCTGGCTCCAAACCCTGCTCTAGGCGTGAGACCGACGCTCTCGGGCAGTGAGTCGAGGAGGGGTCAGCACCTCCGCTAGCGAGACGCCTGTAACGCGGGAAGCTGCAAAGCCCCCGCCCCCCACTAGTGGCTGTGTGTGGCCGGGCTCTGGGGAAAGAGAGCTGCGGGGGCTGGTGGCTGGGCCACGGGGAGGCGAGTGTTCAGGCTGGCACGGGGCTGGCTGGAAGAGGAAGGGGCGAACAGAAACACTGATTCAGGCTGCGTCGGGGGCAGTCCCAGCAGTGGCTGTAGCCAACGGCAGAGTCTCGGCGGCGCCCTGGCTTGAGAAACGGACCCCAGGCTGCAGGATGCATTAACCCACGGGGCAACCCCCCTGGCCACGCAAGCTAGTCGGGGGTCCCCGCTGCCGCCCGGTGCCACGGCGCCTGCTGCAGCATGCTGGTGTGAATCACGGCACGTGCACCTGGGCGCTGACCCCCAGCGAGCTGCGTGAGCTGCACTGAAGTCAGCCCCTCCACTTCCTGTGACGGGGCGGGCCCAGATGCTAGGGGCTCCTGGGGGACTGGGCATCGCCATGCCCAGGGGCCTGGGGGTCATGGAGGCGCAGGAAGGCCCCTACTGACCCTGGAGCACCTGGCCTGGACGGCCAGTGTCCTCACATAGCCAGGGCGGCTGCCTGCCAGCTGTTCTTCCCCCACCTGGCCAGTCACTGCACACCCACGGCCCGGCCCTCTCCTCTCCCGGGGCCTTTGCGGAGCCGGATGGGAAGGCTGGAGGGACTCGATGGGCCTGGTGGAGGCCGATGGGGGGCGCCGGGGGGCACAGCTGAGGCCGGGGGTGGTGCAGACGGGCGCGGTTACCGGCGGGCGGGGGGACCAGACAGACGTGTCCCGCCGGAGCAGGGTGGGGGATGCTGCCAGCATGGGTGGCAGGCTTGTGTGATGGCCTTCTCCACCCTCCGCCTCTTGAGCTAATGGAGCAGCCCCCTCAGCTGGCGCCTATAGTAGACTCTTGTCCTTTTCTGCGGGCCCAGCAGCTAGCTGAGGGCAAAGGCCTGCGCCCTGCCTCAGCGGGGCTGGGATGCCAGCAGCTCCTTCCTCGGGCAGCCCCTCCCTCCGTTGACCTGGCGCTGCTCTGTGCTCCCCAGGTCTCTGGGGGACGACGCTGACGGAGAACACAGCCGGCGACCGGGAGCTGTACGTGAAGACCACGCTGCGGGAGCTGCTGGTCTACATCGTCTTCCTGGTGGACATCTGCCTCCGTGAGTAGCCGTGCGGGCCGGGGGGCTGTGCTTGGCAGGGCTGCGTAACGGCGCGCCGGCACACCCAGAGCTCTGGGGGGCTCGCGCGCGACGCCGGCAGCAGCATATCGACCTGGAGGAAAGTGCTCGGCTGCGCTGAACAGCTGATCAAAGCCAGGCCCGGGGAGCCGCAGAGCAGCCTCCACTTGGCTGCCTGGCCCACGCTCAGCGCAGCGACCCCCAGGGATTGCGGCGGGGGAGGAAACAGTTTTGGTTTAAAACAAAAAAAAGCCGCGTTTTTAAAAGCGTCCCAGTTAGGGGCTGCCCGACTCAGCTGCTCACGGACACACGTTCATGGACAGTTGGGGGCAATGGAAAATGTTCAGTTTCCCCTGGGGTGGGGGGAGGACGTTCTTGCCCAGCTTGGGGGGTGAGTCTCTTGGATCCCCTGGCCCCGGCGGCTCTGCAGACAGGTGCCGCCTCCCCAGCTCCCTGCAAGGGGGATCCGAGGTGCCAGGGAGGGCTCAGGGCTCTGCGCTTCGAAGGGCCGAGACCCACATCTCCATTTGGCCTCTGCAGCAGCAGCGTTTGCTTGGGTCTCTGAACGGCGCCTAATGCCCTGGCTGTGAGTCCAGACAGCAAATGGAGGGCAGGGGCCCCAGGGCCCCCCTCTAACAGCTCCGCTGCGCTCCCCGATGCTTCTTTGTGGGCTTGTCAGAGAAGTCACCCTGCAGCTGGCTGGGAGACACCCGCACATCCCAGGGGAGACCCCCGCACATCCCAGGGGAGAGTCCCGCACATCCCGGGAGAGTCCCCCGCACATCCCGGGGGAGACCCCCACACATCCCGGGAGAGAGTCCCGCACATCCCGGGAGAGTCCCGCACGTCCCGGGGGAGACCCCCACACGTCCCGGGAGACCCCCGCACATCCCAGGGGAGACCCCCGCACGTCCCGGGAGAGAGTCCCGCACATCCCGGGAGAGTCCCGCACGTCCCGGGGGAGACCCCCGCACGTCCCGGGAGACCCCCGCACGTCCCGGGAGAGACCCCCGCACATCCCAGGGGAGTCCCGCACATCCCGGGGGAGACACCCGCACATCCCGGGAGAGTCCCGCACATCCCGGGGGAGACACCTGCACATCCCAGGGGAGTCCCGCACATCCCGGGGGAGACACCCGCACATCCCGGGGGAGACTCCCGCACATCCCAGGAGAGTCCCGCACATCCCGGGGGAGACCCACACAAGATAAGCAGAAGGGAACAGCTTCTGCGCGAGTCTCCCCTGCCCCCGTCCACACACAAAACCCTCACACCCGGCTTGCATGGGGCTTTCAGCCCAAGCTAACTGCCCCAGCCAGGGCTCTGGGCTAAAAGCCCAGGGGTGCTTTCCTGTGGGTGGTCACCCACCCGCTTTGCAGTGTGCACGCCGGCTATGCTGTGGCAATGCTATAGTCCTTCCCTCGGCGCCTTCCCGCAACGCCCTGTAGCCCCCACCACGTTCTCCCACGATTCCCTGGGACAGAGCCGGAGCGGCTCAGACAAGCGCAGGCCAAGCCAGGGCTGTGCGCACAGACGTGCCGGCGACTCACCCCGGGGAGCCAGCCCCTGGGGACAGGGTGTCCAGAGGCCCACAACAACCCCACTGAAGGGGCACGTGGCCCTGAGACGTCAGCACCAGCCCCCTGCTCTGGGGGACTCGGCGTCGGCGGCTTTCAGCCCCGCCTGGCGGACGTCAGGCTGCGCGGGAGGGGGGCGGGAGATCACCGGGCTGGCAGCTCGCATTGTCCTCGGGGGAGGATTTAGTGCGGCTCTGTCCCGAAGACGCCCGGGCTTTGTGTGGGCAGAACAATGGCTGTTTGCTTGGGGCAGGCTCATTGTTATCTCCACGGCGCACCTGTGCGTTGCCTGGCGCAGCGGGTTATATTTCATGCCCCCCTGGCAGGCCGGCTGCGCAGGGGCGGCTATCGCTCAGGCACCTGACCCGTCTACGGCACCCGGCAAGCGGGGCGGCTGCTTCCCGGGGGCCGGGCTCTGCCGGCCGGGGCGCGAGCGTGTGTCCCCGCTGCAGCTCCCCCTCGAAGGCCAGCGCCCTGCTGAGTGAGCTTCCCACCCAGGCAAGGCCCTCGGAGGCCTCCCGTCCAGGCTGGGGCCCCCAGCCAAGCCCGGCGCGGGGGCAACAGGGTGACCCTCTGGCCGGGAAGTGCAGCGAGGTCAGTGGCTCCCAGTGGGGCCACAGCTGCGCCAAGCGGGCCACGAGAGGCCCAGAGCCACGGCTGAGAGCAGCGACGGTGCCTGGCCCGAGGCCTGCGGGCTGAGAGCCACTGGACCAGCCGCGTGCATGGCCGGGCATCTCGGCGCTCCTGGCTCTGAGGGCTTGAGCGGATGGGGCCCCAGGGATGGAGTTCGAAGCAGGTTCCTGTAGGCTGTGGCGGCGCGTCGGGGAGCCCCCAGATCCTGCACCCCCGTAGCAGCGAGATGAGACGCCGCCAGCCAGTAGAACAGAGGGTTTATTGCGTCTCCGGGACACAGCCCAGCACAGACGTGATGTGGACATAAGGAGTCGGGGCTGGCAGCCCTAAACCCCTTGGGCAGGGGTGCAGAGCCCCCCCGAACTCCCAGCACTCTGCTTCATCTCCTCCCTTCACGTCATCCCAGCCAAAAACTGCCCAGCTCCCAGCCCTGCCCCCCAGCCAGGTGGCCGATCCGCCTCCCTCCCTTCGTCTCGCCCCCGGGAAGAGCCTTGTTCTCTGCTCAGGCTGGGACTGGGTGTCTGGGCCAATCCACATGTGGGTGAGTCAGTGGGAATCACACTCACAGCGCAGGGGGACCCGGGTTACAGAGCAGACAGCCCCCCACTCCGTCACACCGGCTCCTGCTCGGCTCCCCCGGGGGCTCCCACGTCTCCGCCCCGTGATCCCGGGACATAAAAGCGACACCACCAGCCCGAGCGCCAAGGGTTTCAGCTCCAAGCAGGGGGCCCGTAGCTAGCGTCCTGGTACCCGGGGTTGAAGGCCTCAGACTTTGGCCTCAGGCCCCAGCTAGTCCAAGCCAGCCCCAGACTGGACCCCAAGCCCGTGTCTGAGAACCGCTGGTCTCCAGCATTCCTGTGCCAGGGAACAGCCCCTCTCTCTGCTCCCCCCAGTGACGTACGGGATGACCAGCACCAACGCCTATTACTACACCAAGGTGATGTCCGACCTGTTCCTGCACACCCCCTCCGACAGCGGCGTCTCCTTCCAGTCCATCAGCAGCATGGCTGAGTTCTGGGCGGTGAGTACAGCAGGCACGGCTGAAGCCATGTAGCCCGGCCCCGGGCGGGCCCGCGGCGGCTTGCTCCCTTTGCTTCCGCCTGTGACCGGCTCCTCTGGCTGTCCGCTTGAGTTCCCTGCCTGTGGGACTGGTAGGGACGTCCTTTGACGGGCTCTCTGGGTCTCCCGTTCCTGGGGCGTCGAGAGGCCCCATTGCACCGGGCGCTGGACAGGCCCCGGGTGCCACGCTGGGGGGCAGGAAGAGCGCTTATGCCCATTTCACAGAACCCCGGGGCAGAGAGGCTCCCCCGAGTCCCGCAGCAAATCCTGGCAGAGCCGGGCCCGGGGCCCACCGGGCATGAACAAGCAGCGTGTTCTGATATAGGTGTGACAGCCTCCTGCCTTACCCTAATCCTCCTGGGAACACCGGGCCCAGGCTCCCCGCCCGGCAGGCAGCGTGGGAGCTCTCTGGAGTGCTAGTCCCGGCCGATTTCACCAGAGCCGTGGCTAAGGGTGGGACAGATGCACAGGAGCCTTTGGGCTGCTACTGAAGAACGTGCTGAGCAGTGCTCGTGCGAATGCGCGTGCGACCCCCGCCCCGTGCGGCTCAGACAGCTAGGAACAGCGTGCCAAGAGCTGCTTTGTCTGTCTCTGCCAGCAGCAGCCTGCAACCAGCCGTGGGCTTGGCTTTCTCCTGCTGCCCCTGCATCGGTTCACCTTCCCCTGCCATCCTCCCCGCGTCCAAAGGCCTCCCCCCGCCTAGCCACCACGCAGCCGGGGCCCCTCCTTAGCAATGGGGCAAGGCCAGTTGAGCCTGGCTGCAGCCCCCAGGGAAGACCCCCGCCCAGGGCATCCCATCTGCGCCCCCTGGAGCCAAGGGCCTGCCGCCTCTTGCTCTGCAGTACACCCAAGGCCCGCTGCTGGACAGCCTCTACTGGACCAAGTGGTACAACAACGAGTCGCTGGCGCACAACGCCCAGTCCTACATCTACTACGAGAACCTGCTGCTGGGCGTGCCGCGCCTGCGCCAGCTGAAGGTGCAGAACAACTCCTGCGTGGTGCACGACACCTTCAAGGCGGACATTGCCGGCTGCTACGACGCCTACGCCCAGGACAAGGAAGAGCGGGTCCCCTTTGGGCTCCTCAACGGGACCGCGTAAGTGCCCCTCCAGCCTCACGCCCTGGCCCTGGGCGCCCCAAGGGGCCGTGGCCAGCGTCTGCGGGAATGAGTGGGGTGAGCAGATGGGGGGGGCTGCAGAACTCCCCCCGCCTCCTGCCCGCCCCAGCCCAGGGCTCCCAAAAGCTTCAGCGACTCCAAGGCGGCTCCTGCCGGGGGATCGGCCACGCCCAGGAGAGCTTGTGTCTGTTCGAGTTGCTGGCGACCTGGCCCTGGGGGGGAAGAGTTTGCACCAGGCCTAGCGCAGGCCCAACGCGCCAGCTTCCCCAGCTCCTGGCCCCATGGCTTGGGGAGCCTGTTTTCAGCCCGGCCCCAGATGCTAGGGTCGTTGGGCTACGAGCCGCCTGCTGTTGGACCTGGGCCCATGCTGGAGGTGAGTGGGGCTGCCACGGGCAGGACCCTGGAACGCGGAGCTGCGACCCGCGGTCCTCAGTGCGAGAGGCTAGCTCGGGAGGGGGCTTGCGGCACTCCGGCGAGGAGACTCGCCTCTCCGAACGCTCGGGCTAGCTTAAGGCTGGGGGGAAGCCACACAGTGGAGCCGGCAGGCAGCCTCTGAGCGAGCACTCGCAGGGCACTTACAAGACACAGGGGCCGGACAGTTTGGGGAGTTTCCGTCCTGTCAGCAGCAGGTGCAAGGTTTGCTCGGCTGGCGCGGGGCCAGACACAGCTAAAACCACAGTCGCTGGGGCTTTGGAAGCAGGGTGAGCAAAACGACCGAAGAGGCATTAAAGGGAACTCTCTAAGGGGAGGGGCTGGGCAATGTTCTCTGGACGCTGGGCGGCCACCCCGGGGAGATTGGCAGAGCGCCCACAGCCGGCAGCCTGCGTTTCTCTTGGTGGTGCACAGCCGCACATGCATTATAACAAAATGTATTCTGCACATGGATGGAAACAATTGCGGGAACGCCGCCCGGGGGAGGACTAGCTTGTGACCTTCAGAAAGAGTCTGCCACGCACACCTGGACAGCCTTGGGTGGCTCTGCTGGAGGCTTAGCTCTGCCCCGCTCCCGCGCCGGAGGTGGACAGAGCCCGCTATATGGGACATGCGCATCGGCGGTGGGCTGGTTCGGGTCTCGTCTCTCTAGTGCTGTAGTTCTGCCTGGCGCAGGCCTGCTAGCGAAGCTGTCTGGGCCGTGGGGGGACCGAGACATCAGGCCACAGGCCGGGTGGCGCGGCCTAGTCACTGGAGACACCACGTGGCAGCCCCAGTCCTGGAGCGCTGGTGTCAGCTCTCCTCCGTGGCAGGGGCAGGAGGAGACCTGCTTTCCAGGCCCGTCCTGGGCCCGAGTCACTGGCGTGGGCTCTCCCTGGGCAGGTGGCGGTACCACTCGGAGCAGGAGCTGGGCGGCTCGTCCCACTGGGGCCGACTGACCAGCTACAGCGGGGGAGGCTACTACATCGACCTCAAGCTGACCCGGGAGGAGAGCGCCGACGCCCTGCAAGTCCTGAAGGAGAATCTGTGGCTGGACCGTGGCACCCGCGTGGTCTTCACCGACTTCTCCGTGTACAACGCCAACATCAACCTGTTCTGCGTGCTCAGGTAGGCGGCCTGGCCTGCCCGGCCCCTGTGCAGCCACGCCCCGCCCCCATGGTGCACTCAGCGTGGCCTGCCCGGCCCCCACGTGGCCCCTCCCACGGCACACTCAGCCTGGCTGGCCTGGCCCCCACATGCCCCCCACGGCGCACTCAGCCTGTCCTGCGCGGCCCCTCCCACAGCGCACTCAGCCTGGCCCCCCCGTGTCCCCTCCCATGGTGCACTCAGTGTGGCCTGCCTGGCCCCCATGTGGCCCCTCCCACGGCACACTCAGCCTGGCTGACCTGGATCCCACATGCCCCCCACGGCGCACTCAGCGTGGCCTGCCCGGCCCCCACGTGGCCCCTCCCACGGCACACTCAGCCTGGCTGGCCTGGACCCCACATGCCCCCCACGGCGCACTCAGCCTGTCCTGTGCGGCCCCTCCCACAGCACACTCAGCCTGGCCCCCCCGTGTCCCCCTCATGGCGCACTCAGTGTGGACTGCCCGGCCCCCGCGCGGCCCCTCCCACGGCACACGCAGACTGGCTGGCCTGGCCCCCACATGCCCCCCATGGCGCACTCAGCATGGCCTGCCCACCCCCGCGCCCCACGGCACACTCAGCCTGGCCGGCCGGGCCCCCATGCGCATCCCCGCCCCCCAGAGCACTCAGCCCCTGACTGGCCTCAGCGCCTTGCCCAGCACTGCCCTGCCCTAGTGATCTCAGCCCTGCGCCCCATTGGGGCGGCCCTGGCTGTCCTCACAGACTTGCCCCCGACCCGTAAGGAGCTGTTTGGCGGGCGGGGCGAGAACCCAGGCACCCTGGCTCCCAGGCACCTCTAGCCAGAGGGGATGGGGGGAGTGATCTCTGACTTTGGAGGAGGGGTGACTCCCCGACCAGAGCCACGTCGCCCCAGTGCCAGCCACGGCCTGATTCCAGCACTAGAGAGCGGCGGCGGGTCCCTGTGAGCACAGTGCATCACGGCGGCCGGGCCCGGGGCATGCCGATTTGCGTGCGAAGGGGAGCCTCGCACGCTGGCACGGAGCACGGCTGGGGGAGGGCTCCCGGGCCAGCAGTGGCTAGCCAGGCTGTTACGCCGACGAAAAGTGGACGCCACCAGATCAACTCCTGTGACGTTCCCCAAGCCCACTTCCTCCCCCGGTGTGACGTAGTGGGGGTATCTGGCTAGTTCCTATGCTGGCTCTGTGGTAATCCCCAATGGCTGCCATCGGTACCACAGCCCAGAAGGATGAGTCATTATGCTAAGAGGGTCTCTCAACCTGTCTGACCAGCTACCCCCCAGGGAGAGAGACAAAGGAAGGGGGATGCTGCCCTGGCTGGGGGCAGGGCTGGAAGAGTGAGTTGAGTTTCTGTCTGGGATCATGGAGGAACCAGCCTAAGCCAGGGCTGGGATTTAGGGGCCCAATTTCCCCATCGCAAGGGGGCTGAGGCATCCTAGACCTGCCCTGTAACCAGATTACATCGGTGCTGTGCTGTGCTGTATCCTGGAGAAGGAATAAACTCCTCCATTCTATGGGCTGGTGGAGTCTGTTCGTGCCATTACGGGGGTGCAGGAGTCAGGGGACCCCAACGTGTCGTCACACTGGTGTCAGAAGTGGGATGCACTGCACCCCGTGGATGGAGCATCCAGCGGCGAGCGACAAGGTGCAGTAGAAGCAAGAGCCATGGAACCAGGCGTGCTGGAAACAGAGCGGCGGTTCCTGAGAATCGTGGGCGCAGCAGCACTAGACTGGTGAGTCTGCACCGAGGGGACCAGCGGGAGATGGCCTACACCCAATTCCTGAAGGCAGAGCTGGTGAAGCTGTGCAGAGAGGGGCTTGCCTGTGCGGAGCGCAACCAAGGCCCAGCTGATTGCCCGGCTGGAAGAGAATGCCCAGCCACAGGGCTGGGATCCTGTCCCCGTGGGGAGCAGCCAGACCCCACTGGGAGCGTGTCAGGCTTGGAGAGGGGCGGAGTGCTGGAGGCCGCCGAAGAGACCGGACTGCCTCCCAGGAAGCCCTGCAAGCCGTAGTCCGGCTAGGGCAGGGGCCAGCCCAGTGGAGCGCGGCGGCTAGAAATCCAGCTGCAGATGAAGGAATTGGAAGTCCAGGACCGCAGAGAGAGCAGCGGCAGCATGAGCTGGCCATGGCAGAGCGGAGAAGTGGCGGGCCTCGGCTGCGCCGAGTGCGGACGGGCCCCAAGGGCCCAGGGCGGCCAGACGCTTGGAGAAGCTCGTGGTGGCCCAATTGAAGGACATGGGAGACATAGACGGGTTCCTCAGCTCCTTTGAGAGGGCCTGTGGACTGCAACGGGTCCCCCCAGCTGACTGGCTGCAGGAGCTCATCCCCGCACTGAACCAGGAAGCTGCCGGGGTGCTCAATCAGCTGGAGGACCTACAGCCAGGGGATTACAACCGAGTCAAGGACACCCTGCTGCACAAGTTCGGGCTGACCCCCGAGATGTACAGGAAGAAGTTCCGGGAGTTGCAGAAGGGGCCACGGGAGACCTATGTGGACCTGGCCTCCCGCCTGGCGCAATACTGCCTCAAGTGGGTGTCTGGAGTCGGAGCCCAGACTGCAGAGGGGCTGCTCAAGCTGTTCATGATGGAGCAGTTCTATGAAGCATGCCCACCCAGATTGAGGCTGTGGCTCAAGGACCGAAGACCAGAGACCCCCCAGGAGGCCGGGAGACTGGCAGATGAGTTCACGGAGAGCCGGTCCGGGTGTGAATGGGAGTCCCGGAGAGAAAGGGAATCGCACAGAGACCGGATGTCGGCTGAGCGACGGAGGGAGTCAACTACGAGGCGAGCCCAAGGAACAGGTCGTCTGTGCCCCAGAGAACCAGCCAGGGCCTGGACAGAGACAGCCCAAAGCCTAACTTGCCATCGCTGTGGGCAAAAAGGCCACAAGAGGGTTCAGTGCACCAGGTCCCATGACCTGGGACTTTCCAGGGTTAACTGGCTGGGGCTGGAGGAAGGGCAGGCTGCCCCAGAGGCAGGGGCTGGCAGGCAAACCTCAGCTCAGAGTGGGGAAGGATGCTCAGTGCACCCTGGGAGGTCTGACCTCGGGAGGCGGATTTCTCCGTACCGGGTGGGGCAGGACGGCCCTGCGGAGCGAGTGCTTCATACCCTGGAGGTGGATGGTAGGAAGGTGACGGGTTTCTGGGACACGGGGCGGAGGTGACGCTGGCCCGATCTGACATAGTGGCCCCAGACCGGATACTACCCCACACGCAGCTGACCCTGAAGGGCATAGACGGGTCCCCGCTAAGGTGCCCGTAGCCAGGTGCATCTGAAATGGGGGCCAAGGAAGGTCTCAAGGAAGTGGGGGTGCACCCGCACTTGCCCACCGAGGTGCTGATGGGGAATGACCTGGAGGAGTGGCCCCATGAATCCCAGCGGGCTCTAGTCTCCGCCCGGAGCCAGAGCCAGCGAGGGGCTGGCAACCTGGATCCAGGGAAGGACTCCTGGCAGGGTCCCCAGGGTCCCATCACCGTGGACACGGGGTCCAGCCAAGCGGGGACCCCGGACCTAGACAAAGGTGGGGAACAGGTCCCGATCCCTGCCCCAGCGGCTGCATTCCAGGCTGAGGTGCAGGCAGACTCCTCCTTGCAGAGGCTGAGGGACGAGGCTGGCCTCCGTACAGTTCAGCCCCTGGGGAGAGGAGGCCAGGAGAGATTCCTGTGGGAGCGGGATTCCTGTTCCGGGAATGGCTTCCCCAGGAAGGTGAGGGCATGGGGGTCCAGCGGCAGCTGGTCGTCCCAAAAGTATCACCTCAAGCTGCTGTTTTTGGCCCATAATGTCCCCTTTGCGGGCCACCGGGGGATCCGGAGCACCCGGCTGAGGCTGCTCCAACACTTCTACTGGCCGGGAATATTTGCAGCCGTGCAGCGGTACTGCCGGTCCTGCGACTCCTGCCAGAGGGGCGGGAAGGCCCAAGATGGGAGGAAAGCTGCTCAGGGGCCCCTACCCTGTATAGAGGAGCCTCTGGGCTTGCTGAGAGAGTTATGGGAGGGGAAGACCTCCCGGGATGGAGCGTCGGGGGTGGAGGCCGCCCTGGCTGTCCAGAGAAGGCTCGCTGGGCTCATGGCCCCGGCCCGAGAGACCCTGGCCAGAGATCAAGGCCAGCAGAAGGGTGGGTGCGACCACAGAGGACAGGCCTGTGTCAGTCGCCCTGGAGCGATGCAGCGAGTGGACAGAGGGAAGCCAGTTCATGTGGGGCCTCGCCGCGGCCGGCCCGAGTCAAGGGGAGCACCCATGTCCCCAGGGCGGGTTCCCACGCAGAGGACCCGAACTTCCCTAGGTCACGAGCGGAGTGACCCTGCTCAGTCGCTCTCGGAGGGGGAGAACTGTGACGAGTGGGGTATCTGGCTAGTTCCTATGCTGGCTCTGTGGTAATCCCCAATGGCTGCCATCGGTACCACAGCCCAGAAGGATGAGTCATTATGCTAAGAGGGTCTCTCAACCTGTCTGACCAGCTACCCCCAGGGAGAGACAAAGGAAGGGGATGCTGCCCTGGCTGGGGCAGGGCTGGAAGAGTGAGTTGAGTTTCTGTCTGGGATCATGGAGGAACCAGCCTAAGCCAGGGCTGGGATTTAGGGGCCCAATTTCCCCATCGCAAGGGGGCTGAGGCATCCTAGACCTGCCCTGTAACCAGATTACATCGGTGCTGTGCTGTGCTGTGCTGTATCCTGGAGAAGGAATAAACTCCCTCCATTCTATGGGCTGGTGGAGTCTGTTCGTGCCATTACGGGGGTGCAGGAGTCAGGGGACCCCAACGTGTCGTCACACCCGGCCCGCAGCTCCGCGTTGCCTCTCAGAGGCCCTGCTGAGACGGCGCTGCTGTGCAAGGCGCTGTACGTCCCACGGCAGCGGCTGCCGGTGGAGCAGTTTTGCGAGGGGAGGGCGTGAGGGAAATCAGTGAGACCCCAGCCCTGCGTCCCCTTGCGGAGCTGACAGCCTGTCGGCGGCCACCACCCGCCTAATAAGGAGCCTTTGTTGTCCCATGAGAACATGGCGTCTCGCTGGTCCCGTCTGCCTGCAGCGGCGGGGAGTGCTCGGCTCTCCCATGACCGGGGGCCGCTGAGGCTCGGGGCTCCCCCCTCCTTTGGAGGCCTCTCACGAACGTGCAACACTCTCCTCCCCTCCCCCGGGCCTTTCCTTCTCCCCGCCTAGGTTGGTGGTTGAATTTCCCGCCACCGGTGGCGCGATCCCCTCCTGGCAAATCCGCACGGTGAAGCTCATCCGCTACGTCAGCACCTGGGACTTCTTCATCGTGGCCTGCGAGGTCGTCTTCTGCGTCTTCATCTTCTACTACGTGGTGGAGGAGACCCTGGAGCTGCGCATCCACCGCCTGCAGTACTTCGCCAGCGTCTGGAACGTCCTGGACGTGGTGGTCATCCTGGTGAGGGGGGACGGGGCCCTGGGCCCGGCGCTGGGGGCAAGAGGGAGACGGTGGCAGGCGCTACGGCCGTGACTTGGGCACGCCTGAGTGCTTGGCTGGGGAGGGGTGTGACGGCGCGTCGGGGCTCCCCCCGATCCTGCACCCCCGTCGCAGTGAGAACCGGCTCCGCCAGCCAGTAGAACAGGGGGGGTTTATTGCTTCTCCAGGATACAGCCCAGCACAGACGTGACGTGGTTACAGGAGTCAGGGCCGCAGCCTCAGACCCCTTGGGATAGGGGGTCCATCGCCTCCCCTAGACCCTCAGCCCCCAGCTTAGGCTGTTCCCTTCATGTTTTCCAGCCAGAAACTGCCCGGCTGCAGGCCCTGCCCCCCAGCCAGGTGGCCGATCCGCCTCCCTCCCTTTGTCTCTCCCCCTGGGAAGAGCCTTGTTATCTGCCCAGGCTGGGCCTAGGTGTCTGGGCCAATCCACGTGTGGGTGAGTCAGTGGGAATCTCACAGCACAGCGCAGGGGGGCCCTGGGTTACAGAGCAGACAGCCCCCCATTACGGCACACGGGGCTAACCCAGAGCCTCGCTGCCACCCCGTGTAGCCCCCTGGACTCGCTGACGTCTCTAGCCCCAGGGAACCTGCAGCCCCGCAGTAACCCGGCCCCTCCTCGTTCCAGCTCTCCATGGTCGCCATCGTGTTCCACATCTTCCGCACCATCGAGGTGAACCGGCTGATGGAGGAGCTGCTGCGGCACCCCGACATCTACGCGGACTTTGAGTTCCTGGCTTTCTGGCAGACCCAGTACAACAACATGAACGCCGTCAACCTCTTCTTCGCCTGGATCAAGGTGCGCCCGCCAGCCGGCCGCTGTGCCGGGCTCCCCTCTGCCCACCGCTGCGCACCGAGGGCAGGCGCAGGATGGGGGAGGGGAATCTCCCTCCGGGGCTCCCCCCTCCACATGGCCGCTCTGCCCTGTGGGCGCGCCCGAGCTGTGGCCTGCGACCTCAAGTCTGCCCATTGGAAAAGCCAATCCCGCAGGTGAAATCAGAGCCCAACCGTCTGTGCACAGGCGCCTGGCAAAGTCCGTCTCCACAGCCCGGCAGCGGCAGGCCTCCGAACCCGGCCGCTCGGCCGCCGCGCCACGCAGGGAGTGTCCCGGCAGCCCTGCCCTGCCCGGACCCCCTAGGGCCGACGGGAAGGTCACTTTCCAGACCCGCTGGACCTTGGCCCACAGGGGTGACAGCTGGAGCTGATCTGGGTGGTGCTCTTCCCGGTGTGGTCCCGCTGGGGCGGTGGTGGGCAGCCCGGCGACCCATCGGGTGGCCCGCGAGACGCTTTGTTTACCGCTGGTGTCTGTCGGTGCAGGTTTCCCTGCCAGCCTGGCGAAGGCGACACGCCCGTAGAGCCAGGGCCCACGCAGCAGGGCAGGGGGGGCGCTGACCGCCCAGTGCTGGCTGTGAAAGCCGTCGCTCCCTGGGTGTCCAGTCCAGCGCTGCTGCGGTGCCATCGCCCCCCCACCCCCAGTTCTAGGCCCGCCCGCACTAGGAGACAAACCGCCCTGGCCCATAAAGCGCTGCGGTTACAAACTCGCAGCCGGCTTTGGTGAAGGAGGGTGACTCGTGAGACGCTCTCGCTAGCCGAGGCCGCCCCTGGGCTAAGACAACCGGCTCCTTTCCCACTGGCCACCCAGCAGCTGGCAACAGCCACCAGTCCGCGCTGGGCCTGCTGAGACCCTTTCGGACTCAGGCAGCGACCGGCCTTTGGTACAAAGCCACTAGGCTTTACGTGGTATCCTACCCTTCTCTGGCCCTCATGTCCTTAGCCTGCAGTGCTTTTATCCTCCCTAGCCCTCTGGGAGGCAGGGCAGTGCTGTTATCCCTTAACACAGATGGGGAAACTGAGGCACAGGGTGACTAAGTGACTCACCCAAGGTCACACAGGAAGTCTGTGGCAGGAATCTACCTCCTGGACACCCGAGCTATTGGATATCCTTTCTTCTCTACCTTCTCTTCTGCCCTGCCGCAGCGTTTCTTCCTGTCATACGATTCCCTCGGTGTGTGCATCTGTATGGGAGGTGTCCACATCTTACCTCACCCCCAGCTTTCTTCTCCTAGATATTCAAGTACATCAGCTTTAACAAAACAATGACCCAGCTTTCCTCCACGCTGGCTCGCTGCGCCAAGGACATCCTGGGCTTTGCCATCATGTTCTTCATTGTGTTCTTCGCCTACGCCCAGCTGGGCTACCTTCTCTTCGGGACGCAAGTGGAGAACTTTAGCACCTTTATTAAATGCATGTAAGTGCGCCTCTCTCCTCCTTCCCTCCCGCCGCCTCTGCCAGGAGCAGCCGTCCTTCTCCGGGAAGACACAACGGGCAGTCACATTTCGCCGGCTCGGCCCGGCCTGGCTCAGGGTCCCAGCGGCTGCTGTTAGTGAAACACCCTGGTTGTGACGGCAAGTCAGGCCCTGCGAGCCCACGCGGCTCCGGGGGACAGAGCTGGCTCCCCGCCCTTCTCACTCAGCATCAGCCCAACGGGCAGCTGCACCGGGTAGCGGAAACGGAGCACGTCTTTGCCTTCTGCTAAGGGAGGGCTCCGGGGGCTGGGCTGGGGCTGTCGGCCCTTTTCGTTCTTTGGGAAACGGCGTCTCCGCGATTCCGTGCAGACTGAAACCCGGCGTCACGCCGTCCGACTCCCAGGGGACGGGAATCCCCTGCGGGCCCCGGACACCCAGCCCACCCTCAGTCTGTGCGGGGGGCTGTGCTGAGCGCCCTGGCTGGGCCTGATCCACAGACGCCCATGGAGACGCCTGTTGAGTTCCAAGGGCTGCAGATGAGGCTGTCAGAGAATGATCTATCGGCCCTGACTCAGAGCGGGGCCCTCTCCCCCCGACCCTGCACCCCCGTAGCAGCCAGAACAGACTCCGCCAGCCAGTAGAACAGGGGGGTTTATTGCTGCTCCAGGATACAGCCCAGCACAGACGTGATGTGGCTACAGGAGCCAGGGCCAGGCAGCCTCAGACCCCTTGGGTTAGGGGGTCCATTGCCCCCTCCACCCTCAGCACCCAGCTTAGTCTGTTCCCTTCATGTTTCCCAGCCAGAAACTGCCCAGCTCCAGGCCCTGCCCCCCAGCCAGGTGGCCGATCCGCCTCCCTCCCTTTGTCTCTCCCCCTGGAAGAGCCTTGTTCTCTGCTCAGGCTGGGACTAGGTGTCTGGGCCATACACATGTGGGTGAGTCAGTGGGAATCTCACAGCGCAGGGGAACCCCGGGTCACAGAGCAGACAGCCCCCCACTACGTCACACCGACCTGCCGGCGGGACGGTCTGTCTGCACGGCGGGCGCTCTGGCACAGCCAGCTGTTACATCCTGACCCTGCCCCCAGCCCTGACCCTAGCCCGGACCCAGGCCCTGACCCTGACCCCACTCCTGACACAGACCCTGACCCTGGCCCTGGCCCTGGCCCTAGCCCTGTTGTGATCCCAGGAGGGTGCAAGTGACCACAGCCTGCAGCTCGGTGTGTGGACGATCACCGCAGGGACTGGGCAGGGAGGCAGGGGAGAAGCAGAGCCAGCCATCCCTGGAGATCTGGAAGAGCAGGCTGGACAGACACCTCGGGGACGGTGCTGAGTCCTGCCGGGAGGGCAGGGCCTGGACTTGGTGACCTCTTGCGTCCCTCCGGTCTAGCCTGGGGGTCTATGAAATCCCCCTCCCACCCCGCAGAAGCAGGGAGCAGAAATCGCCATGGGAGGGCTGGAAATCCAGGGGCGAGCCCCATAAAGTTGCTCAGGAAAGGAGGCAGGAAGTGGCAGTTTTGGCTGATCTCGGGGAAACGAGCCCCGCGAAGGGATTCTTCCACGGCTGCCTCTTCCACCTCCCCTCCTGCCACTCTGTGCCTGCTAGCTGAAAGCAAGTCACGGCCTCCTCGGCCCCGGCCGGGCCAGCCGTCCCTCTCCCAGCGGTGTGACCTGAGTGGGGGGCCTCCATCCCACGTGGCCAAACGGCCCCGGGAGAACCCCCAGCGGATTTGCACGGCATCCCTGCGGCTCCGGGGCGGCGGGACCAGCGCGGGAGGCGGAGCTGGAACACGAGCACGGCGCGTTCACTTGCGGGCTCTGGGCCGGCGGGGTCGCTGGGGAGGTGTCTGGCGTTGCTTAGCCCCGGCTCCTGCCTTACCCCGGGGCAGCGGGCCCGATGCCAGACCGGGTGCAATTGCATGTGAGGGGCGTTTCTCCACCTGACCCCCGAGGCTGCGTGCAAACACTAGCGCCCAGTGAACAGCAGCCCCCTGCTGTGGCCGAAACAGTAGGCAGGGGGCTCATCAGAGCCAGGCCAGCAAACACTGTGGGGACGCCCCCAGCGGGGCGCGGAGCCGAGTTTTATTCCGCACCCCTCAAGGGAGGCAAAATCCTTCTCTGCCACTTAGCTGCCCCCCAGCTCCTTCGGCACCCGGGGCACCGTGCCAGAGGCATGAGAGCCGCACACGAGCACGCTGGATGACATTTCAAAGCCACCTGGGAAAGCAAGGGGAGGCTGTGTTGCCTGGTGGAAGAGGCGCTGGGCTGGCGCTGGGCTGCGGGCGCGCTGGGCTGCTGGGCTGGGCTGCTGGCATGCTGCTGGGCTGGCGCTGGGCTGCTGGGCTGGGCTGCGGGCGCGCTGCTGACCACGGGCCCTTTCTGCTCCCAGCTTCACCCAGTTTCGCATCATCCTTGGGGACTTTGACTACAACGCCATCGACAATGCCAACAGGGTGCTGGGGCCCATCTACTTCGTCACCTACGTGTTCTTCGTGTTCTTTGTGCTGCTGGTAAGTGATCGCTCCAGGGCCGAGCCCGAGGAGCCAGGGCCCTGCAGGCCAGGAGAGTCAGACGTGCCGGGGACTGTGGGGAGAGAGCCCTTCTCTGAGCAGGGGAAGGGGGATTGAACCAGGGTGGCTCCAGCCCCTGGGCTAGCGGTGCTGGGGGAGGTTGCTGCCCCCGGGTCCCTGTGCAGAGGGGGGTGAGGCAGGCTCGGGCCACACCCACCAACCAGAGGGATTGGCAGACCCGCGTTCACGGCTCCGGAGGCAGAGCCATGGGAGCAGCAGGGTTGGGTTCCTGCGGCATGGGGCCCAGGGGGTTCGTGGGGCGCAGGTCCCAGGGAGTTCGTGGGGCGCGGGGCCGAGGGGGTTTGTGGGAGCATGGGGCCGAGGGGTTCATGGGGCGCTTGGGCCCAGGGGTTTGTGGGCACAGGGCCAAAGGGGGTGGGGCGGGCCCAGGGGTTCGTGGGGCGTGGGGCCGAGGGGTTCATGGGGCGCAGGGCCCAGGGGTTCGTGGGGCATGGGGCCGAGGGGGTTCATGGGGCGCGGGGCCCAGGGGTTCGTGGGGCATGGGGCTGAGGGGTTTGTGGGGCATGGGGCCGAGGAGGTTCGTGGGGCGCGGGGCCCAGGGGTTCGTGGGGCACGGGCCGAGGGGTTCGTGGGGCACAGGGCCAAAGGGGTTCGTGGGGCACGGGGCCCAGGGGGTTTGTGGGGCACGGGGGCCAAGGGGGTTCGTGGGGCGTGGGGCCGAGGGGGTTCGTGGGCCGCGGGGCCCAGGGGGTTTGTGGGGTGCGGGGCCCAGGAGGTTCGTGGGGCGGGGGGCCCAGGGGGATTCCTGCAGAGCCAGGCTTTGCCCCAGCCCAGTGTGGTGAGCCATCCCGCCCCTCTGAGAGCTCTGTGCCCCTCTAGGGCGCCCTCCCTCGCCCTGGGTTGTCAGGGGCAGCATCACTGGGGGGCCAGGCGCCCACTCGATCCCTGTGACAGACACTGCGGAGTGCAGCGGCCTGTGCCCACACATGGCCTCTTCCCGCCCCACGGCCAGGCGAAGGGCTGGTGGGGGCCGGTGGGGGCCAGAGGGGCCGGTGGGGGCTGCGTCTGCTCCAGCCCGTCGCTCCTCTCGCTAGAACATGTTCCTGGCCATCATCAACGACACCTACTCGGAGGTGAAGGAGGAGCTGTCCAGCCAGAAGAACGAGCTGCAGCTCTCGGACATCCTGAAGCAGGTTGTAGAGCCTCCCCCCCCCCCAGCTTTGTCCTAACACACCTGGGAGCCAGGGCCCAGCACCTGCACCGCGGCCCGGCCCAGGGGCAGGGGAGCGCCACCTCCGGAGCCCAGCATGGCGGGCCCTGTTGGCCAAGCCCCACCGCCCTGGGCCTGCGCTGTGGGGCAGAGCCCTCGCCCAGCCTCCCGCGCCAGAGACGGCTGCTCCCCCTGCCAGCCCCGGTCCATGCCAAGGCAGGGCGGGCCCCCCCCCGAGGCGCGGGGCAGTGGAAGCAAAGCAGGGGGAGCTGGGAAGGGACCAAGCCCCCGTCCCTCCAGGCCCCGCCGCAGCCAGCTGGAGGCCGGGCCCCCGGATCGGTGCCCGGGGCGGGGCAGAGCCCCCACAGCTGACATGAACTGGGCTCTCCCTGGGGCGAATCCTGAGCTCCCCATGCAGAGCCCCCCGGGCAGAGCCCCGAAGTGGAGCCTGTCTCTGCCGGGGCGGCCCCCGGGAGTGAGCTCGGCCCGAGGCGCCGGCCTCGCCCCGCGCCCCCAGCCCAGTCTGGGGAGGTGCAGGTGCTGCGGGGGGTCTGCCCACTGCGGTGAGGCTCGAGGGGCCCGAGTCAGCGGAGAAAGTGTCGCTGGCAAGACCTGGGTGGGCTGGCCCCGGCGCCGGCTTGGCCCCGGCCTGCCCTGCTTCTCCAGTGACCCCTGTGCACCGCGGCCCAGGGCTACCACAGGACGCTGGCGAGGCTGAAGCTGAAGAAGGAGCGGATCTCGGACGTGCAGAAGGCGCTCCAGAGCGGCGCCAGGGAGCTGGAGTTTGAGGATTTTAAGAACAGTTTGAGAGAGTAAGTTGGCCGGTTACCGGCCCCCGTGTCCCTGAACGCCCCTGCTTCCCTCTGCGGGGGCTGCCCCCGCAGGCGGTCCCTTCCTGCTGCAGCACAGACGGGCCCTGCCCAAGCCCTGCTTTCCGCAGCGGGCAGCACATCTAGGCAGCGAACCACCTACTGCATCGTAGGGGCAGGACACGGAGCCGCTGCCACCAGGCGCCTGCTCCTCCGCCACCGTGGCAGCCAGCTCCAGCTTGCTGGGTCGCTTTCAACCCGGCCGGCCCGAGCTCCTGCCCCCACTTGCCTCGGCTTTCTCTGGTTCTCCTCACTGGGCGGGAGGCAGCGCTGTGCCGTGGTCTGTCCCCCCAGCTGGGGCGCGCTCTGCTTCCGCTAAGTAGAGTGATGGATCTAGACCCTCCAGTCTCCGGCCTGCTCCCGGGAAGCGGTTAGCTCCTGGCGGGCGCTGCGAAAGGCTGGCAGGATAGTTCCCCCAGCAACCTGCCCTTCCCCTCCGTTTAACGCCACGCAGCAAGAAGGCTCATTCCTGTGCCGGTGACTTTGGGTGGTGGCTCCCGTCTGAGCTGTGTCAACAAGGGATTGTTCGGTTCCCCGGCAGTTCCGAAAAACTGGGGTCAGGCGATTGTTTGGGGTGACCCAAAACTTTAGTTTTTTCAGCGAAGTTGAAGAAACTTTGGCCTGGCTTTTGCATTTTTGGCCTTTGTACCTTGGCTCTCCAAACAGCCGTTTGGACTCACGATATCAAAATGCTTCCTCTGGACCGTGTCAAACCAAAGCACGGCCAGCTGTGCGGGTTGTGTTCTCCACCGCTATTTGGCCACGCAGCTGTGAATTCTCAAAACGTTTTGTGTGTTGCCGATCCGGGGGGGATCTGCCGAAACCAAACACACCTGCCATCAAATGTCACCCACCTCAGGTTCTTCTAGCCCCCGATGCACTGCTCTCATGCCGCGGCACGTCACCAATGGTGTCAAACCTAGTCATCTGTCTTGGGTCCTCTTTGCCTCCTGTCGCAGGCTGGGCCATGCCGAGCACGAGATCACAGCCGCCTTCTCCAGGTTTGACACCGACGGGAACCAGATCCTGGACGAAGAGGAGCAGAAGCGCATGAGGAACGACCTAGAGGAGAAACGGGTAAAGGCGGGGGCTGAGACAGGAGCCGTTGGTGACCCAGCTTCCACTCCAGAGTGCCTTGGGCCCTGCGCCCAGGCGGGCCTGGGGACTGGGGGAGCTCGTGCCTGCATCCCTGCACGCACTGCCGGGGATGGGAAGGTGCCGTTTTGACAGCCTGGCCTGTATGAGTGAACTAGGCCTGGTCACTGCCTTCCAGGTCGCCTTGAGCGCCGAGATTGAAAACTTGGGGAAGTCCTACGGTGACGACAGCCCAGGGGAGAAGCTGAGCCTTGTGGATGCAAAGAACAATCACGCCAACAAGGCCGCCTGGGTGTCGGAGGAGGAATTCCAGAGGTGGGTCACTGCGGGGGGGCTGGGCCAGCGCCTGAAAGCAAAGGGCCTGATTTCCTGCTGGCCCGCCCCCTCGCGGAGCCACGCCCACCTGGGCCTCGCGGGCATGACCTGGTCCTGGCCCCCTGCACCTCGTGTGACGGACCGGGCCGGGTCTGGGCACCGCTGAGGGCGTCCGCTCAGGGCGAATTGCTCAGACTTGGGGCTCCTTACAGCCCCAGACTGGAGACCTTCCCAAACAGGCCACACACCAGTCCCACCGAGCGCTCCAGCCGCCAATCCGGCCAGCCAGAAACCTCACGAGCAAAACCCCTCAGACACCCCAGCTCTCCCTGCGCCCCAATTAGCATAGCCACTGGCTGAGCATTCCTGGCCCATTGCTCTGCCCCAGACAGAACCTTCCAGCATCAACACGGAGCGCATAGCTATAACTGCGCACACAGATATCAGGCAAGTACATGAATAGCACGTACGGAATCAGTAGAACAGAAGCTCTCATTCGATACCTCACATGGCCCCCTTTTACCAACTTTTGGGGCAACCCCCCCCACGGGTGCAGCAGTGACCTGTCTGATCCCCTTAAAATCCAGTAACGTGACACCCCACCAGGCAGGGCCGTGTCCAGCCCCTGTGGCAGCAGGTCAGGTACCCCCCAATCCCGCACCCCCGTCCGCAGCAAGATGAGACCCTGCCAGCCAGTAGAACAGGGGGGGTTTATTGCTGCTCCAGGATACAGCCCAGCACAGACGTGAGTCCAGGCCGGGCAGCCTCAGACCCCTTGGGGTGGGTCCACAGGCCCCCCAACCCCCAGTTCTCAGCTTAGTCTCCTCTCTTCATGTTTTCCCAGCCAACACTGCCCTTCTCCCAGCCACCCCTTCCCTTGTTCAGACCCCTTTCCTCATCGGGGGGTGTGATGTAGTGGGGGTATCTGGCTAGTTCCTATGCTGGCTCTGTGGTAATCCCCAATGGCTGCCATCGGTACCACAGCCCAGAAGGATGAGCTATTATGCAAAGAGGGTCTCTCAACCTGTCTGACCAGCTACCCCCAGGAGAGAGACAAAGGAAGGGGATGCTGCCCTGGCTGGGGGCAGGGCTGGAAGAGAGTTTAGTTTCTGTCTGGGATCATGGAGGAACCAGCCTAAGCCAGGGGCTGGGATTTAGGGCCCAGTCTCCCCATCTCAAGGGGGGCTGAGGCATCCTAGACCTGCCCTGTAACCAGATTACATCGGTGCTGTGCTGTGCTGTATCCTGGAGAAACAATAAACTCCTCCATTCTACGGGCCGGTGGAGTCTGTTCGTGCCATTACGGGGGTGCAGGAGTCAGGGGACCCCAACGCGTCGTCACACTGGTGTCAGGAGTGGGATTCACTGCACCCCGTGGATGGAGCATCCAGCGGCGAGCGACAAGGTGCAGTAGAAGCAAGAGCCATGGAACCAGGCGTGCTGGAAACAGAGCGAAGCGGTTCCTGAGAATCGTGCGCAGCAGCACTAGACTGGTGAGTCTGCACCGAGGGGACCAGCGGGAGATGGCCTATACCCAATTCCTGAAGGCAGAGCTGGTGAAGCTGTGCAGAGAGAGGGGCTTGCCTGTGCGGAGCGCAACCAAGGCCCAGCTGATTGCCCGGCTGGAAGAGAATGACCAGCCACAGGGCTGGGATCCTGTCCCCGTGGGGAGCAGCCAGACCCCACTGGGAGCGTGTCAGGCTCAGAGAGGGGGCGGAGCGCTGGAGGCCGCCGAAGAGACCGGACTGCCTCCCAGGGGAGCACTGCAAGCCGTAGTCCGCCCGGGGTCCAACTCACGGAGCCGCGGCGGCTAGAAATCCAGCTGCAGATGAAGGAATTGGAAGTCCAGGACCGTAGAGAGCAGCGACAGCATGAGCTGGCCATGGCCGAACGGAGAAGCGGCAGGGCCCCAACTGCGCCGAGTGCAGATGAGCCCCAAAGGCCCGGGGCGGCCAGATGCTTGGAGAAGCTCGTGGTGGCCCAATTGAAGGACATGGGCGACATAGACGGGTTCCTCAGCTCCTTTGAGAGGGCCTGTGGACTGCAACGGGTCCCCCCAGCTGACTGGCTGCAGGAGCTCATCCCCGCACTGAACCAGGAGGCCACCGGGGTGCTCAATCAGCTGGAAGACCTACAGCCAGGGATTACAACCGAGTCAAGGAGGCCCTGCTGCACAAGTTCGGGCTGACCCCGAGATGTACAGGAAGAAGTTCCGGAGGTGCAGAAGGAGCCACGGAGACCTATGTGGACCTGGCCTCCCGCCTGGCGCAATACTGCCGCAAGTGGGTGTCTGGAGTCGGAGCCCAGACTGCAGAGGGGCTGCTCAAGCTGTTCATGATGGAGCAGTTCTATGAAGCATGCCCACCCAGATTGAGGCTGTGGCTCAAGGACCAAGACCAGAGACCCCCCAGGAGGCCGGGAGACTGGCAGATGAGTTCACGGAGAGCCGGTCCGGGTGTGAACGGGAGTCCCAGAGAGAAAGGGAATCGCACAGAGACCGGATGTCGGCTGAGCGACGGAGGGAGTCAACTACGAGGCGAGCCCAAGGAACAGGTCGTCTGTGCCCCAGAGAACCAGCCAGGGCCTGGACAGAGACAGCCCAAAGCCTAACTTGCCATCGCTGTGGGCAAAAAGGCCACAAGAGGGCTCAGTGCACCAGGTCCCATGACCTGGGACTTTCCAGGGTTAACTGGCTGGGGCTGGAGGAAGGGCAGGCTGCCCCAGAGGCAGGGGCTGGCAGGCAAACCTCAGCTCAGAGTGGGGGGAAGGATGCTCAGTGCGCCCTGGGAGGTCTGACCTCGGGAGGCGGATTTCTCCGTACCGGGTGGGGCAGGACGGCCCCGCGGAGCGAGTGCCTCATACCCCTGGAGGTGGATGGTAGGAAGGTGACGGGTTTCTGGGACACGGGGCGGAGGTGACGCTGGCCCGATCTGACATAGTGGCCCCAGACCGGATACTACCCCACACGCAGCTGACCCTGAAGGGCATAGATGGGTCCTCGCTTAAGGTGCCTGTAGCCAGGGTGCATCTGAAATGGGGGCCAAGGAAGGTCTCAAGAAAGTGGGGTGCACCCGCACTTGCCCACGGAGGTGCTAATGGGGAATGACCTAGAGGAGTGGCCCCAGGAATCCCAGCGGGCTCTAGTCACCGCTCAGAGCCAGAGCCAGCGAGGGGCTGGCAACCTGGATCCAGGAAGGACTCCTGGCAGGGTCCCCAGGGTCCCATCACCGTGGGACACGGGGTCCAGCCAAGCCGGGACCCCGGACCTAGGCAAAGGTGGGGAACAGGTCCCGATCCCTGCCCCAGTGGCTGAATTCCAGGCTGAGGTGCAGGCAGACCCTTCTTGCAGAGGCTGAGGGACGAGGCTGGCCTCCGCACAGCTCAGCCCCTGGGGAGAGGAGGCCAGGAGAGATTCCTGTGGGAGCGGGATCCTGTTCCGGGAATGGCTTCCCCAGGAAGGTGAGGGCATGGGGGGCCCAGCGGCAGCTGGTCGTCCCCCAAAAGTATCACCTCAAGCTGCTGTATTTGGCCCATAACGCCCCCTTTGCGGGCCACCGGGGGATCCAGAGCACACGGCTGAGGCTGCTCCAACACTTCTACTGGCCGGGAATATTCACAGCCGTGCAGCGGTACTGCCGGGCCTGCAACTCCTGCCAGAGGGGCGGGAAGGCCCAAGACGGGAGGAAAGCTGCTCAGGGGCCCCTACCCTGTATAGAGGAGCCTCTGGGCTTGCTGAGAGAGTTATGGGAGGGGAAGACCTCCTGGGATGGAGCGTCGGGGGTGGAGGCCGCCCTGGCTGTCCAGAGAAGGCTCGCTGGGCTCATGGCCCCGGCCCGAGAGACCCTGGCCAGAGATCAAGGCCAGCGGAAGGATGGGTGCGACCACAGAGGACAGGCCTGTGTCAGTCGCCCTGGAGCGATGCAGCGAGTGGACAGAGGGAAGCCAGTTCATGTGGGGCCTCGCCGCGGCCGGCCCGAGTCAAGGGGAGCACCCATGTCCCCAGGGCGGGTTCCCACGCAGAGGACCCGAACTTCCCTAGGTCACGAGTGGAGTGACCCTGCTCAGTTCGCTCTCAGAGGGTGGAGAACTGTGATGTAGTGGGGGTATCTGGCTAGTTCCTATGCTGGCTCTGTGGTAATCCCCAATGGCTGCCATCGGTACCACAGCCCAGAAGGATGAGTCATTATGCAAAGAGGGTCTCTCAACCTGTCTGACCAGCTACCCCCCAGGGAGAGAAACAAAGGAAGGTGGATTGCTGCCCGGGCTGGGGGCAGGGCTGGAAGAGAGGGTTAGTTTCTGTCTGGGATCATGGAGGAACCAGCCTAAGCCAGGGGCTGGGATTTAGGGGCCCAGTCTCCCCCATCTCAAGGGGGGCTGAGGCATCCTAGACCTGCCCTGTAATCAGATTACATCGGTGCTGTGCTGTGCTGTATCCTGGAGAAGGAATAAACTCCCTCCATTCTACGGGCTGGTGGAGTCTGTTCGTGCCATTACGGGGGGTGCAGGAGTCAGGGGACCCCAACGCGTCGTCACAGGGGGAACCGGTTGGGCCATTGTCTACGTGACATGAGTCCCCCCCCCCGGGCAGTGCTACAGACACAGGCCAGTAGGGGTCACCCCCAGCCCACACCGCAACCAGTGACTGCCCGACAGAGGCCCAGGGCCGCTAGAGTAAACAGCCCCCCCGCGTCACTCCTGCCATAAGGGAGCCTGGAATCGTCTCGCCAGCCGCTGCTGCCAGGGGAGGGGCCATGCTACAGGCCGCGGGCAGGCCAGAGGGCGGAGCGGGCAGCTGACACATGGTAGAAGTCTGAGCATCGGAGTCAGCCTGATTTGCGCCCGCTGAGCGGCTGGCCCCTGTTCTCTGGGCACGAGGATGCAGGCAGCACAGGACGACTTCCCCAGGGAGCATGTCTGGGCTGAGCGCACAGCACCACGAGCCCAGAGAGCCCGGTCTGCCACCGACTCACCGCAGGGCCCTCGGCCAGGCACCGAGATGCACTTGGGGCAGGGCAAGGCAGCGCGGGGCTGGGGGCAGCTAAACCCTATGGGAAGAGATCATGGCTCCATCCACCCCGCCTGTTTCACGCGTGGTCCCTGGCCGCAGCTGTAAGCACGGCCGGGCCCAGATCCTCGGCCGGTCTCTCGGCAGAGCTCCGTGGGCGGGGCAGAGCGGCGCGTGGCCAGGCGCCGCGGCGGGGATCTGGCCTGGCGCGCCTTCGCGGCGGCTGCCCCTGCCCTGTGTCGCGGGGGAAGGCTGAGCAGGGCTCGCGCTCTCTTCTGCAGCCTCCTGCGCCGGGTCCTGCCGCTGGAGCGCGCCCTTGCCGGCCTCGTGCCCAAGATCGACGCGGTGGTGAGCAAGCTGGAGGTGCTGGAGAGAAACAAGCAGCAGCGGAAGGACCTGGTGGGCAAGCTGCTCCACAACATCAGCAAGGTCAGTCGTCCTGGGGCAGCCCCCGCCCCAGCCAGCAGGCTGTGTCCGCGAGCGCCTTGTTCTCCAGGCCCGGCTTGGCCAGGCCAGGGCCCGAGGGTGCTCGGTGCCATGCAGGACCGAGCCTTTTGTCTTAAGGGTCACTGCCACGCCAGACCTCTCGTCTGCGGGGCTTCCAGCGCCCGGCCCGGGCTACAGCCACCACTTTGTCCAGGCCCCCCGGAGCACAGCGCGTCCCTCAAACAGCCGGGGCTCGGTCGATGCCACCCGACATGGCAGCAGATCTGCGCCTGCTGGCCCAGGTTTGAGGTTGCCCTAGGACAGCAAGGAGGCCTCTGTCCTTCCTCTCGGGGAGGGCAGACGTTGCTGGAGGTCAGAGGTCTTCCTGGTGGTGGGGCTGGGCTCCAACCTTCCTGCAGAGAGCCTCATAGGCCATCCCTGTCGTTTGACAAGGGTTGCAATGAACGGCTTGGTCAGAGCACAGAACACGGGCTCGGGCCACCCGCGTTCTAATCCCACTGTGACACCAGCCCTCCAGTGACGCTGGCCACGCCTCCTGGGGTGTCTGCCCTGCAACCACGGGATGTCCCTGCAGCACATGGAGACATGCAGGAGCTAGCCAGCTTGGGTACCACAGCAGCGAGGCCACACAGCATCGCAGGTTTCAGCTCCGCCTGTGCCAGCCTGCCCGAGATGCTGGGTAATTTCTTGTGGGGCTGCCCACGATGAAGCACCTGCTGCTGCAACTTCCCTGCTGCAGCACCCAGGCTGATGAGACCACAGGCGGCTTGGCCACATCTCCAGGAGCTGCAGCTGCGCCCCGCGGCTGCAGTGTAGACACACCCCGGTGTCTCTGGCTTTCCTTTCCCCCACTGCAAAATCGGGGCAGCGACTAGGGGCACTGGAAGGGTTCAGCTTGTCGCACTGGGGAGGTGGTGTGAGATGCGGGTTCGCGGTGGCGGGACGCGGCGGGGGCAGCGCTAGCCCCCTCTTCGGGCTGCACATCGCCTGCAGACCGCGTCTGTGCTGTTTGCGACTGCTGGCCGAGCGGCTCTGTGCCCGCAGCTCGCTGCCCGGAGCGAGGGCTGTGCCCGTTGTTCTCTGCAGTGCTGATTCTCGCCTAAACCACATGCTCCCGTGTCTGCGCCTGATTGGCTGACTCCCAGGCCTTGATAAGAGCAGCTCCCTGGATGCCGTTCCACAAAGTCCAGGGCCACGGCGGTGGATTTGTGGCGCTGTCGGCGGGCCAGGCCGATTAATGGCCAGCTCTGTGCAGACACCGTTCAGAGCCACTGCCAGAGCCCCCACGGCCACGTCGCGTGCACAGAGCTCTGCCGAGCGGGCCTTGCCAGACAGGCTTGCAAGCAGCAAGGAGCAGCCCTGGTGGGCCTGGCAGGTCTCCGGGGCTTGGAGAGGAGAGCCCAGTGGGAGTGTGCAGCCCGACACCCGTGGCCCAGCCCGCCGGGCCCTCCCCATCGCCGCAGGCGGAACCTGTGGTAGCTTCCGTTTCTCCCCCTCGGTAACAGGAGGAGCCCAGCCAGGGAGACCTGCTCCATCGGAACCTAGACCCGCTGGCGCAGGAGAGCCAGGACGGCCGGGAGACAGAACACGTGCCGGGAAGCTGTCCCCAGACCGGCAACAGCATCTACCCCAGCCTGCCCACGGCGGGTTTGCTGGGCACCCTGGCGCCCAAGAACACCCGGCCCCAGCCCAACGTGCACTTCTGACCCCCAGCAGAAAGCTCCCCCCGGGATCCCAGGGCCCGGAGTCAGTCTCAGCTGATCCCCCCCTTGTTAGACTAGCCGCAAAGACACAGGCTGTACCAGAGACGCCTGTCCCAGCTGGCGCGGTGCACAATCATGGATTGTCTTGTGTTCACTGCCAGCTTGTGTAACGCCGTAGATCTAGGTCTCCAGGCTCACACACCTCCGGGCTGAAAGGGAGTGTCCAGGCCTCCAGTCAGACTTTGCTGCTGGCTCCAAAGTCTCTACACGGGCTGAACTTGTCCCATCCCCCACCTCATCTCCCCAAGATCTGACACGCCTGAACTCTGAGGAAATATGATCCAGAGCGGATCGCACGCACACGCATGCACGTACGCACGCACGCCCACAAGATGGGATGCATGCACCACCCTTGCACGCGCGCACGCACGCATACACACACACACACACACACACACACAAATAAGACAGGATGCATGCACCACCCTTACACACGCACGCACACACACAAGATGGGATGCATGCACCACCCTTGCGCGCGCGCACACACACACATACACACACACCCGAATAAGACTGGATGCATGCACCACCCATGCGCACGCGTGCGCGCACACACACACACAACACACACGAACACACACGACGGGATGCATGCACCACCCTTACACACACACACACACACACACACACACATACACGACGGGATGCATGCACCACCCTTACACACGCACACACATGACGGGATGCATGCACCACCCTTATACACACACACACACACACGACGGGATGCATGCACCACCCTTATACACACACACACACACGACGGGATGCATGCACCACCCTTACACACGCACACACATGACGGGATGCATGCACCACCCTTACGCACGCGCGCGTGCGCGCACACACACACACACACACACACACACCCCCGGGATGCATCTACTGAAGCTGCCAGGAGAAATTTGCTAGTTCACCTCATTGGTCCCCTCCACTTGCCCTCTGTCCCTGGCCTGCAGCCCTGCCTCCCGCTCCGGCTGCTGCCCAGCTGGAGCCGAGGGGTCTGGCTGCAGTCTGGGGCTTGGGGGCTGTGCTGCTGACCGCAGTGTTGAAAGTGGGGATTGCCAGGGGTTGCCGATTGAGCTGGGTCACTGAGGGGCAACTGTCAGCGATTTCCTCCCAAAGCTGCTGCCCTGCAATCGGACAGGCCCCCGCCCCCTTTTCGGACCCCCGCCCATCAGCGTGGGCGGCAGGAGTCCTGTGGCCAGGCTGCTTCCACCTCACCTGTTGAGGCTACGCTTCTCAGCGGCCTTGGCCTGCCCATTTTCCCGCCCCAGCGGCAGAGGGGCCGTTTCACGAGGCCGGCCAGTCGTGCGGTCCCGTGGCACTAGCTCTGGCCGGGGGAGTAATCTGGGGCTGAGAAGGGCCGTGCCACGGAACCACTGGTGACGTCTCAGCGCCGCGTGAAACGTGCCTGTCGAGTGTTCTCCGCTTGGGCCTCCGCGCTTGAGGGAGAGGCTGGGCTAGATTCTCAGCTGGTGCGACTGGCAGTGAACTGGGTGGGGCGCGTTCACACCACTTAAGAATCCAGGTGTTTCTACATTCCCGAGCGCCAGGTTCGTCGGCTGGCATGTTTCTGCCCACAGACGTGCATGCTGGCCCCAGCAATTATGGATCTCTGAGACGCCACCTGGCAGGAGATGGCTCAGAGAAGCCAGCCAGTGTGAGATTTGAGAGTTCAGAGAGGCGGTAGCAACGCCCACCCAAAGTACTCCCGTGGCCAGTGTAATGTGAATGGGTCAGACAAAAGATGGCTCCCGCACCACTGAAATGCAGCCATCTCTGGGGCGGCAGCCGGCCGCTGATGCACAGCAGTGCTATAGAACCGTTCCAGGCGGGGGCGTTAAAACAGGTGCAATATCCGACTCGCGGCTGCATCCCAAGGGCTGCCGTGTATTCGATGCCCACGTCCCTGCACAGGAAAGGGCTCTGACGGACGGGGGCGCTGTAGACCCGTTACCCGGCCCTGTAACGGGGAGCACACGCTGCAGTTACTCGTCTCTTACTGCAGCGCAAGGGCCCCGGGCAGGGAGACGAGGGATGCCCTGGAGAGCCTGTTGGCTGCAATCCCCCAAGGACACCGGGGCCCCGCCAACAAGAGCAGCCCCCTAATGTTGAGCACACAAGCCCGCCGAGGCCCCTGGCACCGCGGGGCCGGGACCAGCCCCTCCAGCCCTTGGCGACTAGCGCGTGCCGCTGGCGTTGGCTCAGGCGCTGGCTCGCTGCGGCGCGCAGGCGTCACTGGAACCAAGGTTCTGCCTTTAGAAGAGCGTTTGCGCTGCCTCCGCTCCCTGGAATTCAGGCCCCTGGCTTAGAGCCTGGCCCGGCTCTCCTGCTCCAGTGCAGCGCGGGGGGTGCCCCGTCCACCGAGCCCCACGCACTCTGACGGCTCCAAGGCCTGGATCGAGTAGTGGAGCTGGGCCGTTGGCTCCTGGGGGAGGAGGACTCTGCCCCCAGCGGGGAACGGAGGGTCCTGAATCCAGCTTGGGGTTTGCGAGGGTTGTTCTGAGCTTCTTTGGCGCCTGCCTGGCGCTTCCCCGTTCCCTTCTAGGGGCCTTTCATTCGGGTGCCTGGGGGGGGAGTCATTGCAGGGGAATCCACCCAGCAGCGGGGGGATGGAGAAGACCCCCCAGGGCAGCAAGGCAGCCATGGCCCAGTTGTGCTCGGGGCATGGGGGGGCAGAGACCCACACACTCTTCCCATGAGAGAGCGCCACAGAGGGGTGGGGGACGCAGGATCATGGTGGGGCCCGTGGGTCCAAAATCAGCCGGGTCTGCTGGGAACCCTGGCTCCTGTCTCAACCCAGGACTGGAGTCTTGACCCCAGCAGGGCTGCAGCCGGTTCCCTCTGCCCCGCTGTCAGCTGGAAGATGGATGCCTCATTCCCCCGCCCCTGTAACGCCTAGTCTGGCCGGGGGCTGGGTTCTCACCCCCGTGCAAAGCACTTTCTGTCTGCACCGATGCTTCCGCTGCCCCCTGTACCGCTCCATGCAATGTCTGTAGGCACCTTCGCTGAACACGCACTCATGTATGTGACACGTGATAAACCGCTCTCCGAGAGGCTGGCGTCCTCGGCCCTGACTTGGCCTGTCTGTGTCCGATGTGTGGATGGCATCTGCTGGCTGGCCACGGAACAGCATCCCTTAGCTACGCTCCCTGGCCAGGCCACTCCTGCGCCGTTGGCACCTGCGGTGGGTTTTCCCCGCCTGGTGGGGAGGGAAGGGCTTGCGGGCACAGGCTGGCAGGGGACACACACGGCTGCAGCCCCTCGAATCCGAACTACGCCACACCCCGCTTCCTGCTGCCACTTCCTGGGGGTGCCTGGAGTTTTCCGTTCACGATCCCACAAGGATTTTAGTTACGTTTCATTTTTCCGTTCAGCCCGGGAACAGAATAGTCAGTGACACGTCCAGCTCTGCTGCTGAGGGCCTTGGCCAAGTCAGCTCCTTCCCCCCAGCCCTGCCGCCTCAGTTTACCCATCAGTACAGTAGGGACAGTGATGCTAACCTGTCGAGTATGGCTGGTACAAAGATGCTAACCCAGAGCAGGCCTGGCCAGACGGGTGTATAGAGCTGGGGGGTGTTTGGTGACACCGCCTGGCTAATTGGAGACATGCTTGATGGGAGGAGGAAGGAGAACTCCAAAAGGTGCGAGATGGGGGGGGGGAGCTGTCAAAACCTTGTGTTGGACCATCTTCCGCGGGTGAGACACAGGCCCCGAGCCACACAGAGCTCTTCTCCAAAGCTGGCCGCTCGGCCAGAACGATGTCAGTTTTGCCGAGGACAGCAGGACAGGCTCTCCGGCCAACAGAGCCCCCGCTGTCCCTGGGGAGTTCCTGGGGGGGTCACCCCGCCGACAGAGCCCCCACCATCCCTGGGGTGTTCATGGGGGGCTCACCCCGCCTACAGAGCCCCCGCCATCCCTGGGGAGTTCCTGGGGGGGCTCACCCCGCCTACAGAGCCCCCGCCGTCCCTGGGGAGTTCCTGGGGCTCACCCGACAGAGCCCCCGCCATCCCTGGGGAGTTCCTGGGGGGGTCACCCCGCCGACAGAGCCCCCGCCGTCCCTGGGGAGTTCCTGGGGGGGTCACCCCGCCGACAGAGCCCCCGCCGTCCCTGGGGAGTTCCTGGGGGGGTCACCCCGCCGACAGAGCCCCCGCTGTCCCTGGGGAGTTCCTGCGGGGCTCACCCCTCCGACAGAGTCCCCACCATCCCTGGGGAGTTCATGGGGGGGGGCTCACCCAGCCTACAGAGCCCCCGCCATCCCTGGGGTGTTCATGGGGGGCTCACCCCTCCGACAGAGTCCCCACCATCCCTGGGGAGTTCATGGGGGGGACTCACCCTGCCTACAGAGCCCCCGCCATCCCTGGGGTGTTCATGGGGGGCTCACCCCGCCAACAGAGCCCCCACCATCCCTGGGGTGTTCATGGGGGGCTCACCCCGCTGACAGAGCCCCTGCCATCCCTGGCGAGTTCATGGGGGGGCTCACCCCTCCAACAGAGCCCCCGCCATCCCTGGGGAATTCATGGGGGGTCTCACCCTGCCGACAGAGCCCCCACCATCCCTGGGGAGTTCATGGGGGGTCTCACCCTGCCGACAGAGCCCCCGCCATCCCTGGGGAGTTCATGGGGGGTCTCACCCTGCCGACAGAGCCCCCGCCATCCCTGGGGAGTTCATGGGGGGTCTCACCCTGCCGACAGAGCCCCCGCCATCCCTGGGGAGTTCATGGGGGGTCTCACCCTGCCGACAGAGCCCCCGCCATCCCTGGGGAATTCATGGGGGGTCTCACCCTGCCGACAGAGCCCCCACCATCCCTGGGGAGTTCATGGGGGTCTCACCCTGCCGACAGAGCCCCCGCCATCCCTGGGGTGTTCATGGGGGGCTCACCCCGCCGACAGAGCCCCCGCCATCCCTGGGGAGTTCATGGGGGGCTCACCCCGCCTACAGAGCCCCCGCCATCCCTGGGGTGTTCATGGGGGGCTCACCCCGCCGACAGAGCCCCCGCCATCCCTGGGGTGTTCATGGGGGGCTCACCCCGCCGACAGAGCCCCCGCCATCCCTGGGGAGTTCATGGGGGGCTCACCCCGCCTACAGCGCCCCCGCCATTCCTGGGGAGTTCATGGGGGGGGCTCACCCCTCCAACAGAGCCCCTGCCATCCCTGGGGTGTTCATGGGGGGGCTCACCCCGCCTATAGAGCCCCCGCCATCCCTGGGGAGTTCATGGGGGGCTCACCCCGCCTACAGCGCCCCCGCCATTCCTGGGGAGTTCATGGGGGGGCTCACCCCGCCTACAGAGCCCCTGCCATCCCTGGGGTGTTCATGGGGGGCTCACCCCGCCTACAGAGCCCCTGCCATCCCTGGGGTGTTCATGGGGGGGCTCACCCCGCCTACAGAGCCCCCGCCATCCCTGGGGTGTTCATGGGGGGCTCACCCCACCGACAGAGCCCCCGCCGTCCCTGGGGAGTTCTGGGGGGGCTCACCCCTCCGGCCAAGGGCGGCGACGCGGGGCTCCTGGCAGTGGCAGGTGTGGGGTACATCCGTGCCGCAGGAAGGGCTGCATCCGAGCAGATCACAGATGGCTGGACTGAGCCGTGACTCGAGCGTCTCTCTCCAGGGCAGGTCGCCAGAGCAAACGCGCCTGGCGCCGCTCCGTGTGCCTGGTGGCGCAGGCGAGAGCTCCCCGTCTGCTCACAGCCCACCTCTGTGAGAGGCGAAAGGCTTGTTGCAGGGGACGCGTTCCCCCGGCACAGACCTTTCTGCAGGGGCTGCGGTGGGGGACACGCAGGGGAGCTGTGTCGTCTAGGGCATGACATTTTCACACCTGGTGACCTAGCGGTACCAACGTGGGGCTGTAGCGTGGCCACGCCGGGTCCGGCACATGGTTCTACCACCTTATGGTACCTACATGGGGCTGTAGCGTGGCCACGCCAGGGTGCATGATTCTAGTGCCTAGCGGTACTGACGTGGGGCTGTAGCATGGCCGCACTGGGGTGCATGATTCTAGTGCCTAGCGGTACCCACGAGGGGCTGTAGCGTGGCCACTCAGGGGCGCATGATTCTACTGCCTAGTGGTACCAACGTGGGGCTGTAACGTGGCCGCACCGGGGGTGCATGATTCTAGTGCCTAGTGTACTGATGTAGGCCTGTAGCGTGGCCACACTAGGACACATAATTCTAGTGCTTAGCGGTACTGATGTAGGGCTGCAGCATGGCCACACTGGCGCGCATGATTCTAGTGCCTAGTGGTACCTACGTGGGGCTGTAGCGTGGCCACTCGGGGCGCATGATTCTACCGCCTAGCGATACCTACGTGGGGCTGTAACGTGGCCGCACTGGTGTGCATGATTCTAGTGCCTAGCGGTACCGACATGGGGCTGTAGCGTGGCCGTGCCGGGGCGCATGATTCTAGTGCCTAGCGGTACTGATGTAGGCCTGTAGCATGGCCATTCAGGGGTGCATGATTCTACCGCCTAGCGGTACCGACATGGGGCTGTAACGTGACCGTACTGGGGCACATGATTCTAGTGCCTAGCGGTACCCACGTGGGGCTGTAGCGTGGCCACTCGGGGCGCATGATTCTACCGCCTAGCGGTACCGACATGGGGCTGTAACGTGACCGCACTGAGGCACATGATTCTAGTGCCTAGCGGTACCCACGTGGGGCTGTAGCGTGGCCACTCAGGGGCACATGATTCTACCGCCTAGTGATACCGACGTGGGGCCGCACTGGTGTGCATGATTCTAGTGCCTAGCGGTACTGACGTGGGGCTGTAGCATGGCCATGCCGGCCGCACTGGGGCGCATGATTCTACCGCCTAGCGGTACCGACATGGGGCTGTAGCATGGCCACACCGGGGTGCATGATTCTACCACCTAGCGGGACTCACGTGGGGCTGTAGCGTGGCCATGCCAGCCGCCGGGCGCATGATTCTGGCGCCTAGAGGTACCCACGTGGGGCAGTAGCGTGGCCACTCAGGGGCGCATGATTCTGCCACCTAGTGGTACTGACATGGGGCTGTAGCGTGGCCGTGCCGGCCGCCGGGCACATGATTCTAGTGCCTAGTGGTACACGCATGGGGCGGTAGCGTGGACCAGGACCCCAGCTCATGCCGAGCCCTGGGAGCCCCGGCTCGTGCTTGCTCTTGGACCAGGGCCCGGGCTCGTGCTGGTCCCTGCAGCCCCAGCTGCAGGCAGTGTGGACTTGCGCCGCGCGGGGGCTGAGGCACGTGCATTGCTGACCTTGCTGTGGCGGCAGCGTGTCTCCCGCGAGCGGCTGCCTCAGGCAGTGGCCGGGTCCTCCAGCGCGGGGCAGGCGCTGTCCGGAGGGGTGCGGTGCCCACCCTGGGCGGCTGCGTCCTCGTGCTGGAGCCAGGGAGCGAGGGAAGCGCCTGGGTTTGGTGACCGGCCCCAGGCCGCAAGGCAAAGAACCAGCCTCCAGTGCCACCACGACGCACCATCCCATCCCCCGGGGCCTACTGGCAGCTACCGGGCAGAAAGAGGGGCCCTAGCGCTGCCCCACCTTGGCAGAGGGCCCCACTGAAGAGCAGGGAATATTCAGGGCTCACAACCCACAGATGCAGCCTCGGAGCCACCGGCACCACATCCTGTGCCAGGCCGGAGCCCTGCTGCCGCCCACAGCGGCTGCCCCACACTGCGGTGCTCAGCTGGCCCCCAGGCGGCAGAGCGAGGGCCTGAGGCCTGCAGCACTCAGCAGCTCTGGACCAGGAGCCGGTGCCAGCCAGCCCAGGGCATCCCCTGGGTGAGCCGTGGTGCAGCCGGTGTTGCCGAAGGACCCAGCCGTGCCAGCAGTGTGTTCTGCAGGCCGCCTGTGAGTCTCACAGAGGCCGGCTGGTGCCACGGAGCTGTCGTGGGAAGGGGCTGCAGGCTGCCACCCTTTCCAGCCGGGCTCCTACCAGCTCTGCCAAGCCACGCAGGCCCCAAGGAACCCCCCGCAGCAGGACATGGCACTAGTGACTCGGGCACCCGCCCGCCAGGCCAGAAGCGGCACAGCCCAGGCTGGAGCTGGGGGCCTGCCGGCGCTGGCTGGGGCACAAGGGCCAGGACGCTGGCGGTTAGTAACGAACCACCCTTAGATGTGTCTGACCTCGGGCAGGAGGCAAATCCCAGCGTGAGCAATAACACCCCCCCCCCCACACACACACCCCATCCAATTCCCCAGAGTAGCTCCGGCAGGAGCGTCTGTCCGGGCGGTCTGTCCGATCCACGCCAGCCCCGCCCCCCGAGGGCTGCGTTTCGGGGGGGTGACTAGGAAGAGTGTCTGTCCGGGCGGTCTGTCCGATCCACGCCAGCCCCGCCCCCCGAGGGCTGCGTTTCGGGGGGGTGACTAGGAAGAGCGTCTGTCCGGGCGGTCTGTCCGATCCATGTGAGCCCCACCCCCCGAGGGCTGCGTTTCGGGGGGGTGTGACGACGCGTCGGGGTCCCCTGACTCCTGCACCCCCGTAAAGGCACGAACAGACTCCACCAGCCCGTAGAATGGAGGGAGTTTATTCCTTCTCCAGGATACAGCACAGCACAGCACAGCACTGATGTAATCTGGTTACAGGGCAGGCCTAGGATGCCTCAGCCCCCCTTGACATGGGGGAGATTGGGCCCCTAAATCCCAGCCCCTGGCTTAGGCTGGTTCCTCCATGATCCCAGACAGAAACTAAACTAACTCTCTTCCAGCCCTGCCCCCCAGCCAGGGCAGCATTCCCCCTTCCTTTGTCTCTCTCCTTGGGGGGTAGCTGGTCAGACAGGTTGAGAGACCCTCTTGCATAATGGGCAGCTGGGCCGTGGTTAGGGTCAGCCAGTGGGGGTTACCACAGAGCCAGCATAGAAACTAGCCAGATACCCCCACTACGTCACAGTTCTCCCCCCTCCGAGAGCGAACTGAGCAGGGTCACTCCGCTCGTGACCTAGGGAAGTTCGGGTCCTCTGCGTGGGAACCCGCCCTGGGGACATGGGTGCTCCTGACTCAGGCCGGCCGCGCGAGGCCCCACATGAATTGGCTTCCTCTGTCCACTCGCCGCATCGCTCCAGGGCGACTGGCACAGGCCTGTCCTCTGTGGTCGCACCCACCCTTCCGCTGGCCTTGATCTCTGGCCAGGGTCTCTCGGCCGGGCCATGAGCCCAGCGAGCCTTCTCTGGACAGCCAGGGCAGCCTCCACCCCGACGCTCCATCCCGGGAGGTCTTCCTCCCATAACTCTCTCAGCAAGCCCAGCGGCTCCTCTATACAGGGTAGGGGCCCCTGAGCAGCTTTCCTCCCGTCTTGGGCCTTCCCGCCTCTGGCAGGAGTCGCAGGACCGGCCGTACCACTGCACGGCTGCGAATATTCCCGGCCAGTAGAAGTGTTGAGCAGCCTCAGCCGGGTGCTCCGGATCCCGGTGGCCCGCAAAGGGGACGCAGGGCCAAATACAGCAGCTTGAGATGATACTTTGGGGGACGACCAGCTGCCGCTGGACCCCATGCCCTCACCTTCCTGGGGGAAGCCATTCCCGAACAGGAATCCCTGCTCCCACAGGAATCTCTCCTGGCCTCCTCTCCCCAGGGGCTGAGCTGTACGGAGGCCAGCCTCGTCCTCAGCCTCTGCAACGAGGGGTCTGCCTGCACCTCAGCCTGGAATTCAGCCGCTGGGGCAGGATCGGGACCTGTTCCCCACCTTTGCCTAGGTCCGGGGTCCCCGCTTGGCTGGACCCCGTGTCCACGGTGATGGGACCCTGGGGACCCTGCCAGGAGTCCTTCCTGGATCCAGGTTGCCAGCCCTCGCTGGCTCTGGCTACGGGCGGTGACTAGAGCCCGCTGGGATTCCTGGGGCCACTCCTCTAGGTCATTCCCCATTAGCACCTCCGTGGGCAAGTGCGGGTGCACCCCCACGTTCTTGAGACCTTCCTTGGCCCCCCATTTCAGATGCACCCTGGCTACAGGCACCTTAAACGGGGACCCGTCTATGCCCTTTAGGGTCAGCTGCGTGTGGGGTAGTATCCGGTCTGGGGCCGCTAAGTCAGATCGGGCCAGCGTCACCTCCGCCCCCGTGTCCCAGAAACCCGTCACCTTCCTACCATCCACCTACAGGGGTATGAGGCACTCGCTCCGCAGGGGCCGTCCTGCCCCCACTCGGTACACGGAGAAATCCGCCTCCCGAGGGTCAGACCTCCCAGGGAGGGTGCACTGAGCATCCTTCCCCCCACTCTAAGCTGAGGTTTGCCTGCCAGCCCCTGCCTCTGGGGCAGCCTGCCCTTCCTCCAGCCCCAGCCAGTTAACCCTGGAAAGTCCCAGGTCATGGGACCTGGTGCACTGAGCCCTCTGGTGGCCTTTTTGCCCACAGTGATGGCAAGTTAGGCTTTGGGCTGTCTCTGTCCAGGCCCTGGCTGGTTCTCTGGGGCACAGACGTCCTGTTCCTTGGGCTCGCCTCGTAGTTGACTCCCTCCGTCGCTCAGCCGACATCCGGTCTCTGCGCGATTCCCTTTCTCTCCGGGACTCCCGTTCACACCCGGACCGGCTCTCCGTGAACTCATCTGCCAGTCTCCCGGCCTCCTGGGGGGTCTTTGGTCTTCGGTCCTTGAGCCACAGCCTCAATCTGGGTGGGCATGCTTCATAGAACTGCTCCATCATGAACAGCTTGAGCAGCCCTCTGCAGTCTGGGCTCCGACTCCAGACACCCACTTGCGGCAGTATTGCGCCAGGCGGAGGCCAGGTCCACATAGGTCTCCCGTGGCTCCTTCTGCACCTCCCGGAACTTCTTCCTGTACATCTCGGGGTCAGCCCGAACTTGTGCAGCAGGGCCTCCTTGACTCGGTTGTAATCCCTGGCTGTAGGTCCTCCAGCTGATTGAGCACCCCGGCAGCTTCCTGGTTCAGTGCGGGATGAGCTCCTGCAGCCAGTCAGCTGGGGACCCGTTGCAGTCCACAGGCCCTCTCAAAGGAGCTGAGGATCCGAGCCTGACACGCTCCCAGTGGGGTCTGGCTGCTCCCACGGGGACAGGATCCCAGCCCTGTGGCTGGTCATTCTCTTCCAGCCGGGCAATCAGCTGGGCCTTGCTGCGCTCCGCACAGGCAAGCCCCTCTCTCTGCACAGCTTCACCAGCTCTGCCTTCAGCAGTTGGGTATAGGCCATCTCCCGCTGGTCCCCTCAGTGCAGACTCACCAGTCTAGTGCTGCTGCGCCCACGATTCTCAGGAACCGCTTTGCTCTGTTTCCAGCACGCCTGGTTCCACGGCTCTTGCTTCTACTGCGCCTAGTCGCCGCTGGATGCTCCATCCACGGGTGCAGTGCATCCCACCCTGACACCAGTGTGACGACGCTGGCCGGGGTCCCCTGACTCCTGCACCCCGTAAAGGCACGAACAGACTCCACCAGCCCGTAGAATGGAGGGAGTTTATTCCTTCTCCAGGATACAGCACAGCACAGCACCGATGTAATCTGGTTACAGGGCAGGCCTAGGATGCCTCAGCCCCCCTTGACATGGGGAGACTGGGCCCTAAATCCCAGCCCTGGCTTAGGCTGGTTCCTCCATGATCCCAGACAGAAACTAAACTAACTCTTCCAGCCCTGCCCCCAGCCAGGGCAGCATTCCCCCTTCCTTTGTTTCTCTCCTTGGGGGGTAGCTGGTCAGACAGGTTGAGAGACCCTCTCTGCATAATGGGCAGCTGGGCCGTGGTTAGGGTCAGCCAGTGGGGGTTACCACAGAGCCAGCATAGAAACTAGCCAGATACCCCCACTACGTCACAGGGGGTGACTAGGAAGAGCGTCTGTCCGGGCGGTCTGTCCGATCCACGCGAGCCCCACCCCCCGAGGGCTGCGTTTCAGGGGGGTGACTCGGAAGAGCGTCTGTCCGGGCGGTCTGTCCGATCCACGCCAGCCCCACCCCCCCGAGGGCTGCGTTTCAGGGGGGTGACTAGGAAGAGTGTCTGTCCGGGCGGTCTGTCCGATCCACGCCAGCCCCACCCCCCGAGGGCTGCGTTTCAGGGGGGGTGACTCGGAAGAGTGTCTGTCCGGGCGGTCTGTCCGATCCACGCGAGCCCCACCCCCCGAGGGCTGCGTTCCGGGGGGGTGACTAGGAAGAGTGTCTGTCCGGGCGGTCTGTCCGATCCACGCCCCCGCCCCCCGAGGGCTGCGTTCCGGGGGGGTGACTAGGAAGAGTGTCTGTCCGGGCGGTCTGTCCGATCCACGCCAGCCCCGCCCCCCGAGGGCTGCGTTCCGGGGGGGTGACTAGGAAGAGCGTCTGTCCGGGCGGTCTGTCCGATCCATGCGAGCCCCACCCCCCGAGGGCTGCGTTCCGGGGGGGTGATTCAGGAAGAGTGTCTGTCCGGGCGGTCTGTCCGATCCACGCGAGCCCCACCCCCCGAGGGCTGTGTTTCGGGGGGGTGACTAGGAAGAGTGTCTGTCCGGGCGGTCTGTCCGATCCACGCCAGCCCCACCCCCCGAGGGCTGCGTTCCGGGGGGGTGACTAGGAAGAGTGTCTGTCCGGGCGGTCTGTCCGATCCACGCGAGCCCCACCCCCCGAGGGCTGCGTTTCAGGGGGGTGACTCGGAAGAGCGTCTGTCCGGGCGGTCTGTCCGATCCACGCCAGCCCCACCCCCCGAGGGCTGCGTTTCAGGGGGGGTGACTCGGAAGAGTGTCTGTCCGGGCGGTCTGTCCGATCCACGCCAGCCCCACCCCCCGAGGGCTGCGTTTCGGGGGGGTGACTAGGAAGAGCGTCTGTCCGGGCGGTCTGTCCGATCCACGCCAGCCCCACCCCCCGAGGGCTGCGTTCCGGGGGGGTGACTAGGAAGAGTGTCTGTCCGGGCGGTCTGTCCGATCCATGCGAGCCCCACCCCCCGAGGGCTGCGTTTCGGGGGGGTGACTAGGAAGAGTGTCTGTCCGGGCGGTCTGTCCGATCCACGCCAGCCCCGTCCCCTAGGGCTGCCTTTCGGGGTACAGGCGGCAGGTTGTTTTGTATAATTAATCACCGTGACTCAGGCGGTGGCCTGGGCTTTGTGTGCCTCCCCACGCGAGCCCCGCCCCGCCCTAGCCCAGCTCAGCAATGTGCCCCCGCTGCCCCCGGCTCGTGCAGGGCCAGGCCCAGCGCCCTGGGCAGGCCAGGGGCAGCCATGCAGGAGGGGAACGTCCCAAAGCAGAGACGCGGAAGTGCAGCTGTGACGGGGGCTGCCTGCCAAGAGCCAGCTGCGCCGGGGCGTGAGCTGGGCCGCGCTCCGCAGGGTGCATTAGTCGGGGGGCTGCTCTTCCCCCACCCTGGGGCCTCCCGGCCGCTGCTGGGACGGGCCAGACACGCAGCCCTGGAGAACCAGAGCCAGGACCCCGCTGCGGAGCCGCCAATAACCCCATGGCCGTGGGGGGCGCTGGTGCCCACCCCACAGCCTGGATCCCGGCCCACAGTGGCTGAGTCACTCGGGGCTGGGCCCCTCATGCCCGGGCTGCAGACCTGGCTTAGTAGCTGCATCTGCAGGTCACTCAGGGATGGGGGAGATATTTCCCAAAGGCCCAGGAGGGGTCGGTAACCCCATGCTGACACAGAGCCGGGGGGTGGGGGGGGTCAGCCCACGCTGACGCAGGGCTGGGGGGTCAGTAGCCCCACACTGATGCAGGGCCGGGGTCAGCAGCCCCACACTGACACAGGGCCAGGGGGTCGGTAGCCCCACACTGACACAGGGCCAGGGGGTCGGTAGCCCCACGCTGACACAGGGCTGGGGGGTCAGTAGCCCCACACTGACCCAGGGCTGGGGGGGAGGGGTCAGCAGCCCCACGCTGACACAGGGCCAGGGGGTCGGTAGCCCCACACTGACACAGGGCCAGGGGGTCGGTAGCCCCACGCTGACACAGGGCTGGGGGGTCAGTAGCCCCACACTGACCCAGGGCTGGGGGGGAGGGGTCAGCAGCCCCACGCTGACACAGGGCCAGGAGGTCGGTAGCCCCACGCTGACACAGGGCCGGGGGGTCGGTAGCCCCACGCTGATGCAGGGCTGGGGGGTCGGTAGCCCCACGCTGACCCAGGGCTGGGGGGGGGGGTCAGCAGCCCCACGCTGACACAGGGCCAGGGGGTCGGTAGCCCCACGCTGACACAGGGCCAGGGGGGCAGCAGACACCCCCCAGCAGGTCTGGTCCGGCCCCAGTGTAAAGGCTCCTGGTGGTGGGGGGGCAGGGGGTGAGTCGGGGTGCCATGGTGCAAGGCTGGAGCAGGGCCAAGCTCTGGCAATGGCTTTATGGAGGCTGCTCCAGCCGCAGGGACCTGGGAACCCGAAAAGCTGAGACTGACTGACCCGACCTGCAGCCTGCAGAGCCTGGAGGCAGCCAGGAGCGCCGGCCGGAGGAAGTGACCCCCCTCGGCAGCCCCAGGTGCGCTCACGTCCTTTCTGCCCTTCCACAGCTCAGCCCCACGTGGGGCCTCCAGCCGTGGCGGCGCAGCGTGGCCCGGGGAAAGCCACCGCAGCGGGGTGGGACCAGCCAGAGCCCCGCCAGCCAAGTGCCTGCGCGGCCTCCCGCTCCCACGCTGGGCCCCGGTGCCGTCGTGCAGCCGCCGTGGGGGCTAGACCAGGCATCGCGGGCCCAACGCGAGACGGCCCCAGAGGCCAGGCCCACGGACGGCCCTTAGCCAGCATGGGCAGGGCGCAGGCCCAGGCTCTGGGTGTCCCTAATGGCACCTGCCCTGGCCGGCTTGCCCAGTAATGGCCCCGATCAGCCCCTTCCCCTGGGGCCCAGCCCCGGCCACTGGGCTGCTGCCCTGACCCAGTGCGGCCGCTCTTGTGTTCTCCGGGCAGGCGAGGCTGTGGCGGGGCGGGCGCGGGTCCCCTCCTCCGTCCTGGCAGGGCAGAGCCCCTTCCTTCCGGCTCTGCCCCGGCGCCGGCCACTGGGCTGCTGCCCTGACCCAGTGCGGCCGTTCTTGTGTTCTCCGGGCAGGCGAGGCTGTGGCGGGGCGGGCGCGGGTCCCCTCCTCCATCCCGGCAGGGCAGAGCCTCTGCCCCGGCGCCAGCCGCTAAGCGGCTGTTACACAAGGCGGGGAGGGTGGGTCCCTGGGAGCCGCGGCTGGGCCAGGTGCACTTTGCCCCTGGACAGGAGGGTTACACAAGCAGTAACCTTGCGTGATGTGTCAACGCTCACACCCAGCGGGTGAGCCCGAGCCAAGGATGTGCCTGGGGTGAGAGGAAACCTGCAGCCCCGTGAACAGCCCCGCAGCCGAACCCGTGTGGAGCCCCCAGGGCTCTGCTGGCACGAAACCTGGGCCCGCCCAGGCCCGCTCGCGGCATGCAGAGCCTCCAGGCAGGGCGCTGTCTGGGGCTACCTTGCCTCCATGATGCGGCTCTGCCCCCGTGTCCGGCGCCCGCAGCACAAAGAAGCCTTTCCCTTCTCACAAGGGCTAGCGGCAGTGAGGCCTAGTGGGAGGGGCACTGCCTGGGAGGCAGGAGACCTGGGTGCGCTTCCCAGTTCCTACATGTGACGGTGGGCCAGTGAGTGCCCTGCTCTGTGCGTCTGGGCCCCCGCCCCCGTCTTGGCCTTGTCTGCCAGATGGCACGGCCCCCATCTGGACGGGGGGGGGGCACCTTGCCATGGGAGTTAGGTGCCTAAACGCCGGGGTGGATCTGGCTGGAAGCTCCTTGGGGCAGACTCTGTCTCTCCCTGCGTGACTGTACCGCGCCCCAGGGCAGGGAACATCTGTTCAACATTTGCACAGCGCACAGCGCCAGGGGCTCCTGCCGTGCCAAGCGCACCGGGAGACGCCTGGACCCTCCCCCAGCCCAGGACCCCTGCCCAGCTGATGGGGGGGGGTGGAGTTCAGTCAGGGCCAGGCTGGGCGGTGGGAGGTGAGGAGCTGCGGGGGGAGCCTGTCTGCAGCCAGAACCAGACGACGGGGAGGTCGGCTTCCTTCCCACCTCCTGGCGGCCCGGGGTGAGGCCCATGGCCAGCAAGCTCAGAATACGAGGGGCCTGTCCCAGCTACTTCTCATCCCACCTCCACTGCAGCTTGTGGGGCTCCACCTAGGAGCAACCGTCCACCTAGCGCCAGAGTCTGGGGGAACAGCAGTGACGGACAATTAGCAGGGCCTAATCCCGCTCACTTCAACAAGCCGTGGAGCCTGCAGGGCCTCGGACACAGACGCACACACGCCCACGTGCGCGGCTGCCTCGGTCTTGTGCAAGGCCGGGAAGGGGCTCGGGATGTGACTTGGGGGCAGAGAGGACCACATGCTGCGCGGGTTTGGAAGGCCCCCAAGCCGACATGTGTCTCTGGAGGAAACCCTGGGGCGATGAACTTCAGCTGCCAGCTGGAAAGAGGAAGCCAGGAAGCCAGGTCACATGCAGAACCCGGAGCAAGTGGAAAGGCAGCTCTGCCCTGGACGGCGACTGTGAAAACGAGCCTGACTCAGCAGTTCCACTCCCAGGGTGCCCACGCCGCAGGGCTGCTGAGCTCAGCGAGGTGGGAAATGAGTCTTTCCTGCTCTGCGCTGCGGGCGGGGGACTGGCGCCTGCCTGGGCCTCAGCAGCGTGGGCTCTGTGCGTGGCTGCAGCCGGGGAAGGGGCAGTGGCAGCGCTGACCACAGGACGTGGGGCAGGGAGAAAGCCCTGCCTTGTTTCTCGTGGCTCAGGCTGAGTCTGCAGGCTGGCGGCGGGAGAAAGCCAAGCGAGCGCCTTTGGGTGGGGGCGGCTGCCCGGCAATCACACCGCCGCTGGCAGCAGTGGCTCGGGAGCCTGGATCATTCCGGGGAAAGGAGCACATGTGTTCCCAAAGGCAGGAGCTTCCCTTGCCAGGTGGGACCCCCAGGCCCCTGAGCATGGAGGAGGGGCGCTGAAACTGACCAGACTCCCAAGTGAAACTGACTCCTCTGCCTCCCAACTCCTGCGCACTGGGAAAAGCAAAACAAGGGGAAACAAGCGGCATGGACGCCCCCAGGCACCTTGGCGCTTTAAAAGGCCTTGAGCCCCATTCAGCCAGTCGGCTTCCCCCTGCATAAACTCCAGCACACACCCACCCTCTACCCCAGCGGCGGCAGCTGCAGAGGATGCCAGCCCTCCGGCCAGGGGCCAGGCCCCCGAGCAGTGAGCGGTGCAGAGCAGACGAAGGGCGAGGCAGGACAGAGGGGATGGTGCGGGTGCAGGCCCAGGCCAAAGGGAGCCCAAGGCAACAGTGAAGGTGGCAGGAGGCGAGTTGCCTTGGGGCACGAGGGGTGCAGGCGAGAGCAAGCGCCCGCTCTGGCTTCTGCTGGCTGAGCTCCCTCCAGCCGAGGGGCAACCCCGACCGGCCCAGCTGTGCTGCGGAGGAGCCCCTAGCCGGCTGGCGGGGCAGGGCTGGGGCAGGGGCTGGACGGACGCTGGCATCACTTTGCTGGCAAAATGCTCCAAGCGTAGACGTGGCCTTGGGGTGACGTGCAGGAGCCAGCGGAAATGACGGAACAAGCAGAGACGGAGCCGTTCCAGGAGGACGCGGGAGCCAAACTGATCCCCCAGGAAAGGTCGGTGCCTTCCAAATACAGCACGGCACCGCTTTGCCGAGTGGAGACAGCGCGACGCCTGGAAGCACAGCTCCAGCAAAGTCCAGACACGCGCACAGACCCGCACGCACACGGACCCGCACGCACACAGACCCATGTGCACAGACCCGCACGCACACAGACCCATGTGCACAGACCCATGTGCACAGATCCGCATGCACACGGACCCGCACACACACAGACCCATGTGCACAGACCCGCACGCTCACGGACCCGCACGCACACAGACCCATGTGCACAGATCCGCACGCACACGGACCCGCACGCACACAGACCCATGTGCACAGACCCGCACGCTCACGGACCCGCACGCACACAGACCCATGTGCACAGACCCGCACGCTCACGGACCCGCACGCACACAGACCCATGTGCACAGACCCGCACGCACATGTACCCGCACGCACACAGACCCATGTGCACAGACCCGCACGCACACAGATCCGCACACACACAGACCCATGTGCACAGACCCGCACGCTCACGGACCCGCACACACACAGACCCATGTGCACAGACCCGCACGCACATGTACCCGCACGCACACAGACCCATGTGCACAGACCCTCACGCACACAGATCCGCACACACACAGACCCATGTGCACAGACCCGCATGCACACGGACCCGCACGTACACAGACCCATGTGCACAGACCCGCACGCTCACGGACCCGCATGCACACAGACCCATGTGCACAGACCCGCATGCTCACGGACCTGCACGCACACAGACCCATGTGCACAGACCCGCACGCTCACGTACTTGCAGGCACACAGACCCATGTGCACAGACCCACGTGCACATGAACCCGCGTGCACAGACCCACGCGCACACAGACCCACACGCACATCCCTCCTCTCCTTGGTCCCCTAGCGCCTTTCATCCCAAAGTACTTAAGCTGCTCTCCAGTCTGCATACAAGGATTACTTCATCCACCTGGGAAATGCAGCCACCTCTGGGGCAGAACCTGGCAATTGCTGAGTAGGAAAAGGACTGGGGAATAAGTGGAACTCCAGGGGGCAGAAGGTATTTGGGGCCAATGCAGCCAAAGGGTGATGGGAGCTGGGGGCCCGGCCAGACAGAACCCGGATTCTGTGTCTCTGGGGGGGGGGGAGTGGCATCTCCAGTGCAAGGCTAGAGTCTAGCGCCGTGCTTGTCTCTGAGTGATCCCGGGCAGGGACCCATTCGCTGTGGTGGGCCAGCCCGGGGTGTGGGAGCAGCATCTAGCGACTCACCCCTCGGGTAGCCTGAGCAGGCCTGAGCCTCAGCCCCCTCCCAGCTAAGTCCCACACAAGCACCTGGCGGTCTCGGCAGGAGTCCTTCAGGGCAGGGCACAGCCCGCCTGTCCCCCGCAGGCCCTGCCATCTCCTGGGTGGGGCTGAGGGCTGAGGACAGGGACAACGGCGGTTGCTGCTCTCCCCTCTTGGTGACCACGTGCTGGGCTGGCAGTGGGCTGGCAGGGTGGTGCTGAGGTCTGACGTTTACCAGCCTGCAGGTGGTGCATATCCACACGTGCCTCGGTGCACATGACAAAATGTATTCTTCAGTGGCTGGAAATAATGAGAGGGAACACTGGTTACAGGTTGCCATCTGCAGGGACAGCCTGTTAATGAATGGCTGGGGGTCTGCCCCCAGTTCCAGCCCCTCGTGCACCGGTGTCTCTCTCGGATAGGTCGGGTGTGCGGAGCGGCTGTCCCCAAAGCAGACGGCATGTGCCACTGTGCAGGCGACTTCTTCTCCAGTGGCCGGGGTGGAGTGCATGACAGCAGTAATCTGACACTCCCAGCAGCTGGCATGTGAGCAGAAGGGTTTATGTAAGGAGCCGGGAACCGCAAGCCCCGAGTGGAGAGTCGCGCTGCCCACACTCGCGGCTGGGAGCCCTCCGGAGACAGCAGCGGAGCGGAAGCCAAGCTGAGAGCGCGCTCTAGGGAACAGGAGGTAATGCTCCCTTCGGCTGGGGGCGGGCAGGGGCTCTGGGGTCTGGGCTTGGCCGCCCGGCAGCGTGGGGGAGATGGCTGGTTGACGGACTCGTTGCTGTCACTGTTTACAAACGTCAACTGCTGGAAAACCAGAGCGGGTGGGAGCGCGCCCAGGGAATAGCTCCCGGGGAGAACGCGGCTCCTGGCTCCTGGCTCTCGGCAGCGTCCCCTGCACGCCAGGCGCTCGCGCGGCCCCCGGAGAGATTCCAGCGCCGCCCCGCAGCTGCCTGCCCATGTTACTCCTGGGGGTGCACATCCGCACACGCCTGGTGCACATGGCCAACATGTGTTCCTCATGTGGACGGAAAACACGAGAGAGAGCATTGGTTACACTGGGACCTTGGGGAGCGGCCCAGAGTCCCTCGGCCATGGCGCAGGGAGGCAGATGGGAAAGGGGCTCTGGGTTATTTCCTTCCCCCGACCTACGGGCGGTCGCTGCTGCTCGAAGCTTGGCCCCTGGCCAGGTTAGTTGTGAGATCTGGGGGGCTCCCAACTCTTCTCTTCAGGGTGGATTCCAGGGCCCTATGTGAAGGCACGTGAATGGGCCACCTGCGTTCTCCCCACAGAGACCCCCGCCCACCACCCCCGGCTGGTCCCCAATGTCCCCCCTTCCGAGCCCTTTGCATTCACAAGGAACACAGAGCCAGCCTGAAACACATACGCTGGGCTTCTGCATGCTCGCCCGCCCCCCCCACACGCACACTTGTGCCCCCACGCACGCACCCCCATGCACGCCCCTACACGCACCCCCATGCATGCCTCCCATGCATGCACACACCATGTAGGCACACCCCCATGCACATGCCCCACACACGCCCCATGCACACATGCCCCATGCACACACGCCCCACACACACCCCACACATGCACACACCACACACACATCCTGCTTTAATTTACAAACTGAGGCAACCCCCCTGCCTGTGGATGCTTTATATCCCTTTAAAACTGGTTAGCTTGCTCTTGAAACTGAGCTAAGCCTGGGTTAAATCCACTGAAGTGTCCACACCCAGAGCGGCACCTCTTTAACTACGTGGGTTTGAAATCATGTCTCTGGTGCGACCGGGCCGGTCTACAGTAGAAAATGAGACTGAGCTGGCCGCTTTTCCCAGGGGTGTGAAAAATCCACCCTGCTGGCCTAGCGTGCGTGTGTTCGGGTGAAGCTGGCTTGGGGGCAGGGTCACAGCCCTTTGTTAGCAAACAGTCATTAAAGCGCCCGGCAATCCAGAGGAAAGGTGAACCGTGCAGAGCTCCGCCACTCCGGGCGCTGGTGACGTCAGGTTCCCTGGTTCTCCCACTGTTCATGGCCGGAGGCCGGGCCGGCTCTGTATTTCGGGCGAGGCAAACGGTGCTGCCCCTGCGCCGGGTCGGGAGCCTGGGCGAGGCCTCAGCGGCGCTTCCAAGGGGAAAAGCAAAACCAAGCAGCAGAATTTTCCGTTACTTAAATAAACCCCCCGCCCAGCCACCAGGCCCTCGATAGCCGGCAGCGAGCAACACAGGCAGGGCCCAAACGCCGGGGAATCCCTCCGCAGGCTGCCTTTGAACCCGTTCTCCCCCTCGCTCGGCTCTCCCCTTCCTGGGCTCCGCGCAGACAGGTGCTCCTCCCCCCCCAGCATCCCCTGGGCCACGCCGTGAAGGATCGCTACTCGCTCCCGGAAAGCCAAGACAGAGGGTGCATGAGCAACTTGTGTGGAGCGCCCCTCGGCCCTCGGCTCCCTCGCAGCCCGCCCCTCGGCTCCCTCGGCTCCCTCGCAGCCCACCCCTCGCAGTCTGCCCCTTGGCTCCCTCGCCCCTCGGCTCCTTCGCCTCTCGGCTCCCTCACCCCTCGGCTCCCTCGCAGCCCGCCCCTCGGCTCCCTCGCAGCCCGCCCCTCGGCTCCCTCGCCCCTTGGCTCCCTCGCAGCTCGCCCCTCGCAGTCTGCCCCTTGGCTCCCTCGCCCCTCAAATCCCTTGCAGCCCGCCCCTCGGGTCCATCACCCTCAGCTCCCTCACCCCTCAGCTCCCTCACACTCGGCTCCCTCGCCCCTTGGCTCCCTTGCAGCCTGCCCCTCACAGTCTGCCCCTTGGCTCCCTCGCCCCTCGGCTCCCTTGGCTCCCTCGCCTCTCTGCTCCCTCACCCCTCGGCTCCCTCGCAGCCCGCCCCTCGGCTCCTTCGCCTCTCGGCTCCCTCACCCCTCGGCTCCCTCGCAGCCCGCCCCTCGCAGTCCGCCCCTTGGCTCCCTCGCCCCTCGAATCCCTTGCAGCCCGCCCTTCGGGTCCCTCACCCTCAGCTCCCTCACCCCTCGGCTCCCTCACACTCGGCTCCCTTGCCCCTTGGCTCCCTCGCAGCCCACCCCTCAGCTCCCTCACCCCTCGGCACCCTCGCAGCCCGCCCCTTGTAGCCCGCCCCTCAGCTCCCTGGCCCCTCGGCTCCCTTGCAGCCCGCCCCTCGGGTCCCTCACCCTCAGCTCCCTGGCCCCTCGGCTCCCTTGCAGCCCGCCCCTCGGGTCCCTCACCCTCAGCTCCCTGGCCCCTCGGCTCCCTTGCAGCCCACCCCTCGGCTCCTCAATGCTCAGCTCAGGGGCTGGGGGGACACTTGGTGGGTAAAGCGGCTGGCTGGTCAGTTCCCTGCAAGTGCGTGTAACCCTAACTCCCCTCCTCCAGAGAGCCCCGCTGCATCATGGGATAGCACTCGGAGAAGAAGTGCCCAAGACATCTCTGCCACTTGGAAAACTCGCCCTGGTCCTCGTGTCGCTGGTGCGAGGGGTTCACACGCGAGGACGTCAGGGCTGCACCGCTGGAACGTGCCTGGCTAGTGGCACCTGGCGGAGGCTGCTGCTTTCACTGCCCCGGGAGAGTCACGCTGGCGACTCTTGTGCGCGTGACAAGCCCTAGTGCCTGTCCCCGTGCGTGGGCTGCAGCTCGCGGGGGGTTCTGCAGAGGGAGGCGGTTTGGGTTTTCAGCCTCGGCCTTGTTTATCTCCTTGCAAAAGCCCGTCACTGTTCTGCCCTTTTGCCCTGTTCCTCGCCCAGCCCAGCCCAGCCGATGGGAGCCATGGAGCACCCTGGCGAGCTCCCTCCCGTGGAGGTCAGCCTCCGCAGCAAGGACCACAGCATCCTAGCCATGGGGGAGGACGCAGGGCCCGGCAGCTTCCTGCGCGCTGTCCCGACGCGGGAGTCCCTCCAGCGCCCGCGGGGCTCCGTCGTGAGCTTCCACGACATCCAGTACGCCGTCCCGGGGCCCCGCGGGCGCCTCTGCAAGCGCCCGGCCGCGGAGAAGACCATTCTCCACAACGTGTAGTAAGTCCCTGCTTCCTGGAGAGGGAGAGGCGCGAAATCCGCCAGCGCCTCCTCTCAGACCCAGGGCCGAGGGCCCAGGAAGGGAACGTGGGGCTGGGGGAAGGGGGGCGGTTTCGCTTTGTCATTTGGAACGTTTCTAAGGCGTCCCAGCCCGTGGAATTCGCTGGGCTCCCCGGCAGGCCCCGGTTCTGCTGGGGTTCCCTGGGGGCACATCCCCTCTCAGGAGTAACCATTTCCTGTCTCTTCCAGTGGCATTATGAGACCGGGCTTGAATGCCATCCTGGGACCGACCGGAAGCGGCAAATCCTCGTGAGTCTTTCTCTGCTTCCTCCCCCGGGGGACGAGCTAGCGGGAGCTGAATTCCCGGGGGCTGGGGGAGAGTAGCCGGAAGGATCCAAGGCCCCTTCATTACTTAGGAACACCGGCCCGGAGGGGACCTGCTCCTGCCGCCACAGGCAGCCATGGCCTATTCTCCCGGCCACATGTTGATCCGGCTCTGTCTAAAGACCGGTGGGGTCTCTGCCCTGCTCCTCCAGGTAGAAGGGGGCTCCAGAGTCATGCCCCTCTGGCCGCTGGAACCTTCTGCTGCTTTCCCGCCCCAGCGCATCCCTGGCCAGGGGCTCTGCAGAGCGTGGTGGCTCCTTCGGGGATTCGCAGCCCTTTTCGCGCTGCGCCGGGGCCCGCTCCCAGCTGGTCTCGCCTGGGTCGCAGGGCGGCTGTGGCTCTGTCAGGGTGGGGCCATCACAAATGACCCCCTTGCTCTCCCATCTCTAGATGGCTAGGCTTGCCAGGAGTCTCCCGGAACTGGGCTCAATCTCCCGGAGGCAAACCCGGAGATCAGCTGCTCAAAGTCCCCTGCCACTGCCCTGCACTGCTCCCGGAAGCAGCCAGCCCACCCCTGCTGCCTCCACCCCGAGTGCCTGCTCCAAGCTCCTATTGGCCGGGAGCTGTGGCCAATGGGAGCTGCTGGGGCAGTGCTTTGGGCAGGGCAGCGCATGGCGCCCCCGTCCATCCCCAGGGTCTCAGGAACGTTCCAGCTGCTTCAGGGAGCGGCACAGGGCCAGGGCAGGCAGGGAGTTTGCCTTAGCCCCGCTGTGCTGCCAGTCTGGAACTGCCCCAAGTAAGCAAGCACCGCCCAGCTGGAGCCTGCACCCCATAGCCCTGCCCCAGCCCAGAGTCCCCTCCTGGAGCCAGCACCCTGCACCCCAAACCTCTGCCCCAGCCCTGAGCCCCTTCCTGCACCCCAACTCCCTGCCAGAGCCCCCTCCCGCACTCCAAACCCCAGGGCCCCAGCCCTGAGCCCCCTCCTGGAGCCAGCACCCTGCACTCCCTCCTGAACCCCAAGCCCCTGCCCCAGCCCAGAGCCCCTGGACACACTACAACTATATACATTTACTTGACCAATTATACAGCAGAATATTTTCAGATGCTTATTCATTGCACATTTTTAGTAGGTTAGAAAAAGGTGAATGAGATCTTGCTTATTTGCTAGATAATTAACATTTTCCTCGCAATGTGTGTCAAACTGCATTAGGACGGTAACTGGAACACACAAAACAGCATATTCTTGTGTTATTTAAATGCTTTAAGAAATTCTAAGCCATTTAGGCCTTTAACATGTTGTGTATTAAATTCCAGTGTTACTGACACAAGTTAATATGGGTTGAACCTCTCTAGTCCGGCCCCTGGGGACCCAACCCATGCCAAACCAGAGAATGTTCCCAACCAGGGGAAGTCAGTACTGTAGTGAGCAGATCTCTCTATTTTTATTTCACCGCAGCAAATAAACAGAACAGCGCTAGCAGTGCTGCTTAGTAATGTCTGACTGTACTGAGACACCCAGGGTGCCAGCTGTCCGGGATTCTACCACACAGTCCGGTTTTTGCGCCCTCTGTCTGGTAAAAAAAATTCAGAAAATACTGGACATGAGCAATGTCGGTATTTTCTGTTTTTCCGGCTGGGTGCTGGACGGAAGCCTGGCGGGGCCGGGGGGAGTTGCTAGGCGGGGCCGCGATTGGCGCTGGGAGCTTGTGGTTGGGTGCAGAAGCCGGACGGGCCGGGGGGAGTGGCTGGGGGCAGGGCTGCGATCGGCGCTGGGAGCCTGTGGTTGGGTGCAGAAGCTGGACGGTGGCTGGGGGCGGGGCCGCGATCGGCACTGGGAGCCTGTGGTTGGGTGCAGAAGCCAGGCGGGGCGGGGGGAGTGGCTGGGGGGCAGGCGCGATCGGCGCTGGGAGCCTGTGGTTGGGTGCAGAAGCCAGGTGGGGCGGGGAGTGGCTGAGGGCAGGCGATCGGCGCTGGGAGCCTGTGGTTGGGTGCAGAAGCCGGGCGGGGTGGGGAGTGGCTGGGGGCAGGCACGATCGCGCTGGGAGCCTGTGGTTGGGTGCAGAAGCTGGGCGGGGCGGGGAGTGGCTGGGGCGGGAGGCCGCGATCGGGCGCTGGGAGCCTCTGGTTGGGTGCAGAAGCCGGGCGGGGGGGAGTGGCTGGGGCGGGGCCGCGATCGGCTGGGAGCCTGTGGTTGGGTGCAGAAGCCAGGTGGGGCGGGGGGAGTGGCTGAGGGGCAGGCGCGATCGGCGCTGGGAGCCTGTGGTTGGGTGCAGAAGCCGGGCGGGGTGGGGGAGTGGCTGGGGCAGGCGCGATCGGGCGCTGGGAGCCTGTGGTTGGGTGCAGAAGCCGGGCGGGGCGGGGGAGTGGCTGGGGCGGGGCTGTGATCGGCGCTGGGAGCCTGTGGTTGGGTGCAGAAGCCGGGCGGGGCGGGGAGTGGCTGGGGCGGGGCCGCGATCGGCGCTGGGAGCCTGTGGTTGGGTGCAGGAGCCGGGCGGGGCGGGGGAGTGGCTGGAGGCGGGGCCGCGATCGGCGCTGGGAGCCTGTGGTTGGGTGCAGAAGCCGGGCGGGGTGGGGAGTGGCTGGGGCGGGCTGTGATCGGCGCTGGGAGCCTGTGGTGCAGAAGCCGGGGGGCGGGGGAGTGGCTGGGGCGGGGCCGCGATCGCGCTGGGAGCCTGTGGTTGGGTGCAGGAGCCGGGCGGGGCGGGGGGCGGGGCTGCGATCGGCGCTGGGAGCCCGCAGCTGATGGCATCGGAGGAGGAGTGACGCCTTGGGGAGGAGGAGAAGCCCCGTCCCTGCCCTGGGCGCTGTTCCAGGGCGTTGCGGTGCCGTAGCCCAGGAGAGAAGCCCGCAGGTGCTTTGTGGTTGCGTTTCGGCGCCTTCCAGGGGCTCTCAGCCAGAACTGACTGGGGCAGGATTTCTGCTTCTTCCCACTGGGACACCCAAAGACCTGGCTATGGGGGAGTCACCTTCCTACCCATGGTCGCCCCCCACCCCGGCCCTGCCATTGTGTTGCCCCGGGGTCTGCCTCTCTCTGCTTTGGGTAGCAGGCGGCTGCTTTGCAGTGCAGGCTCTGTTGCCGCCCCTTTGTTCCCAGCTTGGTGGCTCTTGGCAGTAGCCGCACAGGATGTGTGTTTGGTGTGGGGGGGTGGCTTTTTTTTTTCACTCGACAAATTTTTAGCCTGTGTGTTCGGTATTTTTTGGGAGACCATCTGGCAACCCTCGACTCCCTGGATAAGCCTACGCCTGGCCATGGCTTATGTGATGTAGTGTCAGTACCTTGCTGGTTGCTCTGCGTGGGCTGCGGGCTGTGGCTGACCCCTACTGGCCTCTGTCTGTGAGCACGGCCCAGCCGGGGGCGCCTTGAGGGCCCCATGACAGTGACCAAACCGGTCCTACCGGTTAAGGGAAGGGACAGAACAAAGGCAGGGAGTGTTGGGGGAAGGGGCAGTTTCTGGCTGGAATCATGAAGGAACCAGTCTAAGGAGGGGGCTGGGAGTCTAGGGGCCCAGGGACCCCATCTCAAGGGGTCTGAGGCATCCTGGCCCTGACTCCTGTAGCCATGTCACGTCTAGGCTGGGCTGTATCCTGGAGCAGCGGAGTCTGTTCTTGCTACTACGGGGGTGCATGATCGGGAACCCCGACTCGCCGTCGCAGCTTATCAGCTCTCTTCGTAGCAAAGTGTTAGGCTGTTACACAGTGTTACTGTATTGGCACAAGGAAATAAGTAGCTAAAGCATAAAAGCATGCTTCCTCTTCGCAGCATGACCAGCACTTCCACTGCTTGCTAGGCGCTTTAGGGGTCAATTAGAGCTAAGTCACAGCCCAGAGCACTGAGAACCAGGGCTGGGGGCTGGAAACAAACTTTATGGGACCACGGGAAACTTGGCTGCCCCCATGATAAGTGGACACCCCTCTAACTCAAAGCATGCTGGACCTCAGACGCTACTGGACCAAAGAGTGCCGGCCCAGAGAGGTTCAACCTGTGTTTTAAACTTTTTATAATTTAAATACAATCAAAAAAATCTGATTAAATACAAGTATGTGATATATAATTTTTCCCCAAAAAAATCAGTTGTATCCATCATGCCTACATTAGAGAGAGAGACAGAGAGAGAGCCCTGAGCAGATATAAAATGTGTATCTGCATCTGCAGACATGATCTGCCGAGATCCAAGGAAGACTCATTCCTTGTCTCAGCTGGGATTTGAGCCACTGCTTAGCATGGGGCGAATAACAGGCTTGCCATGCCAAAAAAATGGAAACAGAAAACAAGGTTTGACATTTTGGGTGAATCAAAAAGTCAGAAAATACAGGTTTTGGGTCTAACCAACGTCTGGGTTTGACCCTGTGACGACGCGTTGGGGTCCCCTGACTCCTGCACCCGCGTAATGGCACGAACAGACTCCACCAGCCCGTAGAATGGAGGGAGTTTATTCCTTCTCCAGGATACAGCACAGCACAGCACAGCACCGATGTAATCTGGTTACAGGGCAGGTCTAGGATGCCTCAGCCCCCCTTGCGATGGGGGAGATTGGGCCCCTAAATCCCAGCCCCTGGCTTAGGCTGGTTCCTCCATGATCCCAGACAGAAACTAACCCACCCTCTTCCAGCCCTGCCCCCAGCCAGGCAGCATTTCCCCTTCCTTTGTCTCTCTCCTTGGGGGGTAGCTGGTCAGACAGGTTGAGAGACCCTCTTTGCATAATGCCTCATCTCCAGTCCTTCTGGGCTGTGGTACCGATGGCAGCCAGTGGGGGTTACCACAGAGCCAGCATAGAAACCAGCCAGGTACCTCCACTACGTCACAGACCCACACCTAGGACTGTGTTTCAGGGTTGAGCGTTTGTCGCTGGTTTCAGTGTTTACACAACTGGAGGAGAAGTTCAGAAGGAGAAGGGTCTTTCTGAGGCAACACAAAAGACAGAACTATGTAGCACTTTAAAGACTAGCAAGATGGTTTATGTCTGAGGCAAGGCACTGGAAATGCTGAACTGGAATTCTAGACTTTCAGAGTGGTTTTGTGGCTTGGGGGGTTTTGTAGACGTTGTGGGGAACTCGGCAGGGGGTTCTGCAAAGTGCTGGTGTAGTCACCTCTGCGCTTTCAGCAGACAGCCATGCTGCTTGCAGTTCTACCAGGGGCAGGGCTGTGCCAGGACAGCCCACAAGCTGCGGGCACCGTTTGCATGGTCCCTGTGCCATTGCCCCTCCACTAAACATGTGCCCCTAGCGCTAAGGTCCCAGTGTAGAGGAGGCTCGGGCCTCGTCCCGCTGGTCCTGCCAGCTGAGGCCAGTCAGGTGGCTGCGTGCTCTGAGCAAGTGGCTGCGCCAGCCCCACAGCCATGCCAAGCCCTAGTCGGGCGGGCGCCCAGGGAATGGAGCAGTTGCACAGCAGAGCCCTAAGGACGGTTGCTTGTCTCCAGTCTCCTAGACGTGCTGGCGGCTAGGAAGGACCCTGCCGGCCTGTCGGGGCAAGTGCTCGTGGATGGCTTCCCGCAGCCTCCGAATTTCAAGTGCATCTCAGGCTACGTCGTGCAGGTCGGTGTCTGTTTCTCCCTCGGCCCGTGGCTGGGAGGAGCCGAGCGGCTGAAGAGCGGAGCGAGTGGTGGTCACTCTCGTAGGGGGTGGCATGAGAGTGCAAAGGGGTCTCCCCTTGGCCAAGGCGACGGGTCTGCCCTGCTGGGTCACCGGGCAGGTCACTTCCCGTCTCTGTCGTGCTTTGTGTGCACACTGCCCGGGCCGGGGCGGGGCGGGGCGGCTGCGTGCACGGACAGCTCCCGGCACAAGGGGCCTGTCCCAGGGGGCTATTTACACTGCACACTGCCCGGGCCGGGGCGACTGCATGCACGGACAGCTCCCGGCACAAGGGGCCTGTCCCAGGGGGCTATTTACACTGCACACTGCCCGGGCCGGGGCGGCCAGCTGCGTGCACGGACAGCTCCCGGCACAAGGGGCCTGTCCCAGGGGGCTATTTACACTGCACACTGCCCGGGCCGGGGCGGGCCGGGGCGGCTGCATGCACGGACAGCTCCCGGCACAAGGGGCCTGTCCCAGGGGGCTATTTACACTGCACACTGCACACTGCCCGGGCCGGGGCGGCCAGCTGCGTGCACGGACAGCTCCCGGCACAAGGGGCCTGTCCCAGGGGGCTATTTACACTGCACACTGCACACTGCCCGGGGCGGGGCGGCCAGCTGCGTGCACGGACAGCTCCCGGCACAAGGGGCCTGTCCCAGGGGGCTATTTACACTGCACACTGCACACTGCCCGGGCCGGGGCGGCCGGCTGCGTGCACGGACAGCTCCCGGCACAAAGGGCCTGTCCCGGGGGGCTTGCTCCGTGCTGCGGAAAGGCACGCGGCGCGGTGCTTGGCACTGATCCGCCAGGGCCGCGGCGGTGACGCTGCCCTGCTCTCAGGATGACGTGGTGATGGGCACGCTGACGGTGCGGGAGAATCTCCTCTTCTCCGCGGCCCTGCGCCTCCCCGGCTCCATCAGCCTGCGCGAGAAGGAAGAGCGGGTCTCGCAGATCATCAGCGAGCTGGGGCTCACCAAAGTGGCTGATGCCAAGGTGAGGGGCAGGGGCCTGCCCGGCTGGGGGTGCTCTGGGCAGGGTCCCTTGTGCGACTTTGGCCCCACTACAGCCGAGGGGGCAGGGAAGGGCGGGAGGCGGGGGGATGGGGGGAAGGGGAGACCTGCAGGGAAGACAGGAGGAGCAGCTGAGCCCCGCAGGCGGCTGTAGGTTTTGCTGAGCTCCAGGAAGGGGGGAGCCTGGGCCCCAGGTGGGACCGGGGCAGAATGCTGCTGCCTCGGCCCTTGGTCACAGGCCCCGCCTGGGCAGCCACCTCCTGGCTTGCGCGCCGGGAAGGGAGTCGGGCGCGGTGCTGAGCCGCAGGAGGGGCACGAGGGCCCAGGTGGCACTCGCCCGTCTGGTCCATGCCCTTCGCTGTGGTGGCTCGGCAGGAAAGGGCCCATCCCCCACCAGGGTGACTCCATGGGGGCCAGAGACATCCCGGCCCCGTCTCTGGCTCCCTGGGAGCTGCTGGAGCTGAGCACCTCTGGGCACGAGACTGCCTTTACCACTGGCTCTTGTGTGTGATCTCCACATGGCATCAGCAGGCCTGGCCTTGCTCTGCTCGGCTCTCCCCACAAGGGACACATGCCCTCTGGCCCGGCCCCCGCCCCCCGGGGATGCCCGGCCTGGCCCCGCAGGGGACGCACCCCCCCCAGCCCGGCCCACCCCCTGGGGACACACGCCCGCAGACCCAGCTCAGCTCCCCCCCGGGGACACATGCCCCCTGGCCTGGTCCCCCCCAGGGGACACACGCCCGCAGGCCTGGGCTGCCCCCTGCAGGACACAGGACCCCCAGCCTGGCCCATCCCCCGGGGACACCCACCCGCAGGCCCGTACCAAACCGCGGCTCTTTGCCGTAGGTAGGCACAGAACTGATCCGCGGGGTGTCGGGCGGGGAGCGGAAGAGAACCAACATCGGCATGGAGCTCATCACAGAGCCCCCGGTCCTGTTCCTGGACGAACCCACCACCGGCCTGGATGCCAGCACAGCCAACGCGGTGCTCCTCCTCCTGAAGAGGTAGGGGCTGCCGGGGGTCTTAGCGAATGCCAGCTACTTCGCTGCTCATCTCAGCCCACGGCTGCGCAGCCTGGCATCTCTTTCCCTGGGGCCTGATCCAAAGCCAACCAGACTGGGTCAGACCAAAGGGCCATCTAGCCCAGTGTCCAGGCTGCCCACAGCTGCCAAGGCCAGGTGCCCCAGAGGGAGTGAACAGAACGGGAAATCATCCCGTGATCCCTCCCCTGTCGCCCATTCCCAGTCTCTGACAAACAGAGGCCAGGGGCACCCTCCCTGCCCAGCCTGGCTAATAGCCATTGGTGGACCTGGCCTCCAGGAATGGATCTAGTTCTTCTTTGAACCCTGTTAAAATCTTGGCCTTCACAACATCCTCTGGCAAGGAGTTCCACAGGTTGACTATGCGCTGCGTGGAGAAGTATTTCCTTTTGTTGGTTTAATCCTGCTACCTATTAATTTCATTTGGTGACCCCTAGTTCTTACCTTATGAGAAGGAGCAAATAATACTTATTTACTTTCTCCACACCAGGCACGATTTTAGAGACCTCAATCATATCCCCTCCTTAATCTCCTCTCTCCCAAGCTGAAAAGTCCCGGTTTTATTAACCTGTCCTCATGTGGCGGCCGTTCCAAACCCTCGGCATGTTTGTTGCCCTTTTCTGCACCTTTTCCCCATCTGTTTTGCAAGCGTCACTGCGGTTCCCAGAAGTAGCAATCAGAAACGTTGTTGTGGGTTGAACCAACAATGACTTCTCAAACATTTTCAGCAATTGGAAAACTCCCCACATCCCAGCTCCTCGTGGGTTGAATGAGCCATTTTGTCTTGACAAAATGGAAACGGTTCATTTCCGTTTGGGCCTGTTTGCGCATGAATACGACGAGAGGAAATTTTGAAATGAAAGAAATTGCTTCAAAGCAACATTTTGAAACATTTTTTGCAAAGGTCAAAGAATTGAAAGATTTGAAAGACTATCTTAGGCCTTTGTGAGTAATGCAGTCCAATGAAATGGACACGAAACGTTCAGATGCCGCCAAATCTGCAGGTTTGTCCACAAAACACTTTGTGCAAAAGTTTTGCCCAGCTCTACTCCCTACGCTGGGAACATGGGCCAGGGCTGATGAGGGGTTTCCTCTGGTCTCTCGTAGCTGAGGCTGCAGCCAGACTGACAGCTGGGTGGAGACAGGACCAAACTGTCCCTAACAACCGTCCAGAAAGGCTGCTGAATCTCTCCACCGGAGATGGCTCCCTCCCTCTCGGGCTCGCAGCTTGCGGGCTGGGCATGCTAGGTAGCTTTCTGGGAGCAGACCCCGTCGGGGCTGGCAGTTGGACACTTTCTTCCATGCTACAGCCCCTGGGCGAAAGGGCTTCCAGCCAAGGGTGCAAAGGAAAAGCGGGCGATAGCGGTCCGGTCCGGGGAGACGAGTCTAAGGCAGCAGCTGAGAAACACCTTGAATGGGCAGATCCCAATGAAATAGCTACGTAAGAACGGTCTCCCCCCGTGTGGCCAAAGGCCCATCTCGCCCGGCGTCCCGGCAGCGGCCAGTGCCAGGTGCCCCAGAGGGCGTGAACAGAGCTGGGAATCGCCAGGTGATCCCTGCCCCGTGGCCCAGTCCCGGCGTCAGGTGGGCAGCGTGCGCAGGTGAGATCCAGACTCTTTGCTCCACCCAGGCTGTCGAGAAGAGGCCGGACCATCATCTTCTCCATCCACCAGCCCCGCTACTCCATCTACAAGCTCTTTGACAGCCTGACCCTGCTGGCGCTGGGAAAGGTGCTGTACCATGGCCCCGCGGAGCAGGCCCTGGAGTACTTTACCTCTATCGGTAGGTCGGCCGGGCATGCTGGGCCCTGCTGCGTGTTGGGGCTCTGTCTCCAGGGAGGCGGTTACATCGTCCCCGTTGCTAAGGGCCTGATCCCGGCTCCAGCCACGTCTAGCCCGTTGCTGCCTTTCCCAGAAACGCGCTGAGCATTCGGAGGAGCAAGAGGGGGCTGCAGGGCCCGGCAGTTGGGCGGCTCCGTGCGTCCCGGGCAGGGCTCTCTCGCACTGAGCTCTGTGGACCACGGGGGGCTGGGGGTGGGGCCCATAGGCCCGAAGGCTGCTGGAAGGTGGGGAGAGGGGCAAGATCATGCCCTGGGGCAGGGGTGGGCACTAATTTTGGAGTGCCCCCCATCAAAGATTTTGGTGAGTGGTCAAGGGCCAGAGGTTGGGTGCAGAAGGGAGCTCGGGTAGGGGGTTGGGGTGCAGGCTCCAGGAGGGGGATGGGTGCAGCAGAGGATCCTGGCCTAGAGGAGGGGTGTGGGAGGAGGTGCAGGGCGTGGGGGGGAGCTGTGACCCGGGGCAGGGAATTGGGGTGCGGGCGGGATGGAGGCACTTACCTAGGTGGCTCCTGGCCAGCAGCACCGTGGAACCCTAAGGCAGGCTCCTAGCTGCTGCAGAGCAGCTGGCTGCTCCGTGTGCCTCTAGGCACCGCGCACTGGGGGGGGCCTTGCGTGCTGCCCTCGCCCCCCAGCACAACTCATTGGCCGGAACCGTGTATCGTGTCTCCCCCGCCACCGTGGCCTGCTGGCTCTTGTTCCAGGCTACCAGTGCGAGCCCTTCAACAACCCGGCTGACTTCTTCCTCGACGTGATCAACGGTGACTCCACCGCCGTGGCGGCGAGCAGAGGCGAGCAGAGGCCCCAGGACAGCGGGGCCACCGGAGGAGGTGAGCCAGTGCAGGAGACGCAAAGTTGCAAGCAGTGAGAGTAGATTTATGTTCTGTCCTAGTGAGCGGGCTTGTCGCTGTAGTTCCCTCCTCGCCCTGTGCCCTCACAAAGAGAGATTTCTGCAGGAGCCTGCACGCTCCTGAGCGCTTTGAGCGGGTGGCTTTGTGCTGCCAGGCCTGCTTTACAATGCGGAAAACCTGAGGCATGGAGTTAGGTGAGGTGACTTGCCCAGGGTCACCCAGCTAACCGGTGGCAGAGACGACTAAAACCCAAGCAGAGTTCTGACCCCGAAACGGAAGCCGTGCCACAGACTGCCTGACAGTCGTTAGGGATGTTGGTAATTACCGTTGGTGCATGTGGCTCAGACAGTACAGCAACGGGCAATGGGGTAGAAGCCTGAGGCAGCCAGAGAGCCGGGAGCAGGACTCAGATGTCCTGACTCCTAGCCCATGCTCCTAGCACTATAAAACGGGCCTTGCTCCTCCAGGGAAGCACGATGCGCAAGCCAGCCTTCTTCTGCAGCTGCACGTACATGTGCCATGCGCAGCCTGCGCGGTGCCTCGTGCGCAGCCTGCGCGGTGCCTCGTGCGACCAAGGCCCTGCTGTACAGACTCGCCCTGCGGTGGCTGCACACTCGGCTCCTCCACCTTTCAAGCCGTGGCGCTAGCAAAAGTGTGTCACCTGGATCCAGATCCTCAAGGGGAGTTAGGCACCTAGCACCTACTGATCTGTTACACTGGGAATTAGGCACTTAAGTACCTTGGAAGACCTGGACCCTGGTCTAGACCAGCCAGCAGCCCCGTCAGCGGGCTGCATGGATAGGAAACCTGGAGCAAACCCCATGGGAAGCTCCCGCATTGACCCCAACCCCTGGTGAGCGAATGATTTCCCGCCCCCCCCTCCCCCCTGTGACTGGGGGTTGCGTTCACGCCAGCGGCGCCGGGCTGCACCAGCCGGGCTGAGCCTGTCTTGGACCCTTTGCTGCAGGGGGGATGGCTGAGGAGGAGCAGAGCGCGGACCAGAGCGTGGTGGAAACTCTGCACCAGCAGTACCTGAGCTCCAGCCACTACCGGGACACGCGGGATGTGCTGAAGAAAGTGGAGCTCAGCCAGCGGCACGAGCAGGGGAAACCGAGGCGCGTGAACGAGGTCACGTATGCCAACGGCTTCTTCACCCAGCTCTACTGGGTGTCCAAGCGTTCCATCAAGAACCTCCTCCGGAACCCACAGGCCTCCGTAGCGCAGGTGAGGCACTGACGCTGCTGGGCTGGGCCACGCCACTTCCACGCTACGCCGCGTCCCTGGCTTGAGTCCAGCCCCGGTTGGCAGAGGCCAGGAGCCATGGCTGGCAGCTGGCTGGCTGGTGGCCTGTGTGAAACTCCAGGCACAGCAGGGTGACAGCAGGTCGGCCGGCCGTGGCAGGGCCTGCCGAGGGACGGGGACTCATTGGGGTGTCTTTGCAGCCCAGAGCCATTGCTCGGTACAGGGTCCAGTCCCTCTCCTCCAGGGCTGTGACCAAGAGCAATGAGCAGCAAGCAGGGGCCAGTGGGGAGAGCCAGGGGGCTGCGTGCTCAGAACACTCCGGGACCTCGCAACCTCCCCAGGCCACGTGCCCAGTGAGACGTGGAATTTCACAGGAGCCCCGACCAGCTTGCGCTGCCTGGAGTCTGATCCGGGACTCAGAAGCAGCTGACTCCAGACCCCGCTGTGTCCTGGCTATCCATAAAGCACCTGTCAAAACAGGGGGGCGTGTCCCAGGCCCCTAGGAGAACTAGCCCCCTTGACTGACCACGGGAGCTGGGCACCCGACCCACGGAGGCGCCACAGAGGATCCCAGCTTCAGTGCCGCGCAGTGCAGTGAGGCCTGTCGGGGAAACGCTCCGTTCCCCAGCCCGGGGGACGTGGCCACAGCCGTGGCTTGCCGGGGGCTGTTAGCCCCGCTCAGGGTCAACGATGCCGGGCCCCTGCTTGTGGGACGGGGTGTGGCTGAGGCTTTCGGGCGGGCGGGGGAGAGCCGAGGAGAGCTTGGCCCAGTCTCCATCCTGCATCCAAACACTGCCCCGGCACGGCAGCGACCGCTGTGGATGCCGGGCCTCGAATGACCTGTGCTCTGCCTGCCGACTCCTTCCTCTGCACAACCCTGTTTCTGCGCTCCTCCAGGTTGCCGTCACCGTCCTCCTGGCCCTGATCGTGGGGGCCATCTTCTTCGGGGCCACCCTGGACCAACAGGGCATTCAGAACCGGTGAGGCTTGGAGTAAGGCTTGTGCTCCTGGAGCAATCTCTGCTGCGGGGCAGTGGGGCGGCGGGGGGCCTGGGGCGGCATGCAGGGCAGGAGGGGTTTGACAGCCTAGCTGGTGGTGCCCCCGGCCCGGCAGGCCTGTGGTTCCTGGAACGGACGCCCTGGAGGATTCTCACGTGGGGTGACGAGAGGCAGGCACAGCCATGCGGAGCCTCGGCTCGTGTCTGGTCTCTCCCGGAGGCAGTGTCGGTCCAACAGCCGGCATTGCCACGCTCGCCTTGGCTCCCTGGCGTCTCCGGTGCGGGGCGCCGGGCCAGCAGGGGCCGTCATGAGAGCCAGAGGCTTTTGGCATCTCCAGCTGCTCTGATCCTGGAGTAGGGTTCTGGTACTGGCGACTGCTACAAGACGTGCTGGGCCCTGCCGGGAGGGGAGGGGACTGGACTCGATGCCTCAGGCGGTCCCTGCCAGTTCCAGTGTCTGTGCTTCTGTGATGGTGCCTGGGCCTTGCTCCTGAACCATTTGGATTTGTTTGCCAGGGTTGGCTCCTTATTTTTCATCACCACAAACCAGTGCTTCTCCAGCGTGTCCGCCATCGAGCTCTTCATAAAGGACAAGAAGCTGTTTGTGTGAGTAGCAGCCCCGCCCCCCCGAGCTGCTTGTCGGAAGGGGGCTGGAGGGGGGCTTGTGGAGTCTCACCTACCAGGACCCCCCCCCCCAGCTGCTTGTCGGAAGGGGGCTGGAGGGGGGGTTGTGGAGTCTCACCTGCCAGGACCCCCCCCCCGAGCTGCTTGTCGGAAGGGGGGCCGCAGGGGGGGCTTGTGGAGTCTCACCTGCCAGGACCCCCCCCCCCCGAGCTGCTTGTCGGAAGGGGGGCCGCAGGGGGGGCTTGTGGAGTCTCACCTGCCAGGACCCCCGAGCTGCTTGTCGGAAGGGGGCTGGAGGGGGGGTTGTGGAGTCTCACCTGCCAGGACCCCCCCCCGAGCTGCTTGTCGGAAGGGGGCCGGAGGGGGGGTTGTGGAGTCTCACCTGCCAGGACCCCCCCCCCCGAGCTGCTTGTTGGAAGGGGGCTGGAGGGGGGGTTGTGGAGTCTCACCTGCCAGGACCCCCCCCCCCGAGCTGCTTGTTGGAAGGGGGGCCGGAGGGGGGGTTGTGGAGTCTCACCTGCCAGGACCCCGAGCTGCTTGTTGGAAGTGGGGCTGGAGGGGGGTTGTGGAGTCTCACCTGCCAGGACCCCCGAGCTGCTTGTCGGAAGGGGGGCTGGAGGGGGGTTGTGGAGTCTCACCTGCCAGGACCCCCCCCCCCAAGCTGCTTGTCGGAAGGGGGGCCGGAGGGGGGGTTGTGGAGTCTCACCTGCCAGGACCCCCGAGCTGCTTGTCGGAAGGGGGCTGGAGGGGGGTCGTGGAGTCTCACCTGCCAGGACCCCCCCCAGGTTTGTCTCTGTCTCTAACAAAGCCTGTGCTGCAAGGCAGGGCCCCTGCTCTGCTTTGGGATCCGGGGCGGAGGGACCCCAGTGTCCAGGCTGAGGTGGGTGAGGCAGATGGCGGGGAAGCCGCACAGGAGCGTGCAAGAGGTAGAGACAAGACCACCCAGAATCAGGGAAGAGCCCAGCCCGCTGCCCCGCCCCGCTCAGGCCAGAAACTGGAGCTTGGCTTGGGTCAGAGCAGCCCAGGGAGGCGCGGACCCGCCACCTGCCAGGGGGCCCAAAAGCAGCCCCCGGCCTGTGTCCCCGCCCCCGCCCTGGGCAGGCAGACGTTGCTGACAGTACTGACCGCCTCTAACCATGCACACTGATCTGTTCCTGTCCTCCCAGCCACCAGTACACCAGCGGGTACTACCGAGTCTCAGCGTACTTCTTTGCCTTGCTGATTGGAGACCTTTTGCCCATGAGAACGGCTCCAGGCATTATCTTTTCTTGCATATGCTACTGGATGATTGGTAAAGAATTGATACGTCCGCTTTTCCTGCCCCGCTTTGTTCTTGCACAAACCCCTCTGGGCCTTGCGCGGACGACTCTAATTCTTTGTTTCTAAGCTAAGCTACACAAATGGTTTTCAAGGGGGGGCAGCGCCTGCAGCGTTCCTGCCCGGCGTGGGCTGCGCACGTTTGGAGGCTGCTACGTGCAGTGTGGTGAGCAGGGACAGCGCGTGGAGGGAAACGCGGCCGGGAATCGTGCTAGAAAAGGGCTAGCCAGCAGCAGGCATGCCGGGGAGCTGGCTACCGATTCCCCGTAAACTCGCTTTTCATCTCTCATCTGAATTCCTGGCCATCTGGCTTCTGCTTCACGGCAGCCAAATCCGACCCCGCTGCTCCTGGCCTGAGCAAGTGACTTGCCACCGTGGGCCGCTGCCCGGGCTCTGTAACCCGGCCACGCTCGCTCTCTTGACAGGCTATCAGGCAGCAGCAGGACGGTTCTTCTTCTTCATGCTGACGCTGGTGCTCGTGTCCTACGCAGCCACGGCCATGTCGCTGGCTATCAGCGCTGGGATGGACGTGGTGGCCATTGCCAACCTGCTTATCACCATCTGCTTTGTCTTCATGCTTGTGAGTACAGAGCGCAGCTGGCGGCAGGGGGACGGACTGAGCACAAGCAAACTATGAGCCAAGAGGGTGAGCCTGCTGCTCAGAAAGCAAACGTTGCACTGGGATGCTTTGGCAGGAGCGTTGCGAGCAGGACTCGAGAAGTCGTTCTTCCAGCTGCTGGGCGCTGGTCAGGCCTCAGCTGCAGGGGTGTGTCCCGTTCCGGGCACCACACTTGAGGGAAGTTGCGGACACATTGGAGAAGGCCCAGAGAAGAGCAACACAAATGATTCAAGGTCTAGAAAACAGGAGCTATGAGGGAAGACTAAAAAACGGGTTTGTTTAGTCTGGGGAAGAGAAGACTGAGTGGGGACTTGATAGCAGCTTTCAAGTAGTTAAAAGGGTGTTACAAGGAGGAGGGAGAAAAATTGTTCTCCTTGGCCTCTGAGGACAGGACAAGAAGCAATGGGCTTAAACTGCAGCAAGGGAGGTTTAGGTTGGACATTAGGAAAAACTTCCTACCTGTCAGGGTGGTTAAACACTGGAATAAATTGCCTGGGGAGGTTGTGGAATCTCCATCCCTGGAGATATTGAAGAGCAGGTTGGACAGACACCTGTCAGGGATGATCTAGATGGTGCTTGGTCCTGCCAGGAGGGCAGGGGACTGGACTCGATGACCCCTCATAAGAACATAAGAACGGCCACACTGGGTCAGAGCAAAGGTCCATCTAGCCCAGTGTCCTGTCTGCCAACAGTGGCCAATACCAGATGCCCCAGAGGGAGGAAACACAACAGGTAATCCTCACGTGATCCCTCCCCTGTCACCCACTTCCAGAGACACAGAGGCCAGGGACACCATTCCTACCCATCCTGGCTAATAGCCATTGATGGACCTAAGCTCCATGAATCTATCTAGCTCTTTTGTTGAACCCTGTTAAAGTTCAAGCCTTCACCACATCCTCTGGCAAGGAGTTCCACAGGTTGACTGTGTGCTGAGTGAAGAAAAACTTCCTTTTGTTTGTTTTAAACCTGCTACCTATTAATTTCATTTGGTGACCCCTAGTTCTTATATTGTGGGAACAAGTAAATAACTTTTCCTTATTCGCTATTTCCATGCCAGTCATGATTTTATAGACCTCTGTAATATCCCCCTTAGTCTCCTCTTTTCTAAACTGAAAAGTTCAAGTCTTTTTAATCTGTCTTCATATGGGACCCGTTCCAAACCCCTCATCATTTTTGTTGCCCTTTTCTGAACGTTTTCCAATGCCAATATATCTTTTTTGAGATAAGGCGACCACATCTGTATGCAGTATTCAAGATGTGGACGTACCATGTTTTTATATAGAGGCAAGAAGATATTTTCTGTCTTATTCTCTATCCCTTTTTTAATGACTCCTAACATTCTGTTTGTTTTTTTGACTGCTGCTGCACACTGCGTGGATGTTTTTAGAGAACTATCCACAATGACTCCAAGATCTCTTTCTTGAGTAGTTGTAGCCAAATTAGTCCCCATCATATTGTATATAGGGTTGGGATTGTTTTTTTCCAATGTGCATTACTTTACATTTATCCACATTACATTTCATTTGCCATTTTGTTGCCCAATCACTAATTTTGTGAGATCTTTTTGAAGTTCTTCCCAGTCTGCTTTGCTCTTAACTATCTCGAGCAGTTTAGAATCATCTGCAAATTTTGCCACCTCCCTGTTTACCCTTTTCTCCAGATCATTTATAAATAAGTTGAATAGGATTGGTCCCAGGACAGACCGTTGGGGGACCCCACTAGTTACCTCTCTCCACTCGGAAAACCAACCATTTATTCCTACCCTTTGTTTCCTGTCTTTTAACCAATTATCAATCCACGGAAGGACCTTCCCTCTTATCCCATGACAATTTACTTTACTTAAGAGCCTTTGGTGAGGGACCTTGTCAAAGGCTTTCTGGAAACCTAAGTATACTATATCCACTGGATCCCCCTTGTCTGCATGTTTGCTGACCCCCTCACAGAACTCCAGCAGATTAGGAAGGCAGGATTTCCCTTTACAGAAACCATGTTGGCTTTCCCCCAACAAATGATGTGCATCCATGTGTCTGACAATTTTATTCTTTACTAGAGTTTCAACTAATTTGCCCGGTACTGACGTTAGACTTACCGGTCTGTAATTGCCGGAATCGCCTCTAGAGCCCTTTTTAAATATTGGCGTCAGGTTAGCTATCCTCCGGTCATTGGGTACGGAAGCTGCTTTAAAGGACAGGTTACAAACCACGGTTAATAGTTCCGCAATTTCCCACTGGATTTCTTTCAGAGCTCTTGGGTGAATGCCAGCTGGTCCCGCTGACTTGTTGCTGTTCAGTTTATCAACTTGTCCCAAAACCTCCTCTACTGACCCGTCATTGTGGGGCCTCGCGGTCCATGCCAGTCCTACGACTCTGATCAAATGGACTTGATAGATTCATGGAGTGGGAGACGCTCCGGCAGGCTTGGCCCTGGCCCATCCCCAGGGCCCCTCAGTGCTGGCTTCCAGCACCCTTGCACTGCAGTCCAAGATCACACGCCCAGCTCCACCAGTGCTCTTCGGTTCTGCCCTGCAGCCCCCAACTGCTCCAGTCCCGGGCTTCCATCTGACGCCGCGGGCCTCAGCCCAGACCTACAGCCCCCCGGGCCCACGTCGCTAAGCCCAGCGGAACCCTGCTCCTGCGCCCTCTGCTGTTCCCACCCCCCCTCAGCCAGCGCACTGCCCCCGACCCGCCGCAGCGGGCGCTAGTCCGGTCCCGCGCTGCAGTGCGCCCACCCTGGCCTGCCGGGCTCCCTGCTAGGCTAGCGCCAAGCACACCGCCAGAGCACCAGGCCTGCTCCTCCATCCTGGCCCCGCCCAGAGCACGCCCTCCAGAGCCGCCTGCTGGCAAGGCGAGCTCCCCAGGCTCGTGGCTGCCTGGGTGGGTGGCAGAACAAGGCCGGGGCTGAGAGCACTAGTGGGCGCAGCTCCAGCAAAGGCAAGCCTGCTTGCTCCAAACCTGTGGCTCGAAGGGGAGTCAATGTTCACCCTCCCCTCTCTGCTCTGGCTCGGCCTTGTGTTGCCTTCCACCGCTGCTTCCTTGCCTAGAGTCTTTCGGGGCGTGGGTGGGTCCTGCCGCATGCCTCTCAGGCGGGGCCCGCCCACAGAGGGGCGATGGGCTTTCTGCGGGTGCAGCCTGACGTGTGGGAGCAGCCTGGTGGCCAGGCGGGTGCGCTTCCCAGCCGGGGAGAGGGCGGCCACGTGCTCCCGCTCTACAGGCTGCGCTGGCGGCGGCCCAACTCGTGTGTGGCCACGGCCCCAAAGTGCACGAACCCCTCAGTGCGCGGCGCCGCCCCACCTCCCCCGTTGCCGTTTCAGATCTTCTCGGGCCTGCTGGTGAACCTCCCTTCGGTGATGGGTTGGCTGAACTGGCTCAAGTTCTTCAGCATCCCCCGCTACGGCCTCACGGTGCGTGGGCGCGGCGCTGCTCCTGCCGAGGCGGGCGGCTGGTTTGCTCGTCACTGCTCAGGGCTCTCTCGAGCGGCTGCGTTCTCGTGGGCTGTTGGGTTGGAAGTGCTGGAGAATGAGCTCCCCTAGTAGGCACAAAGCAGGTACCGCACGGGCAGCAGCGGGGCACATCCCCTGTCCTGCCACGCCCCTCGGGCTCACCCTGGCCCGGAGGGACCAGCTCTGGGGGCAGTGCAGAAGCCCCTGGCGTGGGAGCAGACGGCCAGGTGGGTGGGACTTGGTGCCTGCTGCCACCGGGCCGAACCCCTTGCCATCGGCAGTGTGCCCTCCCGTGCTAGCGCGCCAGCCTCCGCGCCAGCTCTTCCGCCAGCAGGCCTGTGCCGTAGAACCTCATGGCCTTTCCAGGCCAGGTTCTCAGAAGCTGCGAGTGATCCGGGGGGGGCGCGGTGAGGCCAGCCCCACTGGCCGCTCTTGTCAGTCTATGCTGTTCCGTTTGGACGGTGCCTTCTGACTTTGGGTGGGAACCAGCGAGGCGAGCTGAGGGGCAAACGCTGCATGTTTGCCAGGTGCCACTGGCCAAGGACAGCAAAGCAAGGCTTGGCACCCAAATCTGAATGCCCTCCGGCATCCTCAGGCGCTACGTGGGGCACAGTTAGGCTCTGCCGTCCCGTCGGTCCCGCTCTTTGCTAGAACTGCTCCCTTGCTGTGCTGCAGTAGCGCCACTTTGCTCTTTCCCCCGAATGACTGGTTTTGGGGCTGTCACTCAACCCCCAGCCAGAGGGTCAGGGATGGCTCTGCTACTGTCCCTGCCCTTGACCTGCCAACTTGGGTGGCCCTACTAGGAGTTGACAGGTCCCCCGGCATGGCTCTCAGGGACGTCGGGACCTACAGCCCGTCTCACCCGACGCCGCAGGTTTACCCCGTGTGGCAGCGGATGGTGCGGGGGTTTATTACATCTTGGTGTCTGCTTGCCTCCCCAGGCCCTGGAAGTCAACGAATTTCGAGACCTTTACTTCTGTGGTGAGAACAGCCAGAATGTGAGCAGGCCCCCGGGGAAAGCGGCTGATTGTTCCACTAAAGCTGCCCCGTTTGGAGACATGTAAGTCCCTGGCTCAGCGCACCGCTGGGCGCTTGGTGGGGGTGTTTCTGGGAGTCAAGTTTCTACAGCTGTCAGCGTGGGGCCACTGCGCAGCTCCTGAAAGCACCTGGGGCAGCCTGCCTCAGCACATGGGGGCTTCCTGGAGACTGAGCAAGTAGCGAATCTGGTTCAGGAGGGACGTAGGCGGCTGGTCTGGGACGCCAGCCTAGGAAGGAGGAACACCCATCCACAGCCCACTCAGCCCCCAGCGTACAGCTCGTTGGGACAAACGAACGAGACTGACGTCAGTTCCACAGACAGAGCCCTGCCCCAGCGTCCCGGCCCTCCCCAGCAAGCCAGCCCCCTCTGCCGCTCTCCTTTCTAGCTAAGCCACTTGCTGGCTTTTGCAGTCACGCGAGCCAAGCCAACACGGGTGGATCTGAGGCCAACTCCCCGTAAGGGATCAGCTGCCCTGGGCCAATGTGATCAGGACGTGCCCCCTGAACTTCGCCCATCAGAAATGGAGCGCGGGGAGCCTGCTTGCCTTGGCGAAGGGGAAAGCCACCCACCCGTGCCCAGAGGGGCACCCAAGGGCAGCTGTGGAGCGGTTATGCACTGTGAAAAGGGGCCCCGCTGAGGTGGGCTAGGAATAATGAAAACATCCCTGGCACAGTTCCAGGGCTGAGACCGGGCCTTCGCTGGACCCGGGAGGGGTGAGGTCTCTGGCAGAGGGGTGGGGCAGGGGCTAGCCTCCCCCACCCAGCCCTTCTGCACTGCTGGGCACGTGCCATCCAGGGACGGCGCCCCAGGCCCTTTCAAATCCCCAGGGCAGCTGTGCCCCTCCCCTCCTCCCCGCGTCTGCGGCCCTGCACGGTGCAGACCAGACAGGACACAGCCGCTCAGATGAGTCCAGCATGGAGAGAGGTGGGGCCTGTCTGGCCTGTGTGGCCCTGGCCATGGGGAGCCATGAGGGCTGACGGTCCCTGTGCTGACCCATTGCTGTTGCTGGCTCTCTGAAGCCGATAAAGGAGCCAGAGCGGGCTAGACAACAGGAAAGGGGGAGTCTATGTCCCAGCGCTGCCACTGACGCACTGCGTGACTGTGGGTCTCGGTGTCTCTCTCTGGGAGAAAACGTCTCTGCAGAAGAGACTAAGAGTAGCCGCCTTTGGGGCTCGCAGTCACCGCTAACTTCTGCCCTGTGTGCCCCGCAGGTGTTACGGCGAAGCATACCTACGCAGCCAAGGGGTGGAACCTACCAACTGGGCCATGTGGGAAAACATCGTGGCTCTAAGCTGCATGACTGCCATCTTCCTCCTGATCGCCTACGGGAAGCTCCGCTTCATGAAGAAGTTCACCTAGCCTGCCTCGCCCCATCGCTGCCACTTACCTCAGGGCTTGGCGCTGCAGAGTTTGCCAGCCCCATGCTCACTGAAGACGGGTGACAAATTCAGTGGCCTTGGCTTGAGCCCACAGTGCGAAACAGGGCTACTTGTTGCTTGTGACGGGTGTCTATTGTGTGATAGTCTGAGCAGCATTTCTACCTTTGTCTGTAGTCGAATTTGTACTTTGTTTGTAAGGAATTGTTAGAATAACGTGCTCTCTTACTGCCATTTCTATAACGTCCTTACTCAGGGACCACTGTCTGCAATATCTCAGGAAAAAATATTTAAACCTATAAATGAATATGAACCAGACTTCCTTCCGGCACTCACCTTTTGTTCTGCCCAGCGTGGTACAGCACGACTGGTTTTCTGCACTGCTGTCGGTTTTGGCTAGTGCCACTGGATCACACCAGAGGCCTGTTCTAGGAGGCTCCGAGGTTTAATACTAGAAAATGGTTTGAATCGCCTCGCTTTGTAAACCGGGCACGGGGCAGATTTTATCTCCAGCACAGGTTGGACCTCCCTGGTCTGGCACCCTTGGGACCTGAGTGGTCCGGTGGGGGGAATTTGCTGGACCAGGGAAGGTGCCCTGCCACCGGCCACTGCGCCTCTGTCCCGACCCACTGCCGGCTCCTTCAGCCCTGCTGCTGGCTGGGCGACATGGCTGCCCTGGCCCCTGCAGCTATAACTGCAGCCCCAGCCCCACTGCCAGCACAGCAGCCCCAGCCCCAGCCTCACTGGTGGCACAACAGCACGCAGCCCCAGCCCCACTGCCAGCCCGCACAGCAACACACAGCCGCAGCCCCGCTGCCAGCACAGCAGCCCCAGCTGGGTTGCTGCAGGCCCGGCTCTGCTGCCGCAGCTCCAGATGGGCTTCCCCTGCTTGGCTGCTACAGCCCAGCTTTACTGCCAGCCAGGATGCCGCAGCTCTGTCCCCACTGCTGGCCACGGCAGAACCCTGCTCCCCAGGCTGCCCCTGCCCCGTTGCCACGGCCCCGCTATCACCATCGGGCTGCCGAGGCCCGGCCACACTACCACCAGCCTTGCTTTAGGCCAGGCTCTCAGCAGCTGGCCCTCCTGCCCTGGGGCTCTCTCGTGCAGCACCATCCCTGGCCCTGCCAGAGCCCGGCTGTTACCAGACGAGAGTCCCAGTGTAGGGAGGTGCATCCTGTAGTACCACAACATCAGAAGCCTTGCCCATACCTAGTGCAGCTCTGCTCCCACAAGGCAAGGAAGAAAGATCAACTATCTAGGACCTGCCAAACACCAACAGGGCCCAGCTCCACTGGGGTGGCCTTCCTGCAGCTGTGGGTCTCAACCCCCCAGGGGCACAGAGTGGGCCGTGGAATTTAACATTTCAGAACTGGATCTTTTTAACACTAAGCCCGTGTTGTGCCCAGATGTGTACCTCTGGTGAATGGCTGCAGCTGTGGCCATCAAAGGCTATTGCAGCAGCGCTGAAGACTCTGCTGTGATTTCCGAGTGTAGGGAAGGTGCACAATTGGACACCTTGTCTGATGAAATCGACATTTAGCAATTTAGCAAGGGGGGGAGTGACTAGTCGACTATCCTGTTGACTATCCGATGAGCATTTGCTTATCAGATAGTTGACTAGTCCTTAACATTCCTACCCCATAGGGCAGGGCTACTCAACATGTGGCCCATGGCCTGTTTGTTTGCAGCCCACAGTGCAGTTTGGGTTTACATGGGGCTCAACAGGCGGCTCACAGGTGGAGTCAAAATAAAAAAGTCGTCAATAGAACGGTCGTCGGTTGATAGGCGTTTTAGTAGTTACATTCCTGGACTGGCATTGCTCATTCCAAGTGCTGTCCTGGGGTGGAAATGGGGTAAATGTTGCATTTTATTAATATCAGCAGAACTGACTTAAATGGGGCCTGCGTGTAGTGTAGTCTTGCCTTAATCTTTGTATTCAGTTCTGTCAGCGTGAAAGAAGTTATTTGCATATATATTTGCATGTCTATGCAACCACACTTCAGTGGCGGCCCTGGGCATGTGCTGTGAGTATCATCATGGCCCCCGGGGCTTCCAAAGTTGAGTAGCCCTAGTCTAGGGCAGTGTTTCTCAAACTTCTTTTATAAAGTACCCTGTGACGTAGTGGGGGTGCTGTCTGCTCTGTAACCCGGGGTTCCCCTACGCTGTGATGTGCGATTCCCACTGACTCACCCACGTGTGTATTGGCCCAGACACCTAGTCCCAGCTTGAGCTGATAACAAGGCTCTTCCCGGGGGAGAGACAAAGGGAGGGAGGTGGGGGTCAAGGCCTGGGAGCTGGGCAGTTTTGGGCTGGGAAAACATGAAGAGAGGAGACTAAGCTGAGTACTGACAGTTCAGGGGCCTGTGGACCCCACCCCAAGGGGCTCAGGGCTGCCAGCCCCTGACTCCTGTAACCACATCACGTCTGTGCTATGTTGTATCCTGGAGAAGCAATAAACCCTCCTGTTCTACTGGTTGGCAGAGTCTCCTCTTGCTGCAGACGGGGTGCAGGGTTGGGGGGGGGTACCTGACACGCCACCACATACCTCTTTTAACATATATATATATACATAAGTACCCCCAGTACCTACAGTTTTCAGACACACAATTTTTTTTTCTACCATTGCAACACATTTGTTGAAACAACTTAATTGTAGCGGGGCGAGCGGTGACATTTTGGGGTGTAAAACACAAAGCGCTGTGACACTTAAAACCAAAATTCAGTTTTCTCCAAATGTCAGTGGCGTGGCAGGCGTCTCTCCGGTACACTAGGGGTACGGTCCCGCCGGCTGGGAACGGCTGGTTGGTGTGGCCGTAGCCCCAGGCGTCTCTCCGGCACCCTAGGGGTACGGTCCCGCTGGCTGGGAACGGCTGGTTGGTGTGGCCGTAGCCCCAGGCGTCTCTCCGGCACCCCAGGGGTACGGTCCCCCTGGCTGGGAACGGCCGGTCTGGGGCATGCCGGGCGCCAGGCGTCTCTCCGGTACCCTAGGGGTACGGTCCCGCTGGCTGGGAACGGCTGGTTGGTGTGGCCGTAGCCCCAGGCGTCTCTCCGGCACCCTAGGGGTACGGCCCTCCTGGTTGGGAACGGCTGGTTGGTGTGGCCGTAGCCCCAGGCGTCTCTCCGGCACCCCGGGGGTACGGTCCCCCTGGCTGGGAGCGGCCGGTCGGGGGCGTGCCGGGCGCCAGGCGCTCTCCGGCACCCGGGTACGGTCCCCTGGCTGGGAGCGGCCGGTCGGGCGTGCGGGCGCCAGGCGTCTCTCCGCACCCGGGGTACGGTCCCCTGGCTGGGAGCGCCGGTCGGGCGAGCCGGGCGCCAGGCGTCTCCGCACCCGGGGTACGGTCCTGGCTGGGAGCGGCCGGTCGGGGCGTGCCGGGCGCCAGGCGTCTCTCCGCACCCCGGGTACGGTCCCCTGGCTGAGCGGCCGGTCGGGCGTGCCGGCGCCAGGCGTCTCCGGCACCCCGGGGTACGGTCCCCTGGCTGGGAGCGGCCGGTCGGGGCGTGCCGGGCGCCAGGCGTCTCCGCACCCCGGGGTACGGGTCCCCTGGCTGGGAGCGGCCGGTCGGGGGCGAGCCGGGCGCCAGGCGTCTCTCCGGCACCCCGGGGGTACGGTCCCCCTGGCTGGGAGCGGCCGGTCGGGGGCGAGCCGGGCGCCAGGCGTCTCTCCGGCACCCCGGGGGTACGGTCCCCCTGGCTGGGAGCGGCCGGTCGGGGGCGTGCCGGGCGCCAGGCGTCTCTCCGGCACCCCGGGGGTACGGTCCCCCTGGCTGGGGGCGGCCGGTCGGGGCGTGCCGGGCGCCAGGCGTCTCCGGCACCCGGGGTACGGTCCCCTGGCTGGGAGCGGCCGGTCGGGGGCGTGCCGGGCGCCAGGCGTCTCTCCGGCACCCCGGGGGTACGGTCCCCCTGGCTGGGAGCGGCCGGTCGGGGGCGTGCCGGGCGCCAGGCGTCTCTCCGGCACCCCGGGGGTACGGTCCCCCTGGCTGGGAGCGGCCGGTCGGGGGCGTGCCGGGCGCCAGGCGGTCTCGCACCGGGCGCACTCGCCACCCCGCGATGCGGAGCCCCGGCCGGGCCTGGTGTCTCGGGGTCTGCGGGGCAGAAGGCTCCGCGCTGGGCAGGGAGCTGCGGGCACGCTCGGAGGAAGCAGGCACACACCAAGGGGCAGTAGCGCACCCGCCCCGCACGGGGGCGCCCGCCACCGGCCTCCGCTCCCGGCAGAAGCCGGGCGCCGCTCGCCTCACAGGCGCGCGACGAGCTGCCAGGGCCCGCGCCTGCGCAGTAAGGGGTATGGGCTGGGCGCGCGCTCGGCGGGGCCGGGGGAACGCGGAAACGGCCGGGTCTGGTTCTACTGGAGGGGGTCAGGGGCCGGTCTCCATGGCAACCGCCGCCGCTGCCGCCGAGGGGCCGCCGGAGGCCCGGGTGCAAGGCCAAGCGTAAGGGGGTGCGGGGGCCCGGCCGAGGGCTGGAGGCCGGGGCCCGGGTTGGGGCGCAGCCGGGGAGGAGCGGCCGGAGCGGGGCGCGGTGTGGGGCGCGCGGCCCGGACTGGGGCGCGCCCGGGGCGGGGGACCAGAGTAGGGGTGGGGCGCGGCAGGAAGGGGCGCGGCCGGGGCCGGAGGGGGTTGCAGCTGGGGGCAGGAAGTGGGGCGCGGCCGGGGCCGGAGGGGTTGCAGCTGGGGGCAGGAAGTGGGGCGCGGCCGGGGCCGGAGGGGTTGCGGCTGGGGGCAGGAAGTGGGGGGCGCCGGGGCCGGGGTTGCGGCTGGGGGCAGGAAGTGGGGGGCAGGGCCGGGGCCGGAGGGGTTGCGGCTGGGGGCAGGAAGTGGGGCGCGGCCGGGGCCGGGGCCGGGGCCGGGGCCGGAGGGGGTTGCGGCTGGGGGGCAGGAAGTGGGAGGCGCGGCCGGGGCCGGAGGGGTTGCAGCTGGGGGCAGGAAGTTGGGGGCGCGGCCGGGGGGGCGAAGGGGGCTCCAGCCCAGGGAAGCTGATGTGTTAGTCTCTGCGGCCCCACAGACCAAGTGGCCTGCTCCTTCCCTGGGCCAAGGCCCCTGGCTGCAGTGGCGGGGGCCGGGGGGGGAGGAGAGTGGCTTCACTGAGCCTTCGGGTTTGTGCTAACTAGGGCTGTTGCATTTCAATTAATCAGCTAATCGAGTCGTTGAGGGAATTTCCGTCGATTGGTCGACAAGGGGGCGCTCGCTACCCCGCTGTATCTCCCCTTTGAAATGTGCAGGGGCCACCGCGGGCTCTTGTATGTTTCAAAGGCAGAGGAGCGGCAGTTGGGACCAGCACGAGCAGGACTGTTTGAGTCCCCACTTGTGCCCTTTTTCCACTGTGCCTCTGCCTCCCTTGCCCCCTACGGAGACGGTGCTGGGGGGAACCAGCTTTTAAGCCAACTTCCCCCAGCGCTGGCTCCTGCTCTCCCTCCTTCCCCTTGCTGCCTCTCTCTGATAGAGGCAGCAAGTGGGGGGGAGCGACGAGTTGAGTTCCTACTTGACCACCCTGTAGTCGAGTAGTCGCTGACATCCCTACTCCTATCAAGCTCTCCCAACCTAGCTATGTTGCGATAGTTCTTTGCAGAAGGAACTGATGCTTACTGACTACCTACAGAGCAGAAACAAGGAGGAGTTCTGTGGCACCTTAGAGACTAAGAGGTTTCTTAGGGCATATGCTTTCATGGGCAAAACCCACTTCATCAGATGAACTGGAGTGGAAGTTACAGAAGCATGGGTGTATATGTAAGGAAAAAGTTGCTTGTGTTAAAGATGCTAATGAAGTCAGAGTGGAAGTGGGTCATTCACAGCATTTGGTCTGGAGCTGTGGATATTCAGAGAGGGAAATTGCCTTTGTACTTTAACCAGTTGAGATCCTTATTCAGTCTTAAGATGATAGTGTTAAATTTGCAAATGAATTCCAGTTCAGCTGTCTCCCTTTGTAACTGGTTTTTGAAATTCTTTTGTCGAAGGATAGCTACTTTCAAATCCATGACTGAATGTCCAGGGAAGTTAAAGTGTTCCCTTAATACAGGTTTATGTGTGTTACCATTCCTGATGTCTGATTAGTGTCCATTTATCCTTTGGCGCAGATACTGTCTGGTTTGGCCTGTGTACATGGGAGACAGGCATTGCTGGCACTTGATGGTATGTCACATTAGTGGATGTGCAGGTGGATGAGCCCCTGATGGTGTGGCTTATGTAGTTAGGTCCTGTGATGGTGTCGCTTGTATAGATGTGTGGACAGAGTAGGCAGTGGGGTTTGTTGCAGTGGTAGGTTCCTGGGTAAGTGTATCTGTGGTGTGGTGTGAGACTGCTGATGAGTATTTGCTTCAGGTTGGGGGGTTGTCTGTAGGTGAGGACTAGCCTGTTTCCCGCAGTCTGTGAGAAGGAGGGATCATTTTCCAGGACAAGTTGTAGATTGTCAATGATGCCCTGGAGGGGTTTTACTTGGGAACTGTAGGTGATAACTAGTGGTGCTCTGTTATTTTCCTTATTGGGCCTGTCCTGAAGCAGGTGACTTCTGGATACTAGTCTGGCTCTGTCAATCTGTTTCTTCACTTCCCCAGGTAGATATTCAAGTTTGAAGAATGCCTGATAAAGATCTTGTAGGTGTTTGCCTCTGTCTGAGGGATTGGAGTAAATCCGGTTGTATCTTAGGGCTTGGCTGTAGACAGTGGATAGTGTGATGTGTTCTGCATCTGACGAAGTGGGTCTTTGCCCACGAAAGCTTATGCTCCAATACATCTGTTAGTCTATAAGGTGCCACAGGACTCCTTGTTGCTTGTCCTGGATGGAAACTAGAGGCATGTAGGTAAGAATAGCAGTGAGTAGGCTTCTGGTATAGGGTGGTGTTTATGTGATCATCATTTTTTTTTGTACTATAGTGAACAGGAAGTAGATCTCTTGTGTGGATTCTTCCAGGCTGAGGTTGATGGTGGGGTGGAAATTGTTGAAATCCCTGTGGAATTCTTCAAGGGTCTCCATCCTGTGGGTCCATATGATGAAGATGTCATCGTTATAGCATAAGTAGAGGAAAGGTGCTAGGGGACGAGAGCTGAGGAAATATAGTTCAAGGTTAGCCATAAAAATGTTGGCATATTGCAAGTATCCTTAGCAGTGCTGCTCACTTGAAGGTTTAAATTGTCCCCATATCAGAAATGGTTGTGGGTGAGGACAAAGTCACACAGCTCTGCCACCAGGTTATAGTAGCCTCATTGGAGATACTGTTCATGACAGCTTGTAGTCGTGGAATATTGGCGTAAAGAGCTTCTACATCCATATACTCCTGCGTCTGTAACTCCCACTCCAATTCATATGATGAAGTGGGTTTTATCCATGAAAGCAGATGCCCTAATAAATCTGCTGGTCTCTAAGTACCACAGGACTCCTCGATGTTTTTGCAGATACAGACTAAAATGGCTATCCCTCTGAGACTTATATAGCAGACAAATAATCATCACGCTGCGCCAAGCACAGAGTAAGTCCAGTTCCCTGCGCCAACATGCCTGATCCTGCAGAATGTCAGGCTCTCCCAGAGAGTTGCTAAATGCTTTCAGTTCCTAGTGAAGTCAATTGGAGGTATGAGTTCTTGGGCATCTCTCAGGATTGAGCCCTGTGAAGAAAAGACAAGCAAATACAGTGCAGAATAGCAATACACAGACAAAGCAGTGGAGAAGAACAGGAAGAAAGGGATTTGAAGGAGAAGCAAAAGTGTAGTGGACATAACTGGGGGACTGTTGCAGCACCTTCTGAAGGGAACAGAGCAAATAGTTCTCAATCAGTGATCAAAGATGGAAAAAATAAATAACAGGAGGTACAGCCAACAGAAATGGTTGAACTCAACTTTCTTGAACTCATTTTCATCACATCATCCAATCTTTACCAAGATTAATTTTTGCCTTAGTAATAATAGGCCCACCCCTGAAATAGATAAAATATTTATTGATTTAAAATCAAGCTGTTAAATGAACTTGATGCTGTTTTACAGATAATTTTATGGGTTATTTGTCTATTAATCTAAAACGTGTTGAAAATCAATGTAACAAAAAGATCTGTACTGTTTTTACAATCTTGTGCATATTTCAGTTTTTGACTGACTTTCCCTTACATCTTGTGTTGTTCATTTATAACGTGATTAGAGGATCCTGCTGTGGAGACGGCAGAGGAAGCTAAGGAACCAGCAGAAGCAGATATCAATGAGCTTTGCAAGGATATGTTCAGCAAAATGGCCACTTACTTAACAGGTGAACTGACAGGTAAGTCCAGCTGTGGAACTAACTGGCTAGCATAGAGGTAAACTGTTCAAAAAAGAATTGTGCTTTTGCTTTTTGTTTTAGGGCTTGTCTATACAGGAACACTCAGGAAAATTAATCTAAATTATTTAAAAGTGGGTTAGTTAAACTGCATTCACCTCGTGTGGGAAAAATTAAAGTGACCTTAATATAATTTAGCAGCGGTCTTATCTACAGAAGTAAGTAGGTCTTAGCAAGTAAGGTTGTGACTCTATCCTGCACTAGCCTGTGCCAGTCTAACTGTCCATGTCCAAACTGTTGATGTGCATTAATAGTTTGTTAATGTGCTTTGAGCTAGCCCTGTTTCAAAGAGGACTAAGTATTCTAGTGAACTGTTAACTCATGTTAGCTGTCAGCAAGTCACATGGATCATGCATTGAGGTAGAAAGTCTGAGCATCTGAATGTAAAGCTAAAGAGGACCCCAGATTAACATGACTTAATCTTTCAAAAAGTTTTTGGTATGGTAATGAATCAAGATAACTATTTCATCTTCTGAGAGCTAGTCTATACAGTTTGTAGCAAGTTGAGATGTAAATCTATTTCACTTTTGCTTGCCATGCGCTAAATGCCTATGTGGACTCTGTTGCCATGTGCTAAAAGTTCCCTAGTGTGCTTTAATCTACTCCCTAACTCTGTAAGGCTATGTCTAGACTGCATCCCTCTGCCCGGGCTTCATTTGCATACTCACGTTCCGACACTGTGCGGGTCAGGCTCAGTGTCGAAAGTGAAAGTAAAGTGTAGCCGCAGCTCTGCCGACAGCAGGGAGCTTTTTCGGCAGATCCTGTACTCACTCCCGGGCTCATTTGCACTTCCGAAGTGCTTGATTTGCATCCCTGTCGGCAGAGGAATGCAGTCTAGACACAGCCTGTGTCTACACTAAAGTATAGCTCTGGCTGATGTAACTGGCCCACTTCATCGACTTAACTCCACCTGCACAAGAAGCATAGTGCTTAGGTTAATGTTGTTAGGCCGATGCAGTGTCAGTGTAGACATGGCATTGCTTATATCGACTGTTGCTGCTTTTCAGAAGCCATCCCACAATGTCCCAAACTGACAGTCTAGTCAGTACAAGCACTCCTGGTGAGGATGTGCATGGCTAACACAAGGAGCACAGGAAAAACTTAAAAAACAACCTATAGTCTAGCAGCACCTTAAAGACTAACAAAACATGTGGTATCATGAGCTTTCGTGGGCAAAACCCACTTCTTCAGATGACAAGGAACATAGTGTGGACATTCAAAGGCAATGTAATTACTGTGGTAGCTATATGTTGACATAACTTAGAGCAAGTCTATACTACCATATTAAGTTGACCTAAGTGTTCGGATAGACAAGCCCCAGGGGAGGCGGGAACAGACACAGAACAAGGGAGACCTATAAACATCCTATTGCTTCCTCATAACTGTACCAAAGCTGACTTTGGAACTGAGCTGGGCTGCCATTCTCATGTGACCAGTGACTCTTCAGCTCAGAGCAGCATGCACATAGATTCTGAATTCTGCTAGTAGTTTTAATAAAGATGTACATATTTTCTATTTTTTCTAAAGCCACCAGTGAAGACTACAAACTTCTGGAGAACATGAACAAGCTGACTAGCTTGAAATATCTGGAAATGAAAGATATTGCTGTAAACATTAGTCGAAATCTGAAAGACCTAAATCAAAAGTGTAAGTAAAAACAAATCAGGAATGACTATAGTAAGTAGATGTTAGACAGTAAATGAAGCATCTAGGGGCCTATAGTTCAAACTCCCATTAATGTCTGAAGGAGAGAGACTCTATAAAGGTTGTGTGTGCCTAGAATATGTGATAAGTCCTAGAATAAGTTTCATTTGAAGTTGATGGTTAAATGAATGGAGCTCTCTGAATAGTACTAATCCTTTTCCCTTTGCTTTTGTGTGGGAGATGAAGGATGGTTTTGTGATTAACTAACAGAAGTGGAGCCAGGAACCTAGATTGCGTTCCCAGCTCTGTCAGAGTCCCACTGTGGCATTGGGCCAAATTAGTGTCTGATCCAACTCAAGACTTCACAGACTTTGATCACTGTTCTCATCTGTACATTGGGGCAATAATATTTACATCAATGGGGCATAGGGATAAAAAGATTTAATCCACTGAAATATTTTGCCCTTCTTCAGTATTATTTTCCCAACTAGTTATTTCAGCTACTTAATTTACGCCTAAGATAACGTAAAGGAAAAAATGTAAGGTGTGTGTGATTAGGTTAAATAGTGATTTGTCACCTAAAGGAAACCGTATTATAGCCATATTGATGCTTTGTATCACCATTGTGAATACCTTGGCCCAGGATATGTGCTTATCTACCTTTCAAAAGCCCTAATAATTTTTTTTATTGAGTAGCTGTAAGAGTGAAAGTTTCTTTCTAAGGTTTGGATGGCTTTTTAGGAAGCACTTTAATGGGTTTTCAAAATCCATATTGGTGTGATACTTGGTAATGTACCGCCTATCACTGATATGGGTTATGTTAATGAAATGTACACGTGAGCTTGTTTTCCAAACCTTCTAAAATAGCTTTGCAATTCAACATCAGTGAAGATGATGAATAGTCCTCCTAGATTGCTGCTGAAAGATGGAGATTTCAAGGAACTATGTGTAAAGTGCATGATAAAAATTGTGCACTTGTCTGTCTTTGTATACCATTTATAAAACAATATACTGTAGTTCTTACAAAGCCTATAATTAAATTGGTTTTACTTTCATTCATGTAACTGGGCTACATGCTTAATCTGCTGAAAGCAAATAAACTAGAAACAGAAAATTTGAAGAGAAGATACTTGTATTGATTTAATTCCCTTTTTTTTTTGTGTGTAGAGTTTAAGAATAGTTTCAATTTTGTATTATACTTACAAATTGATCTCCAGACACACTTGTTCTTTTTGTCATCTGTAAAATATTCTGCCAAACCACCTCCTGAGAAGCTCTTGGTTTTAGGTCTGAACTGTTCCCTCTGTGACCAGTAAGTGAATTAGTAAGAATGGATTGATCTGGTTTCTCTCCCTTTTTAAGATGCTGGTCTTCAGCCATATCTGGAACAAATCAACCTGATAGAAGAGCAGGTGGCAGCTCTTGAGCAGGCAGCCTACAAGCTGGATGCCTATTCGAAAAAACTGGGTAATCATTTTCCGGTGTTGTTACTGTTGAGCAGGATAGCCTGGGGTACAAGGTAGCTGGAAGAAGCCGGGAGTCATTTTCATAAAGGGTTTCACTAGTCGATGTGGGAACTCTGAAGATGCAGTATGTGAGTAGGGGTGTGAATGTTTCATTGGTTAACCGGTGGGGCTGAAGCAGCTCCCCGCCTGCCACAGACAGGGGATTGTTCCAGCCCCGCGGGAGGCCCGCTGCAGACAGGGGCTGCTCTGGCCAGGCTGGAGCCCCTGCCTGCAGAGAGAAGGGTTTGCTCCAGCCCAGGGGCAGGCAGGAGGGCCATTCCACATACCCGCACCCCACTCACCCTCCCCTTTAACGAGTTAACCAGTTAAACAATGAAATGGGATTTTATGTCCCTATCTGTGAGTGTCCTCCTTTCAGGAAGCTGGGTAATAGATGTATACTGGGAATAGCGAGAAGCATATAGTAACTTGGGTGTATTAAAAGTAGCAGGCCTTATGTCAAGGCTTACTGAAGCGTGGTTATTGTTGCAGTGTAATTATTAACACCACCTGATTCTGTAAGGCACCAAAGTGATCAGGTATCTGGTGCCTAAAGATGCAGATAGTCCTCTTAAAAATTCCACCAGATATCCAAGGAGATTATGTGCATAAATCCCTTTGATTTCCATAGGAGCTATCCACCTAGTGGTTCATTTTAAAAGCACCCGCTTGCAACGATAAGTGCCTAAATACCTTTGAAAAACTGTCTGAAGTGCCTCTTGTGACTCTGAAGTCACGGGGAGCCTAGAATATGCAACAGTTTACAGGGTTGGATCTGTTAGTTCTCCTCTCAGTTCTAATAACCATTCTCTCTTTCTTCTGCAGAAGCCAAGTACAAAAAACTAGAGAAACGATGAAATTTCTACAACAAAAGGACGCTTTTTCCTAAAATACAAAAATTGGGTCATGACTCAGGTGGACTTGTCATATTCCTAAGGTTTGAACTGCACCAAATGTACAAGCTGTTATTGTGGAACACTGAAGTAGCCAGGGGTTGCCTTGGCGAAGTATTTACGTATAGCAGACGTCAGACTAGTAATGTTGCTGTGTGTCTGTTCCTTCTGAGGCTAGGAAACCTTCCCGTTTCTCAGGAAATTGCTCTTTTACTGCCGCTGTTATTGAGCTGTATTCAGAAGCTGAAATCTGCACTGAGCTCTGGAGAGTTGCCATAAGACAGTGTTCAAATGTAATATGTCCTGAGCTCTATATGACCTATGGCCTTGTAGAAAACTTCCCCTGTAGTCTACCAATGCATTCTGCTCTACAGCTGCAGGACCTGTATTCCCCTTGTTCCACTGCTTCCTTTTCCTCACTTAGAGCCCTGCGTCTAGCAGAAATACTCTTTCCATCTGTACTGTCTAAAGATCGGTTTTCAGAGGTATGAGCAATGGACCCTCTTACATTTGTCTTGGTACCCAGGTTACCTGTTGAAATGGGAAGAATAGTTATGATAGCTCTACAATAAAACTTTTCTCCCCTGCAAATGTCGTTTGCTTCTGAAAACTAGTTTCTCATGCTTTATGTAAGTTTGCTCTTTTAAAGGAACGGAGCAGAAACATTTAGCAGTCCTTTTGCGTATCTAGAGATGACAGGAGAAGATAGTGTTGAAGACTAATTCTGTACCTTGATGAAATTCCGGGGAAGTGGAGTAAGCTACATTTGGAAAAAGGCTCTTATTCTGGAACAGGTTGTTGACAATTTATCCCAGAATGACTCCATGTATAGAGAAGCCTTAAGTAAATATGTAGTAGGCTAGGAAAGCTAAGATCGTGCAGTGTGAAGCAAGTGATGAGTCATAATCCATTTCACTGAGATGGTATCTTGTGTAAATGAGTTATATGGGCCTCGATGGTACTTCATATTTATCTGCCTTTTCGTTATCTAAAAGAAAACTCTCAATGACTGGGACGCCAGGCATAGTTAGGGTGTCACTGCTGCCTACTGTAGGCACAGGATAGGAGCCAAAGGCTCAGTCTCTGAAGGGAAGTGGTTAAATTTGTGACAATGGGATATGAATAATACAAGCAAAAGCCGTCTCTGTTCCCAGCACTGTTCATTCCTGGGTTTCAGTGAGGTGGTACTGGAGGGCAGACAGCTTCAGCAATGGTGGACTTACAGCCTTGTGCGCAGGCTCTAGAGGGGCAGAGCCACTCGCACCTGTCCTGTCCCTGCTGGTAACATTGCTGCACCCCACCATGTCAACATCTCCTCCTCCTTCTCCCACCCTCTAGCATCTTGTGGAAGTTTGAGGCCTGGGTGCCACTCGTCCTTCCTTCACCTCCCCCGCCCGGCTCCCATGCTCCTCTTCTTTCTACCCCGCTCCCCCAGGCATCTGCTCTCTCCCAGTTCTGAAAATGCTACATGACACCCCTGCTTCTGCCCCTTCCCCTGGCCAAGGGAGTCCAGGCACTGATTCCATTCATGTGACTTCGTTCCCGAGGTCTTTGGGTATTAAGTGTCGCTCCGCACATTGGCCTCATCCAGACTGGTTGATCTTCTAACCCTAGCACCACACCAACCAAACAGCACAGGCCAGAGCCATTGGCTCCTGTTTGATGATTGTCAGAGCCGGGGGGTGCTTACACTTTCTCTTCCTTCCTTGCCCTTTGTCCTTGTGTGTCTCCAGTGGCGTCTTGCTCAGTGAAGGATTTTCATCACTCTTCAGGGAGGTGTTTTGCAGTTCGCTCCAAAATGATTTCGGGCCGGGGGGAAGGGTAACAATTTTACTTTGAGATGAGGCCACATTGTGATAAGTGTCCTTAACACTAAGACCATTTAGCTCTTCAGTCTGAAGTTTGGTTTGTAGCTACCTTCAACTAATGGAAATGACGGGGAATATGGAGCATCCAGCTTCTACTCTGTCCTTTCTTGTGCAAATCTCCATTGGCTTAACTGGGAGTCTTGCCTGTGTGAGGACCTCAAGCTTAGTAATACTACAGCTGTGTCATTGGTATGCATTGTGATGAGCTGTATTCACGCATGCACCGGCGCAGTCCCTTCCTCAGGAGCTGAGACTGCACAAGACAGGACCCAGAGGCAGTTCCCCAGAGGGGATCATACTGGGAGACTATCTGAAGAGAAGACGGGCATAGAGGACAGTGTGAGAGGAGACATGGGCTGGGAGGCAGTAGCTGCCTTGTTTAGCATACCTCTCAAACAGCTTGGCTGAAAGCAGTGCTGCCTTGGGGAGGGGAGGGAAGGAGAGGGTAGCTTAGATTGGTTGCTCCTTAAGAGGAAAGCACATTGTCTCCATTCGCTCTGTAATTAAGCCCTTACTGTAAATAACTGGATGTGGCCTTAATTCCTGCTGGAGAGGAAGGTTTGCTTAATGCCTTCTTACATTTAGCAGAGGTGTGCATGTAACCTGTCAGCATAGCATGGCTGAGGCCTCTGAGCCTCCCCCCTGGTCGCCAGACACTAGAGCAAGAAGAGCCAGTTAAATGGATTCGCCCGACCGGATGACTTGTGTCCTACAAACTGCTCCGAGCACCTCTCAGGACCCTCTGGAACCAGGTGAGCTAGAAGGGAGCCTCCCGGGCTCAGCCGATTTGCTGTGCTATAGCTCTCTCAGGTGGAGGTCATTCCTATGTGTCTTCCGGACACAGCAGGCATCCTCTTGGCCCGCCATTAATTTGCCCGCACCCTAGAACTGTACCTGTATTCCACTACAGCGCCAGGCCAAAAAGAGGCGCTGTAGCTGTTACGTTAAGCAATGTATCAGTTTCTTGTGCTCTGTGCGTCCCTGCAGGACCAGGGTGTCCCTACAGAAGAGTCCCAGCAGCTTATCTACATTTGTACTTTCCGAACAAAAGCCCATAGTCTGAGGCTAATACTTTAAAACGTTTCTGGGGAAGGCAGCCAAGCCTTAACTGTCATGCAATGCAAAGTGAACTTTTGCCATGAATAACAAGGAGTCCTGTTGCACCTTAGAAACTAACAGACTTACCAGGGCAGCAGCCTTCAAGCGTAGGGTTGTGGCTCAGTGCTGGCTGGTGGAATGTTGGGCACTGGGTCTCGTTGCTGCAGGGGGTTCAGGTGACCAGTGGGGTACTAAGGCAGGCTACCTGCCTGTCCTGGCACCACAGACCTGGCACCTGGCAGGCCCGGCTCCTAGGTGTGAGGGGGAGAGCGCGGAGGTCTCTGTGCACTGTCCCTGCCCTGAGCACTAGCTCCGCACTCCCGTTGGCCAGGAACCTGCTGCAGGCTGCTTCTGGGGTTCAGCATGGTCTGGTCTTAGCACCCCCAATACACTGCTGATCAGGAACTGCGGAAGGTAAGCCCCTTCTGCCCCAGCCCTGCCTGCCCCCAAAGCCAGAGCCCCCTCCTGCACCCCAAAGCTCTCAGCCCCACCCCTGAGCCCACACTCTAGTTGCATTATGTTGGGTTGTGGACATCAACAGTTTCCTTCAACTGGGCCATGGGGAAAGGTTTGAAACCACTGCATTGGGCCTAAGCTTTTGTGGGCAGTTTGGCATCCACTGTCTGTTCTGTAGCTGCTCTTCCATGCAATGGTCACTTCTCCCCACTAGGCGGCACTGTGCAACACATCTTCCCGGCTACCTAGACATCTTCCTTGCAGTGGCACAACCATCTGCGTAGCCATGCAGCCTGCTTTCTAGTGGCCTGTGTTGTTCAGGACACAGGCCAACAGCAGATTTGATGTGGGGCCAGATCTCACCCAGTGCTGAGCGCTTCCTGTGACGGGGTGGTGGGCCTTCCCCCCACTGGCGCAGTTGGGGGCGCTCTGCACCAGGCAGGAGACGCTATGTAGCCCTTGGTTTGTCAACCCGACTTGTGTTGGTAAAACTCTAGCCCTCTCCCTCGGTCTCAAGGCCCAGGCTTGCTCCTCCTGTCACCTGTGTGAGCAGGACTGAGCCCTTGTTCAGAGCCTTTCTCTCCTTCCTCTGCCCCTACCTCCCGTTTGCCTTAACTGTAACCTGGGCATCTCTGCCAGAGGTTTTACGCCTGCAAACTCCCCGTCAGCACTGCTGCAGCATTTCTCGTATGCACCCCTGGCAGCCTCAGCTGCCGTCCTCCGGGCTGTCTCTTTCCTCCCACTTGGGCTGCTGCTCTCCACATGGGACGGGCACCCAGAGGGCCTCAGCCCATTGGGGATCCAGGGTCATGGAAGAAAATGGGGCTGGAGACAGTTGTTTGACCCGTCCCCAGTGCAACTCTATGGCTGAGGTTCTTTGAAAACCACCCACCCTCTATCCTCAGTCTTGCCATTCTAGCAGATGGCAGGATCAGCCCATGTTACGGCATTGCAGGGTAAGGCTCCTGCTTCTGGGCTCCCATGCTATGGAGCTAAACTGCAGGAGCAGGGGTGGTCTGGCTGCACAAAGCCAGCCCAAGCAGCATGCAGCCTTCCTGCCTGTGGTGGGGAACAGAGAAAGGCAGCCACAAAACCAGACAGGGACAAAAAGAAGGGAAAAAAGACAGAATGAGAGAAAGCAGATGGGAGCGGGGGAAAGATAACATCTGTCCCCAGAGGGGACATAATGGGAGTGTGCCCATCTGCTAATCTATTGCAAGAGAAAGAGGATGCACTAGAAAGAAATTGCATGTCAAGACCTCACTTCATGACCTATCCCAGCCCCCGTGTTCCAGCAGACGCAGGATGCTGCCGATTGCATTCTGGCACACAGAGAAAAGCTGCTCTGTGAATTTTAACTGGATTTTTTGGGTTTTGTATAGTTAAAAGTCTCATTGTGGCACTAACGTAGCCTTGAGTGTGTAACTGTACGAACATAGTGAGATATAGGGGTTTGAATAATCCACTTCTTGGCCTTTAGCTTGAAGCCAGGATAAAATCGGAAGCCATTTCAGGTCAGCAGAAAAATGCAGCTGCAGTTTATCTGCTCCTGGGTTGGGTGAAAACTTTTAGTTAACAAAATGTGAGCCATGGGGTGGTGCATCAACAAATACAAGCAAGTACCAAATCCACTGCTGACAAAACTTCCATTTGCCTGGGGTTTGACCCAGCAGCAGCCGTTAGACCAGATGCAAACAAACAGGGTTAAGTTTATGCACAGAATGTACAAGGCACCTCAGAGGAGGCCCAGACTATGTGAGCTCCATCCCCGCGCCTGTGTAAACCACTCTTTCTGCTGTGTGGAATCTGAATACAGAAAGATGCAATCTCATGGAGTGGTGTAGCTGGCCTAGTAAAACGGAGATGCAGGTTAGGAGTGTTCACACTTCAAATTATGTTCAATAGCCTGTCTGGTTCTGATCTTGACAAATAAACATTGAAAAGAAAAAGCAAAGCAAGCCCTTCCAGCTGCTGGCAGGTGCATAGCTCCTTGGAACCAGGGAAAACACAGGCTTATGCGTCAGTCTGGAGAAACTATCACTTTTATGGCTGTTTGAGCAAAAAAGCAGGGCAGCATCTCTAGGTGCAATCTAAGCCAGGCTACTTAACATGCAGCCCGTGGCTCGTTTGTTTGCAGCCCGCGGTGCAGTTTGGGTTTACGCAGGACTCAACAAGTGGCTTGTGAGTGGGAGCCAAAAAGGAGTCAATAGAACGGTCGTCGGTTGAGATGCGTTTTAGTAGTTACATTCCTGGACTGGCATTGCTCATTCCAAGTGCTGCCCTAGGGGTGGAAATCGGGGAAATGTTGCATTTTATTAATCTCAGCAGAACTGACTTCAATGGGGCCTGCGTGTTGTGTAGTCTTGCCTTAATCTTTGTATTCATGCCCGTCAGTGTAAAAGAAGCTATTTGCATATATTTGCATATATATTTGCATGTCTATGCAACCACACTTAAGTGGCAGCCCTCGGCATGTGCTGAGAGTATCATTGTGGCCCCCGGGGCTTCCAAAGCGGAGTAGCCCTGGTCTAAGCACTGCTTGCCCACCTTGTGGTGAGAGAAGCGGCAGGCATGACCGCAGTGTAGTGTGTCCAAGCTCTGACGCGTGCTGTTACCCCCCTTTCGGTGCTGGGTTTTATTAGTTAAGTACAAATCCATGCAAATGCATTTTTAGAAGCCTACCTAAAGTAATGTGTCTGCTAGAAAGCAGGGGACTGCTGCCAGGGGTTCACTTGCTTGGCAAAGGGCCAGGAATGGGTTTTGGTGCCAGCATGAAAGGACTCTGGGTGCAAGCCCCTGGCAGGAAAAGAACCAGCCGTTGAATGAAAGAACCCCCGAACCCCACTGAAACTGACTGGCTTCGGGCCCGGAATTTAATTTCAAAGTGCTGATACAGCCACTGCCACCTCCCTGCAGAGGGACCCTAGAACCACCCGAAACAGACTGTTTGCTATGGGGTTTCAGCCAGCAACACTGACACTTGGGCTTTGATCCTGGGAGGTGCTGAGTTGAGTAGTGTCAGCTCTTGGTAGCTGAGGACGCTCGGCTCCTGGCAGGCCTGTGCCTTTGGTAATTGCCAAAAGCAAATGAAATCTCTAAAGATGATTTTTGTGCTGCTGGCTTGGTCAGGTCAGGTCAGGTGCAGACTGCAGACGTGTCAGGTGCAAACTGCAGAGTGTGAGAGAGTGGCTCTTCTCCTGGGAATGATGGCTAGCTGAAGCCACTGAAACCCTCGGCGTGCAGGTTCCATTCCACCATGCTGCAGAGACGAAACCCAGACAAGGGCAGGCCTGTGCCCATACAAACGCTTCATCAGGAGCCCTAATCCTTGCACAAGTATAAACCTTTTTCCTCTTGATGAGCAGTCTGGTGCCCACTGCGCCCTGTGTATATTGATTGTCCTGGTCCCAGCTAGACACTCGCACACCTGTGCCCACACCAAAGCGCTCCTCCACAGCCGTGTGAGTGGAACCAGGGCTCCACTTTCTCCACACATGCGCCTGTGATTTGCAAATACTCCAGGAACCATTTTCCTGGCTGGGGAGATCTTGTTCTGTAGCTACGAGGCAGTGTTTGTGAGCGCCATTGTTGCATGCCAAGGGGCTACTTCATCTTGAAATAGTACCATCTTCTCTGGCTAAGAAGTGCCTCTGAATATTTGTGGGTGCTTTGATTGAGCAAATATTTATTCCAGCATGTTCCTTCTGACCATCTGGGAGGATGCCCTTGTGACTGTGGAGGTCCCAGTAGTGGCTTTTGAGTGGAGATCCAGCCCAGACAGATCTGGATGGAATGGTTTTAACCTGCCAAGAACCATCTCCACCCAGCCACCCTCCATTTTGCAGTTTATTTTTATTTTACAAGATGCAAAATATGCCCAGAAGGGGACATAAGAAGCAATAAAACGTGCAGCCACTCCCCCAAAAAGTGCACCTGGTGCCTGGTTGGGAGCCCACGGCTGGGGAGTTTTCAGTGGTGGATGGCAGTTGGAGTTGATGGAAAGTCAGAAGCTTTAGTGAGTGTGGCTAGATGAGCCTCTGCCTTTGTGTCTGACAGGGATGCTGAAGTCTAAGCCTTGCTCTGCCACTGCCTTGCTCCATGGCCTTGGCCAGATTCCTGCACTTCTCTCAGGCTCATTTCCCTCCCCTCCACCCCCATGTAACATACTGTGTGACCACCCTTCTCCCATGGGCATTGTAGGGACTCTCAGCTTGTGAAGAGCTGTATTATCATTACTTAGGCACATTAAAGTCAACAAAATGTACCTTTCCCTGGCTGATAGACTTGTACCTTCACACAAGGAGAGTAACTGAACCCCTGACAAACGAGGATCTAGTTCATGGAGATCTGTAATCCCAACTACCCTTTGGCTGCCTCTCTTGGCTTAGCCTCTGTTGGTAAACAGGCACAGGGCCTGTCTCTCGGATTGTTCTCTGGAGCCAAATATTCATATGATGTTTAACAGGATGTGTGTTAATTAATTAATTTATTTTACTCCGGGTAGGAAATTGCTGCCAATGTTCTTTGAAGAGTCATGCACAATGTGTCTGTCCTTGCATAAACACTCAGCAGCTTTGGTTAACGTGTTTGTTTGGGGTTTTTTTAAAATGCATAAATGTTAATCTGGCTGTCTCTCAGAGGAAGAGCTGTGCCGGCTCCTTTAAACGTGTCCCTGACATTTTTAAAATCCAAGTTTGTGTTTACACAGATGAGAGACAGTTCTGGACCATGGGGATTCAGAGGAAACCAAAGCCTACATCTCCCGTTAATGGATCTTTTAGAGTTTAGGGCTGATGAAAGGTGCTGGCTTGGAGAGCGACGGCCTACTGGACTCTTATTTATTCACCTGCAGCTAGTGTGTGAGCCGTAGTACTGCCAACTTCCTGCTGCCTGTTGTTTCTCGGCCCTGAGCTGGAGGGATGGCCTAGTGCTGTGTGGGTGATTCCGGCTCCACACCCCCTCTGCTGAAGCTGGCAGCTGGGCCCAGCAGTGGCCGTGGTGTTCGGGCATAAGTGGGCTGGTGCTTTGCAATGGATTTCACGTTGCACGATGAACAGGTAGGTTGTCATGGCCCCTCAGTCTCGTGTGGTTCAATTTATTTTAGATCCAAGGGAAACCAGGACACTCCAGGGCTACTTAACCACTTTCTTATGTATTGCAAGCTTTAAGCAGTTAATACAGTTTAAGGTTTACAAGCCTTTAAAACAATGACTAGACAATTTCAACCTTAAATACTATAAATTCTAAAGCAATTAACACAGCGCAAAGCAATGCAAAAGCAATGAATAGAAGATCTGCTATAATACAATAATAAAGCCTAATTCACTTACACTTCACCCGTATGCTACCTTCAGTGCCAGGCAGGAGGTTGTGGTTCCTTCTCTTCCCACGCATCGGAACGCCATGCACTGGGTCGCTGGTGTGAAGGGCCTATTTACTTCTAGTTACATCAGGCAGGACCTGTGGGTCAATCCTGCCCATTTCCTCCCATTGATTGTTCTTACCAGGCCCAATGTATAGCACAGCGAGACTTGGTCATTCTAATGGTATTTGCCAATTGATTCCATATTGTGCAGGATACGCGCAATGCCCACTGCCCCTATTTGGAGTGCATCCTGCTCAGGATGTTGCTGCTCTGTGCGCAGTTGACAGTTCTATGGCTGCATCTGTAATTTTTGCTTCTCAGAAACAGAAGTACCAGTACAAGGCCACTTGTCCTGTGTGCTTGACGTGGTCTCACGCGCCATGCTTAATCTGCATTGTTATTCAAAACATTCCTGCCTCTCACAGCTTCTCCCTCGACCTTGCCTGCGTGCTTATGTGCACCAGACTTGAGACAGGCCTGGGTTTTGCTTTTAGCAGTCCGCACTTTGGACAGGGCAGACATCTCCAATTATTGTCAAGGCAGGGGAGTCCAGGTTCCCCTACACTCAGTTGCTGCAGAAGGGGCTTGTGTCTGAACCACAGTCACAGGGGAAAAAGACTCTACACTGATGGCTGTCAGAGGGCATTCCATGAGTGTGTTCTGTTGGCCTCCTCCGGACACTGCCGGTATGGCTGGGGAGGGGGGTTCTAATCAAAAGTCACGTTTCAGTTAATAACTTTGGCGACATTAGTCCTTTTCTCTCTGAAACGTCTCACGCTTGATGGACTTCCATTCGGCTAGTTTGGAGTTGGAAGACAGGAAAACCCTGTGCCTTTTTCATGTATCTTTTTAATTTAAATAACTCCATTGTGGTTTAAAATCTCATGGTGGGTATGAGGAAATGGCAAAAAAGGCAGTGACTGTGTATTCATGTCTCTTTTATATCTGCAAAGCTGTTCGCGGTAGAAAACAATTTCAGATGGTGTCTCGGCCAGAAGAGATAGTAAGCTCAGGCCCTGATCCTGCTGTGAGCTCTAGGTGGGCAGACCCTGAGCCTCCAGGGAGCTCTACTGACTACAAGCTCAGGAGTCTGCCTGCACAGAACTCACAGGAGGATTGGGGCCCCATGGGGGCTATCCTGCAAGGCTCAGAGGCCCAGAACCTCAGGTCCTATGTAGGTACCTAACGCCCATTGGAACCAGGGTATATCTTTGGAGGATCTGAGCCAGAATGCCTTCACTAGCTGTCTGAGTCAGCAGGGCCTGAGGTCACTGCACCTCCCAGAAAGCACTGAACTTAGCACCAGTTTGTACCACAAGCGAAGAGGGCAACAGGAGGAAGGGTCAAAGATGGGTTGGGGAAACTCTGGAGCAATAGATCTTTCAGTGTAGGGTTGAATCCAGCCTGCATTCCATGGTGACCCAAAGCATATGTCGGCTGTTCAGTGGCCTAAGTGAAAGGAGGCTATTTCTCTGTGGTTAAGTGCCTACATCACAAAACTCGCCACATCTGGCACTAAGGGGAACCCTTTTTACCAGTCTCTGCTCTTCGGAGGAGAGGGTGTGCACACAGTGCTAATCGTGGACGTAACGGCCATTGCGTTGGCATAACCTTGGTACAACAAAGAACGTGAATCTCAAAGTAGCTGCTGACTGTTCTGCCCTGGTGGCCATTTCAAGATGAGTGTAGAGACTCTTTCATGCCAGTCTTGCATCACCATTGTACCTATCCAATGGCAGAGGTTTTCAATGTCAGTGCCAGGTCCAGATTTTAGGGACTTCCACTCCAGAAACACCGACCCTTCCCACTTGATCTAATCTAGAATAGGTTGAACCTCTCTAGTCTGGCAACATCCATGGCCTGGCTTGATTTTAGTTAGCTTAATGTCCGCTTATGGGTGTGGCCAAGTTTCCCGCAGTCCCATAAAGTCTGTTTACAGACCCCTGTCCTGGCACTCAGTATTCTGTGCTGCTGTTTAGCTCTAATTTACCCTACATGTCTTCTGAGAGCCCGGTCAGCAGTGGGAGTGTTGGTGATGCTGTTAAGTGTAAGCATCTTTTCTATATTTTATCTACCTGTTTCCTTGTGCCAATACAGTAAAATTGTGTACAGCACTAACAATTTAAGTGTATGCCTAGCCAAGGCATACAGGGCATATCAGTGCAGCCCTACATTAGTAAGCACCATTGCAAACATTGTTCCATTTATTTGCCTCAAGGAAATAGAGACCTGCTCGCTACAATATAGACCTCCCCTGGCTCGACAGATTTTCTGGTTCAGCACCACTCAAGTCCTGAGGGGTGGGACTAGAGAGGTACAACCTGTTGGAGTATGTGCCTCTCACTTGCCCAGCCATGGGAGGGGATGACCGGGATCTAAGACCTTGCTGCTCTCTGCTGTATCCACTAGACCCCACTCCCTTCCCAAAGACTCCTGGGCTCTATCTCGGCTCTGGGAAGGGAGTGGGGACTAGTGGTTACAGCAGAGAGGAGCAGGGCAGATACATCTTGGTTCTATCTAAGACCATCAGAACAGCCAGTCTGGGTCGGCCCAAAGGTCCCTCTAGCCCAGTGCTCTGTCTGCCCACAGTGGCCAGCGCCAGAGGGAATGAACAGAACAGGGAATCAACAAGTGATCCAGCTTCTGGCCAACAGTGGTGAGGGAGACACAGAACATAGTGTAGCATCCCTACCACTGTGGCCAGTAGCCATTGATGGGCCTAGCCTCCATGAACTTCTCTCGCTTTTACTGGAACCTTGTTACAATTGGGGCCTTCCCAACACCCCCTGACAGAGTCCCACAGGTTAACTGTGGAGAAATACTAGGTTGGTTTTCAATCTGCTGCCTGATCATTTCATGGGGCGACTCCTTGTTTTTGTGTGACGCGAGGGAATAAATGACATTTTCTTTTTCGATTTTTGCACAGCAGCCATGATTATGTAGACTTCTCCTATCCTGCCTTAGTTGTCTCTTTTCCAAGTGGAAAAGCCCCAGACTTTTTCATCTCTCCTCATAGGGAAGGTGTTCCTCATGTCTGATGCCCTTCTCTGAACCCAGTATATCCTTTTGGAGATGGGGGTGACCAAATCTGCACACAGTATTCCATATGTGAGCATACCAGAGGTTTATAGAGGCAATAGGATGTTTTTGTCTTATCTATCCCTTTCCTAATGATTCCCAGTATTCTGTTAGCTTTTTTGATTGCTACTGCACATTGAGCAGATGTTTTCAGAGAACCGTCTACAATGACTGCAAGATTTCTCTCTTGCGTGGTAACAGCTAATTTAAACCCCATCATTTTATGTGTATGGTTGGGACGATGTTTTCCATGTGCATTACTTTGCATTTATCAACATTGAATTCCATCTGCCATTATGTTGCACAGCCACCCAGCTTTGTGAGATCCCTTGTAACTCTTTGCAGTCAGCTTGGGACTTAACTATTTTGAGTAATTTTGTATCCTCTGCAAATGTTGCCACCTCACTGTGTACCGCTTTTCCCAGCACACGTATGAGTATTGTTGAACAAGTCCCTCAGCGACTCCACTCTTTACCTCTCTCCAATCTCAATATTTAGTCCTACCCTTTTTTCCCCATCTTTTACCCGGCGTGCCTGGCAATGCTTTCACAGTCATCTCTGGATCCTTAATTGACGTTAGTGACAAGCCATTTGTTAATCAGCCTGCCTCTGCGTATAGAAAACTCCCTGTCCCAAATGTCCCTAATGCTCCCCAGCTTTAGAACTCAGGTCAAGTCTCCTGGCCCTTTTCAGCGCTGTAACTGTCTGGTTCCGGGGTGTGAAGAGACACATGCATGCACCCCCGAGTGCAGCAAGTTACCGTGCTGTTGGGCGCCAGCGTGAACCAGGCGGCTCCCAGTGCTGCTAGCTACTCCCCTTGCCGAAGTGGCTTACGTAGAGCTGCAGCTGTGCTTTAAGCTACGAAGTGTGTGGACAAAGCCTCAGTGACACTCAAGCTGTGTTGCAGTTACGAGCTCCATCTGGGGCAGGGTGTGCCCTGGGAGTAGACCTTGGGTACGAAACTTGGAGGTAAGGGGGGCTAGAGGCACCCTTACTCCCCATTTGAAATGGTGCCCCTGGCTCAGGTCCCCGGATATGTCCTACCCGAGGTCCCCCACAAGTCCCCTGCATGGAGGGTGAATTCAGCAGGCTTGCGGCAGCACACGTATGAAGACGGCCATCTTGTATGCCACAATCCAAGCTTCACTTAAGAAATCCAGAGTCTTGAGCCCAGAGGAGTGAGAAGAAAGCCACACTTCTCTTCTACTAAGAGCCCTGTACTCCAGTTCTTGGCAAAGGAGTCCTGCGAGCCAGCAGCTAAACTGAGACCCACAGCAGCCAGAGGTGCAGACTCTCCTGAGAGTAGCGATCAGTCCTCTCTCATTTCTTTGAGCTGTGCTTTGCAGCACCATGGTATAGGCATGTAAAACAGGGGTGCTCATTAGACATGCCTGTTTTCCCTGTTCCATAACCATGAGAACTTGAGAGCACACAATGACCTTAGAACATGTTTACGGTGTTATCAGATCCTGTTGTGCATGAACTATATAATTAACTCATGGCACTCCATGCTGCAGGATATTACTGACTCAATATCTTTAGTGAGAATCAAAACATGACTAAGCATTGACATGAAACAGAATGGCACCTGCACTGATACAAGATAGGAGTAAAATTACAAGTGCTACCAGTACTCCTACTTCAGGGCATATTCTGAATATCAGCTAGGAAGGGGACCGGAGGGAACACTCCTCCATAATACAGTATTGCACAAATGTGTGTGTTACATGGGTCTCTTGTTGGGTTTTTCTCTTCCTTCATGTTTATCATCTTGAAGTTCCTAATGGAGGCAAAGTACTGAATGAAATGGAGGGTGGATTGGTAAAGTCGAATGAGGTTAGTCCCACGATTGTCTCTTCAGTTCTCCAGTAGTGAGTTTTTATGTAACCATTTTAAACTCGTCTGCTTAAAAGTTGCTCTGTTTCCTTGCTTGTTTCCTTTTGTGCTTGAGGATGTGTGTTACCCGCACCTGTGAGTCATAGATTTACCCAGGGCAAACTGTCAGAAATGAGCAGGGATTTTGGCTGACTCACCTTTTGGGTGCCCAGCCTGAAAGACCTTAAAGCAGGGGTTCTCAAACTTTGTGATACCACGACCCCCTAAAATGCTAAAGTAATGTATGTGACCCCCACCCCACCCTCACTGCCCTGGGTCGCTTCTGCCCCCCTTCTCACCAGACTCCTCGCCCTCCTGGGGTTCCTTCAAGGCATTTGCGGTCCTCAACACCCTTCCCCCCTGCAGGTTCCTTCCCCCATCTCTTTCTCCTCTGTGCCTCTTTTCCACTCCGCGTCCCTTTGGTTGGTTGGTTCCTTCTCTCTCTCCTCTCCTCTCCCGTGTCTCCTCTGGCCCCCACGTACCCTTATTTACCTCCGGGTCCTCTGCCCCGACCCAATCCCCCAACCCACTGCCTGAGGGACCCCGCCCTCTCCCAGCTGGGGAAGCGTTTGGTCGCCCAGCAACTGTGCCCCAACCAGCCCCTCGCACGTCCGCTCCTGCGCCGGCCTCACTCTCCCGCCGCCTTGCCTCCTGCTGCAGCTGAGCCGCGCTCCTGGAGTCCTGTGGCCCTGGCCATGCCCAAGGGGGTCGCGACCCACAGTTTGAGAAACACTGCCTTAAAGGAACCTGATTTTTCTGGTGGGTGCTCAGCATTTTTGAAAGTCAAGTTTGGCACCTGACATTGACTACTTCTGTTCTCAAAATCTGCCCTCTAGAGTTATAGAATCTGTTTGGTTCTGTACATGCTGCCTTGTGCCTTGGCTGTCACCCCTAGGGCCAGTCCCTGATTAAGCCAGCCCTCCACACTCCTCCAAAGACTGAAGCAAACAACTCCTCACCAGAAGCTCTTAGCACTCAGTATTTTGTATTGTCCTCTGTCTGGTTTTATTATTTGCATGTAATAATACCACCAATACAGAGTTGCCAAGAGAGCCTACCAAGAGCCCTGTTGTGTTCTGTGTTGGACAACAGGCTCTGCCTCAAAGAACTGGCTTTCTAAATAGACAGACTACAGGCGGGAGGAGAGCGTAGGCATTAGAGTCTGCACCGTAAGTTACAATGGGACTGCTGGTGGGCGTCTGGACAAGACCCATAATGTATCCATTGTATTCCTTCAACTCATGAGCTTTTATCCCCTGGCTCCCACTCTGCTGATAGTCCTGAACTTTGTGGTTATTAGGGCTAATGACAATTTGAGTTTGATAGTTCACTAGTTTTTAGATTTTTTTTTTTTAATTTGTTGCTGTTCTTTTTTTGGCTCCTCCTAATTTTCCCCCATTTGTTTCTCTCTCTGCTTCCTCCGCCTTCCCATCTCCTTTATTGTTGTCAATGTCTGGTCATCTCTGGCATCTCTTGGTACCACCCTGCTTGGCACATTAGTACCTATTGCCCTTTTTGCTTGTTTAATGTTACTGGAGCAACGGCTGTGTGCAGCTTCCCTGACAGCTAAATATTGTACTTTCCCATTTTCCACTGGGAGTTGAATTCCAGCCAATGTCCTTTCACTTGTTTTGTAGCCCTGCATGCGGCTTTCTGAAGGTCCAGTGCCTTTGTGTTCCTGCCCTTCCCCAAGAGACTCATCAGCTCTCCAACCTGGCTCTGGGGGTGTCCGAGGCCTGATACAAAACCCATTCAAATAATGGAAAGGCTCACATTGATTTCAGTGGGCCTTGCATACAGACCTATGCTTTACATGGTTTTGGTTTGAGCGTACCTAGCGGAGTGCTGGTTCTTAAACCCAGACTACTTGCTGGCCTGGTTGAGGGGGTAAGGATGCAAACCTGTACTACCTCCATGAGCACGCCCTCCATTAGAGCTCCCACTATTGTTTTCTGTAAACCTGGACTACTCCATGATAGGCCCTGGACTGTCCTGAGACGTTCAGTGGGGTAACTGAGAAGAGGCAATGGCCCAGTGAAATCCCCCCGGACCACTGACCAGCCCTTTTCAAGAGCCTCCCTTATCACTACATGTATTTTCTAGTTTCTACAACCTAGTTCTGTCCAGGCACCAGCCAGGCCTCCCCTCGACCGCAGCATTCTCCTTTCATGCCACGCAAGTCCCACCTGCTGGGCCAGCTAGCACACGCGCAGCCCTTCCATTCTCCTCCGGCTGCGTTCTCCTAGAGTCCTTCCGCAAGCTCTGAGCCCAGCACTTTGTCCCCCTGAGGTACCAGTCTCTGAAAACGAGCTTCCAAATCCGTACTCGCGCGTCTGCTCCCATGGCACTGGCGGCATAGAACACACGCCCAGCTTTCCCAGCCTCCTTTCGATGCCCCAACCCCCCTTCCACTCACCTTGGAGCACTTGTGACTAGGAACGGGACTGGTTTTGCGGGATCAGCACACCGCTTAGTCACGGAGGGCATGCCTGCTCTACGCGGCTCTTAGCGACAAGGCAGCATCGACGCAATCTGGTTGCTAAAAGCTGGCAAATGAAAATGCTGCTTGTTGGCACTTTTGCTGATAAAACACATCCATCCCCCGTGAGCAGCTTTCCCTCTGGCAACAGGAAAGCAGCATTCACATTTTCACTTGCTGCCACAAAACTCTGTCATTGGTGGGGGATGTAGCACACCCGTGAGCAACAAAAGTTTTGCTATGGAAAAGTTCCCCCTGACTTCACTGCTGGCCCAGTGGCTATTTTCTAATGGCAATGCTCTTTCCCCTCCCGGAGTTAAATTCAAGATTGGTTGCTTGTGATCCCTGGAGTCGCGTGTCCCTTCTGGCCCCGCCAAACTGCTCTTGCTTACTCCAGGTTTTCTGGTTTCTAGTATGTCGCGTGCTGTCAATTTTGGACCCTTTACTGAACGGCTGCTGTGGCTCCTGGGTCTTGCATCTCTGGATATGGCCTGGGAAGTGACACTCATCCTGGTTCCTGGTGCATGTGCCCCAGGTTTGCTCTTAGGAGCCTGCAGGCACTTAGCTGACCAGGGGCCGAAAGACAGGTCAGAATTGTCTTCCCTCTCTCCTTGCTACTCTTGTCCGTCTTCCTTTCATTGGCCAGGGTCAGAGATGGGGTTTAAAATGGGCTCGAACAGAGTGCTGGGTCATGAGCTGACAATGGATTCTCAACCAACTCTACGCTGGCAGTCTCTGGGACAAGGGCTGCCTCTGCAGTGCCTAATACCTCCCCGGGGTTCTCACAAGCTCCGGCAGGAATGACATTCTGTGGAACAATTTTCAAACCGGAAGGGAGACTTTCCGGCTTTTTGAGAAGCTGTTTTCATGTTGTGTGTGTCTCTGTCACTCCCCCTCCCTGTGCACTGTGCCTCCTCTTCTCTTTCCTCCTTCGCGAGCCTTCCCTCGCTCCCTTTTCTGTCTGTACCTTCCTTCCCCTGGGTCTCCATCTCTCTTTCCTGCTTGCTCTGTCTCAGAGCCCAGGCCGTCCCCACCTCTGTTTAGCACAGCTTGACCCTCTCTGCTCCAGCAACATCGGACCGGAGCTAGCGGACACAAGTTGGAGCAGCCCAGGGACTGCTGTAACTTGCGTCACAAGCTGGGTTCAGCCTTGGTGCACGATGGGAATCGAGTGCTCCTTGCTGGCCCCTTTTCTGCACTGAATGTCAGATGGAATGTGGGCCACAGAACCTGGCCCCAAGGTGTGCAGCTGCTGGATCCATAGGCGCTGACACCCCTGGAAGTGGTTTCTGCCCCATCCGGGGTTTACAGTTTGGTCCAGGGGTTCTCAGCACCCTCACACTACATGTTTCAGCACCCCTGGCTGGATGCCTCACCTCTGCACCCACTCCGTCACTGGGGCCCCCTCCTGCAGGGAGACACACGGACAGGCTGCACAAGCCAGACAGACAACTGTTCGCTGCGGCTGTGTGCTCCTGTCACTTTGCAAAATGCCTCCCTGCTGCTCCTGCGCGTGCAGTAATAAGACCTAGTTCGACAGTGTGCTCCAGCCTCACAGCAGCTTAATGCTACTGCTGGTCTCCGTGTCTGTAATCTGCTCCTTTTCTTGGCCCTTCGGAGAGGCCAAAGCGGGTATGCCCTCTTCAGCTAGGGTAGCCTGCCCAAAGCCCGTGCTCCACACTCGACCTGCTTTGTCATAAAACAGACTATTATGGTGGCAATCACAGAATCGTTAAGCAGCCGCGATGAAAATAAACGTGCCTCTAAAGTGGCTGTGGCAAGCAGCTGAACGGCAGAGACGGGCTGGAGTTGGGTTTACTTTGCTGGAGCGCGGGAGGCTGGTCCGCCGGTGGCACCTTTGTGGGGCCACGGCCCACGCCGCAGTCCATGGGGGACTGCAGGACACGGCTCTGTCGGCCTGAAGGCATCACACGTGTTGCTATTGTGCCCTGTCTTCACCAGCTGCTTGTTTTCCTCAGTGACTTCTGCATGTAGCCAACAAGACAAAGCACCCTGTGGCACGTTTTCTTTCCTCTCCTGCGTGTGCCTATGAACACGGGGCTAGCAGCTCCAGGTGTCCCTATTTCCCAGTTCACGCCAGCCCCCCTGCTTTTCCTGATCTGGCGGTATTCCACCTCTTCATCAATGATGGGGAAAATGGGACAGATTGCTCCCGCAGCACGTTTGCGGGAGAGGGAGATGCGCTGGAGGATCGGGCTAGACAGGGTCCCCAGGGACGTAGCCAAATTGGAGGATTGGGCCACAAGAAATGAGGTTCACCACCAAAAGATGGGAGAATCCCATGGGCCCAGCTGGCTAAGTGGCAGTTGTGTGGAAGAGGATGTGGGGATCACCGTGGTGAGAAGCTGGGTGAGAGTCACCAGCGGGCCCTTCTTGGGCAGCGAGTGAACGGCTGGCTTAGGGAGGCCTCTCCCCCCAGACCCTGCCCCTTCCCCGCCCACTGGAGCCCAGCTCCCATTGTGACCGCTAGTCCCTGCCCCAGGCTAGCACCTCTGCCCTCAGCAGCTGCACAGCCCCAGCCCTGCACCCCAGAGGGCCAGGCAACCCCATTTCCCCCACCGGCCCCCGCACAGCCAGGCAGACACACCACGGCCCCAGCTCCGCTCCGGCCCCCGGCGCTGGGCAGCAACCCCAGCCTTCCCGGCCGGCTGGAGCAGGGGCGGGGCCACCTATGTTTTGGGGAAGGCACCTTCCCTTGTCGCCAGGGGCCCCACGGGGTGCAGTCACAGGCTCACTGGCCGCAGCTGGGGGGAAGTGGCCGTTCCCTTTCTGCGGCGCTGGGGAGGCCACCCCCGGGGCACTGTCCACAGAAAGCACGTGGGGAGGGTCCAGGGAGGGCGAGGCCGGTGGTCCGGGGAGCAGGCACATGGAGGCCGCCGCAGCGCAGCGCGAGGGGGCTGGAGAGCAGCCTGCAAGCCTCGGGTCGGGGGCTGTTCTAGCGGGGGCCGGGAGAGCAGCCTGCAAGCCCGGGGGCCGTTCTGGGGGCCGGGAGAGCAGCCTGCAAGCCCGGGGGCCGTTCTAGCGGGGGCCGGGAGAGCAGCCTGCAAGCCCGGGGCCGTTCTAGCGGGGGCCGGGAGAGCAGCCTGCAAGCCCGGGGGCCGTTCTAGCGGGGGCCGGGAGAGCAGCCTGCAAGCCCGGGGGCTGTTCTAGCGGGGGCCGGGAGCAGCCTGCAAGCCCCGGGGGCCGTTCTAGCGGGGGCCGGGAGAGCAGCCTGCAAGCCCCGGGGGCCGTTCTAGCGGGGGCCGGGAGAGCAGCCTGCAAGCCCCGGAGGGGTCGGGGGCTGTTCTAGCGGGGGGCCGGGAGCAGCCTGCAAGCCCGGGGGCCGTTCTAGCGGGGGGCCGGGAGCAGCCTGCAAGCCCGGGGGCTGTTCTAGCGGGGGCCGGGAGCAGCCTGCAAGCCCGGGGGCTGTTCTAGGGGGGGCCGGGAGCAGCCTGCAAGCCCGGGGGCCGTTCTAGCGGGGGGGCCGGGAGCAGCCTGCAAGCCCGGGGGCCGTTCTAGCGGGGGCCGGGAGCAGCCTGCAAGCCCGGGGGCCGTTCTAGCGGGGGCCGGGAGCAGCCTGCAAGCCCGGGGGGGCCGTTCTAGCGGGGGGGCGAGGCCGGCTACCAGGGCTGGCTGAGGCGCAGGGGCCGCCGTGTCGGTCGCGCTGCAGCCCGGCGGCTCCCGGGGCAGCTGGCGGGGCCGGGGAGCGGGGCGGGCCCGGCGGGCGGGGAGTCTCCCAGCCAGATCTCGCGGTGCTGCCTGGCGAGCGGTGACTGTGCAGGGCGGCGCGGGCAGCCAGAGCCCGGGGCACAGCGCGACCCGCCGCCCGGCCCGATGGCCGCGCCCGCCCCCAGCACCCGCTTCACCGACGACTACCAGCTCTACGAGGAGCTCGGCAAGTACGGAGCGAGCCGCGCAGCCCCCCCCGTGCACCCCCCCGCCCTGGCCAGGAGCCCAGCCCCGTGCACCCCGCCCCAGAACTCGACCCCGTGCACCCCGCCCTGGCCAGGAGCCCAGCCCCGTGCACCCCGCCCCAGAACTCGACCCCGTGCACCCCCGCCCTGGCCAGGAGCCCAGCCCCGTGCACCCCGCCCCAGAACTCGACCCCGTGCACCCCCGCCCGCCCCAGAACTCGACCCCGTGCACCCCCGCCCTGGCCAGGAGCCCAGCCCCGTGCACCCCCTGCCCTGCCCCAGAACTCGAGCCCCCGTGCACCCCTGCCCTGGCCAGGAGCCCAGCCCCGTGCACCCCGCCCCAGAACTCGACCCCGTGCACCCCCTGCCCTGCCCCAGAACTCGACCCCGTGCACCCCTCTGCCCTGGCCAGGAGCCCAGCCCTCGTGCACCCCTGCCCTGCCCCAGAACTCGACCCCGTGCACCCCCTGCCCTGCCTGGGAGCCTGACCCCCGCCTGCCCGGCCCAGGAAGCCCGACTTCCTGTGCACCCCAGCCCTGCCCCAGAGCCTAATCCCCCCTCTCCCCCGGCACCCCCAGCCCTGCCCTGGGGCCGAGCCTGGGCCACGTCTCCCCCGGCTCTGGAGCTGTTGCACCACCCAGCTGCCCTGCTCAGCTCGGTGCTGCTTCCCCTCCGACTGGTGCTGCTGCCCTGGCTCTGGGGCTGGCAGCTGCACCCCAGGGCCTCCCACGAGGCTGGCCGCGTCCTACCCGGGAGCGGGTGCTGCTGCTCCTAGGGTCCCTCCCCTTCCACCCCCGGGCCTCACCGCACGCCAGGGCCCCCCCTGCCACCTCGGGACTTACTCCCATCTCCCAGCCCTGTGCCTGGACTGCTTGGTGCTGCAGCACCCTGCTCCCCCACCCATCCTGGGGAGAGCCACTGCAGCCTTTGCTGGGACCCCTGCCCTGGCTCCTTCCTCCTCCCCGGTGCAGTCCCAGCCCTGCCCGAGGCCGGGTTCTGTGGACGGGCCCCCCCCTGCACTGGGATCAGGCCTTGCTGCGCCCTACGGCCCCGGCCTGCAGTGGGGCCCTGTGCGGACATGCAGGTGATGCAGCAGCCAGCATGGGATCCCTGAGGACTGCTGCACCTTTCCCCTCCTTCCCTGCACCAGGCTCTGGGCGCTGCTGCATTTCTGCCCCATCCCCCCCCCAGGCGGCTGCTGCTGCTGCAGCCTGCGGCTCAGCCCCCAGCCCTGGTGCTTGCAGTGCGAGGAGCCCGGGAGCCTGAAACGAGGCGAGGTCAGGGCTCTGCAGTGTAGGGAGGGGCCCAGAAACTCTCCAATGGGTTAAGTTTTCCTGTCCGGTGTAGAGACTTCTCCGGGGACTGCTCCAGGGCTTGGCTGCTTCCCTGGCAACTTCCCCTTACTCGTCCTTCTGGCTTCCTGGAGCTTTTCTCCCATGAAGCTGGTTCTCTTGTCTCTCTCCCCACCAGTTTTCCTCTTGGGACTACTTTCCCGGTTTTCCTTCTTCCCCACAAACTCTTAGGGCTCGGGCTGTCTTGCCTTATGCCCTTTTTCCTTGTGCCATTTCCTTTTCTCCTAGGAACCCTTCCTCTGGCTGTTCTGCCTACAGCCCTTTGCAGCAACCGTCGCTCGCATTTATAAATGCAACGGTACCTGGGAAGAGGGATTTACCCTGAGTGTTTTACCCAGGGAAGCCGGTGTAGCGAGTTAGTGTCTCTGCTAACGTGCTGCGGTGATGCCGTGGCCCAGCTAAGACAAGAACCGAGGAAAATGGGTTCCTAGGTGTCGTCTCTGGTGTTATTTGCTGACTTGACATGTCTGTGTTGTGGGGTGGAAATCGTGCCTGTCGTCTTTTTATTTTCAGTTTCACAGCCCCTGATCTCTTTCTTCTAGGGGAGCCTTCTCAGTGGTCCGCCGATGTGTGAAGAAAAGTTCATCCCAGGAATATGCTGCAAAAATCATCAACACCAAAAAGCTGTCAGCCAGAGGTTAGTACCCGGCTTAGCCCTTCCTCCCAGCGCCTTCCTTTACGAACAGGAGGGATGTGATTGGAATTTTAGTTGCAGCAAGTGTATGGGCGCCGTAGGTGGTTGTCTTGGTTTTATTCGTGCAGTGTGAAGTAATAAGCAGTGATGCAAATGGTAGCCTGAAGGAATGTCGCAAAGATCCCAACTTCTGGGAGTCCTTCCTGCCATCTCTTTTAGAGGAGCTGCTGTGTCCTCACTGTGCCAGCATTGCCGGAAGTCTGGTCGGAGGAAACGTCTGTCTTGTTTCAGGAGGTAGTCAGAGACGGTGCGTTCCTTTTGTAGCTAATCCTGTCTCAAATCCAAGCACGTTTGAACTGGCTGGAAGGGCTCTGTCTCTGAAAGAAATGAATGACATTTCTGTTCTCTTCCACCATCCTCCAAAGCCTCGCTTCAAAGCCGGTACGTGTCAGCTGAGCTCAGGGTAGTGGGGTGGAAGGGAACCGAGAATCTGTCATCCCAGACCTGTCTGCTGAACTTCTCCTGTGGCTTGCACTGGTTCATTTCACCACGCAGGTTACGTATGCATGAGGCGCGAGGCGGCTTCCCCTCTGGAGGTACTTGGGCAGGAGCTGAAATCGGTGAAGGGAATTGGATTGCAGCGGGAGGAGCTGGCTGGGAGCCCCACGGGGATGAGTGTGGAAGATGAGGCGAAGGGTTGGACAAAACTCTCCGAGGAGCTGGCTGATCAGCTGGAAGCTGAGCTCCGCAGGGTGTATCGAAAGGGCGACCCTAGAGAGGCAGGTGATTGGTAGCGATGAAATCGCTCAGGCTGGCTGGCTCGTAGAAGGAGGAAGGGGTGCGATGCTGTCTCCCCGGTGCAAGGGGGTGGCCTGGCAGAGCTTGCGCCTGGGCAGCGAACGGCAGGTGCCAAGCGGGGATCGGTGGGTCGAGGATGACTCGGGACCTTGGGAGGAGTGCTGCAGGCTGAGGCTTTGTCCTGCTAGTTGGAGTCAAGTTGAGAGATCCTGGGGAGCAGCCGAGGGAGCTGTGCGTGGCTTGGCCGGGAAAGGCTGTCGATTCATGGAGCATTGGCTGCTGTGCAGTTGCCACGGGAGCACACGGGAGTGGTTTGGTGGGCTGGCAGCGCTGGTTATGCAGGCTTCTACTGGCGCAGGAAACGGGCATTTGGGAGACCAGAGGCTAAAACTGAACCCTAATGATCCAGGGAGCCAACCTGCCGACATCGGTGGCTGCAGTCCCTCAGTGTGAGGGGCGGGGGAATACTGTGAATTCCCCAAAGCAGCAGGAAACAGGTTTCCCCTTAGCAGAGTGGTAGGGAAATTATCTGGTAAGGTTGCAAGAAATGGCTAAGCTATGGGGCTAGAGCAGTGATTCCCAACCTTCTTCCCATGGAGGAACCCCTAAAATAATTTTTCATATCCCAAGGAACCCCTACCTATGAAAACGTTTGCTTGGCCAGAAAAAGTTGACAGCAGGGAGCGCAATTCAATTACTGCTAAATTATTGTCAAGAAAATGTATTTGTAAAGAGCTGTTATGTATATGTCAGCTTACATTGTAAGGAAAAAATTATGTATTTATTCCACGATTTCTCGCGGAGCCCCTGACGATGGTCTGCGGAACCCTGGTTGGGAAACACTGGGCTAGAGGAAAACGAGAACAGAACATTCCTAGACCAGTTACCAGGGAGTCCAGAAGCGCCAGACCATGTGCTCGTGTAGGACTGCAGGTACTCAGGCAGCTGTTGAGCGCTAAATACAAAAAGTGGGGAACATTATCGCTTGTCACGCTAGGCAAAGGACAGATACGTGAGCGAGGAAGTAGAGAGTCCAGCTAGAGTAGAAATCCTCCTTGATGTGCTTCCTGCCGGTAGGGAGTCTTTGATTGAAAGAGTCAGTGGAGTAGGACTCTCGTGTGCCAGTGGACGGGAGCGCTGTTAATCCAAGGTATTGCTGCGGGGCTCGTAGAACACAGCTGTCCTACGGTATCTGATGTGGAGAGAGCTAATGTGAGAACTTGAAACCGACCGAGAGAGAAATATTGGGAGGAGGAGGAAGAGGAAGTGGCCGATCAGACTCTTGAGGCCCCGCTGAAATATCTGAGCGCCCCAAGGAACTGAAATGAAGTAGGGAAAGGCAAGGCAGCGAAGAATTAACGCTACTCCGCTTGGTGTTGGGAACGGGGGCTCAGACATGGTGACGGTGGGGGCCGTGTAAGAATCTAGATGGATAAACATCGTAAAGGCTTTTCAAAGTAGAAATGCTGGGGAGACATCAGGGCTGGTGGCCAATGATAAGGGTGCTGAAATCAACAACTCAAAGGGTGGAGCTGGTGAGCAGTTATTTTTAAAAAGCTCTGTGATGGCAGCAGGACGGGGAGATGAATGCTGCAGTAGACTGGGTTTACTTTGCCTGCCCTATCCCCCTCCCATGTTAGTTCTTGCCTTATCGGGAGCATGCATCCAACTGGCTTCTACGCATACTATGGTATCCCCTTGGGTGTCCCTGCTCAGACTTTTGAGAGGCATCTGGCTGGGTTCCACACAACACTTGAATTAAAAACCCCTCTAATGAGATGAAATAACACGGGACATGCTAGATGGGTTAAAAACTGGGTAGCTGATAGATTTCAAAATGTGAGTGGGTGTGTTTTTCAGGTGGCGTCTTGCAGGGATCTGTTCTTGGCCCTCCACTATTTAACGGTTGTATCAGTCGTGGAAGAAAGCATTGCATCATCACCGATAAAGCTTGCAGCCAACACAAAGATTAGTAGAGTGGTAAATAATGAAGAGAATGGATCACATGGGGCACGAGCAAACAGTGTTTTAAAGGCAAATGTCTAGATCTAGGGCCAGAGGATGCAGGCCAGCCTTACAGGCGGGGACTCTGAAAGAGATTTGGGGTTTGTGGTGGATAATGCGAGTGTGGTGCTGTGGCAAAAGACGGGGTCATGACCCTTCAGGGGATTGTGATGTCCCAGCCCTGCCAGGAGTGGGGGCGGACAGCCCGAGACCCTGTTCTATTCAGTGAACGCGCCCCTTTTAATTTGCAAGGGAGGCTGCCCTGCGAGGCTTGCTGTATGACAAGGGCACTCGTACAAAAAGCTGGAGCCCTGCTGGGTGCGAACGTGACCCTGCAAGTGCGTAAACGGGGAGCGTGAGGTCCAAGCACCCCGCTGCTCTGTCTGGCAAGGGCGGGACCGCGCTGGCATGAGGCGTTGGTTCTAGGGCCCAGCCCTCCAGGGCGTTGATACGTGGGAGAGCGCTCTGGGAAGAGCCTCCGGGGCGAGTTGAGGGTTGGGAACTCTGAAGCCGGGGGTTGAACCCGTGTTTCAGCCAGGATAGACAGGACTGCCTCAGGCCGAGCGGCCCTGCCCGGCCCTGCCCTGCCCTGCCCGGGCGCTATCTCGTGTTCCCTTCACAGCGATTTGCCTGCTAGCAGGCTGTCCCTCAGTGCCATCCACAGGACTCACTAGGGGCCGGGAGCACGGCCCTGTGTCCACGCTGGCTGTGTGGGCAAAGGTCCTGCCCCGGCCCCAAGAAGAGCAAAGGCGGGGTGTCTGGCGTGGAGGCGCTGGGGTAGCTGAGAAGCAGCGAAGGGATGCGTAGGGAAAGGTAGGGAGACGAGAGACGTCAGTGAGTCCTACGGCCTCTGCTGGCGAGCTGCAAACCACGGTTTGTTTCTCTTGAAAGTCACACGCTGAAGGGAGCCGGCTCTCGCCCGGGGTGTCCCACTTGCAAAGTGCACAAAACAAACGCTGCCCCGATTTCCTGGGAAAAGGCAGGGCTTGGCAATCGTGGTCAGATAAACGCGTCCCTGTAAAATCATGGGACGGATTTAAAGGGGCAGGGCTTCAAGCACCTCGACCAAGTTCCCGGCATTAGAAAGAATCCCCGTTGTCGGACAAGTCTGAGCGACTTGCAGTCAGTGGACGCCTCGGACGTCACAGAGGGACTTGGTTCAGCTGCCTGGTGTCTGCGTCCGGCGGCGTGTAGGAGGCAGGGCCCGCGCTGCATTGCTGACGGTGCCCAGTGGGTTTGCTAGCAGGGACAGCCTCAAAGGAAAGAACCAGGGAGAATCTAGTCTGCTGCTGGCGGGAGCGGGAGGCTGGAGATGATTCTGTGGGGGGGGCCACCCCGAGGGGAGGAGATGATTCTGTGGGGGGGCCCCACCCCGAGGGGAGGATGGAAGCCCTGTCGGTCGCGTCCTGCCACGGCAGGCTGCACAGGTTCCTCCAGAATCAGTTGCATGGGGAGGACTCTTCTTCTGCCCTTCTGGCCCCTTGGGCGGCAAGGGGGGAGCTGGGGCGTGGGGGGCGGGAGAGGGTTTTCTGCTCTCGGCCTTTCTGGCTGTTGGAGCCGTGGCAAGGGACGCCCCCGGGCACAGGGAAGAGCAGCCTGCTGCCCTGTGTGCGCAGCACCCTGCGTGCAGGCCTGGTCTTTCTTTCCGATTCAGCACCTGTCCCAGGGTAGATGTCCCTTTTGAGGTGGCCCCTGATTTGGGGCCTGGGCTGCTCACCCCGACCGGGCGCTGGAGCCCGGGGTGGCTCTCCAGGAGTGTGGCCCTTGTGGGGTCCAGAGCAGCAGCAGTTCTGTGACTCTTGCCCCGGCTCCTGTGCCGCCGGTGGAAACAGGAGACGATGCTTCCGTCTCGGGGAGGTGCGTCTCCGCTGCCCCGTTGGTGCTCCTGGGGGCGCGAAGGAGGCAGGCTGGCCGTGGCCCCTCTCGGGGCAGGGCTGGGCAGTTGCTGTGCCGGCCCGCCCTGGATTCGGTCCCGCCCCCTGTAGCTCAGTCCCACGAGGAGCTGGAGCTGCCGGCGGGCGAGGGCAGGTTCCAGCAGATGGCAGAGGCTGGGTCCCAGGTGAGGGCAGAGAGCAATCCTGGCAGCAGGGCGTGTCAGACGGACTCGGGGAGGAAGTAAACCAGCTGCTCTGCCAGGGTGGGTCTGGCTGCTCAGTGCCCCGCCCGGCCCCTCCGCTGCCTGGGTGTGAGGGGGCCGCCCCGAGAGCGGGAGCCGGGGGGCGTGGGAAGTGGCCCCGTGTCGCCCTCGGGGCTGTCTGACACCCCCTTAGTGTCGGGGTGGACAGCGTTCCAGGCGAGGGCCGGGAGGGGGCTGCTTGGTTAGGGGTGGGGGATCTTCTCCAGTCAGGGCATCGCTCGCCCTGGCTGGCTCCCTGCTCCCACCGGCAGTACACATGCGTGGAGCAGGGAGTGAGACGGGGGGAAGGAGGGGTATTAATCCGCTGATGTCATAAACTGCAGCCTTGCACCTCGCGCCAGCTGCCTTTCTCTGCCCCCCCGTCTGTGCTCTCCTCTTCCTCCTGCAGTGCTGCCCCAGCACCCTGGCTGCAATGGGGAACTTCCTTGGCACCAGGGCCCTGCGTGTGCGAGACCCTGGCCTCGGAGAGGAGACGGGGAAGGGGCCGGGCTGCATTTCACTCCCCAGCAGCAGTGGCTGCTCTGGAGACAGCGTGGGGGAGGCCTGGGGGGGCTGCTGGGGCTGTGGTTAGCGATGGCCGGAAGCTGCCTGCTGCCCTGCCCCGTGGCCGGGCTTACCCCGGGCTGCCTCTCGGTTTACGCTGTATATTTCATAAAGGCGCTGGAGCGGGGCAGGCAGGATTTCACCTCGCTGCCTGTCTGTCCCCGCTGCTCGCTGGGGTGTTCAGTTACTGGCACTAACAATGGCAGGCACGCCGCCTGCGGGTGCAGCCGTGGGCCCTGCCGAGCCCTGGGAAGGGGCGTCTCCCCCTGGCTCTGGTTTTGAGACGGGGGTTGTGCGTGGCCTGCGTGTCACAGCATGATCCTGCTGGGGTGCCAGAGCCCTTGGGGGGCGGGGGCTGGTGACTCCTTGGGGTGCTGCCGGCTGCCAGCCGCTGTGCAGAGCCAAGTTGCACGTAGTGCGTGTGCTGAATTTGGGGGATGGGAGAGTGGAAATTCCCCTGCCGCGGAGGGGTTTAATCTCCCTCTCTGGGCACGGCCAGAGCGGCCGCTTAGCCCTGGATCAGACACTTCTGAAGAGCGAATTTTTTCCTCTTCTACCAAATGGCAGGTTGTTGTCGCGGCCGTTCTCGCGGCAGGCTTGTGCCAGCTGCCTCCCCTCCTCCTCGAGGATTTTCTTTCCCCGGCCCCTGCAAGCTGCGGGATTAGAGCCCTGCTCGTGGGTGTCACGTGTGGGCAGGAGCTCGGCAGTGGGGCTGTAGAAAAGGGGGGACCTACAAACATCAAACCCGGCTCATTCTGTCCCTGTCCCCCACGCCCCCTTCACCTGCCCCAGTGGGCTTGGGCCTCGTCCTTCGCTGCCCCCTTCCTCAGCATTCGTGGGCCCCTCTCCTCAACAGCGTGGGGGAGTTCGTTTGCCCAGCCCCACACGGAGCATTTTACAGGCGGGGGGGGCACAGGAGGGAGCCAACGCAGCTGGGTTTCAAAGAGCCGGCGCTGGTTCGCTGGCCAGGGTCGGTTCCGCGGGCTGCGCCCTGCCTCCGTGTGGCCCCCCGTGCAAAGCGGCAGGCTGGGGAGGGGAGCGGAGGACCAGGCTGGCGGCTGCGCCCTGCCTCCGTACGTCCCCCCGTGCAAAGCAGCAGGCTGGGGAGGGGAGCGGAGGACCAGGCTGGTGGCTGCGCCCTGCCTCCGTGCGGCCCCCCGTGCAAAGCGGCAGGCTGGGGAGGGGAGTGGAGGAGCAGGCTGGCGGCTGCGCCCTGCCTCTGTGCGTCCCCCCGTGCAAAGCGGCAGGCTGGGGAGGGGCAGGCTGGCGGCTGAGCCCTGCCTCCGTGCGGCCCCCCGTGCAAAGCGGCAGGCTGGGGAGGGGCAGGCTGGCGGCTGTGCCCTGCCTCCGTGCGGCCCCCCGTGCAAAGCGGCAGGCTGGGGAGGGGAGCGGAGGACCAGGCTGGTGGCTGCACCCTGCCTCCGTGCATCCCCCTGTGCAAAGCGACAGGCTGGTCAGGGGAGCGGAGGAGCAGGCTGGCGGCTGCGCCCTGCCTCCGTGCGTCCCCCCGTGCAAAGCGGCAGGCTGGGGAGGGGCAGGCTGGCGGCTGTGCCCTGCCTCCGTGCGACCCCCCGTGCAGAGCGGCAGGCTGGGCAGGGGAGCAGAGGAGCAGGCTGGCGGCGGGCGCCGACGCTCACAGCAGAGCTGCTCGCTGGCCCCAGAGAGGAGGTGTACCTCGGCAAGGCACCCGAGGTTCGTTCCTGCAGCTGCTGCCGCAAGGCCCCAGCTCCCAGGGCTCCGAGTCGTGGGCCCCGGCGCCTCTCCCGCCCCTTCTTAAATAGAGTGCCCTGCCCCAGCCTCGGTAGCGCCGCACCCTCGGAGGGGAGGTGAGGGCGGGGGGGTCGTCACAGCTCAGCGCCTGGACTTTGGAAAGAGGAGCTGGCGGGAGTCTCGAGTCCTGCACCCTGCGGCTTTGTGCTCTGGCGGCTGCCTCGGGCGCCTGCTTGGCTCCCCCCCCCGCTCCACGCTGGGTGCCCAGGACTAGTCAGAGCGCTGGATCGGAGCCGGCTAGTCCACCCCTCCCCTCGGGGCGTGTCGTTCTGAGGCGGGCGCAGCAGGGCTGGGCGCACGGCTGGCTTCTGGGAGCTGCAGCAGCCCGGCGGTGTGGCTCGGGGCTCCTTGGCTCACTGGGCATGCGCCGAGCGCTGGCGGGGAGGGGCGCGCTCTCGCGCGGAGATGGGAGGGAAGACGCTGACCTTTTGCCACGCTTGCGCAGCGCTGGTGTGCGCCTCGACCGCAGGCGGACCCGGCCGTGGGGCTGGGCCATGCAGAAGTGGGGGAAGGCTGGCTCGGGGCGTAGGGCCTCGGCCCCTAAGCGGCAGGAGAGGCCTGGAGCTGGTGGGGGTATTGCCGCCATGGCGGTGGGGCTGGGGACTGACAGATTTACCGGACGCCCACCTGCCAAGCAGGGCGAGGAATCTGCCAGCAACGCCGAGGAAGGGCCCTGCCCCGCTCCTAGCTGGCCCCGCGCGGGAGCTTCATGCGCCAGGGCGGGCCCAGGGGAGAAGGGGGCTGAGAGGCCCCACGCTGCTTGCTCCCGAGCTCGGCCAGCGCCTGTTGCAGCGGGAAGGGAGCGAGCGAGAGAGCCTGGTCTCTGCTACTCGCCTCTTGGCCTCTGCTTGGTGTGGGGAGGGCGCCCCTCTCCTCCCCGGAACAGTCCGGCGGCTGCCTCCCACGTGGCGTCTGCTGCCCCCAGGCTCCAGGTAGCAGGCCCGAGGCCGCCAGCCGCCGGCACAGCTCTGGGCAGCAGCGAGAGCGTCGGCCTGCAGGCCGGGGAAGGGGAGGCTACCGCAGCGGAAGCCCGGTTTGCACTCAAGCCTTTGTGCACAAGCCAGGCCGGGAGTTTTGAACCGAGAGCGTGGCGGGTGCCCAGACTGCGGGCGGGGTCTGTGCGCGGGCGGGGGCTCGGCCCCGGAGGACAGAACCGTAAAGCCCAGAGACGGGAGAGCTGGAGACGTGGGGAAAGGGGTCGGGGACACATGCCCCTCCACCCCCCCTTTCTGCAAGGTGCAGGGGGCTGGTGCTTGCAGCCCGGAGCGGAGCGGGAGTGGGGGCTCACGGCGCACTGTGCTGACGCAGGAGAGGAATCAGTCCCGGGGGATCTCTGGGGACAAGGGGAGCAGCAGAGCTGTGGGATGGAGTGTGGAGCAAAGAGAGAGAGTGCTTGGTCCCCTTCCCCCAGGCCAACGCCCTGTGGCCCAAGGGGTGGCCTTCCCGCCTGGCCTCCTGCAGAGGGGCCTGGCTCACTCCCCGCCACTGCTGTCTGGTTTGAAGGCGCCTTTCCCTTGCAGAAGGGTTGGCACCGGGCTGGCAGAGGGTCTCCTGTGTGCTGCCGTGGGGTTCTCCCCCGGCTGGCAGAGCATGTGTGCGTTCAGCCCACTGGGTGCCGGGCTCGGAGCGGTGCCCTGCTGCGGGCTGTGCCATGCGAGAGTGGTTCTGTGCCAGCGTCCGGGTGCGTGTGGCAAATAGCTCGGCCAGCCTGGCAGCTGCGCCTTTGCCTTCCCTGGCGTGGCTCTCCAGGGCATGCCGAACCTGCCCGAGCGCTCCTGCTCCAGCCCACGGCTCTGCGGCGAGCTCTGGCCCCTGCCGTGGGCTTGCACTAGCTTTTCGGCGTCTGCGGGCAGTGCCAGCTGAGAGCCGCGCCAGCTCTAGCAGCCTCTCGCCTGGCGCGGGAGCAGGGTCTGCTGTGCCTCGTCAGGCTGGGGGAGCTCGGGGGACCCTCTCCTGCAGCCACCCCGGGAAGCCCCGTTCACCCTGGGGGCGGAGGAGCGCGGCAGCCAGGCCTGACCCCCTTGCCGAGTGGGACTCTGGGCGCTTGTCGCGCTGCTGCCCGGCTGTTGGGGCACGTGCTGCCTCTGAGCTCCTTGTGGCTGGCTGCTGCACTTCCCTTGAGATGGCGCCTTTCCCTGCAGCGGGGCTTATCGGCAGCACCAGCCACACGTGGGGAGGTTTCTAGGCTTGCGAATGACTCGTTTCATCACTTCCTCTGTCCCGGCCGGCCGGGCGCTGGGCACCTCTGCGCGGGGAGGCCAGTTCCCTGGGCAGAGATACTCTTGCCCGGTGTCAGCCGCACGTTGAACCTCTCTGGAGAGGGGAGGGTCCTGGCGGGGAGCGGGGCTGGGTTGTGCCCTAAGTGTCGGTCTGGGAGGGGGTGACTCCGGGGTGGTCCCAGGGCACGTGGGTCCCTGCGTAGCCAGTTGCTTTCCCCAGGGCGGTACCAGGCAGATCAGCCAGTCCCCTGGCCGTGCCGGGCCCTCGCCTGCGTGGCGGGCGGGCGGGCGGGCGCTCGAGGTGCGTGCCGCTGGCCGAGTGCTCCGGGGCCCTGTGCGCGAGGCGGCGGTGGGTTTGGGCAGAGGTTGAAATCCCGGGGGGCCGCCTCCCCCCAGCAAGCGCCGGATCTGCCTCTGCCTCTGAGTCGCTCCCTGCCCTGGCGTCTCGGTGGCAGCGTGTCCACTTTAAGAGGGTTCATCTGCAATGCAGCTGTGAGCGGGGAGCTGTGTAAATCAAGGCGAGTCCAGCGCCTGCGGTTGTGTGGGGCCTCGCGGCAGAGGAGCCTGTTCTGCACGAGGGGAGGGGCGGGGACGCCACAATGCAGCTAGGAGACGCCGCCTGGAGTGCAGCTCTGCGCCAGCTGCTCGGGGCTGGGAAAGGCACAATGGGCAGCAGGCGTGGGACTAGGAAACCAGCCGGTGTTTGCTCGCGCTGTCCATCCCCTCCCTCTTTGCACACAGGATGTCCTGTTGCGGCAGAGGGCTGGGGAGCTCCCGAGTCAGAGCTCTGCATCGGCTCCCCGGCGCTGCACAGGCTGGCTGGGGAGTCGGGCGCTGCTGCCGGGGGGGGCTGCCTGGTGGGGGAGCTCTGGGGCAGGGACTGTCCCCAGCAAGCAGGGGGCTCCTGCGGGCTCCGGGGAACTGGGAGGGGGGTAGGGGGTGTGGGGAGCTCTTGGACCACTGGCCTGGGGCAGTGCCCAGGAGGCCCAGGGTTCCGTTCCCCATTTGCCACACACCGGCCACCGGGACATTGGCAGACCCCAGGGTGCCGAGGGGCTGGTGCCGCGTTCCGAGGCAGACCCTGCCCCCCCAGCTGCAGGCCTGACCTCCCAACAGGAATGTGCCCCGTGCTTTCGGAGTTAGGGGTGTCTCGGCACCCGAATTCTACCACGGGGACCCCTCAGCTCCTGTCTCCAGGGTGGAGGCTCACGTGCCTCTCCTTGCTGCACAGCCCCCTGCCTGCGGGCGAGACCTCCAGTGAGCCTGCCCCCCACGGCTGTGAGCGGTGCGCTGCCCATCCCAGCCCTTGTCAGGCAAAGCATCACCCAGAAACCCTCCAGTCCCCGCCTTGGCTGTGCTAGGCGTCCGTCCTTCAGAGCCCACGGCCGGGTTCCCCGCTCGGCGCTGCCTAGGCTCAGAGCCCGACCCACCGGGAATGGCTCTGGCTTTCCTCCTCCAGCTTGGGCTTAGCTCTTGGCCTCCCATAGCAGGGGAGCAGCAGAAAAAGGTCCCTTCCTCAGTTTTTGCACAACTGGAGGAGGGGAATTTGCATTCCCCTCTGCCTAGATATTGCTAGGACATGCGTTTGACACCTTTGGTGCCCAAAGTCCATGCTAGTCTGGCACGTTGTTCAGTACAGTCGCCAGAGAGGTGCCCTGAACCCCAGCCCACGGAAATCCACACACGCCCATTAAATGCAATGGACCCAAAATAGACTCTCTTCAGTAACGCCTCCCACGGGCATTGCTGGATCTGTCGCAGGGATTGGGGCGGGGGCTGCCCTCAGACTGGGCCTGCCTGTGGCCTGGGAGGGGAGATGTGGGGAACAAGCAAGTGTATCCTTCGGCTCGGTCCACATGAGGTGCAGCCAGGGTAGATGGATTGAAATCAGCGAGGGGGAAATCTGGATTTCAGTTGGAGAGCTTCATCACATTTGGCATTATCATTTTCAGCTATTTTCCCAAGGAGGATTCTGTTTACCTGGTAAACATTGAAGCACGTTGTTTGCAACAAAATAAAGCGTTGACGCTAAAGTTGATGCTGACTTTGCTGGCCAAGGGGCTGCGCTATTTCTACACGTTTATTTAAGCAGTGTTAGAGCTTAGCTTGTATTTATTCAGATTCTTAATTTTATATTATTCTTTTAGAATACAGTGTCTACATTTCATATTTGCAAGACTAAGTTTTTACTTGTGATTTGTGTCACTTTCTTTGGATGGAAATTCAAATTAAATTAATGCACGTTATTTTAATTTGGTTATTAAATAAAACTGCCTTAAAAGTGTTGGCTATATAAAAAAGGTGTTTGTCAGAACGGGTTTTGCACTGGAATGTAACTCTCTTATTACACAAAGGAAGCATTCTCTGTCGCTAACGAATTGAACTGCTTTGTTCCTGTCACGATGTCCTTCAGGAATCGGTAACCAATAATCTTAGCCTTCCCCCCTATGCATAAAGACGAGGTATAAGAGAAAAACTGTCCTGTGCTGCAGCTCCCAGTTGGTTACTTCACTTGGAATGAGTGGTTGACTAAACTGACGTGAAGCAAGTCTTCTCCCTGCGCTCGCAGAAGAGGCTGCTGTTGTCAGTGCGGGCCTGCACGCAGTAAGCGTCGGTGCCGCAGGCTTGACTGGTAACTTCCGCCCGGGCAGTATTCGACTCTCTTTCAAACTTGGCAGCAGACATGTACGACTTTGTATTTTAATCGAATTGAAACGATTTTAAGGCCATACATTTATGAACTCAGGTCATGGATTTCAAATTGGATTTTAAACCGTTTTATTTGTAATAATAAACGTGTATTGAATTGCAATACAAATACTCCGGTTTTTCTGTCTTAGAGGTGATCGATTTTTCACTCCCCTTCCTGCGCCCTTCCCATCCCCTCAGAAGTGTTGCTGGGCAGGGTTTTTCCTCCGCTTTCTGTGCTGAGTAAGCGCCAGCATTGGTAGCGCAGGAGGGCGTGTTTTGCAAAAGGTCGCCCGGTCTCCCTCCTTTTCCCCCGTGAGGCAAAGTCTTCCTCCTCCCGAGCGAGCGTTCATCCTCTTGCAGCTCTGACCATGTGTGAGCCGAGTCCCTTCCCCCTTTGCCGGCCGGCTGTAAGAAGCTATTTTTAGGGGCTGCGTCCTGGGATATTCTGCCCACGTCTGGTTATGGCGCTGAAAATGTCACCGAGGCACAGAGGAGAGGGCTTCGAGCCCCGCGTGTCTGTTGTAAGGACTCTTCCGCCGCCTCCCCGCCCGTGACTCGGGAGGCGAGCACTGGGATGCGGATCCCCCCCGTGCCCAGGCTGCCAGGAGCATCCTGCGTTTCGAGGGGCCTGTGCTGCAGCGTGCCGCATGGCCTCTGGGGCCCTTGTCAGTGCGTGGGGCAGTCAGGACACGGCGCGTGGGCCTGCTCTTCAGGGCGGTCCCCGGCGTGGTGCTTGGCGTCTGGCGCCAGGCGGATCTGGGCAGTCCGGGGGCATTTCAAGGCTGAGGCTGTGCTACCGAGAAGGTGCTTTTGAGGGGGTGTGACGTCGGTAAAAGGCCCCGGGGAGCTTGTGGTCAGCCCCGGGCGTCTGTGGGAGGCTTGCGCGGGGCCTGGAGGCGCTGTGGGACGGCACAGCGCCTCGCAGAACCACGCTCGTGTTAAGTCAGCCCCAAGGAAACGGGCTAAACCTTTCCCCGGCCTAGGGCCGGCGTCCGGGTTTCCGGGGCAGGTACCGAGCCAAAGGCCCGGCTGCTCTTGGCAGCCATGGCTTGTCTGCTGGGATGAGGCAGCTCCTCTCTCCGTGGACGCAAGAGGGGGCCGATTTTCCTTCACCCGTTCCGGGCCGTTCACTGGCCTGGCTGCCTGACCTCTGCCCCATGGTGTCCTCTTGTCCTGCACTGCAGCCTGCCTGGGGAGGGGGCAGGTGGGGCCATCCAAATGGCAGGTGATTTGGGGGTTGAGCCCCTCCCCCGGGGAATGTGATCGGTGCGTACAGGGGTCTGCTTAGTTAAGAGCCGCTCCCCTGCTGCTCAGGGAAATGAGGCAAGATCGGCGGCTTTGAGACTAATTGCTCTGATCCTCCGAGACCTCTCCTGCGAGCGCACGCCTCCCCCTCCGGCGCGCTCCTTCCCTGCTGCAGCGCTGCTGCTCAGCCGGGCTGTGGGTGCTTCGCGCGCTGCTCCAAGGACGTGCCCTGTCAGTGTGACCCCTCCAGCTGCTTCCTTCCCACCCTGCGCCAGGCCTGCCGGCGGGCGCGGCATTGGCTCTGTGCACCAGGGCTCTGCTCCTGGTTCCCGTGAGTCCCACTCCCGCCCTTGTGCGGAGCCGGGTCTCCTCCGCGCACAGCAGCTCCGCTGGAGGAACCCGGGTCTGTGGGCCCTGCGCGGAGACGGCCGGGCTAGCCCTTGCGCGTTGCTCAGGGTGCTTGGAGCGGATTGGGCTGTGGCAGAGCGCCGGTGGCTAGGTTCACTCCAGGCCCTGTGGCAAGGGACAGGTGTCCCCGTGGGAGAGCAGAGAATGGGACCGGGACCTGCTCCTGCAGGGGAGGAAGACCCGGCCCCAGGTGGCTGGAGCCGAGCCGGTGAAGTGGTGGGCCTGTGAGGAAGGGAGGGCCGGGCCCGGTTTGGAACTGGTGTAAGGCGCTGACGGGAGGGACCGCTGAGTTATGCTCATGCCAGGCTGTGTGGAGCTGGCGAGGGGCGAATGCAGACAGCCCCAGCAGGAGGGCGGGGGGGTCCCTGCCTCAGGCGGTCTGGGGCGCAGAGCAGTGGTTCTCAGCCTGGCCACACGGCTCTGCCCCTGGCAAGAGTGGGAGTCACGTCCCCCAGCGTTGGCTCCGTGAAAACGGCTTGCTGCCGAGGCGCCAGAGCCTGGGGTTCAGGCGGGAGCCTGGCTGGAAGCTGGAACCCCACCGTCTGGGGCGGCGTCACTTCGCAATTGCCTTGCTTGCCGTCCCCTCGTGCCGGCACTGTGCTCGCAGCCCCCGAATCCACCCTGGCCCCTGGGGGCTGGAGCCCACCGGGTTGAGCTGAATAGCCCCCGGGAGACCTCTGAGTGTCCCCGGCCACCCGGAGTCTGCCTGAGGAGCGCTGGGGACCCCAGCCAGCGCGCTGTTGGAGGTGTGGCGACCAGGGCGGGGGGAGACCGGCAGGGCATGGCCGCGCAGCCTTTGCCTGTCGGGGATGCTCCTGCGGCTGCTGCCTGGCTCTGGGCATCGGGGGTTAGTTTCTGGATCTCTCGTTGCCTCTCCGTTGTGATTTCCTTCAGTCCCCCCGCCCCCCGAGATCTCTGCTTCAGGTGTCAGAGAACGCAGAGACGCGAGCCCAGATCGCTTCCTGGCAGCGCCTTTCTGCCGCGAGCCCCTCGCTGATGCTTAACGAACACGTTGTCGCCTGCTGCGGTGCTGGGTAGCTGGCCCTGGGAGCCCTGAGCCCGGCAGCAGCGCTCAGGGACATGGGCGAGCTCGCAGGCGGCCCTGGGGGTCAGGGGAGGCGGGTGAACTCACACGATGGTGCGGGACTCCGGCCGCTCCGGGGGGCGGGGGTGTGGCCGTGGGTGAGGCGTTACTGCAGAGGTGCGGGAGGCTACGCAGACGCACCCGCCACGCCGCACAGGCTGAGGAGGAAGTACTCCCGGGGTACTCTGCACAGGCGCTTGCGGGGGCAGCCAAGTCTGCGGCAGATGTACGAAAGGAAGCGCCGGGGCGTGGAGCTGTAGGAACTGACGTGCGGTCCGGGTCCCCACCGGGGAACTTCCACCTGGGGGGGCGCGGGCCTGAGCTGGTAACACATGGCCTTGAGCGCGGCAGCCTTGGCCCCGCGTACCCCAAGGATCCAAGCGGGGGCAGAAACGTGGCGCTCCCTCCCAACCAGGAAGAGGAGTCGAGTCAGGACACGGTTTCGCGCCTGTGGGCCCAGCACCGGGCACACCTGCCCTGCAGGACTCCGGTGGCCTCGCTACGGGACTGTAGGTTTGCTGGCGTGGCCCCGGGGCGCAGACACAGCCCGCAGTGACGTGAAGGCGTTTTCTGTGGGAATCCACCCTCTGACCAGTGGCCAGCAAGCGTGCTGCCCTCGCCCTGCTTACCCCAGGGTGCAGGCCTGCTCCGCTGCAGCCCTGGGGTGGGGGTGGGGTTTCACACCTCCGAGCCCCGTGGTCATGGCAACCTAAATGGTGTAGCATGATCTCTGTGCGCCTGTTGTCGGTGTGTTCGCCTGGGGGTACCACTGTCTGCGGGGGGAAAGGTGTATACCATGGTCTCTGTGCGCCTGTTGCCGGTCTCCTCGCCTGGGGGTACCACTGTCTGCGGGGGGAAAGGTGTAGACTATGATCTCTGTGTGCCTGTTGCCGGTCTGTTCGCCTGGAGGTACCACTGTCTGCGGGGGGAAAGGTGTAGACCATGATCTCTGTGCGCCTGTTGCCGGTCTGTTCGCCTGGAGGTACCACTGTCTGCGGGGGGAAAGGTGTAGACCATGATCTCTGTGTGCCTGTTGCCGGTCTGTTCGCCTGGAGGTACCACTGTCTGCGGGGGGGGAAGGTGTAGACCATGATCTCTGTGTGCCTGTTGCAGGTCTGTTCGCCTGGGGGTACCACTGTCTGCGGGGGGAAAGGTGTAGACCATGATCTCTGTGCGCCTGTTGCCGGTCTCCTCGCCTGGAGGTACCACTGTCTGCGGGGGGAAAGGTGTAGACCATGATCTCTGTGCGCCTGTCTGCGGGGGGAAAGGTGTACTGCAGAAGCATTTCAGATCCCAGCAGGTAGATGTAGAAGTACAAAGCATGTTGCTGGAAAGCACCTTGATCGCAGGATGCTGCCGGAGGAGCGTGGCTGAAAGGGCAGCTCTTCCTTTCCAGCGTGGAGAGGAGAGCGTTTGCATGATTGGGGCTGTCCCTTGTGGATTGCTAATGAAACCCTTCCCAAGCAGCCGTTGAGGGTGTCTGGAACCACGCGTGAAGAGTCCTGTTGTGAGGTCCAGCGCGCCGGGCGGGTATGACCAGTGGGAGGAAGGGGCCGGTACTGGGAGGGAAAGAGCCAAGCAGCGAGGGGTCCCTGGCTCGGGGTTTGGGAGCTCTGGCCAGCGGGCGGATGAGCTGGCAGAGGGGGGTAGCAAAGGGAGGTGAGTGTGTTGGTTCCACGGTTATTTAGGACAGCTGGAAATGCTGAGGAAGGGCAGTGGGGCCTGGCAAAACCGGACAGGCTGGGCGGTGGCAGTCAGCAGTGGAACTGCCGCGGGCTGAGAGTTGAAGATCAGTTTTAGGCCTTGCTGGAGCTCAGTGACTGCGAATTGTGGAGGGCTGTCAGGGCCCCACGTGGGAGGTGCTGAGTGGTCCTGGGATGGGACCGAACTGCACAGGGAAAGCGCCCTGAGCCCGCCGTGCTCTGTGCGGCATGCGCCCTGTCTGGACTGGCTCCCCTGGAGGGCTCTGGAAAGGGTGAAGCGGAGGAGGGGTCTATGGGACGGGGGGTGGCTGGGAGACAGTGCGCACGGGCAGAGATGGTGCAGGGCGCTCGGGTGCCTCATGTTGGCCTGTCCCACGAAGAGCAACATCTTTGGGTAAAGGGTCAGAGGGGTAGCCAGGTTAGTCTGAATCTGCAGAAACAACGAGGAGGCCTGTGGCACCTTAGGGTATGTCTACACTAGCCCCCTAGTTTGAACTAGGGTGGCTAATGTAGGCATTCGAACTTGCAAATGAAGCCCGGGATTTAAATATCCTGCACTGAGGAGTAACGGTAGTCCGAATTAGGAGCTTTAATTCGAACTACCTAGCCCGTGCCGCGTGTAGCCGCGGGCAGGGAGTCCGAACTACTGGGCATTTAAAAATGGTGGCGCCCGGGAACATGCAAATAAAGCCCGGGATATTTTAATCCCGGGCTTCATTTGCAAGTTGGAATGCCTACATTAGCCACCCTAGTTCGAACTAGGGGGCTAGTGTAGACGTACCCTTAGAGACTAACAGTTATTGGAGCACAAGCTTCCGTGGGCAGAGACCCGCTTTGCCAGATGCCTCTGGGGTAGGGATGCACCAGTGCAGTCGAGTAACCGACAAGCACAAACATTTAGGTTACTGGTACAGACCACACGCATCCCCCCCACCTCTTGCCAGTATGTTTTGTAGCAACCCGGCTCAGTCCTGGCTCACGCTGGGTCCGGAACTACCCCTGCTGCGACTGCATTTCACGTGTGTTAGGAGCCAGGCGGGCAGACAGCCTGGTTCAGTCCTGGCTCGCGCTGCGTCCGGACCTACCCCTGCTGCGGCTCTGCATTTCAAGTGTGTTAGGAGCCAGGCGGGCAGACAGCCCGGTTCAGTCCTGGCTCGCGCTGGGTCCGGACCTACCCCTGCTGCGGCTCTGCATTTCAAGTGTGTTAGGAGCCAGGCGGGCAGACAGCCCGGTTCAGTCCTGGCTCGCGCTGGGTCCGGAACTACCCCTGCTGCGGCTCTGCATTTCAAGTGTGTTAGGAGCCAGGCGGGCAGACAGCCCGGTTCAGTCCTGGCTCTCGCCGGGTCTGGGAGCTCAGACCCCTCTCCCCCGACAGGGGCTGCCCAGGGACTATTGACTAGTCGAGTAACCGATAAGAATTCATGAGGTTGATCGACTATTCAATTCACCGATATGTCACATCCCTACTGTGGGGAGACCCAATGCATCGGCTCTTCTGCCCAGCGAACCTGTTGTCTCTGGTGGAAGCCGATTCCCTGGGTCAGGCAGGACGAGAAGCTTCTGGGGAAGTGAAGCTGGCCTCTGCAGTGATGCAGGCAGATGTGGCAGGGGCTCTCCCCCTCTCCTCTTGGGTCACCGCCTGTGGGCCAGGAAGAAATCCCGTTTCCTCTCTGCCCCATCTTTTCCCCTTTGCTTCAAACATCAGGCTCTGGCTGCTGTCAGAGGCAGGATCACAGACCGAGTGGGCCCGGCGTTGGGCGCTTTGCTAACTTTTGTACCTGCGGACGAGATGTTGTTTGTCATCACTTTGCTTTGAGCTTCCTTTATTTCACCGCCAGCCGTCTGCCGGGGTCCCTGGCCCCATCGGGCTAATGCACACGTGCAGGGTTACGTGCACTTCCTGACCCTTGCTCTTTGGGCTCCCGGCTGCGAGGAATCTCTGCACAGGGAGACTCCTTTCTTGTAATCGAAGGAACATTCCCTCCTGCACTGAAGCTTGAAACTTGAGATGAGCAGGGCACGGAAGGGTCAGTTTGCTCTGGTAATTAGAGTAACCGGCAAGGAAGGTCCCTGGATTACGCCCCACTCTGCTCAAGTGTTGTGTTTGGAGTTGGGTGGTTTGCCTTGAGGCCAAGCGAGCCAGGGCGCGTCAGCAGGCATCTGTGGGGAGTGTGACAATTATTAGCCAAGTTTCAAACGCGGACTCTGGTTATGTGGGAGCCAGAGAGCGCCCCGCTGGTTTGCTCCTTGGCAGGGCTGGAACCCCGGTTAGCTGGAAACTGTGCCGAGGTGCCTTGGGACGTTTGTAGGAAGCCGCTGTGCTGTGTGTATGGTCCCTCGGGGTGACTTGGTGGCAAGAACCCGGAGTTCTAATTGCCGTGTCAGTCTGCCCGGCCTGGGAAGGCGCCGTGTCCTGCGAGGAAGCGGCGTGAAGCCGTGGTCCCAGGTACCTGGCTGTACAGCAGCTGGATGTGAGAAGTGGATCGCAGTCATGACGGTGCAGGTTTGAGCAGTCCTCTAACTAGCGTGCACTGTGCTGACTGCGCACCCTGGCCTGTGTTCAGCCGTCGGCCGAGGACTCCAGTGAGCGTGAGCGTCTGGCGGAAGCATTGAAAGCGCGCTGCACGGCTCTCGGGGCTAAAATCCGACCTGGGCTCCACAGCCCTTTCCGCGGGGAAGCCCACCCGGCCCCCGTGCCGCTGCAGCCTCCGTGGGACTCCTGGAGCGTCCGGAGAATCTGGGGAGCCAGCCCACTGCATGCCCTAAGTGCTGACTTCAACCATCCGCTGGGGCGACCGCGGAGAGCCGGCCGGCTGCCCTGGCTGGACGCTGGTTCAGGGCCAGGTTCCCAGCTCGGGGCTCCCCTAGGCTGCGAGCTGGGCCGGTGTGTTTGAAAATGGCTTTCTCCTCTGACTTGCCTGCCAGCCCTTCAGTCCAAGACTCTGTGCTCGGCTCTCGGCAGCAAGCCTCTTGGAAGCCAGGGACGTGTCTTAGCGGGCAGGCCACGGCGGAGGTGGGGCTCAAACAGCCTGGGTGGTGTCCTAGTTAAGCCCAGGCAGTTATTAGTATTAATTGCTGACCCGAGAGCTTAAATGCTGCGTCTTTCATAAGCCGTTCAGTGACACTGACGCGCTGTGGACCCCCTTCCCCCCGTGCAAGTAACGCTTTCCCTGCCGTTCAGTGACACTGACGCGCTGTGGACCCCCCTCCCCCGTGCAAGTAACGCTTTCCCTGCCGTTCAGTGACACTGACGCGCTGTGGACCCCCCTCCCCCGTGCAAGTAACCCTGCCGTTCAGTGACACTGACGCGCTGTGGACCCCCTCCCCGTGCAAGTAACGCTTTCCTGCCGTTCAGTGACACTGACGCGCTGTGGACCCCCTCCCCGTGCAAGTAACGCTTTCCTGCCGATCAGTGACACTGACGCGCTGTGGACCCCTCCCCGTGCAAGTAACGCTTTCCCTGCCGTTCAGTGACACTGACGCGCTGTGGAGCCCCCTCCCCGTGCAAGTAACGCTTTCCCTGCCGTTCAGTGACACTGACGCGCTGTGGACCCCCTCCCTCCGTGCAAGTAACGCTTTCCCTGCCGTTCAGTGACACTGACGCGCTGTGGACCCCCTCCCCGTGCAAGTAACGCTTTCCCTGCCGTTCAGTGACACTGACGCGCTGTGGACCCCCTCCCCGTGCAAGTAACGCTTTCCTGCCGTTCAGTGACACTGACGCGCTGGACCCCTCCCCGTGCAAGTAACGCTTTCCTGCCGTTCAGTGACACTGACACGCTGTGGACCCCCTCCCCGTGCAAGTAACGCTTTCCCTGCCGTTCAGTGACACTGACGCGCTGTGGACCCCCTCCCCGTGCAAGTAACGCTTTCCTGCCGTTCAGTGACACTGACGCGCTGTGGACCCCCTTCCCCCCGTGCAAGTAACGCTTTCCCTGCCGTTCAGTGACACTGACGCGCTGTGGACGCCCCCCTCCCCGTGCAAGTAACGCTTTCCCTGCCGTTCAGTGACACTGACGCGCTGTGGACCCCCCTCTCCCCGTGCAAGTAACGCTTTCCGTTCAGTGACACTGACGCGCTGTGGACGCCCCCCTCCCCGTGCAAGTAACGCTTTCCCTGCCGTTCAGTGACACTGACGCTCTGTGGACCCCCCTCTCCCCGTGCAAGTAACGCTTTCCCTGCCGTTCAGTGACACTGATGCGCTGTGGACCCCCTTCCCCCCGTGCAAGTAACGCTTTCCCTGCCGTTCAGTGTCACTGACGCACTGTGGAGCCCCCCCTCCCCGTGCAAGTAACGCTTTCCCTGCCGTTCAGTGACACTGAGGCACTGTGGAGCCCCCCCTCCCCGTGCAAGTAACGCTTTCCCTGCCGTTCAATGACACTGACGCGCTGTGGACCCCCCTCCCCGTGCAAGTAACGCTTTCCCTGCCGTTCAGTGACACTGACGCACTGTGGAGCCCCCCCCGTGCAAGTAACGCTTTCCCTGCCGTTCAATGACACTGACGCGCTGTGGACCCCCTCCCGTGCAAGTAACGCTTTCCCTGCCGTTCAGTGACACTGACGCACTGTGGAGCCCCCCCTCCCCGTGCAAGTAACGCTTTCCCTGCCGATCAGTGACACTGACGCACTGTGGAGCCCCTGTGCAAGTAACGCTTTCCCTGCCGTTCAGTGACACTGACGCACTGTGGAGCCCCCCCTGCCCCCCACACACACTTTCCTTGCCTTTCAGATCTGTCCCCTTCCTTCCTTTCTTCTGCCTTGCTACTGAGGGCATGGCACGGGCGCCTGCACACCACCCTCGGCCGGGTGCCTGAGCACCCCTTGGGAATGGCAAGTGGGAGACGGCGCTGCAGCTGGAGTCACAGAGACATTGTGGGGCTCCGCCTGCCCGCTCTGATCCCTGCTAGTCTCCCTGGCCGGGGAAAAGCCCCTTTTGAGCTGGGTGCTAATGGCTCTGCAGCGACACGCTTTGCCAGTGGACCCTGGCTGGCTGGCAGCCGTGCCGTGCGAGGCACGACACGCGTGAGCGCCCTTCCCGCAGCCGTGCCGTGCCGCTGGGCTCCCCACAGTGGAAGCTAGAGAGCAGGTCTGACTCAGCAAGGCAGCTGTGCTACGAAGGTGCTTTCGTTCCCCGACGGCTCCTCTGACTCAGTGCGCATTCGTGTGTCGCTGCCATCGCAGGGCCGGGGGCTAGTGCAGGGGTGGCGGGGCACGCGTCGATGGATGAAAAGTTGTGCCGGGGGAAGGAGGGTTGCCAACCTGTGCTGTACTATGCGTCTTAACATGTTGGCACAGTCGAGTGGTGCCGCTGATAGCCCCGCATGGGGGCTGATACGCCATGGGGCGTCTGGGGGGCACCATCCTCCTTTCCCCGTCTCGCCCCCTTCTCTGCACCGTGCCCTTACAGCTTCCCCAGTCTCCCCGGAGCGCTCTAGCCAGCGCAGCTGCCTGTGCCCCCGGCGGGCCTGGAATCGCTGCTGCTTGAAGGGAGTCGCAGTCGAGGAGGGCGGTGGGACGGGTCCTGCTTTGGGCGGGGGCTGGGCTCGACGCCCGAGGTCTCTGCCCGCCCGAATCTTTAGGGAGCTGCGTGTTTGCCGTGCTCCTCTCTCGGGTGCTGTGCTGCTGGGTCCCACTTGCCCCACGCCTGGGGTCCCTCCCTCTGTGCCCTGAGCCGGGTGCTGCGCGGTGAGGAGGGTGGCGAAGGGAGCAGCCCCGAGGTCCAGAGGAAGCCCGGGGGATGCTGGCCGAGGAGCGAGTGCTCCGAGCTCTGTTGGCTCTGGCCTCTGGGGGCGCAGGGAGGGAATATCACTTCCCCTGCCCCCAAAGGCAGCCCCGCGCTTCCCTTCCCTGGAGAAGCTCTTTGCCGCTGCTCGGTGCGATAGGGCAGGAGGCGTCTGCCTCTCTCCTACTGCCAGGGCGGGGCAGGGGTGGGACCTGCCCCAGTGCAGACCGGAGGGGTCAGAGGCCCGGGACATGAGCTCTGGCAGATGGGGCCTGCGGGCTCAGGAGGCGATTCTGGGCCCTGCTGGCTTCCCAGCCTGCTGCAGCGTTTGTAGGGACGTGGTGCTGCTGGCTGGGGTTTGCAGGGCCTGTCCGCGTCCGTGGCCCGGCCTGTCCACCTGGTCAGAGCAGACGCCTGGCGCCTGGGTCTGGGCACGGGGCCAGGGAAGAGCTGACTGGCCCCGGCACTGAAACGTTAAAACATGGCTCGGCTGTTCCTGCCACGGTGGCTCCCACGCGAGCTGAGCAGCTAAGGGCCCCTCCAGCTCGGACTCTGCTATTTCCACAGCAGCCCGTCGGATGACGTGGGGCTTACACGAGACTCGGGCGCCCGGCTCAGCCCTGCGCTGCCACGGGGCTGGCCGTGGCTTTTACCGTTCCAGACTGGCACGGCCGCCCCGAGACTACGAGCAGTGCTGCTTAGGGTGGGAAAAGCAGTGCGGCTGGCCGGGCTGGCCGTGGAAAATGGTGCTAGGAGCACAGTGTTCCGGTCTGACCCCTCGGGCCTGACACGTGTGGGTTCTAGGACGCTGCTCCAGGCTTTCCTGAGGTGACAGGCCGGGTCTGGGCGCGGTGTGACGTGCCTGGCTCCCCGACCACCGAGTGCCCCGCTGGCTCGACGGGGGAGCAGTCAGGCTTGTACGGTGTGTGTAGCCCAGGTTTCTTTCCAGCCCTCTGTTCGTGGGGTGCCCCTGCCAGGACCAGGGCTTGAGTGGAGCCGGCCTTCAACCGGTGTCACTTGGGCCTCCCCCCAGCGGTGTGCTGTGTCGCTGCGCTGCCTCGCTCGCCTGGGAATAGCGCCCCTCGGCTGCCCCTCTGCCCGGTGTGAGGAGCAGGGGGCCTGGCCGCCAGGAGAGAGTCACCCCTGAACGTCCGCGCGGGGCTGGCTGCGCTCAAGGCAGAGCTCTGTGTTTACGGGCGGCTCCCGTGTGGGGCCGGGCCTTGGGGCGGGTCCCTGTTCTGTGTGTGAAGCTGCCCTGCTGGGGCGGGAGGTATTTGCACACGGAGAGGCGCAGCTTCCTGAGCAGAAAGCGCGGCTGTGGCATGAACGCGGCTGAGGTTTGACGCCTCCCCTTTGCGGGAGGAAAGTAGAAGCTGATGGACACCCGAAGTGTGCAGCCAAGGGGGCTGCTGGGCTCAGCCGCTCTGAGCCGCCCCGGGCCGGGCTCTGGCAGACGACGCTGTGCACCCGGGAGCCGCCGGGCAGCGAGCGCAGAGCAGGAAGTGGCCTGCTGGAGGAGAAGGAAGTGGCTGGCTGCCGAACAGGAAGTGAGCCCCGTGGCGGTACGGGTGCCAGGACACGCGTGTGCGGAGGAGAACGCTCCGCTCCCACGTGCGGCGAGCTGGGCCCCGATGCCAGGCCAGGAGGGTGGTTTTGTCCTGCCTGGCGGGCTGGGCGTGGTGCAGGACCTGCCTGCGATCCCACTCGAACACTAATAGCCACACGAGCCAGCAGACGCCCCCGCCCCTGCCGTCAAATGCTTTAAGGCCAGGAGCCGGGGAGCCCAGAGTCTCCCCCGCACGCCCGGCCCCAGCCCCCTCTCTGGGCGAGGTTGGGGGGGCGGTCCCCGCGCGGACGTGTGCAGGCGGGGCCTAAGGGGGCGCTGGCGCGCTTTCAGGTGGGCACCCAACGTTGTTTCTAACCCTTTCCCTGCAGCTTGAAATGAGGCACAAAACCCAAACGCCGGTTGCGGCTTCCTTCACCCCCGGCGGGCGGCGTGCGTCTGAGGCCTGGTTCTCGCTCTAGAGACGCCGGACCCTGCGGGCTGTTTGAGCACGCCGTGCTGACAGGAGTCTGGGCCCCACAGCGTCAGAGTGGCTTCCCCAGTAAAAGGGTGCTTCTGGGCCTCAGTTTCCCCTGCTGTGAACTGGCCTCTGCCACTGGGGTGTGGGGGTTAAGTTAAGCCCTGTGCGGGGTGTCCTTGGAGGGGCTGGCCGTTCAGTGGGGTAGGACGCACTCTTCCCCCTCCAGCTGGCAGAAAGCCCTCGGGTTTTCCAGCATGCCGGGTGCCATGGGAGCCCTTTGCAAACCCTCCCCAAAGGCCGGCCAGCCGGAAAATGAAATGACTTTGCCCGGATGACGGAAAGACGCTGCTGTTCTGCATGTGACTCCCGAGGGCCTGTCTACGCGCCGCCTGAGCTAGTTTCAGTCCGTCTCGCTGGGGTCCGGCGCGGCGGCAGGCCCGGCGAGCAGCGAGCCGACCTTCCGGAGGGGCTCTCCCAGCGCGCGGCCGGGCTGTCTGCGCCCTGGCCTGGAGCTCGGGGCTGCTTGCGCCTGTTCTCCGTGTGTATCAGCCTTGCTCGCCCCGGTCCCCCCTCCGGGCAGTGTAGGGAGTGAGGCTGTGGCGACGCTGCGTGCCCGGAGACGCCCCGGTGGCTGTGGACCCTGGCTGGCGGGAGCTGCAGTGCGGGGATCCCCTCTGGCCATGCCATCCGCCGGGATCCAGAGGGGAGCCAGTCGGCCAGACGGTTACTGGCCTGCTCAGTGGTGCTGACCGGAGCCGCCAGGGTCCCCTTCCGACCGGGCGAGGAGTTTCCCCGTGAGCCTGACCCGCCCGCACCGGAAGGGGCTGGTGTGGCCTGCGCTCTTGGTTCTAGGCCTGCTGCTGCCGGCTCTGGGGCCATTAGCCAGCGGGAGACGTAAGCAAAGAGATAAACACGTTAATCTCTCCAGGCCTTCCCCCTCATCTGCTGCCGCTTCTCTCCCCGGGCACCCTGGCACCAAGTCCTTCAACGTCGGCCCAGCAAAGCTGCCGGAGCCTGGTCTGTGAGATTTGTGGTGTTTGAGGGGAAATGTTTGCCCGTTTGTGCTGTCCTCCACGCGGGCAGGAGAGCAGCCGTTCCCCACGCGTTTGGCAGGGCGCAGCCTGAGGGGACCCCCCATTGCTCTAACCCCCTTTTCCAGGGAATCCTGCACAGCTTCCTGGGGCTGGAGCAGCGCCCTTTGCAAGGGGACGGAGGACGCTGGCCCCTTCCACTGGCTGTAACTGGCCTCTGAGATTCCACCCGATCAAAGCTGTGAGTTTCCTTCCGCTCCCGCTGCACCAGCTGCTTTCCTGGGAGGATCGGGCCTCCGCCCTTCACTGGCCATTGGGGATCGTTGTCCAGAGCCGGGTTCTGGCTGTCTCCTTGCCCCCCCCACGCCTGACCGCATGCCCAGGAGGGGTTCCTTGCGCCCTTGGTGCAGGGTTACACTGCGTGGGTTTGGGGAAGAAGCTTGTGCCTCTGGGTGCAGGGAGAGGCGTGAGGTGGTGTATTGGAGTGGGGTTTGTTCTGGGGGGGGGCGAGGGGAGGCCTGCAAGACAGGAGATGGTTCTACCCCCTGGGGATGTTCGCCTGTAGCCGTTTGAAGGGGCAGAGGCCACGGGGCGGGGCGCCCGTGGGGGCCTGTAGGAGCCGCGGGGCGGGGCGCCCGTGGAGGCCTGTAGGAGCCGCGGGGCGGGTGCCCGTGGGGGCCTATAGGAGCCGCGAGGCGGGTGCCCGTGGGGGTCTGTAGGAGCCGCAGGGCGGGTAACCGTGGGGGCCTGTAGGAGCCGCGGGCCGGGGCGCCCGTGGGGGCCTGTAGGAGCCATGGGGAGGAGCGGGGCGCCCGTGGGGGCCTGTAGGAGCCGCGGGCCGGGGCGCCCGTGGGGGCCTGTAGGAGCCGCGGGCCGGGGCGCCCGTGGGGGCCTGTAGGAGCCGCGGGGAGGAGCGGGGTGCCCGTGGGGGTCTGTAGGAGCCGCGGGGCGGGGGGCCTGTAGGAGCGCCCCTTTTAGAAAGCGCACGGCCCTCGATACTCGGCCCAAGCGCTGCGGCTGGCAGCGGGGCCCTGTGCGGGGCGGCTGCAGGGCTGTAACATGCTGCAGTTGATCAGGGACCGGCTCGGGAGCTGCCTGCCCTGTGGATTGTCACAGGTGCCCCGGCAGCCGCGGTCGTGTCCCTGCTCCCCTGGCACGGACTCGCGGTGCGCTGGGATGTTCGTGGCCTGAGCTGCCGGAGCCGGGCGGGGGCCGGGGGGGCGTGTTCCACCTGCAGCTTTGGAGTGGTGCCTGTCAGAGCAGGAAGCAGCCCCGGGCCGAGATGTGTCCGTGTGGCTGATGCCGAGCGCCCTGGGGCATGAGTGTAGCGGGGCAGGGCCTGTCCCTCTGGCGTGAGATTAGCTGTGCGTGGACAGCCGCCCGGTACGCGCAGCTTCCTCCCGGTGACTGTTTTGCTGTGATGCGCTGAAATAAAAACGTTACTGGGGAGGGCCTGGCCCGCAGTCTGGTCTGGGCCTCGTGGGGGGGCTTGCTCTGAGTTTGAGTTGTAACCTGCGCCTGCATAAGCAGCCTTTGGCTCAGCACCTGCTGTCGCCGAGCGTCTTACTCCGGCGCGGGCGCGGCTGAGGGCACTGGCCAGCGAGTGGACGTCGGGCAGCGTGGGTGTGGTGCGAAGGGGGGGGCCAGATCAGAGTGCGGGTTTGTCTGCATGGGGGTGGTGGGAGGGGCCAAACGGGGCAGGGACGCCGGCGGCAGGCTGGTCCCAGAGCTCTCCCTGTTCTTCCGGGGGACTTGCAAGTGAGCTGACGAGGATCTGATTTCGGGGCGGATTTAAAGTGTCCTGCTGTGTCCTTCTGGCCAGCTCCCTGGCAAGCTCTCCGCAAGGAGCAGAGCCCCATCCTGCCCCCCGAGCGCGCCGTGGGAGCACGAGGGCAGGAGCCAGGGCCAGGTTGAGCAGGGGTTACGGGTGTTTTCATCTGGCAACGCCACCTGCCACCCCATTCCCGTGGCGCAGTGGCCTGGCTCCTGGTGGCCACTGCAGGGGTGACGGCAGGGAAGGGGTGTTCGGTCTGAACTTCTGATACCAGAAATGTTGGGCCGGGGGGAAGGGGAGGAATCTCGACCTTAGTTTGAGCTCTCAGCTTCTCCCTTGCAGGTGTGTCCCCGCTTCCTTGGCCGTGTTGCCCTCTTGCTGTTATCCCAGGACACATCCCGTGGAACTTGGCACCGCCCCGCATGGCACAGAGCGTGTCCTGTGGAATTTGGCACCGCCCAGTGCAGTGCAGATGGTGTCCCGTGGAATTCGGCACCACCCTGCATGGCACAGAGCGTGTCCTGTGGAATTTGGCACCGCCCAGTGCAGTGCAGAGGGTGTCCCGTGGAACTGGGCACCACCCAGTGCAGTGCAGACGGTGTCCCGTGGAATTCGGCACCACCCCGCCTGGCACAGAGCATGTCCCATGGAACTGGGCACCGCCCCGCCTGGCACAGAGCGTGTCCCATGGAACTGGGCACCGTCCCGCCTGGCACAGAGCGTGTCCCATGGAACTGGGCACCGCCCCGCCTGGCACAGAGCGTGTCCCATGGAACTGGGCACCGCCCGCCTGGCACAGAGCGTGTCCCATGGAACTGGGCACCGCCCCGCCTGGCACAGAGCGTGTCCCATGGAACTGGGCACCGCCCCGCCTGGCACAGAGCGTGTCCCACGGAACTGGGCACCGCCCCGCGTGGCACAGAGCGTGTCCCATGGAACTGGGCACCGCCCCGCGTGGCACAGAGCGTGTCCCATGGAACTGGGCACCGCCCCGCGTGGCACAGAGCGTGTCCCACGGAACTGGGCACCGCCCCGCGTGGCACAGTGCGTGTCCCACGGAACTGGGCACTGCCCCGCGTGGCACAGAGGGTTCTGAATGGAGGGTGCTGGTCATTGTGGAGTTTAGTTCATTCAAACCTCCAGTCTTGACTTACACGAGGGTGCGGCAGGGGCTGCAGGGCCTTGGAGGTTACTTGTGGAAACGGGGAGCCGAGTGCCTGCAGGGGAAGCTGGGCCTGGTTGTTCCTGGGTCCCTGAGATGGCTTCTCAGGGTCAGAGCTGGTGGTTTCGTTTTTAGGCTGCTTCTGCTTTTGAGGCTTTTGATGGCCTCCCTGTCCCCTCCTGCCTGAACTTCTGCCCTGAAGCCGGGTCTTGGGTGGCTCACACGGCTGCCTTGGTGGTGGGGCGTGGGGAACGGGGCTGTGACTGAGGCCTGTCACGCTTCACCTCCCCTCTTCAGCTGCTTCCCTGCAGTGCCCGGCCCTGGTGGCCCGGCCCCGGGAAGAGCTTTCGGAAGCTGCGGCAGGGGCTTGGGTCCGACCCCGGTGGCCTGCTGGCTGCTGTGATGCACTTGTCGGGGTGGGGCTGCGGGGTCCGACGGGAGCTGTGCTGGCTGGGAGGGCCGCAGGCCGGGCTGGGGTGCCGGCTGAATGGCAGCGCACTTCTCTAGGCCGGCAGGGACTCCGAGGCGAGAGTGTCCCCTTCGGATGCTGCATCTCTGTCCCAGCGGGGCCTCGGCCGTCAGCCCTTGGGCACGGGCAGCTGTCGGGTCGCTGCTAGCCACGGAGGTTCCTGCTCGCCACCGTCTGGTGTCATGCCCTGGAGTGTCCTCGCCTTCCCCAGGGTTGGTGCCAGCTGCAGTCTCTCCTTACCCCTTTCACAGCCCGGGTTCCTGTGGCTGCCCTCCTTCCCCCATGCCTTGGCTTTCCCATCTCTCCTTCTCCTCTGCCCGGCTTCCCCTCTCGGACACTGGTCTCCTTCCCCTCTCGCCTACAGGGGCCTGCAGGCATGTGCTTCGTCGGGGCACGCGCCAGCTTAGTATTTCCAGCGTCTCTGGGGGCGCGTTCTGGGCGCCCTCTTGCTGAGTCTGGAGATTGTGTGCCCGGAGGAATCACAGACACTAGGACGGGAAGGGACCTCGAGGTCATCGAGTCCAGTCCCCTGCCCTCACACCAGGACCAAGCATCGTCTCTAGACCATCCCTGACCGGTCTCTGTCCAACCTGCTCTTAAATATCTCCAGGGATGGAGATTCCACAACCTCCCCAGGCAATTTATTCCAGTGTTTAACCACCCTGACAGGCAGGAAGTTTTTCCTACTGTCCAACCTAAACCTCCCTTGCTGCAGTTTCAGCCCCTTGCCGCTTGTCCTGTCCGTTGAGGCCAAGGAGAACAATTTTTCCCCCTCCTCCCTGTGACACCCTTTTAAATACTTGAAAATCGCTGTCATGTCCCCTCTTGGACTTCTCCTTTCCAGACTAAACAAGCCCAATTCCTTCAGCCTTGCCTCCTAGCTCATGTTCTCTAGGCCTTTCATCATTCTTGTTGCTCTTCTCTGGATCTTCTCCAATTTCTCCACATCTTTCTTGAAATGTGGTGCCCAGAACTGGACACAATACTCCAACTGAGGCCCAGTCAGCGCAGAGCAGAGCGGAAGAACGACTCCTCATGTCTTGCTCACAACACGCCTGTGAGTGCCTCCCACAATCAGGTTTGCTTGTTTTGCAGCAGCGTCACCCTGTTGGCTCCTATTTAGCTTGTGGGCTGCTCTGACCCCTCCGTCCCTTTCCGCAGGGCTCCTGCCTAGGCAGTGTGCTGACGGCTTGCGGGATTGCTGTTCCTGGAGCATGAAAGCCCTGCGCCTGCCGTTTCGTTTCCACTTCCGGGCCCCTGGCACCTGGTTGAGCTGCAGACCAGCGCCTCGTGCAGGGGCGCAGAGCAGGGACCTCCCCAGTCCCTGGGGTGCCGGGGCTGGAGCCCGCTGCTGCGTTCACCCCACTTCCTTCCTCTGGGCTCCCCGGAAAAGGCTCCCTGTGGGAGCCACCCTCAGCAGAAGACTCAGCCCTTTCAGGAACAGAAACAATAACCTTGTGCCCCCCCTCCCGGCCAGGACCCCCCATTGGAGAGCGGCTGGTCTCCCTGTGAAATAGCATTGCCTGGGGTACAAGCGCGCACAAGGGCAGCTGTCACGGGCGGGCGGTGGAGGGGAGTCCGTGGCGTCCGGCGGAGCAGGGCGGGGCGGGGGGAGCAAGAGGCGGGGGCAGTAGGAGTAGCGCTGAAGTCTGCGTTGTGTGTCGCTGCTGGGCCGTTGGGAATCACGCAGGCCGCGCTTTTCTCGCCGGCCTGGCATGAGGTCGGGGCGCAGGGCAGCCTCTGGCTCTAGGCCACAGGGATGCAGCGAGGTCTCTCAGGAGTTGAAACTGCCCTGGCCTAAGGCCTTGGCGGTGCAGGTGAGTCCCTGGCTACAAAATCTACCGGCTGCTAACGAGTCCGCTCTGAAAGCAGCTCCCGTTACCTTAGCAGCCGGCACAGCATGCTGTCTGCTGGCCTGAAGGGACATTACTGCCCGGTTTGCTTCCTCTCCCATCCCCGTTCACTGCATGGCGCCAGGGGAAGGTGCCTGTCTCGTGCAGGAGAGCTGGGGCTCTGCCGGGCAGCGCGGGCAGCGCCAGGGGGGAGGTGCCCGTCTCGTGCAGGAGAGCTGGGGCCCTGCCGGGCAGCGTGGGCAGCGCCAGGGGGGAGGTGCCCGTCTCGTGCAGGAGAGCTGGGGCCCTGCCGGGCAGCGCCAGGGGGGAGGTGCCCGTCTCGTGCAGGAGAGCTGGGGCCCTGCCGGGCAGCGCGGGCAGCGCCAGGGGGGAGGTGCCCGTCTCGTGCAGGAGAGCTGGGGCCCTGCCGGGCAGCGCGGGCAGCGCCAGGGGGGAGGTGCCCGTCTCGTGCAGGAGAGCTGGGGCCCTGCCGCGTAGCGCGGGCAGCGCCAGGGGGGAGGTGCCCGTCTCGTGCAGGAGAGCTGGGGCCCTGCCGGGCAGCGCCAGGGGGGAGGTGCCCGTCTCGTGCAGGAGAGCTGGGGCCCTGCCGGGCAGCGCCAGGGGGGAGGTGCCCGTCTTGTGCAGGAGACCTGGGGCCCTGCTGGGCAGTGCGGGTGGTTCCAGGAGGAGCGAGACGCTGGTACTGCGCGAGCTGGACGATTTCCTTGGGCCTTCAGCCTTGAGTCCCCAGATGGGTCCCCAGCCTGCGCTTTGCAGTGACAACGCTGCTGGGCTGGCGTGGACGTGGCCCCCGACGGCAAACCTTCGCTCATCCGGGAGATGGTCTTGGACCCTGTGAGTGACGTGCGTGTTGCCGGCCCGAGTCCCGGCGTGCCCAGCACTGCGTGGGCCCTCGCCAGCGTGGCCTTGGTTCTGTCGAGGGCGGAGCGCTGTCCCGTTGCCGTGACACGGCCCCACAAGCGATCTGACGGCTGGGCGCGAGCGGCGCCGGCAGGGGAGGTGGCCGCCTGGGTTCTGTTCCTGACTGTGACCTCGGGCAAACCCGTTGTGCCGCGTTCCCGTGCCGCCATGCCAGGGCACTGTGGCGCCCGGTGGAGCTGTTCACAAGGCCGGCACTGCAGTGGTGCGGGCATCTCTCCGTAGTCACGGTTGCAGGGGACGCCTGTGGAAGGTCGTCCTTTCGATGGTTGAGTGCTCCGGGTGCTGCGTTGGATTCCTTGCTGAGACCTTAGGGAGGGCAGGCCAGATGAGTGCCCGGGCCCTGGTGAGCTGAGCAGACGAATTCCTCCGCCCCAGGTCCGTGCGTTGCTTTGTTTGTTGTTTGCTGTGGGGGTTGTGGGCTTGACAGCTGGTGTGTGAAAATCTGCGAAGTTTGATCCGTGGGGAGCATGGACGATTGTTGAGGCAGGTGTTTGGACACCCGGCTGCCTTTCGTCACTGCTAAAGCTGGGAGGAGTGTAGCGTCCGCATGTCTCTCAAACTCCTGTCCCTGGATGTGGGGGTCCCGCGAAGGCCGGTGTGTCGGGTGTGATGCGTGCGTGGCACCCGGAGCCCGAGGCCGGTCTCTGGGACTACCTTGGGCTTGTGTGTCGTCCTTGCGGGGGTGGTTCCGGCTAGGGCTGGGAGGGAGGGCAGGGGAAGAGGAGAATCGGCTGGAGGAGAGGCCGGGAGCGTCTCTGGACCCGTACAGTGAGGGTCTTTGCTACCCCTGAGCCCTGGGGAGGCCGCAACTCTTCCTGGAGGCGTCCGGGGGCGGGTTCTGGGGCGCTCTGCCTCTTCCAGCAGGCGGCCGCTCCCTTTGCACCGACACCCGGCAGAGCTCGTGCCACACGCCCGCCCAGAGAGAGGGCCGGTCTCCGAAGCCAGCGAGCTCAGGCCGGCATGTCACCCCGGCAGAGACGCGGGCCCGCAGTGCGCCACCGTGCGGTACCTCTCTGGGGAAACCCAACCAGCAGGGGGGTCGCCCACGGCCCGGGGGAGAGCTCCGCCTAGCTGTGCTCAGCCTCCTGCTGAGCCGTCTCTGTCCCGGGGGCTAAGCAAGGGTCCGCGTGCCGGCTCACGCCCTGTCTCCTTCTCTCTGCAGATCATCAGAAACTGGAACGCGAGGCCCGAATCTGCCGACTCTTGAAACACCCCAATATCGGTAAGTTCTGCCGCGGGGGTGGGGCCAGTGCTGGCCATGGCGGGTGACGGTCACTGCTCATCCGCCCCGTGCTGGCCTCCGCTGCCAGTGAAGTTACTCCTTCCCGCAGGCCCTCTGTGCAGTGCCGTCCTGGTCCCTGCTCTAAATGTTCCCATCGGTGTGCGGAATAAATGTATGTGCACGGAGGCGTGTGCAGATGTGCACCACCACTAGCAACAAACCTAGCCGTGGGCGCTCCGCTAATCAGCCGGCAGCATTTGAATCTCTCCCGCGCGGCCGCACAAGGGGGCGCTGGCGGGGCCAGAGCCCGCTGCCGTATGCACCCCACTTCCTTCTCCTGGCGTGTCCTCTGGGCGCCCGCGAAAGGGCTGCGTTCGGCGCGCTCCCCGTCTGGCTGCACCGCCAGCTCTCGCCCCGCACTGGTCACTGGCTCTGTGTGCAAAAGAGCTGACACCTTGTTTCCGTCCCTGAAAGGGCTTTGTCTCCTGTGTGGCTCCCCCAGGGCTGGTTTCTATGGTTATCCTGCCGCAGATTTCCTTTCTCCTCCCAGCGCGAGGGGAGGGCGGCGCGAGAGCCCACTTGGGTGGCTGTAGCGCTGGGCTGAAACACGGGGGCGACAAGCAAGGGGAAACGAAGTCCACTTCTCCCAACCCCCCCGCGATTCACTCGCCTGCAGGCCCAGGCCGGGATCGTTGTGCCTTCCCAAGCTCCGTGGCAGGATGCCGCCGTCCTGCCCCAGGGGCGTTCGCCAGCAGCTGCTCTGAGCCAGGCCCGGGAGCCCCGTTCATCCCTTCCCTTAATGCTTTGTGCTGGGGCCCAGCCGCCGGTGGTGGTGCGTCTCTGGGGAGAGGGCTGAGGGCTTCCTTCAGGCAGGTGGCAGGCTCCGGTAGCGGGCTGCAGGGGAGGGTTACCTCTGTCACAGCTGCCGGGGGGACGCGGGTTTTCTTTCCCACAAGTAGCCCCGGTGGCGGTGCCACGGCCCCCGTGTCCCCAGATATTTGTAACACGGGGGCCAGGTTCCACGTCCAGAGACCCTGAAGGACAGAAACGCTCTCCAAGGGGCGCTGGCTGCATCTGGGCACGGACAGGATCTCTCTGCCGTGGAGCCAGTCTGGGTGTGTTCCCGTCCCGTAGCCGAGCGTCGGCACGCATGCTGCGTGGCCCGTGGCCAGTGCTCTCCCCTGGTCCTGGGGGCGCCTCTTCCTGTGGCTGCTAGAATGCGCCTAGCAATTGAGTTACTTTCAGCGCCCCGAGGAGTGAGCGGGGAGCAGCGCGATATGCCCCCGCTTTAACCATGGCGCTCGGGCCTGCCTGGCTCCTGCTCGCTGCACTGCCAGCCTGGAGTCTGCCTAGGAGTTCGTGAGCAAACGCCGTCCTGGCAAGGGCCGCGCTGCGGCTCCAAGCCAGCGTTGAGCGTTCCCTTGCTGATTACTTGGGGCGTTCATGTCGGGGCCCGCTGGTCCGCCAAGGGCTTTGCCGTGAGAACTCAGGCGTGCAAAGCGCCTGTCGGCCGGGCGCCCCAGCCAGCTATGGTCAAGGCCCTTTGGGGGATAACACAGCAGCGTGGAGTGGAGGTGGGGGTCTGTGTCCATGTCTCAGCCTGCACCATGCACCACCGCTGGCACGGGCTGCTCCTCCAGCTGGGAGGGGCTGCGCGGCGCGGTCCGGAGACACCGTCGCCTCTGGAGGGAAGAGACCGCTCGGGAGGCAACTTCCAGCAGGCCTGGCCTTGCAAGGCACGTTGCTCTGACGCCGTGCGCCCAGCGCTGCCGCCACCCAAATGCGTCCGGCTTTTGCTGCCATCCGTCTCATCCCGCGTCCCCTGGGATTTCCTTCCCTCTCCGCTTCCCCCGGGCACGGCCCAGGGAGCGTCTCCGAGGTCCGTCCGCGCCTCGTCAGCGGGGCTGATGCTTTGTCTGTCGCGTTCCTTCGCTAGCTCCGATTCCCCTACGCCCGCGTGGCCGCAGCTCAGTGCTCTCACGTGGGATGGGACTAACCAGCCACCGGTCCGCCTTCGCGCCCTGTGTCAAAGGGAAAGCCAATCTGGCTGACGCGCAGGAAGGACCTGGGAATGCCCGGCACGGAGCCTGGGCCAGTGAAAACTCCCGCAGAGATCGTCCGCTGTAGGGGGCGCTGGAGTTCTTCTTTTCTGTCTGCCCCGCCCACTGGCTCTTGAGCCGCGTGTCTCCTTCCCCCGCCCACCGGCTCCTGCCGATTCGGGACGGCTCCTGAGCCGCGTGTCTCCTTCCCCCGCCCGCCGGCTCCTGCCGCGTCGGGACGGCTCCTGAGCCGCGTGTCTCCTTCCCCCGCCCACCGGCTCCTCCCGCGTCGGGACGGCTCCTGAGCCGCGTGTCTCCTTCCCCCGCCCACCGGCTCCTCCCGTGTCAGGACGGCTCCTGAGCCGCGTGTCTCCTTCCCCCGCCCACCGGCTCCTGCCGGGTCGGGACGGCTCCTGAGCCGCGTGTCTCCTTCCCCCGCCCGCCGGCTCCTGCCTCCTCGGGTCGGCTTCTGAGCCGCGTGTCTCCTTTCCCCGCCCGCCGGCTCCTGCCGCGTCGGGACGGCTCCTGAGCCGCGTGTCTCCTTCCCCCGCCCGCCGGCTCCTGCCGCGTCGGGACGGCTCCTGAGCCGCGTGTCTCTTCCCCCGCCCGCCGGCTCCTGCCGCCGGGACGGCTCCTGAGCCGCGTGTCTCTTCCCCGCCCGCCGGCTCCTGCCGCGTCGGGACGGCTCCTGAGCCGCGTGTCTCCTTCCCCCGCCCGCCGGCTCCTGCCGCGTCGGGACGGCTCCTGAGCCGCGTGTCTCCTTCCCCTGCCCGCCGGCTCCTGCCGCGTTGGGACGGCTCCTGAGCCGCGTGTCTCCTTCCCCCGCCCGCCGGCTCCTGCCGCGTCGGGACGGCTTCTGAGCCGCGTGTCTCCTTCCCCCGCCCGCCGGCTCCTGCCGTGTCGGGACGGCTCCTGAGCCGCGTGTCTCCTTCCCCTGCCCGCCGGCTCCTGCCGCGTTGGAACGGCTCGTGAGCTGTGCCTGCCTGGAACACTCCCAAGCCCTTTCACGTCCGCGCTTTGGCCCCCAGCTGCTGCCCTCCTGTGATCTCCTGCAAATCCAGGCCCGGCCAGCCTGCAGCTCTGCTCCCTTCCTGTGGCTGGACACCCCAGGGCTGCCTAGGCAAGCCAGCCCCTGGACGCTGTCTGTCCAGGTGGGAGCTTGCTCCGTTAGCGCTGGTGTTGCCAGGCACCGTCCTGCGTGTCACCGACAGAGGTGCTGGTGTCAGCAGAAGCCCCTCTCCGCCCGCAAGGCGGCCGCTGCCTGAGCTCTCCCCGTGGGCAGAGGGTGGGGCCGGGGCCGCTGCCAGGTTGAGTCTGGGGGGGCGGGAGGGGAGGGGATCATTTATTTCAGAAATGTTTGAAGTGGCTGGGCCACACTGGAAGGGGCGGGGCCAGGATACTTCCCTGCTTCCCCACCCGCAGACCATGATGGGGGGAGCGCGCCAAGTCTCCCCTGCCTTGCCAGGAGCGCATGGTGCTTCGGACTTTGTGCTTCCCCCCTACCCCAGGCCCTGCTTGGAGCGGCAGGGTCTCTGCAGGCTGGATGCGGACACTCCTCCAGCTCTGCCAGGTGCAGGGCGCCATGCCTGGCTGGGGCCGGCGGGCGGGCCGGGGAGCGCGAGGCGCTGAGCCGGAGGGTGCAGTGTCAGAGCCCGGCAGAGGTGGCCGATGTCGGTGCGTGTCTGTCCGGGGGCACGGCCCTGCGGGTGCTTTGCCGAGTTGGGTGCGGCGGGGCGCCCAGGTGGGTTGGCTGCTCTCGGGCCCCGCTCTGCAGAGCTGCAGTTGGTGCATCCGGCCGTGAGACCCCCAAGAGTTACATGGTGGGAGCTCCCGTGGGCTCCGTCAGTGCGGCCCCGCCCGGCCCCCCGGCTGGCAGGGGCAGGGGCGGGAGCGCACTGCTCCGACAGCCGGTCAGTGGGAGCCGTCTGGGGCTGGGCCGGCCGCGCACGCAGCCAGCTGGGTCCCTCCTCCGGAGCCAGGGGGCGGAGGGTGTGACGTAGTGGGGGTATCTGGCTAGTTCCTATGCTGGCTCTGTGGTAATCCCCAATGGCTGCCATCGGTACCACAGCCCAGAAGGATGAGTCATTATGCAAAGAGGGTCTCTCAACCTGTCTGACCAGCTACCCCACAGGGAGAGAGACAAAGGAAGGGGGAATGCTGCCCTGGCTGGGGGCAGGGCTGAAAGAGAGTGAGTTTAGTTTCTGTCTGGGATCATGGAGGAACCAGCCTAAGCCAGGGGCTGGGATTTAGGGGCCCAGTCTCCCCCATCTCAAGGGGGGCTGAGGCATCCTAGACCTGCCCTGTAACCAGATTACATCGGTGCTGTGCTGTGCTGTGCTGTATCCTGGAGAAGGAATAAACTCCCTCCATTCTATGGGCTGGTGGAGTCTGTTCGTGCCATTACGGGGGTGCAGGAGTCAGGGGACCCCAACGCGTCGTCACACTAGGGCAGACCCCTGCTCCCGTTAGTCGCCGTCTCGGGAAGCCGGTCGCAGCGGCGGGAACAGCCGGCCTCCAGAGGGTTGCTTGTGTGTCGCACTTGAATGCTTGTTAATAGCCCATTTCCAATTAAAAGGCAAGCCCTTTTGGAAGCAGCCCGAGCAGCTGCCGCCGGATTCCGTGTTCAGGGTGACTCGGGAAACAGCTGGCGTGGGAGCAGGGCTGGTCGCGGCCCCAGGTTTGCCGTGGGCTCCGGGCCGGGCAGGTGCGGGGCTGCCGGGGGCTGCGCTGGCAGTGTTGGGGCCCCACCCGTTGGAGGTGGGCAGCCGGTTTCTCTCGCAGGCTGCTCGGGGGCGAGCAGGTGGAAAGATGGGGCGTGGGCGGGGGCCATCTGGCGGCCTTGCAGCCGATCGTGTTCAGTTCGCCATCTGTCAAGCCATGTGTGTTTGTATTTGTAGCTGCAGCGTCCTTTGGCTAGTGAGAGCTTCATTGGGGGAGGGGTGGGCAGGTTTCATTTTATTTCACCTCGCCTGCCACCCAGCTCAGTAAAGTGACCCTGCCAGGGCGTCGGGGGGGGAGGAGGGAGAGATCCAAGGCCTCCAGCGCCGCCTGATGCGGGGCTGGAACCTGCCCAGATGCGAGGCTGCTGCCGGCTGGAAGGAGCAGCTGGTATTTGCGCGGCACTTGTCGCTCTGCACGGCCCCTTGAGACCGTACTTAAAAGCCAGCAAATAGAGAGCGATGGGGCAGCCCTGCTGGGCCCTTTAACCTTAACTCTGCCCCTGGCGTTGGCATCTGCAGGCAGCAGACATGAGCCTGTCGGGTCGTGTGGGGGGGCCTGCCCACGGTGCCCTTTGCGGTGCCAGGCGTGGGCGACTGCTGAGGAAGGACACGAGGGGGGCACTGGCCACGTGACCCCTCCTTGTGCCCTGGAGGGGCAGTGGGCAGCAGATGCTCCCTGAGCTCAGCCCTGAGCAGATGAGGTCTGTTTGGGGGACCCAGGCCAGAGCTGAGCAGCAGAAGCGTCCGGTTGTGCTGGTGTTCGGGGGGGCTGCAGCGCAGGCGCCCTGTGCTGAAACGAGCCCAGATTGCCATGAGGCAGTGCAAGCGAAGAGGTGTCCGAGCGCTCGGATGCGCCCGCAGTGAGCTAGTCCCAGCCGTGCCTGGCAGCAGCTGGCAGCGCGGCGCTCGGGCGTGCCGGGCAGGCCCAGAAGTGAAGAACCGTGCATGGCAGGGCGTCATTGTCCGAGCCTCCAGCTCGCCCTTGGGGTGTCTCCTCCCTGTAGCGAGCTGGATCAGACCGGTCGCGGCACCAGCTGGTATGGCGACAGGCTCCGGCGTAGCCAGCCATATGAGTCCGTGCCCGCTTGGACCCCTGGGGCTGGCACTCTGCAAACTCCTTTAACCTTAACTCCAGGGGTGGGTACAGGGGGCCTAGCGGGAGAGCCCATATCCGGCGAGGTGAATGCCTCGGTGGCTCGTTCCTGGCTTGGTGGGGTTTTGCCCAGCACCGTGGGTTCCGTGGTAGCTTGTTTCACTCCACGTGGCACTGCCGCTCCCGTGTCTCTGCAGCAGTACCCCTGCCCGGCTCGCTGGCAGCCACGATCGTGCACACAGCAGGATGGAGCAGCTGACCCGTCTTGAGTGCCTAGGCATGCCCATGGGCAGACTCCTGCTCCCCCCGCCATGCCCCCGTTCCTGTGGTTAGCACGCTGGCCTGATCCGAGTAGCACGGGCATGGAGCCTGGGCTGGAAATCGCACCTCCACCGTCGACACACCAGCTCGGCAGGCTGGCCTTCCTCTGCAGCTGCGAGATGCAGGCGCTCACAGGCTCCCCCTCCACTGGGGCGGCCGGGCGCCATGTTAATGCGGCTTGGCCCCGCTGGCGGAGGCCCGGGCTGCGGCTCCCTCCAAGGGAGGGATGGAGGTGTCCTGGCTTGAATCGTTACAGCCCCATGGGGGGGGGGGGGGGCGGCACACACACTCCTGCACTGCGGGCGGGTGGACTGGAGGCGCTGCTCCTCCATCTCTGGCCCATGAGCTCGTGTCTGGAATTCCTCTTGGCTCCCCCCCGCCTGCCCCGCGCTGCAGTCACACAAAGGGCCCCAGGCTCCTGCCCTCCCCGCCTGCCCCGCACTGCCGTCACACAAAGGGCCCCAGGCCCCCGCCTGCCGGCTGTCGCCACACAAAGGGCCCCAGGCCCCCGCCTGCCCCAAGGCTGTTGTCACACAAAGGGCCCCAGGCCCCCGCCTGCCCCGCGCTGCCGTCACACAAAGGGCCCCAGGCTCCTGCCCCTCCCCGCCTGCCCCGCACTGCCGTCACACAAAGGGCCCCAGGCCCCCGCCTGCCCCGCTGTCACACAAAGGGGCCCCAGGCCCCCGCCTGCCCGCAAGGCTGTTGTCGCACAAAGGGCCCCAGGCCCCCGCCTGCCCTGCTGGGCTGTTGCCACACAAAGGGCCCCAGGCCCCGCCTGCCCCAAGGCTGTTGGCCACACAAAGGGCCCCAGGCCCCCCGCCTGCCCCGCGCTGCTGCGTCACACAAAGGGCCCCAGGCCCCCGCCTGCCCCCGCTGGGCTGTTGGCCACACAAAGGGCCCCAGGCCCCCGCCTGCCCTGCTGCCGTCACACAAAGGGCCCCAGGCCCCCGCCTGCCCCGCTGTTGCCGCACAAAGGGCCCCAGGCCCCGCCTGCCCCCTGCGCTGCCGCACAAAGGGCCCCAGGCCCCTCGCCTGCCCCGCTGCTGCCGCCGCACAAAGGGCCCCAGGCCCCCCCCAGGCCCGCTGTCGCCGCACAAAGGGCCCCAGGCCCCGCCTGCCCTGCTGGGCTGTCGCACAAAGGGCCCCAGGCCCCGCCTGCCCCGCTGCTGTTGCCGCACAAAGGGCCCCAGGCCCCCGCCTGCCCAAGGCTGTTGCCGTCGACAAAGGGCCCCAGGCCCCCGCCTGCCCGCTGCCGTTGCCGCACAAAGGGCCCCAGGCCCCCGCCTGCCCCGCTGCCGTTGCCGCACAAAGGGCCCCAGGCCCCCGCCTGCCCCAAGGCTGCCGTCGCACAAAGGGCCCCAGGCCCCCGCCTGCCCTGCTGCTGCCGCACAAAGGGGCCCCAGGCCCCCGCCTGCCCTGCGCTGTTGCCACACAAAGGGCCCCAGGCTCCCTCGCTGCCCCAAGGCTGCCGCCGCACAAAGGGCCCCAGGCTCCCCGCCTGCCCGCGCTGCCGCCGCACAAAGGGCCCCAGGCTCCCGCCTGCCCTGGCTGCTGCCGTCGCACAAAGGGTCCCAGGCCCCCCCGCCTGCCCCGCGCTGCCGTCGCACAAAGGGCCCCAGGCTCCCCGCCTGCCCGCCGGCTGCCGCACAAAGGGGCCCCAGGCTCCCCGCCTGCCCCAAGGCTGCCGCCGCACAAAGGGCCCCAGGCTCCCCCCCCGCCTGCCCCGCGCTGCCGTCGCACAAAGGGCCCCAGGCTCCCCCCCCGCCTGCCCCGCGCTGCCGTCACACAAAGGGCCCCAGGCCCCCACCTGCCCCACTCTGCCGTTGCACAAAGGGCCCCAGGCCCTGCCCCCCTCCCCCGCCTGCCCCGCGCTGCCGTCACACAAAGGGCCCCAGGCCCCCCCGCCTGCCCCGCGCTGCCGTCACACAAAGGGCCCCAGGCCCCCCCGCCTGCCCCGCACTGCCGTCACACAAAGGGCCCCAGGCCCCCCCGCCTGCCCCGCACTGCTGTCACACAAAGGGCCCCAGGCTCCTGCCCTCCCCTCGCCTGCCCTGCGCTGTTGTCACACAAAGGGCCCCAGGCCCTCTCAAGGTGCCAAGGCTGCCGGCCACACAAAGGGCCCCAGGCTCCTGCCCCTCCCCGCCTGCTCCTCAAGCTCCTCAAGGCTGCCGTCACACAAAGGGCCCCAGGCTCCCCGCCTGCCCGCTGCCGCTGTCACACAAAGGGCCCCAGGCCCCCACCTGCCCCACTCTGTCACACAAAGGGCCCCAGGCTCCTGCCCCCTCCCCGCCCTGCCCCGCTGCCGGCCACACAAAGGGCCCCAGGCTCCTGCCCTCCCCTGCCACACAAAGGGCCCCAGGCGCCCCGCGGTGTCCCAAGGCTGCCGTCACACAAAGGGCCCCAGGCTCCTGCCCCTCCCCCCGCCTGCCCCAAGGCTGCCGTCACACAAAGGGCCCCAGGCCCCCGCCTGCCCCGTGCTGCCATCACACAAAGGGGCCCCAGGCCCCCGCCTGCCCTGGGCTGCCAGTCACACAAAGGGCCCCAGGCCCCCGCCTGCCCTAAGGCTGCCGTCACACAAAGGGGGCCCCAGGCCCCCGCCTGCCCCGCGCTGCCGTCACACAAAGGGCCCCAGGCTCCTGGGCACTGGGAGTCCTGGGCTAAACGGTGAGAGCCCCGTCCGCAGTGGGGAGAGGGAGGAGAGCTCCAGGCCAGGGTGTCGGCCCCTCAGGACACAGGGGCCTTGTGGGGGAGAAAACCCGCTTCCCTGCAGCTGCCCCTTGGCCGGGGTCTGGCCCGCGCGCTGTTTGGAGCAGGATGTGAAAACGGTTACGACTAACCGTGGGGCTGATGGCCGGGCCACGCTAAGTGCTGCCGGCCCCAAGGGCTGCCGGGCGGGTGCCTCGAGTCCCTTCGCACTGCGCGAGCATGGAGCGCCGAGAGCCGGAACCGCCCTGGTGCGCTCTAGTGGGCTGGAAGGGGGCCGACGGACTCGCGGGGCCCCTGCGCAGGGTGGGGCTGGCCCCATGCCCCCGGGAGGGGCGGCTCTGTGCTGCGTGGGGCTTGGGCGGCCACTTAAAGGGCCGAGGGGGAGCGAGCTGGTCGTCCAGGGACTGCACGGCGCGGGGACAGCCCTGGAGAGCAGGGGGCTCGGAGGCCTGACACCCGGGCGGGAGCCGTTGTCCTGGCGGCGCAGAGGGGGATCGTGTCGGTGAGCCGCCAGGCTCTGGGGTTGGGAGCTGGGCTGAGAGCAGAGTCAATCAGTTAATCCCAGGTCAGAGCAGGACCGGGCAGGCCCACGGCAGCATCCCAGCAGGAGCCGGCTCGGACACCAGGCTGCGACGGGCAGCAGGGTGGGCAGGGCCCAGCCCAGAGAGACCGGCCGGGCCCGGCAGGCTGGGTCTTCGCTCCACTGCGCTTGCTCCCTCGGCTGCACCGGAGGCTCCGCCGCCGGCCCCAGGAGCAGCTCGGCCCCCAGCTCCGCCACCGGCCCCGGGAGCAGCTCGGCCCCCAGCTCCGCCACCGGCCCTGGGAGCAGCTCGGCCCCCAGCTCCGCCACCGGCCCCGGGAGCAGCTCGGCCCCCAGCTCCGCCACCGGCCCTGGGAGCAGCTCGGCCCCCAGCTCCGCCACCGGCCCCGGGAGCAGCTCGGCCCCCAGCTCAGCCCCCGGCCCCGGGAGCAGCTCGGCCCCCAGCTCAGCCCCCAGCTCCGCCGCCAGCCCCAGGAGCAGCTCGGCCCCCAGCTCCGCCACCGGCCCCGGGAGCAGCTCGGCCCCTGGCTCCGCCGCCAGCCCCAGGAGCAGCTCAGCCCCCAGCTCCGCCACCGGCCCCGGGAGCAGCTCAGCCCCCAGTCCCAGGAGCAGCTCAGCCCCCAGCTCCACCGCCGGCCCCGGGAGCAGCTCAGCCCCCAGCTCCGCCACCGGCCCCGGGAGCAGCTCAGCCCCCAGTCCCAGGAGCAGCTCAGCCCCCAGCTCCGCCGCCGGCCCCGGGAGCAGCTCAGCCCCCAGCTCCGCCACCGGCCCCGGGAGCAGCTCAGCCCCCAGCTCCGCCACCGGCCCCGGGAGCAGCTCGGCCCCCAGCTCCGCCACCAGCCCCGGGAGCAGTTTGGCCCCCTGGCTCTGCTGCTGCCTGCTCTGCCTGGTGCTTGCCACCCCCCTTCCCTTCCATCTCCCCTCTGCCTTCCCTTTGACCACGGGCCGTGGCACATCGCTGTGCTGCCCGGCCCCTGTGCCTGGCCCACCTTTAGCTGGTGAGCCACTCCCTTACGCTGTGCCAAGGCAAGCGGTGCTGCCCGTGCCGGGGAGCATGGAGAGCCCCGGCCCTCAGTCCCTTGCGTGTGTCTGTGACTCGCTTCCCTCCTCCCCCTCCTGGGACCCCTGCTAGCGTCCCCTCGGCCGCACCCAGCTCTCGCCCGGCTGGGGACCTCTCCTGGCCCAGGGCATGGCGGGTGCTGGGGCTTGCCTGCCCTCCCTCCCACGCCCGCAGCATCTCTGGGCCCCTCCTGCCCCTCCCCGTGTGCCCAGGCCATGTAACCCCGGCCCTGCGTGTTGGGGGTAGGATCGTGCCCTAGGTCTCCCTGCCTGTGGAGTGAGCCCTGGGGCCCCGCTGCTCCTGACGTGTGGAGCCAGCATCCTTCTCTCCCCCGCTGCCTTCCGGGCCGGTCACAGTGTCGTCCCCCCCTCCCCTGCCCCCGGTTTGGCTGCACGCTGCGCTCGTGGGGCGACCAGTGCAGCAGCTGCTTGAGACAGCAGGGCTGTAGGGGGGCGGGGTCCAGCATCCCACGGTGCCCCCAGGACACCGGCTCCCAGGGCAGAGGCAGAGCAGGCGAAGGGCGCTCCTGTGCTGTTTGGGATGGGCTGGGGGCTGGGGCCGGGGGCAGAGCGGGCCTGGGCACCGCTGCCTTGGCTGTGGGCTCTCTGAAGGCCCGTCTCTCTCGCTTGTGTTTCCGCAGTCCGGCTCCATGACAGCATCTCGGAGGAAGGGTTCCACTACCTCGTCTTCGATCTGTAAGTGCCTCCCGGCTGAGGTCGGCTCAAAGCTCTTGGAACCCCGGCTCTGTTCCCTTCTCCTTGCCCCAGCTCCCCCCAGCCGGGCTGCAGCCCGCTCCCCTCAGTAGGGCCCGGGCCTCCTCGCTGAGGGCACAGTCACTGGGCAGCACGTCCCGGCTGGCTCCATGCGGGGTCCTGTCGCCAGAGACCCACTGGGCCAGAGTTCACCCTGGGGACACTGGCTGGTGCGAGCGCACGATTCTCTGAGCCTCCCAGCTGCTCCTGCATGGGGGTGCTGGAGTGCGGGGGGAGGGGTAGATGGGGGGCCCGTGTGAGGGAGCTCAGGAAGCAGCACGGGGGGGTCCCTGGGGGAGTGGGATGGAAGGAGGAACTGCAGACTCAGGGCGAGCGGGCGGCAGGTTCTGTCTCATGTCTGGGATCCAATGTTAGGGAATGAGGAGTTTGTTTCAGGGGGAACAGGGTCTTTCCCATACCGGGTACAGGCTGTAGGCCGGGGAAGAGGGTGCGTGGTGTGTTCGGGGCATACGTAGAGAGAACGGGGTCTTTTCCATGGCGGGTACAGGCTATAGGCCGGGGCAGAGGGTGTGAGTGGTGTGTCCGGGGCATACGTAGAGAGAACGGGGTCTTTCCCATACCGGGTACAGGCTGTAGGCCGGGGCAGAGGGTGCGTGGTGTGTTCGGGGCATACGTAGAGAGAACGGGGTCTTTCCCATACCGGGTACAGGCTGTAGGCCGGGCAGAGGGTGCGTGGTGTGTTCGGGGCATACGTAGAGAGAACGGGGTCTTTTCCATGGCGGGTACAGGCTGTAGGCCGGGGCAGAGGGTGCGTGGTGTGTTCGGGGCATACGTAGGGAGAACGGGGTCTTTTCCATGGCGGGTACAGGCTGTAGGCCGGGGCAGAGGGTGTGCGTGGTGTGTTCGGGGCATACGTAGGGAGAACGGGGTCTTTTCCGTGGCGGGTACAGGCTGTAGGCCGGGGCAGAGGTGTGCGTGGTGTGTCCGGGGCATACGAAGGGAGAACGGGTCTTTTCCGTGGCGGGTACAGGCTGTAGGCCGGGGCAGAGGGTGCGTGGTGTGTTCGGGGCAGCGGCTGCAGCTCTGCAGGGAAGATGCGGGCGCCCCGGTGTGTGTGCGCTGGGGAAGTGGAGCCGGCCCACAGTGGGTGTGAGTGCCAGGAGGCCCCGCTCTTTGCATAACGGTTCCTGGCTGCTCTTGGGGCCCGGGCCTGAGGGGGCCTGGTGTCCTGGGGCCCTGGCCCCGGCGCGCCTCCCTGGGGGCGTCCTGGGCCCAGAGGCTGGGAGGTGCGCGCAGGGCGGGGGGGCAGCTTGTCGCTTCTCTGCCCCTCACTGCACGTGGGCGTCTCCCAACCGGCCGTGGTCTCTGCCCCAGGGTGACTGGCGGGGAGCTCTTCGAGGACATCGTGGCCAGAGAGTACTACAGCGAGGCGGATGCCAGGTAAGGCGCTGGGCTCGGCCTCTCCCCGTGACGGCAGCGCTCCCCTGCGGGAAAGCCTGTCCCGTCCCCACGGCAACCGTTGCGCTGTAGCCGGCAGGGTCTCGGTGTGGCTGACTTGAGGGGTTGGGGGGCCTGCTGCCGAGTGGGAGTGTCGTGTGCGCAGGGTGCAGCACGAGGGGCAGAATCGTGTTACGTCACAGGAGAGGACGGGTCAGCACGGGGCCCAGGGCAAGTCCCGTTCGCCCGAGGGGCTGGCGTCCCTAAACGAGCCTGCAATGGGCCCGCTCCTGGCAGCTCCGGCCACCCTGCGTTGTGGGTTTGCAGCGTCCCTTGCTCCGCACACCTGGGGCACGCGGGCCAGCCTTGAGACCTGCAGGCGTGCGGTAGCGGCGGGGGCGCAGGGGCGCGTGCGTTCGGGTGCGAGGGGCATGCCTGGGGCTGCACGCAGACAAGCACGGGGCCCGGCCCTTGCAGGCAGTGCCAGCGTGGTGGGGGGGCTGCTCCTGGCTCGAGAGGTGCAGCTCTGGGCATCCCCTTCCCCTGTGTGCTGCAGGCAAAGGAAGCCTGGGGGACAGGGGCCCTTGGGGGGTGATAGGAGCCAGGAGCCCGGGGGGTGTGGCTGTGGGACTCTTGTGGGCACGATGCTCCGTGGTGTGTCCCGTGGGGGCAGGGCCCCACCAGCACAGCTGCCCGAGGGATGTGGGCCGGGGCCGGGCCGGGGCCCTGGGCAATTAAGGGAAGAGGAGGGAACGGGGCGTAGGGATGTGAGCAACTAGTCTCAGAGAGAGGCAGCCAGGCGGGGAGAGGAGAGGCGGGGGCCCTGGGGCTGTTGCTACACGGCGGAGGCGGCGGCACCCTTGTCGACTAATTGAATAGTCGGTGCAGTCTGCGTCGTTGGGTCGACAGCTCGCGTCCCGAGCGAGCGAGGCCCCTGGTGCCCCGGGGGCTCTGCCCCTCCGACCCCTGCTGGTCAGAGCTCTCCCGCTGGAGCCGCCTGCCAAGCCGCGCTGGATTCCAGGGCGGGCTGGGAGAGTGGGGTTCGTGCCAACCCCCTCGCTCGGCTCGCCCGGGACACCTCGCGCTTTTGCCATGTTTGGCCAGAAAGCCTCTCTCTCCGCTTGGCTCTGTTCTAATTATACAGTTTTGTTTTGTTTTGGGAGCGGGGAGATATTCGCAGAATCTGACCCTGTAGCTTGTGCTGCCAATTCCAGCGGGAGAGGCTGGGGGGTAACGCTGTGCAACACCCCCCTCAGAAAAACGTCCCCCCTTTCTAAGCTGTGAGGTCCAGAAAGGAGTCCTGGCCCGGAGACTTGGAAAACCGGCTGCTTGTTCCCCGCGAGCTGCCTGCTCCGGCATGGCGTGTCCAGGGAGACAGGCCGCCCCCCCTCCCACAGCCGGCCTGGGCTGCTTGGCCGCAGGCGCTGCCTAAGTCCCTGCTCCTTTCCACATCAGAGAGGCTCCCTCTCTCAGTAGGAACCCCCCGTAACTGCTCCTGCCTCTCCTGTCCGGCTGCCTCGCCTCCTCCCGCGGCGTCACCGTGGCCCTGACAAGCCAGGGGTGGGAACAGTCCTGCTCCTCTCCCTGTGGCGTCAGCCGGGGTGGCGCTGGTTTTCTGCAGGCTGGGGGAGCGCGGCACGTCCTGGTTCCAGCTGCTTAAACTCCCTCCACGAGCCTGAACTTAAAGCGTCTGGCGAGTGCGTGTACACGTGTGCACATTGTGTATGTCAGTGCCTGACATGCTGCTCTGAAGGCCGTGTGAGCGGCCGGGCACCCAGATTGCTCGTGCCGAGCACGACGGAGCAGGCGGGCTTCGTGCAGGCCTGGGCTGGGCCTAGCTGAGTGTCTGGGCCTGAGCTGCTGCTCCCGCCCGCGCATGTCCCCAGCTGCTGGAACCGGGCCGGGCCTGCGGGCAGGGGCTGGGGGGGGCAGTGCTGGGCGGGCAGGGGGTCCAGCCATCTTGGTCCACAGCCGGGCTGATTTGGGAGCCCCGTTGCTAGGCAGCTGCGTTCCAGCGGTGGCCCGGCGGGGTTGGCGGAGCTGTTTGGGGCAGGTGCCTGCTGGGCCTGGCCTGGCCTCCCAGCCCCGCCTGGGAGCCGCGAGTGACCCCGTCTCTCTGCTCCTCTTGTAGCCAATGTATTCACCAGATCCTGGAGAGCGTGAACCACATTCACCAGCACGACATCGTGCACCGGGACCTGAAGGTAACGTGGAGCCGTAGCTTGCGGCAGCGCGAGTCGGGGCAGGAGCCGGGGCTCTGAGGGGAGGGGCTCACGCTGAGATTCACTAGGATTCACTAGAGCCAAGGGCACTTGCCGGTGGAGGCAGATGAAGAGCTGGGGCCTGCTGCGTGTTCTGCACAGGAGGGTCTGTCTGTGTCGCACTTGCACTGCCAGACACGCCATGGCCGGGGCTGGGGCCATGCCACGAGTCTCTTGAAGCTAGTCACTACAGCCTTGTAAGTGACACAAAATGGCTGGTCTGGCGTCAGGATGTAAGTGACTAGGGACTCGACCGGTTGCTTCCCCTGCAGGACTCTGCACTTGTCCTGGTGGAGCCTCATCCGATTTCTTTTGGCCCAACCCTCCAGTGTGTGTAGGTCACTCTGGGCCCAGCCCCTGCCCTCCAGCATGCCCACCTCTCCCCAGCCTCGTGTCATCCGCACACTTGCCGAGGGTGCAGCCCAGCCCCTCCTCCAGGGCTGATAGGCTGGCTTCTGCCATGGCCCAGCACGGGACTTGTGGCTCAGGACGGGGGGAGCTGTGCACCCGGAGGCCTGTCCCTCCAGCAGCGTAGACAAACCCTCCAGATGGGGGGAGTCCAGTTCCCGGATTCCCAGCCATCTGGCCTGCTGGAGGCCACCTTTCCCAGCCTCCCGTCTGTGTGGTGCTGACTCGCCCTCCTGCCGCAGGGTCAGTGGGAGCCCCCGTTCTGCTAGGCTGCCGCAGCCAGAGCCCGGAGCTGCTGAGCTGTTCTGCGGCCCCTCAGCCCCCGGGACTGGCTTGCGCAGCACGGTCTCTCATGCCCGCGGTTCCTGTTGGGTGCCGTCCTTTCTCCTCACGCCACCGCGGTGCGGCTGGGGGTCCCGTCGGGTGCCCCGTCCCGGCCATGGGGAGCCTGCTCCCTCGTCTCTGCAGGGGACGATGTGGGAGCGTTTCCTAAGCGCCGGGAGGGCCCTGACCCGAATACGGCTTGTCCTCGGCAGCACTGCGGGGAGCTGAGGAGAGGCACTGCCGGGCTAGGCCGAGCCTTCCCCACGAGCACGCTGCCTTGGGCCGGGGGGAGTCCGGAGCCGCGGGGACAGCTGTGGCCGCTGCATCCCGGCCTGGAGGGACCGGGCGGCAGCGCCACCTGCTGCCTGCGCGGGTCTGGGCGCTTGCCCGAGAGCGCACAGGGAGTGGGGGCCGTGTCCGAGCGAGGGGCCCCTCTCTCCCGCCGAGCAAAGGAGCTAATGCGGATTTCTCCTCACCCAGCCGGAGAACTTGCTGCTGGCGAGTAAGTGCAAGAGCGCTGCCGTCAAACTGGCTGACTTCGGGCTGGCTATAGAAGTGCAGGGCGAGCAGCAGGCCTGGTTCGCTAAGATCTGAGCCCTCCCCTTTCTCGGTGCCCTGCTAGCCTCCCTTGTGCCCGCCAGGCCTAGGGCCTGAGCTTTTCCCGCCTCCGTGCCCAGCGCCTGGGGCGGGGGAGTGGGGAGAGTTTCCCCTCCCTTCTGTGAGGGGCCTGGGGAAAATGGGCGCGGGCGAGAATGTGACCGGGCCTGAGCCCTCGGGCTGTCTCCCCCCGTTTCCCTGCCCGCGTGCACTGCCGCGTTGGGCACAGAGGCTGGTCTGGCTGCAGTGTCCAGGCCCTGGTACAAACCTTCCTTGCGGGCCAGGCGTGTTGAGGTCTGCAGGGGGGGCAGCGGCGCTGGCCCGACGCCTCAGAAGTGTTTGGAGCTGCTCTGGGCCCAGCAGTGCTGGGAACTCGCCCCGAGAGACACCGTGCACAGGGCCGCAGAAGCGCCTGTGGGGGCAGCTGTGGCCCGTTTCCCCCCTTTGGCTGTGCCCCGTGCCCGAGGCGGGGGGATCCCAGTCACTGCTCGCTTGGGCCGGGCTGTCAGCCCTCGCCCCTCGCCTCCCTGTGCTGCCGGCCTCGAGCGGTGACGCGGGATCCCCCCGTCTAGCTGGGCCTTGCCCGCCCCGTGTCGCTTCTCTCCTGACAGGGTTTGCTGGGACTCCAGGCTACCTGTCCCCCGAGGTCCTAAGGAAAGACCCGTATGGAAAACCCGTGGACATCTGGGCGTGCGGTAAGGCCCCTTTGCTCTGACGCTCAGCAGCCGCTCTGTGCCGCCCGGGGGCTGTTACCAGGGGGTGCAGACGGAGCTGGTGTCGGAGCGCGGATTGCGACCCGCTTGCTCCTAGCTCTGTGCCCAGGGAGGCCAGCAGAGCCCCATGCAGGGGCCAGCTGGTCACAGCCCGCGCTCCGCTACGGCCCCGCGTGTCAGGATCAGGAACCCAGCCAACGTGTTCTAGCTGCAGACTAGTGCTCGGCCAGGCCTGTTCCTTACTGGGGCTTTGGCCAGCGTGGAAGTCTTGGGAGCTCTGCAGAACCTGCCTCCCTGGGCTGGGTCCTGGGCAGCAGCTGGAACTGTGACCCGTGATGGGGGGCGGGCGCTTGCCCTGTCCTGCAGGCTGGGGAGCAGAGCTGCTCTTGGGGTGCCCGGGAGCTGAGGGCAGATGGGGGGGCTGCGCCTGCTCACCCCGAGGTGCGGCAGGCTCAGCACAGGCGCCGCGGAAGGAGTGTTGAGAGGGCAGCCGGGGCACCCAGCGGAGGGTGGGAGTGCTCAGAGCAGGGAACCAGACCCCAACCCCCCCCTTTGCCTTGCAGGAGTGATTCTGTACATCCTGCTCGTGGGCTACCCCCCCTTTTGGGACGAAGACCAGCACAAGCTCTATCAGCAGATCAAAGCCGGAGCCTATGACGTAAGGACTCTCTCCGAGTACCGGCGTGGAGTGGAGCGCCCGGCCCCTCGCCCGCCGCGGAGGCACCGTGCTGCCTGGGGCCGGGCAGCGGGTGCCCCTCTGGTTTTCTCTCTGCGGCCGGCGTGGTGTGGGGCTGCGTGGGGCAGACATGGGGGGTGGCGGCAGGCACGGGGTTGGGTCAGGAGCGGACCAAACTTGTCTGCTCCGCGCTGGAGGTGCTGGCGGAGACACAGACGCCACGGGCTCCGAGGGGAACCGGCAGGGTGTCACCCCACCCGTGTGGCGAAGGGCGCTCTGGAGACCCCGCCGCAGTGGAGCGACTGTGCTGAACTGCCCGGCAGCCTGGGTTTGGGGGTAGGGAGGTGATGGGGAAGCCGGGGTGAGGCTGGAGGCACAGTCGGGCTGTGCTCTTGGGACCATGGGCAGGCAGGTGGAGGCAGGGGGCCCTGTGATGTCTGACCAGAACGGCCAAGGGGCACAGCAGCAGCTGGGACCCTGGGAATCCATCGCCCGAGCGAGGGCAGCCTGCTGGAGTGGGAGAACAGAGGCTGGCACGCGCATGGCAGGGAAGCTGTGGGCAGCGACGGGCCTGCTCGGAGCAGCGGGAGATGGAACCAGGGGTGGGACGTTTCCGCTGGAATTCGGAGCCTCGTCCGCTCCCTGCCGAGGCCGGGCCTCCGCGGCTTTGCTCGCTGTGCTTTGGGTGCCGGTTGGTGCAGCAGACGGTCCGTGTCCGATGTGTGACGTGGGAGTGCGGCGGGATTTTCAGCGCGTCTACGGGCTGGAGTCCGGCTCCTCTGCAGAGCGAGGAGCTAAGCGCCCAAGGCCCCTGCCTCCCGCTGGCTTGCCGGCGTTTGTCTGTCGCGAGCCGCTTCCCGCAACTTCCCTACGTGCCGGCTGTGGCAGGGAGCGGTTCCACGGGAGCAGGACTAGCGAGCGCCCTGCAGCCCACCCGCCCTGGTGTGGGAGCTGTGGGCTGCTCCCTTCAGCCCCCTGAGAGAATGGGGAGTGGCCGCTGGACCCTCCATCTCTGCGGACTGGGAGCCGGGGGTCCGACTGGCCTCAGTCCTGGGCTCCGTGACCTGGGCCGGTGTGCATGGTGCTCCCTGGTGCGGAGCGCCGGGCTGAGCGGCTCAAGGCAGGATCTCCCCTTCTTTTGGCTCCTAGGCGGAGGGGATGCTCACAGCAGAGGCAGGGCGTGAGCCTGGAGCTGCGTGGACCCAACGCCTGCGCGCTGGCAGAGCCCTGCACCCCAGGGGGTGGCTCCCGGCTCAGGCCGGCGCTTTGAGATGAGCCCAGCAGCTTTGGCTACCTGGCTGGCAGCGTGGGCCAAGCCCCTGCAGTCCCACCTGACCTGGGATCCATACTCAGCCCTCTGGCTGGAGCAGCTGCCACCACCGCCTGGGCCAAGCTGCGGCTCTTGGGCACCTGATCCGGGGTCGCGCCTCCGCGCTGCTGGGCCGGCGAGCCAGCGGGCACATCAGTCACCTCTCGGCAGGCCTGGCGCTCCGTCCTGCCGTGCACTGCAGTGCCGAACGGCCCCTGGAGCGGCGGTAGTAGATCTCTGCCCTTCCTCTCCGTGCCGCCAGGTCGCCCGCCCTTGGCGCCTCTCCCAGGCCCGGCAAGGCTTTTGGATCTTGCAGGCGTGACGGCGGCTGCTCGGTGTATGGGGACGGGGAGTGGGGCGGGGGCTCAAAGGAGACGTGCCTCTGTTTTCATTGTCTGCACCGGATGCTCCGGGGGGAAGCTGCCGAGCTTGGAATTGTCATGCAGGGTTGAGTGCAGCCCAGGGGCCTGGCTGACCCCGGGAAGGCTCCTTGAGCCATTTGGCTGCCCGGCGGGCAAGCCTCGCGCAGCCGTGCGAATGCAGCGTGTGCGTTCTGCAGCCGTTCCTCACGCTCCATGGCACCGGCCCACCGTGGTGTCCTATGCAGACTAGCACTGGGGCCGGAGGGGCTGCTGGCAAGGGGCTTCCCCGAGCAGGCAAAGGAGAGGTTTGTGTTCAGCATTTCCTCTCCCCTCTCGCTCCTAGTTCCCGTCGCCCGAGTGGGACACGGTGACTCGCGAAGCCAAGAACTTGATCAATCAGATGCTGACGATAAACCCGGCAAAGCGCATCACGGCCGACCAAGCCCTCAAGCACCCATGGGTCTGCGTAAGTGTCTCCTTCCCCACCCGTGCGCTGCTGCGGGCTGGCTTTGTTCTTGGGCTCTGAGTGGTGGGGACGGGTGCTCGTCAGTGACTCACTTTCTCAGACAGGGCCCGTGGCCGCTCTCGTGGCTGTGGCGGCCATGTCGCCGGGCCGGTGGTTTCTGTTGGGTGCAGGGCCCCAGGGCTGAGCTGCTCGGTGCGTGCGTGGCGGTAGCTGGAGGGGGAACTAATCTGCTGGTCGGCTCGCAGTGATTTAACAGGCCCCCTTACTCCTGTCCTCTAGCAACGATCCACCGTGGCCTCCATGATGCACAGGCAGGAGACGGTGGAGTGCTTGAGGAAGTTCAACGCTCGGAGGAAGCTGAAGGTGAGCAGGCGTTTGCTATGCGGGAAAGGGGCTGGAGTCTCTTCCGAGCTCTGCCCCAAGTCCCTTCCCCTCTCTGCCTCAGTTTCTCCCTCTGTGCCCTGGGCACATGCCTGCCTTGCCAGAGGTGAGCCTGGAGATCAGTTCACTGCTGTTTGTCTAATCTGAGGTGCTCTGGAAGAGTCTTTGGGGGCTGGCAGGTTTCTGCACCCGCATGGTCTGTTCTCTCCAGGCCCTCTGGCTGCCTGCCCCCGAGCTGGACGACCCCGGGAGCACTCTGTGTCTGAGAGCCATCGCCTGCTGTGCTCTCGGGCTCCTGGCCCATAGTAACTGTTGGACAAACGGCTGGGGCGGAGCCTGGCCGCCCGTGTCTGGAGTCACCTGTCAGAGGTGGGCAGCACTGTTCATCCCTTCTCTCTCTCCTCCCGCAGGGTGCCATCCTCACGACAATGCTGGTCTCCCGGAACTTTTCCGGTAAGTTCTCCCACCATTCCCGAGTCAGAGAAGTGAAGGGGCCTTGTTCTGGTCAGCTCCAAAATCCCTCCGCTGGGCCCTGGCCCGTGGCGAGCCGGGGAGGAGACGGCACCCGGAACAGCAGGGAATCAAGTCGGTTCTGCCGCAGGCTCTGCCCCGTCGTCGGGCTAGAATGGCCACAGCGGTCCCCTCGGGCTGGGCCGCACCACTGGACGGTGCCCGGGGAGTAGCCATTAGGGTGCGGGTGCGAGGGTCTCAGCCGTGTTTCCATCCGTCTCTGAGACGGCTAGTGACGCCCGTGGCCTGGCTGCCTGCTGAGCAGTCGATGGGGTTTATCGCTTCTTCGGTGGAAGGGTCACTGCGTGGGAATTGTCCGTCTCTACGCAGACTCCTTCAGGCCTTGCCTGTGCGGGAGATGTGCACTGGAATGGGGCAGGGTCCCCATGCTAGCCATCTCGCACAGACGCTGTGTGTGTGTGTGGCTGTGTGCGCGCGCGCGCTGTGTGTGTGTGTGGCTGTGTGTGCGCGTGCGCGCGCGCGCGCTGTGTGTGTGTGTGTCTGTGTGTGCGCGCTGTGTGTGTGTGTGTTCAGGTGTGCCCACGCGCTGTGTGTGTGTGTGTCTGTGTATGCCAGGCCGCGCTTCTGTGTGTGTGTGTGTGTGTGTGTGTGTGTGTGTGTGTGCGTGTGCGCGCGGTGCGTGTGCGTACGTGCGTGCACTGCGTGTGTGTGTGTGAGTGAGTGAGTGAGTGAGGAAATGCATTCCCCTCCCCTCTCGGTTTTAGTTAGTCCTTGCCTTTATCCCAGACATGCCTCTGGCTAATTTGCCCCTGGGAGGGGTCAGGATTTCTCTGCGTTGTCCGCACCTCCTGGCAACGGCTGTCCTTGATGGCGGGTCTCTGTCCGGCTACGAGAGGCCGGCAGGTGCCTCCGGCTGCTCTCTGCAAAGGCTGTGACTTTGGGAGGAGGCGGAGGCTGGGAGAGGAGAGGGTCTGAAGTAGAATCCGTTGGGGAGCTCTGGGCTGGTGGCGGCGCTGGAGGCTGGGGGCGTTGCTGGCGTGACACTGTTGAATGGGCAGGGTGAGCTGCCTTCCCCTCTTGCGCTGGGTTTGTGATGGGCAGAGACACAACAGTTTGACGGACCCGGTCTGATCTCTGGTGCTTTCATTGTTACCAAGAGAAAGTGGCAGGGGCTATGCCCGGCATCCCCTGCAGTCTGGAGGGGCAGGAGAGAGGGTTTCCCACCAAACCCTCACCGGCTTGTCCTCTTTTCCCTGCAGCTGCCAAAAGCCTCTTGAACAAGAAGTCGGATGGAGTGAAGGTAGGTCCCAGCTCTTCTACCTCCCCTTCTTGCCCGTCCGTCTCCCAGCCGGCAGCTGTCTCCTAGGCCTGGCCTCTGAGGAATGGGTGGCTAGGGAGCTGCTGGGCCGGTGCCCCACACACTACGGCTAGCACGGTGTGTCCGAGGGTTTCCTCCCCCCGAGCTTTGCTGCTGGCTGTTGCCTGAGGCAGAGCCCCGGGCTGGAGGGACCCAAGGTCTGACCCGGGCTGGCTCCTGAGAGGAGATGTTGCTTTTTTGCAGAGCTGTTGTCAGGGGATGGCAAAGGCCGACAGACCTGTGGCTGTCTCCCCGTCTCACCCCGAGCTCCCCGACAGGGCCTGTGGGGAGGGGGACTCCCCTCGGGGTCGGGGCAGGTTCGCATGGAAGGAGCCGCTGCGTTCTCCAGCCCCCGGGCCTGGGGCACTGCGCCCTGCTGAAGGACAGTGCCGGGGCCATAGCTCAGTCTTGTGCCGCCTGCGTCCCGCCAGCTACGTGAGGCCCCAGGGGTTGCTCTGACCGGTGCTTGTCCCAGGCCAGTCCTGTGTCACTGGGATGACTGTTCAGCTGGGAGCCCCGCTGTGCCGGAGCCCGGCGGTGTGTGTCATCGTTTGGCTGGTGGGGTGCTGGACGGTCCCGCCCGTCCTTACACACAAACCGAGGGGTGACTGATGCCGTGTGTGCGCTGCAGAGAATAGGCCTCAAGCCGCCGCCTGTGTGCGCCTGTGGTGGCACGGGGGACAGGCCTGCTGCTGAATAAACCCCCCTAGCCCTGTGGGCTCCAGTGAGCAGCCTTCGGTTCTGCAGGTCAGAAAGGGGCCGTGCCGGGGGTGGCTTACACCTGGCCAGAGCAGGGATGGGCAGAAAACCCAGGGACTGGGGAATTCTGTGCCTGTCGGCACACGCCCAAGCACTTTATTCCTCCAGGCACGCCTGACTCGTGCTTCCAGGTGAAGCCCCAGAGTTTCCCTGCTGGTTAAATGACAGGAGACACCGGGCAGGAATAAATGGTCACTTTTCAGAGTGAAGCGGGGTAACTAGTGGTGTCCCCCAGGGGCCTGTACTGGTCCAGGGCTGTTCAACTCATTCCTACATAATCTGGAAAAAAGGTAAACCTTGTGGAGACACAGTTTGCAAACTATACAAAATTACTCCAGCTGGTGAAGCCCCAAGCTGACTGTGAGGAGTTGCAAGGGATCTCCGAGCTGGGTGCCTGAGCAACCAGGCGGCAGGTGAATTTCAGTGTTGATAAATGCAAAGTAACAATGTTGGAAAACAGAGTCCCAACTCCGCATCTAAAATGGGCTCTAAAGTAGCTGTGGCCACTCAAGAAAGAGCCACTGTGGATAGTTCTCTGGAAACAGCTGCTAAGAGAATGTTGGGAATCATTGGAAAAGGGACCGATAGTAACATTGAAAATATCTGATTACCTCTCTCTAAATCCATGGTACGCCCACACCTTGAGTCCTGCGTGCAGTTCTGAGCACCCCGTGGCAAAACAGCTCTCCTAGACTAGGGAACGGTACAGAGAGCAGCATAACAATGGCGAGGGGTATGGAACAGCTTCCCGGGGAGGCGCGATGAAAACGACTGGGACTTTTCCGCTTGGAGAAGGAACGAGGGGATGTGTGCGCAGGGATCTCTGGTGTGGGGAGCGTGAAAAAGGCAGTGTGATTTACTCATAACACAACAATCCGCGCTCGTCCCATGACATGACTAGGCAGCAGGTTTAAAGCAAACAGCCGGAGGTACTGCCTCACTCAGCACACTGTCAGCCTGCAGAATTCACTGTCGGGACGTTGTGAAGGCCAAAACTAAAATGGGCTAGAGAAGTTCCTGGAGGACAGGTGCATCAATGGCTGTTAATTAGCCAGGATGGGCAGGGATGCAGCCCCCTGCTGTGGGGGGCCTTCCCCTCAAATTCCAGAAGCTGGGCGTGCTCGAGAGGATGGTGTTGTAGAAAGACAGCCTGAGATAAGCCGTTGTGTCACTGGTCTTGCATGAAGCCGGAGCTAATGTAGTGAGCAAGCCAAGCAAAGTTAGCAAACATCAGGCACTGATTGGCTGCTCATTCAAGCACAGGGCTGATAGTGCAGAAACACACATTCCTAAGATGTGCTAGGCACAGAGCGGCCACACCCACACTTTCCAGAGGGTAGTACCAGAACATCCTGATATCAAGGATGGTAAAAAAAAATTCCACAGGGTGACAGGAACACACTGGCCCCTCCTAAAAGAGAAGGTCGGGATGGCAGTGCCATGAATCCAAGCCAGACGTCCAAGGAGATGGGGGACAAGTAGCCATGTTGGGGGGCAGTACGTAACTTGTTTGCATGAGGGTATGAAGAGGTATCTCTGAGCGAATGTCTTGGTCCAGCCGAGCAGGGAATGGAAAGTCTGCCAGTCAACCGTCATCCCAGGCAGACATGTCTGAGTATCCTCACCGAGTCTGCTAGGTGCTATTAACCGTGATTGGTCTGTGGTGCCTTCGTCCCTTAACGGATCTTACGGTCGTTGGGCGGCTCACGCAAGACCTGCCGTGCTGGCTGCTTGGGCAGAGCCAGGGCAGCACGCGAGGAGAACGTCCACATGTAGTCAAGCATCTAATCACAGATGGGGTCACTGTAATTGCCTCTTCTGTCTGTTCCCTCTGGCGTACCTGCTCCGCTCCAGCTCATCTGTGGAAGCTCATGATACTGCAGATAGATTTTTGTTAGTCTCCAAGGTGCCACAGGACCACTCATCTTTAGTGGATAATGAATGCGGCCACTCGTGCAGCCCGCTCACTAGCTTACGTTGCCCATCGCTGTGTTAAGGCCTTTTGGACAAGGACTGTCTCATGCAAAGGGGCCCTGATCCTGACTGTGGCCTCTGGGGCTGGGGAAATAAATTTGGGGTTACATGGTGGCAGTCTCTTAGGACACAGTGTTGCCTCAGAGGAACAGTCAAAGGGACAGGAAAAGCCATAAATACGAGACATTTCTTACCGTCGCCGGGGGCTCAGAGGCATATTTCCAGCATCTGTAAACATGCTTGGTTTTGGCTGCCATTAGAGAAGAAAACGCCTTTAGCTGTCTGTCAATCGAAGCATTTCTCCCTGCTTTTTATTGGCTGTTAAAATACAGGTGCTGCTCAGCTGGTAACTTGGCTAATTGCCATTGGCAGGTTCTAATCAACACCTTGAGATGAGAGGATGGGGCTATTTAAACCTAGTGTTGGATGTGGGCTGCAAGCTTTCCTCTCTTGGGGTCTGCAAGTAGTTTATCCTCTCTGGAGGGAGGCTTTGGCTCTGACATTGGCAGTGGTCTCTGCAGGGGTAACCGACGTACCGTTCCTGTTGGTGTGTGCTGACACTGCCCCAGAGCCTCCTAGGCGGGCACGTGAATGGAGAACGGGTTGCTTTGGTTTGGATATCATTCCAGCCCTGCTGGACGTGCTTGATCGCACTCGGCAGTCTGATGTGGCTGTCATGGCGGCTGCATTTTTCTCCCAACAGACTGTATTAGCAGATGCCGACGTGATCTCAAGTATGTTTTAACATGGATGCTTTTTTGTTACGTTCTTGAGCACGGCTGAACCGTGAGAGACGCCTATGTCTGTCTTGTGGAACCATCTTAGGTTTGGATTAGCTTCCTTAGGGCTGCGGGTGTTAAAATCTGTTCATCCACTTCGTATCGCTTGTCTGCTGTGTTTTTCCTGTTCTGTGGGGTGGGGATCAGTGTTCCCTCTAACATTTACTGTCCTTGGGTGGGTTGAATTTTCTTTTGAGTGTGTTGAAATTTCTTATGTGCAACCCTATGATTGAGGTAGTGTGTGGATGTGCACCACCAATCCAAACAAAAAACCACACACATTTTATATATAGATATTGAGAGAGAGAGAGATGTAGAAGCCCCAGAACAAATACATTAACACATGGCTTCAGGGTTTGTAGACAGATGCAGGTTTCAAAGAGCTTGCAAATATGGTTTCATCCTACACAACAGCTAGCGTCACACCTAGTTTTGCTACGTCTGACTCACAAGAGCCAGCATGCTACCACATAGCAAAGATTTGGCCTCAATGCAATACAATGAACCATGTATTAATACCACGGGATTTAAAAAATGATGACGATCAGCGTTTTAGATACTTGCAACACTCCCAACCCCTTCTGTTAAGAGCCATTAACACCTATGTAAACTTTGTTTGAAATGTAATCAAGCAAGTGTCCTGGCACCCCTCCCCCCCCATGCAGTCAGCCCCTTAGCTCCCCCTTCCCAGGAGGCGTGAGAGTGCCGAGTTCCTGCCCCTTTCCTGGCACAGATGGGACTCTCCAAACTCCCCTCCCTTCTGACTCTGCCTCAGCCAATGGCCCACTCACACCCTCCCTCATTTCCCTCACCCCTTACTGTCTCCTTAGCTCACCTTTTATTACCTGCTCTGGGAACTGCCCTGTTTGCTCATTGAGACGCTGCCCTCCCCCCGCCGGTCAGCTGAGCTCCCTGCCCACGGGAGAGCTTTGAACACGGCCACACAGCTCCCAGGGGACGTAGGTGGGGATTAGGTGGTGTCCATAACTTTCACAGTTCTTCCTGTGGGTTAATGGTGTTTGCATTTAAGCTGTAGTGTGCTTAGCGGGTTACGGTTTGCTAATGTTAAATGTTAGAGAGTCGGAGATTCCCTCCTCCCCGAGTAATTCCTGGGGAGAAAGTGTGTGTGTGTGGGGGGGTTGTGTTACTCGGTCAGGCCCTGCTTTTATACTGGGACCTGACAGACAGTGTCTTCGCTGGTTATTTGTGTCCGTTAGGCCAGTGTTCTTGATGCTGCTATATGAGTGGGAATTGAAAACTGCCCTGAAGAGCTGTGTGTCTCGTCTCCTCTCTCCCCCCCCCTTCCCTTTTGTTCTTATTAGAAAGGTATCGAAGCTCAGAATGAGATTCCCCCTCTCTTCCCGAAATGCTTCCCTGTAGCTTCTGGGCGCAGATCGGACTGCCATGTGTCTGCCAGAGACTTGTGGGAGAGGGCGAGGCCTAGTGTGTGAGGGGTGGGCCCGCGGCCGGTGTGGAGGGTCATGGTTCCATCAGGCCCGGTGGGGCTGTGGCCGAACGCGCACGGGCTGGCCTCTGCGGGCAGGAGCAGGCGCGTTCTCTGCTGGCTGGCCGCGTCCTTGCTTCTGGTAGCGACGCTCTCTGACGATGCTCAAGTCATTGGGGCTGGCTTTCCAATCCAACCCGTCGCTTGCCCCGACCCGGCCTGGGCGAGGCTGGATTGGGCTGGCTTAGCCGAAGGACCATCCCAGAAACGGCCCTTTGAACGCTCTGTCCTCGAGACCATTCTTCGCAGCCGCTGGGTGGCCCTGGAGCTTCAGGAGAGCTGGCGGAGATGCTCACATGCCCTGGGAGCAGGCCGGATGAGGGCCTGCTGGCTCTGCAGGCAGGGGCATGGTGCAGCTCCGCAGCTCCCCAAGAGGCCCGAGCTCTCGGAAACAGACTCCGAGTGAGGCAGGAAATTCTCATGCCGCACCCCCTGGCCCCACACCGGGCTGGTCCTGTGCGGGGGGAGTGTCTGTTTCTCTGAAAGACTCTATCTCTCCGGCTTCCTCCGTGCCCGGACGAGACCACGGGTGGGGTGGTGGGTTGAGGTTGGATTCGGGCCCAGACCAGGCGGGGATGCATGCACTAGCAAAGCGGGGTGCAGTGGTCCAGGGGAGGGGTGCTGGGGGCAGGCTCCTTGTCTGCGTGCCTGAGCCCTGCCCCCGTTTCCTCCGCTGTCAATTGGGTGCCCAGCGTACGGTGCGTTCTGGGACGTGCTGCGAGGTGGCCGGTCACTGAGAGGCAGGGGCCTGGAGACGGGGATGGGCGGTGCTGGGCTGCACTCAGGAGCGGGGCTGTGCCCGGGGGAGTGGGGAAGGGCGTGGCCCAGAGTGCTGGGAGACTGTGCTGATGAGTGGGGGGGCCCCCTTGCTCAGTCCGCAGGCAGTGTGGGGGGAGGAGAGGCTTTGAGGAGCAAGGTTGGGGAGCGCCGCCCTGCAGAAGGGCTGGCTACTGAACAGGGTCACTGACCCCGGGGGCGCGCTCCAGTGACAGCGCGAGCGGTAGCGGCCGGGTGCGCTCAGTGACAGCGGGGTAGCTGACCCGGGCGCACTCCAGTGATGGCGCGGTAGCTGACCCGGGCGCGCTCCAGTGACGGTGCGGGGGAGGTTAGCTGACGAGGCGCGTTCAGTGACTGCGCGGGGGGTAGCTGACCCCGGGGGCGCGCTGCAGTGACTGCGCGGGGGGTAGCTGACCCCGGGGGCGCGCTCCAGTGACGGCGCGGGGGGTAGCTGACCCCGGGGGCGCGCTGCAGTGACTGCGCGGGGGGTAGCTGACCCCGGAGGCGCGTTCCAGTGACTGCGCGGGGGGTAGCTGACCCCGGGGGCGCGCTGCAGTGACTGCGCGGGGGGTAGCTGACCCCGGGGGTGCGCTCCAGTGACAGCGCGGGGGGGTTGGCCCCGGCTCCCCCATAGCCTGAGCTGAAGCTGCTGTGCGGAAGTAACAGTGCAGCTGCCCTGTGGTCAGTGCTGTTTTAACACGGGTTAGCTGACCCACGTTAACAGTTAGTGGCATGGACAGACCCTGAATGTGGGGTCCCCTACCCCCATCTCTGCCTGGGGGTGTGCATCAACTCCCTTGCCCCTCCCCCTCTCGCCGTGGGAGTGCCTGTCACCTCCCCGTCTGTGTGCATGAGGAACCCTTCCCTGGTCTCTGCACCCGGGGGTGCCCCTTTCTCTCCAAGCCTTTCCATGTGGCATTCCTTTTCCTGCCCTCCCTGAGAGCGTGGCTCCCCTTCCTCGCCTGCATGTGTGGGCTCCTCTGCCTGCCCCCTCTCTGGGCAGGTCCCCCGCAGGCCCCCGCCTCTGTGCGCATGGGCGCCTCCTGCCTCACCCCCTCCCTGCACGTGGGGCGGGCTTTGCCTGGCCCCTCCCCCCGCGTGTGGCGGGGCGCTCTTCGCTAACTCGGCTTGCACTGTGCACCGTGGTGAGTCTGCCTTTCTTCTGCTTCTCCTTCCTGCCCCAGGGGAGCGTCGTGGCGCTAGCGTGTGAGTCGTTTCTGTGCTTTTCTTCTCATCGCCTCTCTTCCTTCTTTTTCCCTCTCTCAATGGTGTGTCCAGAAAAGGAAGTCCAGCTCCAGTGTGCATTTGATGGTGAGCACCTCCCGTAAGCTGCCTGTGATCCGTGCATCCACCATTCTCATGCCATGCACGCTCCGCTTGTGCGCATCACCCTCCATAGCATGTCTGTGCGGGGGCCGGAGGGAGCCATCTGCCACGTGCACGGTCCGTGTCCTGACAGAAAGGGCCGCGTGGTTGGTCAGGAGCTGGCCGGTCACCAGCGCCGATCTGTACAGAAAACTGGCTGGTGACGATGCGGTTGAACGTGTCCCGCCATTGGCGGCTGGTCCGATGGAGGCGAGGGCCCTGCAGAGCAGAGCTGTCTTGTCTGGAGTGTGGCACAAATAGGGTTCACCCTGCTGGGTGCAGCCCCGTGGCGCACAGGATGACCGGTGTGGGCACAGCACTGCCCCAGGGCTCAAAGCTGCCCTGCTTGATTTTCTTTACAATTCTGTGCGGAAGAGGTTTGTCGGCCCTGCTACCAGATCTCCGTTCCGTTGCCCAGCACGGATCGAGAACCATGCCACCTCCCCGTTCCCCCGTCGTGCGTCCCGGTGTGTTGGCAGGATGGCAAGGCGCTGGTATCTCACGCGAGCCAAGAGAAACCTGGCCGCTGCCGTGTCTCAGGGATGCCCTGCAGCCACCTAGCTTTGTCTTAGAGACGTGGGTGGCACCTAGCACGCAGGAATCCTCTGCAGCGTTGCAGCCCTTGCCGCCTTCCCGGTGGGGCAGGAAAGGGAGCAGTGAGAGTGAGGGCGAGCAGAGGAGCCAGCGTCTGCCTCTCCCCCGCGACGTGCCCTCTGCACACTGCCCTGAGCAGCTGGGAAGTGAGACCTGCCCAACGGCTCAGAGTCCCTGGGGCAGCGAAGCAGCCAGGGAATGCAGGACGAGCTGGCTGGCTCCTGCATCCTCACCACTACGTCCCTGCTCTGTGTTCTCCCTTGCACCCTCTGTGTGGCCGGTCGGTCTGTCTTGCTCGACTGCGTTCGGGGGTCCTGCCAAAGCTGATCTGTCAGGGAGCTCTTCTCAGTGGACTGATGCTTTCCTAGGTGCCGCCTTTTAAATGTCAAGACCTTTCTCTGTCTTGCAGGATTCTGTAGGAACACGTGGTCTGTGGGGCAAGGGGCAGAGGTGTGCATGCACACAGCTCACCCGGACACTTAGAGCCCATGGGGGTGTTCTCTGTCAGCTGAGCACTTGTGTGGCTGCGCACGAGAGCTTCAGATACCCCCAACTGATTAGCAGGGTGCCCCAGCTAGGTTTGTGTTTCTAGTGGTGGTGCACATTTGCACATGCCTCGGTGCACATACATTTATTCTGCACATGGCTGGGAAAGATTCGAGGGAACATTGGTGCCAGCCTGTGAAAGTGAAGAGCAATTGGCTAAGCAAGCAAAAGTCTCTCACTCAGGCATCTGCATCCGAGGTACCGCGGTGCGGCGCACGCCAGTAATGGCGCCGTTTGGGAGCTCGGTCCGATGTGGGGGTCTGGTCGACTGGCGAATGCCAGGGACCGTGATACGACATCTTCTTTGGGTTGTGCTGGGGCAGGGCCGGGCGGAGAGTGGTTCTGCTGCATGCGTCTGGAAAGCTCGAGTGGCCCTGCTCCCGGAAGGGCCATTCTCAGCTGTAGCCGAGGCCCTGGGTTGTAGCGGCTCCCTCGGCTGTTCCTTTCCCTGAGCCACGCTGGCCCCGGGCCCAGAGCCCCTGGAGTGTCTGTGGAACTGCCCCTAGCCCTGGCAGGCCCCGTGCTCTCTCCCCAGGGGACCTGAGCGGGCGTGCGGCTGTGGAAGGAAAGCCGGAGGGGAGGAGAGTACTGGGGGCTGACGGGGAACCTGCGCCCCGTGGCATCTGCTTGCACTGGGGGTGACTAAACTCTGCCAGGCATCTGGCTCAGCGCGTGCTTCTTCACCCGTGGGTTTGGCTCCTGCGCGGGAGGGGTGGAGGCACTGGGCTCGGTGCTGCCTTGTCGGGCGGGGCAGGGGAAGGGGCAGAGGCCAGCCCGCCCCGAGGCCGAGTCCCTATGAGTCTGCCTGGCAGCCGAGGAGCGCGGGGAGCCCACGGCGCCAGGGAGCAAGGAAGCCGCAGGAGACTGGGGTGAGGCCCGTCTCCGTGGGGGGCCAGCCCTGTTCCCCCAGCATGGCGGAGTCGGGACCTGCTGGCCTGGCCTCCCAGCGGGCGAGATGGGGCAGTGACCCGGGCTCTGCGCTTGCTGCCTCAGCAGGGACGCTCAGCGGGCAGCCGCACCGCTGGGCTGGGGATGAGGCGGCAGAGGCATTGCTCCCTGCCCTGTGTGCGAGAGACCCGCCGGGGAAAGCTACAAACCAGCTAGACCGGCTGCACAATGGCCCCCAGCTTCCTTCCCACCCCAGCCCTAACGCCGCTGGCCGCACACGTCCCCCTCGCCCTGGTCCCACTTCAGTGCCATCGCCCAGGGCACCGCTCACGCTCGGTCTGCCTGCAGCCCGGGGCCTCTCCTGGAGCCCGCCAGCTCCCCCTCCTGCCCCACAGGTTCTTATCCGGACCCTCTTTGCTGCCCTTTCCCTTCGCTGCAGCCCGCTGTGGGGCTGGTACATCTGCTGTCTCCAGCCCCCCGGGTGCGTTCCCTCGTCTTCGTCGGGGGGTGGGGCCCGAGGAGCCGGCAGGGAGCACCTGAAGATTTGCTGCCTCTGCTCCCCGCAGCGGAACTAAACCAATCTGTTTTTCTGTCTCAGCCACAGAGCAACAACCAAACCAGTCTAGTAAGCCCAGCCAAAGAAACTCCCCCCGTGCAGACGTCCATGGTATCTTCCCTGATTACTACCGCTTCCTTGTCTTTGCTGCCGGCTTCCTTGGGACTCATGTCTCCCGGAGCGCTGCTTGTTCTGCTCTGTCTGAGCTTGTGTGTCGGCTTCGTTCTGTCCGCCCCCCTGCTGTGGGGGGCTCTGGGCGCAGCCGTAGCAGGCTGCGGGGGCTGCAGCTCGCCTGTCCTGCCCCGCCCCATCCCCGGGTAACTCTTGTGGCTGGCTGGGGGAGGCTGGTTGTGAAGACGACCGCGAGTGAGCAATGGCAGCCCCCGGAGAGGAGGCCTGGACGTCAGGCCGCTGGGAGCGGGTGGGGCGGGTGCACAGGTCTCCAGGGACCCCCTGTGGGCCGAAGGCTCTGGCTGTCACCGCCCATTCATGTTCCTCCGTGTGACGGGCCTGAAAGGCCTGCTGGGCCCCTGGGGCTCTTGCCGATCAACCAGGGGAGTGAGGGCAGCGGGTGAGATGGGGCAGGATCCCGGCTGGCGTTTCTGGAGAACGGGCGGTGGCAGAGCCCAGCTCTTGCTCCTAGGGGCCTGACACATCCCGGAGAGTTTCCCTGGGGACATCTCATTAAGCTGCCCCCGCATCGGCTTGACCTGCTCTTGCGGTGCTGAAGGCACCTCTCTGATTCTGTTGTGTGCCACAGCTGTCTCATCTGGGGACTCCTGCTTCAGCAACTTCCGCCTTGTCCATGGCAGCCCGGACCCCTGCGCAGCTTCTCTCCGGGACACGGAAATTCTGAGTGTCCCTTTTCAGAGTAAACCAATCTGGCAACTCACTGGAAAACTGGAGGCAAAGGCTCTTGCTCCGCCCTACCTCTTCCCCTCAAAGCCCCGATTCTCCGAGAGAACCTGCGGAGGGCACCTTGCGTAGTCAGTTGCCTTCTAAAGCGGGGAGATTTATGCCCACCGGTGCCAGCTGGTCACTGCTTCAGGGGCTTGTGCCAACACCATGCTCAGCAGGCGAACTGGGACCTGGCGGGCATCAGGGGGCGTTGTCTCCTGGTGAATGCAGCTGTCAGCTCAGCCTCTCTTTCCAAGGAGCCCTTGGAGCCGGGGCGTGAGTCTGGACATGCGGCGGCAGCTCGGAGCTGTTTGTTTGTGGTCTGTTTCCATGTTGGTCACTTGTTCTGTGCTTGCTAGACAGTGAAAACAATGGGGGTAAGTTTTGGAATCTGAGTTTAATCTTTCCTCTGCCTCTTTTCCCAGGAGCCTCAAACGACGGTTGTCCACAATGCCACCGATGGCATAAAGGTAAGGGGCGTGTCGTTCTGTTTCCTTAGAGAAACCCCCGTGGCCCTGTTCCTGCACCCCGGTGGTGCATCATGGGGTGGTTGTGATCAGTCACTGCGGCATGGGGAGGGTTGTGCTAGGTGACTGTGGACCTCCAGGACAGTTGGGCAGGGATCCCTACTAGCTCCCACGTCAGGGTTCCTGACCCAGTTTGCAAGATGCCCCCCCACAAGTGTGCACCTGGTGAGCAAGGGGCGGAACCCTGTGGGCCTCTGAAGACCAGTTCCTATAGCCGGTACAGTTGTAGGGGACCCCATTTCCCTTCTCTTGCCTCATGTGAGAGCTCTGCCCAGGCGAGAGCAGAGTTGTAAACTCCCAGGGCTTAGTGCTGCCTTCGGTCATCCCGTTCCTGCCCCTTCCTCGTGTCCCGCTCCCCCATTCTTCCACAGATCACACACCACTGACCTTGCAGCTGCAGAAGGGGCCTTTGCTCACGAAAGCTCACGATCCCGTCTACGTGTTTTGTTCGTCTTTAAAGTGTTGCCAGACTATTGGCTGGCTGTTAAGCTTTGCCCCTAGTGACGTTGTCTTGTGCCACGCAGGGTTCCACGGAGAGCTGTAACACCACCACTGAAGACGAGGATCTGAAAGGTGGGTGACCTGCCAGTGCCCTCTGCCTTTGGGCGATGGCCAGGAGCCTCTGGAGGGCCGACCTGGCTCTGGTGGTGCAGAGTTCAGCATCCCTGGTGTGACAACTGGTTCGGTTTTGAGTTTGCTGTGTCTGTGTCTGCTGTGCTGTTGCAGCGGGGTTGTGGTCTGCACCAGTCAGGCTACTTGAAGGAAGTAGCCAGCCTGGCTGGGGGGCGTGAACCCTCCGTGCCCCGGGCAGTGTGTCTTGTTTGTCTCCTGGAGGGAATTCTGTCCTGGGGGGCATTGGAATCTCTCCGTTCCTGCCCCATTCACAGGGCGGGAAGCGCTCCATTTCTTCCTCTCTCCAGATCTGGACTCTAGCTGTTCCTTTCTCTGTTTCAACGCAGCTTGAAGGGGATTGAGATTTCTGGTTTCACCCGCTCTCCAGGGAACTCTCTGCTTCTGCACCCATTTCTTTTGGCCAGCTGCCCTGTGCCTGGCCCAGCGCGCTCTGTTCGGTTTTCCCTTTGCAGTGGGGTCTGGCTGTCCCAGCGTGGGCATTTTCGAGAAGGGAGATTGTACACCTCTCTGACAATCACGTTGTACCACCCTTTCTCCTTGCGAGTCAGACCTGCCTGGCCTGCCGGGCCGTTTCCTTTCAGCGTTTCCCTGGGAGGTGTAAGTGAGCTGTGGAAATTCCAGCCCCATTGGGGGGGGAGGGAGGTGGTGCTCTCCCTGGGAGCAGTGTCTCCTTTGGGGGAGAGGCCGTGGGAAGCAGCGAGGCACGGCCAAATGGGCTCGGCAGTCGGCCGGCTGCCTCATGACACGCTGTGCACCGACCTGCTGGCTGCCATTCTGACGAGTCACGGTGACCCGGGGCACGCGCTGCTGGCTGGACAAACTCTGACACAAGTCCCGTGTCGCGGGGGCCTGGCCTCGTGTGCAAATGCTGCCGCCCTCGCTCCATTCCCAAGCCAGCGTGGGGGTGGGCCTGGCCGACTCAGGAGACTGTGGCCTGTGATCCCTGGAGACACGAGTCAGAACCAGTTTGGGTTTGTCTCGAGTAGCGTCGTCCACATGCCAGAGCCAGAACCCCTTTCCTGCAGCCCAGTCCCGGAGGGCATTGGGGCCTGGCGGAGCAGTGGGGGCTGCAGTGAGGGCAGTAGCAGAGCGGCGAGGAAAGGGCCGTGGGCCAGGGCCAGGGGCACTGGAGGGGTCTGCAGGGAGCCTGAGGCTGGCGTGGCGAGAGATGCTGCAGCACACACTGGCAGAGCTGTGGGGTGTCTTAGGACATGGATGAGCAGAGGATGCTGTGGTGGCAGGGGAGGATCTTCTGGCCCAGCCCGGTCCCTGGGGACGGAGGAGCGTGAAGGAGACAGACTAGGCAGGAGACGGCTTCCGGGCACGTGGTCAGCGATGCCTCCGGGAGCCTGGCTGGAGGGCAGCTGTCCGGAGAGCGTGCCGCAGCGCAGGCGGCTGCCTTGGTCCCGCTGGGCGCGCAGACAGGGCGCGTTCCCCACGCTGTGGGGTCTGGAATGTCCTTCCTTTCTCTCGCTGCTTTACTGAACGGCATGTTCTGTTTGTTTTGTGTTTCGATTCCCGGCCTCGCTAGCGCCCCCTCTCTGCACCGGGGATGGCAGCTCAGTGCTTGAAGGACGGAGGCACAGTGAGAGCAAAACCCAGACTGAGTCCATGCAGTCCCAGCTTTCTCTCTGTTTCTCAGCCAGTAAGTCCAGGGGGCAGCGCTCCACAGCCTCCCCCACCCTTCCTCCACCCCCCATGACCCTCCCTCCCAAGGGTGGAGTTTCATTTCCGCCACTTCAGCCGATCAGCAAATCCATCTCCCCTCCTCCACATGCCGAATTCGCCATTTCCCGGCTTCCCCTGGCAGTCTCGCTGGGGGACGTCGCTCAGGTCCCCGCGCCTCAGTTTGTCCAGCTGTGAAACAGGAACGCGCCTGCCCGCCTCTCAGGTTCCCTGAGCGCCTCGGCTGGAGGGGCCGTGGAAGTGCAGAGTGCCAGTGGGAGGCTGTTGCCTCGCAGGGCGCGCTAGGGGTAGGGCCCCGTGCCCGGAGCGCCGTGTGTGGCCTAGGCACTGTGCGTGTGCATCGGCATCCTCTCGCTCGGTGCCTTGGGCTCTGGAGCCGAACCCCTTCAGTTCACGCGTGTTCTCCAGGGCTCTGCGAGCTCTGCCGCACCCTGGCCGTGCAGAGCTGATCTTCGGGTGGGGACGGCTCTGGTCCCCTCCTGGCCTACCAAGGGGGGCCAGAGTGCAGAAGGCCCCCAGCGTAGTGACGCCTGGGGGAATGGGAGCTCTCTGGTATAGGGGCGGCGGGGAAGAGCTGCCCTCTCCTCTGCGTGGCCCCATTGGTCTCTGCTCACGCGGCTGTGCCTCCCGCCTGGTGGCTTTGAAGGAGCCGTGCGTGGGGAGAGGGTCAGCTAACCCCGCCGTGCTGGGCCCTTCCAGCACGGCTTCCTGCCTGGCTCAGCCATCCTGGCTGCAGGGCAGGGCAGTGCCCAGGCCCAACGCCACGGAGTGAGGAAGCTTCCTCCCCTCCCGGTCCTGCATTCGGTTCGCAGCGGCTCGGCTCTCCTGCCTCCTTCCCCGCGTCTCCTGTCGCTGCCCGGAGAGGGTAGGCTGCTTCCAGCCCTGTGCATCGGTGAGATTTCCACTGCTCCAAAGGGCTTTCCCGGCGGGGCCCGGCAGGACGGCTCGTTGGGGCCTCGGGGGGCTGTGTGCCGTGTTTCTTTGCCTTGCTTTGCAATCGGGTGCTGCTGGGCGCTGTTTTAACGCTTCCGTTTGTTTTGCAGCCACGCAGTCTTGTGAGGAGAAGCTTCTTGCCTGGGACAGCCCAGGGCAGGCGCTGGAGTTAGCGCGCGCTCAGTCGGAGCCGGTGCTAACTCCCGTAGTTCCGTTTGTACTTGCCAGCGCAGCGTGTAAGTTAGCGGTTGGCTAGCCGTAGTGGAGTAGTGCAGCTCCTGCTAGACGCCTAGTTCCCCTCCTCCTCGTTGCCCGGGTGCCTGCGAGAGCGGGGCCCAGGGCCGTGGAGCTCGGCCGCGCTCGGCCGTCTCCCACTGCGGCAGTGCTGACCCTGCTGCAGAGGGCAGTTGTGTTGGGAGATCCCAGGCTGCTTCCGCAGGGGAGGCAGTGTCTGGAGGACGTGCTCACACAGCGGCACCTCCTGTGCTCTGGGAGGAGGGCTGGCCCGACACTCCCAGGCAGCACGTTGCAGAGCAGTGGGGAGTTGGCTGCGGGAGGACGCTGTTGCTGCCCTGGCTCTCAGGAGTGGTGGAAACCAGTTGTGCGCGCGTGAACATAAGCCACGTCTGCAGCCATTCGAGCCTTGAGGTGGCTGCACGTTGTCGGGTGGGCAGGGCCGGGTGTTGCTCGCGTGCGGGGATGTGCCCCCGGGCCGCGCGAGCGCCTGCGGGGGGTGGGCAGGCTTTCAGGAGACGGCTGCCACGTGGTCCCCAGTTCCCCTGCCTAGAGGGGAGGCCCTGCTGGTCGTTCCCGGACTGGAGGCAGCGGCGCCCTCCCGCCGAGGCCCAGGGATGCCACCGGCCGGGTGGCAGCTGAGGGGCCCGGTAGACGCCGTGCGTGGCTCGGTCTGGCGTGAGGAGTGCACGCTGCTGCCTGTGTGGAGCCAGAGACTGGTGAGATGAGCTAGCCTCAGGCTCCTCTCGTCCCAGAGGGAACCCTTCTCCTCCTCTCCCCCCGCCCCAGCTGAGCTGCGAGGAGCCTCTGTGCTCTCTGCGTGGGGTGGGGGCCCCATCTGCCACTTCTCCTCCTGAGGGGAGACACCAAAGGACTTGCTTGTGCAGCATCGCTGCCTGGCCGCTGAGGTCCGTTCCCATGCCTGTCGGCACCCCGCCATACCCTCTGCGACAGCCCCGCCGCCGGGACCGGCTCAGGGTCCCTGAGGAGCTGCATAGCAGAGCTTCCTTGGTGGGGCTCAGAAGCGGGCGTGGTCACCTCTCACGCCAGCTGAGTGACCTTTGCCCCCTAAGCAGGCCAGCTGCTGGTAGGAGTGTGGGGCTCGGCTGGCGGCATCAGAGAGCTGGGGCCAGCAGCAATGCTTCGGCTATTTATTTTGGTAGCTTTCCAGAGCGCGCCAGCTGCTCTCACTCCCCTTCCCGACAGCGCACGGGGGGGGGCGGATGCAGGGGCCGTGGGGGTGCGTGTACAGATGGGGCATTGGGGGTGGTGGATGCAGGGGCTGTGGGCATGTGCAGACGTGGGATGCGTGGGAGACGCGTGTACAGATGGGGCACTGGGGCAGCGGATGCAGGGGGCTGTGGGCATGTGCAGACGTGGGATGCGTGGGAGACGCGTGTACAGATGGGGCACTGGGGGCAGCGGATGCAGGGGGCTGTGGGCATGTGTGGATGCAGGGGGCTGTGGGCATGTGCGGATGCAGGTGATGCGGGCGGGGTGTGTACAGATGGGGCACTGGGGGTGGCAGATGCAGAGAGCGCGGGGTGCGTGTACAGATGTGGTACTGGGGGCAGCGGATGCAGGGGGCCGTGGGCATGTGCGGATGTAGGATGTGTGCACAGATGGGGCACTGGGGGTGGCGTGCACACGGGCACGAGTGCTCCAGAGGAAAGAGGAGCTCTAGTGAGCCCTGAGGCGCTGCTGCCCAGGGTTGTGACAGCCCCTGGGTGGCACAGGCTTTGCTGCGTGCCAGGTGTGAGGCGAGGGGAGCTGGGCTGGGTACAGCTGGCGGCAGAAAAGAGGCTGTTGGCCCGAGAGGACGGGGCGGCGCCAGGCAGGCGTTCGGCCACGTGACTGTTGGCAGCCCAGAATTGGGGGACCAGCCGTGCTGGTCAGGTGCTGAGATTGGCTGCCCTGGGCCCGTTACAGGCAGCTGGGGCCAAACACGGGCTGCTGCAGGGGCCCAGCTGTCACCTGCGCCCGTAGGGCCGCCAGTCTGCTCTGCTTAGCTGCCTGCGTAGCTTGTGGCTCTGTCCCCAGGTGTGCTGGCAGCACTCCCCCTGGGGCCTGTTGCTGATGGTGGTTGGTAAATTGCGGAGGACTGCTCGGGCTGGCTCGATCCAGTGGCTATCATGGGCGGGGGCTTCCCTTCCGACAGCTGGTACCAGGGTCTAAGTTCGGCTGTGGCTAGCCTGGGGCCCTGTGAGTCCCTGGGAGCAGCCTGGGCTCCGGGGACAGGCCTGCTTTGGGAGAAGAGAATGACTATGAGACGCTGCCTTCTCCCTGGGTCATTTCCCTTTCATACCACCTGCCCCTTGCCTGGAGTGATGGCTGCCATTCCCGCCCTCCCGTGGGATCAAGGCCAGTGATGTGCTGCCACTTGTCCAGCAGGAGGCGCTCGACGGTCCCGCTCCAGGCGTGCTGGTGACCCTGCCTTTCCTTCTCGCCCACAGTGCGCAAGCAAGAGATCATTAAGATAACGGAGCAGCTGATTGAAGCCATCAACAACGGAGACTTTGAGGCGTACACGTATGTACGGCGTCCCCGGGCGCTGAGGTTCTCCGTGGCGGCCTGTGGGAGAGTCGGCTGGGCCCTGCCTGGCAGCAGGGGGCTATGGCCAGGGCGGCGCTCAGGGCAAGGCAGACACAGGCAGCCTGCTCTACGGGGCCCCGGGAGAAGGGGGATGGAAGGAGATAGGACTGAGGGACAGACGCCAGCGTGGCAGGCTTGACCGGAGCACAGCACAGAAGGAAACCCGCCAGCTCTGGGAAGGCAGCGTAGGGCCTTGGCTCCAGGCCAGTTGTGTCTCTGAGCAAGCTCCGGGAGCTGGCAGCATGGCGCACAACCCCTGGGCGGGGGTGTCTGTGAGAGCCGAGAAGGGTAAAGCCTCAGGTTTCTCTTTGCAGGAAGATCTGTGACCCGGGCCTGACCTCATTTGAACCCGAAGCGCTGGGCAACCTTGTGGAGGGGATGGATTTCCACAAGTTTTACTTTGAGAACTGTGAGTGGGCGGGTTTTGGCAGCAGCACAGCTGCACCTTTCACCCACGCCTGGGGCGGGGCTGGGCTGCGCAGGCACCAGGGCTAGGTCGTGGGAAGGGGCTAGTCGGGCCTTGGGAGCATCGTCAGTGGCAGCTGGGTTTCAAGGCACGAGTGCTGGCTTACCAGTCCGTTCGTGCCGCTAGCTGGAGAACCCTGCCCAGCCGCCGGGCCGGGCCGGGCCAGAACATCGCTCTTTGCAGTGTGGCCCCAGAATGTCTCCAGGCTGAGGCCCCACACGCCTGGTGGCTCTCAGGCAGCTGGGTCAGGGACACCTCGTCTGCGGCTGTGAAGGCAACAGGCACATGCCCTGGGGTGGGGTTGTCCTTGCTTTCGATCACACTCTGTGGCTTCCTGTCCTGCCTCCATCCCCAAAAGGCACCACAGCGCGGGGCGAGGGACGTGGGACGTGGGCTGCTCTGCGGAGCTGCCCCCATGGCCGGGCTTGGGGACTGGGCCCCCTTAAGACGAGGTGCCTCGCGGTCTGCACAGCAGCCCTGCTGGCTGCTGGCTGAGCTGCAGGCAGTGCTCTGAGAACGAGGCCGATCGGAGCAGGAGGGGCAGAAACGGTGGGGCGTGGTGCAGGCGGGGTTGCTGGGAGTGACGTGAGCGGGCTCTGCCTGGGGAGGGGCAGGAAGGAGGAAGTGGGTGTGGCGGGCGATGCATGAGGCTCCCCTTGCTGAGGACGTGATGCTGATGGCTTTGCCTGTCACCCCAGTGCTGTCCAAGAACAGCAAGCCGATCCACACCACCATCCTGAATCCGCACGTCCACGTCATCGGCGAAGATGCCGCCTGCATCGCCTACATCCGCCTGACGCAGTACATCGACGGGCAGGGCCGGCCCCGCACCACGCAGTCTGAGGAGACCCGCGTCTGGCACCGCCGCGACGGCAAGTGGCTGAACGTGCACTATCACTGCTCGGGGGCCCCGGCTGCGCCGCTCCAGTGAGGCTCGAACACAGGTGTGTCCGGCAGGTGACATACATGGCAGTGGACTAGCAGAAGCCCTGAACGTTGAGTGTGACCTGGGCGCTGAGGGGTGGCTGTTTGCTAGCTGGCTGCAGGCAGAGCGGAGCTAAGATAGTAAAACATTTCCCGCAGCCTGGCCAGAGCACCTACAATCCTCTCTCCACCCCACTTCCCCTTTCCCCGGGGGTTCGCTGTAGGGAGGTGATGGGCTGGCTCTTGGGGCAGATAGCCGAGGGATGTGTGGGGTCGCCTCCTCAGGGCTGCTGGGCATTAACCGGGGGCACTCAGGTTAGGCTATAGGCCCCGGCATTGGACTACAGAGTGTTCAGGGGAGGGGCAGTTCCTGGCTGCAGTGTGCTGAGATCCACCTCTCTGGTCCTGGGGCGCAGGCAAGTCCCATTTTCAGGCAGAACATTTCAGGGAAATGATTTCAAGTTGGGGGAGAGTTGCCTGAAGAGAAAGGAGATCAGAGATGGATCTTTTCTACCAGTGTCCATCCCACACAGGCACAGAACCGGGCAAAGAGCAGACAGAAATTATGGGGCTGGACAGCCTGAGATCCCAGAGGTAAAACTGCAGGAAAGTGACAGGGTGTTAGACTGAGGTGCTGAATACAAATAGGTAGGGCCCCACCAAATTCATGGCCCATTTGGTCATAGGATTTTAAAAATCGTAAATTTCATGCTGTATTTCAGTCTGAAATGTCAGGGTGTTATTGGGGTCCTCACCCGAAAAGGAGCTGTGAGGAGGTCACAAGGCTATTGCATGGGCATTGCGGTGCCACTACCCTTACTTCTGCAGTGCTGCTGATAGCAGCATTGCCTGCAGAGCGGGGCAGCTGGAGAGCATCAGCTGCTGGCCAGGAGCCCTGTTCCGGAGGCAGAGTCACTGCCAGCTGCAGTGCCGAGGTAAGGATGGCCTGGTATAGTATTGCCACCCTAACTTCTGCACTGTCTACAGAGCTGGGCTCTCAGCACTTGCCACTGTCAGGCCACCCAGCTCTGTTGGCAGCAGTGCAGAAGTAAGGGTGGTGCAGTCCCTTACTTCTCCATTGCTGCTGGCAGGGCGCTGCCTTCAGAGGTGGGCGTTTGGCCAAGGGCCGCTGCTGTCTGGCTCGCAAAGCAGTGCAAAAGTAAGGATGGCAATACCACAGCCCCGCTGCAGCTCCCTTTTGGGTCAGGACCCCCAATTTGAGAGAGGCTTGTCTCCCCTGTGAAATGCATAGGACAGCGTAAAAGCGTAGTAAAAACAGATTTCCCAGGGGGAAGACCACATTTCATGGTCCGTTTTTCATGGCTGTGAATTTGGTAAGAGCCCTGTCTGCATAGCAGTGAGGCACACAAAGCAAACGTGAGTGAGCCAGCCGGGCAGTGACATTACGGCGCTCCAGGAGCATGATGCAGTGCTATGTCAGTGGGATTCTCATACCTGGCTTTTATAAACAATACAGGGAAGGACAGATGAGGTTGGAGAGGTAGGTGGGGAAGTTGCTTTGGAGCTTAACAATTCCCTAGTTTTAAAGAGGCAGTGTAGAGAGGACCATAGACTACAGTCTATAGGGATACAAATCCCAAGCCATAAGAATACACGTATATTAGTAGAGTATTAATACCAGCCTTCTAATCAGCAAAACGATTTTGAATGTACTGAGAGAAATGAAAGACAAATAAAGCTAATGAAACATAATATTGGGCAACTTACATTGGCCACACGAAAAAAGGCCAAACATCACAATGGAGCAAAGTTTGACTAATCCATTGCTTGATGCCATCAAATAATTGCAGCTTGGAGCAGCTGATTTTGCCGGATACCCATTTGGCTCAGATAATGTCTTGAAGTTTATTTGGAGCCAGGCTGGTTTACCTACGTTTCTTGCTTTCTCTTGTGCTGAGGTGTCTGCATGCCTTATGCCTCCTCTTACGTGTGCCTATGTAGCTGCGGTGCTGAGTCCAAGGATGTAAGTTTCCTAATGTTAGAATCTTTAGGCCTAGATTCCTCCTGTTTTTTAATGGCAGTGTCACTGGGTGAGGTCTGATACGATTTCTTCTGCGAGGGCGTTGGACTTTGTAATACTGTGCTCACTGTTACTAAGTGGATCATCGACAGTGATCTTCAATCTAGTCCTGTGTACTGGGTAGGACGAAGGGCTTGCCTACTCTTAAAATGCCACAGTGGCCCAGCTGTACTGTTTCAGCTCCCTACACTAACGGGAGATGTTCTCCTCTCGATGTAGGTGCTCAGTCTCCCTGAGAGGCAGGAGCTCGGTTGATGGGAGAATTTTCCTGCTGACTTAGCACTGTCTGCACCAGGGGTAAGGTTGGTTTAACTGCATCATTCAAAGATGTGGATTTTTCACAACCCTGAGCAGCAGTTGCACCAAACAAATTTCCTAATGTAAACAAGGCCAAAGTCAAGAATAGCTTCTCCTTCGTGGTGTTCTAGAGCAGTTCAGCTGTCCCGAAGACAATGGCAGGGAGCACGCATTATGCCGAGCAGCAAGTCTGATGGGACCTGGGAAGGCGAAGATGACGTGTGAAGAGCAAGTAGCCAGCGTTACAAAAGCAGTAACAACGTCAGGACGCCGGGGGGGGCAGGGCTGTAGGCGCCTGAGAGGATCCACTAGATTGCCAGGGACGACGGGGAGGACAAGGATAGTGCAGAGAAGCAGAATGATTTCTTTACCTCAGTTTTTACCCCAGGGCCTGGGCCCTGTCCTGTCTGGTAACACATCACACAATCCATTCCTCACCTGTGTGGGAAAAGCGGGAGGGAGCACTGAAGGGCGGCTGCTTGTGAAGAGCGAGGCGGGCCGGGGAGTTCATTACGAAGGCATCCAAGGTGAGGAGCAGCAGAGAGCCGGGAAATCACAGGCACGAGGAGAAGTTGATGAAAAGCAGCCAGTTTAGAACTGTTGACTGGAGGCCCGTTTCTAGCACAGCACACTCGGGAATTCACTGCTAAAGGCGTCATTGAGGCCAGTGGTGGTTTAGATGGGTGCGGGGAACAGGCAGAGTTCCATTAGACAAACCAAAGCCATAGGCAGGGATCTAAACCCGCCTCTGCCAGGGCAGGAGCCAGCCTGTAACTCAAGGTGAGGAAGCAAGTGTCCCTCCAGGCAGGTCATTCCATACCCACATGTTTGGGGCTGGGCTTTATTTCAGATGGTCTCCAGGTATGACCTGGTCTCGTCAGGCAGCGCCTTCTAAGCTGCTCTCTCGCTGGCGTGCTGGGATTCCGCTCTCCCTCCTCTAACGCACTGTGTGAGGGTTCCCTTCTGCTGTAACCCTGGCCCGCAGTGGAGCTGCAGGAATGGTGATTCTTCCTCCTGGAGCATGGGGGGTGGAAGGGAGGTGCATTGCCGAGGTGCAGCTTCCCGCCCCAGCTCTGGTGCATGCCGTGTGCACGAGGTGTCCTCTTGTATCACAACGGCGTTTTCTCCCTGCCTGGCATGCTGTGGGCAAGTTTCTATATACATTGTGCAGCTAACTTTTGGCTTTATTTCCCTTCCTTCTCCCACCCCCTTCTCTTCTCCCCTTTCTGGGTGGACACTGCCGCCTTCTGGTTGCAGCAGCTTTTGGAGATACTCAGCTGGAGGGCAATGTCTTCTTAGCAGCAGCTCTGGAGTGCCCGAGTCACAGCGACGGTCGTATCCGTTCTGACGTTTAAAAAAAAATTAGAAATTACAAACAGGCAGCAGCCAAATGCACGAAACCCTGCATGCATCTGATGCTCTGTGCGCTGCCGCCTCTCTGTTCTCCATGGATCCATCGTGTCTGTTTCTGCTGTACGAAGGTGTTTTTTAAATCTGAGAGAGACATGTTGTTTGTATTAATAAAATAAATAGGAATAATGATCAATAAATGACAGACTATCCAACACCCCCTCCCCCAGGGCTTACGAAATGGCATCAACTGGAGCATCTTTCAGAAACCGAGCGAGGGGGGAAGCAAAAGCGAAGGCGAGAGCACGCGAGTGAGGAGGAAGAGGAGAAGGCAGCTTGAGCAGCAGACTGCTGAACTCTGGTCCACAAGGCAAAGTGGAAGCTAACATTGCATTCAGGCTGTGCTGGGGACTTGAATCGGTGAGAGGTGGCAAGGAGACCCTTGAGGGGCCTGGATGAAGAATGGGAGGGCAAGGCGGAGGAATGACACTTCTCCCCTTCGCACTGCCTAGCAGACTGACTTCAGTCCGAGTTTCTTCTTAAGTCTTCAGAGCGGTGCGGCTGCGGCAGCACGCTGGCTGCTCAGCGCCGACAGACGACCTAAAACCAAAACAGGCTGTTGAGTAAAACCAAGGCTGGAACAGTGGACCGTAAAAAATGGCTTAAATAAAAATATAAATAGGAACTTGCTCTTGGGAGATCCTGGTTTGAGAAGTGGCCGCTCCGTGGCCAAACATGAAGGTTTGCACCCAGCTGAGAAAGGGAGCGTGAAGAGCAAAGGGTTAGCTGAAAAGGGTACATGTATGGGGCTTTCTTTTTCTCGTAGTACACAGCTGGGATTCGCAGTGCTGCAGAACACGTGTTCCTTAGGAAGCAGATGAGAAAACTAAGTGTTATGTTCTTTCATGGAGACTCACGCATCCACCGCTGTATGATGCATCATTAGCGTGTGTTTTATACTGAAATATATGCACCATAGAATTAAGGGGCTCACCAGCTTCCAGTTTGATTTTGTTGTTGTTGTTGTTGTTCTCTAGTAAAATAGCAGAGGGAGCTAACAACCAAGTGCAGGTGTTTCTCCCATCCCCGCGTCTGTTTGTAAATGTCATGTGTCCTGGTGTTCTTCTGGATAGCTTTTCTGTTTCTTCATGGTAATATCGTAACTTATAAAACAGTCTGCTCAGAATCTCAGCAAACTGTAGGCAGAGGACTTCAGGCCTCATGAAACAGAGGGGACAAGCAGGCCCTCTGATGCTTGTCCTTTGGGCAAACTCATCTTCCTTCATTTGCTAGGAGGAGAAGGTTGAATTATTTTAACTTGCTATGAATTAATCCTGGCCCAGAGAAGCAAAAGGCCTTTTTACTAGACTCTTCTAGCCCTAAGAAGCCCCGTGATTTCTGTGGCCTGATCAAGAGGGGGGCAGGGACTTGGTCATTATTGTGGGATACTGATATGAGCTTTTAGTTCAAATCCCTCCAAATACAAGTCACTAAATTTGGTCCTGGGGCCTTACAGTATGTTAGCTCTCCACCTCAGAGGGACAGAGTAGACAGTATATTTCAAGGGAAGGCAACGCTGCAATGGACAAGGGAAAGGGAGAGCTAAGTCATCTCTTGATCCTGGTTCAGTGGAATGGTGGGAAGGACCTGGGAGCTGTAGCTCTGAGTGGCGTTACTCCCTTGCTGTGGAAATCCCTCCGTTCCCCTTAGGTCAGTCCCACACTCGATTAGAGCAGCTAATCCAGGACGCAGGGAAAGGTCCATTCACATTTTCCCACAGTTTGTCTGGACAAATACTTTTCTTCTTTCCTCCACCATCCCAACCACATGTGGGGGTGGAGTGGGAATTGAGACAGGAGCGGGTGAACACTGTTTCTTACTGTATTGGAACATGTTCATAAGGGCACTAAGCTAGTGAGTCAGGAAGAGAGGGAAAAATTTGATATTTTATTCCAATTTATATTTAAAAAGCCACACAGAGAGCAAACAGGACATTACAATTATGCAGTTTTTGAGAGAGAAATACAAAAAATTGTGCATGCCTTCTTCAGGTCTGATCTTTTCTTGTCTCTTTACCTGATGATTATTAATGATTAAGCGACCCTCTGTATTTAGTAGCTGCATCTTTCAGAGAAAACTTTTAAAAATGGATGGGTTTTGATTTTGCACAGTCTTGGAGACAAGCTCTTTGTTTATTCTTTTGAGTTAATGAGAACCTTAGCTTGGTATGGCCATTATCAGGCATAGCTATACACCTTTAGCATTCTTAATGTTCTCTTACGGGGCTAATATAAGCATCTATATAATATATATTATAAATATCACATTTTAAACAGGAAATGGAAGGCACTTGATGCAGAATTTTTGCATGATATAGAAATAAATTTAGCTAGTGTTTGTTTGGTCTGAATGTTGGTAGACTCTTCATAGCTTTGTTACAATGAAACCTTGAACTGAAGATATTTAATAAAATAACATTTAAACGGGGCGTAAAGTGGAATGGCATTTGTCTCTTCTCTGTACCATGGGACAATGTGGCCTAGAGGCTTTCGGCAGCCAGTGGTTTCTCAGCGCTGGTTTTGGAGCAGCAGATGCAGGTGAGACATTTCTCCACAATGGGCATGTGGGTCCACATGCATGAAAATAGGTGGTTGCTGACCTTCAGAAAAGATGTGGTTACTGGAATCCCAGCAGTGTGGCTCAGTGTCCTGGTCTAGTGTTGACATGCAGGGCACGGTGCAGGTATCCCCGCCTATGCCTTTGGAGACTGGCTTGCTTACTTTGCCACAGCTGGAGTAAGAGCACCATGGACAGCTGGGCCCTGGAGATTATCTGTCAGGGGCAACTCCATAAGTTTCTTTCCTTATCTCCTCACCACCCTTCTAAACTCCCTTAATGGACAATTTACCAACTGATCCCTCAGGAGGCAGAGGAATCCCTTTTACACTGAGGGGTGACAGTACCAAGGGAGAGGCCCTTAATTCCCATATTTCCGTACCCTAAAGAAAGATGGAGGGTGAAGACCCATCCTGGACCTTCAGCTACTCAACATTTTTATTTGACAGCTGAAATGCAGAAGGATTACGCTGGCATCTCTCACCTCCTCCCCTCAGGAGGGAATGTGGTTGACAGCTCTCGGCAGGACAGATGCCTGTTTCCATGTAGATGTCCTAGTTTCACATCCTCCCCTTTGGGCTTGCTACAGCACCCAGCTAGTCACAGAATCTTTGCCATGGTAGTAGCCCAGATGCGATGCCAGGCTTTATGGTGTTGCCACAGGTGGACAACTGGCTTCTTGTAGGCCAGTCGTGTCAGGAAGTTGTCTGCAAAAGCATCACCTCAGCACCTCCTTGCTACCCTGTGTATTCCCCAATTGTAGGACACCGGCCCATGCCATTCTGCAATCACTTGCATAGGGACCAAAAGAGCCTATGGCGAGCTGCACAGAGCAGTGCAGAACCTCAAGTATGAAACAGACCCTCCGCAGTGATAGGTCAGCTACAATGACCCCTGCTTCTGCAAGGACTCTTCTTTTGTCCACGTGGAGCCCCCTCGTCCCCACACTTTGGGGGCGAGCAGAGATGTGTGCCTGGCAAGGGTTAGTGACAAAGTGACGGGTATGATGCAAAGGGTGCACACGGTGAAATGTTTCAATGCTGTGCTCAAATTTAACAAGCCCGCTTCTGTGCATTGTCCCCCGTGCTTGACCAGATGTGGCCTTTGGGAACAGCCATGTACCCATGCTGACTGTCTCTGCCTGAAAAGGAAGTGCCCAGTGTCCAGGCGGTACCACAGTGCTCCGCTACAGAGAGAAGGGAACGCAAGAGGTGCTGGGAGTCGAAAGGCAGGACAGAGAAGAGAATCAAGAGTTTGCTAGGGACACAACCGAGCCCATGATACAATTATTGGAGGAGCAGAGATGCTCAAGTCTTTATAATACTCCAGACTAAGCAGATCCAGGCTCGACCTCCACTGCAGCACATGCACAATTCTTTATTATGCCCCCCCTTCCACCCGCCCAGTCCTTTGCACTCGCTGGGACTCCTCGGGTTCCCCTTCATGCCACCTCTTCAGACTGCTTTTAGGATGACAGATGGCCCTACGCACAATTGTGGGGGTCTGCCCTTTCCCAGCCAGCATCTGTGCTTTGTTCAATAAAGGCGGAGTTTTGTCGCGGTAAGTCTTTGTGTTCCACAGAGTCATGCTGCAATCACTGTAAGTGCACGTGAAGGCATTTTGATCACTTTCTTCCAGGGATATGTGGCCCCAACTGTCCTCGGGGGCAAGGTGGGCTGGTGCTAAAATCGGAATGCATGTGCCATCTCTCCCCTCACAGCCGGGAACTCCCCTTTCTGCAAAGCCAGCCGCAAGGTCACACACATTTCCCAGAGTGATTTACTGCCCTGCACGCTCGCAGCAGTGCAGCTCCACGCTAGACTTCCCCGCGCCCAACCGACTGCAACTGACTGGCAGCAGTCCGCTTCCAAAGAGCAACTGCCAGATGCTTCTCCACCGAGGGGGCAGCTCTCCTTGCGGTGTCCTGGCACCGCAGTTCTGGGGCCAACTCAACACGCAGCTCCAGGAAGAGGGCTTTCCGCATCCAAAAATTCTGTAGCCCTGGGTCTTCATCTCACACCTGCAAGACAATTTGATCCCACCACTCAGTGCTGGTGTCCCTAGTCCAAAAGCAGTGGGCTCCTCTGTACAGTGTTAAAAGCAATGTCAAGTTGCTGCTAGCCATATCACGCAGAATGCCAGATACCTGCAAACCTTCCTCTGGTAGACCCTTAACAACTAACTGCACTGCCGTGTGCGATGTCCTCAGGACACTTCACAGAGCACAGGAGAAAAGTGAGGGATCCATCCCTTCTAAACACAAATGCCGGGGTGCACGGCAAAGAATGGCTGTTGAAAAAATGGCACAAAAGCTAGTCAGAAGCCAGTGGAGGGCTGGGCCAGAAAGCAGTGTGTGGCGGGACATTTAGCACAGTCCCTAGATGCGTCACAACCTGCCCTGCCTTCCCACAACTCCTAGTGACCGTTATTGCCCTCACCGTGAATTGCAGAGAGTCAGTGGTGGTGCCCCCAATGTGAGCGTGGCCCGTCACCAGGGGGGCTAGTCTGACCAATGTACTGTATTCTGGCTTTTATGATGTCAACTTTGGGGTGTCAACATAAGTTTGGTCAACAAAACTTGCTAGTGTAGACAAAGCCTAAAATGTGCTGTAAATTGGGGAATCAGCCAGATATTAGCTCTCCAAAGACACCAGTAAGAAAAGGAACCAATTCCTTTAGCACAAAAACCTGGGTTAATGTGGTGACAATAGTACATCAAACCTTGATTCAGGAACCAGTCCTCCCTTTACACCATTGATTCCTATGGGAAAAGGGGGTTTGACTTACAACATTTCAAGTTACGACCCTATTTGTTCCTCAGACTTGTGCAGTAAGTTGGAGGACTCCCAGTACTCGCTCAGCCAGCTACCGTTCTCCATCTACTTAGGGAGAGTCACCAGCTTTATCAGTCACAGAGCCTGGCCTTAGATTCTGAGTGCGCGCTGTATATCCAGGATGGCCCCGACAGGGTGCAACTTCAGAGGCATAATGTTCTTGATTCAGCATTTCAAGTCCTCTTAGCATCTTAGAAGCAGAGAGCCAGAAGGGTTTATAGCTTTATACAGAAACAGTTTGAAGTCTGGTGTGAAAAGACTCTTTAAGGGCCCCCAAATGCAATCAACGTAAGTACCTCTTTGTCTTTTCAGATGCTCTTTTGGCCTGCTATGAACAGGTGAAAAAGAGAGGCATTTATGTACACCCCCCTTTACTGTCAAGTTCATGTGCCACTTGCTACAGCTGAGAACCCCCTTTCCTCGTTTTGAAAACATCCCTTGGTTGTGAGAGATTAACTGGGCCAGGACTGAGCTGATGACAGTGCCAGCATTACTCGAACAAAACCCATCACTCTATCCCTTGTCCTAGGTAGAGTGACATCACTTCGCAGACCCCGTGTCTGGAACAGCTAGATAAAATGCAGCACAGGCAAAAGGAGCTGCTGTTGGTGTAGGAAAGGGAAAGCTTTGGAAGAGTTCACTGAATCCATAACCACGGACGGTATTTATGCTTCAGCCGTGAAGACGAAGTATTGTCTCGGTGTCCTGCTGCACTCCTTGGTGCTTCTAAAGAACCCAGTAGCAACTGCGGTAAATGCCTTTCTCATCCATGCAAGAGCTGTGCCTTTTCCTGTTGAATACCATCACAGTCAGCTACGCCACCTTCAGGCTTACCTAAAGTAATGGCCTATGCCCCAGCAAGGAAGCAAAAGACCCCAGCTATGCACGATGATTCCGCCGGAAATTAGTGAGCCCAGATCTCACCACTAGGGAAGCTGTCGCTCCTCTTGCTTGCTTTCCCACAATAACATGAGAATGACTTGGTAGCACACACTGACCCCTAAATTCCTTTCTTTGTACATCCAGAGTGATTAAAGGAAAGTGGAGTACACAGATTCTTCTGGCTGAAATTGTATACCTAATTCTGGTGATGCCCTAGCATCACAATGATAGGCTCAATGTAGACACCTCTGTATGCCTGCGAACTCACTGTTTTGTGAAAGTGTTCAAAAATGTGTGCTCAGTTGGGGTGGGCAACAAGAGGTAATACAATAGCCAAGTTTTATACAGCACTTTTCATCAGCAGACCAGTAGGGGGAACTCTCTTTACTGGCCAAGAGACAGTTTTGCTTTTTTTCATCCCTGTAATGCTGGCTGTTGGGTTATCCTCCTGAAGGGCAGCTCTCAAGTGCTTTAGCTTCAAGAGTAAGCCCACTGTAATAAGTACACTCTCCCTGATGATAAGACATCTCTGTGGCTGTTACTGAACTAGCACTTTCCAAAGCTAGACTGCAGAAGCCTAGTGGACAGAATGTTGGGCTGGAAGTCAGGAAACCTGGGTTCTAATCTGGTTTCTGCCGCTGGGTGACTTGGGCTGGTCATAGCCCTGCTTCATGCCTCAGTTCCCCCATCTGTAAGATGATGATACTGACCTACTTTGTAAAGTACTTGGAGATTTACTGATGGTAAGAGTGAGGTGGTATTACTTACCAGAGTAGATTCTAATTTATTCATATCCACCCTCCTCTCCTTAGAGTTTGAAAGATTCTTTATCTTTTGTGTGTACTCCTTTTGTCATACTTGATTTTGGAAAGTACATACCCATAGACTTTGCAGGGAGGAGCCCAACTCACTTGACTGAGGGGTTTGTAACACCTGCTGATGTGAGCATCAATAGCTTTTCAGTACTAGGTGTTCTTGTCCGATCACAAATGGACCACAGAGCTTAGAGCCAGAATCTCCTGTGATATTATATATATAAAAAATCAGGAAGAAGGGAAGCAATGTCCCTTTCTAAACAAACTGTTTTTAGAAAAACTATAATACATACACTTGAAAGCCTGTCTGCTCATGGTAATTAAGACAATCTGGCTTATTGGGGGAGAGATATAAGGAACTGAAACGATAAAGTTTTAACTCTGAAAGTTGTGTCATACATACACTACATGCAATGGTGTACAGGGATAGAAAAGTTTCATTGATGCTTATTTGGGATGACCGGCATCATCACTCATAAAATGGCAGTCCTAAATTTATCCCCATGAACCTTTTCTCCACAGATCCTACATTATACATGAATGGTGGTCAGGTTCAGCCACACTTTCAGTTAGAGACATTGGTTTCTGCAAGAATCACTTTTACCCTCCTGGCAGCAAGGGAAATTTTGCCAGTGAGAAATTAAGACGTGTGAGGTCTTGCCTCCTTGGGAAAGCTTTACTGACTTTATTGCTATAGCTATCTTGATATTACACCTCATCTGGGCACACTTCTTGCAGGGAGAGTGGCTTTTTCTGGCTTTGCTTAGGGTACGTCTAGACTACATGCCTCTGGCGACAGATTAGATTACCCGGCATAGGAAAATAATCGCCGCTTCATTTAAATTTACATGGCTGCCGCGCTGAGCATGGCTGCCGCGCTGAGCTGATCAGCTGTTTGTCGGCTCAGCGCGGTAGTCTGGACGCTCCGCGGTTGACATCAAAGGCATTTGTCGACCTCCCAGGTATGTCTCATCCCAGGAGTACCCTTAAACCCCATCCCGAGTGATCTAAGAGCAACCGAAAAAGCCATTCTTCCACCAGCATAAGAGCATTCACACAGAAGGGTCTACTGATACATCAGTATAAATCACACTATATGTTACACCCAAAAACATCTTTCATGTGTAGACAAGGCCTGAGTCCGGAGATAAACTGAAATAATAGTTCTGAGAGAGCAGCAGTGCAAACTCACCCTGCCCCATTTATCCTAATGGAGTGTTAATGCTGAAATCTATCTTAAACAGATCAATGTGTAGTTTGAGTAGTGTGTGTACCACAAGTTTTCTCTGGCTTGCCAAGTATTTCTATGTAATGGATCTCCGCAAAAAATCTTCTATCCCAGTTACAAAAGGGTTTTCTTAGCTCTTGAGTATTCAGAGATGTATCATTTTATATTTAAACATTTATTGGCACCATGCATTTCCCCATCCCTTTAAGAAAGAGACAGGCTCCCTGACCCAGAGAGCTCACAATCTAAATAAATAAAGACAAACAAAACACAAGCCAACTATCCAGGGCAGGGAGTGTGTGTGTGTGGGGGGGAGGGGATAATTCAAGATGAGGAGGGTAGAGGGATAGTTTGGAAAAGGTGGAGTGTAAGAAAGGGTTGGGCACTTGCCAGATGAACACAGGGAGAGTACTGCAGGCGCGCACAGCAAAGAGAAGGAAGAGCTGAAAGGAGCACAAAAGCTTGGAAGCACTTAGGGAGTGAGAGAAGCAGTAGAGGAAAATGAGAGCTGAGGTTGGGTTGTAGGTGTTGATGAGGAGACCCAATATGATGGGAAAAGCCCCAGGAAGATAACCGATTCAGTGGGGGGGATGTGATCGGGTGGGTGCCGGAGGGAGGAGGAGGATTTCAGCTGTGGCCATTCTGGCAGGCTGGACTTGACAGGGGTTAATCAGGATAACGTTCTGGTGACATTGTAAGGATAGAACCCTTCTTGTCCAGAGGAAATCAGGCCTCTTGGATTCTATCTTCATTTAGGCCACGGTCTTGCACAAGTCACCTAAGTGCTGTGTGTGAGTCTTGGTTGTTAAAGGATGATTGGGATACTGACCTATATTGTTTTATCTACACCACAAAGGTTTTTGGCACTTACTAATGTGGATTAAACCAGTATAGCTTTACCACTATCACTACAGAACGTTAAGTCCATGTCTACACTATAGATTTAACGGACTTAAGCTATGCCCTAACTGTATGACAAGTTGTCACTCAGGCAGTACAAGATTCACTGGATTTGGGGACTCCTTAAGCTGTGTCTACACTAACAGTTTTGTTGACAAAAGTCAGCTTTTACTGACAAAACAGTGGGAGTGTAACCATGCCCTTGCTCCTCCTGCTGCTGTAACTCCCCTGCTACGCTGACACAACAAAGAGTGGCGCAAAGATAAGGGACAAACATTAACATAACCTGTGTGTCTATGCAGTAGGGGCCCCATTTGTTAACACAGAATCACAGAATAATAGAACTGGAAGGGACTTTCAGAGGTTATCAAGTCCAATCCCTTGCCCTCACGGCAGGACCAAGCACCATCTAGATCATCCATGAGAGGTGTCTGTCTAACTTGCTCTTCAATATCTCCAGTGATGGAGACTCCATAACCGCCCCAGGCAACTTATCCCAGTGTTTAACCACCCTGACAGGTAGGAAGTTTTTCCTAATGTCCAACCTAAACCTCCCTTTTCCTATTTAAACTTCTGAACCTACCAGATTTTCACTGGCATTCACTGTTAGACGTCCAATCGCCAACAAGCTTCTTGGTGAAAACTGACACAAAGGAGTTGTTAAGCACCTCTGGCATTTCCACATTTTCTTGTTATTGTTTTTCCTTCTTTATTGAGCAATGGGCCTATCTTGTCCTTGGTCGTCTTCTTGCTTCTAATATATTTGTAGTATGTTTTTCTTGTTACCCTTTATGTCTCTAGCTAGATTGAGCTCGTTTTGTGCCTTCACGTTTCTAATTTTGCTCCTTGTACTTTGACGTAGCTTCCACTTTTTATAGGACTCCTCTCTGATTTTTAAATTATTCAAGATCTCCTGGTTAAGCCAGGGTGGTCTCTTGCTGGACTTCCTATTGGTGTGCTGTTGTACCCTTATTAATGTCCTTTTGAAAAAGGTAGAGTAGCCAGTTTGAGGGACACAGATAGAAAAGCAAGAAGTGCTTGCTCCTGTGGACTGCCAAAATGAATCAGGCTCCAGACCAGAGTTCTTCTTAGCACCCTCATCTCCCCGTTTAAAGTTTCCCTTACTGATCCCTGACATTCAAGTATCTTCCCTGGCTACTAATTTGGTTTCTCAGGAGTTTTCTACATATAAGGTACATCAGCAGACACTCTTGTTTTGGAATAAGAATAGCTTTTTTTTTTTTTCATTTTAGCTTAAACAGCTTCCAAAGGGCCATAAATTGGAAGGCAGTGTTTTTACTCCAGAGTAAGTGTCACTGCACAGGCCTGTAGAATAGCTGGTATTCACACCTTTCCTTATAGTGGTTTAACTTCCCTTGTTAACGAAAGTTTCAGTTCCTGTGACTTGAAGCCAGAAGTATGTTGATGGGAGAGCAGTGATTGTAGGTAAACACTAATTCACAGCTGTGGTTGTTGTCACTGTCCCATGTGTAACCCTGACCTCGGCTGCCATTACATGTGCTTTAGAAAACTTACTTTTGTGGTCAGTCTCCGATGCCAAAGGGGACAGAAAACCACAGCGGCAGCCGGTGCTCAGGGTCGGGCTGCAACTCCAGCGCGTCTGCAGAGACTGCGGCAAGGTCACTTCCCAAGGGGCCTCCCTTCGCCCCCCGTGCCCAGCGCGGCCGTGTGCTCGGCAGGGGGCTGGCTCCAAGGGGGTTAAGGCGCCCAGGGGTTGAGGCGCCCAGGGGGGGAAGCAGGGAGAAGCGGGGAGCGCCGGGGGGGCCCCAGGGCGGCCGGGGAGGAGCGCCGGGGGCCGGGAGGGGGCTCAGGGAGCGGGCCGGGGGAGGGGAGCGCCGGGAGGGGGCCGAGGCGGGGGCTCTGGGAGCGGGCCGGGAGGAGCGCCGGGAGGGGGCGAGGCGAGGAGCTGGGGAGGAGCGGGCCGGGGAGGAGCGCCGGGAGGGGGCCGAGGCGGGGCTCGGGGGAGCGGGCCGGGGAGGAGCGCCGGGAGGGGGCCGAGGCGGGGGCTCGGGAGCGGGCCGGGGAGGGGAGCGCCGGGAGGGGGCGAGGCGAGGGAGCTGGGGCCGAGGCGGGAGCGCCGGGGGCGAGCGAGGCGAGGGGAGCTGGGGAGGAGCGGGCCGGGGAGGGAGCGCGGGGGCCGAGGCGGGGAGCGCCGGGGGAGCAGGCTGGGGAGGGGAGGAGCGCCGGGGCGAGGCGGGAGCGCCGGGAGGGGTGAGGCGGGGAGCGCCGGGAGGGCCGGAGGCGAGGGGAGCCGGGAGCGGGCCGGGGAGGAGCGCCGGGGGCGAGGCGGGGAGCGCCGGGAGGAGCGGGCCGGGGAAGGAGCGGCGGGGGCGCGAGGCGGGGAGCGCCGGGAGGGGCCGGAGGCGAGGGGAGCCGGGGCGCGAGGCGGGGAGCGCCGGGAGGGGGCCGGAGGCGAGGGGAGCTGGGGAGCGAGGCGGGGAGCGCCGGGAGGGGGCCGGAGGCGAGGGGAGCTGGGGGGAGCGAGGCGGGGGAGTGCCGGGAGGGCCGGAGGCGAGGGGAGCGGGGGAGCGAGGCGGGGAGCGCCGGGAGGGGGCCGGAGGCGAGGGGAGCCGGGGGAGCGAGGCGGGGAGCGCCGGGAGGGCCGGAGGCGAGGGGAGCCGGGGAGCGAGGCGGGGAGCGCCGGGAGGGCCGGAGGCGAGGGGAGCCGGGGGAGCGGGCCGGGGGAGGGGAGGGGGCCGAGGCGGGTCGGAGCCGGTCCGGGCCCGCTCGGCTCCCGGTCCTGGGGGAGCGGGCCGGGGGGGGGGGCAGAGCGGCCGAGCCGGGCCCGCGTGTCCCCGGGGCTCCGGCCGGGCTGGCGCAGCGCGGGGGCGGGTCCCCCCCGGCGGAAGATGGCGGCGGCGCGGCGCGGCGGCTCCCCCAGCGGCCGGAGCGGGAGCGAGCGGGGAGCCCGCGGCCCGGGGCCGGCCTGAGGGGAGGCGGGAGGCAGCGGGGCACCCGCCGGAGCAGCCCGGGGCCGGCGCCGCGAGGCGGGGCGAGGTGAGGCGGCCGGGACCGTGCGGGGGGCGCGCCTCGGTCGGGGGGGGCAGACGGGCCGGCCCCGCCCCGGGCTTAGCCCCTGCTGACCCACCGGGCCCCCGGCCCCCCCCGACCCCCAGTGCCCCGGCCGGGAGCCCCCGCCTCAGCCCCGCTGACCCACCGGGCCCCGGCCCCCGACCCCAGTGCCCCGGCCGGGAGCCCCCGCCTCAGCCCCGCTGACCCACCGGGCCCCGGCCCCCGACCCAGTGCCCCGGCCGAGCCCCCGCCTCAGCCCCCGCTGACCCACCGGGCCCCGGCCCCCGACCCCAGTGCCCCGGCCGAGCCCCCGCCTCAGCCCCGCTGACCCACCGGGCCCCGGCCCCCGACCCCAGTGCTGACCGAGCCCCCGCCTCAGCCCCGCTGACCCACCGGGCCCCGGCCCCCGACCCCAGTGCCCCGGCCGGGAGCCCCCGCCTCAGCCCCCGCTGACCCACCGGGCCCCGGCCCCCGACCCCAGTGCCCCGGCCGGGAGCCCCCGCCTCAGCCCCGCTGACCCACCGGGCCCCGGCCCCCGACCCCAGTGCCCCGGCCGAGCCCCCGCCTCAGCCCCGTGCCCCGGCCGGGCAACCCCACCAGCATTGCCCCGCCCCAGGTGGGCTAACTCCCCCTCCTCTGCCTCAGCCCCAGCCCCTGTGCCCCAGCCGGGCAACCCGCCCCAGGTGAGCTAACTCCCCCTCCTCTGCCCCAGCCCCTGTGCCCTAGCTGGGCAACCCGCCCCCCCCAACATTACCCTGCCCCACCCCAGGTGGGCTAACCCCTCCTCTGCCCCAGCCCCTGTGCCCCAGCCGGGCAACCCCAGCATTGCCGCCCCAGGTGGGCTAACTCCCCTCCTCTGCCCCAGCCCCTGTGCCCCAGCTGGGCAACCCCAGCATTGCCCCCGCCCCAGGTGGGCTAACTCCCCCTCCTCTGCCCCAGCCCCTGTGCCCCAGCCGGGCAACCCCCCCAGCATTGCCCCGCCCCAGGTGGGCTAACTCCCCCTCTGCCCCAGCCCCTGTGCCCCAGCTGGGCAACCCCAGCATTGCCGCCCCAGGTGGGCTAACTCCTCCTCTGCCCCAGCCCCTGTGCCCCAGCCGGGCAACCTTCCCCAGCATTGCCCTGCCCCAGGTGAGCTAACTCCCCTCCTCTGCCTCAGCCCCAGCCCCTGTGCCCCAGCCGGGCAACCCGCCCCAGGTGAGCTAACTCCCCCTCCTCTGCCCCAGCCCCTGTGCCCCAGCTGGGCAACCCCCCCCCCCCAAGATTGCCCTGCCCCACCCCAGGTGGGCTAACTTCCCCTCCTGTGCCTCAGCCCCTGTGCTCCTGCCAGGCAACCCACCCCCCAGCATTGTCCTGCCCCAGGTGGGCTAACTCCCCCCTCCTGTGCCTCAGCCCCTGTGCTCCTGCCAGGCAACCCCCCCCCCAGCCGGGCAAGCCCCACTCCGGGTTTGGTGATACGGGGCGCCCTGCCGCGGTGCTGCTGCCAGCTCTCCAGAGCAGCCCCTCTAAGCCCACAGGACGCAGCCCTCCCGTTGTCTGAGGAAGCCGCCCCCAAGGGACAGTGGCCCCACGGAAGCTCTTGCACCAGCGCAGTGCTGTCCACACAGCCCTTAGGTCAGTGGTTCTTAACCTGGGGTGCATGCAGGGGGTGCGAGATGCCCTTTCAGGGGGTGCGAGACATGCCAGATTTTTATGATATATCTAAGGTTTAAAGAACTGACTGACTTCAACGATTTTTAATAAGGGGTGTGAGAACATATTTTGGGAACCAAAGGGGTGCAGGCTGCAGTAAGGTTAAGAACCACTGCCTTAGGTCAACATGATTTACTGTGCTCCCAGGTGGCTCCTCTCTCACATCCCGGAGTGACACTCAGTGACAGTGCAGACAGCCGTAGCCTCTGCTGTGGATGCCTTGCAGGTGGGGGGTTACCATTTGACATGCCCTTCCATCAAAGACTCATAGAAGACTAGGGCTGGCAGAGACCTCAGGACGTCATCTTGTCCAACCCCCTGCTCAAAGCAGGACCATGCCCAACTAAATCATCCCAGACAGGGTTTTGTCAAGCCGGGACTTCAAAACCTCTAGGGATGGAGATTCCACCACCTCCCTAGGGAACCCATCCCAGTGCTTCCCCGCCCTCCTAGGGAAATCGTTTGTGCTAATATCCAGCTTAGTCCTCCTGTTCTGAAACTTGTCAGTATTACTCCATCTCTCATCTGTCTTCACTGAGAACAGCTTCTCTCCATCCTCTTTGTACACCACCCCCTTTCAGATAGTTGAAGGCTGCTATCAAATCCCCCCTCACTCTTCTCTCCTGCAGACTAAACAAGTCCAGTTCCCTCAGCCTCTCCTCCTAAGTCATGTACCTCAGCCTCCTGAGCATTTTCCTTGTCCTCTATTGGACTCTCTCCAATTTGTCCACATCACTGAGGGTGCAACTACACTCTGGTGCTTCAGCAGCATAGCTGCAGCGACTATACCACAGAAGTACCCCGAGATGCCTATCTCTGTGCTTTTGAGCTACTGTCACAGGCTGACAAGGTTGTCCATGTGGCTAATAATGGGGGAATGTAGTGGGATGCGTTCCTGTGTGCCCAAACACCATTCTCCTTTCCAGGTTGGCTACTGAGTTGTGGCTTCCTTCCCAGATGAAGTTGGGGTAACTTGGAGGTACTGTGCCTTCTTTGGTTTTGATGAAGCAGCAGAGGAGATTAGGGCGCACCCATTTTGGAGGAAAGGACTATCGAGAGGAAATCCAGAAGCGTAGATGTGGAGCATTCTGGAGTCTGTACGTTCCCCTGGACTTCCTTCAGCTACTGAATGGAAAACCTCTGAATAATTTTAAAGTACCCTCTGTCTAAGGATTTTAAAGCTCTCAGCGCTCTCCTCGATTCAGTTTTGTTTTCTTTCTTCTGATGGGAAGATTCAGGCATAGAGAGATTAAGTGATTTCCCTAAGGTCAGAGAGTTTGTCCTACCCGCTTCTGAACTCTCTCTGCGCTATCACGTTCTCCATCAGAGCTCTCGTTTCACTTGGGTACCAGATTCTTGTTCACTTATTTCTTTAAGCTGTTGAGTGCTGCTTAAGTCACATTCCACCCCAATGGTAGCTGCATCTCCATAGCCTTATCTACATTACACGCTTTTATTGTGTTTGAACATGGCCCTCAATAGTAGATGGCATAATGTTGACCATGAGTAGAGCAGAGCAGAGCAGAAGTCAGCGTAAACTAGGACAAATCATGTTCAGCATCATGTCAGACAAGGAGATGAAGGCCCATGTTATGAGAGCAAACATGCTTTCGTCTGGTCTGTGTCGACCTCAGTCATGTTCTGCAATGTGTCATCTAAGTCAGTTGTTTCGCGATTGTGATGAAACACGATAAAATGAAGTGGCAAAGCAGGGTCAGTGGTATGGGAAATCATTCCAATATTTGTACATCTCTTTGGGTAGGTAGAGCACCTTGGGATTCTGCAACTAAAAGTGCTGCATACATTCAGGATGATGTCTTCATTGCTTCTCTTGTATGTTTGCCAGCTTTTTCACCCCTTCACAAATTCTCCAGTCTCTCTTTTCCCACTCTTTGTTCTCCCCATCTGCCGCCTTCTTTTCATGTAGGCCTCCACATTCACTCTTCTGCTCCTTCCAACCCTGCTTGTTTAATTTCCAATCATGGCTGCCCTCCATCTATCAGTCAGTGCTGCTATGTCTCCATTTCAGTGGTTCTGTTTCTGCAGGCTGCAAGCATTATTTCTTAAAACAATTTTGTTTCTGTGTATGGGATTTCAAAATAGCAGTATCAGAAATTTGAAAGAGAAGTGAATATAAACTTCAGTGTCAACAGCAAATCTGTGTTGATTTGTGGTGTTGGTTTTTTTCTGTTACATAAGTGAAAAGTTAAGGTGCTTCAAGACCAGTGTCAGAGGGTCTCGTACTCAGTGCTTCCCATTTTGCTAAGGACTTCTCTATACAGGGAACTAATGCCAGAATAATTAGTCCTGATCCTTTTATTCTTGAACAAGGCACTTGTCATCCATTTGGATTAAATTAAATTGGAAGAAGGAAGGAACAAGAGTGTCCACACCAGGAGTTTATGCAGAATATCTGATCTGTTGTAAATCCATAGCCTGCTTCTTTCTGGATTAATTTTCATATGCAGGCCCAGTCCTAACACTGTCATGGGTGAGTGGGGAGAAGAATCTATTGTTGGTTGCAAAAAGGGGTTCTCAATATACAAAAGTGTGAGAGTCACTACTTTTCGGTATCGATAGTAATTAGAAACCTATAGAACAGAAGATTGGGAAGAGTGTGTAGGTGTGAACATATGTGCTAGAACACTTGCATGTTTTCCAGTAATGTCTAGCCACTGCAGGGATGCTATCAACAGTATAAACGCTTGTGAAGGCATATTTTAGTAGTGTCATGTAGCCTTTATACCCTGTTTTTTACCTGTGTTAGACTTTATGCCTCTGGGTTAGATGACAAAGGGGTAAAGATGCCTGGGCTATTCTAAGTTAGCTGAAAATGGTAAAGAACAATCCAAATGTCAACAAGGCACGTGTGCTTTCTGGACCCAAGCACATCTCTAAGACAGTGTTTTAGAGTTTTGGATGCCTGTCTCCATCTCTCTGGGGTGTATCTGGAAGATGCAGAGATGCAGTGAAGAAGAGCTGTACAGATAAAATAGTCTGTTCCATTGTAATTGGCAGGGTTGTTTACACAGCACCTCTCACTCATTTTCCTTTTTTAAAGGAATGCATCTCCATCCATGATAATACCGCAGGTCAACATCCCCCAACACTTGTAGCAAATCTCTTTTAATTGGCCTCTTTTGACACCTATAGGGGTGTACTTTATTTTGCTCTCCTCCGAATGCCCCGCCCCAGGTTGGAAGTAATTTATTGCAGGGTATGTTACAGAGAGAGGAACAGCCTCTGGCTGTCAGCAACCTTTTCTGGTATGTCAGATTTCCAGCTTAGCAGGCAGCTGCAGCAGAGTCTGCGGGTGTGTGAGACGGTGCTGCAGCCGCACAAGCAATTTGTGGTGCTGCTCAGGCTTGACGCATCCATTCTGGCCAGGGTTCTCGAATACCTGGAGACGACTGGATAATGGTCCAGGTGATACTCTCCCCTAGCTTGCGTGGTGACTTTGCTGATGTCAAGGGTATTTGAGTTCCATTTCTCCCTTTCTAGCTGGTTTTCAAAGCTCTCTACTTGAATGTACATTTTTCTAGCTTGCTCTTTTGTTTGAAGTTCGACTCTGAAGAGCATAGAGCTAGCAGATACATAACGTCAATGCATATTGTTAATAGCCTGTCTAGCCCTGAAATCTATTTAAAACTTGAGGTCAGTCCATTGTTTCTGAAAATTGGGGAGGCAATCTTTGATTAGAGTCAGACATAATAATGCAGGTGGGTGCAGTGACAAATTTGTACCACTGCATTTCAGCCTTCATGTGTAAGAACATCTCCCACAGTTCCTGACCTCTGGGTATCCTGTCTTCACAGCAGTATTTGCAGAGCTTAGCTTTTTGGTGGTTCCTGCCCTGGGACCCTGCCATGGTTTCAGTATGGACCAATATCTAGAAGGGAAATATCTAGAAGAGACCAAATTCATTCCATATGCGAGCTACTGAGGAACACAGCTGAGGTCTGCAAGGATCAGAGGTGTGTGGCTCTCTTGTATCTATCAGCTCCTCCTCCACCTCACTTTGAGTTAATTGATTGTCAGTTAACTTGAGGCAGTTCCCATGTTTGCAAAGGCTAGTCTAGGCCTTCCTGAGCATTTGTTCTGTGTTCTCAATATTTGTGGTTTACCCAGGGTAAACCTCCCAAGATCTGCTATGTATGTATGTATGTTCAGTGAAATAGGACTTGTTTTCTTGGTTGTTTTTAAAGCCATCACACAAGCTCTCCAAACAAGATGAGATGTGGTTGCAGTCTGTTTCTGCATGGACCCGGTCTGCTTTTGTGTGGGCTGAATGGAATGAATAGCCCAAAATAAACAAGACCGTGCAGCTTCATCCAGAACTTGCAAACACACTAATGACCCTGGGAAGATCCTTAGAAATAGCTGTCTCCACAGAGTGTTTGTAGCTGTATATAACTAAAGATGTTACTCCTGCTGGGAGTGTAGCACACTTCATAGTGACGGTGTTTCTAACTGCTTTCAGGGTGAAATGTTAATTGTCTTAACTCAGCCTAAATACTGCAAACTGCTTTCCCATGGGGTGAATTTAATTCTCATTAAATAGAAATACTGGAGTGAAACATTGAAACTAACCTTAATTAGATGCAAACTTTCATATTCCCCTGGAAAATCTTAGACGACAGTGATGAGAGAGACCTAGTATATCACCTGTTCATCGGGTAGCACCTAGTGCAGGGTTACTTCCTACAACATATTATTACATGTTCTAAACCCTCATTAATACGGAGTTGCTGGGTGGTGCCTCATGTGCTTCTAGAAGGCAAATCAAGCAACATTTCTCAAACTATGTGTTGGGGCTAGGGATGTGAACGTTTAACTGGTTAGGTGAGGCTTACTGGTTAAGGTTAACTGGTGGGGTCCTCTCGCTCGCCCCCTTTAATCTGTTAATTGGTTAAACAATTTGTTTAACCAGTTGGCCTATTAAATGGGATTTTACATCCCTAGTGGGGGCCTCAAAGCGGGTTGGACTCATGACTCCACTTTAATGGGGTCACTAGGGCTGACTTAGAATTGCTGGGTCCCAGGACTGAAACCCAAGCTCCACTGCGTGAGGCCAGAGCATGAGGACTTCATCCCTGGCTGTCAGGGCTTCAGTCAGTGGCCCCCGACCAAGAAAGGTTCCCCACTTCTGCTGGTCAGCACAGTAAGCTGTCGCGGGATAAGAGAGAAGGCCCTCTCATGGACTGGTAGTTGGTAGAAAGGAAAGAAATAAAGGGTAGAAATGGTCAGTTTTCAGAATGGAGAGAGGTCAATAGTGGTGCCCCCAGGGTCTGTATTGCAAGCAGTCCCATTCAGTGTAGTCATAAATGATCTGGTAAAAGTGAGGTGGCAAAATTTGCAGATGATACAGAATTTCTCCAGATAGTTAAGTCCAAAGCAGACTGTGAAGAGCTTCAAAAGAGTCTCGCAAAGCTGGGTGACTGGGGAACAAATCAGTTTTGATAAATGCAAAGTAATGCACAACCCATCTCCATGTGGCCTTGCACCCCCACCCCTGCACCTCATCCTGTGTCCCTGTAGCCCCACTCAGCCCCCCATCTCTATGTGGCCCTGCACCCCCACTCAGTCACTTCCTGTACCTCATTATATTGGGCGGAGGGAGGGGCACGTGCACAGTGGCATAGAATTTCCCGGGAGAACTGTTTGCAGTCTCTCTCAGCCTGTGCTCTTCCTCTCTTGCTATGTACTTCCCCCCTGCCACCATGAGAGATCAGATCTTAAACCAATATTTCCAGAATAAACTGCACCCTGCTCCAGGAGAGGAGGAAAGCATGTTCCATGAGGGTATGTTAGTGTAAGTAGTTTGTTCTTGGTATCATCCCACAGGGCTTGGAATGATGAGGCCGTGGCCTGAGGTCATATAAGCAAAGAGCATCCTACAGTAAAACGTGTCCTGGTTCATGCAAAATATTGATTTTGCCTCCCCACCCCCACCCCTAACCATGACCTTTAAAAGCAAATTCCCTCACCTCCATAATTGTATCTGATTTCTTGAAGCAGTTTTATTGGTTTCTGGATGGTGGGCTTAAGATTTTAAATCACAGTCCTGTTTAAGTATTGTTCTAATTACAGTTACTATTAAGTGTGACCTTTCTTGGGTTTGTTACTTTAATTCTCTTGCTTCTATTACAGTTGGTGTATAATTACCCTGCTCGTGTCAAGATGGCTTTATCACATTTCCTTGCTGCTGAAGGGAGCTGGAGTGAATGGCCTCTCGGGTGGGTGGCTAACATACTGCTTCTGTTCCAAAGGGCATGTCTATGCTGCGCTCCGCTCCGCTCCGCTCGGACTTTGGGGACATGAATAGCTCTGCGTGCCAGGATGTTGTGCTGTAAGTGCCCAGTGTAGATGTTGCGGGCATGAACTTGAAGGTCCCTCATTTGCACTAACGTAGGAAGTTGTAGTACACAATAGAATCTGTTGAGTTATGTAATGACATGATATTTTTAGTCGTTCTCTTTATACGTTTCAGCGTAGATTTGTATGCTTTTTTTTTTTTTTTTACCACTGCTGCACACGAAGCAAAGGTATCTATGGAGCTCTCCACAATGATGCACGTCTTTCATGTGTAGTTATAGTTAATTTAGAAGCCAGAATTGGTTCTGTATCAGAGGTAACAGTGCGGGGTGACAGGCAGCCGGTTTTTAAACTGGCTCCCCTGGTGGACCAGCGCCCACTTGGCCCCCCTGCTGCTGCCTCTGATACAGAGGCAGCAGCGCGGAGTGGCAGGGGGCTTCTTGGGAGTGGGTCTGGAGCGCACTGGCTGTCGGCCCCGCCCCTGGGGACTATAGAATAGCTGAGTAACCAATAAGAATTCATGAGGTGAATCGACTATTCAGTTAACCAATATTTAACATCCTTACTGGGAGTGAGGGGGTCAATTCTGGGCCATCTGCTGCTGGCCTCTGGATTCTCCTGGAGGGCCACCAGCCTCCTGGCTGAGCTCCCCTCCTGGGTGCTGGGCTCTCTGCCCCTGGGCCACACCACTGGGCTTCTTACACTTGGGCCGTCAGCTGGGCTCCCTTCCTGGTTGTTGGCCCTGGCTATTGGACTCCCAGCTGGCCCCTGCTCCTAACTGCCAGGGTTCTCTGGTCCCGGTGCTCTCTGGTCCAGCAACATCTGTGATGCTGCAGACCACAGATGTTGCCAGACCAGAGAGGTTCAACCTGTAGTCACTTTTGAAAATCTTGGCTTGTGGCACATCTGGGAGCACGTAGCCTTGAGGTGGAGCAAAGAAATCCCCTTTCTCTGGTCTGCCTCACTAACCTGTGCCTCTTTCTGCACAGAAATCCTCCTGCTCCTCCTTGTACACCAGTGTGAGCTAAGCACAGCAAGTCTGCAGGCGGCCAAGCAATGCAAAGACTCTCCTCTCCTAGCCAGTGTTTCATTATTCTCTCTGCGTGAGGCTTCACAGCCTTGTTTTTTTAGCTACACTCTTTCAACAATGGGTTATCTGTTTTCACAGACTTAGGAGGGTTTGAAATAGCAGTTACCCTCGGGCATTTGGCTCCCGATTACAGCAATGAGTGCACTCATCAGAGGCCCTAGCCCCCTCTCAACCAGGCTGTCATAGGTTACCTCGCCATGCTTTGCAGCTTCTCACTCCAGCCAAGTGTAGCATCCTTTAATGAGTCAAGGAAAAGCCAGCTCCCTTGGCCCCTCACCCGCGTGTGTTGTGGGGTGGGGGAGGGCTGGGTTCCAAACAACTCCTTAGTAATTTTGCTGTGGAGAAGAACTCAGCCAGTGTCTGAACCCAGCGTAGCAGATGCTAGAGCAGGCATCTCAAAGGCAGCTTACCTTGGGGCAGCGGCAGTCTTCAAATCCTTCTAGCGGGCCAGCAGGCCCCCATTCTCGCAGGGCTCGAGGGCAGGGTTCTCCATGTATTCCCCACCCCCACCACGCATCTCCCAGCCCCCTACTGCCAGCCCATGCACTTCCCCTTCCCCCAGTCCTGGCAGCCACCCCCTCCCGGGTGATTTAAACCCGTTGGGGGCCCCCACCACCAACAGCACAGTGGGGCTAGAGTGGCTTCCAGCTGCTATATCCAGGCCACCGGCATGTCCTGGTGGCCCGGGGGAGGTATGTGCAGAGATGTCCTGTCTATTGATATACGCTGTGAAACTATTAACTCATTCTGTGACACTGACTAGAGATCCGTGATGCCACCTCTCCTGATTTGAACACAAGCCTCCTGATAATGGGGCTTTTTTTCTGGAAAGCCCCAGCTGCGTCCTCGCGCTGGGATCCCCTGCCCCTGCCTGGGGTAACCAAAAGCAAAGCTCACCGGCCCCTGCCCTGCTCACCGGCCCCGCATGTCAGCTTGGGTGGCTCCCTGGCCAGCGTGGTTCACGTTGTGGCAAAGGCAGCCAGCACAGCTTCCTGGACCGAGCTGTACCCTCCATGGCTGGGACATGTGGGTGAGTCCCTGTGTGCCGCTGCCCCCTCCCCCATGCTGGCAGCCATGCAGGCATGATTACATAGCATTTTCAAACAGGCCAGACTGGGCAAGTGCTTGGGCTGTAGGTGGCTCGCGGGCCAGGAGTTTGACACCCCCTGTGCTAGAAGATGACTGTGAGAGAGCATAGCACGATGGGCCCCAGAACCTCACTCTGCCTTCGGACCTCACTAATTGGTATCTAGTTGCTGATTTATTGCAAAACCTTGTCTTAAAGAAGAGCTTTGCCCATATTCTACAGCACAGCAGTCTGGAATTTCCCATGCCTGTAACATTTTTAAATTGGAAAGTAACTTTTATGAATATTGACATGACACTTCTGAGCTTTGTGCTGGCAGCTGCCATCCTCTGGAAAGTGACCTTGAGCGTACTGGGGTCCAACATCAGCAGTTGCGTACAAACTGATTGCTGTCCAGCGACTGCGTTTGGGATGAAATCAGTAAGAAGACTTCTTGACTGTTGTGTTTAAATACCAAACAGTCAGGTTTTCATTCTCATGCTTTGGGATCTAAAGTACTGTACAAATACCAGCTGTTCTGCTGCCTGTGTTGCTTTGCAATAAGATGTCAGCTGCCAATAGGTATCCGCAGCCATCATATATATAGTAGCCCAATGTCTGAGAGTCTGTAACGCTGAAATGCTGGCTGTTCCCGCTGGGCGGCGCTGTTGCCTGAAATGCTGGCTGTTCCCTCTGGGCGACACGTGCTGCATGGGGAGTGCGGGGCCCAAACGGCTGCTTGTGCCGCTTGCTCCCCCGCGGCGGCCCAGCTGAGCGGTGCAGATGTCAGCCGAGCGCCACGGCGGAGGAAGGCGAGCGGTGGCGTACGGCCAGGGGCAGGGCCTGCCGTGTGCGTCATCGCCCGCCCCCTTCGCCTCCCGCCGTGGCACTCGGCTAACTTCTGCGCTGCTCAGCCGGGCCTCAGCGAGGAGCAAGCGACGTTGCTTCCCGTGGCGGCCCGGCTGGCGGCGCAGAAGTCAGCCGGCGCCACAGCGGGAGGCGAAGGGGGGGGGCGGGGCGGTGACGTGCGGCGTGACAGCGGCTCCAGGCCGCACCCCCTGGCCGTGAACATCACTGCCCTGCCCCCCTTCGCCTCCCGCCGTGGCACTCGGCTGACTTCTGTGCCGCTCAGCCAGGCTGCCGCGTGGGAGCAAGTGGCGCAAGCAACCGTTTGGGCTCCGCGCCCCCCAATGCATCATGGGGAGTGAGGAGCCCAAACGGCCGTTTGGGCTCTGCGGTCCCCCGAATGAGAGGCAGGAGGGGGAGGAGAAGAGAAAGAGAGAGACAGAGAGAGAGGCAGGAGGCGGAGGAGAGCTGAGAGAGAGATAGGGGGAGGTAGTAGGAGGAGGAGGAGAGAGAGAGAGAGAGAGAGAGACACACAGACACGGAGCGAGAGACCAGAGGCTCAGAAGAGAAGACCGACGTGGAGGAGAGACCTGAAAATCCCATCTTATGACGGGCTAATTGGCTAGTTTCTAATAAAACCCTACATTGTCAAATGCAATGCACTTTATTTGTGGTGAGAAGAGCTCATTTCATGTGGACTTTGTTGTGTGCAATGGGACTTGCTTTCTTTTAAAGAGTAGTTTTTTAGCTCAGGCACATTCATTGAACAGAGGTGTTTGATGTCCGTACGTGTGAGGTTCTGTGAAGATTTCCATCTCTGATGAACCAGTCTGCTTTAGTCTCCCAGTATTCTGACCTGTTCTTCTCTTGCCATAAATACGATGCCATGCGGCTCTCGCCGCAGTCATGAATAGTGTGCTGACTAGCTCCTGGTTTTACCAATTGACACCCCTCCCCAAAATAGAATCTGAAGAGGAACTGTGCCATTTTCTTTCCTTTAAGTCGTCCCCCCCCCCAACCCGGCTTGGCATCGTATAACCTTTCAAAAGGATAAAAAAAGACAAGCGCTTATTATACTACTTCCCCCAACAATGGGTGCAGGCAGGGCTCGGGCATTTTCAGCACTGTCTTGGAGACAGATTATCATGGCATGGCGGGATAAGCACTATGTCCTGTCTGTGTTTTGCTTATACAGCTGCATTGTGGATGGGGAAATTAGTACTGCATTTTCTCCTGAAGCTACGCCCTTGACCTTCCCAACACAGCACCCGGAGGGGCGGGGGACGCATTGTTTCCATTTTATATTTGGGAAAACTGAGAGGTGGAGAGGGTTGGTAACAGACCTAAAATCAAAGTTCTGGAGAATCTTGATGCCAAGACTGGCTCTTATTCCGCAAGAGGACACTGTCTAATGACTTTACTGGTTGGCGGATGATGGCTCCATAAATTAGCATAATTTCATTGGGCTTCAATTTGCAATCTGTAGCTTTCAAGGAAAGTATGGACAATTCTTACCCCCATGATGTGAAAGGTTCTGTCTGATATTAGAAGTGACCGCACAGGTTATCTGTGGAACATGGATCGTCAAAACACAGGAAAACAAAAGGAAGTGTCTTCCTAAACCTGAAATCTTTAATCTTAGAAGTGTAGACAGGGCCTTAGCCTACTGGAAGACTGATACTGTGGCTTAAACCAGCATTTTTGATGTGTACATTTTCCTCATTGGCTCTGCAGCATGGTATGAGCAATTTAAACTCTGGCCCTGAAGCACTAAATCTTGTAACAAGAAAGTCCAGTCCCCTTTTCAGTTTGGCATGGCCTTTGTGCTGCCTTTTTCCCTTTTCTTTTGGGGAGTAAGTGATTTCTACCCTGAATTACTTGCATCAACTCTCCTGTTCCTCACATCTGTGGTAACAGTAGTGGGGTACACTCCAGACATTGGTCCAAAGGATCCAGACAGCTGGGCTTTGTGAGAATACAGTGAACACAAATGTGTAATGAGGTGGTTTAAAACTCAAGAAAATGAGAAGACAGAAAAAAGTTTGGTGAAATTTGTAGCAAGACATCTCAATTTATGGCTTGGCTAACCCAAGTCAATAATTTCTTCTCTCCTTTTTCCGCCTACCTAGTGCAAATCAGCAGTTTTCTTTTTCTCCCTCAAGCCAGCCTTTCCTTTCCTGGGAATAGCTGCCTGTAGCACTGCATCTTTTTCATACCTCAGCTACAGACTGAAGAATATCTCAGTCCATAAAACTAGTTAAACGAAAATAGAGAGGGAGGAAACTGCAAGACCCTGGAAGAGAGCAAGTTGCCCATCACTTTAGTCACCATGGTTTTGCTTAAACTAGGAGAAAACCTGCATTTTTAAAACGTGTTGGGTAAAATGTAACTAACATGTTTTAAAACTCTAGTGTAGGCAGCGCAAGATGTTAGTTACTAATGTGAATGGTTGCGAAGTAAACCTTCTAGATGAACTGTTGTTTGAAGCTTGCAAACAACCTGAAACAGTAGCTCTGTCTATAAGATCTAAACGGCCCCCATTTGCTGCAAAGAAAGCTGGAATTGTGTCCTTTTTTGCTCATGGACATGTAAAGAGAAGGTGCTTTTCTCCTTGGTTTTTACTTTAGAAGCATCATAAATACCAAGTCCCGTCATCTCTGCTTTTGCTGAAGGACTCCTTTTGTAGCTCACCTTTAAAGAGATTTACATGTCTGGACTCTGAGTAGATTTACAGTATTCCCTGCAGCCTTACCTGCCTCTTCCTGTACAGGGTTAGGTTTGCTTGTGACTGGATTCCTACCCCAGTTCTGAACAGTGGCTGACAGTTGTGTTTTCTTTGTGTAACGTGGACAGATGCCCACTAAGAACTGGAGTGAGACCAAACTAATTTTCATATATTACCTTAGCTTACATTTGAATCCAAGACTTCAGATGGAAGAGTCTGCTGTGCTGATCCACTTTCTCTCTCAGCCCCGTATTTTGTTTTTAAACAATTCACTACTGTGTTCAAAGATACTTCCAAGAAAAGCCAGTGTTTAGAATCTAAAAGACTAGACTTGTTTTTTGGTGTTGCCTTGCTTGCAGTGTAGCTGGTGGTTACTTGCTCAAGCCCTGTTTCCAGAGTGGTACAGATTAATACAAAATATGTGCTTAGCTCCAAGAAGCTTCCCAGACAGGTGAAACAACATGGTCCTCTGCCCCAAAAGGCAAGTCAGGGAGAAGGATGGGTTGCAGCAAAGACTAGTGTAACCAGCTGCCAGAGTGTGCTCTGGAGCTTTCCAGTTTCATGGTGTTTCTCTGGATTTTTTTTTTCTTCTGTCCTTACTACTTCCTTTTCGCTTCTTCTGAGGAAAGTGTTTTAGCTTGCTTGTTAGCTGAGGGGAGAAAGTAGGGCTTGGACAGGCCTTTGGAGTGAAGGCCAATTTAAAGAGAAACTTTGAGGAGGAAAGGGCGGAGGTGCAGCGGGCTGGGGAAGAGATGGAGTGCAGACCGTAGGGGTTACTTGGAAGAAGGCACATAGTGAGTGAGCCAGCACCTGCAGCTCCTCCTGGCCATGCGGCTGTAGCTCCCCCAGCCGAAGGTCTGTGCATCTTGATCTCCTGTCTGAGCTTGCCCAGCCCAGCTAGGAGAAGAGCTGAGGGCAGTACAGCTGCATAGCCAGGAGCTGCAGGCCCATTCGCCTTTCGCCCTGCAGTTCCTGGGGCGCTCTGCGGCTCAGTGGATAATGATTTCTGTCAGTGGATATCAATTTCTATCTGCGCAGGGCTCTATTGATCCCTGTCCTCTGTAGCCCGGTCCTTAACATTTTAAAAGACTGTTGTGAGCTCTCCCCTCCACCGTCTTTTCTCAAGACTAAGCAGGCTTAGTTTTTTAACCTTTCCTCACAGGACAAGTGTTCTAAAGCCTTGATCATTTTTGTTGCTTTCCTCTGGACTCTTTCCAGTTTGTCCACGTGTTTCCTTAAGAGTGGTGCCCAGGGTTAGAAACAGTGCTCCAGCTGAGGCATCACCAGTTGGGTAGAGCAGAACAAATACCACCCCGTCTTACATGCAACGCTGCTGCTAATACCCCACAGAATGATACTGGCCTTGTTTGGAACAGCATGGCACTGTATTCTGTTTGTGATCCACTCTCCCCACCAAACCCTTTTCAAAAGTGCCACTACCTAGCTGGGTATTGGACTTCGGATTTATCCTTCCTAGGTGAATTATTTTGCATTTGTCTTTCCTGGATCTCATCTTGTTGAATTCAGGTCAGTTCTCCCATTCGTTAAAGGTTGTTTTGAATTCTCATCCCATCCTCCAACATGCCGGGCTGTCACCTGCAGATTTTATAAGTGTACTCTCCATTCAGTGATCCCTGGGTGATGATACTGGTGATGCTGGCGGGGTGTTAAAACAGGAAGTAAGCACACACCTTTGTTCCATTAGCTGCGTTAGGAATTCTGAGTGGAGGATGGTGGGAGAGACATGGCTACCCCACGGAAACTTTTGGAGAGACATGGTTTCATAGTGACAAAAACAACCCCCCAACAGTAAGGCGAAGATGTTAAGCTTCTGAGGGGGGAAATGTGGGGAGTAGAACGAGAAATCAAAGTGCTCTTCGCAAGTCTTTACAAAGAAGTAAAGGAGACGTTGATTTATAGTCCAACTTTTCACTTTGTGCCCAGCACTGACTTCAGCTGTTCTGAGGTCCTGGATAGCTCCTCAATGCCAGGAGTTGTTTAAGATCAAATGGGAGAATGATATTTGCCTGCGGCTTCTCTGTAAAACGTACTGCCTTTAATCTTGTCTGCATAATGTGTGCTGGTGGGAGGTGTCTTTTAAGGACAGAATTCCCTCCTTGGTACTGTAGCTGTAAGAAGTGATTGTTGTTTACTTACTAGAACTGTTCATTGCCAAATGTAAACAGGTATGTGCTGACTGGCCACAAACTGTTCTTCAGAGTTAATCTGGATGCTTAGTGGGGGGAAAAATGGAGGGTGGAGAGAAAAAATATCCCACACTTAGCTCTCTGTCCCAAATTCCAACATATGATCATACAGTAATTTAAAATTGTAGTTGGATCTGCTACAGTGATGGTGTGACAGACTGCAGTCTATAGTCTGGACTGTTGAACAGCTCTGTCCTCTCAGTTCTCCAGCCTGGGATGCCTTTTACACTGCTTTGCTGAGAGAGCAACACACACACAGCCCCCAGCATGCAAATCACTCCCAGCAGTGCTGTGGCCAGCCACGCTTGGATGACACTGCAGGGCGACACCAACATATTCCCAGTCCCAGAGTTCCCGCCCAAAATGTGCATCTTGTGCTCCCCCGGCACCTCCTGGCAATACACGTTCATACACAATCCATCATTTTATTATCAGAAAATGATATGCACAAATTCTGGTATTTTAAATGGAGTTCCCCACGCACGTCTGTCCAAGTGTACTGGTTAGGTAGATGTTTCAGAGGGGTAGCCGTGTTAGTGAAAACACTTAAAAAACGAGTCGTCCTGCAGCACCTTAGAAACTAACAAAAAATGTAGTTGTAGATGGTATCATGAGCTTTCGTGGGCACAGCCCACTTCTTCAGATGAAACATTAGTTTAGATAGAACTAAACATTGGTTTAGAGAGAAGTCTCTCTCTCCACATGTCTTAGCAGTCTGACTAGCTGAATCTGAAGAAGTGGGCTGTGTCCATGAAAGCTCATTATACTATCTACATTTTTGGTGTTGCAGGACTATTCACTGTTTTTTAAGTTTTTCTCTTTCAAACAGGATCCCTCCCTCACTCCAAAGCTGTTACTTGTTCCTCAGGTATTGTGGTTGCTGTGGATACAGAGAAAGGGAGGAATAACTTGGGAGTGTCCATTCCCCTTTCATATACTTTTCTTCTTCTTTGAGAATCATCTCTAGCTGGGGTTCAAGATAAGACAGTGAGGATCCTTTTCCAGCTAAAGAATGGCCACTTAACCAGGTGATGGTGCAATTGATTTCATTGATACCTAGCTGAGGCATCAGTTTGCCTTTTGTCTCTGAGAAACTGGTTTAGGCTGCTTCCCCAGATTTGGAATATCCATATCATGCAGCAGAATCTTATCATTTTGCCCTGTATTGCCAGACCTGTTTTATCTGGGACAAAGATGATCAGCAAGTTATGAGTTTTTAAATGATATCTTAAAGGCAAAGTTTGAACAAAATTTATCATAGTCTTGTAACCGGGGTGGATATAGGGATACAGTTGATCACAGATAGGCTATTTAAAAAGTATCAATCTGCAAAGAAGATGCTGAAGACTTCTAACATCAAGCGTAATGTAAGTCAAGAATAGCTAGGTCATTGACAGAAGAGGGATCATAAATAAAATTGGAAGGTATCAGATTCAAAACTCATGAGGAAATATGTTTCATACAACACAGTCTATAGAACACACTGATACAATGCAACATTGAGGCCAAGATTTTAGTAGGTTTAAGAAGGGGATTATACATCTATGTAGATTTCAAGAATATCCAGTGTTCTACAAATAATTAGAAAAACAAACAAAACACACAACCAATGACAAAGAACCCAAGAATTTTAGAAGGGCCTGGCCCCACCCCATGCATGAGCCAGCTTCTAACTGTTGCACATTAAGGGTATGTCTAGACTACATCCCTTTTCTTGAAAAAGGGATGTAAATGAGGGGCACTTCGAAATTGCAATTGAAGCCGGGATTTAAATTTCCCATGCTTCATTTGCATAATGGCGGCCGTGTTTTTTTTTGAAACGGGGCTCTTCGATAGAAAAACGGCAGTTTAAATGGGGATCTCTCAAAAATAAAACCCTTTTTCGAAAGATCCTGTACACCTCATTTTTTTGAGAAAAATCTTTCCTGAGGGCTGTGAACCCACCAATGCCTGTTGCAGTGTTGTGAGCCTCCTGAAGCAAATGGTACTGGGTGGGAAAGTGACAGGATTCTGAAGTAGGTGTGGCAAATCCTGTGGTTAGATGTTAACAGATGTTTGCATGTGCATGTTCCCTCTGTGTGTTGCCCCAGCCCGGCGCAGACAGCTGGCACAGCACACCTGGCATGAACCACCCAGTGACCACCAGGCCATTTTTATTGTTGATGGGGCACAGTACTAGTAGCCCACAGACTCTGCTAGACCACTAAAATATGTATGTCTGGAACAACGGATCCGCTCGGTGGACTGCCGGACTTTGCATTTCTCCCTAGGCCAGATGAAGATACTCCCTGTGAGATACATCGTTACACCCCAAGACAAAAGGATGTCCTGCCTCCGACATGGCTAGTTACCACACATCATCTTGTACGTGTTGATTCAGTCAAAACACCTTTATTACGTACTGTCATCCTGACCTTCTCTTTTAGGAGGGGTCAGCGGGCTCCTGTTACATGGGGGAGGTTCTCGCACTAGCCTTGATATCAGGCTGCTCTGGTACCACTTAGGGATGTGAGCGACTAGTCAACTAACCGACAAGCCGGAGCTTATTGGTTAGCACTATCGACTAGCTGCATCCCCCCCACCTCCCCAGCTGTGGCTCTGCAATATTAAGAGACAGAGGAGCCAGCGTGCAAAGACGCCAGCTCAGTCCCTGCTCCCGCAGGTCAGTGGTCAGCCCGCATACCCTCCCCCACTGCTGCTCTGCATTACAAGGGACTGGGCAGCCAGCGTCTTTGCACGCCGACTCACCCGTCCCTTGTAATGCAGAGCAGCAGCGGGGGAGGTTATGCTGGGACCCGCAAGCCAGGCTGAGCGCTGTAATGGCGATCCTTATCGACTCATCAAGTAGTCGATTAAAAAATCTGTCGTCTGCTTGATTAGGAAAGGAACTGCATTTTAGCATCCTTAGCGCCCCTTGCTATCGGGATGTGTTTGCACGAGTGCTCTGTGGCTAGCACTTCTTAGGCATGTGTGTTTCTACAGTATCGGCCCAGTGCTTGTCAGATCCTATGAGCAGGGTCTGCCTGGTGGCAGGGTGTATGTCTCAGGCTCTTTTCCCACTCCAAATCCTATTGTGTTTGTAGCATAGAGAGGAATTTGTCTGTCAAGGTGAGATTTACAAAAATCCCCTGTATTGGATTCATCATCTTTTGAGTTAAAAATTGTAGCTATAACATTTTTAGGAGTTGTGAGGCTATTTTAATACTGTCCCTGAGATTGAAGTCCCCCATGCGAGTTCAGGTTCCCCCCCCTACACGTTCAGTGCTTGGGGTCCAGTCATCGTGTTCTCTACTGTGATTTGGTCGGTCTATTTGTGCAGTACCTCTTAGGGCATTTATTGGTAAGCATTCGAGATCATTTTATTCCAAGGTTGTCAGTAACTTGGAAATAGGTAATATTGTTTTTTAAATAGACTGCTGCTACTCTCCCCTTTTGCCCACTTGATCCTTACTAAATGGTTGTAGCCATTGATTTTAATGTTTAAATAATGCAAATCCTCCTTTCATGTTTCAGTAATGTAAGCTAGTTTGAATTTATGCTCATAAATAAGCAATTCCAGTTCCTCTTGTTTATTATCCTATGTTCTAGCATTGGTGTGTAGGCGAGTAAAGAATTTCTTCTTTTTACATCTTTTGATGTATTGATTAATTTTGCTCTCGGCATCTTGATTTGGTGCTAAATAAGTGCTCCTTTGTTTCCTCATTTCACCTTCCCATTTTGTTGTTCGTTTAATGCACTCCTGACCAGTCTAGCCAGCCTGTCCCTTAGAAGAAGGGATGTAGACTCTGTTAGCTATCTCATGGTGTTGAGGAAAGCCATGGATTATCTTGTAGGTGTTTTAAATGCTGTATAAACTTAATCAACTGAATTTTAAAGTGTGGTTCTGGTAAAACTGACACACATTCAACTTTCATTCAATTTATGTTCCCTTTAAACAGAAGTCAGGATTGTCAGATTTTGGATCTAACTCTGTCGATCATAGTACCTTTGATTTTTGCTTTTGGTTTTGTTTTGTTTTGCTCTCACTTGGGGGTTGTCGGCCTGTCTCCACTGCCTGTGCCTCTCCTTGTCACAGTGAAAGAGCCCAGCCATGGTGGGAATCTGCCAAAGCCATTGCCAGCTACCTCGCCTCTGCACTGACATGTGTAGCTGCTCACCACCGTATAAACACCGATTCCCACCATGTGCTTTTCACTGCAGCATGTAGCTATGTGTGTGTTACACACTGCTGCCAGGAGTTGTAGTGTACACATTACCTTTGTGCACATGTGCCCTGAATCTGCTGGGATCCCCTTCTGCTGTTTATAGGGAGGGCCGGCTACAAAAGAGAAGAGATGGCAACTTAATAACATTTCTTTTGCTAGCCACGTGTGTATTGTGGGTTTTTAAACATTTTATTTTAAAGGTTAGACTTCAGGTGCGTGGAGCATTTAGCTCTGTTCTTGTCTCCTTGGCACCCTGCCATTAGAAATAGCCAACTGGGCAAAGGGGCAGGTCCAGGAACATGGACAGTGCCTGATTAAATACCTGAGCACCAGGGTGTGCTTTCTTTCTGTGTTTTAAATAGACCCACTATTCTAAGGAACATCACGCCGAGAGCTGCCTACCTGACGGTCACTATTCTAGGGAGCATCACGCCGAGAGCTGCCTACCTGACGGTCACTATTCTAGGGAGCGTCACGCCGAGAGCTGCCTACCTGACGGTCACTATTCTAGGGAGCGTCACGCCGAGAGCTGCCTACCTGACGGTCACTATTCTAGGGAGCGTCACGCCGAGAGCTGCCTACCTGACGGTCACTATTCTAGGGAGCGTCACGCCGAGAGCTGCCTACCTGACGGTCACTATTCTAGGGAGCGTCACGCCGAGAGCTGCCTACCCGACCCTCATACACATATCTAGCAAATTACCAGAGGAATACTGCAATGATAGCAATTGTCTGAGGGCGGCAAGGGGAGCTGCTGACCATACAATCCCTGAAAAGCAGAAAGAGCCAAGAGTGCTGTTGGCCATTGACACCGTGGACCTATGCACTGGGTCCAGGTTCTGGGTTAGGTCCTATCTGACTGTTAGATTTGATGGTCTGAGACAGATTTGGTCCAGTCGAACATGGCAACTGGTATTCTGGTGGAATTGAGCAGGGCAGGGTGTGATACTGTTTTGCAGTGGAGTTCATTGGTTAGGGCTGTGCTTGGGGCCCAGGGCTGGAACAGCAGCCCAGGGAAGAGTGGGTCTAGTTAAGAGAGCTTTGTGACACTGGAGTGGCAGGATGTATTGTTGGCTGGGCAGGAGGCATGATGGTTGGAGCGCTGGTGGCAGGAAAGAAGTTTGCTCATTCTAGCATGTGCTTTAGTCTCTCGTTATTCTTGATTCATCTGCGGTTTATAATTAGATACGTTTTCTCCCTAGCTCTTTGGCTGGTGTTATCTCACAGGCCCAGTGATGTGACATGAGGCATGTTAGATTAAGTCTGCCTACCGGGTGTGTGGGGGGGGGACTCTGCAAACCAAGAGAGAAGAAAAGCCATTTCATGGAAATGTCCAAGCAGTATGCATTTAGAGTCTGGAATAATAGCTGTTACTTAAGGATGATGGATTATTTTATAATGTACTGGGGTGAAATTAATGCTACTAAAAGAGACAGACTACTCAAAATATTTTCTCCATTCACACTGGCAATGTTTTTATGACAGTCCTTTTATAACATGTGGTTGTTATGCACAGTAGCTTATTGTTCTGGATCTTTATTCTCATCCCTCCTTTCTTAGACTCAGATACAGATGAAAACTAAGACTTTTTGTTTAGGCAGCTTAGAAAATAAATGTGTAGCTGAATCTTTCCAACCCATGCAGAAATCTCCTCTGCTGTGATTCAGAAGACATCAGCCATGCGTGGTTGCAGATACAGATGTGGCTGGAAGGGCTGTATTAAGGAGAGGGAGGGAGGAGCTGGTATTTTCTATATCTGTGATTTAAGAAAGATGTGCCTGGTACTTAATATGGCTCTGACTGCAGGCACCGTGTAGAAAATAAAATTGGGTCCCTTCACTTCAGCTCTAGTCCCCATAATAACAATAATAGTAGTACAGGCTGAACCTCTCTAGTCCAGCACCCTTGGGACTTGACTGGTGCCGAACCAGAGAGTTTGCTGGGCCACAGGAGGTCAATGTTGTCTAGCAGCATTACCAACACTGCCACTGCTGAGTGGGCTCTTAGGAGACGTGCAGGGGTAAATTAGAGCTAAAGAACAGCACAGAACACTGGAGCCAGGACTGGGGGCTGTAAACAGACTTTATGGGACTGCGGGAAACTTGGCCGCACCCATGATAAGTGGACATCCAGCTAACTGGACCCTGGATGTTACCGGACCAGAGAGGTTCAACCTGTAGAAGTAATCAGCACTTGCGGTGCTTTTCACTTGTAGTTCTCTAGTGCTTGACAAAAGAAGGTAAGTGGAGTTATCTCCAGTTCCAAAGATGGGGAAACTGGGAGAGGGGGGCAAAGTGCCTTGCCCAGACTCTCAGAGCAAAGCTGAGAAGAGAACCTAGGTCTTTTGGACTCCCAGCATAATGCTTTTTCCACTGGACCATGCTGCCTTGCCAATGTTTGTCTGGTTGCTTTCTTAAAAATGTCATTCTTAGTCTTAGCTATTCCAGATGAAGGAGAGCTTGCCAAAGGCGGATAAAAGTCACACGCTCTCACCCAACATGCATGAGCAAGATACTTGCTATGGGAAACTTGCATTAAATGGTTCTACTGAGAGTTGTCTTCTAGAGGGAAAGAGACGATAACAGGGATGCCAGAACAAGCAGCTTCAGCTATAGCATGAGAGTTTTTATTTACTCAGCTGAGCTCTGTTTGGTACTAAAAATAAAGAACATTCATTTCTTTTGGATAGATTCCTACCCCCTCTGAGTGGAGGTAGGATTAGTACTCTCTCAGGCCTGGCAAATCAAATTGCATAAGCCACTTAGCTAGCTGTTCGCGCTTACCCGGACTGTTGTGAGGATGATATTTGCTTTCCCTTATAAATTGTTTCCAGATCTTAGCAGCATTTTCTGTGTCTGATATTCACATCAGTTTTTCTTTCCCTATTCTTGGACATTGCAGCCTGCACTTGTAGCTGAAATCCTTCCATCGCATGCAGAATTTGTCAGCCATGCATTGTTGCAAATGCCGATGTGGTTTGGAGTGATAATCAGACTCATTCTTAAACTACAGGGGTATTTGTGATGGTTCTCAGGGTACCCAGGACTCAGAGTCAGTTTGTTACCCTGCTTCCAGAGAGGAGGTGTCTTTCTTCTGGTAGCTTCAGTCAATCAGGTGCTCTCCTCTGAGCTGTGCCAGCCCTAATTTTGCCTTACAGGTTAAAAATAGGTGCCTCCCAGCCAAGTTCCTTCAAATTGTTCCCCTGACACTGTGTATTCAGAAATTCCTGATTCAGTGGACCTCAGTTTACCAGTTTTACCTTAAATCCCTGCTGCTGTAGAACACACAGGACTTAGGAGCACTTAGAATGAAACAGAAGTAGGTATGTTTAATAAAGAGCAAAGATTTAATTAGAAACAAGACAGTGGGGAGGAAACAAATGATTGCAATATACTGTAGACACAAGGGGTTTCATTAGTGAATGGCTACGAAATACGTCTCCCTCCTGCGTAACACTGAAAGCGGCTTTTTGTTTTGTAGCAGACTTCCCCAGGGTGCATCCTGGTGCCAGGGTATTGCTGAGCCCACAAGCATATCAGACTGGGCCCTCTCTCAAGCTGTGAGGCTGACAAATTTCAGTCCTCTCCAGATCTTACACATATACAGCCATACGCAAGCAGGGACACAGCCAGCTGCAGTTACATGGATACTTCTCCCAGCCACTCGTGAATTAACAATAGAGGGGCCCCAGCCAGCTCCCTAGCATAGGACCCCACAGCTGTAGCATCTTGCATGGCTCAAAAGCTTGAAGCGTGTACGTTTGTTTCCCAGTCCGCCTCTCCATCAGTGTGGAGAAGACAATGTACCAGCTCTTCTTCCTGAGCAGATTTCCCTTTTGCATGTCACACAGCACAAATGCAAAACAGATTTATTAGCCACAGAAAGATGGGTTTTAGGTGATTCTGTGTAATAGTGTACATATCGAATTTGGTACCTAAAATGAACAAAATCACAATCTGAACTCTATACACTAGACAGGGTTTGAATCAAGCAGTGTCTCATCCTGATGGTTCAGTCCACCAGGCTCCCGTGCATAGGCTAGAAGTCCCTTTAGCCCGTCACCACGTCCCCGTTCGGCCTTTCTCCTTACAGTGTTTCCAGGTGTTCAGTTGTGGGCAGGGGGAAGCCATGTGATGATGTCACTTCCCCCGTGATGGAGTCCAGTATTACATGAGCTAGTCTCATGCCTTTACATGCTTTGGTGAGTACAGCTGCCAATATTGATATATTGGCTGAAGAGTCCACAGGGAAGTCCATCAGGTGAGAATAAGCTTCTGGGGCTAGTTATGTTCCTTAATGAGTCATTCCTTGCATGGTTCATCCACAATAACTGGCTAGACTGATGGACGCTACCTTGTGGGTGTCACTCCAGGAGCAAACACATTTACAATACTGGTACATAGTCAATATTCATAACTTCAGATACCGTGGCAGCACATACAATCCAACAGGACGTTAAATGTTTAGCAGATCAAGAATTTTAGAACGACACCTTACGATGCATACTTTGCACAAAATGTAATTATATCACCATGGTAAATATGGGGGTGCTAAGGATTATGCCCACAGTGCCCCCCTCCCCAGCTCTTTCCCTGGCACTTCTTTCCTATTCCCTGATGTGAATCCATACTGACTCTCCTCCGACCATTCAGAACTTCCAAATATATTCTCTTTTGTCCCTGGTCTAGTGTTTCTTCTCTCTCTTCTTATCCTTTTTTCCTCTCTGAAGTCATATTTTGAGCTTCAAGGCGCCACATTAATTTCATCAGTAAATATATAACTCTTTAGTTGCCAAAAAAGTGCTAAACGTCTCTGTGAAAGGTCTCTTGTTCTTCAACATCGCCATAAAATGTTGTAATGGATTCGGTTGGCTCTGAATTGATGTCAGACATCACGTCTTCTCTGAGTCCTTTTTGCCTTTAATGTTTCTTCCTCTTCTCCTGAGGAATATATAGGAAAAACATTTGTTTTCTAGCACCGGCCCCTTCCCTTCCATCCTCCACCTTTAGAAGAAGTGTCCATATAATTTTCCATCGCTGACTCTGACAGACCTCTGCCCTGTAGGGACACTCAACATTACACTGTTTCAACTAAAGATGTGATTTTCAGCCAGTCTAGTTACATTGGCGCAAAAGGCCACATGCACGCGCTCATTCAAAGCAACCTTATTTCGGTTTATATTAAGTTGGTTAGTGACAAGTTTTAAGCTACTCTTAAACCAGGAGTGGACAATTTTATTTTAATTTGTGATGGTTTAACTAAAACTTTAAAATCTCACCTTTTAGTTCAATCTGTGGGTGTAGACGAGTTTGTGAGGGGCAGGTGCTGACCCATTTACAGAAACTCGGGGTGTTGCTACTGTCATGTGGTGTTTAAAGAAGCTGAGTGGAAGGATGATCTTATGGTTAAAACACTAGAATGGGAATCCAAACATTTGTGATGCTACTACAGACTTCATGTGTGAACTTGGTCAAGTCATTTATTCTGTAGAATGTCAGTGGTTCCCAAACATTTCAGCATCACGCCCCCTTTTTGATTTTTTTAGAAACCCTCACGCCTCCCCCCCCCCAAAAAAATAGCAGCAAAACTTGGGGTGGGATTGATGCGGGAGGGTGTGGCTGGGTTGCCTCGTGCCCCCCCGGAATTTCTTCACGCCCCCCCAGTTTGGGAACCCATGCAGATGCACCATTCCGTTTTGGTAGAATGGGGATGACCCTTCCTTTCTCACGCTTGTGTGTTTTCAGTCATTGGATTGCAAGCTATATGGGACAGGGATAGTCTCTTAGTCTGGCTGCCGAGAGTGCCTAGCGTGCTGAGATCCTGATCGTGACTGGGGCCACGTGGCACCACTGTAATGCTGGTAATGAAAATGGGGTAACAACACTTTCTGATGTGTGGTGAGATCAGTCACACACTACGCCTTCCTGGGCGTCCCCCCTGGCTTTTTGGGTCCTCGTGTATTTATTGCTCAGTGGCTTGCAGAGCCCATGTATAGACATGTAAAGGTCTCTGTAAATAATTTCCATCTTTTGCACCGCCTCTTCCATTCTTTCACCTCGCCATTCCTTGCTTGTTCTTGTGAAGTTCAATATATTTTTCTATTGTGTTTGAGTCCTAACGTGTAGTTATGGTAAAAGAAATTTCAAAAAAATATACACACAAAAATGGAATAAGAAAATAACTATTGGCAGGGAGGACCAAGCCACAAGCCCAGCTCAGCCTCTGTGTGTGTCTGACAGTGCCCAGTGATCAGATGTTTAATAGGAAAAGGTACAATTTCCATAACAGACAGTTATGGAAGTATGGATGGGATTTTTAAAAGCTCCTAAACGACTTATCCAAGACCACCAACTGTCTTGTTAATATTCTGAAGCATAAAGTCTGATATTCTTATAAGTGTTTATCCTAATTACTGTAACTGTTGAGGATATTCTTCTTATTCAGATACAAATCTAATCCTTGTTTTGAGTTCTGAAATATTTGCCTCAGTATTTCATGGCAGTGAATTCCATATGCTCTGCATAATATACTCCGATTCCTTTCTTTTTCTTTAAATGTGTTGACTTTTAATTTCATTGGGTACCCTGTTGTTAGAAGAATAAATAAGAACACTCAATTTACTTTCTCTGTACCTTTCATTATTTTATATAGCTTTATTAATCTCTTCGCTAAATGAGTCCTCGTCTCTTAATTTCTCTTCTCATGCAAGATTTTCCATTCCTCTGATAGTTTTCATTGCTCTTTTTATCACTTATTTTTGCTATTGTTTCAATAGGGTGACTAAAACTGAACACACAGTTTGAGAAGAGGAAGTAGTATTAATTGATATAATATCAGTATTATGCTTTCCCCTTCCAGATACCTTGTTTGCTTTTTGACTGCTGCTGAAACCATTAAGTAAATGATTTCAGTGAGCAGTTTGCAAGGACACCTATGCAGCAAGAGTAGTTCTGGAGTGCTTACAATTAATTGAGACCACGTCTCCGTTTAAGGCTTCTCGTTCTAATGTGTATTTTGTTGCTATTGTCCATATTCCTCTACCACCGAGCTGTCCAGTTGCCTTCCTTTGTTAGGACCTCCTAAAATCCTCAGTCTTCTCCAGACTTGATTGACTTAACTCATAATTTTGTCATCCTAAATGTTGTTCCTTCCGGATTCAGTCACTCACCCCTCTCATTACTAGATGTATTCAACAAGACCAATGGGTGCTTTGTCATGTACTCAAGTGGCTCTTCAGAAAGGATGCTCTGGGCGTGCCAAGCTTATCCATGAGAGTGTGGTTTTGCAAAAGGGTAAAGAGTAGGTCACAAGGCCTCAATAAGTGCTCCGTGGCAAACACTTGTGTGATTATCCGTAATACTGGACAGAATTGTACACATTTGCATGGCGGCATTGTCTGTTCGGGTGTTTATTAAAGATCTGGAATTTTAATCACATTTGCAAGTGATACTAAATGAGGAGGGTGAGTGGGTTGTGAAATAAACACCACTAAGGCCAGAGAAATAACACATTCTGGAGAGTTTAGAAATGTGGGTAAGAAATATCAAAACGAGATACATCTTTAAACAGACAGGTACTAATATAGTGAGGCAAAGTCACCTGAAACATTGCTATTGACTAGGTGAGACACCCTGGTAAGCAGTAATGCTGAAAGAGATCTTGGAGGGGGAAGGGGCAGCAGATCGGTGAGCTTGCAAATGTGGTGTGGCAGTGGAAAACAAGCCAATATGACTTTGGTCTGCATGTTTTATAGAAAAGTGAAGCAATAGTTCCCTACTCGGAGACTCGGAGACTTAGGCTGTGTCTAAACAGCACGCCTTACAATGACACGGCTGGTGTCTTTGTAAGGTGCTTGTGCGACCACTCTCTGTTGCTGCGAGAGACACAATATAAACCCCAGTTCCACGCCAACGAGAGGCGGTATTGTCATCAGTGGGAGTGCAGCGCCTGCTGACAAAGCACTGTCCACACCTGCACTGCTAAAAAGTATGTCCATAGGGGGTGTTTTTTTCACACCCACGTGACACAAGTTTTAGGGATGAAAGTGCCAGTGTAGACAGCATTAGCCTGCAGCATAGTGGAGGACCAAGTGCCTCATTACTAGACAGGTGTAAACAAATGGGAGGGAGTTGAGAGAAGAGTGACAGATGCTTAAAGATCTAAGGGACTGATGCCAGCAAAGAACCCCTTGTAAATATGGGTAGCTTGGCTGAGCGATGACTTAAAAGCATGTGGGGGAGAAAAGTGGTGGTAATCTACAAATATGTGAGGGAGTACTCTAGAAAGATTGAAATGAATGGAGTTAGCTTTGTAAAAGGGGGCAGGAGCATTGAAATGAGACCCTGAAAATGATAGAACTTTGGCATAGTCTCCTCAAAGGAAGAGTTGGAAGAAGAAATTTAAAACTAGACTGGACGAATGCACCAAAGACATGGGAACTGTATCCGAAAGCCAAAGACTCTGCTTTGCGTGGGATTAAATTGGATGGTTTAATAGGTCTCTTTCATCACTTAATTTCTGCCCTTCTGAGATACATGAGGCCATGCTGGTCTTCTCCCTTTTTATCTATTTTTCTGCCTCTTCCCTCTCTAGTGAATCTACATTATTGCTTAGTGTGACAGCGAGTGCCCCATGCCCTAGGGGGCACGCCGTCCGCAGGGCCATGATCTGGGTCCTATTGCCCGCCCTGTGTCTGGCGGCCTCCCACAATTTAGTCCAGCCGCTCCCTTGAAGAGGAATTAACGTTTTTAACGTAGTCACTAGTTTGTGGGCTAATACAATAGTCACCACTCACCGCGTCCCGCTCTGCCGGCAGGGCGGTAGGTAGGGGGACCCAGGCCCGCCCACTCTGGGTCCCGACCCAGGGCCCTAAAGAAGGTGAGGCTGTTCACGCTCTCCTCCTTTTGGTTGGCAGGGACGCTGCCTGAAACGTGTCGACCCACGGGTCTTAGGCCCTGCCCTGGGTCACTTTCTACCTGCCTCTTCCCTCCTCCAGCTTCCACCCCACAACCGAACCCCGGAGCTCCAGCCCGTTACATCCTGACCGCCCCAACATGTGGTCCGCCCACCACCGTCGCCCCGGAGCCTCCCCGCTCCCTCTCACCTCTCCGGCCTCCCGCCCCGCCACTCAATTGCAGCAGGCCCTTTTTAAAGACGGCGCCGCAGCGCTGCGTTGGCTGCCCGGCACGCACGCCGGTGTGCCATACGCCCTCACGCCCCCGGCATGCTGTAGGTGCCAGCTCGTTGCGGCTACTCTGCCCGGCAGCGCCTGCGCCGTACCCCTATTGCTGCGCCGCCGTGCTTACCTCCCCGGGTGGGGCACCTGCCTCGGGGGCATGGCCTCCCTGCCCGGCGGCACTTGTGCCGTCTCCCAAGTGCCCCGACACCGCCCCTGTCTTCCCTGGCGCGGCACCTGCTGCAGGAGTGCGGAGCCCAGCGGCTCCGTCACACTTAGCCATCATGATATTTGGATCCAGAGAGATAATGGAAATAGAAGGGAAGGGGGAAATGTTCATGTGATGGACCGCCCTCCCCATGCTTTATGAAATGGACTTATGGCCATGAATATACATAACTCAAAGGTGCTTTGAGCGAATTATTGTGTGTAACCCATCAATCTGCATGTCATGATCCGCTGGTTCTGTTTATCTCACTTTGATGTGTGTGTATCATTTGTGTGTGTAAAATTAGACCTATGGAGTAGGGAATATTGTGTGGGTTTCAAATGTGTGAATGAGAGACATGGAGGGTATTGTTACCCTCAAAGTTTTGATGAACAGCTGTTAAACAATCTCTTTGGTCCTTAAGTCTGAGCAGTGGGTGGTAGGGAGCGGCCTTAATTTCTTAACAAAAGGAATAGGGAAGCAGAGGCCTTGGTCTTTTGGCTGGGCTGCACCTGAAGGAAGGAGCCGAAGTCCCCAGGGTGGGGAGACACCCCTGGTTTGGAGGGGCAGCTGGAAAAGAGTTTTAGGGTGAGTTTGAAGAATTTGTGCTGAGGTTTCAGTGTAGAATTAGCCAAGTGTTTTTGTTTCTTTTGATTTGTTACCTACTTTGCTCTGCCTGTTCTCACTTACTACCACTTAAATCCTACTGCTTCCACTTAATAAAATCACTTTTATTTTCTATCAAACCCAGTGTAAATAATTGTTACCTGGGGGAGCAACCAGTGTGCACATTTCCCCTTTCATTGCTAAAGGGGACTTACCTAATTCTTTGGGGTTTGATCCTATCTGGGGAGGGGTATCCCAGGAAGCTGGACCCTAAACTGCTCTCCACTTGGACCTGAAGAGGTTCAGTGTCTGTGCTGCTTCTTGGTGAGGGTAGGACCTAAGCTCGGGGCCTTGGCTTGGGGAGACCAGCGGAGCTGGCCCAGCAGGACCGGGTGGTGAGGAGCCCCAGAGACCAGGAAGGTGAGTGGCAGTGGCCGTGTCAGTACCCCGGGAGTCATCTGTGACCGCACCCCGTCACAGTTCATATCCTAATATGAGACTAGACTTGGCAAACCAGAACATTGACTGGGCAATTGACTGCCCATTAAAGATAAAATATTACCAGGTTTTCCAGCGGAGTGCCATGAGCACAGCGGCTGGCCTTTCATTATCTGAGATCTTAATTTTATTGTGGGTATATATTTTTCGGAGTTAAAGTAACTCAGCTAAACACCTCCTTTTGTAATTAAGCATAAGTAGCTGTCTAAGGGGTAAGCCTGTTAGAAACCAGAAGGTCTTACTCGTCTTTGTTGCTCATGTTACTGTTCTAGTAAATCTGTGCTTTAAAGTAGTCCACTAACTCTGATATTATTTGGCAGTATTTGATCAGCTGACCAGTTACTTTTGGACTGGTCAATGCCCAGCCCTGTGGGATGCTATCTTTCTTTTGAAAGATTTGATTGGAAAATAAAAAGCTTGTTAAATGACATTAACTTGTAAATAGATATACAGGGCAGAGAAAGTGAACAGAAGTCTGGGCTGACTTTCCTGAGCATTGTCTTTTGAATAGAAGTGTCGCGCGGGTGCTAGCCAGAACCTCTTGCCCAAGTTTATGAAAGTGGCCTTGTGCCAAAGAGCCATTTAATCCAGTAACCTCTGGTTCACTGTTTTTCTTTTTGGAGCTGTGAAGGGCAGTCCCATGCTGTGGGCTGCCATATGTGTTAGACTCGTCTGAGGCCATGTCTGCTCTAGCGAGCAATGAGCTTAAAGAGGCACAGAAATACCCATGCATCTGTGCTCCTGTAAGAGCTCTTATGTAGCTGCTCCATGCCAACAGAAGAGAGCTTTCCCATTGACACCATTGTACTGCCCAGAGCAGTGACGCGGTACCTGTGTCGGCACAGTGCTGTCCAAACAACCACTTATGCCGACAAAACGTATGTCGCCCTGGGTGTGCAGTTTTTGTTCCCACCCGTGAGCGATGTCCATTTTGCTGACATAAGTGGCAGTGACGTGGTCTGACTGTGAAAACCTGCAAGTGACTTGACAACCTGGATAACTGCACAGCTTTTTAAATCCAGAGGAGGCATCGAAGATGTGTGCTTCTTTACGGAACCAAAGCGTGTGCAAAATTGCAGCCAGAAGATCAGTGTGTCTGCTGCTGAGAGAAGGTAGGGTGGCCCTGAACCCCAGTGTGTGGCTTGTGTGATAAGGGGAGTGTTCAGGGTGCCAGGCAGAGTGAGCTACTGCTCTCCTGGGCAGACTGGCTGGTGGCCGACTGTCTCAGGATGAGGGTTGAGCCTGAGCTCTGTGTGGAAGTCACATGAATCTCTGGCTACAGGCTTGTGAAAGGAAAAGTGAGCCATTGGCTGGCTGGCTTGGATTGACTTTCAGGCAGCTCTGGTATTAATTTGAGGAGATTATGCAAGAATTTGGGAAAAGTCCCAGTTCTGGGGTTTTTCTATGTAAGGCCAGAAAACCTGTAACTCACATTTCAAACAGTATTAATAAAAATTTGGTGTGTGGTAATATGTTGCACTTCTGTACGTAGAGACTGTCTCGGTAAGGACCTGCAGCCACAGTCCAGGATCGAGAGAATGCTGTGACACATGACATAATGTTTACTCGGCATTACGAAGAAAGGTCTGACTAAGAAATGTACCTCCGCGGTCTCAGGACTGTGGCATTGGTATGAAGAGGCCCTTGGACTTTGCATTTCCGATATGGAAAGACCATGGCAACCCAGACACATCTCTGTTTTTTCATTCCCTTCCCCAGTTCTGTTTCGCCATGATTCAAACTCTGTGTTACGTGTTATTGCCTTTACCTGCACATAATGGCTCCCATCCAGGAACATTAAGATGTGCAGCACCTTGTTGGGTATTTCAGTTTTGTTTGGAAACAGACACACATACCTGTCTTCCCTCCCTCCCTCCCTCAGTGAGTGTTCTTGGAACACTGTCTGTGATTATCTCGAAACTCCTATGAAATGAAGCATCCTGTTTAGGCTCTGATCTTCCTCTCCTGCAATCTCTAATCCAGGCCCATTTTCCTCTCTTCCCAGCTGCAGGGAGTGATTGCAAGACAAGCAGTGTCGGCTTTTGCTCTGTGTGCAGCCTGCTCAGAACAAAGGTGCTGCTGAAAAGGTAAGAGCTTAACCTCCATCCTCTTTGATGTAGATTTACACTCCAAGGGCCTGATAAATTTAGACTTGCCATACCTATCACCTTTAACTGTAACTAAGCTCTCAGTGGAGAGAATCTAATCTGCCAGCTCATAAAATTGTAAGTGTCTACTATCAAAGTGCTGTTAAATTTTGGTTCAGCGTGGATGGCATGGCATTTTGCAGCACTGCAGAAGGGGGAAGCTGAAAAGTAAGCATGCTTCTCCTCTCACACACAGGGAGGGGGGGAGGGCTAGATTTAGGGCCACAGAAATTGCTTTGACCTGAAAATGCGTGTTAATTACAACACTAACTTGCTGGTTTTTGTACAGTTGTTGCCCAAAGACCATTACTGCAGGGTGTGGCTGAGGTGAATGCTTCAGAAAGTGGCGTGGGTTTTTCCATAAACCCGCTTACCTGGGTGAAGTAGTACGGGGTGCTGTCTTGAGTAAAGCAGACATGTATGCCTGTGCTTGAGAGGAATAGAAGTCATGTGCTTTTGTGACGGGAAGAGGGGGACAGGCCTGAGAGAGGCGTTCGGGTCACTCCTCTTGCTGAGTTACCAGAAGGTGCTGGTTTTTCTTGAGCAGTGATTCCTGTAAGTCTCCATTCCAGGCAAGGAAATAGCGGGAGGACCAGAGGGATGCGCAGTGCTGCAGTGCACGGATTGTATTTTTCCAGTAGATCTTTTTGAAAATGAGTAGGTTAAACCAGTGCATGACTAATCCTAGAGGAGCTTGAAAGCATGATGATATTCTGTAAGTGTGAAACAGGATTGAGCCTTAGCCGCGCACCAATGAAATGTGCACATGCGAAACACTAGCAGGGCTTTAGGGACAACCAGATGGACGTGACTGTATGATATGATATGGTGTGGTATAAAAAGTGAATTGGCATGTGTTTGTTCACAAGTGGCCCAACCACAAGTAAGGGTTGCAGATCATCCCAGAACTGTGCTGATAAAATCTTCATGCCATCACATGTTCTCTGTGTACCTGATATTTGTCAGAAAATCTGCCTTCTGAATGTTTTTGAGTTTAAAAATATATTATTACTATCCCTCCACCTGCAAAGCCAGTCTGTCTTAGTGCCATGCATGCAACACTTTTGGTTTTGGATAGGGAGAGAAATTATAAGTGTTTTAGAAATGTATCAGCAGTGATACATTCCTAAAATGCCTTTTCATTCCATAATAATATTGAGATTGTAAAGTCTGATATCTCAGAACTTTCTACAATTGGAAGCAAGTCTGTGTAGTCCAGGGAGTCTGAAACTTTTGCCTCGCGCTCTTAGAGTTGTAGTATACTGAACCTGAAACCTATCACTGTCTTATTGTTGCCTTTGGTTTTTCTTCCTCTTAGCCCAAATGTTTAATCTAAAACCTATAGTACTGTGTTAAGAATATTATAGTTTTCTGTAAAACTATTAGTAAAATGCATTTTTAAAACATGAGAAACCTATTATTTAAATGTATTCTTATCCAGTTGCAAGCTATGATTATTTCATAAAGTTGTTAAACTTTGTTAAATAGTCCATGCATATTTAGTTCTCACTATCGCTCGCTCAGTCTGTCGTCGGTGGGTTCATCTGGCTCTCAAAATCAGGGCTCTGACCATTCTTTTAGCTCTTGGGTCTTCTAAAGGTTTGTATACAGATGTCATGTAATTAACATGTTACCTCTTGCATCATTCCTCTAATGCACAGTTACTTTTGTATGCTCCAGTTAACAAAAATACTTAATAGAGTTCAGTATTCAGCAGTGTAGCATTTTTAAATCTCTTTTTGCATCTCTGGTCACTTCAAAGGTCTTTTTAAAACTTCAGAGTAGTTTGAAGTCTTCCATGGTGTGAGCAAACTATAAAAAGAATCCCTTCCTATGTCTGTGCATAAACATTCCTGGTAGAGCCACATCTTTTAATATTCTTTAATTTCCCCTCCTCCACCCATCCAGGAAGTCTTCCTACATAGAAAACCCGCAGTTCCCTCATAAGGTAAGATTACCACAAATGTTATAAAGTCTCAGAGAGGTAGTCGTGTCCATCTGTAACTTTAAAAATAACAAGTAGACCAGTGGCACCCTAGAGACTAACAAAAATATATCGAGTATCATGTGCTTTCATGGGCAAAACCCACTTCCTCAGATGAGCTGGAGTGGAGGAAAGAAGGAGACTCTCAGAATTTATAACAGAAAAAGAAGCAAGAGGGTAGGAAAACCCCTACCTGTCAGTTGTAGTGCCAGTTTTAATGGGACTAACTGAGTGGGCTAGAAGTGCCCCATACTTAGCTTTTGACGTCAATGAGGTGTTGAATGTCAGGAAAGCTGGTTTTATAATGGACCATCCAGCTCATGTCTTTGTTCAAGCCAAGGGAAACAGTGTCCATTGACCTTTGCATATGAAGGTCAATTCTGCACTCTCACAAATGTTATAGTAATTGTAACTTGTAAAGTAGCTACAACTGGGTGTCCCCAAAAGAGAGATTTGTTGCAACAAGAGGGAACAAAAGAAAGCACTTGTGGCCACTGGAGTTAGAATGTTTCCCTGCTAGAAAATGGGAGGGGGGACAATGGACGAAGGGTTTGCAAAAGTGGCTTTGGAGGAGCAAAGAAGGGAAGGGACAGTAGTGCCCAGGAAGGGACAGTAGTTCTCTCTTCTCTGTGTTCAGGGGTTGGCTTGAAAAAAGGCCTAGGTCTTGTCTTCATAAGGGGAACAAATGGGGGGGGGGGGGGGGGGAAGTGCCATCACAGCTACCAGTGCTTAGCTGCACTGGTGGCAGCGCTGGTGGGAGTTTAGTGCACACAAGGCTGTGACAGTTTCTTGCATTTTCATCTCTGTCAGAGAAATGTTGAGGCTCCAAGCAATGCAGTTGAATTGGAGGTAGCAGCCATGTTATTTTGTTTCCTGTGTTCCCTTGTGCAGACCAGGACAAGAGTGAGCAAAGGTGCTAAAGGGGGAAGATAGTGAGGACGTTTACATTTTTGTGGTTGCACTCTTGAAAGTGACTGCAAATAAAGGGGAACTTGTGATTCCACATTTAGTCTTTCTTACTAACTCCATCTCAGGTAGGTTTGGATGACACGTAACGACATCCTTTCGAAACTCGCAGAGCTAACGTGAGAGCAGAGAGTCAAGCGGATTTCTTTTCCTCACCACTATTCATACAAGATGCTGTGCCTTCAGAGACACCTGTGTAATTGAGTAGACCTTAGCAAGCCAGTCTGGTGTGTGAGAAGAAAGGGTTTCTGTGCCCCTCTCGTAGCTGTGTTTGGTTTGCATGGCTAACCAGAGGAAAGTGCCACTAAAGCAGGCAGGTAAGGCTTGAAATACACACAGCAGATCTGCTGATCACGCAGGTGCTATTTTTAGTTAACCACTTTTCAGTGCCTTGCTTTAAGGAGACAGGGCTATGCCATGGCCCCTGCATTCCCAGGCGGCCAGCAGAGAGCATAGGCAGTTTGGGAAGACAATGCCTTCGTTCCCTTGCCTGTGTTACCCGCGGCCTATGGGCTTGGTAATTCTATAACAGGAAAGCTTGCTAAGCCCCCCTTTCAAACCAGAAGCCTAGGTCTCAGCGCACAGGTCCGACCATTTCTGAAACAGTGACGTTGATCATGAAGTGCTTTTCTGCTCGGGAGCTTTAGGCACAGCGGGTTGAAGGGTCAGCTTGAAGCAGGCCCTTGTGCTGGGATTCTTTCAGCAGGGTTACCCCTCCCGCTCCTGCGAACACTAGCATCCTTGGGATTCCTTTCAGATTTGCTAGCTTTTGTGGGCTGGAGTGGAAGGGGGCAGCTGCTGCACTGGGTTGGCATCTTTCCAAAGCTGGTGGGATTGTTCCCAGCTGTCAGTGACTCATAGTAGCTGAGTTACTGTCTCTAGAGTTCCAGCTAATGGAATTTGCTGTTCAGTTTCCCCTGAATTCTCTGGCATAGGACGAGTTTCCTTTTTAACTGAGGGAGGAGGGGAGAAATCCCACAAAGACGCAGCCTAAATATGAATTTGGGTGAGTTGCTATCCAGGATGATGCATGTAGGCCCTTACTCAGGGTCATGTGAGCCATTCCACTCTATTCTGTGTTAGATCGGCTCTTATGCTGTACCCATTGCCAGAGTCCCAGAGCTCTTCCACTGGTGCCTGAAGCAAGGTGACTGTCATGCGTTTGTTCCCTCGCCATCTCCAGGGGAAGAACCATGTGCCATGGAGTGTTTTGTTTCAGGATTTTGCGAGGTCAAAGAAAAGTGTCCTGGGCTTAGAGCGGAAGGTGGGGAGATTTATGATACTCCTGCTATTGTCAAGATCCATCAACCTTGTTTATTTGGACGCCAAAGAAATATCAGCGAGTCTGTATTTCATAAGTTTCATGCCAAATAGACAATGTTACAGATTTTCTGAGGACATTGGGGAATCCTGGGGTATGCTACTGGTGCGAATTTGTCAGCAAGGCAACTGGGCTATGTCTACACTGGTGTGATCTTGCGCCAGAGCTATGCACATGAGGCTAAGCGTGGAATATCGCCGAGCCTCATTTGCATATGTAATGAGCCACCATTTTTGTGGAAGAGGCTCTTGCGCAAGAAGGAGCTGTCTACACCGCCCCTTCTTGAGCAAGAAAAACCCTCTTGCGCAATGCTGCTATTCCTGAAAATAATCAGCGTAACAGCATTGCGCAAAAGGGTTTTTCTTGCGCAAGAAGGGGCAGTGTAGACAGCTCCTTGCGCAAGAGCCTCTTCCGCAAAAATGGCGGCTCATTAGATAGGCAAATGAGGCTCGGCAATATTCCACGCTTAGCCTCATTTGCATAGCTCTGGTGCAAGATCGCGCCAGTGTAAACATAGCCCTGGTGATCAGTTTACGTATGCCAGGTATAAAGAGTCCAAATGGCATCCATGCAACAACCCATTATGGTTCCAAATATCTACTTAGCTGGTGACAGCCTTCCTTATTTTCTTGGATAATTGTTCATTTTCTCCAAAGCAGGCTTCTGTCCAGGCATGGAGGTCAGAGAGTGACAGGCAGGGAGAGTGTCAGGTCAGTTGGTAACCCCTTCTGTATAAGAGAGAGAGGCAGGGGCAGCCCGTGGACCTAGGCAAACTAGGCAGTTGCCTAGGGCGCCGCTGGCCCGGGCGCCCGATGATGACGTCACGGGGCACCGGGGCGCCCCGTGATTATGTCACGGCCATTGACGGCTGTGCAGGCAGGGGCGCAGATTGCGCCTTCTGCCTAGGGTGCCAGCTGCCGCAGCCGGCCTCGGGCCACTCCTGGAGAGAGATGTGGGGGGGGAGGGGGAGGGGTGTTCACCTCTATCTACTTTACAGTCCATTTCTCCAATCCAGACTTCTTGAACTTGCTGATAAGAATACTGTGCGAGACCGTACCAATAGCTTTGCTAAAGTCAAGGTATATCACATCCACCGCCTTCCCCATGTCCACAGAGCCAGTTATATTTCCAAGTGCCTTCCATTTTCAGATTTTCCTTGATTCAGGGTTTTCATCCCTTTTGCTCTTCTATATCCTTTCTGGTCTCTGATAGGGAGCTTATAGAATTCTGTGGCCCACATTTATCCCAGCCCTTCCACTGCAAATGGACCAGTGATAGTATTCCATCCTGAGGCTTCTGTTGCATTGCCTAAGAAACAGATCCTTGCTGGAAATTAGCAAACTTTTGCTTTTCCACTCTAATCCAATCTCAGGGACAGGAAGTGCTACTCCCAGTAGCTATACACATGCCTTTCCTCATTTACTCTCAAAAATACAATTCAGATACCGATAAATCAAGCTTCACCTCTAGTTTGGTAAGTTACGTATGGAATCCTGTGATGAGATGCCCACCTCACACAGGAGTTGGAGGGGTTAGTGGAGACCTCCTGGCACTACCATGGTTTGCCCCAGAGTGGAGCAGTGGTGGTGAGTCCTCCAAGCAGCCTAGAGAAGCTGCTTGAGGCACAGCCAATCAGAGAAAAGCTGCAGAGCTCATATAAGAGGACCTGCAGGGAAGAACAGATGAGTAGCTGTGGGGAGCTCAAGGAGTAAGCACTGTGTTCTTCACAGGAGGAGGGACAAAGCAGCTGCTGCAGGGACTGGGGAGGCGAGGGGGAGCTCCTGGCTGACTGCTGGGACTGGACAGCTGAAGGGTCTGAAGTGAGGGTGAAGAAGGTACTGGGACTGTGAAGTGGCCCAGGGAAATTGAGCAATATTGGGAGAAATTAAGAGTTGCCGCAGGAGGCTGCTATCCACAGGATCCCTGTGTCGGGACCTGAGCAGTGGGAGGGGCCAAGTTCCCCCCCATTTGCCACTGCGGGAGCGGTTTGATTGGTGGAAAGTGACACCCAGACTTGGCTAGAGGGCTGATTCATGAAGAGGGAGGGCACTGTGATCCTCTGATGGGGGCGGGTCTGCAGGCAGAGGAGATGACGAGAGAGGTACCACCAGGAAAGGATGCATTGGCTGGCAGAGCTTATCCCCAGAATAGCCAGCAGGAGGTGCCGCTGTGATGAGGAAACCCCAGGACAGATCCCAAGAAAGCCTCGGTGCCAACAGGCAAAGGGTTCACTGTAACAGCTAACTCCTGCCGGGCCCGACAAAGGCACTGCACCTAACCCGTTGTCCAAAGAAGGTCACGCGAGGTCTCTACTAAACATGCGTGTCAGAATGACCCTCACGTCACTGCGAGGTGCACGTAGGGATGATATTTGAGGACTTATGTCTGTATACTGGAAAATGGGTTTTAAAGTCTGAATCAAAGCAGGGTTGTCAAGCAGGTTTTGACCAAAGAATGAACATTGTAAAAGAGGCATTGTATGCCAACACAATGGAAGCTTATGTGCATACAACCTCAGCAGCCAGCATCCCAGGGAATCAAACATGGGCTCATCCTGATTCTGGGGACAAACCAGTGAACTTTGGAGACACAGAGGAAGCAAAAGGACACCTCTTTGCTTGTCCTTCCCTGAGGAGAGCCAAAAGGACAAGGAATGAGGAATCCCAGCCATGTTGATTGGAGATGCTGGGAGATTGTTTTTGCTTTGGCCAAGGGATTAGCCTGTTATTTAAGTTTAGACTCTGGGAAGCGTGTTGTGCTTTTGGTTTTCTATGAAACCGTTTCCGTTTCCATTGTTATCTTTGCTCACTAGCACTTTAATCTTACCCTTTGATAATAAGCTTATGGTTGCTTTCAATATAAAGATCTCAGTACTGTGATGGTCTGTTGGAGCTGACCCTCAGATGAATCAAACAACCTGGTGTGTGTGTTGTTCCTTTAAGGGCAACTTCCCTGGTAATTTCTGTGAATGTCCAGCCATTAAGCACTGGATATTGCAGGGGAACATTTTAGTGAGGCCAGGGCACGTCTGTTGTTAAACTGCAAGGCAAAGTGATGGCTGGCAGGACCCTGGGGATGTTGTTTGGGTGGGGAACAGTCTGGTGGACTCAAGAAGCTGACACCCAGTTAAGCACAAACAAGTCTTTTTCTCAGAGTGAAGGGGTTTACCTGGATACCCTGAAAAGGCATCACAGTGTGTCACCGCCAATATCACAAAGTGAGATGGAAACCTAACTAATGTACTTTATGGGCAGCTCTTTGCTTCCATCTGCAGTAGGGCACACTGCCAAAAAATCCCCACTGGAGCTATCCCAGACATAGCTGATCAGAGGAAGCTTTAGTGTAGAGGGCTCTGTGGTTCTTCCAGCTGTTTACACCGTCACATTGATTAGACTTCCTCAGAGCAGGGCTAACTGACAGCGCTATGAATGGCTGGTTGAGTCAAAGAGCTGTCTGCAGTAGGGCAGTCTTGGGAATTTTTGTACAGGTGCCATAGTGTGCTTTTCTTGCTCTTGACTCTCTTGATTGGCAGTGTTGGACAACTCTGTTCATGGCATGATATAACTCCAAGCTGTATTCTCACTGCAGTACTGAGTTCCGTTTTGGTCTCCTTTTTAAAAAAAAAAATCCCCGGCAGAAATAAACAGGTTCATATGTAGGTGACAGAAATGAATAGAGGTCTGGAGAGCTTTTCACCTGGCGAGAGATTGAAAAGTTGGAAACTGTTTAGAGAAGAGATAACTGAGAGGACATAGGAGAGAGAGAGATGAAAGAAGGAATGCTGTAATGGAGGTAAATTGGAAACTCCTGTTTACATTCTCTCTTGGTGTAAAGGGACAAGGCAGTTAGATGGAGGGGCCGCAAATTGAAAACGAAACGCTTCTTTGCATTACACACAGTTAGCCTACTTCTTGCCACGTGACACCACCAACGCAGAGATGTGAGTAGACTCCAGAAAAGAACTAGACATTGTATTGAATACTGGAAATATCCTCAGTAACTAGAGAGAGTTAAAACAATGAACCTAGTACTACAAAGTTGGAGAGATGCAAACCCTCGTGCAGCAGAAGCCAAACTTAGAGGCGTTTAGAAAGAAACTGCTCCCAGAGACGGATTATTCCATAATTTCCCACTCTGGGTGTTCTTGTACATTCCACTGAAACCCCTGCGAATGGATCAGTGATGCACAACCAAGACTAGTGAGTGGACCACAAGTGGCCCTTTTCGTCCCAGTGGGACTGAAATCCAGCGCTGGGCGACCACCAGCCTGCAGCCCACATGCAGCCCATTGCAATTCCACCTGCAGGTGGCCTGCGCTCCCCCTCTTCTCTCTGCGCCCTGTCCCACGCTTCTCGTGCACTGGGACGCTATAGCCCCACACTTACCTAAGCCGCCTCCTCCCTCCCATCGCTGCTGATTCCCACTTTCTCCCCACTCCTGCCCCTCCCTCCCAGAGCTTGAACACCACGAATCAGGCAGTAGGTGGCATTCTGAAAGTGCAGGGAGGGAGAGGGAGGCGTTAAGTAGGGAGGTAATAGTGGAATCGATTAACTGATGAGCAAAAGCTTGTAGGTTAATGCTGTAGACTACATGCATTTCTGCCCCCCTCCCACCTCCCACCCCCAGCCACTAAATTTGTTAGCAGGCTGGCCAGCAGCCTGGCTCAGTTCTGGCTCACATTGGGTCCAGGACCTACTCTGCATTTCAAGTGTAGTAGTAGCTAGGCGGGCAGGCAGCTTGGCTCATTTCCAGCTTGCACCAGGTCTGGGAGCTCAGACCCCAACCCCCCACCCCCAGACAGGGGCTGCTGCCACCCCATGCTGCTGCCTTTGTATCAGAGGCAGCAGCACAGGGCAACGGACAGCCAGTCGGCGAGGGGAGCTGTTTTTTCAAACCGGCTCCCTTCGTGGACCAGCTCCTGCCTGACACCCCGCACTGCTGCCTCTGATGCCTCTGAGTGGCGGGGGGCTCCTCGGGAGTGGAGCCGGAGCGCACTGGCTGTCGGCCCCGCCCCTAGGGACTATCGACTAGTCAAGTAACCGATAAGAATTCATGAGGTTACTCGACTGTTCAGTTAACTGATACTTAACATCCCGAGCGTTAAGTGAGTGACGGGGGCTGGTGCTCCAGTGCGTGAGAGGCTACATGGATCCCCGCACCTTATGTCCTTCTGGGCCCCTGAAATTAGTGACTGCTTCTGTTCCTCCTCACCATGGTGATAATGCCAAGCTCCAAATCTTTCTATCCCCCACTCCTCACGCATCCCTTCCACATTCACTGTGCCATCTCCGACAGTCCCACAGTAAATCTGTGCCAAGCGGGGACTCCCTGTCTCTGGGAATCAGAAATTGAAAGCAAATCTGCTTCTTGTATCAGTGGTGCTGTCTCCATCTTGGAGAGCCTGACCTCCTGCCCAAGTGGCCAGCCTTGTCATGCAAGGAAGGGTGTGATCCTGGCAGATTTTGGACTGTCAACAGAATCACATTCACGCATAAAATCAGTTCCAAAACAGGACTCTTGTAGTGGGTTCCCCTTCGGAGCCACAGGCAGTGGGTCAGTGCAAAAAGCCACGTTCGGAGATGGGGAGACATAGAATCCCTTGGAGAGGAGCAATGCCTGCCAGGCCAGCACTTGCCATTGCGGCTCCTCACCATCGAATGGCACCTGGTTTTTGTCATTGCCGTTGCCATCCCAAGAGGGAAGAGGTAGCCTTCCTTCCCGGGTCTGTAATCTTCTGGGAGGAATCTTCCAGCATAAATGCCCCGGAGCTGCAGGTCTCCCCACTCAGCCCTAGGGCTCCTGTCACTCGGGCATTGCACAACCGCACTCCTGTGCTGTGGAGTGTGACCTGAGGGTGGCGTTTCCCCTTCTCCTCGCCTCGGGGGCATCACAAGGCACCTCTTGCTACAGCCTGCGTCTTACCTCGGGTGCTTGAGATGAAGCGCCTGCCACTTTCTCAGGCCATCCCAGGTGACGGAAGTCCAGGACATGCGGAAGGAAGGGATGCACCAGATTACTGCGAGGGGCCAAGAGGGAGCGAGCCCTAATGAGACCGTGGAAAGGAGTTTTGGGGAAAGCACACAGTGTGGGGAGGGCTGAGTTCCCCCCAAATTGCGCGGCTTTCTATGATGCCCCGAGAAGGGTCCAGGGCTGCAGCAGAGAGAGATCTTGCTCCCAAGCCCTGAAGCTGCTTGGGATGGTGGGAAGGAGCCCCAACGTGGGAGGGGGGAGCCCCTCCTCACTGTCCCCAGCAGGGAACCACCCAGGTAAGCCCAAACCCCAACTCCCTGCCCCAACCTGAGGCCCCTCAGCCCTGAGCACTCCCCTGCAACCCAAAGCCCTCATCTCCAGCCCTATCCTAAAGGCCACACCCCCAGCCCGAGCCTGGACCCCCTTCTGCACTCCAACCCCCAGCCCAGAGCTCTCCAAACCTGGATCCCCCCTTGTGCACACCTAGCCCCTCATCCTCAGCTCCACTCTAGAGACTACACCCTGCCAGAGTCCTGGATCTCCAACCCTGTCCAATCCCTGAGCCCCTCAACCCTAGCCCCACCCTAGATCCTGCATCCCTGGTTGGAGACCTAACACTCCTGCACCCCAGCCTTGAGCTCCCCTCCCACTCACAGAATCCCTTGGCCCCACTCCTGCCTCCTGACGTTTGGGCTCCAATATGTGCTCCAGCTTAAACTTCAGCAAGGGAGGTTTGGGTTGGACATTAGGAAAAGCTTCCTACCTGTCAGGGTGGTGAAACACTGGGATAAGTTGCCTGGGGAGGTTGTGGCATCTCCATCTCTGGAGATATTGAAGAGCAGGTTGGACAGACACCTGTCAGGGATGGTCTAGATGGTGCTTGGTCCTGCCGTGAGGTCAGGGAACTGGACTTCATGGCCTCTCGAGGTCCCTTCCAGTTCTAGCATTCTATGAAGATGCTGTGTCGTACATCACTTCCATGTTGGTGCACATAAGAAAATTCATTTTGCTCAGAGTTGGAAAAAATTAGCAGGCACAATGGTGGGGGCGTCTGGTCGGCCTTCGAGGAGGTGACCGGAATGACGTGTGGGGAAGGAGGCGGGAGAGCACTTCAGTTTATAAAGGGCTTGGATGTGTCCTCTGTCTTGCAGTGGCAATAACAGCTCTGCTCGTTGCATTGCTAAAGCTATGACTCGTTAGCTGTCCAGTCGAGCTCTGTGGCTGATATTTCCCTGGGAGTTTTAATCTCTCTTCACTTGAGACGCTGAGAGCAATTGCCTCTGGCTTTGCTTGTGATGTGGAAGAGGAGGGGCAGGCCGGGAGAGGAGGGTGATTGAATGTGCTACTGTGTTTTAACACTCAGACATAAGCAGAGTAGCCTGCAAGGGCCTCTCGTTTTAAGTATTTTTAGATCTGGAAGAAACCAAAGCTGTTATTTCTGTCTTGTAGTCTCTCTCGGGTTGGCTTTACGTGCGGGGGTCTGGGATACTCTGAATTGCTTTTCTCCGTTGGCTTTTCACTTCTGCATTTGAAATCCCACCGGAGAGAGCGAAGGATTTCAGCACTTAGGCCTGGCAGAGAATTGCAGCTGCTGGCTGCCTGGCTTCCCTCTTGATGGTGTGTTGGCAGCTTCATCTTTGGCCCTGGTGGGTGGCAGCGTTGCCCTCGGAACTTGTGCAGACTGGCAGCCTGCCAATCCGGGTCGTTCCGTGCTAACCAGCTCGTATTGTCTCGATTCTTCTTCTTTTTCTGGTCTCTGCGTCTGGCCCTTTGGTGTTTTTGTAAAGCACGCTTCATTGGACCCAGTGATCGTTACCTTAGTGGCGGCCGTGGCAGAAACCGGCCAAGGGAGGCGTGGGGAGTGGCGCCATGTTTTCAGAATTATTTATTGGGACAGAGGAACAGATGCTTTCGTTTGAAGCAGGGAGGGTTTTCTCAAATAGCCCCTGTGCAAGGGGGTGAAGAGCAAGAGCAGAGGTGCTGGTGGGAGAGAGGAACCAGGCCGCAGAAGCGATGGTCTAGACGTCCGTGCAGCCCATCTGGGCAGGTGGCCAATGGAGGCAAAGGTGGCCATTCTATACAACATGCCACCTGAGCTACTACTCGAGGGTTGGAAACTTTGGCCAGGTTGGGCACCGCGGAGATAGACGTGGGACCCTAGTTAGCACCGCATTGCCCGCTTCCACAGCTAACCTGACAAGCTGCCGCCCAGCCATGTGCTCTGCGGTGGGGCTGCCTCGCAGGAGGCTGAAAATGTAACAGGTTGAACGCTGTGATACAGCAATGGCTAAATCCCATGCAGATGCTGTGTGAAGGAAGTAACAGGAAATGTATCTTTATTTCATCATTCTCTTCCCCTCCCCTCCTCTCCTCTCCGCTGGGGGCGAGCAGCTTCTAGCATTAGAAATCAGACACTGACCATTGTTAGCGGAGAGCTCCACTTCCCTCTCTTCCCTTTCCCTACCGAAGTCAGGGCTTGCTTGTATTTTCTGGAAAGGGGAGACTCCTGAGACAAGGGCGTTCGGTGCAGTGGAAGAGTGCAGGCATTTCATTAGAGTCACGCACCCCCCGAGAGGCCTTTGGGATCACACCGAGGGAGGGAGACGTCTAGCGAGAAGTGTCTGTTCTGCACCAGGCCCTGGAGCTTCTGGCTGAGGGGTGAAGTACTAGTGTTGAGCGTAAATTCATCTCTGCTTTTCATGTGCCAGCACAGACAAGTGGTCTCACTTTTCTCTAGCCCTCTGGGCTCCTGCTGGTAGAGGGGCTTGATGGCACGGTTCCATAGGCAGTGTTAGCTCTTGCTCCAGCCAGTCCCTCACCCCAGGAGGCAACGACAAGAGTCTGTCAGTGGTGGCTGCGTCATGCTGAAGTGGTGGGTAGGGGCCCGGATCCCGTCTGTAGTTGTGCCCAAAGGCCTCAGCCGTGCCTTGCAGTTCCCATGCAGTTCTCCACCAGGAGGAGTGAGGCAGACAGCCCTGCTGTTTCCACGCTAGGCGGTACAGCTTGGCTCCAGAGGAAGCAAAGCAGGCCAGCCGTGGTCCACTGGTGCCATTCTCCAGTTCAGCATCTCTCTGGATGCAGGTGAATTCATCCAATCTCCTGTACCTGTCGGCCAAAGCTTGTCGAAGCTGTCATCCCCGCAGCCCCGTTTCCATTTCCCACTCCCTTCTTCGTGACGCCTGATGAAGGCAGGCAGCCAGGTAAAAGCAAAGGCTGGGTTAAAACATCTGGGTTGATGGTGGAGGCATTAGCACTTCAGCCAGTCCTGCCTTATTTGTAGTCCTTTCTGTGTGAGAAATAGTATGTAATTTATATTTCTCCTTCCCATCTTTGTCCCCCCCTTTGTAGGCGTTATCAGATTAGCCACTTCCCAGGCAATTGGAGTGCGATTCCATGGCCCACAGGTAAAAATGCTGCACACCTTGGAAGCGCCGCTCATCCCTTTCTCTGTGCCAGGCAGTGCACTGCCGACCTCGCCTCTCCCTGTTTCCGTGCTGCGTAGAAGCCGCAAGGGTTCGTGGCAGTAGTGTGGCTTTTTAGGGCACTAGCTGGTGGCGGCAGTGGTGGCAGTTTTGGCTTTTGTTGAAGTTTGTGTTATGGTTGCTAGGGGGATTACCCAGCATAACAGACCCTGCTGACACAAGGGGACTGAAGGACCGTCGTCTTGCACCCCTGTGCCCTTGGCTTCAGTTAATGTTACGTAGGCCTGGGAAAGGCCTCCTCCTGCAGGGGCACTGGTGACACGTGAGCAGGCATGCTTCACTGTGCGCAGTGGGGGCTCAAAGCCAGCGGGGTGGGGGTCAGCCTCCCATGAAGGCACCTGGTAAGGAAGGGTTGGCATTAGCTCTGCCAGCTTAAGGCCAGAGTCACGCGAGCGCTGTGTCGGGAGGGGCTACCCAAGGGCCAGTGCTTTCGGGACACTGCACGATAGAGGTCGGCGGCCTGGCCAGCTTCTTCAGGCGTGCTGAGGGTAGACGGAACCACGGCAGCCTCAGCTCCCGGAGGGCCCAGAAAGAAAAGCCTGCAAAGAGGATAATGGACATGGCCTCAGTGTAGATCCCTCTGGCCCTTTGCGGAGCCTCGGGGAGGTTCCAGTCGGGGCCCCGTTGTGCTCACACTTTACAGATGAGGAGTGGACCCTGCCCCAAAGAGCAGTCGGCTCAGGTTCGTTTACCAGTGCATTTTTGTAAACGGCTTCTTTGTCCCTGCTCCGCGGGAGTTTTCCCACATGTTGTCTAGCTCTTTTTTTATGCTAGGGGCGTTGCATGTCAGACCCGCGGGTAGTCAAGAACGTGTGGGGGGGAGAGGCTCGTTTTTATTGGTAGCGCTTTCAGAAAGGAATCGAGGTAAATTGGGCCATCTGTTTGAAGTCCTATCTCACTATCTGCAGAATGGTATGAAATGTAAATGAAATCCCTTTATTCATCTTCAGGGACAGGTTCATTTCCAGATGTTTAAATCCTGGAGGTGACCATTTGGCTGGAAAATCAGTTGACAAAGCAGGTTTGGGGTGTGTGTGTGAGGGGTCACATGAAGTACTAGTTCCTCTGATGTATTTATGCTTATAGAAATCCTAAAATAGCTCGGTGCTCTAAGCGCTGTCGAGTGACTTGAGCTGGTGTTCAAAATCACTTCATTTCAAGACTACCTTGAAAGTCGGACTGCCCTGTTTATGGCGTCCATGTTCAGTTTCCTCTTTTTACAAGTCCAAAGAACCTGGTGCAGTTAGGGCATAAGCTGGGCTGGAGCCCACCTCATCAGATGCATGAAGTGGACGCTTGGGTTTGGCAGGTACATATACACCTGGGCTGTGTCTACATTGGCACCCTTTTCCGGAAAAGGGATGCTACTGAGACAAGTCGGAATTGCAAATGCCGCGGGGATTTAAATTTTCCCCGGGGCATTTGCATGAATATGCCGCTTTTTCCGGCTCGGGCTTTGACGGAAAAAGCGCCAGTCTAAACGCGCTCTTGCGGAAAATAAAGCCTTTTCCGGAAGATCCCTTATTCCTGATTTTAAGAGGAATAAGGGATCTTCCGGAAAAGCCACGTTCGGAGATGGGGAGACATAGAATCCCTCAAAGCCCCGAGCCGGAAAAAAGCGGCAGCCATGTTCATGCAAATGCCGCGGGGAAAATTTAAATCCCCGCGACATTTGCAATTCCGACTTGTCTCATTAGCATCCCTTTTCCGGAAAAGGGTGCCAATGTAGACACAGCCCTGCAGAAGGGGCGGGGCGGGGGGGGGCTACTTTACTAGGCAGAGGCCCAGTGCTAAAGAGATCAGTTCAATCCGGAGGGTGTGGCCCATTCTCTGCAGTGTATTAGAAGGTGAGAATACCAACAGAGGGGAAAGGGCTTTTTGTAGTGAGCCAGCCACCCTGGTCTCTATTCAGAGCCTCAGCTAAAGCCCGTCACATGGTCAACTGTGCCTGGGAGCGGCCCTACCCAGCCAGGAGAAGGATACAATGTCTATATAGGCCATGCTGGAGCAATCCCTGTGACCTTGGCCTGGTCATCTCTGACTTTGTGTATAAGTGTGGAGTCCCGTGACACCTAAAGACTAATACATTTATTTGGGCACAAGCGGAGGGTCTGTTTCTCGAACTTTCTTGCTGAACCCAAGTGTCCATAGGTTAGACACCCCCGGTATCCCTCCACAGCAGCATGGTACAACGTTAGACCCTTTTCAGTGTGCTTTTAGGATGGTGCTGCTGTTAAAATGGTCTAGGGGTGTGAAGGAGGTGTAGCAGGACCTCCACTTCGAGCTGTAATGTTTTCACGCACGCGCCAGAGGAGGAGAGCAGAAATACAGGGACAGGGCTGCTGCTCTCCATACACAGGTGACCGTTTACCTGGCACTGACTCAGGCCATAGAATCCTAGAACACTAGGACTGGAAGGGACCTCGAGAGGTCATCGAGTCCAGTCCCCTGCCCTCCCGGCAGGCCAGTTTGACCTTCCTTTCTGCAGGCTTGCTTGTGATGTCTGATCAACTGAGAAGCCAGATGTCTGTGTGTTGCCTTACCAAACACCTTGGCAGAGACGGGCACTGGGAGCAGGCATTTTGCCGCTTGTTCTGAATGGAGCCTCTGCTCAGTTCCTGCCCCAGGTTGGGTCGTCATCGCTCTTTTTGTAACTCTTTGGTGGGGTCAGTCCTGAAGCGCAGGTTCTGGGTTAGGAGCTGTCACCAGGGCTAACACTGGGGAGCATAGGCGTTTCTGGCTTCATTGAGATTGGCAAGTGGAAGTAAGGCCAAGACTGAAGGTGGTTGGTTCTCTTTGGATCCGTGACCCATGTGACAAACTAAGTGCTCTAAAGATAAAACCTAGCAGTGACTTGACAGCAACCTGACGTGATCCGGCAGAGGTGAAGGGTCTTTTTGTCCCAGTGGAGGACGGCTTTGTTTTTATTGTAAATGAATCTAGTGCTGGCTAGTGGTCTGGGGATTGAAGGTGTGTGTGTTTGCAGCTCAGGTGCAGAATGGGTATCCTTTCCATGCTGTTCCACTCTCGTGGCTTGCCCTACCTCAACTCTCTGCTAATTAGCGGTGGTTGCAATTGTAGCTTTTGTGCTGTGGGAACTGCACAGAGACCACTAAGCTTGATGAAACCAATCTCAGCGTCTCTCTAAGTTACCGTATAGCTGTGCTGTATTTTGACTTTTCCTGTAATAGCCCATTGAAATATTTCAGAGTATCGTACCTGCATTTCGCAGTTGAATGAGACCTTGACTTTGCCTGGGCTTCTCCCACCTCCTTCAGTGCTGGGAGAGCCTCCTTTTTGGGGGGGATCCTTATTCCTTACTATGCTAGCTTCAGTCTATTAACAATGGATTCCCTCTGACAAATAGGATGAGGGTCTTGGAAAAGGCACAGCCCTTCCCCTGGCTGCTCTAATCAGTTGCAGAGTAAGACGCCTCATGGAGGGAGAGAGGGGGCAGTATCTATTTGGTGGAGCTGTTTGCCCTTTGAATGCTTTTTCACACATTTCTGTGGGTTGGTAACATGGTCAGTGTCTTCCCTCTTCTCCAAGTGTGCTGGTGCAGAGGGCATGGGAAGGTTTTCCTCTTGCCCCTGGCATTGTTTTTGGATCACAGGGAGAGAAAAGGATCTTATTAGCAGGTGGCAAGTCTTTGAAGTACATTAGAATCCACTTCATGGAGAAAGCAAATCCTCTCTCCAAACTACAGATAAACAATAATGCTTTCAAGCCCTCTTCAAGAGGATCAAGGTGAAATTCAGTGAGCAGCCAGTCACAGCTAGGGGAAATGCCTTCTTTCCCTTTGAGCTCCAGTAACAAAGCTCTTGGCTGCTATATGGTTGGTGTTCCCTCTTTTACTTTAGATTAGAAGAACAGTCACCGTGGTGGAGGTAGCAGGGCCTGGGTGACGGGAGAGGGGCAGAGATGTCTCCTGAGGCCTCTGAGAGTTACCCAGATGAGGGGAAGGCAACTAATGTTCGGGTTGGTTGTACGAATGCAACTCAGAGCTATTGTTTGCAAGTCTGATATTGAGGAGATTAGTATCTTGCTAACCGATTTTTGGGAGTCCCTCTTCAGACCCATGTGACTCCAGTACCCACAGTCCCATTCCCTGCACCCTCTTGCATAGGTGCAGCAGAAGCAAGCCAGCGGCGCACACTCCATGCTGGCTGAGGCAGCAGGGGAATAGCAGCCTGCCAAGAGGAGGAGTTGAATGACACACGTAGCTGGCTATCTCAGGAGAGGAGCAGAAGAGCAGTGACCCCGGGGAGTCCCCCTCCTAGGTCGCTGGTCTGTTTGCACTTCAGACTGTTCTCAAACTTGGAAGTGATGGTGAAAATGAAGCATGTTTTGGCTTAGGCTGGCACTTATTTAGAGTGGCAGATGCACGCCCTGCAAAACCATATGGCCGAGTAATATGGCTGTTTTGAAATGGTGACTGAATCAGGCCTGTGTTTGGGTGGGAAAGATGGGTATTAACATGTCCATGATGGGTCTGATGTCATAATTTTGCAGACACCAAGTTACACAAGCTGCAGGGAGCTGAGGAGGAAAGGGTGTTTTCTAAAACCAAACTGCAAGGAGGAGTGAAAACAGAAGAAAAGTTGTGCCGATGGTCCGTCGGTCGGTCGGTCTGTCTATGACAGTTTAAAACCATATGTGCTGTGAGGACTATTGGGGGGAATTTGGCCCAGCTGTGCAGGTCACCTTTAACAGAAAGCTGAGTGTATAGACAAGGCTATTGAGAATTATCACGCAACAGTGTTTCCCTCATACAGTAGCCCAGGCCAGAACAAACCAGGAATTGAGAGTCTGGACTGGGGCGGGGAAAAGGGGGGTTAAAAATGTGTCCTTCAAGAAAAATCTGTGGCAGGAATTCAAATAGGAATAAGAGGGGGCTGGCAGTAGCCAGGCTTTGCTGGGCTTTTCATTCCTTTGTTTGGTTATCTTGCATAAGTGCTTTAGCTGGGGTAGCTGCATGGGGCCAGCTTCCAACACAGACCTGCTCAAATCACATGTAATTTCCCTGTTGTGCATATTCTGGCTGTGACAGCTCGGGTTATGAATGTAAAACAGGGAAGAAAGTTTGGAAGAAGGGCCAGGTCTGAAATGTTAATGAGTGCTGAATTACCCACAGCTCCCTGAGGCTGGCAAAGGGGATGCCTGGATTTGAAATATGTGACTTAGTTTCCGTGCACCTTGGGGAGGGAGCAGGGATGAGAGAGAGACCAGGCTTCTGTACTTCCAGGTATTCAGTTCGTAGCAGCAGAATTGTGTCTGTGCATCCACATGTGAGATCAGAGGGGGAAAGAGGTGGGGGAGGCAGCAGTCTGAGGTAGCACTGGCCCCTCCACAGCAGAGGGTGTGGGTTGGCGCACAGGCTGGCATTGCATTAATGGTTTCATTATAAATCAAGTTCCTTCTCCCTCCTCCACTCTGCATGCTGTGGGGTAGCCAGGCCCGGACCGTGGATGGCTGCTGGAGCCTTGGTAACAGTGATGCTTCTCCCAGCTCCACTCAGCGAGGAGTCGCTGCCCCTTCTGAGGATGGATATAGCAGTGTGAGTGATTTCCAGCCCCCGGCTCTTCGCTCTGCTCACAGAAAAGACATGGCACCTTACCGCGTGGAGAGGGCAGTGAAAGGGCTTTTCCTTCTTCCGCGTGCAACTTGCACAGCAAGGAGAAATGGCAAGGTCTAGAACTCGCCCCTCTGCTTCCACGTCAGTTTCTGCCAGGCCAGCTCTTAACTTGCCCCCTCCCCCGTCTCGCTCTCTTTTTCCATCTCTTGTTACCATGGAGAACGAAATGCTGGCTCCATTCAAGTTGTCGGCTGAATAGGTTTTGAGGTTGATGGATGGTGAGAATCTCCTCTCCCTCCACCTCCCTCCTTCTCCAAACACCGCCCCCGCCTGGTTCTTGACATTTTGCTTGCCAGAGAATGGCCATTAGGGAGAGGAGCTGAAAGGGAGGCTGGCAGTGTCCTGCTGAGATGCTCTTTCAGTTTCTTGGATGAGATCAGCAGCCGTGAGAAGGTCTTAAGGACTTTGCTGCAGAGCCTCATCCTCAAGCTGGCTGAAGCATGAATGCTCACTTGAGTGGGAGCGAGTGCCCGCTCCTCACCCACTTTCTCCAGAACACCCAGAGGAGGGAGGATTCGTATGCAAGTCCTGCCTTGGCTCGTGGCTGTGTTTCGAGGGGTGATGTAACCTCTGCGAATTGAAGGGAAAGGTAAGGAGCTCTTCACAGCGCCTGCTGGAGTCCCGACTCCCTCTTTCTCAGCTGTGTGTGTAGGCTTCATCATACCGAAAGGGGGTGTCTTGGCTGCTGTCTGACTTGACGTATGCCCTGGCTGCAGCTGTGAAGTTTGCCAGGAGTATGTGTGTGACTGTAATGACAGCTGCCCCTGCCTGTGTTGACAGCCTCTCAGCACAAGTGCCAGCTTATCTGAGAGGGTCCGGAGCAGAGGTTGTTTAATGTGCAATTTGTACAGTTCCTCCCAACAGAAGTGTTGGATTGTGAGTCCAGCAGCACACACCTCCAGCTGTGAGCTGTGGGGTAGGGGACATGGCCAAATGCAGGGTGCAAAATGTCAGTGTTATAGAATCACACAGAAAGCCTTTTCCTCGCTGTGACCCTGATGGGAGATAACAGCAGATTTGAGAGACCAGGGTAACAGGAGTAGGGGGGTACGCTTGAAGGACACTGCTGTGTTAGTGTGTGAAATACACTCCCTGTGGCTCTTGCTGCACTTCCAAGGCTGGATGCAGAAGGGGGTTACACAGCTGTGGCTTTTTAATGAAATGCAGGCATTTCCCCAGTTAGAAATGTTCCCTAAACAGGTGCTTGTTCAGCAAAATGTCTGGTTTTCTGAAATTCATGCTGAAACCCTGATGCAAAATATGTCAGTCTCTTGGTGGCTTGACAAGCTGTTGTGTTGAATATTTTTGCATGCTCTGTCTCTCATTGCTGCTCCGGCACCTTAGTCCCTTGCTATTTCCGCTTCCTTCCAAAAGGAAATGTCAGATTGTTTCGGATTGGTTCTGTTTGTAATCATTTCTATGAGCAAAATTCTGCTCCCGCACTGGGTTTTGGAACAACCTGAATGGGTTTGCAAATAAGATGAACCAAAATTCAACATGTAGTTCATTGACTAAATGTCCCCTCTTTGCTCTGCTGCAGCTGGAAGTGATGCTCCCAGTCCTAGTGTGTTGGCCATGAGTTCTGTTGCTAGCCGTGTGCACCTGGAGATCAGATTTTGATGTCTAGTGTAGGCCACAGGTGAAAATCTGTGTTGGTGCACTCCCGGTGGGGACTCAGGTCAGTATTCCCTCCCCACCCCCACCCCCTTCGGAAGCAGTACAAGGTAACATGATCACTCTTTCACTCCACCTGTGCTTGGGGTTGTGAGACAAGCACCTCCTGCCACACCACCACCACGGGCTTTTGCATCTGTCGGAGCTGCTCACTGTTCACTTCCCACTGATGCTGCATGTCCTGTTTGTTGTTGGATTGTTGTCTCCCTGCTGTGAAGCTGCTTTTCCTGTTGTGCAAAGGTTTTCCAGGATGCCAGTGTGGGAAGGGCTCAGCTTGTGGGGATGCAGAAGGGGAATTTTTAATGAGCACATGAGGGGTGTGTAAAATAAGCAGGTGTATGATTATAGCGCTCTGATATTTGAATGAGTTGGCACTACAGACCATAACAGGTTCTTCTTCTCTAAGGCCCTCAGGGATCCCCCAGGCTCATGGCTACCTACATGGGCCCTCGATCATCAGAAGGGATAGTGCTGTACTTCACATGTTGTAGATTTCATGGTTTGAAACTGGTTGATGGGGGCATTGGATACAAAAATATTTTTTTCGACATTGGGCAGCTGGAGCTGCTTCCCTTTACCCTACATTCACCAGCTGTGCCAGATGGAGTTGAAAGGAAGTGAATGAGTAAGAAAGGAGGGACAGAGGTCCAGTGGGACACAGCATGGTACTGCCGATGAGGATTAGCTTCTGAGCAGATTCTTAGCCTTATGTTTCCATTTATAAGCAGCGTGGGGGAAGGGAGGGCATCTGTTTCGACCTGGTGATTGAAGGAACCTGGGGCAGTATCAGACCTGAGGTTTGGGTTGTGCATTCAAATTTCTTCTGTAAGGTCTGTTGTTGTTTCTGTATGGAAGAGGGTGGTCGCCCATCTGCTCCTCAGCTTTCACAAGATTCAATCCCCAATGCTTTTTCTCCTCTGCTCCCCTGTGGGGGTTTTTGACAGCAAATAATTTTGGGTCTGTGTTGTCAAAAGTTTTCCTTGGCCTTCCTGACGTGAATCTCAGCGCCAGAATGCATTTAAAAGCATCTTCTCGTTATTCTCTGGACAAGCATCTGGAGCTTCAGCTCAGCCATCAAAGTTTCTCCCTTCTCCCTCCCCAAAAACCCCCACCTTTCTGATCCTTTGCCTCCTGGGAATCAGTCAGACTTCCCAGTGGCTCAGGTTCTGCTCTGCCACTGGTGCTGGCCAGTTTCCTTCCCGCCGGCCTCCAGTTAAATTATTCACCGATACAAATGTGAACTGCTGCCGATTTAAGATTCTTGTCTGCTCCAGCAGCTCTGTCACTCAGGCTTTTTATAGCTCCAAGATTAAAGGCCTTGTTCTTTATATATTTTGGTTAGTGCTGTTAATCTCCATGGGTGGCACCTTTACATCAGTCCCAGGAATAACTCCTGTTTCTAGACACTAGCACTGTCATAGTGGACACTAGCCTGCAGTCAATGCCCCCCCCCATTGGTGCACCTGTGCTTGTCTTTGGGATGGCTGCTCTCCTGCGGATAATGTCTGTGGTACTCACGAGTGCCCCAGAGCTTACGGAGCCTCCACGTATTCTGTAGCTGTGGAATTTCCCACCTAATTCACCCTTTGCTTTAGGATTATGCTCTCAAAACTGAGCACTACATTTTAAAAAGTGTATGGGACTAGCACTTACGGTTGTGAGGAAAACCCAGCGTCTGCCAGGCAGGGTGCAGAAACCTGTTTCCCCTTCCCTGTGTTGTTCTCTACCTCCCCCCCCCCCATCTTTCCTTGCCATAGCCTGCCTTTCTACCTCATTCCCATCAATCTCTTCCCTCCCTGTTTGGATCCATACAGTAGCCAGAAGAGGGAGTTTATTTGTGGGATGGATATGAAATATGGGAAGAGCATCACTGTCCAGGGCCAATGGCCAGGTGAGACGGCATCTTCATTTTCACCCCTTTTACAACTTCTAGCATGATAGGATTCCTATCAGAGTACTGCGCCTTGCTCCACGGGTTCCTGATCCTTCATACCAGCTTCTGGCTGGTGGCAGCTTATCCCCTCCCCTACCCTGCCAGCCCTGCAAACAGCGTGGAGCTAACATGACATCGGCCTTCCTCTCCTTGTTCACTTGGCCTGTCTGTTACAACCCAGTAATAAGGCAACCCCCAGCCTGGAGCTGGGGCACCACACGGACTCCATTTCCCGTGGGCCAGCCATAACAAGAGTGCCGTCCCTCTGTGCCTTGTTCACAGCCCCAGCTTTCAGCACAGCTCATCCCTGTACGGGCACAATAGCCCGTCGAACCCTCGTGGTGAAAGGGTTCTGCCGGTTCCCACCGTAAGTACTGCGATTCTCCATTCACCTTTCCAGGGGCAGCACTTTCACTCTGCCGGGAGCCCACCTGCACATGAGTCCCTGCTCCTTTCTGCCCCGTCAGCCAGCCCTCTGGGTGACCAGATCCTGGATGACTCTACTAGCCCGCTTTAGCCCGCTGGCACAGGCTCTCTGGCTCCATAAGGTGAACAACCTTAGTCCCTTCCCTGACGGTTAGGCAGCTGTCACCTGCCCCTTTTCTTGCTCTTTCAGCTTGTGCTCTCAGGCAGCGCTCTTCTAGCCCTCTTCCGACAACCCTGTATGGGCTAAGTGTCTTCTCTGGAACCCAACTGGAGAGCAGCTGACCGGGCTTGGGCGCACTGGCCTCTTGCTCTGAAAGGCAAGTGACACCCTGTGACAGCCCTTTCCTCCAACCCTTTGTTACATAGGTTTTTGGGACAAGGGCTGCTGCTAATCCGTGTTTGTTCCGGGCCTAGCACAGTGGGGTTTTGATCCCATGGTTGGATCTAGATACTACCATAATCTTTATCGGCTGCTCTGCTCCACACTGATAAGGCCAAAGCTGGTGTATTGTGTCCAGTCTCAGAAAAGACGTGGACAAATTGGAAAAAGCCCAGAGGAGAGCAACAGAAATAATGAAACATGGCCTCCAATGGATGATTGAGAATTGGGTTGTTTAGTCTGGAGAAGAGAAGACTGAGATGGGGACATGACAGCAGTTTCCAAGTCCATAAAAGGTTGTCACAAGATGGAGGGAGGAAAAATGGTTCTTTTTAACGTCTGACACTTGGAAATTGCAGCAAGAGAGGGTTAAGTTGAACGTCAGTCTGTCCCTCACATGCTCTCGCCTTTTCCTGCGCCTCCATCATGACATGCACAGGTCGCCCCCCCAATCTGAGATGGCGTCCCTGGGCATCTCTATGCAGAGCATTGCAAGCTGTGGTCCAGACCTAGGATTTTGGTTATTTGTCCAGCGTGTTGAGAGGCTTATGTGCGTGAGAGCAATTTCCAGCTGAGACGAGATGTTTCTCCACTAGCTCAGCACAGCGGGGGCACGCCACGCCGCTCGTAGTTCAAAGCTCAGATGCACTGAGTTACAAGCTCGCACAGGACGGGGGATTCAACCCTTTGGCTCGTGAGTGCTTGCCGCAAAAAGAGCAAGCCACCAGTGAGGTAGGCTGCTTTGCTCAGCAGTTAAGGGCTTGCCTTGCCTTAGCCAGTCTTTAGAATGCATCTGTCACCCAGGTCCCCCACCTTGCTTGCTTCTTGACTTTCCCGGACACGTTCCCTCTCCCTTGTGGGGCTCCAATCTGGGGCACTCGGTAGCTGTGTGCGTGTCATCGCTCTCTTTCTCTGGAAGCAAGGGCTTCTGGCTCTGCCTGTCATTCATTTTGCATTATGCAGAGCTCTGTGCTTTCTGCCTGTGTAGCTCCCAGCCTGCCCTAGCCTGGGTTTGGAACTCAAAATCAGAACGAGGCGCTGTAAAACAAAACCTAGCAGAGGAAGCGTGACGAGGTGTGGGAGTAATCCCTTTACATAAACACCGCTCCCTCAAGCCTCAGTTTCCTGAGCCAGTGTTTGATGTCGATTCACCGTGAAGACTGAGAACAGCAGTGTAGGATGGGCTGGAATCAGATTTGGGTGCGACAGAATGGATGGGATTGATTGCGGCTGAGAGTAGCTGCTGGCTAATTCTGCTTTGTGGTCCAAGTCCTCGCCCTTCGTCTCATTCCAGAGAAGTGGCACTTGACCCCCCTTCGGAGATACACTTATCGCTGGTTGGTTGGAGGCTGTTTTCCTCCGGCCATACTACTGGCTTTTTATTCTGTTCTCTCGGGGAAGGTAGAAGGGCTGTTTCAGAGGGAATGCTCAGATTAACTCACTTTGACACTATCCCAAATGTTACCTGCCCTGGTTTGATGGCAAATAGGGATCGTAGTGCTGCTAAGAAGGTGCTCTGCCACGTTTCACTGGTGTTCAAGGCTTTTGCTCGGAAAGTCTCTTTGCTTTTTGCCAAACTGTTGGGGTCCAGCCAGTAGCCCACCAGCACCGTAGGACATCAGGTTTAAGATCACATTTGGCTCTCGGCTACACTGGTGCAACTCACATTGACTGCAGTGAGGGTTGTGCATATGGGGCGCTGAGACCTGGCTTCTGTCTGGACACCTAAGGGTGATGTGAGCGAAGGATATTAAATATCGGTTAATTGAATAGTCGAGTAACCCCACGAATTCTTATCGGTTTGTCGACTAGTCTATATTCCCGGGGGCAGGGCTGACAGCCAGTGCGCTCTGGCCCCACTCCCGAGGAGCCTCCTGCCACCCCACATTGCTGCTTCTGTATCAGAGGCAGCAGCGCGGGGTGCCAGGTGGGAGTTGGTCCACGAGGATATATAGTAGATCTAAGCCAAGTGACATACTATACTGTGGATGTTTTTGGGAAGCTTGGTTACTAGCTCAAAGGAGCTCAGGGCTAAGATCCAGGCCAGTAAATACTAAATCTGTAGTGCTTTCTATTCCACATATATTGGTTGTGATGCTTAGCGAAGGAACTGACTTTGGGGGGCTGGTTTTGAGTCTCTAGTCAGACCCTAATAAAACCCTTGAGAAATAGATCTCCAAACCTCATTTTCAAACTCTCTTTGGCTGCGGAGTCTGGGGATGCAGGGCAGTGAAGTGGAGCCTGGAGCCTTGCACATGATTCAAGTGTCAGACGACCAGATCTCAAGGGCTCTGAAGAGGATGTGGGAGAACAAGATCCGGTTCTTTCTGGACCTCTGACCCAGCACACAGGCAGACTGCAGTGTGCTGCCTTGCCAAGCTCAGACTGAAGCATTTGGGTCAGACTTTTCCTCCAGTCCTCAGAATGTTTGAGACGATTGAGAGAAGGCAAATAATTCTGTACTGGGCTCTGCTGCAGATTTCACCTGTCCTTGAATACCAGCTTTCTTCTTGGGACGGATGCATTCTCTTCATTTTGTCTCTTCTTTGCAAACAGCCATAGCTCTCTCCTATGAACTGTGGAGTGTTTCTTTGTTCCCCACTTCTGGGATCATCAGGCATGCAGCAGACATGTGCTGCGGAGTGGGTTACCAGGGCACTTTGTAGAAACGACAGCTCTCTTGTTAAAGCTGAGGTTTCTCCCTGCCAGAATAGTTAAGGATTTTTTTTTTACTGCCTGAAATTGTGCTTTTCAAAGGTTTTTGTTGTTAAACGAAGAGGGGATTGTTCCAGAAGAGGCGTGTGACACGGCTGGGCCTGTCGCGCGGTGCCCTAGGCAGAGGATGGTTCCAGAAGAGGCGTGTGACACGGCTGGGCCTGTCGCGGTGCCGTAGGCAGAGGATGGTTCCAGAAGAGGCGTGTGATACGGCTGGGCCTGTCCGCGGTGCCTAGGCAGAGGATGGTTCCAGAAGAGGCGTGTGACACGGCTGGGCCTGGCCGCGACGGTGCCCTAGGCAGAGGATGGTTCCAGAAGAGGCGTGTGACACGGCTGGGCCTGTCGCACGGTGCCCTAGGCAGAGGATGGTTCCAGAAGAGGCGTGTGACACGGCTGGGCCTGTCGCACGGTGCCCTAGGCAGAGGATGGTTCCAGAAGAGGCGTGTGACACGGCTGGGCCTGTCGCACGGTGCCCTAGGCAGAGGATGGTTCCAGAAGAGGGTGTGACATGGCTGGGCCTGTCACGCGGTGCCCTAACAAAGGGAGACTAGGCAAGGTGCAATGTAGTACATCTTGGGCCTACTCTTGTTGAGCCCTTGCCTCCTCAGCAGAGGGAAATGAGCCTCGCCGTGGTAACCGTTCTCTTACCTTGTGGCTGCTGTTTCCTGTGTGTGATTTTGCCATGGCACTGATCCCTCCGGTTGCGATTAGGTTTGCAGAGACCGCATTGCAAAACTGCTGAGCAATCTGCACTTTCGACTCCTTCCAGAATATGGCTTCGCCCTTCTAGGTGGGGGCACATGGCACGTGTCTGGACCACTCTGAACTGACTTTCTGGGTCTTTTCCAGGTGCTGCTCGTATACCCTTCTTCCTCTTCAAACCAATGTCTTAACTGGCTTAGTGCCCTTTTTCCTGGGCCAGAGCGGAGGATCAGAATAAACCTAGCCAGCCTGGCTGGAGCCAGATAGTTAGGCATTGCCAATTAGTAGCTCCCCCATTGATCCCTTAAGGTACCTTACAGCTGCAATTTGTTTTGATTCCAGTTGGTTTTCCTGTAACAGCCTCCTTTCATTTAAGTCCTTGCAGTCAGTCTGGAGGACAGTACCAAATTGGTAAACAGAAGCTCATGGTAATCCTAGAAGTAATCCAGATATCTCCTGCCTTTTCCATGGCCAACATTTGAAGAGCAAGCGGAATCTGAAAATGCAGGTTCCTTTACATCTGCTGGTGTTCACAGATGATTTCCTTAGCAACTGGTTTCCCTCTCCTCAAATGGAGATGGGTACCACAGGATGTGTCTGTTCTGGAAAACATCACTGCCTGACTGTATGTTAAACTAAGCTGTTCTTCCTCTCGGCAGGTGCACAGTCTGCTTCTGGGGCCCAGCCCTTCCTCCAGCTCTGTGTGCAGCTGTTCAGTGAGGTAAGAGAAAAATGGAGATCTGTCTTGTGTGGGGAGGGAGAGGGTGAGAACAGTCCTTTTCCTGGGATCGTTGGTTGCATGTGGCTGACCACTTTGGAAAATGGCCGCCTTCCCCTCTGATGGGATGGTGATGAATTCATCTCTCCCTCACTGGGCTGTAATGCGCTCTGCTTTCCCTTGTCTTCTGCTGTTTGTGCGGTGCCTGAGAGCACAGTCTTTTGGGCTTCTCAGACATTGCCCCTGGGAGCACACAGGGACTGTGCCTTTGTACAATGGAGCCCTGGGGTATGATTGAAGCCCTAGATGCTCTCATAATGTCTCTGTGAAACCGATAAATGTTTGCCTCATTTTACAAACTGAGGCATGACAGACTAGTTAGTGGTAGAGTTTGACTAGAACCGAGGCTCACAGGACAATGCATCCTTCTTGGGAAAGGTAAAGAAACTATGAAGTCCTGGAGTGTGATGTGAGCAATTGCCCACGTATGAAGGGAGCTGACATGTGCAGCATTGTAGGACCTGCCCCTGTGTCCCAGCTTGCCCCGGTGTGGGTGAGTACGGCACATGCACAAGTGTGGCGTGTGAAACAGACACTGGGGGAGAAGCTGCAAGGGGCAGCCGAGTTAGTCCGTACAGGTAAACTGAAAAACCAGCAGATGGTCTGGTAGCACTTTAAAGGCTAACCAAACATGCAGCTGGGATCCTGAGCTTTTGTGGGAGAAGTGAGGCCAGCTGTGCTCTGGGCTGGCTGGCTGGTGTAATCCAAACACAGCCCCGAGCACCAAGGGAGGGTTATGCCTCACTGCCAAGCTGTGGGAGCCCCTTCTCCTGCATCTTTCTCACTTGCCCCCCAAATCGCCTTCGTTTCCTTTCTTCCTCCTCCTGCTCTTTTGTTGTCTGCCCTTGTCCTGAAGGCGGCACACAGTGGCTGATGGGAATCTGTTGTAGAAGAGGCGGGCAGGACCATGAAAGAGTTAATGGGTCCCACGTGCCCTGCCAGTGATGTTGGAACAGCAGATAGAGAGGTAATGTCAGCTTGTCTTCCGGGAACAGTAGAGATCAGAGATTACTGCTGTTATCTCCCAGCACTCCCTCAGCTGCTGCTCAGCAGGAGGTGCAGGGCGGGGGTCTGTGATCTGAAAAGGATATTCCAGCCCAAGGGGTCCCCCCCGCCCCACGCAATCACTAGATTAGAAGGGGGGATAACGGGTCACACATCTTGGTTTGGTTCGGTGCAGACCTTTTCCTGTTGAATATCTGTTTCCAAGGTAGGGAAATGAAGCCTCAGCATAGCATGGGGTGGCACGTGCCACATGAAACGCTCTGCAGCGAGGTTAGCCCTGACCAGCGGACGTGATTTAGAATCAGACTGTCCTTGTGTCCATTCAGTTGCTAAGTTGTGTGCTCCAAGGCACTGCCATTTCCCAGAGTTGCAAGCCCTTCGATCTCCCTGCTCTCCTGGAGACTTGCTTAATGAGCTCCCTGGCATCGAGCAATGGCATTAACTGGCCTTGGGGGTGGCTGCTGGCCAACTCTCCCTGTGCTACCATTTTATTGCATTTCCTGCTGGCTAGCCACTCTTCCAGGAGCTAGTCACGCCATGCCGGTCCCCCAAGTACCCTTTAGCACCACAGGTAGCTGTATGGGAGAGCTATAATTTCAGCATCTCCCAGCAGGATTGTTGTTCCTAATTACTGGTACTTAATGGCATTCTGCCTCAACACGCTTCCTACTTGCCTATGCTTTCTGGAAAGCAGACTGGAGCTTGGGCAGATGCAGAGCCCGGTGGTGTGCAGAAAAGGAAGGAGCCAGCACTGGCTACAGGAGAAGGGGGTGCAAGGCCGTGGCCAGCCAGTACAGCCAATTCTGCAGTTGGGTAAGGGGGATAGTGGCCTGAAAAGGCTGAATCCTAGCTTTAGGTGATGGTGAATGGAGGTTATACTGGTTATGAGGGGACCTTGAAGGTCTTGCAGCCCCATCCTCCCTGCAGCAGTGCTGTAGTAAGATGGGGCCTTAGGAGGAGGGAAAATAATTCCCTTTGTCCATTTCCCTCTTTCCTCTTCCATGCTCTGCTCTGGTTATATTTAAAACTGCAAAGTATCAACCTAAAACCCTTCCAACGCTTGGTAACTGTAAAGCAAAAGCGGGACGGGACGAGGCCTTGTTCGTGGGTTTTTGTTACCAGACAGCTATGACTAAAGAGGGACTTTGAGTGCAGTGGCTTCCCATGTGCGGGGAGCGAGAGAGAAAACTGTCAGTTGAGAACAGCAGGCGCTGCATTAGCAAATATAAATTAAACAGATGGCTGAGATGCTGCAGCTGTCGCTTAGAATCTCTTGGAAGTTCTTTCGCTTGGAGCTGCAGGAGACTATTTCAAAAGGAGAAATGCAAACAACAACAATGCAAACTTTTTTAAGTTCAGCATCACCAGAAAAAATAAACGCATCCTCTTCAGTTAGATGAAATTTTCCAGGCGGCAATTCTTTCTTTGCCTTCTAAATCTCAGCACTATGGAATTTCGGTTCGGGTTAGATATTGCAAGTGCATGTTATAGATTGACATACCATGCACTTGCCTGGTTGCTTAGTAATATTCTTTCTGTATTTCTGTGTGAAAGAGAGTGTCTTTGGCAAATGCTTCTAGAGAAGGGAGATATTGTACCTCTCATCAGCTGGCTCTTTTTAAAGACCTGTGGATGCTTCAGGAAAAGCTTTTAAAAATATTTATTTAGAAACAATTCTTCTTTTATTGCAGTGTTACACTAGGGCTGTTAAAGTGCTGACTGAGGAGGCTCGTTCATTTAAAGCACATAAAACCAGACACACCTCACAAACTTAGTCTTCAGGGGATATTTCTCAGGCTCGTTTCTAGCCCAACGGTGATTCCCCCTCCCCGTGTATGGAAAAAATGGCAGCATTGCTTGTGAGTGTCCTGATTTCATCATAATAGGAAGAACTGGAGTTTCAGTGGTGAGAGGTTTTTTTACGTGTTACTTTTCTGGCAATCAAAAGAGGCTTATTTTCAATTGGCAGTGCATTTTGCTCTTAAGTGAGGACTAACTGTCCTGTCATAAAGGCCATATGTAGTGATAAAGGCCAGCACGGAGCCTGTATTATCTGATGATCTGCACATTAAAATAGATACAGCTTTATTTGAATCTCCATTGCACAGTCCATCAAATATGCTCCCAGGCAAACTGATTGATCACCTGTTCACAGAGTTATGTTTTGTGTGGTTTTGTTTTTATTTTCTTGATACAAAAATGTGTTAGTGCATTATGGGTGAGTTTTTAAACATTATTTAAAATTCAAGAAATTCTGAGTTATGGTTACGTAACTCCCCCCTTGTGCATGTTTCACTTGTCTTTATTGCTGTATATGTTTTCCCAGTGATATCATTTCCTTTCCATAAATATATCTAAGTGGCAGTGAATATAAAACAAGCACGAAATCTATTCCTGAAATTATCTGTACTTACAAAATGTTGGGGCTGCTGAAAGAAGCCTTTACCTCCTCCCACCCCCTAAAAATACCTCTTCCTATTTAATTCACCCTTCTCTCTGCCCTCCCATATGTAGCTTGAGTAAATAAACACCCGGTAATGTGATCTGAAGAGCAGCCAACCCGGCCACTTCTGGAGGTGGGGCAGAGTGATTTCCAGAGCCAAGCACTTCACTGAGAAATGTTTGCTCCCAGGTGGCTACATCTGAGCACTACCCCCTCCAGAGGCTGCACTGATTGTAGCTCTTCACTAAGAGATTGAAGGCAGCCAGACCCAAGCCATGAAGGACGTTGTCGGTCCAAACCAGCACCTCGAACTTCTTCCCTGCCAGAGGGGCAGAGGTCTTGTAGCCTTCACCCATCCCACCATCCAGGCTGGGACTGGTTTCACATGGTGAGCGTGCCACTGCCTTGTCAGGCTACCCGTCACGTGCCAGCCTGAGAATGCATTCTTGGTAATAGGGGTCTCCGCCACGCTCCTCTCCGCGCCTCACTTCATGTTGCATATTGGGCACTTGGGTTGCTCTGGCAGTCGTAACTTTGCATTTCTTCACTCTTGTGCACGTTTACATCCTGCTCCTGTGGTACAGGGCCGGGGGGATGCAGTCTTTCGGGTTTGTCCTCTGGCTAATTTGTTTAAAGGGCTTAATCAGTGTGAATTTGAGCCACTTACTGGGAATTCCTCATTCATGAGGAGTAACTGCAGTCCTGATCCCCATCATGAATGGGGTTCAGTGGCTTACCTGCACCTGCGTGTGCAGCCCTAGACATCTGAGGGTATCACAGACCTGTTACTGCTCAGTCTCCCATGGCTGAACGCCACATGGCCCTCTAAGAAGTTGGATACCAACTGCTTGGGAGTTGCATAACTAGTTAGCATGCCAGAGTCTCATTTGTTATCAGAATGAACCAGGCAAACCGCGCCACTGAGCACCAGCCTATAACTGCCTCTCCTCTGTCTCTGCCCCAGCCAGCTGCTCTCTCTACTGCAAAATTGCTGGAAGGTGAGAGAGAGGCAAAGCAGAGCTGTAGAAGAAGTGGATGGCTGGTTTGATAAAGCAAAAGAGAGCCAAAGAAAAACGTTGCTGCTCCAGCTCTGGGCTTGGGGGGGGCTTGTTGTTTGGTGTCTGAAGAATGGTGAGGGGCCTTAAGTGAAGCTCAGAGGGAGACAAGGGCATATAGCTACAGGAGGACTAGGCCCTGGGCCCCACAACAGGTCAGGCATCTTCATCTAGGACAAGACGCAATGGGCTTAAAGTGCAGCAAGGGAGGTTTAGGTTGGACATTAGGAAAAACTTCCTACCTGTGAGGGTGGTTAAACACTGGGATAATTTGCTTAGGGGGAGTTGTGGAATCTCCATCTCTGGAGATATTTAAGAGCAGGTTAGACAGACACCTGTCAGGGATGGTCTAGACGGTGCTGGGTCCTGCTGTGAGGGCAGGGGACTGGACTTGATGCCTCTCGAGGTCCCTTCCAGTTCTAGTGTTCTGTGATTCTATGGTTCTATCTCTGGGAAGGAGCAGAGCACGCAGTCAGACTGAAGAGAGGCCGACATGCAGGGAGAAGAAAGGAGGACACATTCAGAAACCCAGGGCAAGGACAGTGGTGGTGCTAATAGTGCACAAGGTCATGTTTCCCCAGCAAGTGAGCTGCAGGCAATCATTAACTTCACTAGATAAATGAGTTTCTACAAATGTCCATGTGCTGTCCTTGATCTGTGTGCAAACCGCTGTTGATACCAGCCGGAGCGTGTCTGGGGACTGAGGGCAGTACATGGCCCCTGGCTTTGGAGCCAAAGCTCCCAGAAGTGTAATTCAGCTTGAAAGAGAGCGAGGATTCCAGACTCTCACATGGTAGGAAGGGGGGATCTCTAGCTCCTGAGGATACCCATAGCGTTCAGAATGCAGGTACGTTGGGAGGGGAGGAAAAACAAGATGGGAATTAGAATCAAGTGACCTTTTTTTTTTAACTGAGTGATTGGGCAACAAAATGGCAAATGAAATTTAATGTGGATAAGTGTAAAGTAATGCACATCGGGAAAAATAACCCCAACTATACGTACAGTATGATGGGGGCTAATTTGGCTATGACAAATCAGGAAAGAGATCTTGGAGTTATCGTGGCTAGTTCTCTGAAAACATCCACACAGTGTGCAGTGGCGGTCAAAAAGGCAAATAGGATGCTAGGAATTATTAAGAAAGGGATAGAAAATAAGACCCAGAATATCTTACTGCCCCTGTATAAAACTATGGTACGCCCACATCTTGAATACTATGTACAGATGTGGTCTCCTCACCTCAAAAAAGATATTTTGGCCTTAGAAAGGGTTCAGAAAAGGGCAACTAAAATGATTAGGGGTTTGGAACGGGTCCCATATGAAGAGAGGTTAAAGCGACTGGGACTTTTCAGTTTAGAAAAGAGGAGACTGAGGGGGGATATGATAGAGGTGTATAAAATCATGAGTGGTGTAGAGAGGGCGGATAAAGAAAAGTTATTTATTAGTTCCCATAATAGAAGAACTAGAGGACACCAAATGAAATTAATGGGTAGCAGGTTTAAAACTAATAAAAGAAAGTTCTTCACACAGCGCGTAGTCAACCTGTGGAACTCCTTGCCAGAGGAGGCTGTGAAGGCTAGGACTATAACAGAGTTTAAAGAGAAGCTAGATAATTTCATGGAGGTTAGGTCTATAAAAGGCTATTAGCCAGGGGATAGAAGTGGTGTCCTTGGCCTCTGTTTGTCAGAGGCTGGAAAAGGATGGCAGGAGACAAATCATTTGATCATTGTCTTTGGTCCACCCTCTCTGGGGCACCTGGTGCTGGCCACTGTTGGCAGACAGGATACTGGGCTAGATGGACCTTTGGTCTGACCCAGTACGGGCCATTCTTACGTTCTTATGTTCTAAGGTCCTGTATCTTGCCTCTTACCAAGGCAAGTGGGAATGTCAGCTTTCCTGTGGGATAAAGTCTTTCTCTCTAGCCCTCCTTGAAGCTGCCCTTTGAACTATCCCGGCCTTTCATCACGTTGGACTCTCTTTTCTGTTGCTAGTCCAGTAGCAAACTCTGGGGCCAGTGTTTTCCTCAATCACTACTGCACAGTCAGGAATGTTTTAGACTAGAGACCAAACCCTGAGATGAGGTTACAGACAGCATAGCGGTTGTAAATTAACCTGCACTGCAATAGACAGGTTGAGATGTGTGTCACCTAGTGAATATTTATGGGGTACTACAGTATTATATCAAGTAGGCCTGGTGCTTGTGCTGTGGATTATACAGAATTCTTATGGTGAAAACTGCATCACCAGTATGTGGATTACTTGCTATGAATAGCTTTCTATTGGCTCAGATGGGAGATTCATTTGTTAGTTTTGTTTTAGTGAAGGTTTAGCTTGGTTTTTCCAGTGAAGGCAACAGGATACACCTGTCTACGCTACTATAATGGAGGGAATCTTCCTTCATGTGGAAAACAACGTTCCCTTATTGTAAGATCGTTTAGTTCTGTGAACTGTAGTAACTTCAGTTTTTGGCATCCGAGCTCTGAGATTCTCATGTGGGGGGCTAAGCTGAGTGGGTGCAAGGGGAAATACTTAGCAAATTGGTAATCTGCCACAGATGTAAAATACATCTCTGCCTGAGTGCTGAGATGTGGTGAGTAACGTTGGTGCTGCGGGTTTTAGAATACTTCATGCTTCCAGTGACAGATGTGGTGAGGTTCCTTTCCAGAAGGAATTAATCTCTGCTGGGGAAAAGACTCCCTGGGATGTGGGAGATAGGGAGTGTTTAAATTTGGGAAGGAAAGGGCTATTTGGAACTGGAACATTGGGACTTACTTCTCCCAGGCTGCAGCTGTGGTGAAGTCTTGTGGAATCTCATGGTAGATGTGGGGCAGTGCTTAGAGCTGTAGGGTATGTCTACACTTGCCCCCTAGTTTGGACTAGGGAGGCAAATGAAGCATACTGAAATTGCTAAATTTAAATATCCCGCGCTTGATTAGCATATTCGTGGCCAGTCGCCATTTTAAAATGCCGGTAGCCCAAATTAACTCGCCGGGTGTAGACGCGGTAGTCCAATCCAAAACCCTTCCCTCGAATTAACTGTTACTCCTCATTGCATGACCAATGCAAAGCTAAATATGACTCTTGTGCTGTGTCATGAATAATTAGATCTTTGTACAAGAATGAATGTTCCTGCCAGCTGTGTAAATCATATACGTTCAATCATTTTACTACTGACACAACCAAAGTTCCCTTCAATCTTTTCCATCCACATGCAGATTTTTTCCATCCAGGAGCAGAATAATTTTTTTATGTACACCAAGGCATGTGTGACTGGGTGCTCTGTGAATCAGCTGGACGTCATCTGAATTTCTTCTAAGCAGCTGCGCAAGCGCACAGCTTAGAGGGAATGCAGTTCAGAACATACCTCTGAAATAAGTCTTGCTTCTGGCTTCTCAGTGTCCGGTACCTCTCTTTTCATGGGAGGTTTTTTGTGGCAATGAGAGAATCAAGCTTTAGGAAAGAGCAAACACCTTGATGGAACAGTTGCATTCGTAAGGCTTGGCTAGCCTACTGGAATTCCTTGCTGTCATGCGAGATGCTTGAGCTCACTTGTCAAAATGAGTGCTTCAGCGCATCAGATCCTTATTGGCTGCTGCTGTCCTCTAACCCTTACCAAACATGAGGGGTCGGTACTACCTACTGCTTCTGCTTGGCAGTGTCTTCCTACCTGACACGTCTGACTGGGTCTGAAGCCGTTTTTCCAATGCATGGCATTCTCATTAACTGCTGTGTTTCAACCACAATGCCCCCAGCCCGCTTCCGTATTCTCCTTAGTGCTCTACCAGGACGTGCCGCTTGGATGTGGTATGAGGCTCTTACCAGGAATGCAAAAGAGAAGCAAAACGCACGCACGCACACACACTCTGTCTCTGTTAAAAGAACATTATTCGGGTTTCAGTGTCAAGTACACGTTAACTTGCTCCCTTAGCTTGGCTCTCCTGTGAGTGACTGTTGCAATACCATTTTGAGTTACACGCCCATCGACTGTGTTTTCTGCTCCATGCCTCGTGCACTGAGGAGTCTGAGGCTCTCCGCTTCACGGGGAACATGTTTTGTTTTGTTTTTCTGTAGTGGCACCAAGCCTCCATCTCTGACTCTGCTCGATACACGTTGGGGCAGCACCAGAACCATTCTCACCCACGGGCACTTTGCTCAGGGAGGGAGTCGAGGTTGTTAAGCGGGTCTGGACCCAGTAACGGCGTGGCAGGGGTGGAGAGATCTGGGCTGACAATTTCACTGGTGGGCCTTCTGAATAGCCTGGTGCCTGGTGTTTGCACAACTGACTTCCAGTAACTGTCTGCAGGCTGATCAGTATCTCCACTCTGGTGGCTGCTTGATCTTTAACAGTATTTTTGCTGTTTCCATGGCAGCAGCAGGCTTTTATTTCCCCTCCTGGTGACTGCTGCTTTGAGGATTGAGCTGTAGAAAACACTTGGCCTTGTGGTCCCTCACTAAGCGTTCACCCAGCCTGGGGGGCTACAGCTGGGAGGAGAGGGGTGGGGGGATGTGACTGACTCCTGGCAGAATCCACATGAGCATAAAGTGGTGGCAGAAGGAACATGATGGTGTTAATGTTAATAAGATGGCTGTAAGTGCTGGCTTGTCCCTGTTTGGTAGCCAGGGCGTGGGACCCTGGAGTTACAGCCGTTTCCGGTGTTGCCTGTAGTCCTGTAACTGTATGAGAGCCACTTTTACTGACACACATTCATGCATCATGGCAAGTCCAGACCCATGCTCTCTTTTGTGTGTCTGCTTGTGTTTGGCACCCCCCACTCATGCACCCATCGATTCTCATGAAACTTACCCCAGTTTGCAAGGAAAAGCAGGCCGTGAGCGCTGTGACAGGCAGCTATTAACAAAGCAGAGGCACTCGGGTGGGCCGGCACAGCAGTACAATAGAACCTCAGAGTTGAAACCCCTTGGGAACGATTATGGTAGTTCATAACACGGAACAAAATGGCACGGCTGTTCTTTCAGAAGCTTACGGCTGAACCCTGACTTAATGCAACTTTGAAACTTTGATTTGCAGAAGAAAAATTCTGCTTTCCCTTTATGTTTGTAATATTGTACATTTAACAGGGTAAAGTACTGTGCTTGTGGCTTGGGGTGGGGGGTTGTCTTGCTGCTGCCAGATGGATATTTCCCATTCCAAATAAGGTGCCAGGAACTCCTCTACAAATCAAGGTATTCCCCACTCTGCCGCCTGCTTGGAGGGCTGGGATGGTAGCAGCTGAGGAACTGCACCCACACTTTTATTTTTAGATCTGGGCCTTGTCTCTTTGGAAGCAATAACTGTTAATGACGAGAGCAGAGCGAGGTGATCTGGTATCCGAGATCGCATCAGCATGAACAGGGATATCGTCTCTCTCCCTCCAGAGTAGTGTGTGTTTGTCTTGTGACTTGTGGTTAGGAAACCGCACTCTCCTTGCGTACCACTGCCTAGTGGCAGTTTAGTCGTTGGTGCTGTGGAATGGCAACGATTTTATTTTCCCTGTCTGAGGCTCCCCTGATTCTGAGAGATGAGCCCTAACCCTTTCCCTGCGCAGAGCAGCAGAGGTATAAAGGTTAGCTGCTTACCCAGTACGCGTTAGGCGACCAACCATGCCAGGCTGGAGCAATTCTAGCCTAGTCCTGCGTCAGCTCCCCCAAGCCCTAGCCCCAGCTGTGCCAGAGTGGCTGGGGCAGACAGGTGGGGCCCCAGCCCTGGTCACGCTGGAGCAGCCCAGGTTGGCAGGCCCGTGGGACCCCGCCCCCTTAACCATAGTGCTTCACAACACAGAGCCTGCCCTGAGGAACTTGGACTGTCTCCAGCCTGTGGGCTGCATTCTGACTTGTGACAAAAGGGGCGTAGGGCCCCGGCTCTGAGCGCCCCTGCCGCCCCTGCCCGCTGGGGGTCTCATGAGTCCGGGGAGGGGAGACAAGGGGAGGCTTCAGCAGCAGTGACCTCCCCGCACCCCAGTTAGGCTCATGTGTCCTGGCTTGTTGTCAGCGCATTAGTGATGGGGGCAGGCTGGGTGGGAGTGAGTTCTGAGTCTGATTTACTGTTGGCATCCGAGTGCTTGAGGGAGTCTGAGCGGATGGGAGATCTGGCAAGGGCTTTTCAGGCCCTAATGGCCCTTGCAGTGGAGTCCTCCTGTATTATTCATGCCCCATGAGCTCTAAGCAAGCCTGCAGGGAAAGGATGCAAGGCAGTTAAGCCCCCTTCCCCCGTGCCAGGTGCTGAAGGAGGAAGGGCTGTTAAAAGCTCTGTGGCAGATTCGTAACTTGAGCAGCGTGTCGCAAAGAAGGAGGGCAAATGTCAGCCATGAGCATCCGGCAGGCCGCAGCAGCACTCTGGGCTTTGGGCCTAGGGTTGCCAGGGGTCCAGTTGTGAACTGGACAGTCCAGCATTGGAGCTTTCTGCCCGGGAAACACACTGAGCCAATAGAAGTGTCTGGGGTTTCTAAATCAGAGGGGATGTCGATTGCGGTGTAATGTCAAGTGTGTCCCGTATTTTTGTTGAAACCATCTGGTAACTCTGTTTGGACCAGGCCCCAGGCACGCGCAGTATTCGGACCCAGCGGGATCTCTCCAACCACCGCCTTGCTCCCTGGCCAAACCATGTCCAGCAGGCTTGAAGGAACCCATCCATTCTCTGTGGCTGCTGTCAGAGAAAGCTTTCCAGGTCACGCTACAGACAGCTTTGCTGGCGGAGGCTTTGGCCTGGCTAAGACTTGTCCTCATGGATCCCAGATCAGTCACCAGGGTCTTCTCATCCGAGTGCAAGGATGGCTCTATTGTGCTAATGGCCATTTCATTAAATATACTCTGCCTTCCTTCCAGCCTTAAACTGCGTCATTTGGGGCTCCTCCTTCCCCCATCTTTCCCTCTGTTAAGTATCACTGCCTCCGGCTGGGAACGTGTGATACATCTCAGAGGGTTTTTTGGTGGGGACCGGGATGGGAGGCTTTTAATAGGGTGGAACCATTTCAATAATTGATCTGGAATATTTTTACTGGGACTGCCTTCTTCCCTGATTCTTCAGAGACTCTGCTGTGAGTGACCAGGATGTAAAATTATTGCATATGAGCAGAAAAGTGAGAGCCCGGTGTAGCAGCTGGGGAAGTGGAGGACAAACTCTGTATAAACGGAGGGAGAGGAGGCTTGGGTGTGTCTTAAACCAGTGTTTCTCAACCAGTGGTACGAGTACGCTCAGGTACTTGAAAGAAGTCTGAGGGATACGTCAACACAACTGACATTTGGAGAACACTGAATTTTTGTTTTAAGTTTTACAGCGCTTTATTATTTTTGTACTTTTTACACCCCAAAATTTCCTCACCTGCCCGCCTACGATTAAGTTGTTTAAACAAATGTGTTGCAACAGTAAAAAAAAAAAATGTTGTGTGTCTGAAAACTGTAGGTACTGGGGATACTTATAAATTATTTTTTTAAAAGGGGTACTTTATTAAAAAAAGGCTGAGAAACACTGTCTTAATTTGTCAGGAGGGCTCTTAAGCTTTGCCTACATTAACACTTGTTGGTGAAACTTCCTCTTTCTGGGGTGTGAACAAACACACCCCTGACCAACACAAGTTTCACTGACCAAAGTGCTGTTGTGGACGGGGCTGTGCCTGGATAGCTACCACTGCCACTATGTAGCTACCCTCAGTCGGTGGGAGTGGTTAATTATGCCGGCAGGAGAGTGGCTACAGGGGGACCTTGCAGCAGGTACAGCTGTGCTGCTGTAAGCACTGAAGTGTGGATGTAGCCTGAGAAGAGGCTGCCGAGTGGTACCCAGGTGCGGGGGAGTGCAGGAAGATTGCCACAAACCTTGTGCCAGAACTGCTTTCCTTCTGAACCCCTCCCCCCGCACACACACACACACACACCATAAAACTACCCTTGCTGTGTGCTAGGGTTAACAAACATACAGACAAGGGGGATCCAGTAGATATAGTATACTTAGATTTTCAGAAAGCCTTTGACAAAGTCCCTCACCAAAGGCTCTTGTGTAAATTACATGGCCATGGGATAAGAGGGAAGGTCCTTTCTTGGATTGAGAACTGGTTAAAAGACAGGAAACAAAGGGTAGGAATAAATGGTAAATTTTCAGAATGGAGAGGGGTAACTAGTGGTGTCCCCCAAGGGTCAGTCCTGGGAACAATCCTTTTCAACTTATTCATAAATGATCTAGAGAAAGGGGCAAGCAGTGAGGTGGTAAAGTTTGCGGATGATACTAAACTGTTCAAGATAGTCAAGACAGAAGCAGACTGTGAAGAACTTCAAAAAGATCTCACAAAACTGAGCGATTGGGCAACAAAATGGCAAATGAAGTTTAATGTGGATAAGTGTAAAGTAATGCACATCGGGAAAAATAACCCCAACTATACATATAGTATGATGGGGGCTAATTTGGCTTCGACAAATCAGGAAAGAGATCTTGGAGTTGTCGTGGATAGTTCTCTGAAAACCTCCACACAGTATGCAGCGGCGGTCAAAAAGGCAAATAGGATGCTGGGAATTATTAAGAAAGGGATAGAAAATAAGACCCAGAATATCTTACTGCCCCTGTATAAAACTATGGTACGCCCACATCTTGAATACTGTGTACAGATGTGGTCTCCTCACCTCAAAAAAGATATTTTGGCCTTGAAAAGGGTTCAGAAAAGGGCAACTAAAATGATTAGGGGTTTGGAACAGGTCCCATATGAAGAGAGGCTAAAGCGACTGGGACTTTTCAGTTTGGAAAAGAGGAGACTGAGGGGATATGATAGAGGTATATAAAATCATGAGTGGTGTGGAGAGGGTGAATAAAAAAAAGTTATTCATTAGTTCCCATAGTATAAGGACTAGAGGACACCAAATGAAATTAATGGGTAGCAGGTTTAAAACTAATAAGCGAAAGTTCTTCACATAGCGCATAGTCAACCTGTGGAACTCCTTGCCAGAGGAGGCTGTGAAGGCTAGAACTATAACAGAGTTTAAAGAGAAGCTAGATAAATTCATGGAGGTTAGGTCCATAAAAGGCTATTAGCCAGGGGATAGAAGTGGTGTCCTTGGCCTCTGTTTGTCAGAGGCTGGAGATGGATGGCACGAGACAAATCGCTTGATCATTGTCTTCGGTCCACCCCTTCCGGGCCACTGTCGGCAGACAGGCTGCTGGGCTAGATGGACCTTTGGTCTGACCCAGTACAGCCATTCTTATGTTCTTATGTTAGACTCCCACTGAATTCAGGGAGTTTGCTGCTTTTCTGGGGGTTGCCTCTGAGTACTCTTGTTTGGGGTGAGCACATTGGATTTCACTCTGCAAAGAGACGGCAGTGCACGCCGTGGGTCAGAAATGCACCTTAGTCTCTTCAGGTGGCATGAATAGGGAAGGTGTGAAAACTGCAGATCCTTGGAAACGGCGCTAAGACTCTGTTGAGAACTGCGCCTGCAGACTGCGACGCCACACGCACTGACCCACCGCAGTACGGCCACTGTGTGCGCTCTCACCTGGGACGCCAGCTGCTTTTCCCTCGCGCCGTGTCCGTGCTACCGGCATGACCTGACGCTAGCAGGCGGCAGCGCCGGGTGCAGCTGAACATGGGTTAGCAGCAAATGCTGCTGATGGCAAACCCCAAGCAGCAATGATTCAGAAAGTGTCGCTACAACTTAGTTCTTGGCTATTCTTGCAATGGAGCTCCGTGGAGCAGCGGTTCAGCTGCAGCCATTTCCCATGCCGGGAGCACAGAGGAGGCCTTTGAACACAGGGTGCAGCCCTGTTAATTAATCTGTGATTGCAATGTAACCCCCTTCCCCCCATTGTATGCAGGGCTGGTGACAGGCTGTGGAGGGGATACATTGTGAAAGCTCCAGAGCTTCAGCTGGAAGGTTCCATGGGGGGGTGGGGAGATGAGCAACTAGCAGAGAAGCCCAACCTGGTGCAGACACCCTGTATGCGAGGTAGGGCGGCAATGTTCTGCTGTGAAACTTGGGGCAGCCGCAGGAAATTTCCCGGATCATTTTTCCGGGCTGTTTATGCTGCTAGCTCACTTTTGCAAATGGCTGGCATGCTTGCTTGGGCATCGAAATCAAATCTCTGGGGTGTTACTGTCTCTTTAAAATGGAATAAGCAGGTACATTTGTGCAAAACACAGTTCAGCACAGCAGCAGTTAGGAGTCTCTGTGTAGCTACATTAGGCAGCAAAGTGGGAGACCCATAATTAGATTTGAGTTCAGTCTTCCACGCCTCCTGTCTGTAAATGCCTTACTGTTGCAAGGAATGTGCTCGGCCATGAGGGTACAGCGCTTTGAAACAAAGGAGATGCAACTGCTGCCAAGGAGCAGAGATTGGGAACTGGAGAAGAGTGCTCAGGTCTCCCTGCTCCTTTCCAGGCAGGCGGCGTGACCAGAAGAGGTCAGCTTATCGTGTGAATCAAGGGGGAGGGAGAGCAGAAACACAATGTTTTACATAAGGCACCTTGACTCCATGGAGGTGATTACTAACTAGGGGTGGTAAAAAGTGGGTAATTTTGTAACCACTGGAAATCTCAGGGCAGCAGCCAGCTCCCCTGGAGCCTGTGTGTGTGCCGGGGGCCGGCTTTTAAGCCATCTCCTGATGTGAACCGGCTCCCGCCTGCGCCCTGCTCCCAGTCTGAGAGAGAGAGCCAGCAGCATGGGGTGGCAGCCTGCATGTAACCGTTAACGCAATAGATAAGCCCAGGGTTATCTGTTAACTGTTTAAGCGCTTCTACTTTTTCATCCCATTGACTAACCCTGCCTTGCCTACTAATGGCAGGACATGAGGCTAGAGCCATGCAGAGCTGAGGTAGAGTTCACCGCAGTGTGGCGCTTTGCTGGAGATCCTTGTCTGCAAGATCAGCCGCGTGGCTCTGCTCCAGCCCTTGACGGAAAGGAGACTCGGGACCATTGTGGAGAGCTGTCTGGGGAAAGCAGAAGAGTCGTGGAGGCCCAGGGCAGCAGGAGCCCGTCCTCTGTGGAACATACCATTTTTTCTTCTTCGCTTGGTTTGCATTTGAGATGAAGCTCGTAGGATTGGCTCCTGCCCCTGAGTAGACCTAGAGACGTGTGTGCGTTTCAGACCCTGTGGGCCCAGGTTTTGCCAGTCAGGAGACCCCAGGCCACAGAGCCAGGAACCTCTCCTCCCCGTCAGCTCACAAGCGTAATGGCTGTGCCTACGCTTGTCTTTTGCACGCACCCTGCCTGCGCACCGCACCGGCGCAGCTCACTGAGAGTGCCAGCCTGGGACGCAGGTTCTTGCCGCTGCCGCAGCTCGCGTGGATTTTAGCTGGTTTGGGTGAGAAGGGTTTACAGCTTCTGGGGTAGCACTTGCACCATTCCACGGGGGGGGGATGGAGGGAGCTGCTAAGGAAAACGCCAGGGCAGACGAGACCAGAGGTGCTTGCTATAGAAGGGGTTGATCACCCCGGTGCTTAGGTTTGCCAGTCCCTGCTCACTGACGGAACGACTGACTGCTGTGGGCGGTGCTTGCACCCCGCTCCGGGAGCAGTGCAGGCCAATGGGAGTGCATGCGAGAGGAGGAGGGAGGAGCAAGTGCACGTGTGTCTCATGTCAGGACGAGAGCATGTGGGGGGAGTGGGATGGGTGTTCGGCTGTGAGCTGTTCCCTCTCACCTTCTGAGAGAAAGGTGGGCAGGAGGCCGCATGGCCTAGGGCCGGGAGTTGCAGTGACGCGGGACTTTGCCACGGTTTGACGGGAACATTAGGGCCTAATTTATAGGGAGCACGTCTTCCAGAGAAAATGTCGTCTGGTAGCTGTGCCTCTGGAGACAGATGCCTGAAAACAGCCCGGCTCTGCATTCTGTGCTCCTCTGTGCGTGGGCAGCTCAGTCTGGGCAGAGACCAGCTGAGCTCTCCAGCCTGGTCCTTTCAGGCAGGAAAAGCATCTGGGGGGGAGGAGAGGCACCTACTTCTAAAACCCCGAGCACCTAGGCAAGGCTAGAAGAGCTGAGTAGGCGACATCCCGCCCAGCCCTGGCAAGCAGCAGGCACTGCCTTGCTTGCTTCCCATGCATGCAGCAGGGCCAGCGCTGGGGCAGCAACGGAGGTCGAATCTCCTCGGGTCGATTTCTTGCCCCCCTCTTTTGTAAAGTGAAAGCTCCCTGTCCCCACATCGTTTGCAGTCGCGTGTCCCCCTCCTTCCTCCGCCGTGCACTTCGCCATCTTTGCGTAGGTACCAGCGTGTCTCCTGCTGTGTCGGCGCCGAGAGAATGGCTCTCCCCATGCTGGTGTTCTCTTGCGCCCCTGGGAACTGCCTGCTCTGAGGTGTACGCGCAACGCTGAACACACGGAAGTGAAAGCCGAGCTTTCCCAGGGCTTTCCCTGGTCCCCACGAGAGCAGTAGAGGCACAGGGTTCTAGCCAGAGCGAGGCACTGTGGGATGCCTCCCGGATACCAAAAACCTCAAGTTTCTCAGTGCTGGGTCTGCACTACGGTAAGTGCCACCACGCCAGGTCGAAATTTGCATTACCCCTCATAAAGTGGGAGTGCCGAAATTGACTTCAGTGGCCCTTACGGTCGACAGAACGGCCTTGGTAGCGTGGGCTCGTTGTTTAGCAAGGCGACCTTATGCGGCTCAATTCGATGTAATCTCCCCGTGCAGAGCAGGCCTGAGAGTGGTGGGCAGTCCCTGCTGCTGACACAAGCCAAGGAATCCCAATGCATTCCAGCTGGTAAAGCTGGACCCAAGCAGTTTGGGCAGTTGCTTCCTAGATCTGTGCATGCTCCCTCGCGCAGTAATCTGCATCCAACCCTCGCAGCTGCCACAGAAAACCTTTTGCCCAACAAAAATCCCCAGACCTGTAAATATGTTTGGGATCTAACCCTTGACTTGGGGAGCTGAGGGATTCTCCAGTAGAAAAGACCAGTGTGTTAAAAGCTGCAGGCTCTAAATCAGTGCCACTGGAGAGCAGGATGTATGATCTTACAGAGCCACACGAATCCCGACCTTCCATCAGAACCCTGCTCTGAGGGCATGGGGGAGTGAGCAGGCTCCTTGCAGTCCCCTGCAATTTCAGACCCTGCTGTAAATGCAGCCTGCGCACTCGCACTTTTCAAACCGGAGCCAGACTGGTTTCAAAATCCACCCAAGGCACGAGAGTGAGTGAGTGAACAGAGCTGCTTGTTTGGCCTGAGGGCCACTGGTCCACAAAAAAGTCACTCTGGGGCCACAGACCAGTGAGAAGAAAAATAAAAAACTGAGAAGCCTTTGCTGACCTGGCCCCAGCCCTCGCTGACCTGGCCCCCAACTGAGAAGCAGGGAAGAAAGACTCTCCCCTCGTGCCCCAGCCCCACGGGGTGGGGGTTAACACTTCTGGGAGCTTGGTGCTAGTGGATTTTCTGAGGCTCCCCAAGACTCTGGGGGTGCCAAAGGTTCATGTCCATTTGGGAGGCTGCTGCCAATATCCTGGCCCAGCACTGGAATCCCCCTGCTGACTCCTTTCCCTAATGCACCAAATAAACTTCTTGCCTTCACTTTGAAGGACCTTCTTGGCCTCGACCCGCCTTGCCTCGCTCCCAGTCGGGATGTTGACTCACCCCATGGTGCCAGCCTCCATCTCCGTCTCTTAATTTCCAGCTTCTCCCAGGCTGTCCTTTGTGCTTGAGAGCAGCGCTCAGTGAACAGGCCCCGAGTGTTTTACTAGAGACGTTTCACAGCCTCGTGCTAATGAGAGCGCTAGACCGAGGTGGTACCAGTGAGCTGGGGCGCGCTGCTTCCACGGAGGCAGCAAATCCGCGTACACCGAGGGCATCTGGGAAACGCGGGACTGGGCGCTTGAGTGTAGTGAAGTGGGGTACTAGCCTGGAAGGCTGCAGCTTGCAGAGGCTGGGGTGGAGCTGTTGCCAACAGCCAGTAGCTGGAGGTAGTGCACATCGAGTGCCTTGCCATCGCGGACACCTCAGGACTTACTGCCTGGCTGCTTGCCAGTGCAAACCAGGCCTCAGTTCCGCTTCTGTGAGTAGCCTTTTCTGTCGAACTGGCCAGCGGAGGTGGAAGCATTACTCTGCGGCAGAGAGGAGGGTGGGGCACGTGCCTGGGCCACACACGAATCTGTTCGTCTCGCAGAATTAAGGTGTCAGTGTGCCCTGTGTTGTCAGGGACATTAGTGCCCTCTTTGCCTTGTCGGTGTTACAGCCCAGTGCTTCTGAGTGCTTTGCAGCCTGCACCTGCGACTGTCTGTGGGCCGAAGAGTGGTCAGGGCTGTGGAGCCAGAGTCCCTTTTGTTGTGACTCAAATGAGGGTTGGGGCAAGGGCTGCCCAGCTAGCGAGGGAAGAATTCACTTTCCCTCGAGTGGGTGTTTTACCAGAGACTGTACATTGAACTCAACCAGCTGTGTGGCAAGGGAGCCAGGAGGCAGCCTCCAGCCTCAGCAGTGCTGGGTGCTGGATGCTGACTGGAGCCGGGGGCAAGCGCCCAGCAGCTGCAGCATGAATCCCTCCCACGTGCTGATCAAGCTCTGGTCGCTGAAGACAAAGGGACGTTCTTGAGCAGTTTTCCAGGCCCCCCGGGTTTTACTCTCCCAGGCATGTGCTGCCATGCAGTGATGAGAGGACTCTGGATCTTTGAATTTCAGACCCCGTGGGCCCAGGTTTTGCCAGTCAGGAGACCCCAGGCCACAGAGCGCGGATTTTCCCTTCTCCCACTTGGCTCTACTGCAGGGCTACTCAGCTTTGGAAGCCCCGGGGGCCACAATGATACTCTCAGCACATGCCGAGGGCCGCCACTTGAGTGTGGTTGCATATGCAAATATATGCAAATAGCTTCTTTCACACTGATGGGCACGAATACAAAGATGAAGGCAAGACTACACCACACACAGGCCCCTTTCAAGTCAGTTCTGCTGATATTCATAAAATGCAACATTTCCCCGATTTCCACCCACAGGACAGCACTTGGAATGAGCAATGACAGTCCAGGAATGTAACTACTAAAACACATCTCAACCGACGACCATTATAGTGACTCCTTTTTTGTTTGGCTCCCACCCACAGGTTGCGTGTTGAGCCCTGCATAAACCCAAACCGCACTGTGGGCCGCAAACAAACGGGCCACGGGCCGCATGTGGCCCATGGGCCGCGTGTTGAGTAGCCCTGCTCTATTGTATCAAAACCGTGTGAGCATTTCCTTTGGTGCTTCATCAGTGATGGAAAGGGGAATACCTGTCTGCCATTGTCCGGTGCCGCCACATGCTGTGGTTTGCCTGAATTCCGTACTGCGCACTTCTGCTCCCTCGAGGCATCTTCGCTGGCTGTAGTTATTGGCCAGCTTTCCTCCCAAAGACAAAAAGGCTCCTCCTCTACAAGGTCTAGTGCTCCGCATGAGAGCGCGCCTCTTGGAATCTGGCTGAACCCCTTGCCCTCCTGCTGCAGCCTTTGGGGGCTCCTCATTGCAGTTCAGTTTCTTAAATGTTATTGTGCAGCTTTCTGCTAGTCCTGCTGGGGCGCCGTTGTCAGAGACACTCCGCAGGAGCACAGCTGGAGGCAGCGTAACCCCAGCACACACAGCTCACCAACCCGGGCTAGTTGGCGGTTGCAAGGCATTCTTCTTCTTGCCTCCTTTGTAGGCTTGGCCGGGCTATTGAACAGCTGCTCTTGGTTGGGTGAGTGACTGTTCCCTGAGGATCCCGTAGCTACCTCGCAGAGGGCTATGTCTTTTTTTTATGAAGCACTTTGAGTCTCTTGGCTGGAAAGAGCGGTTGAAGTGCAAAAGATTGTGATGTACTTACTAATACACACAGGGACTGTTCCAGAAAACCCATGTTCTCCCATTCCTGTTCCTTGCCTGCTGTTGTCGCTTGTCTTTGTATCTTACTCTTATTGGCTTTGTGGTGGTGTTGACTCTTTCGTCTTTGTGAACGATATGCTTCGTTTTTCGTTACTGCACACAGGCCAGAGGGAAGCATTTCAGTTGTTGAGTCTGAGCTTTGAGTACTAGGGAAGCTTCGTCTAGACTCTAGCTTCCAAATGGCTGAGGCAAGCCCCATTTCTTGGTGCTTCTGCTTGTCTGTGCTGGGGGAGAGCTGAGTGGTGTTTGGATTAGATGCCAGAATGATACTGAGCGGGTGAAATTCTGTCCCCCTTGGAACAGGGTCAGACTCAGTCTGATGTGAGAAATGACCCTTTGCGTGATAACTGCCCGATTACATTCTTCACCCCCTTGGCTTGTCTGAAGAGCTGCAGGAAAGCCAGCCAAGGTGCTTCTGCCTGCTTTGCTATCCCCTTTCCCCAGCGCACTGGCAGGGGTACACGCATTCATTGATTCAGCAGGCCTGTGTGCGCCTGTTCCCTGAAACTTTCCATCTCCAAGTTGCTGTGCTTGTGGGGTCTGACTGCACTAATGAATTCATCAATCACAGTAATCTGATTAAATTGATGGGGAGAAGAAGAAGGAGCCAGCAGATGATCGAATAGATTATTGTAAGATAGAAGAGAGATGCAATTAGCCCCTGACTCACTCAGCATTTCAGTGGCAGCGCAGGAGAGATTTACTGGTAACCAATACAATAAATTACACTCTGGGTTTCTTGGCTGGGAGTGCAACACGCAGGCCGTTAGTAGGACCCATAAATAAGTCGAGTGTTGAGCGGCTGTAGGGGAGAAACGCTGGTTCTCGAGTGCCCTGTTTGTAAAGACCGGTGTGAAAGCAGGTAGGCTGTTTCCAGAGGAGGGGAGGGGATGCACAGGGATGTGAATCCCGGTGTCAGACTCTGTGACCGCACCGGGGAGAAGCGGGCAGGGCATGTCGGACTGCAAATGGAAGGGGTAGAATTGTTTGCCCCGGAGGTTCTGAAGGTCAGTCCTCCAGAGGACAGAGAGAATAGACAGGAAGCTTCCTGGTGGGGAAGCATATGTTTTGTGGAGATTACACTCTGCTAGATTAGGACTTCTGGGAGGGAGGGAATGGAAGGATGTGGCTGGAACATAGACCATCTGCCGATAGCTTGGCATAAGTCATTCCACTAATGCAGCGCTTATTAGTGTAGGTCCAGCTGAGGTGGCAGGGAGGCAGCAAGAAAGGCAGATGGCTCTTAGCCTGCCCCTATAGGGAGGTGCAAGGGTTGTCCTTGGCCAGGCGCTTTTAGTCTTGTCCCTGCTGAGTTCCGGGTTTGCTGCAGGGAGGAGGTGGTCACAGCTGGCTTAGAGCAGAGCTGGTGTCCTGGGGGGAGGAAACTTGCCAGGTGGTAGGTTGGTGTGGTATGTTAGTGCCTTTCCCTCTAGGACACTTCTCAACATTATGGTGCTCCAGCACCCGAACTGCCCCAGCAGCGGCTAGCCCCCAGGCTCCTTGATCTGTGTGCAGAGCTCCAGAGCCAGCCACAGCAGCCTCTGCTGAGGTCCCAGAAAGACTGACAGACAGGCAGCCATGTGACACTCCTGCCAATCCGCTGGTCATAGCAATGCACGCCAGTAAGTTCACTCACGCAGCGAACGCACCTTCGGTTTCACACCTGGGACATTCAGGGCTTGATCAGCAGAAAGACTTCCATTGAGGCTGGGCATTGGCTTACGCTCTCGTTTGGCTGCCACCACGGAACACGCGGTGTTTGGAATCACTCCGGAGACAGGCTCAGGTCTTTGCACAGTATTGATTTCACCCGTGTTAAAATGGAAACTAAGCAATTTGACAGAGTGGCCAAAACGCTGTTCCCTCCACTGAGATGCAATTGTACAGTTTCCTGCGGTGACGATACTCTCCCCATGCTTTCTAAACTGACAGCTCGTGTGTTTCCCCCACTAGTGGAAACCTGTCGCTGTTCCGCAGGGGCACGCTCCTATAGCTCTTTCAGCTACAAAAAGGGCTTGCGCTTAGTTTAGCCATAAGGGAACCTCCAGCTGGCAAGATGCCTCTCTTAAAAACGCCTCCCCAGCCAGGAAGGGAGGCACAAATTGGGCAGTGTGTGTGGTTAATCTCTGGGGAGGAGAGCGAGCAGGAGCCCTTCACTCAGGCTTAAGTGAAGCTGGAATCGGCTGTCTGCTTGGAAGCACATGGAACGTGATCCCTGGATTGACTGAAGCAGGAGAGCAGCAAGGAGCTTTCTGGGGGAAGATAAGGGGGAAGCAGAGTTTTTCCTTAGGTGCATGAGAGCACAAAAAATCCTTCCCCGGTTTTATGGTCCCTGGATATGCTGGCAAACCTGCGGGCCGCTTTCTCCTTCCAGCAGAGCTGTGGGCCTGCCTAGGGATGTGCTTTAGCACCTGGTTATCTCCGTGCTGCTCAGACAGCAGCCCACCGAGATGCTTCCGTCCCCACCGTGAAGCATCTGTCCATCTTCAGCCCTTACTCCTCTTGTGGGTGCACTGCAGTAAAACTCTGGGGCTGGCCTGTGGCAGCGGGGTGTGGGCCCCGGAGGTTAAAGCGCTTGGACTTGAGCCTTGTCTCTGGGACTCTCCCCCGCCTGAGCCCAAGCTGGGTGAGGTGAGCGTGCCGGGGTGGTTATTAGCGTGTAGACATACCCCGCCGTTTCCAGTTCTGGAGGCTTGTTTTGTAACCCGCTAAACCTAACCCCGAGGCACTGCCGGGCTCCCTGGCTGTGCCTCTTTCAGGTGCCGCATCAGTGTAAATTCACCATGGCCAGACTGTCAGTCTGAGGCCCCCCCCCAGAGAGGGTATCTGGCACAGGTCTGCAGTGCGGGCGTACAAAGGCATTCAAGGCATGTATTTTTGTATTGTCTTGTTAAGACTACCCTGCTTACTTTCCCATGGAGCCAGGCTCTGTAGGTGCCTCATGGAAGGTGTGGCAAGAGGCAGGGCTGTCCGAGGGAGGGCAGAGCCTGGGGCAACCCCTCACCCTCAGTGCCCCTGGTGCAGGGCCCGACCCTGCTCCATCCCTTCTCTGTGCCCTACTCCTGCTCCATCCCCTTTGCCCCCTTTCCAGAGCAAAGAGGCCTGAGGGATTGGGGGCCTGGCATGGCCGCGGCAGAAGTCTCCCCTGCACACGCTCCCCACGTGTCTGGCAGGAAGCAGAGTGCCCTGGAGAAAAGCTGAGCGCAGCGGGCTGGGAGGGTGGCGTGGAGGCGGAGCAGGCTGCCAGCTGCTCTGTCTCCTGACACTTGCACGGTGAGTGCTGCTGGGGGCCGGGGGTCACGACCCCTGCTGTTGCTTTGCACCAGGCCCCCATAATCTTCTGGGCCACTCCTGTCCATAGGCCGGCTGGGGCGGCTGCTGCAGTGCCCCCAAAAGTGTGGGGCCTGGGACAGCCGCCTCGATTCATCCTATGGACGGGACAGCTCTGGAGAGGGGAATAGCTGGCTGGTGGGGATGGTCCATCCCAAGAAGTCATCCAGAATGTGAGTCGGTCTGGGGAGCCACGCAGCCAAAGCAACGGATCTCCGTGGAAGGGAGTTGGGGCCAAGGCCCTCTCAGTCCACATAGGGAGAGGTCCGGGTCCAGGTCCGGGTCCGGAAGAGCCGAGAGGCAGCTGTCCAGCAGGCGACTGGGATGTCTTCTGGTTCCCGTGCAGCATCATTTCCTGCCTCGCCTTCGCTCCGGGACTCCGCCGGCCTGACTTAGCTGCCGTCTGCAGGCATGTCTGTGCGTGGGGCTTGTGTCCTTTCAGCCAGCAGTCTGGGCCCCAGATTTCAAATGGCTTGAGTCCTAGACCCGGCTCCATTCAGCCTGGCTCTCTGCAGGGGGCGGGGCTTTGGGAAGCAGTTTCTCTTGTTCCTTCAGCCAGTTGTGCTGCTGCCCTTGCAGTTTTCACTGAGAGGTGGATTTAGAGATGTGGCTGGGTAACCGGGAGGGCTGGCGCAGCTCCCCGCACGGCAGGCAGGGAACTGCTCCAGCCCCGGCGATCCCACCACATGTGGGGGCTGCTGCGAGTGGCCGGCCTGAGCAGCTAGGCTTGCCAGGTTTTTGCCCGGGCTGTCCGTTACTCGGATCCCCCGTCCAGTAAAAAACCCAGAAAATACCGGACATGTGAAATGTTCAGTGTTTCCTGTTTCCCTCGGACAGAAGCCTGGTGGGGACAGTTTTCCCCTGCTGTGTCTGGCAGGGGCGGGGGAGTGAGGAGCGTGGGGCCATTTAAAGGCACAGCACCCTTTTTTTTCTTCTTAATAACTTTGGTCTCTCTCCCCCTTTTTTTTTTTCTCTCAACAGAATTTTTCCTGGTGTTTGTTTTTTTGGGGGGGGGGGGTAGTGGTGTTTGGTATTTTTTGTTAAACCATTTAGCAACCCTATGAGCAGCCCTTGTCCACGGCAGGAGGCCAGCTCACTCCACCCCCCTTAATCAGCTAACCAGTTAAACATAATGAAATGGGATTTTGCACCCCTAGCTCATATTTGTATTCTGTGAGATCTGGCAACCGTACAGGAGCTCAGTCTACTCGAGGGTGGGGTTCAGACCTCCGTGGAGCAGAGACAGCTCGCACTCTGAAGATGCGGTTGAATCGAACTCTGGTGTAAGAGCACAACGCTGCTGACGTCAGTGTAGTGGCTGCCCCTTTACATCCGGGCTGACCGTCCTCCTGTGGGTGGTTGTTTTGTACTTGGCCTTTCTGGGGCTACCTGGCGCTATCCTTCCGATGTGAGGGAAGAACATCCTGCCCCTTCATTAGCGATCCCCTTGTGAAATGTGTGGTGCAAACTCATGGGGTAGTCTTTGCTGTGGGTTAAGTGAGGAGCTGGGTGTGGTTTGTCTTCCCTTCCTCTCCGGCCCTGCTGGGGAAGGCCGCATGCCACTTTTGGTTGGAGACACAGATAAACGGGTGCAATCAGGCAGTTCATTCAGGATCAAATACTTGCAAACGCCGCAAGGGCACCCTGTGGAATTAACACCACTGCCCTAATTAGCTAACCTTCAGGGGGCAGGGGAAGAGAGCGAGAGAGAAGGAAATGGACAGGCTTCCCGCGCTTGTGGGGCTCCGCGAGCCTTCTCTGTCACTGCAGGTCACTTGGTGGGAGGGCCAGGCTTTCGCACAGCACCACGTTGTCGGGATTACGTTCGTGTCTGTGGGAGATCAGCACCGCGGGCGTTTTCCAGCAGGGCTCTCTGGAGCAGGAATCTCGCCGTGCGTGCAGGAGAGCGACTCAGCCCCTGGTAGCTAATGTGTAAAACGCCTGGTTCCCTGGGCAGAGCCTCAGCAGCTGTCCGGGGGGGGAGCAAGACGGACCTTGGTTTCTCCGGTTGTGAGAGAGGGCAGTGCCAAGCCTGGAGCCGGGGCCGGGGCCGGGGCCGTCTGCAGGGCACTGGGAGCCCAGGGTTAGTGGGACTCAAGTGAGTGGACCCTGTGTTTGAGATCCCAGGCTGGAGCAGGGCTCCAGCAGCCACTCTGCAGCACACAGAGCCCAGCCAGCTGTACCCCAGGCTTCCTGGTGCAGCGCCATCGCTGGATGGGTGCGATTTCAGGGACTGCTCCTGCGTGCTCCGTGGGGCCCGTTTCAGAGCACGGACAGGCGCGGGGCTGGCCAGCAGTGGAGCCACAACTTTTCCAGGCAGAAAGCTGCGTTTCTGGAGCCTCCGGAGGCCCTTGCCCCAGGCCTCCAGCATAAAGGCCTACACGGAAGGGGGGCTCTGTCTGGTAGCTGGCTCCCCCAGACTGGCACAGGTCTGTTGCAGACCAGTCTGGTGTCGGAAAGCCGACTGCGTAGAGCGGAGGCGGGGCCTTTTGAGGCAAGCAGGCCTGTAGTTTGCCCCAAGGCGTGGCCATTAGACAGTTCCCGAGGCAATGGCTGCTTTGGGAGAGTGACGTTTCCAAACCTTGCTGTGGCCACTGATGGGCCTCGTGCCCATCTTCCAGGAGCGCACGAGTGTGCCAGCTGCAAGCGTATTGCCCCGTTGGCACACCGACCGTCCCTCACCACAGAGGGCAATTTATGGATATCAAATGCTGGCTGCACTGGGAAAGTTCCCGGTGCCAGGGTTTTCCGCCCTTTGGAGTCACGCTGTTCCTGCCACATGGCTTGGAAAATGGAGTTACTGTCCTGCCTGTTGCTCTGGGAATCCCTGCTGGGTGAATCCCCCCTCTCAGCAGATAGCGTGGATGTGAAATTCCACTGGCGATGAGGACAGACCCATGGCTTGCTGTGCTCCTTGCAGTCTTTGTGAAGCCAGAGGCCAGCCATTTCCCACAGTGCATCTGTGACAGCAGGGGCTGCTGGATGGGCAAATTCCCACAGCTGGAGCCGGCCCCACCTGGGCAGCAGAAATCAAAGGTGCTTTGTTCTCCTGCACTAGGGACTTCCTGGGCCCCAGAAAAGGGAGGGCAGTGCCCTTGGAATGTGCTTGTGACAGTGATGGGGGTGACGTACCTTGCCTTTAGCAAAGCTTTGGATACCGTCTCCCACCGTGGCCTCAGTGGATGGGCTGTAAGGCGGAGAGAAAGCTGGCTAGATCGTCAGGTACAGCGGGTAGCGATCAACAGCTCAATGGCAACTGGTTGGCCTGGTTCCCAAACTTTTTGGCATCATGCCCCCTTTTTGATTTTTGAGAAACCCTCACATCTTCCTCTCCCCCCCCCCCCCCCAAAAATAGCAGCAAAACTTGTTGGGGGGGGAGGGTTGCCCTTTTAAGAGCAGAGCAGGCATTGCTCTTTTAAGGTGGCCATTTTGAAGTCTTCCCGGGATGCTCCAACCTCCCCCCCCAGCCAGCCCAAGCTGCACGTGGTCCAGCGGACACCCGCGCCAGGGAAAACATGATATTTTCTGAATTTTTTTACCGGACGGACCAAGCTCTTTCTTGGGGCCGGGGGGGGGGGAGAATTGACTGGGGGGGGTGCTGGGTCGCTTCGCGCCCCTGGAATTTCTTCACGCCCCCCAGTTTGGGAACCTATGGACTAGAGGCCTCCTGAGGTCTCTTCCCACCCTATGATTCTGTGACTGGGCCCTTCCCACCCGCCCTGTGCCTCGTGGGCATTGCCCAGGAGTGTGACTATGTGAAATAGAAAGACAGTCGATAATTCCTAACTGCAGGTACAACCGTGATGCGCACGTGCAAACGAGAAACCCTATTCGTTCAGTCGTAATCTTTCCCAAGATACTGCCCAGTCGTGCACACGATAGCGGAGTCATGCCATAACCCTGTCCTGTTGCATCACTGGGAAGAGCAGGGGGTGTAGTGTCACGGTGGGGTTCAGCACTCAGGACTGCATGGGAGAGTTTGTCCTGACCAGCTGGATTGTCTGGGACACCCGGTCATGGAGCTGCCTACGCTGCCCCTGGAATTCAGGCGAGGCACTGCCGAGAGGATGTAGGCTGTGGGGTGGGTGCAGCAGGAGCTGCAGCATTGCAGCTGGTAGAGGCAGCAGCTGCTCTCACGGTTCTCTTTGCTGGGCTGTGTCTGAAGCGAATGCCTGCTGCCGCGCCATTGTCCTGTCCTCAAGCTGTGAAGCCGGCCTGAGCCTTTCTGCTCGCCTCTGGCCATGTCTGTGCCCCATGTCTTTGGTACTGGACCTGCTGGTTCACCCTCTCCAGAGGCTCAATCAGGACCTCATTGGGGAAAGACCTCTCCCGAAGGTACAGGGAGGCAGGCTTCTGTCGCTGGGCAGCCTGCGGAGGTCAGGGGGACGAGACACAGAGGGTTATTGTCCTGATAGCCCAGTCGGGAGCACAGAAAAACAGCTTCTTTTGGAATTTCAGGGGCAGAAACCGTTACATTTTGAAACTGAGCTTGGGTGTATTGGCGGAGAACTGCTGCGGAGCCCAGAGGCTCCCTGGCCGCAGTGCTGAGAGACTGGCATGCTGTAAAGAGCAATGCCATGTGGGCTCTCCACGCCTGCGCCGTGCTGCAGAGGTTCTGACAGTTCGGAGGGTGCCTGGTTGGCAAGGAAAGGTGCTACTCCGCGTGGCCTGAGCGACTCCCGGTGTGTATGCTACCGAAGCATTCACGTGTGTGGTGTGACCCGCTGGGGCTGGGCCTACTGAAAAACATGCCCTTCCCCAAAGTGTGACTACCTGTCTGCGGTTCCTGCTGCTGGAAGAGTTTGCTGCACTCACCGCCCAGGAGTGGATCGGAATTCATGAAGGAACCAATAGGATGCTGCTAGCAAACACGCCCGATTCCACCGCCATCCCTTCGCCTCCTGACGCGTTTCGAAGAAGCTGTTTCCTCCGCTGGTTCTGCAGCAGCAGTTCTTCCAGGGGCTGTTCCCTGTTCTCCCAGGGTAACAGCCAGCACGGTACCTCCCTCGAAAAGGTCCGCAGATGGCCCAGGGCGTGCGGCAGCTGCTCCTCTGGGACTGCTTTCCACAGCAGAGTCACAGGGGTTGCCTCAGTCAGCGCTTCCTGCTGCCTTCCATCAGTTCCCAGGTGGGCACCCTCCCCACTGACCTGGCCATTGTGCTCCCCCCCATCCTGCTCAGGAACTGGGAGGGATGTCGGTGAGCTGCCAGGGGGCGGTTCTGGCCTCTGGCGCTCTGCGGGGAGCCCCTTCATCCGTTCTTAGCTGTGGGGAATTTCCAACACCACCAGCTTCTTTGTTGTTTGCTGGTGTGCTGGGTACTCCTGCCCAAAGCTGCTGTTTTGCTGGCCAGCCCAGAGGTCCTAGGGGCCTGAGTCCAAGAGATTTGTAGGCAGATGGAGGGGAGTTTAGGCTTGCGCTTGAATCGGAGCCCGGTCTGACCTTTGCCAGGTAGCCGCATGCTGTGGTAAGTGAGGGCGCTGTGGAAGTAGAGCCGTTGGCATAATCTGAGTGAAGTGCAGGGGTATGGACAGAGCTCTGGGCCCCTTCCAGCCAGTAGTTCAGACAGCGCTGCAGTGCTGCTGTCTCAATTGCAGAATCGCTGCCACGACCCGCTGCCCCAGCTGCCCTCTCCTCCGGTACTCTAGTGCTTGGCTCCTGACTTTGCCCAGGGGCGGTCTTGGGTTGCAGATGGCACAGAGGCTGGAACAACTCAGAGCATTTCAGCTGTAGTGAGGTTTTCAGCAGTGCAGGCCGAGGAGAGAGAACACAGACAGATCCCTTGTCGTGCGCTGGGCGAGCAGCGTCTCGGCCTGCCTTTCTGCACCGTTCCTTTCTCTTGCCATGGAGTTGGTCTGAGCTTTGTTTGCTGGGCTCTGGAAGTTTGACTGACCAGAGCGCTGGTGTCTGCTGTCTTTTCCCCACTGCTCTTGCCTGTGCTTGGCTTGCCGCCTCACTTTCTGCTATGTGGAGACATCTGGCTGCCCTGTCAGTGCTTCCTGCCAGATGGGGGAGAGGAGGAGAACGACGACAAATGCAATCATCAGCTTTTATGCTTCCTCCTTTGCATTGCCCATTTTCATGCACTGACCATCTGAAGTCTCCAGGCCAGCTAGTGAGGCTCCCTCACAGGATCACACAAGTACAGCCAAGCTGGCTGGAACCTGGCCTCGGACCCCCCCCCACCCCCCCAGGATATAAATACGCCCATAAAAACCCAAACCAAACCTTGTTTTCTGCCTGCAGACAACTGTCACGTACAGATATGTAAGGGCCTAAGAATTACAGGGACTCGCTGGAACGCATGTGGATCCTCGCTCGCCTTCTCGTGGAGGAGCACCACACAGTGTGCCGCAGACACAGGAATGGTTTACATTTCCTGGGATGCGCAGGTGCGAGGGGCGCATCCCTTTGCCTGTAAACGTTAGATGGCTGCAGGGCAGCCGAGTTCGAGTTGGTCTCCAGGGTGGCTGAACAGGGCATTGTGGGATGGACGCTGGAGTCATACAGCCAGGAAGCCTGCCTGGTGCACACTGCACGATTGCCAACAGCACAGAGACACAAAGTCCCTCGCGGAGGTGAAGTTTCTGTCACAAAAAGCAGCCGCATGTAGTGACATTTGTTGTGCTGCAATGTGGACGCGCTCAGGTTTCTGTCGTCCAAAGGCAGGTTTTCTTGGCACAACGTGCCAGTGTAGACAAGGCCCTAGGGAGTTTATTTGGTGGGTTGAGCTCAGGGCATTGCAGATTAGAGGGGACCAGAGAGACGAGAACTGAACTCCTGAGGTGTGAAACCAGTCTGCCATCTTCCCTCAATAGAAACAGGGCTGCAGTGAACAGCGGCTCCGGGGCTCAGAAACCTTCCCTGCCATGAATGAGGCATAGGTGGGGGGCTCCTTGGGTGTTGAATTCATTGACTTGCTTTAAACCGACCTAACAAAACCCCAATTCACCTTTTCTAACTTGTACGCCAGCTGTTTAGTTCCCTTCGCGCCTACTTTCCTGGAGGTTCCACCCAGGCCAGCTCTGCCCTACAGACCTATCTTGGTCTAAGTGTGTCGCTCAGGGTGTGACCCCCTCTCCAACCCCCACCCCAAGCAGCATGGTTCTGCTGGCCTGAACCTCTGTCGATGGGAGAGCGGTGAACTGGCTACGCCGATGGGAGATGTTCTCCCGTTGGCATAGGGGCATCTTCACCGCCATGTTCCAGCAGGACCACTGTAGCGCCGTACAGGAACGCACGCCCCGTTACCTACCTCTCCACTCCCCGTCTCTCAAGAAGATGCTGTCCATTTGCCTAGTTCCCTTCTTCCCTGGGACAGCCCATCATCATCCTCTTCCCACCAGCAGCCAGCTGCTCCTGGGAGTGGCTCTTTCGCTAACCGTTTCACTTCCTCAGGCAGGACTAGAGTAGGGAGGTAAGAGTGGAGTCAATCAACCGATAAGCAAAAGCGTCTAGGTTAATGCTATAGACCACACGTTCCCCCTGCTCCCTGCCACCAGTAAATTGGTTAGCAGGCTGGCCAGCAGCCCGGCTCGGTCCTGGCCCACACCAGGTCCAGGACCTAACCCCGCTGTGGCTCTGCATTTAAAGTGTATTAGGAGCCAGGTGAGCAGGCAGCCTGGCTCAGTTCCGGCTCACACCTGGCCTGGGAGCTCAGACCTGCCCCCCGGACAGGGCTGCTGCCACCCCGCACTGCTGCCTCTCTATCAGAGGCAGAGGCGCAGGGCGACAGGGAGCCGGTTTTTAAACTGGCTCCCCTTATGGACCAGCTCCCGCCTGGCACCTTGAGCGGGGGCTCCTCGGGAGTGGGGCCAGATTGCTCTGGCTGCTGGCCCCGCCCCCAGGGACTATAGAATAGTCCAGTAACCGATAAGAATTCATGAGGTTAATCGATGATCTGTTAAGCGATATTTAGCATCCCTAGATTAGAAATGAGACCTTTTAGCAGGGTAGGCCTGATAGCTCTGTTACCCAGTGCCTCTGCCTTTCCCTACTCTGTCAGCTACTCGCCCAGGAGATGGGACGGACTTGCCATCCTAAGCCAGTCACGCCTCCCATGCGGGTGCGGCTTTTAAAGAGAGGCCTGTTCATCTGATGTCCAAGCCATCCTGAGCAGTGGTAGGAAGATCTCTGCCAGGAAACGCTCTAAAGCCAATTGTAGAGGATTTACGTTTGGACGTAAACCAACGAAGAATTTCCCCTTTGCAGTCTGAGATCCTAGAAATACCGATCTCTCTCTTGTCCCCATACTCCTCAGTTCTCTGTTGGCTCCTTCAGAGTATATCTCTGGCCATCAGTGCGTCTCATCCTCTGGAGATGCCTACTCCTGTATTTTCCCACCCAGGCACTGCCTACTTCCTGAAGGGTTTGAGTCCCATCTTCTCTGCAGTGACCAAACCAGAGTTGGTCCTGCAATTTCTGCCTTGTGTTTTCATCCCTCACCGATCCGCTGTTTGAGACCCTGGCTCCTGCTCTCTGCTATGGCTTTCTTAGAGGTAACATTTCTAGTGGCTCTCATGTAGTCAGAGGAGTCAGGGATATAGCTGTGCTCAGAGCTGACCTTCTCCCGCCTCACCTCTACATGTTCCACAAGAGAAGGAGGGTTCTGTGGAGCTGCCTCCTAAGTTCATCCCTACGGTGCTGTCAAACTTTTGCTCAGCTGTCCGTCTGCCTGTGTTTTCCCCTAAGACTCACTCTAGCAGAGAAGTGATATGGCACTCACTGGACATGGTCAGGGCACAGAACGAAACCTTCCTGAGAGCCTCCTCCACACGCTGTTTCATTCAGAGAACATATGAAAGGCGAGACCATCGCCTCCCCGAGGCTGTCACAGTGGGGTCATAGCTCATTGCCTTAGAGATCAGGTATGAGTTTAGAAATGTCAGGATCTCTTTTCTAGATAAGTCTGAATTCAAATCCCCGTTGAGACTGCGTAACGAATGCCAGACCTCTATTACGCATCCTTCCCAGGTTCCCTGCCGCCCTCTTCTTCCTGTTAGAATCATAGAGCTGGAAGAGACCTCAGGAGTCATCAAGTCCAGCCCCCTGCCCAAGGCAGGACCAACCCCAACTAAATCAACCCGGCCAGGGCTTTGTCAAGCCGAGACTTAAACACCTCTAGGGATGGAGATTCCACCACCTCCCTGGGGAACCCATCCCAGTGCTTCACCACCCTCCTAGTGAAATTGTTTTTCCTAATATCCAACCTAGAGCTCTCCCACCACAACTTGAGACCATTGCTCCTTGTTCTGCCATCCGTCACCACTGTGAACAGCCTCTCTCCATCCTCTTTGGAACCCCCCTTCAGGAAGTTGAAGGCTGCTATCAAATCCCCCCTCACTCTTCTGCAGACTAAACAAACCCAAATCCCTCAGTGTCTCCTCATAGGACATGCACTCCAGCCCCCTCATCATTTTGGTCACCCTCTGCTGGACCCTCTCCAGTGCGTCCACATCCTTTCTATAGTGGGGGGCTCAGAATATTCTAGATGTGGCCTCACCAGAGCCGAATAAAGGGGAATAATCACTTCTCTGGATCTGCTGGCAATGCTCCTCCTAATGCACCCCAATATGCTATTAGCCTTCTTGGCTACAAGAGCACACTGTTGACTCATATCCAGCTTCTCATCCACTGGAATCCCCAGGTCCTTTTCTGTAGAACTGCTACTTAGCCAGTCAGTCCCCAGCCTGTAACAATGCTTGGGATTCTTCCGTCCCAAGTGCAGGACTCTACACTTGTCCTTGTTGAACCTCATCAGATTTCTTTTGGCCCAGTCCTCTAATCTGTCCAGGTCACTCTGGACCCGATCCCTGCCCTCCAGCGTATCTACCTCTCCCCCTAGCTTAGTGTCATCTGCAAACTTGCTGAGGGTGCAATCCATCCCCTCATCCAGGTCATTAATAAAGATGTTGAACAAAACTGGTCCAAGAACAGATCCTTGGGGCACTCCGTTAGAAACCGACCGCCATCCTGACATCGAGCCATTGATCACTACCCGCTGGGCCCAACAGTCTATCCATCTTACAGTCCATTTATCCAATCCATATTCCCTTAACTTACTGGCAAGAATATTGTGGGAGACCATATCAAAAGCTTTGCTAAAGTCAAGGTATATCACATCCACTGACTTTCACATATCTACAGAGCCAGTTACCTCATCGTAGAAGCTAATCAGATTGGTCAGGCACAATTTGCCCTTCGTGAATCCATGTTGACTATTCCTGATCACTTTCCCCTCTTCCAAGTGCTTCAAAATGGATTCCTTGAGGATCCCCGCCATGATTTTTCCAGGGACTGAGGTAAGGCTGACTGGTCTGTAGTTCCCTGGATCGTCCTTCTTCCCTTTTTTTAAAGATGGGCACTACATTTGCCTTTTTCCAATCTTCCGGGATCTCTCCCGATCTCCACGACTTTTCAAAGATAATGGCCAAAGGCTCCGCAATGACACTTACCAACTCCCTCAGTACCCTCGGATGCATTAAATCCCATTTCATCTTATCCCATTTCATTTCTGTACTCCCCACGCTAGCGTGTTCTGGCTAGGTAGCATTGCCTTGTCTTTTATTTGTGCTGTGTGCTGGGTTGTAAAATTGTATAGCCCTGTTGGAGAACTCAGAAAGCATCTGGCATTGAGGAACATACGCAAGCTATAATTCATTTGCCTTTTGGTCCTGGTTTTGTCTTCCTTTCCTATAATCAGTAAACAAATGAATCAGAAAAATCCCTCCTGTGTTACTTGGAAGGTGTTTTCTAGACTATGATCATGTTCTCCTGGATCTGTTCTTTGTGTGTAAAAATATCTTCCTCTGTTCTTACACTTGTTATATTGTATAACCCGTGTATATTTTTAGGGTCCATCTGTTTATTTTTATATCCTCCTTAAACTGAGGCAAGCAGAAGTGTACTTCGTTTCTCTGGCGTAGTTGCTACGGGCTCTGGAAAGCAGTGGTGTTATCTCTAGTTTTATTTGTCAAGACTGAGGATGAAATCCTTCTGGGATCAGCTACCTGCAGTTGGGCTGCCGTGTGAAGTCTGCTTTCTGGGCCAGGGGAGCTTGTTGTATTTGATCCATGCAAATACTAAGATTTCTGTACTTAGAAAAACGGAGCCCCCTTCTAGATTTCAGGAGAGCCATTTGTCTCTCAGTGGTGGATGGCTGCACTGTGAGGACCACACACGCTCTCGGATGAGGCACAGGCTCTGTTGCACTCCAGCTGTGCTTCCTCTCTGGAGTGAGCTGCACAGTGAAACTTGCTGTGTGACTAGTGGTTTTTCAGAAATCCACAAGTAGTAGAAATCTTTATCAAGTACTCGCCTGCCCCGCTGACTAATGAGAACCTTTGAGCTGCTGCTTGGCAGAGGTTGTGTGGCCAGGGAGAGCTCTCTGAGTCTGTTGCTTGTGCTATTGAACCACTGACTGGGTGCAGACGCGAGGCGTGGTCAGTGGCCGTATTTATTGGCTTTCCAAAGGGACTTGTCAAAATGTGTGCGGGGCAGGTGTCTTGCCGGCGTCACTGGTGAACTCTGGAGGCCTCCAGGCGAGAATGAGTTACTGCTTCCTCTGTGGAGGAGGCAGCTGCTGTCTGGCTGCCATTGTTATCTCTGGCAGCCCTGAGTGTACATTAGGAGCTTTCCAAACACTCTGGCAAGATGCTCCTTTGGGCCAGGCGGTCACCTTGGGCCCTGCGCTGCCCAGCTCCTGTCCGGGAGCCGCGCGGCTCAGCGTGCTGCCTTGTGCCCCACCTGGGTCCTGGCTGACCATCTAAAGCCAGGCAGCAGAGGACAACACCCAGGGTAGGGGTCACGGGAGTGAGGGTAGGTCATTTATTTTCCAGTCAGTCCAGTTCTCTGCAGGTAGCACGGCTGAAGGAAAGCTTTGCTCTTGGTGGCACGCTCAGTCGGAAAGCTCATTAAAAGGAACATTTCCAGGAAAGCCCAGATGTGACCAACTCCAAGGCCCGGCCCACACTTAAACCTTAGCTTGACATCGGTGAGGGGCTCAGGTGTGTGAGAGAAATCCACATCCCTGAGGGCCGCCAGAAAGTCGACCTAGCACCGCATGCAATTCGGATGATGGGAAAACGTGCTGTGGCCGCCGAGTATTCCAGTAGTGAGCTAAGGGTGTTACATTTAGATGAATCTGCTAATCGACTGTCGATAGGTCGATAAGGCCTCCCGCTACATTGCAAAAGCGAGGCGCCGCCGGGGGACTGCTTGAGGGCCCTGTTGGCTCCGCGCTCCCTCCCGGCGACGCTTCGCTTTTGCAATGTAGCAGGAGCCCGGCTCTTACTACATTTCAGAGATGGAAGCACCTCCAGTTCCCCGCTGTGCCCCTGCCCCTTCTCCCCACAGAGATGGTGCTGGGGGGAACCAGCTTCAAGCCGGCTCCCCCAGCACTGGATCCTGCTCCCCCCTTGCTGCCCCTCTCTGATGGAGGCAGCGAGTGGGGGGGAAGTGACTATTGGAGTCACTAATCAACTGACCAGTAAGCCTTTGCTTACATCCCTGCAGTGAACTGGCCTATCACTTCCATCATATCGCTCCCCTCTCTGAATCCTGTCACAGGCTACGCCTCCTTCCATGTAATCCCACCCTCCCCGTCGCTCCTGCTTCATGCTTCCCCTTTCGCCTCTGCCCTGCCTGTCAGCTTCCCGTGAACCCCCTCAGCACCCTCCCCGCACGTCCTGTGCATGGTGCAAGCTCTCTGCGCACATCTCTGTGGCCTTGGGAGTGACCACGTCAGAGTCCCTCTTGCCGAGCCTATCCCGCCTTCTGGGCATCCTGGGGGAAGGAGAGAGGGTGTCTTGTGGCAGGATGTCTTGCAAAGCATGGGGCAGGGTGAGAAGGGGGCTCTGAGCTGCCCTAGAGGGAAGGATGCGGGCAAGGCAGGGTGAGAAGGGCGGTGTGATGGGCAGCACAGGAAGGAGGCCGTGGACGTTGCTGCTGAGTTGTGTTTGCTCATGCTGGAGCCTCGCCTTTAGAAAGTTGAACGATAGATTGTAGTCCCAGCCCGCACAGCTCTCCGCGTGCTGCTGACCGCTGGGATCCACACAGCGCACCATGGCGAAGCCCTGGGCTTCTGGCTGGCTCCCCGCACCTCGCCGACCCCCGGGAGTGTGAGTCCCTTCCCTTGCGTGTGTGAAACTCTCTGTGGTCCAAAGAACACAGGAAGCGCCAGAGTGGATCAGACTGGATGGGTTAGCCTGGGGTCGGGAAGTGCTCTGCTAACACACTTTGGTGCAACGTGTCTCCTCTTCACAGCCCTGTGTGACATCACGGACACACCGGGCCAACCTTGTATCGCATTTCCGGGATTCAGTTTGCTTGTTATCTTCACCTGTTTGGAAGGAGGTCTGGTCATCAGGAGGAGAAGGGGTGTAACCTGATCGGGATTGGTCACACCTTCCCTGATCTTATCACGTGGGTTTGACTCTTTCTTACCATCACCGCACTTGTTTAGCTCGTTATGCCAAGAAAGCCTGTTGAACTGAGTTAGGTGCGGCCACACTCAAGGGTGGAGCCTTGAAGATTAATTTACAGATCCCGGTAAAGGTAGCACTGTGTGTCCTGGACTAAACCTGAGCACTCCCATTAGATCTTGCAGCTTCTCCCCAGTCTCTTTGCCAGCCTCCCAGCTCACACCGCATTCCTCCCTTTGTTCTTTGTATTTCCCCTCTGACCCTGGGTCCCTTGTTTCTTCAGCGTGTGTCATTTCTTAGCTCCTCCTCTGGCCGTTCTCGCTCTGTCCCACGAGCCTGCCTGCCGAAGTGCGAATGCACTTCCCTGCCTGGGGAGCCTGCCCCGGCCAGCCAGACTTTTCACTGCCTCATTCTCCTCCTGCCGCCCTTCCTGGCGTGTGATCATCACCTGGGCCCTGGAGAGCCGGGACTGCTGCTGAGCAGTGTTTACAAGCAGCGCTGAGCTGAGGCGGGGAGTACCCTTCACAGCCTCTCTCCCTGATTCAATGTAGAGAGAGAATTGTCTGTGTGGAGCAGCCCTTCTTCAGGCTGGCAGGAGGTGAGTGTGGCGTCTTCTGTCTCTCTCTGTGCTGGCATCTGCTTTGAGTGGGGTTCAGAGACAGTGGCCCAGAGTTCTAGCTTTTCAGGCTTCTCCGAGGTGGGGGACTGGGCGCCGCTGGGGAAGAGGAGGCAAACTGGGTGAGAAGGGAATTGGTCGCATGCAGGATGAGCGGGCTGTTTTGTATCAGGGCAAAGCCTCTTTGCTTGTTTTAAACGTTTTATTCCAGGCAGTCCTTGTGTGCAGAACGCTGGGCAATGTTCCATAGTCAGGAACTCTGACTCGGGCCAGGCAGAATAAGAGCTAGAAGGATGAGGGCTAATATGCTCGGACAAATGTACTGCTGCAAGGCAGATCAGTTACCCTGCATGGCACCGTGCCTGTCAGTGGCCAGATCCCTTTTCAGGGACTGGGGCTGCTTCTGTATTTGAACAGGTCCAGGCACAGCAGGGCTCCAACCCTGATCTCAACCCCCAGGAGCTACCAGAAACGTAAAGTGGCATTGTGTTCCTCTAAACCCTGTGCTGAAAGGAGGGTCTGTTTTCTCTGGAACGTCTCTCTGCAGTGACACTGGGGAAGGGTGATGCTAAAGAAACCCTGCGTTGTCAGTCCTGTCCGGTAGCCTGATTCAAAGCCCGTGGAAGTCCAGTAGAATTGTTACGGTCAGGGTCTTTGCTACATGGACACTGCCAGTCCGACGTTCGAGATCTCTTTGGGAGCACGGGGTGCAGCTCTGGTCTCCCGTGTCTAGGAAGGATGAAGGCGGCCTGGCCCGGCTGCGAGAGGGATCCGAGGAACGGAAAACCTTACGAGAGGAGGCTCAAAGAACGTGGCTTGTTTGGCCAAACCAGACGAGGGCCGAGGAGAAATGTGTCTGCGTCTCTGAATCCAGCTGGGATGAATACCAGGCAAGGGGAAGGGCAATGTCAGTGAGAGGTCTGTGTGGACACAAGAACAAATGGTTATAAACTGGCTCAGAATGATAGGGAGGTTTCTAACCATCAGAGGAGTGAAAGTGCGGAGCAGCCGGAGGGAATGGCGTCAAGTGGGAGCTTGGTCAGTTTGTGGAGGGACGGTGTGACGGGACTGCCTGCTGACTGGCAACAGAACTCTCCAGGGGCTGTTGGTGAGGAGGGCTGAGTTGCTGCAGACGAGGGGGCGGTTCTGAGGCCTGCAATGGGCCGGAGGTCAGACCAGATGATCCCCACGGCCCCTTCTACTGTCAGGTCTGAGTGGAGCTGTTCCGAAGCCCTGTGTGGAAGTGCAGGCTCGCGATGCATGCCCCTGGGCTCTGTCAGCTTGTTCCTCTCCAGGGGCCCCAAGCTCTGTGCATGGTGATTTGGGCTTGTCTCTACTGGGGAGGCCTGGAGGAAGAGCCATTTCTTCCGCGTGCTTGAGTTTTCTCAGCTGGAAGGGGCTGACATTGTTCTCCATGAGTGGATCCCAGCAGCGTGTGCCACTGAAATGTGGAGGGAAGCAGGGAGACTAGTCGAACGCTGTTCCGGTCCAACATACGCACCTAGCCTGGCTGATGTGGCTGGTATTGACTGCAGCGCCCGTGTGCCAGACGTAGGGTGGGAGAGAAAGTCGCACCAGGTTATCCTTTTCCACTAATTCTGCAGAGGCAGGAGAAAGGCAAGGCCCACACTGCAATACAGCCGCTCCCCGAGTTACGACCACCTCCACTTACGACCATCCGCACTTACGACCAAAGTGGTCATAAATGCAGATCCGAGTTACGAACGGCGATCCGCGCTTACGAACAGCGTGGTCGCCATGTAACTCTATGGGATCCGAGTTACGAACACTTCGAGTTACGGACCAAGTGTTGGTCCGTAACTTGTTCGTAACTCGGGGAGCGGCTGTACCTGGGAACAGTGTTCCCTCTCTCCCCCACCCCATAGGTGTGTGGAATGAATTTTGTTATGCGCACAGAGGCATGTGCAGCTGTGCACCACCAGTAGAAAAACATGTTGCCAGATGTGGGCGCTGTGCTCCTCAGCCGGGCGGCATTTGAATCTCTCCCAGGAGCACTGCTGGAACCCCTAATGGCAAAGAGCATTTGCCCAGGGGTGTTGGGATGGTAATCGAGGGACTTCGGTACCCCTTTGATGCATGGTACTGTCAGTTATGCGTGAGGAGTCTGCAAGGATCAGGGGGGACTGTGGAGCAGAGATTCTGGCGCCAGCAGAGCTGTCCCATCCATTGGACAGTTCGACATGCCTGCCCTGGGTCCCGTGCTTTGGGGGCACCCCAGGCAGCTGCCCCAGCTGTCCTGTGGAGAGGAGGGTCCCCCATACTAACGTTAGCCCACTGGGTGACTACCTGGGGGAGGCGCCTGGGGCTGGCAGCAGGGGTTGGGTCTCCCTGCACTCATGATGGCAGCAGGAGTTGCAGAAAGCAGAGAGCTTCAGCAGCCTGTTCTGCTCCACTGCCATCTCCCAGGCGGGGGTCACGCCTCTTCACCAGGGCAGTGGCAGCGAGTGCAGGGGGCCAGGCCCCTGGTAACCTCTGGGTCGCGTCTCTCGGTGGAGGGGGCTTCAGAGAAGAGACGGAGCAGGGGAAGGGATGGAATGGAGGGGGGAAGGCAGGGCCGGGGACAGAGTTGGGTGGCTGCCCCGGGTCCCCTAGAGACAGCTCTGGGTGCCAGGAATGGATTTCTAGGGGATGGGGGTGGCGCTTAGATTGTAAGTGCTTTCGGGCAGGTTTGTGTGCAGCACCTAGCAGAGGGGCGAGAACAGGAATCGTAATCGAGTGTGTTACTCCAGTCATTGTGGGGTGTTTCCTGTGCTGAGACGTGACACGCAGTCACCGGGAAGACTGTCTTCCCTTCTGCTCCCTCGGCGGCTCCTCCTTCCTTTTACCTTCCTGCTGGTGCAGGCAGCGCTCACACATGCTCAGAAATGTGTGTTCAGTTCGTCACGTCACTGGCGTTTGCAATACCCGGAGCTTTGCTCCTTCAGCCCACTGCTGCTCCTACTCGCATGGGAGGCAGAACTGGGAGCCCTGAAAAGGGCTTGTGTGTGCACCAGCCCCCAAAGATGAGTGATCTTGTGCCCACTGATTCCATCTTCCTGCAGCCACTACCCAAGTGCCCTATCTCAATGGCACAGAGCCGCAAAGGAAACTCGGCCAGCGCCCTGCATCCTGTCACACATCACTCACGAGTGCTCACCCGCCTGCCAGTGATGTGGGGAGGGGGCAGAGCTGCCCGCGACCCGCCTCGCCCAGGAGAGATTGTCGCCCAGCAGACAGGTGGTGGTTACCTGTAACTTGATCTGAGGTCGGGAAAGAGGGGCTTCCTTGGGAATCTGGGCCCGTCGATCCCATGCTGGCGAAGGTCCATGCTTTCCCAAGTACCGCTCTGCTCTTTGTCCTGTTGGGAGTCTCTGCATTCCTCGTCCCCCTGCTCAGTACGGGACTGCAAAACCCAAACCTGCAGCACTGAGCACCGGCCCGAGCGGGCACGCCTCAGCCCGGGGGCCTGCGCCATGCGAGGTCTGGCCAACATTTCTCATGAACCTTCGGTGTCGCTGGAAAGCTGCCAAAATGTGCCACCTAGGGAGCAAGCCTGTTAGGACTGAGTGGCTAGTACCTGCCTCTGACAGGCACTGGCAGGGCCTGGCTCGGTTGCGCTTGGGCAGCCCTTGTGTGGCTCGCCATGCCATGAAAGCACGGGGGGCTGTAACTGGTGTCTTCCATAAAAACATGAGACCAGCCAGGCTGGGTCAGAACAAAGGTCCATCCAGCGCAGGTGTGGTCCGCCAACAGTGGCCAGGTGGTGCTTGGGACAGTTTCCCTTGTTTCTAGGGAGACTTTAGAAGAGAAACAGGGTTCCTCCAAGTGGGGATGTAATGGGGGTAGTCGAGTAACCCATAAGCCAAAGCTTATCGGTTAATGCCTTAGACTACACGCATCCCGTCCCCCCCGCCGACCAGCAGCCTGGCTCAGTCCTGGCTTGCGAGAGGTCCAGGACCTACCCTCGCTGCGGCTCTGCATTTAAAATGTTAGGCGGTAGGACGGGCAGGCAGCCCGGCTCAGTTCCAGCTCTTGCCAGGTCCAGGAGCTCAGACCCCTCCCCCCGGACAGGGGCTGCCACCACCTCTGTATCAGAGACAGCAGCGCAGGGCGACAGGCAGCCGGTCCACGGGGGGAGCTGGTTTCAAACTGGCTCCCCTTGCGGACCAGTTCCTGCCTGGCACCCCATGCTGCTGCCTCTGATACAGAGGCAGCAGCGCGGAGTGGGGCTGGAGCACACTGGCTGCCGGCCCGCTCCCAGGGACTGTCAGCTAGTCGAGTAACGGATAAGAATTCATGAGGTTACTCGACTATTCAGTTAACCGAGATTTCACATCCCTAGCTCCGTTAGTGCTTGACCCAAGAAAACCAGCCAATGCTGGAGCCCCTTTGGATCAAACAACCTTGAGGCTGGGAGAGAAGATGGGGAATTCCTTCTCCTGCCTCAGCCCGCCCCAGTCAAGTGTGAGGACATCCTAGCCTCTGGCTCTGAGAGGTGCTAAGGGAACCAGAGTGCTCCCTTCAGTGTGAGGGGAGGGGCAAGGAAATCTGATCTGTGTTTGCGTAGTACCCAAGCCGTCTGCCTGAAAGGGCAAAGAGAAGATATTTGCTCCTGGGTCGGCGGCCGGATTACAAACCTTGACTGAGATGTGTAGGTGGCACATGGCTGAGGGCAAGCGAGGGAACCCTCAAGGGAAAACCTGGAAATGAAGATCATCCTTCACAGATCGAAAACCCAACGGATGCTTCTCAACGTCACTTTGGATTTGTCAGAGAGCGCGGTGAGAACAGTGACCTGACCTCACGCCCTGCGTGTCAGAGAAGCAGTAGCTGCTGCTGCTTTTCCAAATGGGTGCACATGCCAGTGCTGCCTGTCACCAGACAGAAGGGGTTTCAGTCTTCACCACCTGCAGTTCCTGGGACTGGCTGCAGCCCCCCCCTTTTGTGTCCTGCTTTCTTCCTGCCTCTCATCTGAAAATCTAGCAAAACAATTAAGGATTTGGGGCGGGGCCCTTTGTGTGCATGAGAGAGATTCGGTGCCCAACTTTGGCAGATTGTTGTAACCTTGTTTGACTTGCTGTTTGCGCCTGGCTGGTCAGAGCCTGGGCAGGGAGAGCCATGCGTTATGAGTACATGTGTCCCAGGGGGAGCCAGGAAACCTTCTCAAAGACTCTGAAGAAAATAAACAGGGGTCTGGCTACCCCACAAACACAGCCGTGTATAGACGAGGCCTAGAGACACGGCAGAAAGAACGTTGCCTTGCACAAAGCTCCCGGGTCTGTTGTTTGGCGTCTGTCTGATCTGTCACCCTGCTCCGTTCCCCTTGCTTGGCAAAAGTGGTAGCAGTGACTTGTCTCTTGGGGAAGCGGGGAGGCTGCTGTTCAGGCAGGCTGCCATGGAGAATGGTGTTGGCCTGGCACGTCTCCTCAAGGCAGCATCTAGATGGGGCCTGTACTCTTGCTTTACAGTGTTTTGTTTCACTTCTGCTTTTCCCCCTCAAGTTCCCTCTGCTGATCCTTAGAAAGCAGTGTCGGGTGACTCTGACAGACCCTTCCGGCTGACGCTCAGTAGTCGGGCTTGGCTTTCTTCCCAAGGAATGGGTTATGTTCCCACCAAACAGCCCGTGTTTCCGACCACTCCCATGTAGCACGTTAGCATGCCATCAGGTGGCTGATCTTCCGTCAGAGAGAGGGTTCTATGTGTCTGCCGGTTCCCCAGAGCTATCCCGTGGCCCATCCCCAGGTGCTGCTTGTGGGGTTGCCTTTGAAGCTGACTGGTGAGCTGCGTGCTGGCGTCCCAGGGAAGGAGAGGCTGTTTGCTTTTCTCTTGCAAGCCGCTTTAAAAGACCATGTAAACAAGCTGCCAGCACAGCCCAATTAATGCCAGGGACATCTGAGAGAGGATTAGCAGGACTCCGTGGGGCAGGACACTGAGATCTATTCGTCTAGCTCTATTAAGAGATTTACTTGGAGGCTGGGGTATGGGGCCCTTTTGTTTAATTTACTAGGATTGGATTAGCTACAAACAAGGCCACTAACCCCAAACATTTACCTTGCAGCTGCTTCTGTGCTGATTAAATAAAGGCTCTGGAGTTGCAGGCTGGGCCTGCGGGCAGGGTTAGCCGCTGTGATGGCCTCAGAGCGCTCATTACCCTTTAACGAAACATCTCCACAACGACGCTGTTGCACAGCAGTGAGCCAAGACATGTCAGGCGTATTGCTGTGGGCCGCTGCGGCAATGTACGGTAATCTTACGATATACGTTAGAAATGTGGACCCATCTTTCTGTCCGTCTGTCCAGAACTGCTACCCGGTAAGAGCTAGGGCCACCAAATTCAGTAGGCAGCTTCCTCTTATCGTCACTTAAAGCAAGGTCAGGGTTTGACAATGGGATGTGCCTGGAATTCGATTGTTTCTCATCAAATGGAAAGGGAGAGGTCTAGCAGGAGGGACGGTTATACAGTAGAATGACCACAGGGGGGCAGCAAGGGACCAGAGATGGGGAGTGTGACACCTGTAACCCCATTGGGCCGGCAGGGGTGGAGAAAGGGACAGCTATCTACTCTGTGTTTCAGAGAGTTTGTCTGTTTGTGTGTCTGTCTGTCCCTCAGCGGGGGGACATGCTCCCCTCCCCTGGTTGTGCCCACTGCAGCTGCCATGGAGAGGTGCTTTTCACCTGGCCCCAAGCTGCTGCAGTGAGAGAGGGCTGGGGTAGTCCTCTCTCCCCAGGGCAGCCTGCATCCTGAACCCCTTTGAATGGGGTCGCTTGGGCTGACTTGGACTTTCTGGGGCCCGGAGCAAAACCCTACTGCCCAGGGCCGAAGCCACAGCCCGAGAGCAGCACAGCTCAGTTTGCAGGCCCCCTGCTTTGGGGCTGAAGCCCTTGAGCTTCTGCTTTGGCTCCCTTCACCCCCATCCCAGACAGGGGGGCGTGGGCAGGAGTAGGCCTCAGTCCCCCCTCCTCGGGTCATGAAGGGCGTTGCGGTTCAGTGACGTTTGGGAACCCCTTTTCTATGTTAATTGGTAGCAAGCGTACCCAAGAGTGAATCTGGGCTCTTCTGAGAATCACTCTTAAATGGCCGGAGCCAGGAAAGGCTGCAGCGAGTTTGCTGGCTCCTGAGATTGGAACGGAATTGTTTGCGAACAGTCGCTAGGCGGGAAGTCGTTCAGCACAGACCGGACTTGGGGGCAGCGGCTAAAGATTGAAGCTTGGTTAGTGAGATGCAAAGGCAAATCTCTTACCGATGTTGTTGCCTCTACTCCACTTCCAAATAGGGATGTAAAAGGCTAGCCCAGCCCTGCTAAGCATTGGCCTTATTGGCATGCTTACCGGGGGGCCAGGCTATTGGGAGCAGACCCCTGGGGCCAGAACATCCCGCCGGCCGGGCCTGCAGCCAGCAGTGAGCTCCTGGAGAAGCATCCCGTCGGAGGGGGTCACGATGCCCGCACTGCTGTTCCTCGTGCTCATTGGGTACAGGGTGCGGGTGTGAGTAGAACAGGGTGCAGGCGTCAGTGAGACCCAGAGGGGCGACCTGGCCCTGGTGTCTCACTTTAACGCTGTGCGCAGCTGTTGGAAAAGCCCCAGAGGGGTTGTCTGCAGCTAGCAGAGGGTGCATTGCCGAAGTCAGTCAGGCTAGAGCGCCCTTCCATAATCTTCCCTGACTCCTCTCCCTGCTTCCGTGTAAAGTGGGGGCGTGCCTGCACCACAGCGCCTGTGCCGTGCTCTGCAACGAACGTCTCTGGAGAGTTACGCAAACGCATGGTCCTGTCTGGCTCTCCCTTGCTCCGATTCTCTGGCCACAAAGCATCGGTAGAGCTGTACGTCCGGTCAGAGCCTTCCAGAAGAACAGCCAGACTGGGTCAGACCAAAGGGCCATCCAGCCCAGTCCCCTGTCTGCCCACAGTGGTCAAAGCCAGGTGCCCCAGAGGGAGGGAACCGAACAGGTAATGATCGAGCGATCTCTCTCCTGCTGTCCATCTCCACCCTCTGACAAACAGAGGCTGGGGACACCATTCCTTACCCATCCTGGCTAATATGCCTTTCTTTCCTCCAGCGCGCCCTGCTCCCCTGCGCTGCCCTCGACTCCCCCCATATCTCTGCTCAGGGAAGCCAGGTTGGATGTGGCGTGTGCAGAACCTGTTCCTTTGGGGGTTGTGTCTCCTTCGTGGTGCACCATGTCCCCAAGACTCCTGGGCCTGGGAGGTTTGACTGGAGACTTGTTGGTCACCCGCCATATGGAAAAAAATGTTCTTTCCGTGAGATTGGTTTGGGAGGAGCTTGGGCCACCGATGGTGGGCAGGGGGCCACTCCTGCTGCTTTCAGATCGCCGCCAGAGCCACGGGTGGTGCAGACTGGGCGGTGCTGACAGGCTGGCTGGGGGAGGCTACCCCTCCCTCCCCTTCTGCCTGATGGCCTGCCCCTTCCGGGGGCATGGAGCCGGCCCAAGGGCCCAGCAGTTCTGTCGGCAGCCCAGGGAGAAACTGTAAGCTGCCGCATGGCGCACAGCCGCTTTCCCACTGGTGTATACATGTCCCTAGGTTAGCGCGTCTCACCTCAGCAGCATACACACGACAGCTTCCAAAGCAACGCTGGCAGCCCCTGTCCATGGGCACTGGAGTGCAGGCCCTGCTTCTGTGTGGGCTCAGCCCCTCCCCTCCCTCCTGGTCTGACTGATGTGGCTTTTGAGGCTCTCAGTCCCCCGGCACCGCTTGTCGTTTCCCTCTTCCCGAGGCTCGCTGTGGAAATGCCCGGTGAACACTGGGCCGGAGGGTTCTCTGCCTCTCACTCTGTTAGTGGCGTCCCAAGCCGCGCTTTCGGACTGCCGCCAGATCCCTCCGCCACGGTGGGAGCGGAGAAACAGCGTGTGGAAAAGGGCACTCTGGGCTTACCTGCCCCAGGAGTAGCTCAGGAGTGCTGCAGGTACTGGACTAGGCCCCTCTCTGCCTCCGACTGGAGCCACCACAGCCCCTGCTGTATTTCTGGGGTTTCTGGGCGCAAGAGAGCTCTTCACAGCAGCTATGAAAGAAGGCGAAGGGAGCTGTGCGGCTGGCCCCTGCCTTGCTCACCTGTGGCTGCAGACAGCTTCCTTGCATGCTGGCTGCTCGCTGCCTGGGCTCAGCAGCCACGCGCTCGCTCCCAGTGCAGATCTGCTGTACGCGTCTCCGTGCGCAGTTCAAGCATCCGCATGTTCCCAAACTGATTGGAGAGGGTTTGGCAAGTCCCAGGGAAGAGGAGAGTGCCACTGCTGGAATGGCTGTTCAGCCCTCCGCCAGCTGCGCAGGAAGGGCCAGCTCGCTGCGTGAGGAACTGCAGATTTGCTCTTCCTCACTTCCCCTTTTGCTTGGGTGTGTTTCCTGGGCTTGCATCAGACCAAGCTTCCTGGGCACTTAGGAGAGGTCCCGCTTCACTTTGAAATCTGCCTTGGGAAGGTAGGCAGCGGGGCAGGCTCCGTGGGCAGCGGGGCGGGCTCCGTGGGCAGCGGGGCGGGCTCCGTGGGGTTTCACATGGATTGTCACTTATGCTCTGGTACAGGGGAGCGTGGCTCTTGCTTCTCTGCGTGACCTAGCAGGGCCATGCTGCAGGACAGGGAGTGGAGCAGCGGCGGTGCGGAGACTGGTCTGGGTGCTTTGGTTTGCTACATCCCATGGCTATTACGGCGCACTCCCTTCCTCCTCCCCCCTTGCCGTTAGGATGCTGCTGTGTCTTAGCTTGTGCTCCTGAGTTACATTTCGTTTCTGAGCTGTGCTGGATGAGAGGGGTCGGATTGCTCGCCCAGAGCAGAGTTCAGAGATCCTGGTGCCTCTGCACTGCACAGGGATCTAGTATAACAGCACAAGCCTCTTGTGCCTCATCAGTCAGTCACCTTAATCCAGGGGAGGGACTGCAGCCAGATCGGTAACTGGTGAGGTCCCTTTGAAGACTGGAGAAAGTAGCGATGGGAAATTTAAAAACCAGGCAGGTCTGGGTGATTCCCCGAAGGCCAGGGCAGGCTTGGTCCTGACACTGCGATCTAGTGCCTTGTCTCACAGCTGTGTGGGCGTTAGATGGAACGTGATTCAGAGACCATTGTCAGTGCTGGTGACTGGAGATAGAGATCCATCTAAGTGTATGTAAAGACCAGAGAATAGAATTAGTACCCGTCCCCCAGCTTGCCGAAGGGTCTGCGTGCTCTGCTGGAGGACTTCTCCCCATCCAGGGCTCTGTAATGGAGCTGCCTCCTGCTGGCTGCGGGGCCTTAGCTGGAATGTGATTCAGAGACTGTTATCAGTGGTCTTTAATCCACCTGTGCAGAGCATACAGTGCGCCCGCTACCCGACGGCCCCCGCACCCGCCTTCTGTCACAGCCCGCTGCTGCCGGCTTGGGGAGCGAGATGCTGGGCCCCTGCCGGGCCAGGTTCTGCCTCTGCCCCGGCTAGACGAGCTGCGAGGGATGGAGTGCGGGTTTTCAGGCTGTGATTCAGTACGTGTGCTTTCCCCAGTGAACCCCTCAAGCGCATTTGTGGGAGGGGAGAGGTGGCTTTCAGCGGCCCCTCGGTGCAGGTGAGGGGAAGCGAGGGTGGAATACTTGAGGCTGTGCAGGAAACGCCAGCTCTGCCTGGGGGGATAGCGTGGAGCAGCACGAGGCCGGGCACGGCCTGGCTCTGTGTGTGTCTGGACTTCTTTCCTGCCTCGGCCCAGGAGCGGTGCACACACGTTGCCTGTCGATGGCCAGTGGGGCTCAGCAGGCAGGTGTTGGTGCTGTCCCCGTGTTATACATGAGGAAACTGAGGCACGGAGGCTGAGCAGCCGGTCCGAAGTCGCCCAGTGACTGAGCCAGGAAGTCTGGCTCCGTTTCCCTGCTGCAGTCATTGGACAGCACCCTGCAGGGCTGTCTGTGTCCATCATTTGGGAGCAGTGGCTATACAGATAAAAATGACCTTCTGCTCCGCGCTCTCCGGAGCCCAGTCTGCTGTCTTGCAGGAAACGAAAGCTACTCAGAGCCAGAGTCTTTAGCCCATCACTGGCCCCAGCACGAAGCAGCCGCTTTCACGCCCAGCAGCCCGCTCCAGGAGGTGCCTGGCGCACACATCTGTCCGAAGACAGGTGAGGGTCTGGTCATGGCCTCGTGCTCTGCCGGGCAGGACTGCAGCAGGCTGGTAGATGTGATTGCGCATTCACCTCCCCCCGAAGAGCCGTCCCTCAGGTAAAGCGGCGTGCAGCACAGGTGCCGGACCGGGGGCGCCACGGCACCCCTCGGCTTGAGCCAGTTCCCATTGTACCCAGGGTTTCCAGTGTGGCGCTCTGCCCCTGGCGAGTGACCTCTGCCTCTGCACCCGCTGCACGGGTGGGTGTTTCAGTGGCTGTCGCGCTGCAGACTGCTGCTTCCCTGGCAGTGTTTCGTGGGTGAGTCCCGCTGTGCCCATTGAAAGCTGCCAAGAGTGGAGCCTGGGAAAGTCCCCGCAGACGGACAGCTGTCTTGCCCCATTCCACTCCTTTGGGCCTGCTGGGTCTGCCTGGCATCGTCCCAGACTCTGCTAGAGCACACCCAGGCTGTCTGCTTTGCCGGCGGCGGCGGGGCAGGCTGCGGAGTGGCTGAGCAGCTCCTTCCCCAGTCCCGTACCCGCTCGGGAGTGGGGCAGCCCGCCCTGCGTGTGCAGAGCGGGATGGGGAGAGCATCCTGAACAGGGCACTGGGCTCCCGGAGCTGCAATTCCTCTTGCTCATTCATGCGGCTCATGGGCAGAGAGCTAAGAGGCAAAGCCTCTGAACGAAGCTTGCTCCCTTACATTAGGAGCCCAGGCATGCAGTGAAAGGAAGGCTCAGAGCTCTTCATTATCTGACACTCCCTCCGGGCAGCACTAAGCTCTGCAGAGCAGACAGGCCATGCACAGGGCTGGGGGGAGCGAGCGTGCTCTTCCGTGGATACGGCTGGCACTGGAATGCTCCACGGTGCATTTGAAGCCCTCTTTAATGCAAAATATTCCTCCCGGGGATTTGTTCTCTTTGCTAACCGCTGCAGAAGTCGCATTCAGTCCACACGGCGCCTTCTCCCAAGCCAAAAGCAGGAGGGTTGGAGCTCGTTGCCAGCAGAAGGTGCATTTGCCTGTCACCCGCGGCAGGTGCTGGGCAGATGTAAAACAGCAAACTGGGCTGGGAGAAGGGACGGCAAAAGGGCGTGAACGTCTTTGTTTGTGTTGTGTTGCTCTTTGGGAGGCTTGTGCAGCGCTCCCTGGTCCTCAGCAGCCACTGCAGGGGACCAGTGGGAGCCTTGTGGAGTAGGGAGCCTCTTGGCAGTGACATTCAAAATGCCAATTTTATCACAAGGTGGCCACCCGTGTACCCCCGGAGGGGCTGGGCTCCGGGAGGGGGGCAGTGAGTAGCCACAGCATGGGATGTCTTACTGGGGGAGAGGGTTGGTCTACACCCCCTGGTTCATTTCACTCTCCTCGAATGGGTGATGGAGATCAGCCTGGTGCTTAGTTTTGGCTCCTCGCGCTGGGTGCACGGAGGAGGAAGGGCCGTCTTTCTGTAAGAGATAGGAGGCCAAAAATAAGCTCTCCCTGCGTGGCTGTTGTGTGCCTTCGCAGAGTCCGTGTCCTTCCGCGTGTGAGGGGCTTTACTCCGCTAGGCTCTCCCCGGCCCCCAGAAAGGCCATGCCCAGCAGTTCAACCGCGTAGCCCTGTCTGAGGGGGGCACATGCATGTCTGTGCCTCGCCCGGGGCCCAGCTAATGGTGGGTGACGTACAAAGTAGGTGTAATGGAAGGGAAATAATTTCTCCCCCCCACGGGGCTGTTATAACAGGTGTTTAAAGCCAGCGTTTTCCTAATTAGAAACCTCCTCGCTATCTCTGGATGTCTGCCAGGGAGCAGACAGCATTGCCCATCTCTTGCCAGGCACTGAAGTGTGCCGCTTGCCCCGTTTGAACAGTTCACGTGAATATAGCTCTCTCCACTGGAGTGCCAGGCAGACCTCGCTCTTCACAGCACCCGCTCTGCAAAGGGCAGCCTGGGAGGTTCCTGTGTCTCGTGCGAGCTTGTGCGCCTCACGCTGTCCGTAGCAAGCCTGAGGCTAGGACCCGAGTCCTGATTCTCAGCCCTCTCCCTCCGAGCCAGCACGCTGTCATCCCAGAGGTGAGGAGCGAGTCTGCCCTTCCTGCTGGCACAAACCCAAGTAGTCCATTCTGCTTCTCTCCCTGTGGCATTGCTCTTCCCTCCTCCCTTCCCATGCGTGTGCCAGGCGGCGTGGAGGCTGGCGGCACGGAGCGGATCTGCCCCTCGTCAGTCGTGCAGTGCTAGGTGCTGGCCCCCCTTGCTCACTTCTCAGCTGGGGGGTCGTCATTTCGGTGCGCAGGAGAAGTTGCGGTCTGGTACTTCTGCCGAATGGAAGATTGGGGCGGGGCCACAGGGCGTGTGCGGGACAGTGTCAGAAAAGCGCCCCCCCCCCCCCCGCCTTAGTGGGAGTGGGAGCAGCCTCTGCCCAGCTAGTCCTCGCGCACACCGCATGGCCGTGCTCGGGGTACTGCTGACAAAGGGCTGCCCCCAGCACAGCAGGAACCTGGGGCTTGCAACTGAAGGGCTGGGACTGGTTGGTTTCCTGGAGCAGAAATTAGAGACATTTGTCAAGCTGACAGCCCAGTGTGGCTGGGGAGTGGGGCACACGTGTCCTCGTGGCACTGGGGTGGACCTTTGACTTGTGTGTTTGGCTGTCCTCCTCCTTCCCCCCCTCTGTTGTGGTGGGATGCGGGTGGCAGGTGGGATGCGGACGGCGGGCAGGATGCGGGTGGCGGGCGGGTGCCAGGCGGGATGCGGACGGCAGGCGCAATGTGGGTGGCAGGCAAGCGCCAGGTGGGATGCAGACGACGGGTGCAATGCAGGTGGCGGGCGGGTGCTGGACAGGATGCAGGCAGGATGCAGACGCCGGGCGGGATGCGGACAACGGGTGCAATGCGGGTGGTGGGCGGGCGCCGGGCGGAATGCAGACGGCAGGCGGGATGCGGGTGGCGGGCGGGCGCCGGGCGGGATGCGGGTGGCGGGCGGGCCCCGGGCGGAATGCGGACGGTGGGCGGGATGCGGGTGGCGGGCGGGCCCCGGGCGGGATGCGGGCGGCCGCCGGGCGGGATGCGGACGGCGGGCGGGTGGCGGATGGGATGTGGATGGTGGGCGGGATGTGAAAGTCGTGCGGGTGGCGGATGGGATGTGGATGGTGGGCGGGATGCAGAGGGCGAGCGGGATGCTTCCCTCTGCCCCCCACACCTCCCCCCCCCCCCCCCCCCCCCCATTGCTACTTGGCTCTGACACAGACCTCTAATATGTTTGGATTTCTTTAAGTTTTAACCTTGAAACTGAAATTCCTGGTTTGTAACACTTGTATTTAGGATACTGACACCATCCCTGTAACATGTCTTACTTGAACCAGCTGATCTGTTCTCTGAACTGTAACTCCAACTCAGCATGATTTTTGCCTGGGATCCAAGCTACGGCTGTGACACCACTCGGTGACTGGTTGATTCTTTGGCCAAAGGAAATGTGCTACTATTGGGCAGGCAGAGAGCACTGGGAGACCATCATGTAGGCAGTTTCTTTGCGTGTGTGCTCTTTTTGACGTCTTTTTCAGACCCCAAATGCTGCTGCTGCAGCAAAAGATGCTGTTAGACACAGAAAGAGGCTACAGCAGGTTGACTAATGGATTTTTTAATTCACTGGGAATTTAAGAAAGGCCAAAAAGTTAATTTCATGGCAGGATTGTCTTTCTGTTCTGTGTTTGTACAGCGCTGAGCCTGGAGACTCCTGGGCCCCGCTTGGAGGTGGAGGTAGGGGGGTGAGTATGAATGATGTGTTGGACGACAAATGAAAAATATACATTCAATGTTCTTACTTTGTTTTTGAGAATCTCTTGGAACAGCTTGGTGAAATCGACGTAAATTTCCCAAATGTTTTAGTTTAGCCAAATCTGCATTTTTCACCCCAAAAGAGTTTTGGTTGAAAAATGTCACCCTGCTTTCTTAGACATGGGCTGTGAATGCCTCCGGTTCACAAGCCAAGCCGGACAGGCGTTGGTCAGTGCTTGGACAGGAAACTGCTCCGACTCAGTCTTGGCTCCTGAAGGCGCTAGTGGTTTTAACAGGCTTTGCATTTCTTTCCTGAGTCAGGCCCTGAGGGGCGGCAGGGAACTGCTGCTGGGAAGAGCGCTTCAGACGAGACCCGAAACATCTTCACGGCTCGTGCTGATTAGCGAAGCTGTGATGGGATTTTTCCAAAAGAAGAGGCAGTGAGCTGGCCCGGTAACTGTTCTGGATTACCTCGGGGCTTGGCTTTCCCCCCTTCATCTCCTCCCGCTCTCCCCTTTGCACCTTCTTTTGTGCTGCCTCCTTGGCACGCAACAGCCCATTTTGCTCTCCCAAACCCTTCCTCTCCTTCCAGCCATTAATTCCACCTGGCTCGCCTGACCAGTAATAGCTCTGCGCGCGCCTTTCCCTTCGCTGTGGTTCCAGCGCGTCAGGCAGGGAGCGCTTCTGTCCTGCTTTGGTGGCGCATCGTGTATGTGTTACGCACCGGATACGTGGGCGGAAGTACAGTTGTATTGGAGTGCCGTGCACCTCACTGAACTCCCGTGCTCTGTTGGCTGCGTGCCGCTAAACAGCTACCATGTTTCCTCCTAAGGTCATTTCTGCGTGAGCGAAATTAGTGCTGCTATTAGAGCACCTGCCAGCCAGTAGGCTGCTAGTGTATCCACATGGATTTCATGGCACCGGGATACCCCCAGTGCCATTGCTCCTGTGGGGGTCACCGTTGCTGGTAGTGCAGAAAAGACCCTAGCTGGGGGAGGAAGAGATTTCTGAGTACAACCGCGCTTTATGGTCTGCAAAATGCCTCCCGATCTCCACAGTGAAAGATGCAAAGTGCCATAGAGTTTGTCTCCCTGAAAACATTCAAGGAAAAGCATGAGACCCAGCAGCCTGGGATAATCCCGCTCGGTGACTGCCTAGACCCCAGGATGCCAATGCTGGGTGTAGTCACTAGTTTTAAATGCTGAAGAACACAGCGTCTAGACCCATGGTGTCCAGCACGCAGCCGCTAGCCATGTGTAGCTGATTGGTCGGTCGGGTGTGGCTAGTTCGCAATAGCAGTCGCCACGACGGTGGCTAGTTCGCTTCAGAACTGCTTGGACACCACAGGCTAGAATGAGACTAACTGGTTCTGTTCTCTAGCAGGTCTTGGAGTTTGCAGGGCCCACCACAGGCAGGAGCTGCTTTGGCCGGCTGGTACACGCTGTGGCTCCCTGGGAGGGGGGCTGGCAGGAGCTGCTGGCCCACTTCTGGGGAGCTGGCGACAGAGCCTGCAGCAAAGGCCTCTCCTTCCCCCCCCTTGCCAGCTCTGCTCCCGGAAGTATATAGCTGAGCTCCATATTGCAGGGCTCGCTGTGCGTGTAACCGCGATGACACGGTTACCTTCTGCATCCCTCTTCGAACACTTCCACAAGTGAGTGTACTCGCACGGATAGTGGCAGCCGCGTGCGGTCAAGGGAGCCAGCGGGGGGAACATTTTGAACACCAGTGGGCGGCAGCTGCGCTTTTATTAAGGACTTTTTTCTTAGTGGCATAAAATCTTCAAAATAAAATTGCTTCAGTGTTAACAGTGAAAATTGGTCAGGCTGCCGGTACCTTAACCCAGCCGCTTCCTGGGAAATGCCAAAGGGGTGGAGGAGCATAGCCAGGTCACAGTATCACAGCCCGGCCTTGTGCAAGCTCAGAATCCGGGGGTGGGCTTGCTTGTAGATACAGTGCGGGCTGGGCTGTTTGCAGATCTGTTTTCCTGCCTCAGTTTGTGGCATTCTCATAGAAATGACATTAATGAGGCCCTGGACTTGTCTTTTTAGCATAGAGTTAGTAGCATTTTAAATGTGAAATTTCATAATAGGAAAAAATCTTAAGTGAAATGAAAAGTTCTACTTGCTGTTAATTAAAGAAACAAGAGCAAACCGCTCACTGACAGTTCGTCTGTAAAATAGGGAGAAAATGAAGAATTAGCAACGCGATTGCTAGGGATCTAAGCAACGGGAAAATATGAATCGTGTAACCGATAGAATTTTCGATCAGTTACACAGTTAACCGTGGGGCTGCCGGTGCCCCTGGCCGCTGGCGGCGCAGGCAGCCTTAGCAAGGGTTTAGCTGGGGCCGTTAACTTTACATCCAGTTTTATTATTGGTTTTAAATCCCGATGTGTACCTCCCCGCGGCAGCGCGGGGTCGCGGGAGTTCACTTGTAAAGCTGGGCTGTTGGCTTTTTTGCAGGGAGTAGGGCAGACCTGGTGCTGTGGGAGCTCGTGTGTTTGCCTACCTTGCTGGGGGTTTAAGGCTTGTGAGTGCAGATGGTTTGGAAGATGAGAGGGGAAGAAATTCTAACAGTAGCTCCCAGCTCTTTCCCAGATGCTGCTCCTGCAGTAGGCGCAGTCCCACTGTTTCTCAAGCCTCTTCCCAGAGCTGCTACACTGCCACCCTCCAGATCCTCCCCCCGACTCATTGCTTCCTGCTGGGACGGGGGCCATTGGCCCCCTACGTTGATCTGTCCCCCGGCTTTGAGAGGTCGATATGCTTGGCCCCCCTCGACTTGCGGGTTACAGTACCATGTGTTGGCACCACTCCTCTCCGGCCCCGAGCTGGTTTTGGAGCGTGTCCCTAGCGGATGCAGGCAGAGCAGCCCGGACTAGTATGACATGGTGACTCTCGTCTGGCTCTATCTCCAGAGCAGCCAGAGCTCCGAGCCCACAGGTTACTTGCCTCACTGCGTGTGTCACTGACCTTCCCGCCCCTCACTGTGGTCACCCTCACCCTGCGCTTTGTCTTAGCCTGGAGCGTGAGCTGCCTCGTGCTGAGCAGCGCCCAGCCAGCCAACTGGAACACGGGTGTGACTGAGCCGCCGCACCCTGCTGCATTACACTGTGTGAGCGGTCCAGCCTCCCAGGCCCTGCTCCTTTTCATTCTCCGTGGGCCCCTCTCTGACGGGACCAGAGCAAAGCAGGGCCTACGCCCGCCCCCGAGCCACCAGCGCAGAGGAGTGCTGGAGAATTCAGGTCAGTGGGGAGCGCTCCCCCTTCTCGGGGAGAGGCACAGCAGTTCCTGCAGCCAGCCCAGGCTGCTCGGTTTCACTGTGGGCCCCACCCGCAGGGCCCTGTCTGAGGAAGCGTCGCAGCCACGTATGGAATTGCAGCGGGCCTGGGAGCGCGGCACCGGGGGGTCCGTGCGACAGGCTGGGGAGAGGGTGCGCAGACCCCTTCCACAGCTCTCCCTGTGTGTGGGGAACCCGACTCCGCTCCCTGCCACCGGGGTCCTCTCGCAGGCTGCTTCCCAGCCGGCTGCCGTGCCCCCAGCGCCCCCATCCAGCTCTCCATCTGGCCAAAGCAGGCGTGTTCCTGCTGGGAACTGCCTCTGGCAGGGTGATCCCGGCAGCAATTCCTTGGGAGTCTCACAGGGGCTCTGCCCATCGTGCGGCTGTGAAAGCTCCTCTTCAGCACAGTGCTCAGGCCCCGGAGTCCCCATGCCGCTGACTTACTCTCTAGAGAGCTGCTGTGTAGTGGGGGGGGGGGGGCCTCCAGAAAGGAACTGCAGGTTGAAGTGCCAGATGAGACCAGCAGCAGCAGGGCATGGCAAGGGACTGGATGCAGGAGAAAATTAGCTGGGTGTGACGTGGCTGCGCGGGGCATGCAGGTGCACACCTGGGTGTGACCTGGCTACCCGGAGGCTGCGCGGGGCATGCGGGTGCACACCTGGGTGTGACCTGGCTACCCGGAGGCTGCGCGGGGCATGCGGGTGCACACCTGGGTGTGACCTGGCTACCCGGAGGCTGCGCGGGGCATGCGGGTGCACACCTGGGTGTGACCTGGCTACCCGGAGGCTGCGCGGGGCATGCGGGTGCACACCTGGGTGTGACCTGGCTACCCGGAGGCTGCGCGGGGCATGCGGGTGCACACCTGGGTGTGACCTGGCTACCCGGAGGCTGCGCGGGGCATGCGGGTGCACACCTGGGTGTGACGTGGCTGCACGGGGCATGTGGGTGCACACGTGGGTGTGATGTGGCTACCTGGAGGCTGTGAGACAGCAGTGGGCAATACAGCATCTGCAAGCTGGATCTGGCCTGCCAAGCCATTTGATCTGGCCCGCAGCCTCCCTGCCACTCCCCTGCCCCCAGACCAGTTGAGACCTGGGGACAGGAGAGTTCACGAAGTCTCCTCCCCATGTCAGGAGCACCAGGCGCCAGAGGGAGTTGCCAGCTGTTCAAAACAGCTGGCAGTTCTCTCTAGGCACCGTGCACCCCTGGCAGGGCGGGGGCAAAGACTTCACACGCCCCCAGGCTCTGATTGGCCTCGTGGCAGGGGGAGCATGCAAAGTCTCCTGGCCCCTCCCCTTCTGCCTGAGGCCCCGCCCCTTCTGGAGTGGCCCGCAACCACTTCTGAAATTCATGTAGCGGCCCCCCTTCAAGAATTGTTGCTGCATGGTGCATGTGTGTGAACGCCTGCTCTGCCCTGCGTAGCCGCCCCTCCGCAGGGGCTACGCAGCCGTGTTTGGAACAGTACCTTGGTGTGCGGGAGATCAGGGCAGGAGTCCCTTGCGTTCGCTGGGAAGCGTGTGGGGTGGCTGTATTGCTGTGCATTTTAACCCTCTCTCTCAAGCACCAGGCACGTGAATGCCCTCAAACCCGTACCGGTGGCGTGAAACCACCTTTTCCTGGGCCAGACCTGCCGCAGAAGGGGCGTTTCGTGCGTCGAATCCCAGTGTGAAATGTAACGGGCCTGGATTGTAAGCCAGCTGGGCTGCGTGATTTCGCAAGGGTGACCAGCAATGCCAGCCACATGCCCAATGGCACCGCACCCTCCTGTGTCCCGGCAACCAGTCGCCAGGCCCTGCACCGCCCTCAAGGGCCAGGGCCCCCTTGGGGCTCAGACTCAGGCTGATTCACCCCGAGTTGGCCCTGAGCCTCCTGGGGGAGCCCACAGGGAAATTCGGTGGAGGCGGTGGCCATGGAACCGAATGTCTTTCCACAGGTGGCTGCCCTTCCCCGGGCAGAGCTCAGAACGCGGGCGCCCCCTCGCGCACTAGCACTGCAAGGCCCTCGAGAGGTCGCGTCCGGCCCCCTGCCCTCCCGGCAAGGCCCAGCACCGTCTCGGGGTGTTGCTCTCTGCAAAGAAGATATTCCCGGGGGGCCATGTGCTTAGCTGGCGCCTGCCCATCGAGAAGTGAATTGCAGGCCAAGCGCCCCTGTAGCCCGGCCCTTGCCTGCTGGGGGCTCTCCGCTCCTGCGAGGCAGCCCGTGCAGGCGGGAGCGGCCGAGCTTCACAGCAGTGCAGCGTGGTCTTCGGCAAGCCTAGGCCGGGGGTGGCGCACTCAGCATTGCGAGGGGTCAGCCGGCAGGGCCGGCCTCCCTGGTGGCTTCCACCCACGGCTGGAGCATGGGCAGAGCTTTCTCCCTCTGCCGCCTCCCAGGCGCGCTCAGTGCCATAGGTAGCTGGTCCCTGCTGCTGCGACGCGTTAGATCCCGGCGTCCCCGCTCAGGGTCAGCGCCAGGCCCACGCCCCAGCAGGGACGTGTGAGAGCACACAGGCTAGGCAGGACCTGGGCTTAGAGCCGGGATGCTAAGAGGAGACGCTCAAAGCAAGCGGAAAGCTGCGAGGGATTTGCACTGGTCTCGTGGCAGTTGACAGCCACACAGCCCCCATTCTGGTGCCCCGACTGCTCCCGTGCTCGGCGCTTGCGGCGTCTCCCTGCCGGCTAGGCTCTGTCAGAGAGAGCCCTGTGTCCTGTCTGCGTGGTGGCGGGTAGATCCGTGTCCATAGGCCTGAGCTCATCGCCAAGCCAGAGGGATCTGACGGGAGAGTTTTGGTTGCTGGCTCGTGTGGGGGAGCCGGTGCTCAGGAGCTCCCTTCCCTGCTCGGCGTTTGGGTGGGAGCCAGGAGCCTCCCCGTCACTCTGCGCCGCTGCGGGGTGGGCTCCTGAGGAAGGGCAGAGGAGAGGCGGGAAGCCAGTCCCAGAAGAAAGACTTTGACGTGGGCTGATGCCCTGCAGTCTGAGCTCTGCCGCCTGTGGGGTGAGGACGTGATGGTGCTTGGAAGGGGGCTGGACTTGACCTCCTGAGGGCCCTCCCAGGGCTGCGCAGGGAGGGAAATCCCTCGGGGCCTGCCAGCCCCCCAGCAGCGACATCACTCCTGCGGCTGGGGCAGTGCCCGGACACACACAGCCAGTGGGTCCTGCTGGCAGGCTGCTCTGGGCATCCTGCCACTGGGGGCAGGTAGCGCGGGCCTGCCGACTGCTGCCACCCTGCCGGGTAAGGGTTCCTTTGGGCTTTGGCTTTGTGCCGCTGGGATGCCAGGGGGGCAGGCTGCCTTCCCCTCCCAGCGCGTGCTGACAGCCCTGCACGCGGAAATTCCTGAGTCTGGTCACCGCGGGGGGGTTGGCTGAAGGTGCCAGGTTATTCACAGCTGGGCGGTGGCTCCGGAGTGCGAGTCAGCGGGGTTATACCAGGCGCTGGTCCCCGCTCTGGTATGCACTTGCAATGCAGTCATTGGGGGCCCACAAGAGACTTGACAGTATCCTGCCGCTAAAGGCTTCTATTTAAAAACTCTCCAAGATTCCCTGACCTTGGATGGGACGCTGCCCGCACCCAAATGCAAAAACCCCTTGGAGAGCCCACAAAGGTGCATTTGGGACTTTCTTCCTGTGGGTACCCTCAAGCTCCCTCTGGAGAGGGCTTAAACCCCTGTACTTTTCTTACTAGCTGACCTGGCAGTCTTAGGCACGTGCACACAGAGCCTCCTGCCTTCTAGGACCCAGGAATCAGACCATGGTCTCAAAAAGGGGGCCTGTATTAACTAAGCAAAGAAAAGACACTGGATAAAACAGTGCTTGGTTGTGAGGCGTTACAGTGCAACTGAAAAACAAGTAACAGTCAAACACAGCGGATCACTTCCCTGGCATTCAATTAAACAGTTACAATGGGGGTAGTTAACGTGCTCAGCGCAGAGAAGTCCAACAAACCCTGAAATAAAGAAAATATCTGATCGCATTCGACTAAACGTTCCCTGCTCTGCTCACATCTCTGTTGTCCCAAGGTGCAGTCCACCACGCTCGGCTCTGGTCTCACAGACTGAACAGGAAGGTCACTCTTCCAACTTAAAAACTCACCCTCTGTTTCCATTGGCTCTCCTGGCTTCCTGCTTCCCCAGCGTTCCTGGAGACTCTCTAGGACCCACTGCAGGCAATTGAATTAACGGAATGGCTGAAATGTCCATACAGCGTAGCTTGGATCAGGGTGCCAGTCATGGGAATGGGAGGTCAGACGTGTGTGCTGACCGCCAGGGCCCCGGGCAGCTCAGCATCCTGTGCAGCTGCTCCCTGGCAGTTCGCTGGGGGCATTTCCCAGGTCACTCTGCCACATCATTCATCCAGCTGGTCCAGGGTGAGTCTGAGCTCCAGGCTGCTGCTCAGTCCCCGTCTGTCCTGCACTGGGCGGAGTGAGTGCCGGCGGGGCCGCTGCAGGGGTGGGCGGTTCCACGCTGTCTCCTGGCCCAGTCCCCTCCTCATCTTCCAGGCTGGCCCCCCCAGGCCTGTCGCCAGCTGGCAATTTTCCTACTTGCTGGGGATTCCTGCTGGGGAGCCCTGTCTCTTCAGGGTGACTGGCCCAGGCAGATCACACACCTGGTTCTACACCTGCCAGCAGCAGCAGCTCGTGCTTCTGCCTGAGCTGGTCTCCTGCCTGCTCCCCTTCGGGCCGGGTCTGTCCAAGACTGTTACAGCCTGTCAGCCAAAATGGTCAGGGCAGTGTGTGCGTGTGTGTTACACCCAAGTCTTCAACTGCTGAGACGCAAAGTCTCGTTGCAGTGGGCAGCCTAGGAGGCTGGAGGGCGCCCCGAAAATAGTTTAACGTCTGTGACTTTACTGCTAGGACCGGGGTCCCGTCGCAGAGGGCAGCCAACAGGCTCTCAGACGCCCCTGTGTGTGTGTGTGTGTGTGTGTGTGTGTGTGTGTGTGTGTGTGTGTGTGTGCTATACACCCGAGACTTCAACTGCTGGGAGCGGGGTCCCTTGCAGCGGGCAACCTGGAGGAGGTTGTCGGGCGCCCCAATAAGTTTACAGGGAGAGCTTATAACACCTCAGATTTTAGCTGCTAGAATCCAGAAATCCCTTCGCAGCGGGCAGCCTGGGGAGGCTGAGAGGTGCCCCCATGGATCTGTCACCTGGGAGTGACACAAATCCAAACGCCCAAGCTCTCCCTATACCTGTCCCTTTTGACCGGCTGGAGTTCTTTTGTTTTGTGTTCGGTTCGGGTACAGCAGCACGGGTTCAAGTCAGAAGCTTGACACGCACTGGCTTATTTATAGGAGGGGGACAAAAAAAATAAAATAAAATAAAGAAACTTGGTTCAGTATATATATATATATATATTTATAGGTGAATGAGGGCACCCCACTTATTCCCAAAGTTTATAGCTAAATTGCCTTACCAAAGGCAGTTTACAATAGAAATGAAGCAGTTTGCCTTAAGAAACTATAATAAAGTAACTAAACTTATAACAGAGTGACAATTAAAGTGTACACATAAAGAAACACATTGCAGGTACAATTCTCACCCTCATGCGTTCCAGACTTGGCGTGGCCAGCGTCTTTCTCTCAATCCCTCGGGAAGAAGTAGGGCGAGGTTGGGCGTCCCACGGACCTCGGGAGACAATCAATACCTGCCAGCAGGTGTAGGTGATTGGAGCTCAAATGGGGTGGGCTACTAAACCCCTCTTTGTACCCCTTGGGTCACGTAGGCTTCTTCCTGGTCTCAAGTGGCCAATTAGGGAAAATGGCTTTGAATGCCAAGTTTCCCACGAAGGGTGCAAAGCATAATTCACACCTGGGAAAATGCAGACAATGGGCACCTCTGGTATGTGATGGGCGAAGATTCCTCTCCTGGGACAGTGCAGGCGTGTCAATTACTGGTACTAGCCATCAGGGCGGCGGGAGGCCCCGGGTCGTCAGCTAGCCCATTTACTGTCTGGTTTCTGTTTATGGCAGAGTCAGGGACAGGCAGCACACCTGCGTTCCCAGGGCATCAAAGGCTGACTGCCTTTCTCTTGCTCTCTGGGGGGGGGGAGAAACAAGATGGGGTTCATGTCTGGCTACACAGCCCCACCCCCACCACGAGCTGGGGTTGAACACGGTGCTCAGGCCTGCCCCAGGCTGAGGGCCTGTTCTGCCACGGAGCTAACCACGCCCTCGCCACGGAGACACGCATGCAGGGTGAGCTCCCGATCCTAGTGCTGCAAAGCTGCAGGGCCGCGGAGAGGCAGGAGTGGCTCACGGGTCTGCCCGCTCTGTGCTTGCTTTGTTTTTCCCGATGGCACCAGACAACTGGAATTTCTACGTCCACAGAAATGCTTATTCTGAGAGGGGAACTGCCGTGCTTCCTGGGATTAGGGTGGAATGGGCCGGACTAGACAATCAGTTTGATTCCTTCGGGAGCTAACCCAGTGCACACTGGATCTTTGCTGTGCAGAGCAGCTGTTGCTGCAGAGGAAGTTTAGGGAGGAGCATGGACCTGGCCTCTTATAGGGCAGAGGAGAGGAGCCTGCCATTTTGGGCTCTAGAAGTCCGTGAGATGCTGGTGAATGACTGGGGAAGGTGCGGGGGATACTGCACCAGAAAAGGTGATTCCTAAGGCAGTGAGCCTTTGGGTGTGCAGTCAGAAGGTAGATCCTCTCGCTAACGTTCTCAGACTGTGGATACCCCGTCCCTGGGAACACCACGAATCCCAGGTGATTTCCATTTGCTGTGCACCTCAAGTCTGGGTTTCTAGTCCCTGTGCCAGAGCCAGGGATTAGGAACATGTACTGGCCTTGAAAGCGTCTGTCCTGATCCCACAAAATCATTTGCAGGCCTTTGCTGGTGGCTGCGTAGCAGCTCCACAGCCGCGTCTCGCTTGATGCTGCTACGGGTGCAGTGCGATGCTAGTAATTATTTCACAAACAGCTGAAGTTGGACATTAATGCTGTGAGGCATTTGGTGATTTGTGAGATCTTGGACTTCCAAACGGGCACTGGTGCATTCACCCAGCAGTGCTGCTGAGGCAGGGCTGGACCCAGTGCGTCTGGGGCCTTGGGCGAATGTTATTTCCAGGCCTGGCTGCACATTTTGACTGCCTGCTTGTCTACCTTTTGAGATCAAACTTGTACCCAGGTTAGAACAGACCCCGCCTTCTCCATGGAGCTGATATGTCCCAGGAGTCTGAGCGCCCAGAAGGGACTGGTAATTTCTCTGTTTGACTCTTCCCCCTGGAATCTGACTAGGCGTTGCAGTTTGGGGAGGGGTGGCTGCTGGATGCCACGCGCACCATTGTGGATGTGATTGTTGTTGTTTTGGGGATTGGTTTTTTAACTAACCGGGCTGATGCCGTCCCCGAAGAGCCGAGTGCGAGGCGTGCCAGCTGGCATGCCCTCTGCCTGGGAGGCCTTGTTAGAGAGATCAGAGCTGGCAGTGATCTATACAGGCCCCTTGTTCATTTGTTTTGTTGTGCTCACCCATGTGCTTTGCTGGCCCATTGAAGGGAAGCGTTGTTATCCAAGCACTCGGGTGCAAGGGGTCGCCTCTGGGCACTGCAGGTGCAGCAGGGTGGCTTAAATCCCAGCTTGGAGAAGCACAATCGGCTCTGCGGTGGAGAAGCATCAGCGGGGCCGGAGGGCGCCATGCTGCACGAGAGACGCGGTTCAGCACTGACCGGGAACGGGGGAGAGGACTGAACAGAGCCAGGGCGTGATCTAGGGCCTCTCTCCAGGCTTCCTGTCCAGCTGCTGCCCTCCCTCACGCCCCTGCGCCCGGTACTGCTCGAGCAGCCAGGCTCCCCAAAGGAGTCCGTGCAGCTGGGATGAAAGCAATGCAGCATCTTCCTGCCGGCTGGGCTGGGCTTCTGCGTCCCGCTGTCAGTGACGAGGGCTGTCCAGGCTCACAGCAGGAGATGGGGAATCGGGACTCTTGGGTTTCCTAGTCCTAACCCTTCCACCGTGACCTTGAGCAAGTTGCACTTGTAGTGCCTCAGTTTCCCCAGGTGCAGCGTTTGTCTGCTCTGTTTCAATAAGCTTGGGGGTCACTGTGCGAACACACGCCAAGAAACGAGCCTGCCTCGATGCGAGGGCCTCTTGCATGCTGAGAAGCGAAAGGCCCCGGGACTGTTACGGAGCGTTTGGACCCCACCCCGCAGGTAGCAGGTGTTCCTACTCACCCCGGGTTTGGCGTCTTTGTCTTGCGTGGTCCCAAGAGCTGAGAGACGAGCCCACTGGGAACCGTAGAGCTTGACTTTTGGCTCCAGCTGCGAATTGATCTTGTCCCTACAGCCGAGTTTTTCTGTTACAAGATTCAGCATCTCTGTATCCTGGCATTTGATGTGAAAGCCTTTTTTACAATCAGACCAACTGGGCTCCTCGAGTTCCCAGTCTCTTAGAATAGTACAGAGTGTAGCAAAGAGGCTGGAATGGGAGGTGCTGAATCCACGTCAGCAGCCCCTGGTTTCACTTCCCAGCCTGCTGGTGACAGGTCTGATGTGCGTGCCAGGGAGTATGTGTGTGTCTTGTGCGTCTGCGCAGCTGGGTTTGTTGGAGACTCTCGGAGAGTGCTCGGCTGGGACACGGGAGGGACTCAGTGTGGGACGTCTGGCGCTTCCTTGTAACAGGGCCTGGGGCTTGCTCAGCATCTGCCTGCGCTGGGAAAGGGGGTGTGCACAAGCATGCGTGTGTGCTCTTCAGCAAATGGAAACGTACCCTGGGGGGGGAGCGTCTTTCTGGCACGGAGGAAGCAGCAGAGCGTTTCTTTTGAAATCGGGGCAGATCTTTTAAGTTCCCTGGTGTTTGTAAGCATTGGTGCTGGTCTGTTCTGGGGGGATATGGACCGGTATGCATGCCACCGTGTGGTGAAACAAGCTGCTGGTTCAGAAATGAGAGCACCGGGGTCTGTGACGAGAGATGCGGCCTTACCTGTAACTGGCCCAGAGCCACCTGGACCGTGGCCTGCTGCACTGGAACGGGAAAGGGAAAGCAGGTGTTCCCACCATGCCACCAGCCAGTCCCTTGGCACTGATTGTCCTCCCCTCGCCCTGGGGAAGGCCCCAGGTCAGGAGCTGAGGCAGCTGGTGCCACGGGAAGGTTGGATCCAAGAGCCTGGGAGGTAGCGCCGCAGTCTCCAAGGCGGCTGGTCAGGCGCACGTCTCTGGTGGAGTGGACGCTCAGATGGACGCTGAGCAGCGAGCTCCTGTGCTGGGAAAAGGCATCGCTGCGACCCCGGCCTTGGCTTTTCATCGCTTGCAGGGCCTGTGGGCCTGACACGGCAGCCTCCCTCGGGGCTCGAGCGCGCAGGAGGAGCGGGGGCTCCTGCGGGCAGCTAGCGAAGCCTCCCCAGGTGGAGGAGCAAGCGGGCGGGCGGGCTGGGCTGGGGTGGGGACTGCACTTACCCCGGGGGGGGCCACCAGGAAGCAGGCAGTGAGTTAATCCCCTTTTCTTCGGTGAGGCGCAAGGGGGAAGGGAGGCCTGGGGATTCCTCTCTTTGACCAGGGCCCGAGATGGCAGCAGGAGTGGGGGAAATGCTGCAGATGTGAGAATCTGTCGGTGGGAGCAGCACCACCTGTCCAGCTCACTCCATGGGGCTGCTCTGAGCCTGCGCACCCCTGCCCCCGTCCCCGCGACACACTCTGAGCTCTCGCTCAAAGCCCCTCTCTCTCTCATTGCAGGTGGAGTGAGAAGGTGCCACCATGTGACCAGCAAGCGGCTGCCAGATGGGCCCCCCAGCTCCGCACCCGGCACGCAGTGTGGCTGACTGATCCAGGCGTGGCCCCAGGCATCCGTCCGGGGAGCGTGGCTGAGGCAGAGGAGGCGGGAGCAGCGCACCGAGGAGCGATGGGGATTGAGGACCATGGTTACTTGAGATAAATGGCAGAGTCTCGTCTCGACGCTGCTCGCTTCCGCTTCCCCTTGCTCTGCAGCCCCCGTGTTCTCTGCGCGAGCTGCCGTGGGGGGCTGCCCCGGCGGCCCTGCAGGGCTCCAGGGCGACTCGAGCGCGAAGCCTGAGGAGGGGGTGGGCCACGCGCCTCACCATGATTCAGCTGTGGAAAGTTGTGCGGCACGTGCGACAGCTGGAGCTCCACAGACTGATCCTGCTGCTCATTGCTTTCAGCCTGGTCTCCATGTGCTTCCTGGCCTACTACGTCACCAACAGCCCCAAAATCAAGGAGCCCCCGCCCCTGCCCTTCAGCGACTGCGGCAGCCAGCACAGGGTCCCCGCCCCGCCCCAGGCCAGCTGGCGGCTCCCCAAGTCCATCGACACCTCGCGCACCGAGCCGGTGGTGCTCGTCTTTGTGGAGAGCATTTACTCCCAGCTGGGGCAGGAAATTGTGGCCATCCTGGAGTCCAGCCGGTTTAAGTACAGGACCGAGATTGCCCCTGGCAAGGGGGATGTGCCCACCCTGACAGACAAGGACCGGGGCCGCTATGCTCTGATCATCTACGAGAATGTCCTGAAATACGTGAACCTGGACGCCTGGAACCGGGAGCTGCTGGACAAGTACTGTGTGGAGTACGGCGTGGGCATCGTGGGCTTCTTCAGAGCCAATGAGAACAGCCTGCTGAGTGCTCAGCTCAAGGGGTTCCCCCTCTTCCTGCACTCGAACCTCGGGCTCCGGGACTGTCACATCAACCCCAGCGCCCCCCTGCTCTACGTCACCCGGGCCAATGAGGTGGAGCAGGGCCCGCTGCCTGGTGACGACTGGACCGTCTTCCAGTCCAACCACAGCACCTACGAGCCGGTGCTCTTGGCCAGCACCAAGTCTTCCGAGTCCATTGCACACCTGGCCGCCCACAAGGCGCTGCACGCCACGGTCGTGCAGGACCTGGGTCTGCATGACGGGATCCAGCGCGTCCTCTTCGGCAACAACCTCAACTTCTGGCTGCACAAGCTGGTCTTCGTGGACGCCATTGCCTACCTGACTGGCAAGCGCCTCTGCCTCGCGCTGGACCGCTACGTCCTCGTGGACATTGACGACATCTTCGTGGGCAAAGAGGGCACCCGCATGAAGGTGTCTGATGTGGAGGTAAAGCCCGAAGGGCCCTGGTCCAGGCTAGGGCCGTCTGCCAGGAGCCACAGGCTGCCCTACCATGGGGCCTGCATGGCCCAGCACGGGATGCTCTCCCCAGAGGCTGCCCAGATCCAGATCCAGATGCAGCATTGCACTCTGGGACTCTGGCCCTCCTAGGCTGCACTTTGCTCCTGAGGAAATTCTGCCCCAAACGCAATTTAAACGTTCTGGGCAATATCGGAAAACTCTTGGAAACGCTGCAAGTAAATAGATGTGGCTCCAGCCTTGCAGTGGAGCACAGGCCACTGGCTGCAGGAAGGTGGGAGCTCACCCTGCAGCTTCAGCCCTCTCCCGAGACGCAGGCTTAGCGGTGAGGCTGCATCCGACACTGACACGGTGTAAGGGCTGGGCTTCCCGCTCCTCTGCCAGCTGTGGGACAGGCAGGCTCCAAGCAGGGCTCTCCAGCTGTGGGGCAGCCTGGGTGCAGGCAGCTCAGTGGGGTGGCGCACAGGCTCGAGGCGGGAGGGGGCCTCTCGGGGGGTCTCCAGGACACAGTGGTGGGGGCTGAGTGGGAGTCTCAGCAGCGGGCGGTGAAGTAGGGCTTGGTGGGGATCTGGGTGCAGCTGGTTGGGGGTCACTGCGGTGGAGGTCTGGGAGAGGGGTTTCTGTGGGTGGAGGCTGAGTGCTGTGAGCTCAGTGGGGAGTGCTCTAGGTGCACGAGAGGGGGGTCCGAGGCAGGGGGCCAGTCCCAGCGTCGCCTCGCAGGGGAAGAGGAAGCTTCGCCCTCTTCTGTCACCAGCCCAGCCAGCACTAGCTGATCCCAGTGCAGGGTAGAGGTGTCCAGGAGGAGTGTGTAACTGGGGTGTGTAACTGCGCTGGTGGGGAGGAGTGTGTAACTGGAGTGTGTCACTGTGCTGGTGGGGGGGGAGTGTGTAACGAGTGTGTCACTGTGCTGGTGGGAGTGTGTCACTGTGCTGGTGGGGAGTGTGTAACTGGAGTGTGTCACTGTGCTGGTGGGGAGTGTGTAACTGGAGTGTGTCACTGTGCTGGTGGGGAGTGTGTCACTGTGCTGGTGGGGTGTGTAACTGGACTGTGTCACTGTGCTGGTGGGGAGTGTAACTGGACTGTGTCACTGTGCTGGTGGGGGAGTGTGTAACTGGACTGTGTCACTGTGCTGGTGGGGAGTGTGTAACTGGAGTGTGTCACTGTGCTGGTGGGGAGTGTGTCACTGTGCTGGTGGGGATGAGTGTGTAACTGGAGTGTGTCACTGTGCTGGTGGGGGGGAGTGTGTAACTGGAGTGTGTCACTGTGCTGGTGGGGAGTGTGTCACTGTGCTGGTGGGGATGAGTGTGTAACTGGAGTGTGTCACTGTGCTGGTGGGGGGAGTGTGTAACTGTGCTGGTGGGGGGGAGTGTGTAATGAGTGTGTAACTGTGCTGGTGGGGGTGTGTGTGTAATGAGTGTGTAACTGCGCTGGTGGGGACGAGTGTGTAACTGGAGTGTGTAACTGCGCTGGTGAGGAGGAGTGTGTAACTGCTGGTGGGGAGGAGTGTGTAGCTGGGGTGTGTAACTGCGGTGGCGGGGGGAGTGTGTGGCGGGGGGAGTGTGTAACTGCGCTGGTGGGGAGGAGTGTGTAACGAGTGTGTGACTGCGCTGGTGGGAGGGGAGTGTGTAACGAGTGTGTGACTGCGCTGGTGGGGAGGAGTGTGTAACTGGAGTGTGTGACTGCGCTGGTGGGGGGGAGTGTGTGACGAGTGTGTGACTGCGCTGGCGGGGGGAGTGTGTAATGAGTGTGTGACTGCGCTGGTGGGGGGAGTGTGTAACTGGGGTGTGTGACTGCGCTGGCGGGGGGAGTGTGTAACTGGAGTGTGTGACTGCGCTGGCGGGGGGAGTGTGTAGCTGGGGTGTGTGACTGCGCTGGTGGGGGGGGAGTGTGTAGCTGGGGTGTGTGACTGCGCTGGCCCCTCCCCTTTGCTTCCTGGTCAGGGTTTTCCTGCGGGGAAGCGAGGGATCTGGGCATGTGCAGCGGCGCAGGGTCCGCGAGTGGCGCCGGGAGGTTCCAGACGAGACTCGATGCCAGTCTCCTCTCTCCTGGTCAGTGGCGCGCCGGAGCCGTGGGGCTGAGGGGCCCAGAGCACAGCGCTCCAGAGCCATCTCTCAGCCGAGGGTTGCACCCAATCACATCGCTGCCGTGCGGTGTGGAGCCCTCCTGCGGCCTGTCAGCACACCCTTGGGGGAGTGGGGCGCTCTCGTCCCCCGGTCTACAGCTCACAGCTGTGTGGAGAGCAAGGCTTGTCCGGCACCCCGGGAATAGGGGTGAGGGGAAGGCGCAAGGCAGCTCCCCTTGGCCTCGCTGCAGGGGCTGGGGCTGAGCGTGTTGGTCACGGCCCTGCATGGAGAATGGCAGGCCAGGGAGAGAGCGGGCTGGTGTCTGGGGAGGAAACGGCGGTAAAGAGGGAAACGCAAAAGGGGCCCAAGACCCCCCCTCCCTCCCCTGCAGAGGAACAAGAGAATCAATCATTGGTTGCTGACAGTGTGCGCCAATTGCTTCTGTGTGCGCGCACCCTGGCTCTGCCTGACATGCACCCGCCCGGCCCCGGGAACCTTGCTTGCAGCTCCTTGTTCTGAGACACTCGGATGGCGTGGGAAGATGGATGCCGCGGTGAATGATTTTCTGGCATTCGATTGAGGGGGTCTAGTAGAGACCCACTAAATCAAACGCTGAGGGTGCCCCGTTGGCGCCAGTATACATCTCAGTCGTGAGGAGGAAGGGAAGCGTTTCTCCCGTCGACCTCCCGCTGCAGGCGCGGTGCCGAAGGTTGGCTCCAGGTACATCGACTCCCGCTATGTTATCTGCGGCGCTGGAATTGCGCACCTCAAGCCAACCTTCCCTCGTAGCACAGACTGGCCTAAGTCAGAGGCCGCTGGTCTGCGCTATCCGATCCAGGACAACTTTTCCTCCGCTCGGAAGGGCGGGGACCCCGTTCCTAGCTGTGTAGGGCACCGATCCGAGCAGGGGTGCGGAGACAATTGGCTTAAGCCCTGCAGACGGGACACACGTCTGCCCTAGTGATTTTGAAAAATAACCCAGCCCAGAGCATTCTACAAGATACTTCCTTTGGGGCTGTAACTGGGGGAAAGGGAGGAACAGTCTGAGCTCAGTAAATGGAGGATCTCGGGCACAGCCGAGGGAGCCCAGATCTATCCACGGGACAGGTCACACATTTGTATTGTTTGAAAGCAAGAAATAGGTTCATGGATTTGTTAACGGCCTTTGCGGGGGGCGGGAAGGGGAGCCTGGCTGTGCCACAGCCGGGGTTTCTTTGGGCGCCTGCCTTCAGCTCCGGATTCCAGGGTTGACACTGCACCGCAGCAGCGGGTGGGGAGGGCACATTGGCAAGGAAATGTTGCTTCAGGTGCCAGGGATGGCTGATGTCTGCATTCAGAGAACTCCATAGAAATCCAGGACAAAACCCCTCTGTCTCGGGCGGAGGTGTGTGTCCTGTGTGTGACAGCTGAGGGAAGGGGTTGTGCTGAATGGCAGTTTAAATAGCTGCATGGGATGTGGGTGTGATTGTTGCCAGCTGGACACCAGGGGCCAGCCAGCGCCCATGGGCAGGGCCGTGGGGGGCCCCCCAGCAGTCCTAGGAAGCGGTGAAATGTCACTGAGGCAGGACGATCCCACACCATGTGCCCGCCTGCACCACGTGGCCACTCGCTGGGCCTCCACCTTCGCCGTGGGGCCGTCCCTCTAGAGTGTAACTTGCTGCCTGGGACAGACAGCTCCCAATTCCCTGCTCCCATGGAGGCGCTTGCCGGCAGCGGGGTCACGGGAGCGCAGCCAGCGCCCTGTAACAAGCCATGCGCGGGCTCCTTGCACTCACACTGACCCCTCCCCTTGTCTCTGCACCGGGCTCCCCGTGCCCGCCGTTGGGACGGGGGCCACAGTCTGGGACCTGGGAAGCTGACAGGGGGATGTGGGATTTGCTGCCCAGCCTGTCTCAGTGCAGGCGTCGCTTTGGGCGGCGCAGGCCGGTCATGCAACAAAGGCCAGGCTGCCTGCAATGGGGCATAGGCAGGACAGGGTCCCTCGGGGTGGGGTCCTGCTTCATGCTTCACTACAGGGCCATTGTTTGCAGCCTACTTGCCAAGGTGGGCTGCGTGTGCAGCTCTCTGTTACGTGGGCCCACGCACCCCACATATGGCCCAGCTGTATGGCCCTGAGGCTGTCACACGGGCCACCGCTGCGTGCTGACTGGGCTGCCGGTCCAGAGCCACTGTCCCGGGGCAGGTGCCTTGCCACCACGGAGGCCAACGGGGTTCGGAGCGACTCCGCTTCCTTCCAGCATGAAGCTGGCGGCAGCACGGCAGAGGTGTGACAGCAACTGAACGTGCCTCTTTCTCTCTGCTATCCGTCCCGTCCCCACAGGCTCTCCTGAACACGCAGACCAAGCTGAGAGCGCTAGTCCCCAATTTCACTTTCAACCTGGGCTTCTCGGGGAAATTCTACCACACAGGTGAGCTCCTTCCACCACCAAGCGTTCCCCTCCCGTCGCAGGGCCCGTGGCGCGGCACAGCTCCCCAACCGCGTGCAGGGAACCGCCCGTCCCCTCGGGTCCCAGGGCCCGTGGCGCGGCACAGCTCCCCGCAGCTTGCAGGGAACCGCCCGTCCCCTCGGGTCCCAGGGCCCGTAGCGCGGCACAGCTCCCCGCAGCGTGCAGAGAACCGCCCGTCCCCTCCCGTTGCAGGGCCCGTGGCGCGGCACAGCTCCCCGCAGCGTGCAGGAAACCGCCCGTCCCCTCGGGTCCCAGGGCCCGTGGCGCGGCACAGCTCCCCAACCGCATGCAGGGAACCGCCCGTCCCCTCGGGTCCCAGGGCCCGTAGCGTGGCACAGCTCCCCGCAGCGTGCAGAGAACCGCCCGTCCCCTCGGGTCCCAGGGCCCGTAGCGCGGCACAGCTCCCCGCAGCGTGCAGAGAACCGCCCGTCCCCTCCCGTCGCAGGGCCCATGGCGCGGCACAGCTCCCCGCAGCGTGCAGGGAACCGCCCGTCCCCTCGGGTCCCGGGGCCCATGGCGCGGCACAGCTCCCCGCAGCGTGCAGGAACCGCCCGTCCTCGGGTCCCGGGGCCCGTGGCGCGCACAGCTCCCGCAGCGTGCAGGAACCGCCCGTCCTCGGGTCCCGGGGCCCATGGCGCGGCACAGCTCCCCGCAGCGTGCAGGGAACCGCCCGTCCCCTCGGGTCCCGGGGCCCGTGGCGCGGCACAGCTCCCCGCAGCGTGCAGGGAACCGCCCGTCCCCTCGGGTCCCGGGGCCCGTGGCGCGGCACAGCTCCCCGCAGCGTGCAGGGAACCGCCCGTCCCCTCGGGTCCCGGGGCCCGTGGCGCGGCACAGCTCCCCGCAGCGTGCAGGGAACCGCCTGTCCCCTCGGGTTGCACTGCCCACAGTGTGCTGGGAGCAGCCTGGGGTTGTAAAGTGTTGTCTGTCCGACTGAATCATCCCTGTCAGCTCTTGTGCACTGAGCGTGGCGGGGCTGCCTCCAGCCAGTGATGGTGTTGGCAGCAGCATGTGTGTAGGGGGTGCCTGGCTCCCTGGGGGCATTACCGGGGGCTAGCTCTGCCTCTGGTCACTGCCCACCCTCCTACTCGTGCCCTCGGCTCTGCCAGGCACCGATGAGGAAGACGAAGGCGACGACATGCTGCTCAGGCACCGGAAGGAGTTCTGGTGGTTCCCGCACATGTGGAGTCACATGCAGCCGCACCTCTTCCACAACGTCACCGTGCTGGCCGAGCAGATGAAGCTCAACAAGCAGTTTGCGCTGGTAAGAGGCAACACGCCTGGGCTGTGGGCTCCTCAGATCCCACAGCCTCCCACCCTGCCCCGGGCTTGGCTCCTGCTGGGCCCGGCCCTAACGTGGCCACTCTGCTGGGTTGGAAAGCTGAGGGTGAATCCCTGGCCCTGCTATTTCCCCCGGAAGTGCCCAGGGCCCCTGCGTCCCGGGACCTGTGCAGCCGTGTGGGGCTCACGCTGCACTGCAGAGCCTGGCTGCCGGGCGGAGCTCTGTGGCTGGCCAGTCGGCCACTCTTGTACCGACTCGGGCTGCAGAGGAGCACTTCCGGCCCTGTCCTTACCGCCGCACTGAGCCCAGGACGGGCCTCCCCAAGGGGAAGTCTCCTGCTGTCAAGCGGAGGAGTAAGGGCCAGCTGGAAGTCCTGGCTTGCCACTGGAAACCCCCGCCCTGCGGGGAAGCCGGAAGCAGGACTTCCAGCGCAGCGCATGGGGAGGGCAGGGTGGTCAGCTGCGAGCCAAGCCCCCTGGGGTAATGCTGCCACAGTGCCGGACTCCGCGTGCCCAGCCCTTTCGCTCCCTGCAGAGCCCTGCTGCCCCACGCGTGGCAGGCCCCGGGCAGCGCCGTCGGAAGGGCCGGGAATGAGCCCGGTTTGTCACAGCCCCGAGTGCCCTGGCGTGAGCACCGGGTCCAGGGCAGCTGCTGGGGCAGCCGTGGGCCGGGTGTGCGGCACTGAGCGAGAGCTGGGTTCTGCTTCCAGGAGCACGGGATCCCCACAGACTTGGGCTACGCCGTGGCTCCCCATCACTCGGGGGTTTATCCCATCCACACCCAGCTCTATGAGGCCTGGAAATCCGTCTGGAGCATCCAGGTGACCAGCACGGAGGAGTACCCCCACTTGCGGCCGGCCCGGTACCGGCGCGGGTTCCTCCATGACGGCATCATGGTGAGTGCTGCCAGCGGGCTGGTTCTGGGCGGCACGAGGGGGCCGTCAAGGTGCCAGTGTTGAGGAGCTCCACCCAGCCCCTCGAGCGCTGCCGCTGCCCGAAGCCGCCAGGCAAAGGGGAAGGAGCCTGCAGGTTGTTGTGCGTCTGATCAGAGTCGGGCAGCGGCTCCAGGACGTGAGCTCCCAAATGCCAGCAAATCCGCCTTGTGACGCTCTGACACCAGGCCCACAGGCACCGTGGCCATGTCTGCAGCACCCCCCAACCTGCGTGGTAGATGTGGGGTCAGCCCCCTTGGGAGCACGCAGCTGAGACCCCACCGGCACTCAGAGCAGGACGAGCATGTGAGCGAAGGGACGGTCAGAGTCCTGTAAACCTGTCCTTCCATAGCGCTGCCTCCCGTGCCGGCCACGATCTAACGGTCCCCTCTCCCCAGGTGCTGCCGCGACAGACGTGCGGGCTGTTCACTCACACCATCTTCTACAATGAGTACCCGGGGGGCTCCAAGGAGCTGGACAGAAGCATTCGGGGCGGCGAGCTCTTCCTGACGGTGCTTCTGAACCCAGTAGGTTTGCCCACGGGGAGGGCAAGGTCGATTGTCTGTGCCCATGGGGGATGTGGGGAAGGGCAGTGCAGGTGAAAACTGCTTCTGCTGCCTAGGGGGTCCCTACCACAGGGCAGGGGCAGCCAGGGCCTGGCAGGAAGGGGCTGCCGTGCCGAGCCCGGCCAGATGCTGGGGCAGCTCTGACTGCTGCACAAACGGCTGAGCCAAACGTCCTGGGCTCCTTTTCCTGCCTGTGTATCTGGGGGCGGTTGGCTTGTGTTCAGGCCGCCACTGGGCTCCATTCCTAGGGCGTCCCACCCCCTGGAAACCTGGACTCATGTGAAACTGTGGTGCGTGTTTTCTCTGCTGTCCTGCCCAAGGCCTTTCTGGGAAATCCAGGCCTGCCACGGCTGTTCCCAGCCCCACTCGCCCTGCTCCAGCAGACGCCTTGCACCCGCCAGCCTCTTCCCAGCTTTCTGCTGCGGGTGGGGCCTCGGGACTGCCCACCTCCACCCTAAACAGAGAAATAAACAGGGTGGCAGGGCTCAGACTGCCAGGCTGGAAGGGGCCTTGCATCTCCAAGCCCGTCCCCCTGTCTGTCAGCCCCTTGGTAGCCCTCCCAACCCTTTTCTTTCCTTGGAAGTACCTAGCGAGGGTTGGAGCAGGATACCCCCTGGCTCCAAAGGCCCTCCCTAATCTCCCGCGTCCGATCTGTCCTTTGTTAAGCTCGCAGCAGTTACTCCCCTGCCCTAGAAGTGCCCGGTCTCGGTGTGGATGTTAGTTGGCAGGGTGGTTATTGCATCTCCCACCCCTAAAACCGGCCTCCCAGCATCAGGGGAAGCCCAGTTATCCACTGCCATCTCCCCCTTGGGGTCCCGGCAGCGTTGCCGACCCTCAGGAGCGGTAGGAGGGAGAACAGCAGGCAGGCAGTGGAGTCCAAGGAGGCCGACTAGCAAACTCAGGGCGCTTGTGGGAAGCAAGTCTAAGGGGAAACCAATTCCAGAGTCGGCAGCGTTTCCAAGAGACATTATTAAGGACACGAGCAAATGATCCCACGTGCATAGGAAAGAGAGGAAGTTTGGCAAGGGACCTCCAGAGTCCTACAGAAAAGGGAAACGAGGCCAACGTACAAAGCGTGAACAGAACAAATCACATCCTTCTGTTGAGACAGAATTGGAAAGGCCAAGATCAAAGCAGCTAGGGAGATGAAGAGAAACAAGAAAACATTCTCCAGCTCCGTGAGCAGGGACAGGGCAGGGTCGTTCCTCAGTGGGGCCGGGGGATGTGGAAAGGGCAGAGGTGCTTACTGACTTCTCTGTTTGGGTTCTCACCTGGAAGGTGCTGGGTGTCTAACATCGGGAGTGCCAGTGCAAGTGAGGTCAGATCCCAGGCTAACAGGCAAAGAACAAGTATCTTAGCTACATTAGGTGTCCTCAAGTCCCCAGGGCCTGATGAAAGGCCTCCCCAGATACTCCAGGAGCGGGCTGAGGCGCTGTCTGAGCCATTAGCGAGTACCTTTGCAAAGTCATGGGAGCAGGAGAGATCCCAGGGGGCTGGAACAGGGCAGCCCTAGTGCCCATCTCTAAAAAGGGAATTAGACCAGTCAGCTTCGCTTCCGGGCCCGGCTGTGGAGTCTCCGTCCCTGGAGATGTTTCGAGCAGGTTGGACACGCACCTGTAAGGGAGTCTAGACCAGCCGTGGCCGACCCAAGGCTCTTCCCCCCTGCCCCAGGTGCAGCTCACAAAGTCCCCCCGTGGCTCGAAAGCCCCCCCTCCCCGTGCCCCCAAAAACAGCCCTCTCCTCCCGGCTCCCTGGGCTGACCCACTGCTATCTTGGCTCTTTGCCCAGAAAGGGTTGGCCTCTCGAGGTCTGATTTCATCAATTCGTTATTCTTGGGTCCCTGGGATCCCTTCAGCTTGTCTCCCCCTTTGCTGCTTGTCCCAGTGGAGGCCTTGGCAGCCAGGGCACCACGGGGCCGAAGACCCTGCACAAACCCAGAGGTCACGATGCCCCGGGCCCCTCTCTAGAAAAGGCGGTGTCCCCCAACGCCTGTGGAAGTCAGCCTGATAGATGGGGGTTTCCTTTGGGCAGCTGCAGGCCCCTTCTCCCGTCCCTCAGCACCGTGCTGAATCTGTCACCTAACATGAGCAATGCGGCTGTCTGCTCCCGGGCCCCTCCCTGGGACAGCGCCCTGCAACTCCTGGCTGAGATTCCTCTGGCATAGGAGCGCTCGGGGTCATTCCGTTCCCAGAACGAGCCCTGGCAGGCCTGGGCTTCTGCCTGCCCGTCCCCACGCCGCAGCCGGTGCCGGGAGCGCTCTCAGGTGCCGAGCACGCAGGGGCTCTGCTCCCAGCTCCCGCCTGGGCTCCGGCTTTCCCGGCTGCTTGCAGAGGGTCACTACGAGGAACTCGCCCATCTGGGAGCCCGACAAATCGCTGCTTTGCCTCGGCTTCCAGACCTCTCCTGGGGGACCCTGGAGTCACCCCCAGCTCATGCAGGGTGGGAACCGCTTGACTTGTCAGCAACTGGGCCAGGGCTGCCTCTCCCCCGTCTGCGTTGTCAGGGCCGAGCGGGCCCCTGCAGAGCCAGTGGCTGCGCTGGGACGGTCTCCTGCCGCGTGCTCTACACCCAGGACTGTCCAGCACTAGCGCTGGTGGGGAGTCACCCGCCTCCCTCTCCCCGGTGCCCACTGGGCTGTGGAGCAGTAACCCGGGGGGCTCGCGTGCCTCTGCCCAGAGCCGAGGAGAGAGGCACCTTCGCCGGCCCCGTTGGCCTTGGCTCCCCACTTGCCGCCTTTGAGCCCCTTCCGACTCTTCCTGGGTGCTCCCCTTCCTCCCACCGGGCCGCGCTCCCGGGGAGCCGCAGCGTGTGCCTGGCGCCGGCGGGCAGCCCCGGAAGATCCTCCGTGTGTCCCTGTGCGTAGATCAGCATCTTCATGACGCACCTGTCCAACTACGGGAACGACCGGCTGGGGCTGTACACCTTCGAGAGCCTGGTCCGCTTCGTGCAGTGCTGGACCAACCTGCGCCTGCAGACCCTGCCGCCCGCCCCGCTGGCCCACAAGTACTTCGCCATCTTCCCCCAGGAGAAGAACCCGCTGTGGCAGGTGAGCCGGCTGAGCCGCCCCCCCCTCGGCTGCCCCGCTCGGCCACCCTGCCCTCCCCAGCCACTCCATTGTCGTCCCCGGCTGCCCTGCTCTTCCGTCCCCCGCCTCCATGCTCTACCCCCTCAGCCCCTGCCCACCCCCAGCCACCCCATTGTCTTCCCCCGGCTGCCCCGCTCTCTCCTCCCCTGCCCACCCCCAGCCATGCCGCTCTGTCCCCCCCGACTGCCCGCCCCAAGCATGCCCCACTCTCCCCTGGCTGTTCAGGGCACCTCCCCGGGCTCTGGCAGGAGGCTGTCCCTGGCGGGCAGGATCCTTGTGGCCTCGCTCCCCGGGTCCCAAAACCCGCTGGGGGAAGGGCTGATGGGCCCCGCCCTGGGGCAGGAGAGAGCCGTCCCTCGCCCGGAGCGGGTCCCGGCACTTGGCTACTGACGTGGGCAGGGCTGCTCAGGCCACTGACCCTGAAGGAATTTCACAGCACAGAGTCGTGCGGGTTTCGTGCCACGGGCGGAGGCCGTGGTCTGTCTGCCGGAGCGGCGCTGCGGGGACAGCGGCCATGGGCCCCCTTTGCACGGCATTGTGGGTAAAGCCCTTAGGGACTTGGGCACCTGCATCCCTGGGGTGCCTGGGCCGATGGTCTGGCACCTGGGTCTCTGCTGGCGGGCGGGGTGCGCTCTGCCCTGCCCAGGGAGCTGCCGGACGGCCTCTGGCTGGTGGTAAATCCCGTCCCTCTGCCCTGCAGAACCCCTGTGACGACAAGAGGCACAAGGATATCTGGTCCAAAGAGAAAACCTGCGACCGGCTCCCCAAGTTCCTTGTCGTTGGACCCCAGAAAACAGGTAATTGTGCAGCTCGCTTCCGGCCTGCTGCCCGGCCGGGCACGGCCCCCGTGCCAGCCAGCACCCGGGACGGGGGGCTCCAAAGCGCAGAGCCCGAGAGAATCGCGCGGGCTCGGGGCTGCGCCCAGCCCTCCCAAACACAGGCAGAGCGATCGCCCCAGCGAGAGGCCTGCTCCCCACCGCTTGGCTGTCCCTCCAGCAGCAGCCTTTGGGCGAAAGGGGGCTCAGCCTTGCGGCCCGAGCTCTTCCCGCCCCAGCTGCCACCCCCTCACAAGCGCCCTTGGGGGGCTCTGCTGCTGTTGCACCACTGGCAGCGCTTGTGCTCGGTGCCTGTGCCGCACGGAGGCTCCCCTGCAGGGACGCTGGTGCTTGTGTCGGTGCCTGTGCCGCACGGGGGCTGCCCTGCAGGGATGCTGGTGCTTGTGCCGCACGGGGGCTGCCCAGCAGGGACACTGGTGCTCGTGTCGGTGCCCGTGCTGCATGGGGGCTGCCCTGCAGAGACCCTGGTGCTCGTGTCGGTGCCCGTGCCAAACGGGGGCTGCCCTGCAGGGACCCTGGTGCTCGTGCTCGGTGCCCGTGCTGCACGGGGGATGCCAGGAGCTCAGCAGCGCTGCCAGGGGACAGCAGCCTGCAGCTGCTCAGTGCCTGTGGTGAACCCAGCTCCGCTCACTGCTGCTGCTTGTTGTAGGCACGTCGGCTGTGCACTTCTTCCTCACCATGCACCCGGCTGTCACCAGCAACTTCCCCAGCCCCGGCACCTTCGAAGAGATCCAGTTCTTCAATGGGCCCAACTATCAGCGCGGGATTGACTGGTGAGATGCCGCGCTCCTCGCAGCCAGCCCTCTGTCTCTCCACTTGCTCTGCCAGCCACTCCCAGGAGCTGGGGCTCTGGCCCGGGTTGCGCACGCTAGTCCCAAAGGCGCATCCGCTCGGGAGTTAGGTGGCTGTAACTCAAGATACCTTTGCGGTGCAGACAAGCCTCAAGGCTCACGAACATCCCCTCGAGGGAGGGCCCAGCTCGGGCCCCCATTGCATGGGGGAAACCGAGGCGCAGAGAGACTAGAGGACTTGGCTGAGGTCACACGGAACCCACATCTTCACGCCCCAGCTAGCCTGCTACGCACGGGCCACGGAGTGTTCTTCACGCACAGCTGGAGGCTCCTTTGCGTTGTCTGAAGGCTGAGATCCTGGAGAATAATCAAGGGGCCTCGCGGTCTCCCCAGCCAGTTCCAGGCACCGTCGGCAGGGCAGTGGCTTTGCCTCTTAGCACCTCGCCCCATGCCACATCAGGCCATTACCCGGCCCCCCAGCCCCTTCCCCGCGTTGGCTCTGTGGCCTGGGCCACCCAAGCTCCTCTGGTTTGCCCTGCGCCACTTCTCTGCTGCCGTCTGCTCCCTCCAGCTCGTCTGCTTCGCTCTGCTTGGCAGGTACATGGAGTTCTTCCCCGTCCCCTCCAACGCCAGCACCGACTTCATGTTTGAGAAAAGTGCCAATTACTTCGACACAGAGGTGGTACCCAGGCGAGTCGCAGCCCTGCTTCCACGAGCCAAAATCATCTCCATCCTCATCCACCCAGCCAGCCGAGCCTACTCCTGGTACCAGGTACCACCCCTCCTGGGAGTGCCGGGGATCTGGCGCGTGGTGTGCAGCCCGTGCGACCCCTCCTTCCCCGTGCGACGTGCAGCCCGTGTGACCCCTCCTCCCCCGTGCGACGTGCAGCCCGTGCGACCCCTCCTCCCCCGTGTGACGTGCAGCCCGTGCGACCCCCCCCCCGCATGGCATGCAGCCCGTGCGACCCCTCCTTCCCCGTGCGACGTGCAGCCCGTGCGACCCCTCCTCCCCTGTGTGACGTGCAGCCCGTGCGACCCCTCCTCCCCTGTGTAACGTGCAGCCCGTGCGACCCCTCCTCCCCTGCGTGGCGTGCAGCCCGTGCGACCCCTCCTCCCCCGCGTGGCGTGCAGCCCGTGCGACCCCTCCTCCCCCGTGTGACGTGCAGCCCGTGCGACCCCTCCTCCCCCGTGCGACGTGCAGCCCGTGTGACCCCTCCTTCCCCGTGTGACGTGCAGCCCGTGCGACCCCTCCTCCCCCGTGCGACGTGCAGCCGTGCGACCCCTCCTCCCCGTCGACCCCTCCTCCCCGGCGTGGCGTGCAGCCCGTGCGACCCCTCCTCCCCCGCGTGGCGTGCAGCCCGTGTGACCCCACCCGCGTGGCGTGCAGCCCGTGCGACCCCTCCTCCCAGTGCGACGTGCAGCCCGTGCGACACCCCGGCGTGGCGTGCAGCCCGTGCGACCCCTCCTCCCAGTGCGACGTGCAGCCCGTGTGACCCCCCCCGCGTGGCGTGCAGCCCGTGCGACCCCTCCTCCCAGTGCGACGTGCAGCCCGTGCGACACCCCGCCGCGTGGCGTGCAGCCCGTGCGACCCCTCCTCCCAGTGCGACGTGCAGCCCGTGCGACCCCTCCTCCCCTGCGTGGCGTGCAGCCCGTGCAACCCCATGGCATGTAGCCCGTGTGAATTCCCAGCGTGGCGTGCAGCCCATGAGACCCGCCCCTGCATGGCGTGTAGCCCGTGTGAATTCACCGCGTGGTGTGCAGCCCGTGAGACCCTCCCCCCCATGTGGCGTGCAGCCCCTGCGTGAGCCGAGTTGTCCTGGGAGTGCCGGGGTGGGCTAGTTCTGGCGGGAGCGTGTGGATTTGTTCACAGGAGAGCTGGTCAGTGCGGTGCTCCCAAGGGCAGCGCAGAGCAGGGCTGCATGCGGGTTGGCCGGGACAGATTTCTGTGCTCTGACCTCATCGTGTGTGTGTGTGTGTGTGTGTGTGTGTTCCCCAGCACCAGCGCGCCCACGGCGACCCTGTGGCTCTCAACTACACCTTCTACCAGGTGGTTACGGCCAAATCGCAGGCCCAGCTGGAGCTGCGCAAGCTGCAGAGCCGATGCCTGGTCCCGGGGCTGTATCTGACTCACCTGGAGCGCTGGCTGACGTATTTCCCCTCCGGGCAGGTACCGAGCTCTGCTGTGCACGGCCTCTCCAGCGACTGGCAGCAGGTGGTTCTGGGCTCACGGCCAGCGCTGCTCGGGGGGGTCACAAAGCCTGAGTGCCACAGTGCCTAGTGAAGCTGGGCGGGCTGACCACAGCGCCGGTTGGTGGATGGCGAGTGGGCAGGCAGGGTGAGGAGTGGGCGGGCTGGCGGGGTGCAGGCTGGGTGGGTGGGAGGCGGGAGGGCAGGCGAGGGCTGGGTGGGTGGGGCGGAGAGCGGGCAGGGCAGGCAGGGGCAGGCTGGGTGGGTGGGGGCGGGAGAGCGGGCAGGGCGAGGACTGGGCTGGCAGGGTGCAGGCTGGGTGGGTGGGGCGGGAGGCGGGCAGGGCGAGGACTGGGCTGGCAGGGTGCAGGCTGGGTGGGTGGGGCGGGAGAGGGGGCAGGGCGAGGACCGGGCTGGCAGGGTGCAGGCTGGGTGGGTGGGGCGGGAGAGCGGGCAGGGCGAGGACTGGGCTGGCAGGGTGCAGGCTGGGTGGGTGGGGCGGGAGCGGGCAGGGGCAGGCTGGGTGGGTGGGGGCGGGAGAGGGGGCAGGGCGAGGACCGGGCTGGCGGGCTTTTCACAGCTCAGACAGGAAACTCCTGTGTCTCAATCTCTGGTCACTTGCGCGCGTGACTCTCTGGAGGGCCGGGGAAGACTCTCGACTGCTGCTTCCTTCCCTCTGTGGGAGCTGCTAGGGGATGAGGCGGGGGTGCTGTAGGCAGCGGGTGTCTGCGGTTTCCTAGTGCCTGTGTGGGGAACACCCAGACAGCTCAGTAGCGTTAAGCTCAGACTGCCTGGTCCTCCTAATGCAGTGAGAGTTTCTCCCTCCTTTGATCGTGGCAGTGCTGCCCTCCGCGCACCCCCCAGACCCGCCTGATGCCCCATCATTTTCAGGGGCTCTGCTGCTTCTCACGTTCCCTTGTTTCTTGCCCATCTCGTGACCCCCTTAGCGCTGCTGCGTGTGGGTTTGATCGCAGAGGGGTCTGGTCACATTTCTGGGGCTCATTCGCCCCTCATTCTGACACGAGATTTCTCAACGGGCCCGTGGGCGCGGAGTCAGAAAACATTTTACCAACGTGTCTCTTCTGACAGCCGGGGTTGGGGCGGGAATGGGGCCCGGGGCAGTACCTCTGTCTAGCGCATAACCCAAAGCTGGGCCACTCTGGCACCTCTTCCAGGGCATGGCAGGCAAGCTTGTGTACCCCTCTGGGGAACTGTGGGCAGGTGCTGGAGCGTGTGGTGGAGGCAGCGTCCTCTCTGCCGAGACGGCGGGTTACCAGTCCCCTCAGCCAGGCCGTGCGAACGGGCAGGGGCTTGGGGCAAGAGCCAAGGACGTTTGCGCTGAAGACGCCTTGTAGGAGCTGGTTGATGGGGAACGTCACCCGGGAAACATTTCTCCAGGACCCCACAAGGGCCCAGCTCTCGAAGGGCTTGTTCCAAGCCAAGAGCTGCAGCACGGAGGGCAGGCGCCTGGCTCTGAGTGGTGTGAGCACAGGGCCCAGCGGTAGCTACCCCAGCAGCTGGGGCTGCCACCACACAGGGATTTCCAAGGGCTTGTGTCCATGCGAGTGGCTCCAGAGTGAAGGGGCAGCTCCTCCTCCAACTGGAAGTACCAGCCCCGAGCAGTGCAGGAAAAGCAGCCTGGCCTCTCTCGTGCCATGGTCACTGGCTGCCAGGGGCCGCAGTACCCGGCGGTCATGGCCATGTGCCATTGTCATCTGGGGCCAAGTGCTTCAGGCGCGGCTGGGGCCCAGCTCCCCGGCCTTGCTTTGGGAGGATTCCTGCGGGACTGGATAGCCCAGTACGAAGGCTGCTGGTTACTGAGTAACCAGGGCGGCCTGTCGTTAGCTGTCACAAGGAGACACGGCCGGGGTGGAGGGGACAGTAACCGGGGCGGCCTGTTGTTAGCTGTCACAAGGAGACACGGCCGGGGCGGAGGGGACAGTAACCGGGGCGGCCTGTCGTTAGCTGTCACAAGGAGACACGGCCGGGGCGGCGGGGCCAGTAACCGGGGCGGCCTGTCGTTAGCTGTCACGAGGAGACACGGCCGGGGCGGAGGGGACAGTAACCGGGGCGGCCTGTCGTTAGCTGTCACAAGGAGACACGGCCGGGGCGGAGGGGACAGTAACCGGGGCGGCCTGTCGTTAGCTGTCACAAGGAGACACGGCCGGGGCGGAGGGGACAGTAACCGGGGCGGCCTGTCGTTAGCTGTCACAAGGAGACACGGCTGGGGTGGAGGGGACAGTAACCGGGGCGGCCTGTCGTTAGCTGTCACAAGGAGACACGGCCGGGGCGGAGGGGACAGTAATCGGGGCGGCCTGTCGTTAGCTGTCACGAGGAGACACGGCCGGGGCGGAGGGGACAGTAACCGGGGCGGCCTGTCGTTAGCTGTCACGAGGAGACACGGCCGGGGCGGCGGGGCCAGTAACCGGGGCGGCCTGTCGTTAGCTGTCACGAGGAGACACGGCCGGGGCGGAGGGGCCAGTAACCGGGGCGGCCTGTCGTTAGCTGTCACGAGAACGGCTGGGGTGGAGGACAGTAACCGGGCGGCCTGTCGTTAGCTGTCACGAGAGACCACGGCCGGGCGGCGGGCCAGTAACCGGGGCGGCCTGTCGTTAGCTGTCACGAGGAGACACGGCCGGGGCGGAGGGGACAGTAACCGGGGCGGCCTGTCGTTAGCTGTCACAAGGAGACACGGCCGGGGTGCGTGCGGGGTACGCCGGGACAGGCTGTTGGATGAAAAGTTTGACCCTGTTTTGTGCTGCTTTTCTGCTGTAAATGCTGGTCGGGTTAGTGCGCGTCTGTCTCCAAAAAGCCAGCACCTGCTCCCCCTGCCAGAGCCAGCAGCAGCTTTTCCCTGCAGGCATGGGGGGGGGCGGGGCTGCTCTCTGGGCTGGGCCAGCGGCTGACTTGGCTCAGGCTGAAAGCTTGGCGGATTCTGTTTCAGCTTCTCATTGTGGACGGCCAGGAGCTGCGGAACAAGCCTGCCTCCGTCATGGAGAACATCCAGAAGTTCCTGGGGGTGACGCCGCTCTTCAACTACACCCAGGCCCTCAAGTAAGGGTTCGCCAGTACCAAAGGGGAGCGTGCGCGTCAGCTCAGGCCAAGGGGGCGTGGCCTGTCCCTAGCCTCTCCTGAGAGGGGCTGCCAGGTGTGTGCCCCAGCAGCGTGTAAATGGCCAAGGTACATGAACACACCTGCTGGGCTGAGAGCGAGGACGGGCTGGTTACTGCCCCCGACCCCTCACGCAGTGCTAGAGCCGCGCCTGATGCTGCCGGGTCAGGGTCCGGCCCCAGGGCTTTTACTGTGCGTCTCTTTCAGGTTTGATGAAGCAAAGGGGTTTTGGTGCCAGGTGCTAGACGGCGGGAACACGAAGTGCTTGGGAAGGAGCAAAGGCCGGAAGTACCCGGACATGGACTCCTTGGTGAGAGGCGGCCCGGCGGGCGGGGCTCTCCGTGTCCCTGGCTTTTCTGAGCTACAGGGAACTACAGCTCAAACTGGGCAAAACGTGGCTCTGGGGCCAGGTGCAGCCACCACCATCCTGCGGCCAGGCGGGCGCTTGGGCTGGCTCCCTGCCTCCCCTCCCCAACCTGCTCCAAGTGGCCGGGTGCTGGGGCCATGTGCATCTTGGGTGGGGGTGGGAAAGGGCTTCATGCACTGCCCCTGCCCCGGCCCCCAGCACATTCTTACAGCTCCCATTGGCTGGAAACCAGTCAATGGGAGCTGCCTGGGCTATGCTTGCAGCTCTGGCAGAGCCCCCCTCCGACTCCCACACAGGGGCACAGCCTGACCCCCTCATCTATGAGTGCAGCCCTCGACCAAAGTCTTGCAGTGCCCCCCCCGTGAGGCATTTCAAGGTGGCCACCCCTCACTCGGTGTGCTCTCCCCTCCCCTGCCCCACAGGCTCGGCTCTTCCTTGCGGACTTCTACCGGGAGCACAACGTCGAGTTGTCCAAGCTGCTGAACAGACTGGGGCAGCCCCTGCCCACGTGGCTGCGGGAGGAGCTGCAGAATTCCAGCTGGAGCTGAGGGCGGCTGATGCCGCATGGTGCTGTGTGTCCGTGGATGCAGACGCTACACTCCACGGCCTCCCTCCTCCAGTGCCACCTCGAGCAAGGAGCCACAGCCGGCTGTTGGGACACTGCCGGAGCCTTCCCCCAAGTGTCACGGGCCGGGGGTTCCAGCCTGACTGCTGCACATTAAGCCCCTTGTTAGTACTGGCTTGTTACAGAAAGGCAGGCGCACCAGGACTCCAGTGATGACCCCCCCTTGGGTAATTGCACGGTGGGAGGGGGGGGCTGAGCTGTTGCAGCCCAGGCAATTGGGGGAACCCCAGCTTCAGGGAGCAGTTCACTGGCAGCCTGGCAAGGCACCAGCCCCTGTTCTGCCCTGTGGGGGAGCTGCAGCTGCGCTTTTGAGGGCCCAGGGGATGGGCAGAGGAAGCTGTTGTCTTCCAGAGCGAGGAGAAGGGAGGTTGCAGCCACGGCCTCCACTGCCCAGTTAGCTCATGGGTCCTGGCTGCAGCTGCTCTAAGCCATGGTGCAGCTGGTGGGCCTGCTGGCTGCGCCCAGGCCGTGTTGCTAGGGGGCAGACTGGCCCAGTTCTGTTCTGGGGCTGCAGCAGCTGAGTGGGGACCAGCAGGAGCCAGGCCCTGACTGCAATGGGGGAACATCCTCTGCCTAGCCCTTAGTAATCCAGGCTGGCAGCTGGGGCCCTCAGAGCAGCAGCTTTGCTGAGCCTCCATGCAAAAGAACCAGGGCAAGTTCCTGGTGCATGAAGAGGGAAGCACGCACCTGCTGGGGGGCTGCTGTGCACTTGCCAAGTACGTCACCGCTGCTGAGCCATGGGCATCTGACTGCCACCTTCCTGGTCTTGCGGTATGGAGTGGGTCTGCAAACAGCGGGCCCCTGCCCCTGCTGTACATGGGGGCAGGAGGGTTTGCCGCTGGCAACTTCTGCAAGTCAGAGGGATCCTCTTCTCCACCCTGAGCCGTAGGTATTGTGTATTTGAACTGGTGCATTTACCCTTGTGTGTCCATGTGTGTCGTACGCACTAGAGCATTTTATCCAGCTGCCCCACGGGCAGGCAAACCTGGTGCGGCCAAAATGCCCAGCCCTAGAAACCCCCTTCGAACAGAGGCGAGCCCCACGTCCTGCACTGGAGTCATGGGTAGTGTCATTCACATTGAATGAGGATATGGAGACATTCTTGGCTCGTGCAGCTGAGCACAAGTGTCTGAATAAAGGCTAGAAGTAGCAATCAATGGGTTCAATAAATGTACCACTTGTTTTCTACGCACTGTGACTGCTTGGCCTGTTGTCCTGTCTGTGTCTGCTCTCAGCCCCTGCCCTGTGCCACAGCTGTACCGAACACAGTGCCCACGCTGGGCCCAGGGGCATGAGGCTGAGCAGCTACAGCCAGCAGTGCTGTTACACTGAGGTACTGTCTGGCTCAGTGCATGGCCAGCTGCCTCTGGAGGCCTGGCCAGCTTCTGCAAGCCGCCTGCCTGGCACACTGGTTAAAGGCTCATGCTAGGCAGGCAGCAGCCCAGCTTCTGAGGCAAGCACACTAGCCCCCAGGGTTGCCATTACACTGCAGCTGGCTGCTCTAAGCCGGGCAGCATGAACAGCACAGCTAAGGGGGGAGTGTTCTCAAGAGGAGGGGCCCCTCCCAGGCAGCAGCTCATTCCAATGCTAGCCTCACACGGGGGTTGCTCCAAATTAGGCAAAGGTAACAGACTGTTTCTCCCCCCCAAACCAAAGGTCCATCAAGCCTAGTAGCTGTTCTGTTCATCCCAGTGGCCAGTCAGCAGATGCCCAGCTTCTGGGAAGAGGCCAGGGCCCGGTTCTCTGGAGCACCCGCAGGTGCTGCTCAGCTGGCCCTAGAGCCCAGCATAACGCGACCAAACCTGAGTTACTGCAGAGCGAGGGCCTAACCCAGAGCAGTAACCTCACCGCAGCGAGAACAAGCCCACCCTTTGAGCTGTGCTGAGACCGTTCCCCTCCAGAGCGCGCCTGAACCCACCGCAGGCCACAGCCTCTCTCCAGGGCCCCTGGCAGCCAGGACTGCAGCTAACCACCCAGGCCCTGTTCCCTTTCAGTGCACAGCCTGGTACTGAGCGCGCCAAGGGGGCCAGCCTAGCACTGCCTATTCAGAGACAGCAGCACAAGCCCGCCCGCGCAGCAGCTCTGCTATTCACCTGTCGGGGTAGGAAACAAAAGGGCTGTGCTGGAGCTTTAAGCCACGGCCTCAGGCAGGGGAGAGGCACCAGCCGCCTGTGCTGAAAACAAGTTACCACAGTAAGAACTAATTACGCTATTGCATGCTCATCAATTAGCCAACAGGAAGCCAGGCCATGAGTGTTCAGCAGCAACACGCAGGAGACCCTGCCCTGTGCCAGGCACAAGAGTCCCGAACCTGCTGCGGTTTGACTGGCAGTGACCCCCGCCCCGCCCCTAGCAGCTGGGAGTCACCCAGGTGCCTGCCAGAGCACTCGCTGACCACAGCAGGCCCCAGGCCCAGAGAAAAGGGGGAATGCAGCTAAGAAAACAAGTGTTTAATCAGGAAACAAGAAGACGAGGGCTAAGAAACTGATTACAGGAGAGCAGGACCCCAGCCCAAAGGAACACGATTGTACAACTCAGATCGGCCAGGATCAGAACATCCTACAGAGTCGTCAGTGCCCAGTGAAGAGCCCAAGCAGCTCAGCCAAGCCTCCAGGCAGCTGAGCACAGACCTGGCCCGACTGTCCAGCCTCTCACACCAGCAGCTGCTGGAGGGGATTGTGGCGGTGGCTTGGCAGCGAGGCAACCCTGCTAGTCCCGTCTCAGCTTCTCAGCAGAAGGGCCTGGGCGCTCCGGCAGCGTAGAACCAGGCCCAGTCTCCTGGACAGATCTGGCATGTGATGATGCCCATACAAAAGAGTTTACAGGTGTATAAATGCCAAAATAAATATTTGCTTGAAGACAGATGCTCCCAGCCCTTACACACACACACACTGCAAACTGCGCGTGGGACAGCCTCTGGGGCGCAGGGCAAAATCAAGGCTACGCCGCAGGGAAGCCAGCTCTACAGCTTCTCGTTCCCTCCCCCGGCGCAGGAGGACGAGCCAGGGAAGCCGAGCGCTGCTGCACGGGGGCGCTGGGCAGGAATGTCACGGCATCGATACAGCAGATCAGTGGCTGCCAACCAGTTCAAACTAAAATTAGGGACAGCGTCAGGAGCGCTGGTGGGACTGGAGCTCCGCTCCCCAGGGTGGAGGCCTGCACGGCCACTGTGGTCCGCCTGCTCATGGGGAGAAGGTGGCCATTTCCAGAGACACCCGCTGCCACAGCTCCTTGGTCTGCTTGCTGCGCTTCAGGTTCTGGAGGATGTCGTTGAACTGCATCATGCCCATGGGCGTGAGGCAGAAGGCGCTGCGGGCGCTGCGGATGGCGTTCACGAAGTCGTCGTAGTCAGCGGGTGTGAGGTGGATCAGGCGGTGGTGGATGTACTGGGACAAGGGGACGGCGTTTAGGTGGCTGCCTGCTCCCCCGTACGCGCGCAATTGCTCCCAGGGAGACAGACCCGGCCCGGGGGCTGGATAAGGGGGCCCTTGGCCAGCAGGATGCCAGCGCTTTGCCTCACCCCCCCAGGGAGCCAATGGGGCACTGAATGAAAAGCCAGGTCTCCCATCAGAGTGCAGCACTGAACCCCCCCGCCCGCCAGAAGGGCCGTCTTGTTCCTCCCAGGCCAGCACATTCAGCGTCTGCCCCCCTTCATGGCTCCCAGGGCAAGGGAAGTGATCCTGGGAGAGCGGCTGCAGGGTAACTCCAGGTCTCCTCCCCAAGCTGGGATGATCCTTTGGGACCGTTGCAGAAACATTCCCACCAGGCCTGTGTCGTTCTCACGCCCCAAGACACCAGAGCGGTGTCCTCACCCCGACCAGCTAGTTGGGGCAATGGGGCTGGCTCGCCACTGGCTGCCCTCGCACAGCCGTCTGGCCCTCCTCTCCCAGCTGGGCTCACTGGGATAGATGGTTTTCAACAAGCCCCTGCTCAGCCTGCCTCTGGGCACCAGCCACTGAGCGTGCCAAGGGCTACAATGGTAGCGAAGAGACCCAGGCAGAGGCAGCTAGGTGGGCAGATGTGGAGAGGGAAGAGGATGCAGGAGTGAAAAGTCAGGAGCCTGGAAGAAGTGGGGAAAGAAGGGGGCTGGCGCAATGGGGCGAGAAGGGAGGGGGCAACGGAAGAGGCCCGGCGCAATGGGGCGAGAGACTGCCTGCAGGGGCGGCGAGTGCTCTGGCGACATGTCCCGCAGCAGGCAGCAGCCCCAGGGGCAGAGGGCTCCTACCTGCATGTACGCCTGCTGGCAGCGCTGCACCAGCTGGTGGAAGGCGGGAGTGCGCAGGTGGTTGTGGACGTGGGCCGGGTTGAGCCGCTGCAGGGCCTCCATGATGATCTCCTGCAGCACGAAGGGGCTCAGCACCCCCTTGGCGGCGCCCACACAGAACTGGTGCACGTAGTTCACCCCTGTGCCAGAAAGGGGGCAAGAGCCAGAGGCTGTCACCCAGGAGACGCTCGCACGGGGGGCACATGGCAGAGGGGCTGGCAGGGGGAGGGAGATGGTCCCCTTCCTGGCGCTGCTCCCAGCCAACATCCCTTTAAGGGAATGTGAAAGGAAACGGCTGGGGGGGTGGGGGGAGGTCTAGCCACCAAGCCATCAGCGAGCAGGAGGGTGGTGGCAGCAGCTCCTTCCCACGGACCCACCTTAGGGCCTCGGGAGTTCCCATGGCTATGGCGGCCAGCACCGCGCTCCAGAGCACTCCCAAGCTGACAGGGGAACGAGGTGTTTGCTGTGCAGCCCAGAGGGGAGCAGGCCGGGGGACACACAACCTGGCTCTGTTTGCTGAAGTACCACACAAAACCAGGCAGGCCTCCCAGGGCAGCCAGCCATGCAAGCGGGCCCCAGGGCGGGGCCCAGGGCTTCCCGGTCCCACAGCGAGCATCACACGAGTCACTGAGGGAGCTGCCCCTGGGCTCCCTGCCCCTTCACCAGGAACTTCTGTTCTTCATTGGAAAGGAAGTTTGGCATCTCAGCCCCCGCAGTGGCCTCCGCCACAGGGCTCTCCCGGTGAGCCAGGCATGTCCCCAGGCTCAGGGGGCAGGAACAGGGCTGCAGCGGTGGCACGGGGGCTAGGTTTGTGTCCTGGATAACACCCGGGGGGTCGCTGAAAATGCCAGCACATGCACCCCCTGGTCCCCTGTGCAACTACTCACGGAGCACCATGGAAACGCACAACCGGCTCTAGGAGCCAGAGACCACCAGCCAATGGGCTGCCAAGGAGCTGGGACTCTCCAGCACCCCAGGGAACGGAGGGAGAACTGGGCCCGACCAGCTGGGGGGCCCCTCGATTCTGCCCCAGGAGATGAGGAAAGTGGACCTTCCCTCCAGGCCCCCGAGCCCTGCGTGCAGGTGAGAACCAGATTCCCCGGCTCCCTACCCAGCTTGGCAGCCAAGCCCAGGAGCCACTTCACGTCCTCGGTGTACGGCGGGCTGCGGGAGAAGTTGTTGGGATGGTCGTTGTGAGCTCTCCGGCCAAGCATCTCCAGTGCCAGCATCCCTGCGGGAAGGGGGTCGTCAGCCAACCCGCATTCCACCCTGGCCCCTGCTCCGCCGCCCGGACTGACACCAGAGAACCCCGCCACCCGGGGAAGGGCCCTGGGCAGGTCACGGCCCCGCCTCTGACAGCTGGACTGGGTGGCCGGCCCGCGGAGTTTCCTGTGGCTTTGCCGTGTTGCCACATGGAAACACGCAGCCTTTCAGTCCAGGCCGCCCGCTGGCCCGGGGCTCCAGCGGGGACATGGCGGGAGGGCCACGCAAAACGGGAGTTTCTTTGTTCAGCGCGAACAGGCCGGGCCCCCTTTGGCTCGTGGGATTAGGACGCAGCGAAGGAGAATCGTCCTCTGCCAACCAACAGGGGAGACGACCCGCACTAGCGCCTGAGGACAAAGGGATGGGGGGGATTGAAGGGTGGGGCCCAGTTCCACCCTGGTCTGTAGTGACGTGGGGCAGTCACTCGGTGCTGGAAAACACTAGGGCGGAGGGGCTGGCACAGGCGAACGTCCAACGGACTGCATGGTGCTCCCAGGCTGCCTGGAGGAGCTTGTGGTCAGCAGCAGGCGGCAGAGAGTCCCCTCCTAGAACTCCTCCCCTTCCTTCTAGAGCACTCAGCCAGGCAGGAGCCTGGGGCATCCAGGGAGGAAGGTGCCCTCTGAGAGGCCCTGGGGACAGCGGCGTGCCCTGGTCCGGGGGTTGGTACCCCAGACTTGCAGGAACTGTAGTGCCATTTAATACACAAATTTGAAAAACACAAAAAAGGAAACTTACAAGTCAAACCCCTACCCCGATAAAACACCGAGTCAGGAAAACGTGCACAGGCCGCACCGACAGCCACCACAGGCGGTAAGGAGGAGCCGAGCAGGGCTGGGGGCAGCTGTGCCCTTTATAACATGGCACGGCAGCACGAGGCTGCAGAGGACAGGCCGTGCTACGGGCAAAGCTCAACACCAGTGCCCTGGATGTGCACACACCCACACTGGAAGAGACAGGCAATTGCTCAGAGCTCCCCCTTTTGTGGTGAATTCATTGGGGGAGAAGCTCCTAGCCCGGCATGAAATGCCTGTCTGCGGCGTGCCCGTCATGGGCGCTCAGAGGCTGCTGTTCCAGTCGGGCTCAGTACCACTAGAGGCAGCTTTGCTCTGGTCTGCCCTGCCAGCAGTTTGCTTCTGAAATCCTGCTCTGCTGCGTGTGTGAGCGGCTTCGAGAAAAGCCGCCAGCAAGTGGCAACAGGAGTGCAGAAGCACGACGCCAGCAGCGGCCAAGACCCTGCTGGCTGGAGAGCGCGGACCAACCACACCGACGCCAGTCGAGACCAGGATGTGCGAGGAGGAGACCAAGAGCCGGGCCAACCAGCGGCTGGGGCTGGAGAAGGGCAAGACCCGCCAGCATGCGATTACTGCCTCGAGCATGGCACAGGCTCATGTGAGGACGTAACTGTCAAAGATGGGCAAGAACAGCAGCGCATGGGACGTGTCCAACAGACTCCGCTCTCAGCCCTTCAGCCCCGCAGCTGGGAGACGCACCAGCTGCAGGGAGGGTGGGGCCCAAGCTAACGCTGGCTCCCGTTGCAAATCAAGGCGGCGGATTGCCCTGGAGAACAGGTTCCAGGAGTGTTTCTAAGCCAAGCCCCGGCACTGGTTGAGCAGGTTCTCCTCCTCTGAGCACTCCTGGAAAGCCAGTTCTCTGCCAGGCACCGCTCCCCCAGGCCTGGCTCTCCCTGCCCCCATCTGCCTTGTGTGTCTCACCCTTCCGGGAACGTGCCCGTGACATTTACAGCACCAGACACTCGTGGTCTGTGACCAATCACAGGCGCAGGGGCTCCAACACCCGCAGGCCAGTGACAGCCCAGGGGGGTTTCTGGTTAGAATCACAGAACACTAGAATGGGAAGGGACCTCGAGAGGTCATCAAGTCCAGTCCCCTGCCCTCACGGCAGGGCCAAGCACCAGCTAGATAATCCCTAATAGATGCCTATCTATCCTGCTCTTAAATATCTCCAGTGATGAAGATTCCACAACCTCCCTAGGCAATTTATTCCAGTGTTTCACCGCCCTGACAGGCAGGGAGTTTTTCCTAATGTCCAACCTAAACCTCCCCTGCTGCAGTTTAAGCCCATTGCTTCTTTTCTATCCTCTGAGGCCAAAGAGAACAATTTGTCTCCCTCCTCCTTGTGATACCCTAGTAGGTACTCGAAAACCACTATCACGTCCCCCCTCAGTCTGCTCCTTTCCAAACTAAACAAGCCCAATTCTTTCAGTCTTCCCTCACAGCTCATGTTCTCTAGGCCTTGCATCAATTTTGTTGCTCTCCTCTGGACTTGCTCCAATTTCTCCACAACTTTCTTGAAATGTGGGGCCCAGAACAGGACACAAGACTCCAACGGAGGCCTAACCAGCGCAGAGCAGAGCGGAAGAATGACTTCTCATGTCTTGCTCACAACACTCCCGTGAGTGCAGCCCAGAGTCATGTTTGCTTTTTTTTGCAACAGCATCACACTGTTGGCTCGTATTTAGCTTGTGGTCCACTCTGACCCCTAGATCCCTTTCTGCCGTACTCCTTCCTAGACAGTCGCTTCCCATTCTGTGTGTATGAAACGGGTTGTTCCTTCCTAAGTGGAGCACTTCGCATTTGTCCTTATTAAACTTCATCCTATTGACCTCAGACCATTTCTCCAATTTGTCCAGATCAGTTTGAATTATGACCCTATCCTCCAGAGCGCACTCAACCCCTCTGAGCTTGGTATCATCTGCAAACTTAATAAATGTCCTCTCTATGCCGATATCTAAATCGTTGATGAGGATATTGAACAGAACCGGTCCCAAAACAGACCCCTGCGGAACCCCACTTGTTCTACCTTTCCAGCAGGATTGTGAACCGTTAACTATCTTCTGAGAACAGTTATCCAGCCAGTTATGCACCCACAGTAGCCCCATCTAAGTTGTGTTTCCCTAGTTTATTGATTAAGAAGATCATGCGAGACCATGTCAAATGACTTAGTAAAGCCTAGGTATCCCACGTCCACCGCTTCTCCCTTATCCACAAGGCTCGTTATCCTATCAAAGAAAGCTATCAGATTGGTTTGACATGATTTGTTCTTTACAAATCCATGCTGGCTGTTCCCTATCACCTTATTATCTTCCAGGTGTTTGCAGATGAATTTCTTAATTACTTGCTCCATTATCTTTCCTGGCACAGAAGTTAAACTGACTGGTCTGTAGTTTCCTGGGTTGTTCTTATTTCCCATCTTATAGATGGGCACTATACTCGCCCTTTTCAAGTCTTCTGGAATCTCTCCCATCTTCCATGATTTTTCAAAGGTGATACCTAAAGGCTCAGATACCTCCTCTATCAGCTCCTTGAGTATTCTAGGATGCATTAGTTGATTAGCTGTTGTCTTGTGGCCAGTTTGCCAAGAATGCATGTGGCCTTTCTGGGTGCGTGTCCACGTTTACACACATGCACAACACATACAGTGCAAGTATCAGAATCAAAGAGCTGGAAGAGACCTCAGGAGTCATCAAGTCCAGCCCCCTGCCCAAGGCAGGACCAACCCCAACTCAATCAGCCTAGCCAGGGCTTTGTCAAGCCGAGACTTAAAACCTCTAGGGATGGAGATTCCACCCCCTCCCTAGGGAACCCAGCCCAGTGCTTCCCCACCCTCCTAGGGAAATAGTTTTTCCTAATATCCAGCCTAGACCTCTCCCACTGTAACTTGAGCCCATTGCTCCTTGTTCTGCCATCTGCCCCCAGTGTGAACAGCCTCTCCCCACCCTCTTTGGAACCTCCCTTCAGGAAGATGAGGGCTGCTATCAAATCCCCCCTCACTCTTCTCTTCTGCAGACAAAACAAACCCAAATCCCTCAGCCTCTCCTCATGGGTATACTCCGCTCCTTCCTCTCTGGGTGCCTCCAGCGTCATGGCTGGATCGGCACCAGACACTCCCCTCTGCTCCAGGGACAGACAACTGGCTGGCCGCACCTTGACAGCTAGGCTGGGAGCAGCAGAAACCAAATCCCATTTTCCCGCGTGTCTGCTGAACACCCATTTGTCTGGAGCGCTGTATTTCAGTCGTCCCTGCCACACCTACCCCAACACCCATTTGCCTGGAGCACTGTATTTCAGCTGTCCCTGCCGTGCCTGCCCTGACTCCTGAACACTCATTCGGTGGATTACGGGACTGTGGCCACACTGCACCCCTCCTGCCTGCGTAGCGACAGCCAACTGACTGTGGTCAGCAGAGACACTGCACAGTCAGAGATGGCTCTGCTGCCACACCCGAGTGCCCGCGTGTGATGGGAACAAGGCTGTCCCCAGCAGCCCGGTGCAGGAGGGCGAGGGCCACGACCAGCTGTCCTTACCAACGCGGTAGGCAGAGTGGAGGTAGTGCACACCCTGGGGGCTCACAGGCTGGCTGTGCTGTTCGTCCTCGGGAGGAAAGCCCCCTGTGACAAGGGAGTTGGGCTGTGACGAAAGAGCCGTCAAGGAAGCCCCCTGGATTGCTGGGAATGTCGATCCCGCATGGACACTCCCTACTGGAGAGAGGAAACAGCAGATTAGCACATACAACCTTCGGCTCCCGACTCCCCAAGCTGCTGCTAACTGCCCGGGGAAAGCTGCACACAGACTGCTGGAGAGCGCAGACGCCCCTCTCAGTGGGCTGGAAAATGCTGGACTGCAAGGGAGCGTGGCTCTGGGATCCCTATTTTGCTTAAGAAACGGGGACTGAGTCTCTTAAGGAGGGACAGTTTGCACGCAGTCCTGGCCCCAGTGCGCTCCGGGTACCCCCACCCTGGCTCCACAGCGCGGCCCTGGGAACCGCTCAGACGACTTTCAGACCAGGGTCCGTATGAACAGAGGGGAGCTTAGCTGAAGAGCCCAGCGAGAGCTGCCGGCTCCTGGGCGTGAGGAACGCCGCTGAGGGGGACCTGCCCAAGGAGGCGGCCCTCTGCCCGGTGCCTCAGCTCAGTTCTGCACTGAGCCGGCTGCAGAGTCAGGCAGCAGGAACACCACAGAGGGGCGGCACCGCAGTGTGGTGGGGTCCACTCCTCCACCCCCAGCTGCATCTGCAGGACCGCGAGCCTCCTGCTGGAGACCAGCCACTGGTGCCTTTACATCTCGGACCATGGAGGTGACAGAGCTTCCGCTGGGCCCTGCACCAACGCGCACGCACCAGCAGGAACCCTCTGGCAAAGCTCAGGCAGGTCAGAGAAGGGACTGGGCACAGCAAGCCAAGCAGCCGCGGGAGGACCTGGCGTGTCTGTCCCTGGTACACAGGGGAACAGAGTCAGGTGGGCGCAGGCACGGTCGAAGCATGTCAGTCTCCCCCGAGACAGGCGAGCGGGGGCAGGCCGACAGCCGGAGGGCAAGTGCCCGTGTTTCACGGCCTCTCCCTAGGCAAGCCGGCCTGGGGCCAGTCTGTTCTCGCTTCGTCTCACGCAGGGTTTGTAATGCGCTCTGAGGGCGGGGGGGAGCCCTGTCGGGTGCCGGCTCCCCGGGAAAGGGGGCGTGCGGGGGCGGAGAGGAGGCCTGTCGGGCGCCGGCTCCCCGGGAGAGGGGGCCTCTCCAGGCCAGTTCTGTCTGAGCGCCCCACACAAGAGCATGAAACGCCCATTACCAAGCCATATGAAAGCCCTGCCAAGACCGGCAGGGGCCTGGCGCCCCGGGAGTGCTGGAGAGTTGCAGACTCTGAAGCGGAAAGGAAAGGTGCTGAGCCGAGTCGAGCCGCTGAGGTTCTGGTCACTTTTCCATCAATTCAGAGGGGGACGGTGCATGTTACCAAAGCAGAAAGAGGAGCCCCTTCTGCCTGAGCATGTGGATGGGAGGGAGGCCAAGAGGGGTAGCAAATGCCTGTGTGGTCGCGAGGCACTGGGAGCACTTCCATGAGAGCCAGCGCACTCCTGCTCCCTGACGGGGATGGTCCAGCTCTCTGCCAGCTGTGCCCCCAGGAGCAGGGCAGGGATAGTCACACGACACTGCCAGGCTGAATTCCAGCCAGCCTGCTCAGACTGTCCTGCCCCGGCCTCTCCCCCAGGACACGCCTTTGTGGCGAAGCTGTCTCCACATTCCCCTCGAGTTGTCAAGGGCTTTGGAGTGTCAGCAGCCAAACTTCTGTCGCCTCCTGACCCCAAGCACGCCTGCCCGATGGGAAGGGCTGCGGGCAGGAGGGGATAGGAAAGGGGCCAGCTTGCCAGCAGGCGCTCAGACTCAGCTCATTCAGTCTGAGGGTGAACACCCTGGGCATCAACAGACCAACACGGGGGCCTTTTGCTGACTGACCTCCGACGTGGGCCTAAGCTCCGCTGGCACCGGGCTGCGCTGCCCATGCTGGGGCCGTTTCAGACTAGGCACAGGCGGGTCGCAGTGCATCAGTCCCACCTGGGATAAAGCGGGCAACTGACCCACACATCCGCTGCGCACGACGTGGGGCCAGGATACTCACTTGCGACGTTGGAAGACAGTGACAGGCCTGTCTCGGCGTGGTACGGGTGCACTGCGATCTGGGTCATGGAGGGGACGGGTACCCCAGGGAAGGACACTGCCGTAGCTGCCAGGGATGGTGTTGTTACAGAATAGGGGTACTGTGCTCCTATGAACGCTGGGTGGACACCCTAGAAAGGAAGCTGGGTAACAGTCACAGGAACAGCAGCACGGCCAGGCCGGGGCAGGCCAGAGGCCCATCCAGCCCAGCATCCTGTCTGCAACGGTGGCCAATGCCAGGTGCCCCAGAGGGAGAGAAGAGAACTGGGAAATCCTGAGCACTGCCCATCACCCAGCTCTGGTGTCAGAGGGTCAGGGACCCCCAGAGCCTGGAGCTTCATCCCAGACCACCTCGGCTAACAGCTGCTGGCGGGCCTGTCCTCCACAAACGCACACAACTCCTTTGGGAACGCCACAGGGAGTCCCACAGGCTGGCTGTGCAGCGGGGGATGCAGAACCTCCTGCTGCCTAGTAACTCACTGGGTGACTTCCCGTTGGTGTGTTACGCGAGGGGGTAATGCTTCCCCATTCACTTTCTCCACACCCACCATGATTTCGTAGGCCCGTCACATCCCCCTTAGGTCGTCTCTTCTAAACGGAACGCTTCCCTGAGAAATGCACGTGCTCCCGGTCACCTCTGCTTGTACAGCTTCCTCGCAGCCCGCCTGTCTGTACTGTCGCAGCGCCCGAGGCAGGGCAGGGCTGTTATCCCCATGGAATCGAGGGTCACACACACTAAACGACGTGTCCAATGTCACAATCTGCCGTGGCAGGCGGGACTGAACCTGCCTCTCCCGAGTTGCAGGCTCGTGCCCTCACCACGGGAACATCTGTCCTAGCTGGGCACCAGGACTAGCAGAGACGAGAACCTTAGACAAGCCTGGGGCTCCAACTCCAGGAGCCTCCAGAGATAGACCCCCCCCCCCAGCACGACAGTCACTAGTAGGCAGGGGAGCCCGGCACTGGGCCGACACATGGTAGCTCTCTGGCCCGCTCCTCCTCCCTTTCAATCCACAGAGCGGTGAACAGAACCAGGCGGACGAAGCATTTTAAAACCAGAACAAGTGCAGGAGCGAAACCGCTTCCAGCACATCCCCCTCACCTGCCTTGCCGGCAAACTCCTCAGGCCCGGGACATTCCTGCAGCGAGCCTGGCCCGCCCCGGCCACTACAACAGTACAAGCTGTAACGGCAATAGCGGATACGCCACAGGCACAACCCAGCCAGAGGAGCTTTACAGCTGGGAAAGCTGGGGGAGAGATGAAGTGACTTGCCAAGGCCACCAAGTAAAACAGTGGCAGAGCTGAGACTGGAGCTCCAGAGATCTTGGATCCCAGCCCAAAGTCCTCCCACTAGACTACGCTCCCTTCCAAGAAGCGGAGCTAGGCTGCCCCCCAGGCCACGTGTGGTGACTCACCTGGGGGTATGCTGAGCCAGGCACAGGGAAGACTGCTGGGCGTGGCATGTGCTGGATTGGGTGTCCAATATACTGGGGGTTACAGGGTATATGGGTCTGCAGAGTAGTGTAGGGGTGCAGGCCCTGGGTGTGCGTATGGGCCATGGCTGGCCCGGCCATCGTGTGCTGCTGATAGATGGTGGACCCCACCGAGATCACCGGCACGACGGTCGCCGCTGCTGTCACTGCAGCTGCCACCGTCACCGTGGTGGGCTCAGCAGCCACCCTGCTGTCCGTCAACCCGCGCACTGCTTCAGAGGCTGCCCGGGCACCGCTGGCACTGCAGCCAGTGGCTCCTTCTCGCTGTGCTGGGGTTCCTCCGACAGTCTGCTCGTACAGCCAGTACCACTGGTGTGCCACTTCAAACAGGACTTCCGGGTACACCCCTCCTCCCTTGGCCGCCTCTTCCACCGCCAGGCAGGCCTTCTCCAGCATCAGGTTGTCCTGGAACAGGGCAGAGTGGAGAAAACAAAACCACCAGCATCAGAGAGACAGAAGTGCAGGGGACAGGGCCGGGACTGCGGCTTGCCTCCGAACGGCCGATGCCGCCCACAGCAGGATAACCGCCGGGGCGCCCGCGAAGGGCAGGAGACGTCTCAGTGCAGCGCTTCACTGATCAGCGCTTCACAAGGCAGGGAGGAGCCAGCCCTGACACCAGCCGGCTCCTGGCAAGTCCAGGCCCTTCAGAGGTCAGAATGCCCCCAAGACCTGATGCTCACCTGCTCCTTGCACTGCACCAGGGCCCTCTGGATCTCGTTTGGGTTCAAGGCATGGGCATGGGGCAGGCAGCTGAGTGCCAGTTCAGCAGCCGCGCGCACCATGTTGGAGTCCCTGGCCCGGGACGCCCTGTCTGCCAGCGACGCCACTTCTGGGGGAGTCAGGTGTCCGTCCCAGCACTCCACCAGGATGTTCAAGGCTGCGCTGCCAATCTCCATGGCCTGCCCTGGTGCCAGAGGGGAAGAGAAGGACGACATCACACACCCCCCCTCCACTGACTCAGCATCGAGGTCTGCCGGGGAGCCTCAAGCCCGTCGACTCCGAGGCTAGCAGAGACTCCCTGGGCTCGCCTGCTTGGACCCGGGACCACACAGGCCAGCGACTGCCCCAAGTCATCCCTAGCCCAGACCTGCCAGAGAAACAGCCCTTCGGGTTTTCAAACGGCTCGGCGAATCCACCCGCCCCTGGGCGAGCCGCTCACGCGATTCCAGCGCGTCCCCTCGGACTGCGCCCAGCCTCCACCCAGCCCCCGGCTCCTACCCTGGGCGAGCCGCTCACGCGATTCCAGCGCGTCCCCTCGGACTGCGCCCAGCCTCCACCCAGCCCCCGGCTCCTACCCTGGGCGAGCCGCTCACGCGATTCCAGCGCGTCCCCTCGGACTGCGCCCAGCCTCCGCCCAGCCCCCGGCTCCTACCCTGGGCGAGCCGCTCACGCGATTCCAGCGCGTCCCCTCGGACTGCGCCCAGCCTCCACCCAGCCCCCGGCTCCTACCCTGGGCGAGCCGCTCACGCGATTCCAGCGCGTCCCCTCGGACTGCGCCCAGCCTCCACCCAGCCCCCGGCTCCTACCTGGGCAGGCCGCTCACGCGATTCAGCGCGTCCTCGGACTGCGCCCAGCCTCCACCCAGCCCCCGGCTCCTACCCTGGGCGAGCCGCTCACGCGATTCCAGCGCGTCCCCTCGGACTGCGCCCAGCTCCCACCCAGCCCCCGGCTCCTACCCTGGGCGAGCCGCTCACGCGATTCCAGCGCGTCCCCTCGGACTGCGCCCAGCCCCACCCAGCCCCCGGCTCCTACCCTGGGCGAGCCGCTCACGCGATTCCAGCGCGTCCCCTCCGACTGCGCCCAGCCCCCCCCAGTCCTCGGCTCCTACCCCGGGAAGGAGAAGGATGGAGACGCCTGGACTGCCCCCAAGTACCAGGGTCCCTTGGAGAAGGCAGGCAGACCTCGAGCTTCATGCCCAACTGGCAGGGCCCTGAGCGGATACGAGTTGGCAGCCCTGGATGCCTGTGGACACTAGTCGGAATCCACGGAACCTCAGGGCTCTCCTGGGAACCGCGGCGGCAAGAGGAGACGAAAGCGGCGCCTCCACTCTCAGGAGCCGGCCCCGTGCACCAGCAGCTCCTCCAGCACAGCTGGACTGGCCCGGCCCTCCCACACTGCGGGCTGCATCTCCCACCCGGGGCCACCCAGGGGGTGGACTGCTCCTGGGACGGACTCAAAGCTGCAGCCAGAACTGAGCCATGGGGGAAGCACTGAGCTGGTCTCAGTGGTACAAGTGCCAGAGGTGCCCAAGCCCAGAGGCCAGGGAGGGCTTCGCGGCCCTGCCTCCAAGGCTAAGTGCTGCCGAGACATCCCCTGGGATGGGGAGCAGTGCCACTGAGCTGGGGTGCCTGAAAGGTGGGTCCCAGGGTGGGTTTACCCTGGGCAGGGCGTGCATGTGGCGCGCACACAATGCGTCATGCATGTGGACACCGAACAAGGGGGGAGCCAGGCTGACTTAACACACTCCGGGGTAACTGCAGTGGCTGGCAGGAAAAGCGAAAAGGCAGCCAAAGCAGCAGACGCTCCAGCACCATGACAGGCAGCAGAAAGGGACTGAGCGTGGGGGGAGCCGTGAGCGCTCCTAGACCACGCCACGTGGCTGCCACTCCAGGGAGCTCCCTAGCCCAGACTGTGTGGCACGAACGTGGCAGCACTCGAAGCAGCAGCTGTAGGAGGCAGCCTATGGCCATGCATGTCCCCGGGTGCGTGCGGCAGCATCTGGCCAACGACACTGCTACGCTCCAGCTCCCGGCCCCAGCAGCCACGCAGCACGCCGACCACGCTGCCCTGACCTGTGATCCAGGAGACGTGGGAGGAGTAGGTCCGCGAGAGCCAGTTGGGAGACACGAAGTTGTGCAGCCCGAGTGCATAGAGCCCGATCTCAAAGGCGCAGAGGTGGAGGTTGCGGTGGGGCCCCTGGTGCCCGCCGCTGGAGGAGGGGTGGGTGAAGATGGAGGTGCTGCTGTTCCCGCCTGCCTTGATGAGGACGGTCTTGGCCAGCTCGAAGTAGAAGTGGGCGGCTGCTTCCGAGGGCTGGTTTGGGACATGCGGGGCGTGGCTTTCCGGCCGCCTCCCTTTGTACCTGAACGAGACGACACGGGAGCAGGTGCTTAGCTCCCCCCCCGGCTCTCCCAGAGGTACTTGCCCAAGGCTGCCCAGCGAAGGAAGCCGGCGGCAGCATGGACTGGAGGTGGCGCAGAGAGGCTGACAGCCCAGAGAGGCCCGTGGAGCTTACCTGCCCACTTCCACAGTCTTGGCGCGTGCTCCGCCGCTGGCTCTCCTGCTGCCACTTGACGAGGAGGAGCCCAGCGAGTCACTGGACGAGCTGCTGATGCTGTCGCTGTCCTGGCCTCTGCCCCAGGAGGTGGCTGCCCACCCCCCACGGAGGGGCCGCCGACTGAGGGTTGGAGAGCTGTCCGAGGTGGTTTCGGGAGCACTGCTGTCTATACTGGCCATGCCTACAAGAGCACAGACAGCGCGGCAGAGGGTTAGCGCCTCTCCGGGGCCGTGGCACCTGAAGAGAGCACACTGCCGGCGGTGGGAGGGGAGTGGAGGGTGAATGCACGGTCAGGCCAAACCCAGCCAGCTCAGCCAGCCGATGCCACGCCCATTTGGCAGGCCCCAACCCGGAGGAGGCCCCAGCATGCCAACGGAGGGGAAGGGAAGCCCGCTGCCACGCCACGCCACGGCACCATGTCCCCATTGTACGTCCAGCACTCCCCATCCAACAGCCCTTTTCTCCACCTGCGCTCCCAGGACAAAGGACTCCTCCAAATCACTCAGGTCCCAAAGAAGCAACCAAAGGGGGTGGGCTGACCCAGCCAGTGAGCTAATGGCAGCATCTCAGAGATTGGCACAGAGCCCAAGGGCATGGTGCCAGCTCCCAGGGCCAGCACGGGCAGTGTTCAAGGCAAGGGGCTGTATGAGAGCCAGACCCACGTCGGCCCCCAATAAGAACAGCCTGCTCCGCTGGGGAGTGGCATGGGGATGGTTCTGTCCCTACAGGCCTTGCACCGCTTTGGATGCCATGACCTGATCACCTCGCACCTGTATGTTTCTTCTTCTGCCTGACGGGGGAGCCCCAGCATCGCCCGTTGTATCCCCCTCGACTTCCAAGGGCCAGTCGACTGGGAACCTTCCCCTCCTGTTTCACGACACCGGACTCCCCAGGCGGCTCGCAAGGAGGCCTCTGAGAGCTCTCTGGACAATGGGAAAGCAGCAAGGGGAAGGAAACAAATCTTGAAGCGTGTGCGAACCCCATGCCCTTGTGAAGGCATCAACGCTGCTCTCTTGCGCCACGAAACACAGGCAGGTGAGGCATCTGCCGCTGCACAGGATCACTCCAGAGCCCCTCTCCCCCCTGGCTGGGTGCAGGGACAGCCGCGCCCCTCACAGCGCTCTGGCTCCGCACACAGAGTCCTGCCCCCGAGTGAACACGCTCTGCACTGGGTCTCGGGCCCTGTCCCGGCTTGTCTATTTCTGTAAACACCTGGCAGCACAACGACGCGACCCAGAAGACGCTCCGGGAGCCGTCCCTTTTAAATGGCTCCGGAGCCCGTTTGCCGTTGGCTCTCTAGGGGCCGGGCACTAGAGCCGAGTGAATTGCTCTCACACCAGTGGGGGGCGTGCTTGGCGTGGGCAGTTTTACCCCAGCAGCAAGGGGCAGCGGAGGGGGAGTCCAGTGACAGTCGATTACCCAGCCCATGACACAAGTCAGCCCAGGCCTCCTCCCGGTAGGAACAGGGACTTCAGTTCCCCCTCCCACTGGTAAGTACAGGGCATCGGGCACAATCCCGCTGGAGCAGCAGATCTCTTACCTTGGGCACTCTTCTCCACCAAGCCCTCGGAAGGGCTGCTCTGCACTGCCGTGGCGACCCCGGCCTGCTGAGCCATTGGCGCCCCGGGCAGCTGCTGGAGAGCGGCGGTGGACTGGGCCGCGTGTTTGGAAGGAGATTTCTGATTGGCTGCTGTGGGCTTGCTGGATGAGTAGAAGGAGCTGAGAGTCTGTGGCTTGTGTGTTTGGCTCTCTCTGTCGAGCAGTTTGTCTAAAATCTTCAATGGGGAGAAAGTGTTGGGAGAGGCCGAGTGGAAGCGCCCACTGTCCCCCGGGATACGGGCAAGGTACTAACTCGCCTTCCTGCAGGGGCAATGACTCCGCTAGACAAGAGTGCAAGAAAACCCCTGGCCACGTCCTTTAGGGAGAGCAGGCTGTGCCAGCAGCCAGACAGGTTCCATACTCGCTGACTGCACCATTCGGGAAGGGTGGATGCACACGGGGCTGCTCCATCTGAAGCCAGAGACCCTTCCAGCACTCAATGCGCAAACCATTCTGATTCTCATCGGGTGCTTAAATCACAGAACTGGAAGCCAGCAGGGGTGGGGTCCGTTCACAGTTCTGCCACGGACTCACTTGGCAGCCTTGGCCAAGTCATTGCACTTCTGTGCCTCAGTTTCCTGAGAAACACTACTGTCTATGCAAGGCCTCAGACGTTGATATACTAAAAAAATGCACGCTATTAGTCGCCAACAACAGTTTGGCTCATTCTTCTATTACTATTGCTAGGGAAACATTTGCATGAAAACAATCTGTTTTAAAAATTTGTTCATTTGCCACAATTCCTAAATGACCAATTTTGATGGCTCAGCATATTAATCTCCAGATTGTTCGTAATGCCACAGGCAGAGGGCTGAGACATGAAATAGGGGAAGAGCAGGAGGAGAGGCTAACTCTCTGGGAAGGTAGAAAAATACTGACAAGTCTCTAGAAGAGGCAAAGTGTTTCTGAAGAGTTACGGGCTTCAAAGCTTTTCAGGCAGCAGCAAACAATTCTTTAGTTGTCCTACACAACTGCATCCTTCCGAGTGCAAACAAGAGACGCATGTAACATGTGGAGCTGAGCTGGGATATTCTACAGCAGAACCCAGAGCTACAAACACCAGAGTTACCAACTGACCGGCCAAGCATCCCGCTGGTGTGGAACGGGATGCACGCTATCAGGCAGCAGCAGAGTTCCAAAAATGCAAACACAGTACAGGGCTGTTAAACGTGTGCTACTAAGTAAGAAAAACACGGTTTCTGTGCTTGGTTCATTTACATTAAGATGGTTAAAAGCAACTTTTTTCTTCTGCCTAGTAAAGTGTTCAAGCCGTCCTAAGTCACTGTTCAGTTGTGAACTTCTGAAAGAACAACCACAGCGGTGTGTTCAGAGCCACCATCAACCCCTGGTCTCAAGGGGCTCGGCAGGCCGAGGCTTTGCTCCAGGGGTAAAACGCTTGTGGCAGGGCTCTGTACAGGCACCCGTGGACTGGCACTAGGACAACCTGTGAAACAGAGCCCCAGGCCTCCGAGAGCACAGGACTAGCACTTTGGCAGGGCAAGACGGAGCAGAAGTAGCCTGAAAACCCAAAGGTGCAGGCAACAGCATCCCCGTGGGTGAGGGGAGAGGCCTGAGGGAGAACGAAGTGAGGGGTGCTGCCCCGGGAACCATGCCTCTGCAGAGGCACCATGTCCTGGGCTCAGAGCGTGCACTGGAAGGAGAATACAGGCAATACAATGCAGCCCTGTGCCAGGGCACCGGGTAACTCAGCTTCACTCACCTTTTTCAGTTTAGACTGGTCGTCCTTGTACGTGATCATCAGCGCGAGAGCCAGGTCGCCCTTCTCCCTCCGGGTGCCCTCGCACAGCAGAGGGTGCTCTGCCTCACTCACTGTGGTCTTCATGCCTGCAGAGCCGAGACCAGGAGGATGGAGACAGGTGAATTCAAGAGGCTTATCAGTGTCGGAGACATTTTGTCTCAGGGGTGCGCAAATACCAGCCTGCGGGTCTGCCAGGGTTAGCCCTGGTGAGCCCCCACTGCTGACGGGTTTGCCACTCCTGGCCAATGGGAGCAGCGGGAAGTGGCGAGAACTGGGACACCACTTCCTGCAACTCCCATTGGCCGGGAAGAGCGCTCCACGGGCAATGGGAGCGGCCATCGCGCCTACCTGCAGAGGCGCAGGTAAATACAGCGATGGTGGTCAACCGCTGCTGTTTCATTGCGCATGCCTGTTCTACCTCCTTCCCCGGGCTGTTCTGTTCACCTCCTATTGGCCCTGAAGGACAAAGCTGGCCCTGCTTTGCTCGCTGACAAGTCATAGTTTATGCCCTGGAAAAGGAGAGCTGGAGTCTGACCCAGAGCTCTGCACTGCAGCTGCCAAGGCAACCCAATGCTAACAGGCCAAAAGGTGAGCACCACGGCCAAGCCGACTGCCTTCTGGAGACAGCAGAGGTGGAATGCCAGCCCCACAGACAGCTCACGCTCCTTGCCACCTCCAGTTTCTGCAGCAGCCACTTAGACATTCAAACACACCCTTGGTGCATCTCCCCTTCTGGGGAGGAGCGGCGGAGAGCAAATCATTCTGTTAACCCTGCACACACACTCCCTTTACACTCACCCAGGTAACTGCCAAACACCCCCCTTGCTTCCTAACACACAGGACTGGGAGCCAGGGATTCTGTGTAACTCGCCCATGAAGACCTTAAGCCAAGTCTGTGCTAACCACGAGTGTCCGCAGAGGAATTCTACAAGGCGACTGCCCGTTCAGCTCTTCAAGGTGTGCTTAACTGGCAATTCCGCCAGGCCACGCAGTCACAGGCACCACTCCACTCCACAGAAGGGGCAAGATTGAGAATGGGAGTGAGAAAAGCCCCCCGCCCCCCCAAGGTGGAGGAAAAGCCGGATTCTTACCAAGCGCAGCAACAGCTGCCTCAAACCCGAGCTCCTCGTCTCCAGGCATTTCGTTATTCCAGTTGCGGCTTGGGGGCCTGGACCCTGTGGGAGAAACCACTGGGGAGACAGGAAAGGGAAGTTAGTGCCCAGCTGGGTGAAGCCAGGACCCCAGAACAGGAAGAATGATCTGCCGGAGGTCTGGGTTCACTGCAAGCCACCGTCTCAGGTCTGCTGCTTTCTCCCCCTCTCACCTGGGCCCTCCAAATCCGAGCCCTGCTGCAGAGTGGGTTGGGGTGCCCAGTTCTCGGAGAGTTAGTGGATTTGTTTCCCCCAAAAGCAGCAGCACTGGGGTCAGAACACACACTGAACGGCTCCGGGACCATTTGAGGGATGCACATGGGTAAGCAATGGGATCAGGGTCCCGATGCTTCTGGGCGGCAGGCAAGCTAGGCAGAAGGCCGGTTCTGAAGAAGGGCGCGTCTCCATGGCAATGTGGGGGGAGCGGCAGAAGGCAGAAGTGCACGGGGGAGAGAAGAATGGGGCTGCAACCATCATCAGCGAGGAGCAGATTTCCCCTGAAAGTTTCTTTTGGCCCCTGGCTCAGAGCCTAAGAACAAGCCCCTGGAGCATCCAAGCCAACGGGGACAGTACCTGGAGTGCACAGCACATCAAATATGAAGCTGGCCAGCATGAGAGGCAGGACAGGGCGGTAATCACACAAGGTCCCTTCTCTCAGCTCTTCAGCCCTTCCTCGAATGGTGTTCATCTCATTAGTGCCCAAAGGGATCTTCTTTAGCAAGGCCACAACCTCCGATTCCTGGTAGGCCAGCTTCACCTGCGGGTCCCCAGAAGGAAACCAAAAGAAGCCATCAGAGACCGTTGGCTGTAGAACAGCCTACCCTGTGCACGTGACCAAACGGACCAGTTGGTACCGATTCATTCGCATCTAGAGACAAGCGTGAGGACGGTGCCAGCTGGAGGTAGTCTCCTAGGAGACACAAGTCTGACACATGGGCTTTCCCCTCCACACAGCCTTCTCCCCTCCCTTTCAAACAATTACTCTGTGGTCTGGGGGAGGGGAGGGTCCGGCTTCACCAGGACCCGCGGAGAAACCTCCAGCCAGACGGTCACTAGGCAGGCAGGCCGCCAAGCCTCTCTCGTGCAGCACAGAGTAAGGAGGCAGCGACTGACCATACTCCATCCATATTCCACTGCACAGACACTGCTGAACTCCTGCGGGTCCGCCTCCCTCCAGCGTGCCTTGGGCGTTCAGTGCCCCGTGCCAGGCTTCTCGCCAGGCACTGAGTGTGGAGAGCCTTAGGGAGCAAGCTCGTTCCCAGGCTGGGGACTGGTCAGCAAGTGGCAGGAGGAGCAGATCCCGTCTCTAGAAGGCAGCACACAGGCACTGGCGCACGGCCCGTGTGCACACGCAGCATCGTCCAAACGCAGCCTGGCAGGAGCAGCGGCCTCCAAACGTGAAGTGATTGGTTCAACCAGCGCAACTCCTGTGCGGAGCTCCAGACCGGCTTTACCGCCCAGCCGCTTCCAGTGCCTACACTGGGTTCCGCTGGCTTAAACCCAGTCACTTGAAATGCACCTCCCTCCTCCAGACCAGCGCTGAGCTCTCTCCCCCAGAGCCAGCCCGCTGCCTCTCAGCACAGGAGTGACACTGGCGACCAACCTGGCACGCGCAGCGCCTGCCTAGTGCTGCGAGAACGCCCACGGGCAGGAGGCAGCGGGGAAACCCCAGCAGCATGGGGCTGCTCAGAGGCACCGCCTTTCTGAGCCACGTGGTACCTCCAGGGCCTTGGTCGAGGCCGGGGGTCTCTGGAGCTCCAGGGCGAACATGCCAATGCGGAAGGCCAGGTTGTGGTATTCCAGCCGCTCGCTCAGCACCGTCAGCAGGAAAGCAGCCTTGGACAGCGTGTTGGTCGCCATCCACGTCTGCTTGCTGGTCGACACCTTGTTCTTCTTCCCCTGGGCGAGGAGTGGCTCATAAGAGGTCTGCAAGGGAATTACCTGGCCCCAGCAGTACAAGGGTGGGACAGCGTTTCCCCCTGCTCTGCAGGCAGGAGCACCTCCCCAGCTGTGCCACGGGGAAAGCACACGAAGCAGTGCTTTGTCCTCTCCTGTCCGGCAACTCGGGGTGATGAACAGACCCACATTTGCACACTGCATCCTTCTGGTGCAGAACCCCATTGCCACTGGCTGTGGGTGGCCCCTCCTGCACGGCATCCATCTGCCCTTCCCCCATACGGCAACGTAATGCCGGCTGGGACTATGTCCCTTCCCTTCCCATGGCAGGGACACCACCACGACGTGCTTAGTGCCATGCGGATTCCCAGCCACCCCTTCCTTCCTCGTGCCCTCTCCCGCCCCAAGACCCCCATGTCCCGCGCAGCTTGTGGCAGGGTCCAAGCAATGGGGCACGCTACCGAGGAGGAGACTGAGGGCTGAACAAGCAAGCGGTGGAAAACGCACAAGCCCAGGCAAGGCAACGCAGGACTGTGGGAAAACAAGGCCATTTCCCAGTGTTGGCATTGCACCATGCAGTGCGGCTCAGTGACGCGTTTGGCTCCAGCAGAGGCGTCGATCCACGGGGGACCATCCGTAGGAGCTGGTCCTTGTAGTTCCCACGTGGCAAGCCAGAATCAGGGCGAGGGAGGCTGCGGGAGGCTGCGGGAGGCTGAAAGTCCCTCCAAGGCCCTGCCCTTCCTGGTGAAATGCTCCCCAGCCAGAGAGGCCCAGTGCAAAGGAAGCTCAGGGCAGGCGAGAGCCCAGCACAGCCCTGCGTGGAGAGCACAGGAACCACCTGGGGCAGCTACTGCAGCTGAACTTTGCTGCTGGTGGAATTCTGTTCAGCTGCCCCAGGGTCTGTGCCCTTACCAGTGCTGCGGTGTCAGTGAGAGGTCACAGGGCAGGAGCCATCATATACAGAATAGCCCAATGTCTGTGACTAACGCTGAAATGCTGGCTGTTCCCTCTGGGCGGCGCTGTTTCCTCCCGCCGCGGCGCTCAGCTGACTTCTGCGCCACTCAGCCGGGCCGCCGTGCGGGAGCAAGTGGCGCAAGCGGCCGTTTGGGGTGCGTGCTCCCCATCCAGCAGAAGTCAGCGGAGCACCACAGCGGGAGGTGAAGGGGGGTGGGGCGGTGATGTACACGCCCAGAGGGCGGGGCCTGGACGAGCGTGCATCCCTGACAGACAGAGGAGAGCGGAGAGAGAGAGAGAGGCAGGAGGGGGAGGAGAAGAGAAAGAGAGAGACGGAGAGAGAGGCAGAAGGCGGAGGAGAGCTGAGAGAGAGAGAGAGAGAGAGGGGGGGAGGCAGTAGGAGGAGGAGGAGAGAGAGAGAGAGATGGAGCAAGAGACCAGAGGCTCAGGAGAGAAGACCGACATGGAGGAGAGACCTGAAAATCCCATTTTATGATGGGCTAATTGGCTAGTCTGGCAATGAGGCCAGAAGTTCCAGCCCTAATTTCAATTCCACCGGAGGGGGGGGGTGGGACGGACCCCATTGACTGGCTGCTCTACTCAATACCCTGTTTCCTGGGAACGAGCAGCCAAACACGGCTGCTGCAAGGAGCAGGCAGAGCTGTCCCCCACTCCGCTCTTGAGCCAAGGCCGCTCTACCTTGGTGGGGGGCTGCTCCACCTTGAGATCAGGAGGGTTGGCCAGCAGGTCCCTGGCCAGGTCCACAGTCAGCCGGCATGCTTCGTTGCTGTAGCCGTGCGCATAGAGCGCCTCTGCACAGGCAAAGAGGATCTGGAAATAAAGGGATAACGGGTCAGATTTCCTGGCTTGTTCATGCGGAACATTTGCTTTGAGAAGCTCTCGTGCCCCCATGGCTCAGAGCAGCAGCTTGACATTTAGAAGGGCACTGGCCTGCCAGCGACGTGCTTTTGGGAAGCCCTATTCAAATCCACCCAAATTTGGCCAAGTGATCACCTTAAGGAAAAACGCCCGCGCGCTCGCGCGCGTCGGCTGAATTCCAGCCCCACGGGGCTCAGTGTCACTCAACTTGGCCTGCCCTTGGCCCCTGCAGCCAGGCAGGGCCCCAGAACGGAGAGCTGGGACCCTGCCTCTCCTGTGGAGAAGGAACCTGCTTATCTGGAATGCAGAGGGGGCGAGTGCTGGCCCTGGGTGAGGGACCAGACTGAACCAAAACACCTTGGAGAAGGGAGGGGCCGGAAAACGGAGCCTGGAAGTTTGAGGGGTTGGCTGGGCACGGAGACTGGGAGTGGAAGCTGGGAGCCAGCTGGGGCGAGGAAGCGGCGGGGGTCTACCATCGAGCTGGGGGTAAGGGCACTGGGACTGGTTGGGCCAAAAGACTGGGACAAGGAGCTGGGGGAGCAGTGCAGAGATTGTCCGAGGAGCCCAAGGAGGCAGACTGGGCCCTGGAGCAGCGGGAACAGGGAATGAGACTGGTCAGACAAGAGGCGGCAAGGGAGACCGGGAACGGGCTGGGAAAAGGAACAAGGTGCCGGGCTGGCCATGGGGCCAGGGAATGGGATGGGGAGCTGGGACCCTGGCATGGGAGATTAGAAATGGTCAGGCAAGGAGCAGCCAGGAAGGGGGAACAGACGCGCCTCGGCCGGGGTGGGAGAAATGAGCAGACGCGCTCGCCATGGCTAGAACACACTGCCCCACAGAGCCTAACGCGCCAGGTCCCACCATGCACTGAGCTTAGCAAGGAAGGGCATACGGCTGATCCTAGTGGGGACCAAAATAACGTAGCACAGCCAGCTTCAATTCCAGCCCCTCAACCGGCCCGTGCCAACGTACAACGTTCCTTCAACGTGCTACACGAGTAACACACGCAGCAGCGGGGAACCCCAGGCCCACAGCTAATTTTCATGTGGCCCAGGGCCAATCTCCTCACCAGCAGCCAGGGCAGCTGTCATGTCCTTCGGCCCTTAAGTGTGGGGGAGACCACAGAAGTGCCACACGCTGCCCCGCCCCCAGCGCTGGCTCCATGGCTCTCATTGGCTGGGAACCATGGCCAACGGCAGCTGCAAGGCAGTACCTGTGGGCACGGGCAGCACGCACCATACAGAGCTGCCTGGCCATGCCTCTAAGGGCCAGACGTGTCAGCTACTTCCAGGAGCCAGGGCAGCCCCCCCGCAGGGCTGTCCCCCGTGATGGATTTGTCTGTGCGCCAATGGCCCGCATGGAAAAAAGGTTCCCCCCACGTGATACAAATAAGAAAAATAATCCCAGGTTGCTCTTTTCCCACTGCCACTAGCTCACCTCCATCCTGTTCTCCTGCTCCAGGGGCTTTATGCCAGCAAAGATGTCCTGCTCCTCTTCATTGCCCCCCTCCGCTTTGCCCTCCTCCTCCTTGGCCACCTCCTGGGGATTCAGATAGTACACCTGGTAATCGTCGTCCTCTTCTCCCTCCTGCCCGCCCCCTGCTGCGCCATTCTCGCCCGCTTCCGCCTTCCGGCCCGGCCCACCGCCATTCTCGTCGGCAGAGGGCAGCTCGTCGTCGCCGCTGCCCGCTTCCTCCTCGGGGTCCTTCGGCGCTTTCTTGCCAGCGGGATTGCTCCTGGAGCTGGGCTCCGGCCCTTCTGAGAAGTACACCCCCCCGTCCTCTTCAAAGGTGTCCCTGTAGCTCCTGCTCACAGGGCTCTCGGTGAAGCTGAAGGTGTTACTGGCCTCCGCCCCCAGAGCCAAGCTGCTGTCGTCCAGACTCAGCTCTGCCAAATCTGGCTCCAGAGAGCTGTCCTCACTGCTCATGCGGCGTTTCCCACTGTGCTTACTGGCTACGCTTTTCCCCACCGGCAGCTTGGCCTTGCCTGCTGCTGGCTTGTACACAGCCTTCTCTCCCTCTGCCGAGAGGCGGCGCAAAGCTCGCTGCGGGGCTTCCGAGACAGCCTTCCGCTTCCCAAGGAGCTCCTTCGGGCGGACGGCTGGCTCTTGAGAAGAGGGGCGTGACCTGTCCCCAGGCTGCAGACCGGGGCCCCCAGGCTCCTGCCCAAGGCCTCTGCCTGCTTCACACGCAGTCTCTGCACATTGCAAGCGGCAGCTCCTCTGCTGGACAGCCTTCACCCAGCAGAACGAGTTCTTCTTGTCCGCGCTGCTGTAGGTGATGCCAGGAATGGGATAGGCCTCCTCCCAGCTGAAGTAGCAGGCTTCCACAGCTGGCTTGAACCCCTGGAAGAGCTTCTCCAGGGATTTCTTGTGCTGCCCCCTCTTGACATTATCTATGACTTTCAGCTGCCACTGGCGGAGCTGGGTGCAAAGGTCCCTGCGCCTGGAGCACGAGGACAGGAAAGAGAAGCCGCCATAAGGCACCGTGACAAACCTCTCCCCACCCCGCTCGCAGGAAACCCATCTGCTGCCGTAGCACAAGTCACCCCGCACGCAGGAAACCAGCAAGGCGACGACAGAGAAGGGAATCAGCTTCTAGGCAGGCCTACGCCATGGAAGCCCAATGCTGCCAAGCCTAGCTAGGCTGTAGACAGGGGATTCAGGGAGAAGCGCTGCTTGTGCGGGCCTGAGCAGCCAAATCCTGTGGTCCACCCCCATGGAGGTGACACTCGCAGGCTGCCCAGGCAGCTGCTGTACAGCAGGAATGGGCGTCACTGGCAGAGCCAGGCGAGAATGCTTGCATGGGGTTTGAAGCTGTACTATGCTGGCTCCGATCAGTGCTAATGGCCTCCTCGAGTGAGCACTAAAGGGTTCAACTCATCGCTTTACACTAAATAAATGTCCGCAACATAAAGCGACAATACAGCTACACCTGGTCAGCTTTGCCACGCGGCTGGTCTAGCGGAAGCGGAAATGGAATGCAAAGCAAGGCCAGATACTTGGCAAAGACTGTGTCAATTAGAACTAAGACCTCCCAAAACCAATTATGACAAGAGGGTGGGTGTCATTTAACCAAACCCTGCAGTGCACTGCCATTCAGAAAACCTCTCCGCCCACAGAGATCAGAAGAACTTCGTGCAGAACCATACGGGCATGTTAAAAAGGGACCAGACGGACAAGACGCAAATTATTCACTTTGGAAAGTAGGGTTAGAAACAGAGAAATACCAGCAAGTAAAGCCGAAAGTGATTAAGTTTCTCTTGGACAGGAGAGCACGTCTTGGCGACAGCGCAAGTCTATCTAACGAAGGAAGTACAATTCAATCATGAGGGGTGCAAGGCCCAAAACCAAAGTGCATGTGGACCACAGAACTAAATCAAGGCAGTTGAAACGGACTCTTTAAAGGAACCCATTAAAGATGATCTGACCCTGGTGCTCACCTCTGTGGGCTGATGGTTGGGTCTAGCACAGCCAGGCGCCACAGAACCACCATCTCATCACACATGCTGGCACAGGCATGCGCAGCCACTTCCGACTGGCCGTTGCTGCGCCCGGTGTGCCCGCTAGCACTGCTGTGGGAGGCAGACGTTCGCACGCTGTACCACCAACCCGTTATCTGAGGAGGAGAGACATTCAGTGCAGCCGCGCCCTCCACTCCCGAGTCCCACCCATCCCACATCTGCACAGGCTGGAGGACATGAACTCTGGAAGTAAATGGCAAGTGACAAACAGGAATAGTCCGTTCTGTGGCTAGACATGCAACGCCTGGGTTTGTATTTCTTTCTAAAGACTTATGGGCATGAAGGCAGAGACCCATTGAAACCTGGGGGTGGATGGAACCTCAGACTAGAATCAAAGCAAGAGCAGATTGACATGGGATGGGGAAGAGAGCTAGAAAATATAGTCCGCAGTACAATAGTGGCAAATCCAGCACACTGGCAGCGACTGACGTTACCACCAGCTGGCTGCAGCTGAGTGCCCGACGTGAAGTGAATTGGGTCGGCTCAGTCTGGTGCTAAAGGACAGACGCCCTCACAAATAGCTCTCTCGTTTGCGGCATCACCAGACACAGCAGGGACTGAATGGGCCTGGACCGAACCCTCGGATTTCCTCACTCAATCTGAGGCAGAGGCATATGCTAGGGTGCTGGGGGAGAGGCAGGCACTGAAGAGGTCTATGGTTACACCTCTACTGTGTCCTGGGTTGTCACAATGAACCTTTTCCCTTCCACAACATCCACACAACATTGTTGTTGTTACCATTTGAACAGATTTAAAGAAAAGGCTCAGAGCTTCCCAAATTCAGTGAAAAGACTGACATTCTGCCATCCAACATATCCCTTAAGCCAAAGTCGTAGCAGACGGACTCTGTTTTGGAAGAATCAGCAGAGCAAATTGCCCTGGCTGGCCAGAAGAGGTGCAGGGGCCAGAGGGTCCGACATCGTCATGGGATGCAGTGGTGTACTGAGCATCACAGCCCCAGCACCTCACGGGAGAGCAGTTCCTTTTGGAGGGAGGGGCACAAAGACTGGACGTTTTTCCAAGCCAGGGATTCTAACAGCACTGAACAGCTGTGGCCATTGCCTGGTCCCCTCTTGGCAGACGTGCTGCCCCGGAGGCACTGAATACCTGCTCGTAGGTCAGACACTGCTCAGTCAGGATCTCCAGCAGAGGGGCTGCGTTGCTGTCCCTTCGCTTGAACATCTCCCGAACAATGGAGAGCAGGTTCCAGATCCCCTCCGGCTCTCTGCCTCTCAGGGGACGGAGGAGACACGCCCACTCTGCAGCAGCTGGCGGCTCCGTGGAGGACAGGTACATCGAGTTGACATCACTGTGGGAACGAAAGGGGGGAGGGAGAACAAGAATGAGACGGGACAAAGCACAGCCGCATCCAAAGAGATTCTGGGCCACCCAAGACTTGCATTTTGAGAAGGGCTTGGACAAATGTGTCACTTACAAGTTAGCATAAGAGTCAGACAGGAGCAGGCAAGTTGGACACGCTGTGCCAAGACTGAACGAGCACTAGAGGGGTTTTATCTCCCCAGACTCAACACTGCCCCACACACGCAGACAGAACGTTACCTGGAAGAGTGACCCCACAATGAAGCACCCTTAGTTTCATGGCCTGATGCCCACTTACACACCATAGTCCATGGAGTAGCAAAGGAGAGCACCCCCATGGACTCTGAGCCCAATGCCACAGCCCTTTGTAGGCAGGGGTAAGTCCTTACTCTGGGGGAGGCGCAGTTTACCTGAAGACAACAGGAGAGGGCCCACAGAATTTGTGAAGGGTTTTCTTTATGTTGTCACTTAAAGTAGATTCATCCAGGTACCAGGTGCTTTGGTCTGAGGCTGAGGGACCAGCAGTGGGATCTTGAGAAAGAACAGAACAGTCTGCAGGTGTTGGAGAGATGCAGTCTACATCCCACAGCCCAAGAGACTGCAGGCAGCAGATAAGCAACGACTCTAACTTCACCCCATCTAGAGAGCAACAGTCTCAGAAGTGTTCAGGGGGCCTGGAAACACACTGCAGTCACTACACACGGGGTCACTGGACAATACCTTCCGCTACAAACAGCCAGCCTGTGCAGAGCCAAGAGTGCACACCCGGCCTTCTCAGCAGGCTCTGTTCCCCCAGTTCACTCAAACCCTTGTGCTTAACCCCTTCCCTTTCCTTCCCACAGCCATCCCAGGAGCAGGGCCCCAGGAACTCAGTGACAGTCAGAGGAGAGACACCCACTTCCCAGCAGAGCAGAGACTATTCCAGTTACCTGGGGCTCCACACACTGTGTTGATGGCAGTGGACTGAGAAGACAGCAGCTCATCCAGTAGGCGCTGAGCGGTAGGAAGGATCTAAAACACAAGAGACATGTTGAGTGTGACTTGAAAGTGCATCCGCACACCTTGCCTTGTCACAGCCAGCCGAGACCCATTTCCATCGCCGCGACCGCGAGCCGGCTGGCCTGTCAGAGCCGCTGGTAACACTTGTCCACGGGTTAGCTGTTAGGGCTCCTTTCCTAGTTCTCCACCCAGGGGTTCCTGCATGCCTGACACGTGCAACAGCCTATAAAACCCAGGAGCGCGGAGGGAACGCCCCATGCTATTGTGCTACAACCCTTCTCGCTCCACCTAGGCACCTTTCTCCACTCGTTTGCATTGCAGAGGCTGCACCCTCGCAGGCAAACCGGGGCACCTGGGGAAGGGGGAGTAGGAGAGCAGTAAAAGGACTGTGCAATCCCTAGCGTCTCGCGTCTGAGTGGCCGCTTCCACCATTCTCTTGTACCCCTCGATAAGCTTCCTTTCCCGTCCCCAACTCATCCCGTAGGCTAACGAATGGCTGATTCAGTGCTGGAACCCGGGCAGCCCTGTCGTCCCAGGAGCTGCAAGACAGGGACAAAGGTTGGCTTTCTGGCTTCAGGCCTGTAGTTTTAGATCCATTTGCTACCAGGATTCACCCTCACAATAACCACAACGGACTATGAAGACGTGTGTGATACAACCAAGGGTCAAAGACAGGACTCCTTTCTCCACCACTCCCCATTTACCCCAGCGCAAAGTGGATCGGGTACCTGAGACTAGAGTAAAACGCTCACTGCACACCCGCCTAGATAGTCAGGCATTTGTGAATGACATGGGCCCATCTTCACTTCGAGATCAAAGTAAAACAATACCCGCAACAGGGCAGTAGGGGCGTTTCGTGTCTGAGACACCCGGAAAAACAGGCTAGGCATTCGGTGAGAAGTCACTTGCTAAGACCACCTCACACCTTGCAGGCTGTAGCCCCAAGGAACTGCAGCAAGAAGGGACTACTCACTCCACACACTAAGTACCTGAGGGAGAAGCACCTCAGCAAAACACACTTGTGCACTTAACGGCTACAGGGAGACTGGTTTCCCCACTGCAGGTAGCTCTCAGGAACACTGGTAACAGGTCCCACATGCTTTCCTGCATCACGGCACAGGCAGCATAAGACAGAAGCTCCCAAGAGCTCCAGTCCTTACATTCATGCTCCAGTGACCATTTCCCCTGCACACTGAGCGAATAGCTTCTCTGGAGTAAGAGATGTTTTTCATCAGCTGGAAATAAGGAGAAAAGGCCACCTCACATGACTCGCCAGTGCTTCACAGAACCAATGCTTTACGGCGGGTACACAAAGTACTTGCAAGTACCACACTCAACACCTTGACCCCGAGCACTGTGGGGGCCAGAAGATGAATTTGGGCAGACCCTCCCTTAACAAAGGCCTTTGGGAAGTGACAGCTATCCAGAATCACACGCACTGTCGGAGGAGATGGGACACCTTCCATATGCCAGCCAGCCAGCCCATTCATTGCTGAGGAACACCTGCCAGCAGTACTATTCATGTTTCCGGATGCCGAAGTCAACAACCTCTGGAGAGAGCAAGAAAGGCCAGTTCTCTCTCACTTCTTCCTGCTGTCGCATGCAACTGCTACTGGTTTGCCATCTATCTAGAGCACAGAGACGGCAGCTGTATGTCAGTGTCTTTACAGCACGGATTTGCTCTCTTGTCTGCTCCTGAGCAGCTAAATACCTGTGGTGGTTGGAGTCTTGCTTACACTGTTCCGACTGACGTTGCATGAGGTGCTGTGTGCACACGGACAGTGCCCTCACTTCTAGTGGAAACGAGCCATGCTCCACTGTGCACCGAAAACCCAAATTCAAACAGAGGAAACAGGGAAATTGAGCGGCTCACTCTAGCGTTGCTCGACCTTCCCAGGTTAGCTAACCCTTTACTCACCATTCACACCAAGACCTCCTTCCATTTACTATAAAAGAAAGAAATGTTCTCTCTCCATCTCTATCTCCAACCATAAGCCTATGCTTTGCAAGAGGCAGACAGACAATCCTTGCCCTTGAAGGATAAAGTGGGTGGGGATGGGGAGTTGAGATTGAAGAATTTCAGCCCTTCACAGCTCCTGATCCACTGGTTGAGAAATACCAACTCAGGTAAAAATCTGGCAGCCCGTTCTCACTGATCTGAATGCAGCCCAGGTCGGTAGGGATCAAAAGTTCTATCACTCCAAGGACGGTACCGCAGCCTGGGAGAAGTACCACGCTAGCCACACCATGAAGCCCATCATAGCTGTCCCTCTGCTTTGCAAGCCTCAGCAGAGACAGCAAGACTGGACAGCTCAGAATCAAACTGAACTATCCTTCCACCCCTACTGGTGGGTGGCCTCCTTAGATGAGGGTTCAAACACTGGTGAGGCAGGGTGTGGAACGCCACTGGCCCCACAGTACATGTTCTGCAGACCATTCCCTGGGCTGGCAAATCAGGCAACTTTCCTCTGCATTAAATTCATATACAATCAAGAGGCCACCAACAGTGACTTGTGCTTGGAACACTATGCCCTTGCCCCTTGTCATTTCTTTTCTTCTGAAGATTACGCTCTTCATAACCATGAGCTCTGCACCGGTGTATGCCCATGTGCTGTCTCAAGACATTTTAACATTGGCAGACTAAGCACCACTTTCCTCTCCCCTGTTCGAGATAATTCTAACCCTTTACCTGGCAACACAACTGTTAAACCACACACAAGCAACAAGAGAAAGCCTCCCCAGTTACTAGAAAGTGATCAGACAGGACCTGGCTGTTTGGGGAGGAAAGCGTTACACGCAGAGGTGAAAGCATCAGAGGATGAGTTTAACAGGGTTCCATTGATACAAGACTGTCTCCACTTACCTGTTGTGGGAGTTCACTGATCAGGTACTGAGCAAATTTCTGTAGCTGATCTCTCTGAAGCCGAGACAAGGACTCTGAAACGGGCGCTCGCAAGCACACCGCAGATGCCTGGAGGAAGAAGAGAAGAGATGCAAGAGTCCTGCTGTCCACAAGCCTGGTCCACTGGATGACTGAATCAGTGCTAGTAACAGCCATGTTTAAGCACAGGTGTTGCTAGCAGGGTTTTAGCATTGGTTCCGGCTCCATGTGGATATGGATGTTTCTTGATATCATGTAGGACACTGCTGTAGCCTGAACTCAAACCATCTAGGACTAGGTTTTACAAAACCTGTTTTTAAAGAATTTCCATGACAAGGGATTCCTACTAACTGCTATGCATAAACTCCATTATTGCTAGCAGTTGCACAAACGCTGGCAGAGAATTCACAAACAAACCTAACAGGACATGATTTTTTAGCTTTTGGCAAAAGAAAGAGCTCTGTGGATCACCGCTCCTTTCACCTACAGTGCTAGATGCTTATTCATTCTAATTCTAAATTCTGTTTCTCTTCATTCCAGCCTTTTAAAAAATAGATCTTAGACAGTAAAAGCCAGGTCCATACATTCTTTCACTATGCAGAACGCCATCTACATTTAAACTAGAAAAAAGCAAGAGCATTTCAATGAGTAAGAAACCACTGATAACTGGCTTAGTTCTGAATCTGGGTAGGTCTGCATATAGCAATACCCAGGGCTGGCCTTACCATGAGGCGAACTGAGGCGGCCGCCTCAGGTGCCAGACTGTGGGGGGCGCCACTAGGACCCAGAGTGTAGAAAATTGTGTCTGTGCAGGTGCATATGTAGGTAGTGGAGCAGGACCATGAGAGGAGAGGAACAGGAAGGAGGCAGAATTGAGACCTTTCCCAAGTTTTGGCCCAAGCGAGGGGGATGGGGGCATCATTTGAGCTCCCCGCCTCAGGTGCCAAAACGTTGTGGGCCAGCCCTGGCAATACCCTTTACATGAGGCTTCCTTTCTGTGCTCAGGCCAGGTCCGTACTACGGGAGAAAGCCAGCTCCAGCTACGTGAGCAGCACGGCTGGAGTCGACGTACCCTGAGGTCGAATCTCCCCGGCGTTCCCACTGCAGCAGGTTGACAGTAGAAACTCTCCCATCGACTTCCCTTGCTCCTCGTGACCCGGTGGAGCCATCAGCAGCAATGTAGTGGGTTCTTACTAGACTCGCTAAATCAAACCTTGGGAGGTCGATCTCCGCAGTGTCGATCTCCAGGTAAGTGGAGACAAGCCCTCGGTGTGTGCAAACTAGGGACGTAAAATCCCGTCTATTTAGTTAACCGGTTAAACGGGGGTGAGGGGCCACTCCAGGCCAGGCCAGGCTCCAGCCCCCAAAGGTTAACTAACAGGTAAGCAGTGAGGGTTACCAGCCAACCATTAACATCCTTTGTGTATACAACACAATGCTCTCCGGTGGGAGAGATGCTGGTTTGCTTTTGTCACTGCTTAATGCTGTGAATCAGGAAACCTGCTGCCTATTTGCAGCCTCCCATACCAACCTTTATTTTAGTGGAGTAACTATTTGAGAGCAGACATTTGGCTTAAAATACTCAGCTGCCACCTGGAGACTAAAAGCAGCATGCATCAGGTGAAGTACATGCTGCTTCTCCATGGCGAAATGCCACTGGAAAATTAGTGAATGTCCACAGGTAGTTAGCACCTCTTTAGGTATTTATAGAGGGCCTGAATCTGATTAAAAACTACTATGGACTGTAACTGCTCCATAGCAAAGCAGAAGCTTCTTTGCCTGTCCACATGCTACACTCAACCCCCTCCTTAAAAAGCATTTCAAAGCTTCTGAAAAACCACCCACTCAGCAGATCAACCTGCAAGAGAAGGCTACATGGTGTGTGTCCCAACACTTCATTCTGGAGCACGCTGGGGCAAGGAGCGCCTCACCGCTGCTTGTGCATCGCCATACGCTTGGTTGGCACTAATAAAACCAATCCAGGCTCATGCCGTGGGGGTCAGCCCAGCAGGCAGCACACACCCTACCTGCAGCACAGCGCAGAGAATGAGCAAGGACACATGAAGATCAAGACTGACAAAAGCAACTCAGGACAACTGACCAGCACAAGAGCTTTCAAATCCCAAGACAGCCCAGGTTTGTAAAGATTTCCAACCCAAGACTGACCCTGTCATGACCTTGAGGGATGGGCAGCAGCCTGGGGATTAAGGGGGTTAACTGTACCTAGCCAGGTAGCAGTCAGCCAATAGAAATGCAGATAGGGATTTCAAACTGAGACAAAGGAATTTTGGGTTTTCCCTCCTTTGTCTCTGAGCCAGTTTGCTCTAGATACCGAGGGAGACAGAAGACATGTCTCTCTCCAAGAAAAAAAAAAAAACCTCTTCATAATGTGCAAGTAGGGTAAAGTTTAGATACAGCCATTAGGTTTTATTGTTTTCTGTCGTGGGACTTTGGATCTGATGTCTGTGCTGTTAGAAATGGGTTTTCCTCCCTTTTGTAACTAAGTCCTGAGCCCATGGGCATCCCCATGAGTGTATTAATTGGTGACTTTTTCCATCTAGTCCTTATGCTTGCAACAGGAGTATTGTTGTGATAATAAAAGTGCTTTCTTTTTTAATTAACCTGGTATGGGTTCAGTTCTGTGTCCTGGAAGATCTGTCTGTGGGACCTGCAGGCCTCTGACTAGGGGACAGCAGCCACAGACTGCAGTTTGTATTTTCTATTTCTTTTTCAAGCTCTGTGGAGAAAAGAGCTTGGGGTGCCCGGGGGTTGGTTTGAAGTGTCCACCCCTGGTTGTGGGTTCAAAAGCACTTGATGGTGGCAGCGGATTTTCACCCCCAACATCTAGGGTTTTACGATTTTGGGGGGGAAGCTTTATACCAAAGCCTGTAGAGATCAGGTTTTGGGGTTGCTTTTGCAGGCCCCCACTTCTGCATTCATCGTGCCAGAGTGGGGATCAGCCTTGACAGACCCTCTGCAGACGGGAGGAGGAACACACCCCCCAGGGAAATACTAAACGGGGCAGAGGGGGCTGCATGTCCAGTCGCAGTGGGATGAACAGTACCAAGAGACTTTCCATCCTACCTTAATTCAAACTGACTGCATAGGGCCTGCATTGCCGCCCAAAGGCGCCAGACTCCAAAGTGGCGTGACTCAACGATCATGCCATTAGATAAGGAACAGACACTTCACTGGAGAGAAGGAAGCAGGGGTCCAGTTATGGAGCTTTTCTCCAAAGCCCCTACGGCACTACAGGCCAATACCTAGAGAATGACAATTGTACTTAGACCTACATTGTGTATCCGGAAGAGGCAGAGGGCCACAACATGGGCACACCACTTGGCCCCGGCTCCGCATGTACAGCTGCATGAGGTGATCCTGCATCGGTCAAACATCACTGCCACGTTGTATGCCCCTTTTGGGGGCACCATCTGCGGTGGTACCACTGTGGCGCTGAGGTGGAAACCTGTTGGAGAACAGGCCAAAGTTACGGTCAGGGTGCGACACTGGGCAGTGTGCACAGGAACATGTGGGGATGTGCACGTTTCTGATTCTTGGAACAGCAATCACACTGGGATAGCCACTTGGTACGTCTCAGCAGTGGGCTGATGTAAGAATGTAACACTATTTTACCAGCAAGCCATCGATTTACACCTGGCAAGAGATTAAAAAACCCCAAGTTTAATCTAGCGTGTTAATCTCTCATCCAGGAAAGCTCTGCAAGCTGCCACAAAAACCTGTGGAACTTCATCAGCAGAGACGTTTCAGGCTGCACTGGGCACCTATACTAGGCAGGGTTTAGGAGAACTGAATCCAGCCCTGCTGCACTGACAAGGAATGGGCTAGATAACTCCTAAGATGCTATTTCAAAACCAAAGGATTCCAGCCAGACCCACTTGCAGAATGTGCTAGGGATGTTCAATATCGCTTAGTTGAATAGCCGAGTAGCCTCATGAATTCTTATCGGTTACTCGACTATTCTACAGTCCCTGGGGGTGGGGGCGGGGCCGGCAGCCAGTGTATCAGAGGCAGCAGTGCGGGGCACCAGGTGGGAGCTGGTCCGCAAGGGGAGCCAGTTTAAAAACCAGCTCCCCTCGCAGACCAGCTGCCTGTCGCCCTGCGCTGCTGCTTCTGAGAAGGTGGCAGCAGTCCCTGTCTGGGGGGGGGGCGGGGGGGGGAAAAAGGGGGGAAGGAGAGTGTCGGAGCTTCCGGACCCAGCATGAGCCATGACTGAGCCGGTCTGCCTGCCCTCCCAGCTCCTAATACGCTTTAAATGCAGAGCTGCAGCAGGGGTAGGTCCCAAACCTGTCGCGAGCCAGAACTGAGCCAGCCTGCTAACAAATGTACTGGCAAGGAGGGGGGGGGGGGAGAGGAGTGTGTGTAGTCTACGGAACTATAAGCTGTATGCTTTTTCTTATCGGTTACGCGACTCCACTATTACATCCCTAGAATGTGCAGCTCTGTTGTACCTGAGCACCTGTTAGCACTCCTCCCACGCTCAACAAGTCAGGAACGACTGAGCCAAAAGGAGTAAAGATGAGCCCACCCCTCCTTGGGTTCGGTAGGCAGCCTGTTTTCAGAACGTGTGTTCTCTGGCACTACAGCAGCTTTCATACAAATGAAAACAAATGGTAAAGAGACATTCCAGTGACCCTCTTAAACAGAAACCAATAATCTGATTATTCCATGAGAAAACAGGCAATTCAATTACATACTTGTGCTCAGTTAGGGTGGAAAAGTCTCTGAACCTTGGCTTCCTGAATAGCTACTGGGAACCCCCTCAGGTAGCTGAGGGCTGCCACCACCCCCCTCCGCACGCTTCTGCAGGCTAAATAAGACCATCTCCCTCGGCCTCTCTTCAGAAGTCACGTGCCCCAGCCCCTAATAAAGTTCGTGGCCCGCCACTGGACTCTTTCCAATTTGTCCACATCCTTTCTGTAGTGGGGGTCCAACGCGAGACAACACTCCAGATGTGGCCTCACCAGTGCTGAACAGAGGGGAACGATCACGTCCTTCCATCTGCTGGCAATGCTCCTGCTAGTGCAGCCCAAGGCAGCTAGTGGCATATTGGAGAGACGGGAACCCTGTGACTCTCATCCAGCTTCTCCTCCAATGTATCCCCAGGTCCTTTTCTGCAGAACTGCCGCTCAGCCAGTCGGCCCCCAGCCTGTAGCAGTGCTCGGGATTCTGCCGTCCCAAGGGCAGGACTCTGCACTTGTCCTTGTGGATTCTCATCTGATTTCTTTTGGCCCAATCCTCCGATTTGTCCAAGTCCCTCTGGATTTTATCCCTACCCTCCGGTGTATCTTTTTGCTGCAGTCTACGCTAAAGAGATAACAGCGACTAGATACGCAACAATTAACATTAACCACTAGGGGGAAGGAATGCAAGACAAAGTAGGGGGAAAACTGTCCAAGAATATTTAACTAGGGTAGTGTAGTCAAACAGCAGAGCCTGATCTAGTTCATTCTAGGGTACTTCAGGAACTAGCTGAGGCCAGCTCAGAACAATTAGCAGTTCTCTTTGAGAACTCAGTGAGGATGGATGAAGTCTCAGGACTGGAGGAGGGCAATGGGATACCTATCTTTAAAGAAGGGAGAAAGAGGACCCAAGGAATTAGACTGCTCAGCCTAATTTTGACACTGGAAGAAATTAACAACCTAGTGGAGAACAGGGCTATAAGGATTGGTCAGCATGGGCGTGTCGATAACAAATCATGCTAAACCAAGCAAATATCCTTTTTTCATACAGTTACTGCCTACTGGGCAGTGGTAAGCAGTACACAGATACATCTGGATTTTAATAAGGTCTCATGAGCAAACTACAGAAATATGCTCTAGAAAAGTGACCATAAGGTGGCTGCGCAAAAGGCTGAAAGAGGCCCAATCACAGAGAGAAGAAATCTCTTTATTTTATCTTTGGCAGTTTGCCATCCCTCCTCCCCTGACCCAGGCAGTGTATGACTTACTGCTCATTGTTAATTTCACATTAAAAACATAAGAATGGCCATGCTAGTCAGAACAATGGTTGTCTGTACATTGCATGAAGTAGTAGCTCCTTTGTGTTAAACCTGCTGCCTATTAATTTCAAGTGACCCCAGGTTTGACGTTATGACGAGGCAAAGGAGTAAATAACACTTTGCTATTCTTTTTCTCCATATCAACCACGATTTTATAGACCTCTGTATCCCACCGTAGTCATCTCTTTTCAATGCTGAATAGCGCCGGTCTTCCTAATCTCTCCTCACACGGAAGCTGTTCTATACCCTACTCGTTTTCACTGCCCTGCTCTGCACCTTTTCCAATTTTAACTTTTTTTTGAGCAAGGTGACCAGAACAGCAAACAGCATTCAGAGTGTGGACTTTAGAGTGGCATTATATTTTGTTTGATTACTATTCCTTTCCTACAGGTTCCCAACATTGCTCTACACAGGGGTGGGCAAGAGGGCCAGATTCAGCCCGCCAAACGGGTTGATCCAGCCCACACAGGGCCTGCCACTCCTCCGCCCCCAGGCCAATTAGGGCCTGGGGGCAGGGGGAAGCGCACAAAGTTTCCTTTGCCCAGCGAGGAGCATGCGGTGCTTTGAAGCGCTGCCCACTCCTGGCAGGGCAGGAGGAGACTTTGCACGCTCCCACACCCCTAGGCCCTGACTGGCCTGGGGGTAGGAGAGCACAGGAAGTCTCCTCCCACCACCAGGGGCATAGGTATCTAGAAGGAACCTGGGGGGAGGGGGGCAAAGAGGCTCCCCCACCTCCAGACCAATCATGGTCTGTGGGTGAGGAAGCATACTGGCGCTGGCCCTTCTGTTTGAGGCCCCGCCCCTTGTGGTACAACCCAGGGCCACTCCACAAATTTTTTAAGTGGCTCCTGGCAAACAATTATTGCCCACCCCTGCTCTACACCTTGCTGGTGCCATTTTCTTACTAGGACAAGTTTTGATGGCAGCCTCCTTCGCAGAAAAGGATAACCTATTGCATGTCGTTTCCCAAGCACTATTGCATTTCAGCCAATTTCCTTTTAACTCATTCTTCATTTCTTCAAAGTCCAATAGCTATTGTATAGCTCTTCTTTCAGGGCCCTGCCAGCATTTCAGTCAGGGTATCAGTGGTTTGTATGTGCCCTCAAACGTCAACTGAAGCTAATTTGGCTCAGCTCCATTGTTTAGCTCCAGATTAGTGTGGGGGCCTGGTTCACAGCCCATATACTGACATCGAAGGAAGCACACACGGCCTCCTTCCCTAGAGCTCAGGCTATTGTTGTGACAGTCAGCCCTGGACTAGCTGAAGCCCCTTCGCAGTGCTGAGCAGTGGCATTTTTACAGGCTACCTCAATAAGCAAAAACCACTGTGATCTACCTTCCAACCTGCCCAGGAGGTCTATAGCAGCAGAGGGTCATTAGGAGCAGCTACAATGCCTTTAGAGTGCCTGGCATCCGGTCTAGAACTCTCTTCCAGCCCTGCCCCTGCTAGTGAGCAAGAGACTGTGGCATGGCTGTAGCAGAGTAACAGACTCAACCCAGACAAGTCTGAGTAATGCTTACAGGACAGAGGAAGCAATCAGGGGAAATGGTGGAAGTTGTGTCACTGCCCTGATCCACGGGAGTCGCCTTCACCGACCCTGTTCCAGTTCTTTACTAAGACCTCTGAAGGGGCCCTTGGTTCCATTGAAACGTCATGCCCCTCTTGTAGTACAATTGCAGGCATACAACCCTCACCTGCTCACATGGATTCATCAGAATTGCATACTTCATCTCTGCAGTACATTTATTTTATTAGCTGCATGAATGTCATCCTGCCATTAGGAATCTAGTAATAGATTGAGTTACTGACAAAGAATTAGACCATCATGGAGACAAATCCGTTATATGACATTTCCCCAACAAGATGCACAGATTAGATCATGCATCCAGTTTTCAGGAGAGTGTCTGCTTGTCACACTGTTTTCCACCAGGACTAATGGGGCTCCAAGAAGCCAAGTAAGCTGTCCAAAACTTCAAGGCTAAGTAGTACTTAGCTCAGCAGGGCATTCAATCCTGGATGCTTCTGGTTACAGGTTCTCTGTTGTAGCCTTCAGACTACAAGAGTCCTTGGGCAAAGAAGACTGCTCTTGAGGCCATGGTCATACCATTTGTCTGAGCTAGGATCACAGATTTTAAAGTCTCTACAGAAGTTCAGATGCAGCGTTCTTACCTATCTGCAGAGGGTCTTTGACAGCCCGCATCCGGAAAAGCTGCTCCCCCCGCTGGAATTCATCCGCACTGCCATTCGCCAAGCAGGAGTACAGCCTACGAAAAAGCAAACAGTCCCCTTTCAAGAACAATCTTCACCAGAGAAAAGCAGAACTGCACCCCACCCCCGAGCTATGGAAACACGCTTTGAATATTTGGAAACCGTTTAATTGGTTATCTGGGTAGGGGAGGCATAAGAGATGAGTAACTGCAGAAAAGAGTGAAAATCCACTGGAAGTTGCTCTGTGGCCCTGTGTGAGAGAGACACAAACAGACAGGTCATTTAGGAACATAGACCAGCTGATGCACCATTAGACCCAGGCATCCATAGTTGTGCTCCTCTAGTTTTTGTTTTGGCTAGGGACTTTTTTTGTGGTGGGGGGGAAGGAATAGGAAAGTTACTTTTGAGGATAGGGAATCAAATCTGTAGTTGGTATTTTAAGGTATGAGCCAGCAATTTAGTGTTGGGCACATCTGAAAAAGTTTGGTTCACAACTGTATGAGCAGTTCAAATTAAGCTTTAGAATAAATCTTAAGATTTTATTAACCAAATTCTTCACAACATGTTCGGAGCAGGTTTCCTCACGTAAAAACTACTTTTAGAGCAAATTAAATTAAAAGGCAATTTATGAAATATTTTGTATGGTGCTTTGATTATGTAAAGAGGCATTTTTATACAGACTTAATGCACACAGAGTACACAGATTTGATTTTAGACTTAAAAAATGTACCTGAGCTCAGGGATGAGAAATGTCATACTTGTCTCAAACATGTATTTTCAAGGCTGAGGGATGAAGAGGGGATTTAAGAGAGCAACGGCTCTTTCAAATTCATGGAAGTTGTGATGTTGCTCTGGCAAGAGCCAGCAAGTCAGTAGCTGCAATTTTAACATTTTCCAGTTGTGTTCATATTGTGTTCGTTATGTTTCTGAACATACGTACACCATCGTCTGCTTGGATATTAAATAAGTTAGGGTTTGTTGATAGCCATTTTTACCTCACCTTTAAAGTGGGGGCCACCCTTTTCTATCATTTTTCTCTAACACCTTATCTACAAAAATCCTGACTCACTAAGTGATCCTGCGAGCAATCATTGACATTCCTAGACATTCCACCAGGGATGGCGTAGTATTTACCACCGGAGATTTTTAACCCCCGGGTTAAAAGCTCCTTGGGAAAAAGCTACTAGTCACAGTTTAAGGCACTTCCCATTTTAAAAACGGTTTCATGACGTGCTGCTTTATGAACACACAGTTCTAATACTGACACCTTGGCTTGGCGTGCTCTCAAGGAAGCGACACGTCAGGACTCACTTCAGGATTTAATGTTATATAAATGAAAGTAAAACATCTGATTGTATGAAAATCCCAGTGCAGAGCTGTAGGGTTGAAACAACCAATCAGAAGCCTGGTCCCTTTGGGCACACAGCATTGTTTTGCAGATGGCAACAAGCCTATGCCTCCGTTCTGAGTGGATGGAGCCAAGGTTTGAAAGAGGCCGTCTATGCTTGCTGGACACGGATGCAACTCTTCTTCCCACTTGCCTGGTTCAAACTGGGTTTAAGTAGGTATTTCCTGTACCCGGACCTAAACTAATTCAGGAAATTGCCAAGCCTGCATATTACCATAGAGCGTTGGAGCTAAACCTTCTTCAGAGGCTCACATGAGTTTGACAGGCCCTTTTCCAGTTTCTGGGGTCACTTGTTACCACGACTATGTACCACTCATTTTTAATTGTACCAGTCCTTTCTAAAGAGACAGACACCAAAATGCTTAATGAGATTTGCTGTCCTTGTACCCATTAGATACCCTGTGCAGGTACCAATTTTTTTATCCGCCTCTGTATCCACAAAGATGAGCTGCGGCTATCCATGGATTTGCAGGGCTCTACCCAATCGGTAAGTTATTGGATGACTTTTAAAGTTATCACATACCAAAACTAGCTGCCTGTATTCTTCTACAGCTCCAGTGTACGCATCTGGGACGGCTCCTCCTGGTGGGACCTTCCCCTGGCCATGTGAGTTTCCAAAGCAACTCCTGGAGCACAGCTTTACAAGCATGTTCTGGCTGCAGACTGAATGCGCACGTTCCCATCCCACAACCAGAACGATTTATGGGAGATTCCAGAAAAAGCAGCCAATAGCCAAAACCCAAAACAACCGAAAGCAGAAAGATTACTGATCACTACACTGGAAACCAAGTAAGGAATCCAGCCACTTGTCTGGCCCACCCTGTCCTGGCCACCCAGGTGGTCAGGACCTCCCCAGTTCTTGAACTGCCATAACTAAGGGTTTGTCTAAACAACAAACAGCAGTGAGACTCAGCACCTGGGCCCACAGCCTTGGGCTCACATGACAGCACCAAAAATATCTTTGGCAACATTCAGGCTTGGGCTGGATCTTGGATTATGAAGCCTAGAGGGGATGGTCTTCAGACCAAGCCACTCCTCCTACACAGCTGTTTTTAGTGCCACGGTACAAGACCGAGTCTCCCAGCTGCCTCTAGGAATGCAAGTCTTGTCCAGCATTTCAGACGTGTGCAATCCTGCCTCTTCAGCAACAGATTCAAACTGGGGGACACCCACTCAAACTGTGCCGGCGATGCAGGCGTTAGAACAGCACCAAGAGAGCAAGGCACTCCAATCTGAGCCAGGACTTGGAGTCTTCTCTACAGAGATCGGCGTGTTTCAAAGCCCACACAGGGCAGAACAGAACACATTACCTGATGTCCTCCTCGTTCTCCGGGAAGCTCCAGAAGGCGATGCGAAGCTGCAGCTGCTCAGGTACAGGGGGGTAGACTTTCTCCACCACCTCGAATGGAATGTGAAACGCCACCTGCTTCGCAGACAGTTCCACCAGTGGAATCACCAAACCATCTAACAGAACAAGGACCATTAGATACAGTTGCCCATAGGGAGAGCCAAACTAATCGGAGGCTGAGCTACTCCCGTTATTTCTCTCCTCCTATTGCGTTTAGATACAAGTAGCAGCAGAAGACATCTCTGGAGAGTCACCTGCCAATCCAACGACTGTATGCAGCCCCAGGCACCTTACAGGAGGATGCTTACCAGTAACTGGTTAACCGACGGCCTAGCCAGGCCCTCGACGCCACACTGTGGGTCACTGCAGCCCGGCTGGGCCGCCACCCACAGGATCTCGGTTAAACGGAATGTTTAACATTCCATTTAACCCGTTCGCTTTTTAACCAGGATTTTACATCTCTAGTCATAACTCAGATGTGCTTGATGCAAGACAGCTCATGCAACATATCACTGGAAAAGCTGTGATTTACTGAATAGGACTAGCCCATCCGTGTAGATTAAAGTTAGGAGCCTGTGCCTATAATTTCATATTTGCTGCTTTGCACAAATGACAATTATGTCACTGCTGACACTTCAGGCACAACAATGAAAAAGGTCACAGTGCTGAGGCTCATCAGTGAGAGACAATGAACCGAAAAACCCTGCTGAGAACTTGGGGAACAGCTGGTGAAGAATAACTAGAGATGTGTGACTGTCACGTGAAACTGGAACCCATCTTTATTTGTGGTTTTTCATGAGAGGCTGGGAGGGGATCAAACTGAACAAGTTCTGTGAGCTCTCTCATAATTGCTCAAATGCTACCTTTTATAAAATCACTTTTGTTTATTAATAAACTCAGCCTAAATAATTGTAACCGGGGGAGGGGGGAGCAAGGACTCTGAATCTCTTCACATTGACAGAGGGCGAATTTTCATTAGCTTACTCTGTATGGGATTCTATATAGCATAAAACAAACAGATTTCTATGGGGTTTGGCTCCCAGAGGGGCTATATACTGAGTGCTGGGAGGGGGTCTCATCCGGCACTGCTTTCAGGGTGCATCTGCAGCCTTGGAGGTGAGCCCTGTGTCTGTGCCTCGGTTGAAGAAGTCTGGAGAACTGGGCTCAACAAGACAGTCGGGGCACCAACCCTGTCAGGGGACGCAGGATCAGTGGGGTCGCAGCACAACTAACAGACAGCCCTAACAGGTACACAACGCATGGACACAGAGCCTGTGGGCACATCTACATAGCACCCTGACTAGGGCAATACAAGCACAACACAGTGACCCAGGAAGAGAAGTGCCTTACGAAGAGTGCAAGCAACTCAGTCAGGCAGATACACTTGGATAGCAGTGATGCAGTCTAGCCTGCAGTCTGGGAACTGCAGCCCTAGGCCCCAAAACCAGAGACTGGCCTTATCTCAAAGCACCTCACTGCTTCACTGAGACCCACTCACCTCCCCGCACTGGGACAGCAGCTCTGGTCATGCACTGCCCCTCCCCCCGGTCCTGTGCCTAATTAATACAGCTTCAGATCTTCCATACTTGGGTCCCTGAATCTCCCTAACAAGGGTTTAGACCTCACTGGCAGGCGGAACGTCAACCAATCCAGCCACAGCCTCTCCCTCCCCACCAGCAGGCAACATTTCAAAGGAAAACCCAGCACTGATGTCACTAAGCACTTTCCCTCGCTCTGCCCGGAGACAGCCCTCCAGTCAGAACTGTCTGCACTCCAACTCCGGAGGATGGGATAGGATGGGATGGAAACGCAGGCAGCAGAGCAGCCAAGATTTCCCCAGCACAGAAAGCCCTGTCAAATTGAGGGATTACACAAACAGATGGAAAGAGCACACAGCTTGCAAATGTCCACATTCCTGACCATCTGAGTGCACTGAAATTACTAGCCATGCTAAGCAGCATTCCCTTTGAATGGAGTCAGTCTGGCATTGGTTTTCCCCACACGAGAGGGATGTGAAACAGTAACCTTTAACCTGCACTGAAGAGGGGGGCTCTGGTGGGTGATGCACTAATACTATCATTAAATCCAAAGGATCTGGGCATAACTAAATTACAAAGGAAAGGAACTGTCCCCTCCTTTACATGCAACAGAGAAACTAGTTTGGAGGAGGGGGGACCAGATCCAGTCTAGTTTTCCAGCTAGTGTTTTCTACCACCTGCAATTGTCTGGCCATCAAAACCTCATGGCCATTCTGAGAGACACAGTGACATTTTAAAATCACATTTGTTGCTACTCTAGGTTAAAACCCAGGCACAAATTAACTCCTGAGCTTTCTATAGCTAAAATATTTTTAAATCGTCCCTTTGTCCTTTGCATTGAGTCCGTTTTCCTGTTTGGGTCTTCCACGCAACGCCAGAAAGGAGATCTAAAAACTCTTGACGTGTGATTGTAAAACTGCAAAAGCTGACGGGGATTTCGAGCAAGTGAAGTATCTGAAACTTGCGTGAAGTATTTTCAGAAAGCAAGTTCAGACTGCAAGTTGTAGGTAAACCTCTCAGCGAATTTAGTGCTGGTGACCTGACAAACTGGATTGGCAACAAGGGAGTCTCAGTGGAGGTAGGGAACAAGGGCCCGTCATTCTGCTGGTCTATGCGATGTGACTATTGACCCACTGGGAGTGGAAATGGGACCGTGTCCTGGATCCACAGGACTGCTGCTACACCCCAGCTTTGAAAGGTCCCTTGGAGCAGGCCCTTCGGAGTGCTCCCCCCAAGGGACCTCATTCTTTCTCCAGGGTAGGCCACACATCACTCGTCTACACCTAAACCACTAACTAATGGGGATAAACCAGCCCAATTTTCTAGTCTAGTCTGGCCTGCCCCTCGGGCTTCAGCATTCCAGCTTCACACTGTGCGCTCTGGGTGGATGCAAGAATTCTTCTGTTAACCCGGCTCCCCCCCACCCAGGGAGGTAGACTGCCTCACTGACGAAAGGGCCCCTTAGATCAGCATGTGTAGTGTCCATAAGCCTCTCACATTCCCTGCAGGTAGTGAGGACACACAAACAAATGTGATGCATCTCAGCCTTCCCCGAGAACCAACTCAGTCCACACACGCAGGGTAGCCATGAAATACACAGGGATACTGAAGCACACATGGGACCCCATAAACTACTACAGAAACAGCCTACTTTGTTACTGAGCACTCGCCCATTCCACAGCTATCAGATGGCAGTGGGGACGTGAATGGTGAACCAGTTATCCAGTACCGGGGACGGGAGCAGCCTCCCACCCCGGCAGCCCCACGCGGGAGTTGAGAGCCAGTGGCCTGCTCCCCCTCCATCCTCGGTGAGAGGCTGCCGGTGCAGCCAGGGGGGCGGGATTGGACTGGAGCAGTCCCCCACTGGGATCCCGCACGTCACCAGTTCAAGGCTAGGTTTAACTGGGTTTTTTCACCCCTCGTGGGCAGCGACTTCACGTACATCTAGACTGCACCAGAACAACTGCAGCCGGCGGAGTCGTGCTCATGGGGCGGGGCGGGGCTGGAGGGACAGACTGCAGGGTGCATGTCCAGGCCTAAGCCCAGATGTCTGCACTGCAATTTTACAGCCCTGTAGACAGAGCCCGAGACAGTTTCACTGAAGTGCACACGTGCCCTTCAACCACTGCTTAGCCTTGGGAGGATTTCAATGGCTGACTGCAAGGTGCTCTCTAGCCTGTATCCTGACTCACCAGGCCCCAACAAGCACCAACACAATCCCCCTCCTCCTGCGGACAAGGCGCACAAACTCGCAGCAGTAGGGCCCCTGGCCTTGAGAAACCTACAACTGGAATAGCAATCCCACAGACAGACAAAGCCTCCAGGGTCTGTACTGAGCATTCCTAAAACTGAAATAGCCACCCAGAGAAGTGAAAAAACAGATCGACAGGGCCGGACGAGTACCCAGATGACAGCTACTTCAAGATAGGCTCTACAAAGAAAACAACAGGACACCACTTGTCATCACCTACAGCCCCCAACTTAAACCCCTCCAGCGCATGATCACCATCTACAACCTGTCCTGGAAAATGACCTCTCACTCTCGCTGGTCTTGGGGGAAAGGCCAATCCTCGCCTACAGACAACGCCCTAACCTCAAATAAGTTCTTTCCAATAACCACACAGCACACCTCCATGCTCACCCAGGAACCCACCCCTGCAAGCAACCCTGATGCCACACATCTCTACAGGCAATATCATCACAGGACCTAACCACGTAAATCACCACATCAGAGGCTCATTTAACTGCACATCCACTAATGTGATCTATGCCAAATGCCAGCAATGCCCCTCTACCACAGATACTGGCCAAACTGGACAGTCTCTATGAGAAAGAATTAATGGACACAAATCAGACATCCAAAAAGGCAACACCCAGAAACCTGTTGGGAAACATTTTAACTTGCCCGGGCACTCATTAATGGATCTCAAAGTCACCGTATTATTCCAAACCAATTTCAAAACCCAGCTCAACAGGGAAACTACAGAACTTAAATTAATTTACAAGTTGATTCCTACAATAGAAGCCTAAACAAAAACATTGGCTGGATGGCCTGCTACATTCCACATCCTAATGACATGAAAAAAAACAAACAAAGGTACTTAGAGTGGGTACTGAGTATTCTTAACAGCTTCATTTAGCATGGACACTCTGACAATTTCTTTCCCCTTTTTCTTTCTTCTTTTTCCTTCTCTTCCCCTTCCCCCATGCTCTCTGTGCTATTTATTTGAAAACTGGACCAACCCCTTGAAAGACATAGATGGAGTTTATCATGAAAGTTTACTTCCACGCCCCACCCCCACGGAAACGTCTCACCATTTGTGCCAACCATTCTGGAGCATGCACAAGGCAGTTGTAACCATGAGGATACCACTTTCACTGAGGTCTAATTTAGTAAGCAAACAGCGACAGCGCTCCTCTAAATGGCCAAAGCTACCTTCAACCACCATTCTGCACCTGTTCAGCCTACTGAATAGCTCCTTGCTGCTGTCCAGGTCCACGGCCAGGTCTCAGCAGCATGACTGACATCTCATTGCCACTGTGTTCAGATGCTGCGCATCTGCCAGCAACAATGGGGAATTGTTTCATTCGAGGGCTGCTTGAAGGATATTGCCATATTCAGCATTGCAGCTCTCTCCCTGCTCTGGAGATACCATAGACTAAAGGGAGGAGGTTGTACTGTTCACAATACAGCACACAGTTCAGTGGGATCATGGTTGCTTGGGAGATGGCACACTCTTGGCTATGCGAGCCTTTTGAAAAAAAACCCACAAAAATATGATGGGTTCCAGCTGAGACTGGGGAGCAGGGGTGAAAACCGCACCAAGGAACAGCAAAGCCATGTTTCCAGTCCCCTCTGAGAAAGTGTTTCGATTCCAGTGGGGCTTTGCAAGCCCTTTCCAAACCCCCCTGCAGCAAGCTGCACTATGGGATGGCTAGCTACCACAAGGCATTCTTCGCAGCACTGACGCAAGTGCTACTAGTGAGGACGCAGGCCTCTGTCATGAGGCCTGGGGTGTAGTCATGCACTATCGCTGTATTTACTGCAGCAGCTGGCTGCTGACTCAAGTCTGTAGTGTAGACATGCCCTTTCCGGTTTTGACTTTAGGAACAATTTGATTTAAGGTAACAAGTGAGATTTTTTTCCCCCAGGCAACTCATGAAAATGCAGCATTTCTACAAGGCAAGGCTGGGGAGAGCTCTACCAAAAACTGAGTAGGAATATTATTTTTCTTTTCTGCTTCACAAAAAAGAAGTTGTAGATTTTACACACAACTGTAAAAATATTTCAGCAAACTGGGTTGAGTTTGGCAATAGGCCCAAATCAACCAAGTTGGAAGATTCTAGTTTTGACCATCTATGTTATGAAAAAATTAAAAAAACAACCTATAGTCCAGCAGCACCTTAGAGACTAACAAAACATGTAGATGGTATCATGAGCTTTCATGGGTACAACCCACTTCAGATGACTGGAGTATTAAAAGTCCAGATCCAAGAATAAATAAGGGGAGGCGGGGGGAGGGAGGAAGAGGAGGAAAGAAAAAAAGATAGTGAATTGAATTGTTCAAGTTACATGATGCCATCTACGCCTACACTGGCATGATTTTGTGCAAGAACTCTTTTGCGGAAGAGTTCTTGTGCAAACACTCTTCCAGAAGGGAGCGTCTACACTGGCATGTGCCTTTGCACAAGAGCATCCATGTCAGTGTAGACGCTCTCTTGCGCAAGAAAGCTCTGATGGCCATTTTAACCATCGAGCTTTCTTGCGCAAGAAATTCATGTTGCCTGTCTACACTGGCCTCTTGCGCAAGAACAGTTGCGCAAGAGGGCTTATTCCTGAGCGGGAGCATCATCATTCTTGCGCAAGAAGCCCTGATTTCATACATTAGAACGTCAGTGTTCTTGCACAAGAACTCGCGGCCAGTGTAGACAGGCAGCAAGTTTTGGCGCAAAAGCGACTGCTTTTGCGCAAGATCACACCAATGTAGACACAGCCTACATGTTTTGTCAGTCTTTAAGGTGCTGCTAGACTATTTGTTGTTCTTTAAGTTTTTACAGTTACAGACTAACTCGGCTGCCCCTCTGAAAGCTTATGTTATGAAGCACATTTCTGATTGCCCTAATAAGGTGTTTGTTTTTCCCTGAGCACTTCATTAGAAAAATTAAAAAGGGAAGGCTAATTTTGTTCCACTTTAAGAATGAGCCTTTGTGCTATACCTGGACACTTCAGCCCCAAAGGAATTTGAGAGTCACGAGCAACTGCAAGGGGACGATTCCAAACGGACACTGAGCACCTCACTGCAGAGACTGCTCTTGGCCATTGCCACATGGAGATATACAGAGCTGTTCCTACACAGAATCATTTCCAAAGTCTCTCCCTCCCCAGCAAGATGTTAGCAGCTCTGAAGAGGCGGAGTGTCTGGAAGAGGCAGGCTTCTGTTAACCCATCAAACATAAGCACAGCTGAGTAGCGAAAGAGTTATCTTGAAAGAACAGAGACATCAAAAACCTTATGCAAAGTTGGTGGGAGTTAAAAAATCCTGAGCACCCTATTAGCAGAGTGCCTATCAGAGCAATTCATTCGTTAAAAGAATCCAGGGATAGTCAGAGGGTGGCATCTAAGACTGATTCAACTATTTTATTTCTCAGTAGTCAACAACTGCCTCTGCCCCACACACACACACACACCCCTACAGAGTAGAAGTAGGCTCAATAGGACATTGTGCTACACCCCTGACTGCAGCTTTGCTTAAAATAGATGCTAACATTCATTGAATCCCATCCAACTCTACACCAGTTCTCCATCTATTCCTGTTTCTCTGCTGCCCACAGCAATACCCCTCACTCCGTTCTTGTGTAAAACAGTCACGTCCAAACTGCACAAAAGCTTCCTTTGAGACATTCTCATTCCCACACACACACACACACACACACACACACACACCCCTCTCCTACTTTATAAGACTAAACCAGTCTTGAAAGAGTATGCAAACTGGTCATAGGTGATGTTTTTTTTCTTAGCCTGCAGAGCAGACTGACAATCAGAGTAGTGTCTGCTTCTTCTGAATTTAAGGCACATTTGTGAGAAAAAGGTTCCTTTGGAGGAGAGTTCAGAATTTTTCTTTGAGACTCTTGGAGTTTCACAGCCCTGTGCTACACAAGAGACGAATTAAACACCAGTGGTAGCAAATTCAGTACCTGGCAGAGTGAACGTGAAAACTTAAGAACTGCCATTCTGGGTCAGACCAAAGGTCCATCTAGCCCAGTGTCCTGTCTTCCTACAGTGGCCAATGCCAGGTGCCTCAGAGGGAGGGAGCTAAACAGGTAATCATCAAGTGATCCCTCCCCTGCCGCACATTCCCAGCTTCTGACAAACAGTGGCCAGGGACACCTTCCTACCCATCCTGGCTAATAGCCATTGATGGACCTAGACTCCCTGAATTTATCTAGTTCTTTTTTTGAACCCTGTTAAAGTCAAATTGATGGATCTGGTCTTCACAACATCCTCTGGCAAGGAGTTCCACAGGTTGACTGTGTGCTTCATGAAGAATGCTGGAGAGAGAATACTTGTCTACCAGATCCATCAATTTGAAGCTCACCAAGGCAAACAGATGTGTTTGATTACTGAATGAATCAGGAAGACTAATTTCATCAGGGTAATTTGGAGGGAGGTTGGTTTAAGTTGATGGCTCATGTACATAGGGATTTTCACAACCAAGTCAAAAGCTCAACTCCAGCTCAGATGGTATCTGGTTTTGGTTACTGAACTGACAACTGCTTGGTGATCAATGGAACAGGAGTAGCATGTCTAAGAGACAGAGTTTTAATGGTATTTTGGTGTCTGAAGATGCAGATGGGACCTAGCAGAATTTCCAAGAGAGCCTAGGAGATAATTCTCATTCTCATAATTCTCATTCAATGGTATCTAAGCACATCTAAAATCCCACTAGGCCCCAGGCACATCGTTAGGAGCTTACAACAGGCCAGTATCTACACTTTGCTTTCTCCCCAAAGGCTACCAAGAGTATGGCTGCTGCAGTTAATGGGTAGCAGGTTTAAAACTAATAAGCGAAAGTTCTTCTTCACACAGTGCATAGTCAACCTGTGGAACTCCTTGCCAGAGGAGGCTGTGAAGGCTAGGACTATAACAGAGTTTAAAGAGAAGCTAGATAAATTCATAGAGGTTAGGTCCATAAAAGGCTATTAGCCAGGGGGTAGGAATGGTGTCCCTGGCCTCTGTTTGTCAGAGGCTGGAGATGGATGGCACAAGACAAATCACTTGATCATTGTCTTCGGTCCACCCTCTCCGGGGCACCAGGTGCTGGCCACTGTCGGCAGTCAGGCTACTGCGCTGGATGGACCTTTGGTCTGACCCAGTACGGCCGTTCTTATGTGCAGTTCCCAGTGACCACCCACCTTGTTCTAGGCAAGCATGCTGATTCTTAAAGCGAAAGCAGGACAAAGGGCTCACAGTAAAAACAATACAAGAACCTGCACAAGTGCTAAAAAGCTTGCCAGAGGTCACCCCACCTCCCACCTCAGGCTCTGGGCCTTTCATCACCAGTCTCCAGTAAAAACCTCCTCCTCAGGGCATGGTTTTTGCATAACCAGTGGAGAATGTGCATTATCCATCCCCTGTGCCTATGGACTGCAAGAAATCCATGTAAGACTGATTGTCCCAGAAGTGCATTTCCTGCTCGGCACATTTTCAATGTAGTCCTTTGACTCCCCAGGTCTCACATCACGTCTCCTGGAGGAAAGGGAGGTGGCTTACCGAAGCTAGAGACTACATGCGGAAACAACATTCTTCCATTTTCTGAGATCTTAAGCGGGACCAAGCCCACCATTTTTTTTCCAGAATCAAGAAGTGTTAATAAAAGCCACTCTCTTTGTGCTAATGAGGGACCCTTCTCTTGACAGGAAACAGACCTCCTCCTTCAGCAGGCTCTCTTGAACTGCATACCTCACTGGGGGTAGGAGAGAGTAGGCTTGGGACAAAAGAGGGTTTTCAACTGTATGTAGTAGTCACAAGTAACATTCTCTAGAATCCACTTGTTTAATGTTACCAATTGCCCTGACAGTAGAAGTGGGAAAAGCAGTCCCCAAGTGGGTGGTGAGGAGCACAAAAGTGGTGAATAAGACTAGACTGCATCAAGTCTGTTGTCTTGAATCACAGAACACTAGAACTGGAAGGGACCTCAAGAGGTCATCGAGTCCAGTCCCCTGCCCTCACGGCAGGACCAACCATCATCTAGATCAGGGCAACTCAACATGCGGACCGCGGCCTGTTTGTTTGCGGCCCATGGGGTGGGAGCTAAAAGAAAAAAGGAGTCAATATAATGGTCTTCTGTTGAGATGTATTTTAGTAGTTAAATTCCTGGACTGTCATTGCTCATCACAAGTGCTGTCATAGGGCTGGAAATCGGGTAAATGTTGCATGTTATGAATATCAGCATAACTGACTTAAATGGGGCCTGTGTGTTGTGTAGTCTTGCCTTAATTTGGTATTCATGTCCATCACTACGAAAGAAGCCATTTGCATATATATTTGCATGTCTATGCAACCACACTTAAGTTGCAGCCCTCAGCATGTGCTGTGAGAATCATGGTGGCCCCCCAGGGCTTCCAAAGTTGAGTAGCCCTGATCTAGATCATCTCTGAAGGATACCTATCTAACCTGCTCTTCAATATCTCCAGTGATGTATATTCTACAACCCCCCCCGGCAATTTATTCCAATGTTGAACCACCCTGCCAATTAGGAAGTTTTTCCTAATGTCCTACCTAAACCTGCCTTGCTGCTATTAATGCCGACTGCTGCTTCTCCTATCAGAGGCCAAGGAGAACAATTTTTCTCCCTCCTCCTTGTAACACCTTTTTAGGTACTTGAGAGCTGTTATGTCCCCCTTCTCAGTCTTCTCTTTTCCAAATTAAAGCAGCCCAATTCTTTCAGGTTCCCTCAGAGGTCAGGTTTTCTAGACCTTTAATCATTTTTGTTGCTCTTCTCTGGACCTTCTCCAATTTCTCCACATCTTTCTTGAAATGTGGTGCCCAGAACTGGACACAATACTCCAACTGAGGCCTAATCAGCACAGAGTGGAACGGAGAAGATACAGAAAAAATAAAGCATGAAGATTCCACTAAGTCAAACTCAGCATGTACAGATACAGCAAAATTTTCCTTAGCATATTTACTCAAAGGAAGAACCTGGTTTTCTTATACAAATTGGCAAGATGCCAGTGAGAATGGTTTGGACACATGCTGGTACTGTTTTCATGAATATATCTAAAAAGAGGTCAGATGTAAGTTAGCCCTAACAAATATAACTTTCATTTTTTCCAGTCCTTGAAGAGATCTCCAACTGTGAGAAGACGCCTACCCCCGAATTCCTTAAAAATCCCAAGCCTAGCGGACAGGCACAATTAACTCTTCACAGTAGTTTATTGTTGGGAGGTCAAGTAACAACCCCTGATCAATGTGATTCTGGTACACTAGCCCTTTTAGTCCTTGCAATTCTACCAGTGCAATATTCATCTGACCAATATTTCTGAAAGCAAAGGCGTGTCCATGATCTATGCAGAAGCGTTTCAATACCGCACATCACTGCACAGGAGATGGAGCAAGAATGTGCCTCCCAGCTTTCCCCCACCCAGCTCTTGTTTTCCATTGTTTACATCTGGAAACCATGTAGGATTGGGGGGGGGGGGGGGAAAGAGACTATGTCATGGAGATTCTCATTATATACACTTGAAAATCCTGGATAAGGTTCCTTTTGTTACATCATGTCTTTAAGGCTTCATTTTACTGTCTAATAGAGCATGGCCGTCTTGCCTCTCCGGTTCTCCCCCCTGCACTGTGGCATCTAACTCTTCCCTTTTACCATTTCTTGCTCCACATTATTTCTTTCCTATGTTACACTCCATTTTCCCCAAAGAGGGGCTGGGAAACTTTCCATGACACCTGATAGAGAACTAGCGAAAGAATGATCCACGATACAGGACCATCCCGATGCCTTCCGCACTCCAACTGCGGAAGAGGCTGGATGGAATTCCACTCTAAGGTCCTGTCCCTACTTGAGGCTCCATCTTCAGTGGCAGGTGTGCTAACAGAGAGAAGCACATTCTCTCTCTCCTACGCCAGGGCCCGTGGATACTGCAAGCAGATGTGAGCTGGGCACATGTGTCTGCTATTCTATGCAACCCACACTGCCATTTTTGGATCTTGCCACGCTTTAGGAGTTCACCTAGAGAAGTGCACATGCTGGACATATAAGGTTTCCACATGATACATTCCAACAGCTAGGTTGGGCATCTGTCATTCACAAAGTTTTCTATAGCAATTTTCCTTGTAGCGTAGCTGGACACAACCTTAATTCTCGAACCTACGTATGCCTCATGTCTTAAATTTCAAGTGGCTAATAGCCAGGTAAACTGTCTTAAAGTGCAGCCAAGTGCTGAAGCAGGAATAGGAAGCCACCTCATGGCTGAGCCAATGAAATATTTTTGCAATTAAAATTGTAAATACTTAATTTTAAATGCAAGCACTTCACTGGCTCAGATGAGTCAATTTCCTTTCACATCTCCTGAACTTTAAACAGCTGATAGAATTATTGGTTCTTCCTAACTTTCAGTGACCTGAACTTCCCAGGACACAAAATCTATTCAGCAATTTAAGGCTTTTAGAAGACACACAGAAATCAGCTGATAGCTTGGCCAAAATAGTGCTTATGCTTTAAAATTTGACTTTTCCTGATTTAAAGTGATTATAAAAGTTTCTTATTCAATTTTTTAATGTTATCTTTGATAAAAATGTGTGCCATTAATTTTGGCATTTCAGGGGGGACTGAAAGGAGTGAGTGGATTAAGGTGGTTTCAACTAAAATTGCAACTTTTCTTTTTTTACACGACAGACAGTTTAAGTAACTTTTATAATTGGATTTTAGGCTTGTACAGATTTCAGTATTTGTGTGAAATGAGTTGTAAATCTTTAATTACTGTAACCAACCTTGAAAAATACATTCCTACACTTCAAGCACCAAAAGATAAATCAGTTTTGACTGTAGGGATAGGCAACTTGGAGATATGGAGAGACAAAAAAGCTTCATAAAACTCTTGGAATTAAGCTAACATTGGACTTTTTGAAATCCAAGATATTTGTACGATTTCCCCCAAGTCTTCACAAAGATATCTGCCCTCTGACAAGACACGGTGAAATGTCATGATGCAGTATTTACAATATGAAACAAATGAGCAAGCGAGCCCAAGGGCAAGAACAATCAAGCTTGTAACGGAAAGCTAGCTTCAGTATTAACCACATCTCACCATGATCAGCTCAGGGAGTGGCCTTCCTAGATTCCCCATACCACCCGGTGTCATCTTCAGAAGGGCTTGGGGGAGCACTCAGTGATACTTCCTGTGCACTTCCCTCGTTTCTTTAATTTTGATCCAAGTCTCCCAGCACCTTCAAACTACTTTTCACATTTTGCTTGTCTGATTCTTTTTTATGTTTGTGGCTGTGTTGCTCCCAGGATACAAGAGAGACCAGGTAGGTGAAATATTGATTAGTGAACCAACTTCTGTTGGTTGAATGGACAAGCTTTCAAGCTTTACCGAGCTCAGTCAGAGCTGGAGAAAGTAACCAGAGCATCTGAACTAAATACAAGGTGGGACGGATTGTTCAGCGTAGGGGTTTCATACATGCTGTAGGAGACCAGTTAAAAGGGAGCGGGGTGATTAAGCATTAGCAGACAACAGGATACCTTGCTGTAATGAATCATAAGAAGAGCATCTCTGCTAAGTCCACATTTTTTAGTATCCAGCAGAGTTAATCATCTAGGGTACTTTTGCATAGTAGTAGCTTTACCGCCCCTCACACAATTTTAATCGGGGCAGGACTCATGTCCCCGACCCTGCATGAAAAACGAACAAAACAAGGAATTTAGAAAGACCTCTGAATAAAAGGGGAGAGAAAATCCAAGTCAAGGCAAAGACAGAAACCCACAAAACTCTAGTGAAAATAAGGGAAGCAAAATGGGTAATCTTAGGGGGAGGGTTATATCAGTCTCTACAATGTCCAATGCAACGGTGGTTAGTAGGGGGAAAAAAATCAAATCTCTCCGATACATTTTTAGGATCTCTCCCTTTTCTCATTCTTGATAGAGGGACACATATTAAATGGTCTCAAGGGAGCCTGAAAATAATTACTTTGTGCTTCTCCAAGGAGAGGGGAGTAGAATGCCAGTGTACAGGCAGGCAGATGCTTTTGATAGCTATTTACCTAATAAGAGACTTCTAAAGGGTGGAGCTACCACTGGGTACAATCTGAATCACAAACACCAAACACTGAGTTTGGAAGAGAATACTGTGTTGCCCACATTTCTGCACTAAAGATTGTTACCGTAATTGTGGTACCAAGGTGCCTGGAGGACCTAGTCATAAACCAATTGCCCCCCCTTCCTCCCAGCGCCAGGCACACTACAGAGACAGGACAAAACCAAGCCTGACAAAGCAGTCCAACGCCTCAGTCTCACCAGCACTGGTGATTCTGCAGCCTCCCCATACAGCCAGTTCCAGAACCCCAATCATTCCAATAACCCAAGACCTGTTTGCTAATTAAATAGAAGTACAGGGGAAAGGGAAGGGGGGGAAATGAAATTAGAGAGCCACCAACACCTGTAACACCCACCACAAAACAGGTGAAACATTCCCTGGGTTGACTGGTAGTCTAAAGCAGTGGTTCTCAAACTGTGGGTTGCAATCCCAAAGGGGTCCCAGCTAGGGATGTAAAAATCCCATTTAATTAATTAACCAGTTAAACATAATGTTTAACCAGTTAACTGATTAAATAGGAGCAGGTGGGGTCCCATGACAGGCCCCAAGGGGCTAGAGCAGCCCGCTGCCATGGCAGATGGAGGGCTGCTCCAACGCCTACTGGTTATGGTTAACCGGTGGGGATCGCCTGGTAAGGGTGATGCTTACCAGTTAACCATTCACACCCCTAATCACAACCCCATTTCACTGGGGTCGCTGGGCCAGCCTTAGACATGTTGGAACCTAGGGCTGGAGCCCAAGTTCCATCCCCAGGTTCAAACCAAGCCCTCTCCCCGACCCTGTGCAGCAGAGCTTGGGGCTGGGACCCCTTCGCCCTCCCCACCTGGAGTGCAGGGCTCGGTTCCAGCCCTCTCCCGGGTCATGTAGTAACTGTCATGAGAAGGGGGTTCCTGTATGACAGCGTTTGAGAACCCCTTGTCTAGAGCAGTGGTTCTTAACCATTTTTTGATTCCTGGGACCAGCCTGCTGCCTTCCTAAACTGCATCAGAGAGCTCAGCGAACGGAGCTGGTCCCCAGACCGAAAGTTAAGAAACGCTGGTCTAGCGAAGTCCACAGAGGGGTAACATTGGAGTCCTCCCCTGAACATCATCATGTGAGGAGAGCTATTCTCAGCAGTCTGAGCTTGCTTGCTCACTAGATCAAGTGCTTCTGTGGTGTTCTCACTAGTTTTTAAGCAAGTTTACTCTCCGACTGTTCAAAGAACTTTTGCTGAGTGTTTACATGTAGCTTTTGCACTCTGATCACCACGTTTTTAATAGTTACTCTGTTAATATATTGGGGAGCAGCAGTGCATCATGATGTTTGCAGATCTGGGTGGGCAGATTTGTTAGGTGTCGAAGTAGGTTCAACCATTTCAGATATGAGCAGGTGTGCTGTATCTGTGTGTTCAATATGAATGCAGATTGGGTTATTTGCAAAACCTCTTCTTCCAACAACACAGACAAAAGAGGAATTAAGTTCAGGTCATGCAACATACTAGTAAAAGCTGCACCATCGCAGCAGGCCATACAGTGCGCATTTTAATCCCCATCACACACGAGCTCTTCTGTATCGGTATGTAGCACACCAGAGACACCAACTAACATCCCTGCACGAGACCTCTCCAGTAGGGAGAGCAGTAAAACAAAGGGACAGCACATGACCTTCAAACAAGAACATACTACAACTTTCCTTTGCTACTTTGAGCATTTAGGGTTTGACTTCGGCTCAAATTTTCACGTGTTGTGTGTTTCACAGGAACCTTGTGAGAGAAAGAATTCATGCGGTTCAAAGAGCAGCATCCCTCCCCTCTTTGTCCTTCTTAACTAAGGAGAACTAGTCTCTGTCCTCTTTACAACACATTTTACAAATGTACACACTGTTCTGCCACCATTGGGTCTTCTCTCTAACCCAACGGTCTCCAACCCCTCAGTCGCGACCAACCGGTCGATCTCAGTGTCTCCAACAGTCAATCTCCAGGTCCCCTCTGACCTGCGAACTTGTGTGGCTGCGCACAAAATGTTAGGTCCACCCTCTTCACTTGCAGAGCTGTGCAGCAGCACTCACCAACACTCACTGTCCTACTGCAAGGGAAGGTGAGTGGTGGTGGCAGCGGCATGGTAAGTTCTGGCTGGGTCGCATGGTGGACGGGCAGCTGCCCCCCCTTGCTCTGGCTGGAGCGGGGGCGCAGTGAGGCTGTCCCTGCAGGGGCAGCCATGGCAGACAGAACTCTGCGGCTGGCTGGGCTGCGTGGCTGCCCCCCCTTGCTCTGGCTGGAGCGGGGGCGCAGTGAGGCTGTCCCTGCAGGGGCAGCCATGGCAGACAGAACTCCGCGGCTGGCCAGCCGGGCTGCATGGCTGCCCCCCTTTGCTCCGGCTGGAGCACAGGCAGGTAATGTGCAATCAGAGGTGTCTCACGAACTTGGTGAGTAGAGGACAAAATGAAGAATTCTAAATACCTGATTTTCGATTTAGATAGCGCACATTGCAAACAGACTCTGTATTTGACAACACTGTCTTAGGCGTGATCTTCGGTTGCACGTAAATTCAAAAAGTGATTTTGGGATGAAAAACATTGGTGACCACTGCTCTGAACTGACATGCCCTCAGTCTTCCTTGGTCTCCGTCTCTCTCCAGCTGGATTTCTCAAAGCCTGGCACCCCGAACTAGGGATGTTAAAGTGCGTTTCTTTGAGTGAACGGGTAAGCGCCGAAAATGTCAAAAGTTGGGGAGGGGCACTTGGAATTGCCAGGGCAGGGCTGCTCTGCATGGCTCTGAGGGCTGGGAGGAAGGGCCCAACGCTGTGCTCTGGGAGGCATTACGGTCCCGCTCCTTCCACCAAAGGCTCCACTGCTTCCGAGAATGCAGAGTCAGGCTCCCCCAGACCTTGCCCCGGCCGACAGTGACTGATGGCCCTGTGACTTAGCCATTGCCAAATACTCTGAGAACAGGGTCACCATCAGATTAGGAACATCCACCTAGCAAACCTCAGAAACATGAACCAAGGTAACCAGAGTAGCTCTCCCTGTGAATGTTCAAACCCCTTGGAACTGCCACTCTCAGAGTATGACCTTACCCCTCCACTCAAAGGCATTAGTAATGATTTACATATTGTAACCATTTCCTGTTAGAAAGAAGAGAGAGGATCACAGATCTGCACCATTTACTTTGAGTGGCTTCTTATTTTGGGGCCATCAGTGCATGACAGTTGGGACATATGACCACATACCTGTAACTCGACCAAGAAACAAGCATATCAAAGTAACCTAGAAGAGCCTGTGGAACTATTCAAGCCCCACTAAGTGGAGCAGAGATCAACAGAGCCTACCTAACAGCGCTCTCAGCTGTATTTTGAACTTCTGCACAATCTAGGACACGGCCCCATTCTGGCAACTCGTGGGCAGCCCTTGTTTTGTGGTGGAGTTGGAAAGAATCCCCTCCCTTGGTTTCCCCTGCACGGACCAGTCTTACACCCCTATCTTTATAAAACTAGTGGGGAATTCAACACCTTCCTTTGCAGTGCACCAGTGTGTGCAACTGGACTGAAAGTGACACACAAAAACAAAAGAGCCACGTTGTCTATATGCTGCTTTGGACAGGGCTCGTGTCTCCCTATCAGTATAACATGGCTTGTGCTACTATTTCTTATTCATTTTACCTAGGAGTGTCCAAGTACTGACACCAAAACATGTAACAGAAGCACCTCAAAAACACCATCCAGCTTACATTTTCAGGCTCCTTTCCTTCCCCATCATTTGCCACCCCACGACACTCGGCAGAGAGACACAAAGGAGGTTACATATCCTGGACGAGTGCCATTGTTCAAGTTCACTATGCAGAGAAAAATTAAGCTGTCTTGGGAAGATGATGGTTCAAAGTAAAATGCATTGTCAATTCTAAGCGGACATTTGTGCACATCACAAAACTACCATATTTCAGCACAACATATTACAAACAAGGTTTTCTGTTCAGGAAAGACCCAGGTTTGGAAAAGCAGGAAATGCTGCAGTTCAGGGGTAAGAGGTGCAGTAGAAGAGTTGTGGGGAATGTAGCCACAGAAAAGCAGGTGAGGTCATATAGGTCAGAATTAGCGTGACCCACAGGACAAAGAGAAATGGTCACGATGTAAGCAAGATTGAAACAGCTCTGCCAGCATTATGTCTGGGTCCATTCAGTACGATAAGTACCAGAGTTTTGAGATAAGGTCACCTGAGGAAACAAGTGATTTTAACACAAGTGCTCGATACAAGGGTTTAATACAAACGTATCAGCTCAGACAAAAAGTTAGCAGCTACCACTATTTGGAAACCAGCTTCTGAGGCTGGCACTGTATATTGGGCTTTCTCCAGCAAGAAGGGAATAACGGTTAGTAGGGCAGGAATAACATCAGCTTTTGAGGCACAGCTGACACTTGCCTAGCTGAGTCACATCTTGCAATAAGGTCTCCACACCTGCCTGCTCAACAGCTACCACTGAAAGTATGCTGCGGGCACCAGAAGGATAAAGAGAAATACAAAAGAGTGAGCGCGAAAGTGGGTTGCTGTACACAAACCGGGGGGAGCCTACAAACAATCTTTATGTAGCAGTTTTTTGAGTTAATTAGTCACAACTGGGAGCCTATGACTAATTATTCCAAGTGAAGCATGTGCCTTGCTTAGTGCAACATAGGTTTGGTTTTTCCCCCTCCAGATTCCCAAGTACACCTTTGGCAAATGCGGTGTGGGTCAGAAGAACACTACAGAAAAGCTGCATTAACAATCTCCTCCAATAGGAAACCATCACTGCATCCAAGTTTCTAGCATAATTTTTGTTCAACCTGTACTCACCACCTCCCCCAGCCCTGCCCAACTCCTCTCCAGGTTTCCCCATCCCCATGCAGCCCAGAAGTTTCACTCAGACTCCCAGAACACCCCCCTGAAACTCAGGGCTCTCACCTTTCATTCTGACAGTGGGGGAGTTGGGTCCAGCTGATTGCTTCCTCCATCCTCTCCAGTTCTGGCAAAGGCTCTCCGCCTCAGAGATGAAGGAACAAAGGGAGTCTTCCTCAAAGCGGTCAGAGTCTTCAAAGGAAAACCTTTCCCCGTCCTCCCACTCTGCAAACATGAGTTCCATCACATCCAACAGGCGCGAGGAAGGAAAGAGACAGACCTGCTCACTTAAACAGGTAGATGAACATGACTCCAGGGCAACTTGATTGTTGATAAAAAAGTCCAGCTCCACTCAGGTCCCCGTACTGCAACACCAGGGAAAAAACAAGGGCAACAACTGTCTCCAGGGCGGAGAGCAGGAAAGTGACAAAATAAGGGAAACTCATAAAAACCCCAAGGATATCAAGTTCTTTAAAAAGTTTAAAAACGCGTATGTCCACAAAACATACTAAACCCTGGAACTCAGCTAGTTCATTGAATGCTGCTTCCAGAGGAGACACAGGCTTGTGTCTGACAGACCCAGGAAGTCGGACGGTGTCAGCTGCAAATGACCCCAAAAGTCTGATGTGGGGGTGTTGTTTCTTTTCACTCTAGGAAAATATATTTCTATCGATGCAGATCTCCCTGAGGTTGTGCTTTTCTCTCACTACAAGTGCAAAAAACAATCCTGCTTTCTCCCATCATATAAAAAGGTAGCGGGGAGCTGGGGCCAGGACAATTCCCTGTGTTTCAATGGATGTAAAACCTCCCCAGTTCTTGTGAGGGGTTGGAATAGTGGGTGTTTTTCCCCCCACACACTGCCAGGAGGCAGGGGGGTGTCACAGGTGTAGTGGCCCCAGGGATAAGGGGAAGAGGAAAAGGAAAAGCAGCACCATGGGCAAGCAAAGGTCTGAAGGGAGCAGCGTCAGGGCAGGGCTGGAGGAAAAAAGGGCTTTGCAGAGGAATAGTGCCCTAGGTCAATGCCCCAGGAATCTGTGCCTAGGGGAGGACAGGAGAGGTGCCCCCAAGGATCAGTAGCTTTGGGGAAGGAGGCAGGGAAGGGAAAGCAGTGACTCTGCCCAGAGGCTGGAGAGGGCAGGGAGGGGAGGAGCAGTACCCCCAGGGGTCAGTGCTTGGGTAGGGATGTAGGGAGAGGAGGAGCAGTGCCCAGGGAGAAGAACCAGGGGAGAGAAGGGCAGATGCTTGTTCCCAGGGGTCAGTGCCCGCGAGAGGAGGGGAGGGGGGCAAAGCACTGCTCCCAGAGGAGACTGGAGGGGGCAGAGTGCCCAGGGGTCAGTGGCAGGGGAGGAGCAGAGCACTGCGCCCAGGAGTCAGTGCCTGGGGCGGAATGCTGCACCTGGGTGCCACGTGGGTACCCGGGGGCCGATTCCTGGGAGGCAGAGGGCTGCAGCCGGGGTCTGCGCTGGGCGGGGCTGCGCCCGGGGTGTCGGTGTCCGGGCGGGTTGGTGTCCGGCGGGCGGGGTCTGCGCCCAGAGGGGTCGGTGTCCGGGGCTGCGCCCGGGTGTCGGTGTCCGGGGCTGCACCCGGGAGGGTGTCGGTGTCCGGGGGTGTCGGTGTCCGGGGGTGTCGGTGTCCAGGGGTGTCGGTGTCCGGGGGCTGCGCCCGGGGGGTGTCGGTGTCCGGGGCTGCGCCGGGGCCTGCGCCCGGGTGTGTCGGTGTCCGGGGCTGCGCCCGGGGTGTCGGTGTCCGGGGTCGGTGTCCGGAGGGCTGCGCCCGGGGTGTGTCGGTGTCCGGGGGCTGCGCCTGGGGTCAGTGTCCGGGGGCTGCGCCCGGGGGGTCGGTGTCCGGGGGTCGGTGTCCGGGGCTGTGCCTGGGGGTGTCGGTGTCCGGGGCTGCGCCCGGGTGTCGGTGTCCGGGGGGGTCGGTGTCCGGGGCTGCGCCCGGGGGTGTCGGTGTCCGGGGGCTGCGCCCGGGGGTCGGTGTCCGGGGTCGGTGTCCGGGGCTGCGCCCGGGGGTGTCGGTGTCCGGGGCTGCGCCCGGGGTGTCGGTGTCGGTGTCCGGGGGGGCTGCGCCCGGGGGGGGGTCGCTACCCGAGCGCGGGCGGCCGGTGCCGCCCCATGGGCCGGGGCGGGGCCCGGCGGTGTCTAGCGGCCCATGGCCCCGGCTCCCGCGCAGGCTCCTCTCCCGGCGCAGGCCGCGGCCGGACTCCGCTCCCCGGCGCTAAGATGGCTCTGCGCCGAGCCTCCGCCGGACCGCTTCCGCCGCGCCGCTTCCGGCTTCCGGCGCCGCCTGACGCGGCCGCTCCCAGCATGCCGCGCGGCACCTCGCTTGGCATGCCGGGACAGGTAGTTCCGGAGGGGAGGCGAGCCCGTCGCGGTGCATGCTGGGATGTGTAGTCTCCCGCCTGGTCGGGGCCGGCAGGTCTCCGCGGCCAGGGCCCAGGGCCGGACGCGAGCCCCGCGCGGGGAGGGGCCCGGGCCGGCTCGTCCCTACCTGTCGGGGGGCAGCTCCGGCTTCTAGGCAGGTCATGAGGCTCCACCCCCAGCATGAGCCGCGCATTCCCATTGGCTGGTTCTTGGCCAATGGGCGCCGGGGCGGTGCTTGCAGGTGGTGCCCCCCCCGGCTGAGCATGAGACCCCCCCAGAGCCTGCGCCCCCCGCCCTGCCCAAGCCTGGACCCTGCTTTTGCACCCCGCACCTTCAGGAGCCCCCCAGCCTTCCCACGTCCTGTGGCGCGACGCCCTGCCCGGGGGAGGGGAGCGAGGGGGGCAGGCGCAGGGCCTTGGGAGTTCAGTTCTGTAACCACAGCACGTTGGCAACCCAGCCCCCCAAAGCAGCGAGGCGGGCACTGCGGTCACGCCTTTCCCTGCTGGATCCTAGGGCCTTTGCCCATCCTCCCTTCTCCCACTCAGCTGCACCCCGCGTGCCCAGACCCGGCCACATCTCTACGGACGCCACTTTCCCTCCTATTACACGTACAGCACTGGTACACCTCCTCCCATCATTCTGTCCCCTTTCCTCTGCTTTGGGCCTCTCTTCTCTTCGAATAAGGTCCAGAGACTGGGCCCTCCTGCTCCGCCAGCATCTTTGGGAGGGTCACTCTCCAGATATAGGCCCAGTCTTGGAAAATGCAAGTGACCCACCTTCCTGGGGATGCTCTGTTCCCATCCAAGGCCTCAGTGGGTCTTGCAGCAGCCCAGGTTCAGGACCTCCCCAGCCCTACTGCTCTGGAAGGAGGAAGGCCCTCCTCCCCCAAATTGCAATACACTTTGCGTTGCACCTTGCAAATGGGCTCTTATGTACATGGGAAGATGGAGCATAGATCCAGTTCTGGGCTGGGTGGGAAAGGTTCGGCATTCTGAGGGGTTTTCTCAGCACTGGCAGCTACACCACTGTTTTGCAAGCTCATTTTGCTCCGGTGGCTGCTTTGACACACTCAGTGGGCGGTCCCTTACACATGGATTAGAATCGGCTTGCCAGTCCAAACCAGCAGGGCGAGCCAAAAGTCATTACAAAAAAAAAGTGTGAGGATTTTAAACACCTTTTACAATGTCTAAGATTTCTCTAGCTCCAAAACACGCCTCTTGCATAGCGGGCCTCTGTCCAGAACACATATGTGGCAGAATAAAGCACTGAGCTCAGCAAACAATTCCAAGCCAGAGACAGGGCACCAAGCACTCTGCAGGAATAAAGTTCCTTTTTGAAGAGTAGTTTTACTTGAGCATTACTATGAGAAGAAGCACCCTTTGTTCAGCAGATCTGCTCATGCATGTATCCGTCAGTATCCATCACTTTAGTGACTAAAGTTTTGATACTCTTTTACTTAACCACACAGCAACAATATAACCAAGAGGAAGTGAGCTGGATTCTGTTCCTTCTTGTGCATCTATGGAATTATTGGTTATGTCTGTGCAAACCCACTGGACACAATGGGGCTTCACACGTGGTGCTGAGAGCAGAATTTGGCTCATCAAATCTGTTCCTGGTGAAGTGGAATGAGACAGGGATAACTTAGCTTCATTCTCACTTGATCTGAAGTCCTTGACACAGAACAAGCAAGGAACCCCACAATGACACTTGAATTTTAAAAGTATATGGTTTTTAATTGGGAAAGAAAGTCTATGGGGGAAAGACACAAAACAAGTAAGACGAGGGAAATTCCTGCATGAATATTATGCCTAGAATAATATTTAGTGGAAGGAGCCATGTTCAGCTGTCCAGACAAAACTAGAAAACCCACTTTGCTTACCTTAGATCAAGAAAGAATCTTCTTGCTTCAACAAAGCTTGTAGAAAGATGAGTGTGGGGGAGGTCAAATGGATTTAGATACTCTGAGAAACACTATTATTGGAAAGGAGAAGCAACCAGTGCCACCTATTCAATGTATATAAGCTAAGGTGGTGCTAGGTACACTGCTCCACCCAGAACACAGGTGATCCCACCTACTGCTGGACGAAGATATAAATCAAAGGGAGTTAGTAGAATTGCTTTTTTGGGGAAGGTCTAGAAAAAAACAGGCTGCTAATAAAGTAAATGAGCACTGACTCCATAGAAGTCTTTTTCCCCTCTTATCCCAGTGAGGAAAGTACATATTTTCACGTTGTTTAGCCAAGGTTATTTGATAGCCAGTTTGTGGAATGGTCAGTGCTAGGACTTCACTCTGGACTAGAATAGCTGAATGTAGCAACCAGAGTGTACGTTGCCCTACATATGGCTAGAAGAGGAAAGGTGAGAGTCTGAGGCCTAAGGAGATAAAGATGGAACTAATGAGAAGCAGGAGGACAGGGGGAGGGACAGTAAACCTCTATAAAGGGAACAAAGCTACTTGGCTTAACAACTCTCAGAACTGGTCTAATCTTACAACTTAATGTAGAGTGCAGGCCTTGACTGGCAAGTGCTATTTTAGATCGGTCATTTCAGGGGAACTCCTCTTGTGGATAAAGGCTACATGCTCTGTCGGTTCCTATGGTACCTATTGCCATAACATTTGAGACCCGGAACTTGCAAACATATGCTTACCTTACCCATGTGTGTAGTTCATTCACCTGACTCCAGCAGGATTACTCATATGTTGTAAATGTCTGCAGGGGTGGGAGTCTAGTGACATTCTCGTACGTGGAGTCCAGAGTATGGGCTAAGGGGGCGAGGCTGCTGTCCTAGCTAATAAAGAAAAGAAATACTCCACCATCTGCCATGCCAATTACGATGAGCCTGTTTAGGATTTCTTGCCACCTGGCCTTTCCCACAGTGTTGCATTCTAAAAAATCAAAGCACTTCTTCTATTAGTCTCTCTCCAGCAGAAGGCATCTCAGATACCGGCTGGCTATGTGGGGAATGGATTTCATGTGCTTTTACAGAGACTTTCCCTACTTGATGCCCTGTCAGTTTATTCCTTTAATATGATTGCTTTGCTTATGTCAGGGATTCCTGGTAAAGCCCTTTACTATGGCCCCTCTCCTGCGACACTTGGACACATGCTTATCTTGCAACACATAAATAGCTCTGTTGAGCTCCAAGGGAGTTCTCATGCGCTTAAACTAAAGCAGCACACACAGAAAGGTGTGTGGGATTGGAGTCAGAGGGTGTTTCTCAAGCATAGAAATCCATCCTTTAAATAAATATTCCTTTATGAAAGAGGAGGCTGTGAAGGCTAGGAATATAACAGAGTTTAAAGAGAAGCTAGATAATTTCATGGAGGTTAGGTCCATAAAAGGCTATTAGCCAGGGGATAAAATGGTGTCCTTGGCCTCTGTTTGACAGAGGCTGGAGAGGGATGGCAGGAGACAAATTGCTTGATCATTGTCTTCGGTCCACCCCCCCTCTGGGGCACCTGGTGCTGGCCACTGTCGGCAGACAGGATACTGGGCTAGATGGACCTTTGGTCTGACCCAGTACGGCCGTTCTTATGTTCTTATGTTCTTATTCTTATTCGGCCACTTCAGAATCTCCAATTTGCAGAGACTTTTTCCCCCCCCGTGTGAAAAGAGATTGCCTAGGAATCTGGACCTGTTTTCTTGCTAGTGCAAGAGATACTATTACTTAACATTGGCTGCTGTAATTGCTCTGTGCTAATAACATAGTCAAACAATTGGGTAATTACTGTACGGTGCGGAGGGGAGGATAGAGAGGGCTGCTTTTAACTGAACGCAAGGGCCTGGCTCCTTAGTTGGCATAAATAGCTGTGTTTTACTGACTTCCATGGAGCTGTGCCCATTGACACCAGCTGAAAACCTGGCCTCTGAGCAATCCTTCACTTGTGCCCGGCCTCGGCACCTCTGAGCTGGAAAATAACTGCTTGTGCCCCAGCCGCTCCATCCTCACCGCCGAGCATTAACACCAGGAAGTAGCTTTCTCTGCTAGTTTGCAAAGCAAACGCTGGTGCCGCTACCGGAGGTCACTGAACATTGTGAGAAGGAAAGGGTTCTCCTGCTGGTGTCAATGGCTGGGGCCTGTCAGCTGCTGGAGAGCTGAGGAACATTATATTTCCATTTTTCTTCTCTCTTGCATCTGGGTGCCATATTCCACCCCCACCATGGTTAACAGGTCCATGGGATGGTTCTCCTGACACTGGACATGCAAATCCAAATCCCTTGGCTGGACAATAGTAAACTATCTAACATGAATCAGCCTTCTTAGGTCAGTAACAACTGTATTTTAAGTAGAACAGTTTTGCTCTCTGTCCCCCAATTAGGCTCAAGTTCCCATAAGGGCAAGGAAGTCTCCCTGCCAGGACCTCACATCTAGAATTTACTCCTGTCAGAAGTACCCTTAAGCCTGAATGACATGGGGGATGCCTGATCTGATCCAGTAATGCCTCACTGATAAAGTGGCCTTTACTAACAGCTAGCTCTTGCTTTCATGCCCATCACAAGTTTTCTTCTGGCTTTGGGACTAGCAGCACTCTGCGGTCATGGTGTCTGTGCCAGGCCCAAAGGTAAATGTGTTAGCTTTTAATCTCTGCTCCTTAAAGTGCATCCAGCTGCTGCAGAGACGGGAAGCTTTACCAATATCCCAGCAATACACCCAACCAGGGAGAGCACTGGTTTGAACCAACTGCGGCTTCAGAGATTATGTGGAACTGAAGAAATAAAACTCCAAGTGGAAACTTTCACATCAGTCTGGGGGCTGCAGTGCATACTGTGCATCTTCTCTGAGCAATCTCAACCCAAGAGTATTTGTGCTAATGGGGGTAAGAGATGACACACTTTTAGGGCAAGAGACATAGAAAACAACCCTTCATCTCCCACTGATTGCAGTTCCCGGGCAGCGGGAGTTAGTTGTAGGGCAGCGTGCGGCCCCTCCCTGGCTGCCCATGTTCCCAGCGGCCGTAGGGACCTGGTGGCTGCTTCCAGGAGTCATGTGGAACCAGGGCAGGTAGGGAGCCTGCCTGAGGGGTAGGGGGAGCAGTGAATCAGTGGGCCCCCTGGAGCCCAGGGCTCTACAGTCCCCAGTCTGAGAGATGCTGGTCTCTGAGTGCAGGGACAGGACTCTGGAGTCCCTTCCAGCCCTACGACTGTATGCAATATGAATGCACCAATGAATAGCCTGAGGGGTCACTTGAACTGCCATGAAGCTAAAATGGTGTCACAGGGAATTAAGTGGAGCATGGGGTTATGGATTTCTCTCAAAGAGGAGGAAAACGCAATAGGTGTTCCCAGGAGTAATGGCGGGGGGGGGAGCACAGAGTCATGTGCCCCCCAACATCATGGGGGGGAGGGAAGGGGCCAGAGCCTGAGGGTCAGCTCCTGGCCCCACACCTGGAGTCCTGGCCACTGCCCAAGGCTCTGCTGCCAGCCCTATGCCAGCCACGTCCAGGTCCTCCCCTCCCAGAGACATGGCCCTGCTCTGGGTTCCAGCAAGGAGGGGTGGAGAGAGGCAGGGCCTGATGGGGGGGGGGGGGGTCCCAGCCCCTCCCCGCAGAGATGGCCTTGCCTGGGGGGGGGGGGAGTGGTCCTGTGGCCCATGCTGCTCCCCCGCAGTTGTCTCTGGGTATTCCACTGATAAGTCTGGACAAACTTGGACTCACTCTTTTCTGCTGATGATGTGCAGAGATATTTGAATGTTTCCACAGTTAGATAAGCCAGGAAAAACCTGTTTTTTGAGAAAGAAAGGGTGGCTGAGGACACTGGTATTCCACAGAAAATCTTGATGGCTGCAAAAGAGATGGGGTGAGGAAACTGCATTTTGCTTAATGTCCGCATAGAAGCAATTGTCTGACTGGACTCTTCAGGAAGGCATTGCTTCTTAGTGTGCAGGGCTGCTGCCTAGGGTAGTGCCCTTTCTAGCATTATCTGGCTGTTGCCAGTGGAAAAATGAAACATAGTTTCCAAACTGCAGCAGCGTTTTCACACACACTAGACACAATTTCTGACCCCAGCCCAAGTAACAGGACGAGATACACTGGCGGGCTCTGCAGCACACCTTCATTAAGGGACCGCATTCATGCCGCCGTAACATCCTGCTGGGCACAGCGAGCAGGCTGCCTGATAAACCATGTGAGACAGGAAAAGCTTAAAACACGACCAACCGTCCAGCAGCACCTTGGAGACTAACAAAACATGTAGACAGTGTCATGAGCTTGCGTGGGCACAGCCCACTTCTGCAGATGAATGGAGTATAAAAGTCCAGATCCAAGAATAAATAGAGGAGGGGAGGGGACAGAACAGCCAGCCAGTCATAATGGCTGCCCCAAAACCAGGAACACGCTCACAGTCCTTCCTGGCTCATTAGCAGCGATACCCCTGCTCACGCCAACCAAGCCTCCTGTAAGATCACATCTGTCACTGCCAGGGGGGGAAGTCTGCTAGGTGCAAACTGGGCTCTGCAGCCACTTACACTCGCCAGTGAACCCCCTGGGCAGACATCAGCCTCGCACGCAGGGCTAGCCAAAGAGGCGTAGAACATTCCCCTTGAACAAACAGTGCTCTTTGGGAGCCTTCCGCTGGACAAACCGTGCCTTTCCTCAGCGTTCCCTGCATACGAGTCAGAGAGAGATTGCAGTCCTTAAGCGTTTGCTTCGTTGTGGCAGGGCTGCTGGATGGCTCTGTCCCTGGAAAAGGGGACCCAAACTAGTTCTCGTTTTCCTTTGCTCTGTGCCAGAGTAACTAGGGTCTTGTTCGTGGCAGTCCGTAGACTGGCTGTAAAACTACGTGGGTAATTGCAGGCCAATCTTGTTCAATTCCATGTCACCTGTAAATCAGGTAATTGTGATCATTCAAGTAAAAGGCGCAGGGAATGGGAAGGGAGATTCAGGGAGAGCCATGAGTCCTAGATTTAAGTCGTCAGCTTCTATTTTCAGTTTTGCAGCTTTCTCTGATTAGGTGGCTGTCTCTAAGAACTGAAGATGGGTTAATTTGAGCTGACTCTGATTAGGAATGAAATCTCTCTTCTAGGTGAACTGGGCTAAGAAGGATTCTCATTTACTATCAATTACTACGGCTAAACTTAAGGCAACCTCTTGTGTGCTTTTGGTAGGGCGATGATCACTGGGTTCTGCAGAGAGAATGATTCCACTATTATGATTGTCTTTATGTCCCCCCTCCACCCCTCCCACAGAGCTTTGGTGTGAAATTTAACAGGGCTAGGCTATTTTCTTGGGCTTATCTTCATACGGGAGTTGCACACGTTTATTGATGTGAAGCTGCAGCTATTGAGTTAAGTAGGTTCAACTTTGTGTCTCAAGAGTCTAGCGCCAGTTTAGCAGGGTGCTTGTTAAGCCCATTCAGTATCAGCACACAGAGTCCCACCGGTGGAACGGAAGGTCATTGGCTCAAGCAGCGCAGGTGCAGCTGTGGAAAGACTAGAGTGACCAGAAAAGGATATTCAGGGTCTAGCAGTTCCTCATGGCTTGAGTGTTTGGAAGGCTCCTGTTATTAAGGGATCTCACAGAAACCTTCCAACAGGTGGGCAGCGCCACAAGACCGAGTGGAGCTGGAGGGAGAGGGACGCTCTCAGCCACCGGAAGCACTGCAGCTTGAACAAGTCCCCTCCATCGCCTTGCAGATCAGAAGGGTCCCTCGCGACTCTCTAACTCGGGAGGAACGCACGATCCCAGGCAGAGCCACTGCAGTCTCTTATCAACATGCTATGGGAGCGGCCCTTCTGCTAGCAGCTGGCTGCTTTGCGGTCTCCCGTCTTGCACTGAGAGGAGCGGCTCAGCCCCGGAAGGTGGAAGAGGGTTCTCACGAGACCAAGCTGGCTGCTCTCCCTGTGTCTGGGGATTCAAGCAAGTGAAAACAGAGCCCAGGGGACGTGCAGCTGCACATGTCACAATTGGCCTGATTTCACAAGGAGCACCCAAGGGGCTGGGGCATTCTGCTAGCCCTGAGGCCTCTGCCCACTCAGGTCTCCACCGCGTCTGGCTTCAGGAGACTCCCTTGTGAACCCATCCAGGCGGCTCAGAAACCCCCCAACACTGTAGCCAATCGACCTTCTCAGGCCATCTCCGGATGGCCACTGCATGCGGCTGCAAACACACTGCTCCGTCCTGTTACTGGCTCACACCAGCTGCTTTTGCTGCAGTGGTTCAAACTTCAAGTAAGTCCAGCCCTGCCATGTCCTTACCCGCTCGGTAAGTGCACATGTAATAGCTGTTACCCTCCAACGCAAGGGCAGCTGGCCGCCTGCACAGCTTAATAAGCAGCTCCCCGATTAGCTGCAGCATGGAATGTAATTCAGAGAGATAATCTGCACTGCATATAGCTCCAGAAAAGGGATCAGGGTCTTTGGTCAGCCTCAAGTAACAGCCAAACCACAGCGTGTTCCCCAGCCGGTTGCTGGCACTGCTCTTGTGGGACTCAGTGACTCAATTCACTCCACGGCAAATACAAGGCAGTATTCACTCCGCCTCCCCCAGTGCTTCCCTTCCCCCCGGATGTCAGTTCAATGGAGAGAGGAAGCAAGCTGATCTGTTGGATGGGGTTTTTCTGTCAGCCTTTGGGGGCCAGCAAATCCCCAAGGAGCCACACAGGTCAGGCCTGCTGGTGCAAGCCACATGGTTACAGTGCTGCAGCTGCATCTCACGTAACTGACTCTGCAGGGTCTCAGCCTTTCCCAGGGGCGCTGACCTACAGTCTAGTCCTGTACAAAAACTGCCCCATCCTGCAGACCAACAGACCTGTTTGACCGAAACCTGATGGACACATTCGGCCGGCGAGTGTTGGACACAATCAGCTGTTTGAAACAGTCAATCACCGCGCAAGCAGGGGACAGCCTGCAAGAGAACTATTCAGTTTAACATAGGTGGGGAAATCTGCTCAATTTTTAACCTGACAGATTTACTTTAACTAAGGTCTCTTGGTGGAGCTAAGACAAATGTGGTTTACAGCTGCTGCCTGTCAAACCTCACACGCCTGTCTGGAACCCCACCACCATGTGCCTTGAGGCCATCTATGGTAACCGCTCGCACATGGTGGCACTCGCAACACTGCCTTGTTAATTCCCCCGGAGGTGTGCTACCCCGCACCAGTCACCTGTTCTGGCACTGAGGGGTGAAACTAGGGACATGCTATTGCACACTGATAGGATATTTACATGCAACATGTGCAGACACCCTCCTGTGTGACACTGAACCCAAAGCATGCACAGCCGGCATGAGACCCACACCTCCCCCTCCTGCACCAGCTTCATCCTGTGGTCAGGTATTATTGCTTCCCATCTGTCGCTCTAATTTGTCCCTTCACTCCAGGCTCTGCCGTGTGCTGCTAGAACTACGGGGACGCTGAGCCCTCCAGCCCAGCTTCATTTGCGTCCACCCACTCGAAAAGCATGTGCTGTCCCAATACACAGATCAAGTCCCAGGATTTTCTTATGCTGGTCACCTGCCGCAGGGTGGGAGACACAGAAAACGAAGAAGAGTCGTGGTGAGCATCACAACCCTTCTGCGCTCTGAAGTTGACATTAATTCCATTCCATTGAGACTGCAGGTCAGACCCTTACAGCTACCTCAACTGACATCAGCTAAGCAGCTGGCCGCCTGCTTCCTGAGGGGCTAACGGGGCATGCTGGAACAGCAAGCAGAGAGCACAGAGGGTCCGGGGGGGCTGCGGCAGACCTGAGTTGAACTCTGCAGATTTCCTGTCTCGGTTTCACCCCCTCCAGGAGCAGAGGGACAAGGACAATTTCTCCACGTGAGTCTGACGCCGTCTGTCTCGCCAGCCCAGAGCCGCGTCCCCGCTTCGGAGGTCAGGGACTACGGAGAGAGCAAAACTTCCAAGAGCCAGGCACAATAATTTCCCTGGTGGCTAAGTCTCTTCTCAGTGTTCAGGGCCCCAACAAGTCTCACACAAGCAGCAGCCCACTGTGGAGGCAGAAGAAACCTACGTTTCCCAAGTGTAAACTCCAGGGGAGTCTTTCCGGCCACACCCGTAACCCCAGGAAGTGATCCCCCAAATGACCTAGCATCCAGTTGACCTCTGACAGACGAGGGGCCCGCCGCTGTCACCCTGGCAGCTGTCCACCCGCTTGTCTTCAGAGAGGTTTCCAGCACAGATCATGCGGTTAGTAAACTTGCCCCTGTAGTGAGCCGCACAGTCTTGTCTTGGGAGAAGGGGTACCGGCCCCTGGAGCAGTGTCCTGGAATAGGACTTCCCTGGAACAGAATAGCACAGAACAGCAGGCCAGGTCTACCCTACGTGGCCCACTGCAGCAGGGTCTCCCGGGGGGCCGCTCTCCTGCCGGCAGGAGAAAGCTCTAAACCACCCCAAGAAGCAGCGGGAGCCACGGTGGCGGGAGAACGTCTGCCTGCAGCACAGCACTGCCCACACGTGTCGGCCCTTCTGCTTCACCCCACAGTCCCCTGGCACCTTCCCTTAGCCCTGCACCCGCCTGGTGCCCCCCCTTCCCTCACTGCCCCTGCCCCCCTTGCCCTCTTCCTCCCCACTACCCACCCCCTCACCACCCTCTGCCCTAGTTCTCCTCAGGCCCCTCTGCGCCCTCACACATGACTGGCTCCAACGCCTGCCTTCCTCATGCCCACCCCTCCTTGCAACCCCTCTTCTCCTGGCACCCACTCCTCCCCTCTCCTCTTCCTCCCTCTTGCACCCATTGCCCCTCCCCTTTCCTCTCCCACACCACCCTGTCCACTGACGCCTTCCCATCCCCACCTCCTCCTGCCCTTTCCCCTCATTGTCTCCTCTTGCCCCCTGGCATTTGTGTCTCCTCCGCCCTGCCCCCCCTTCCCTCAGCACAAGCCCCTTCCTCTCCTCGGCCCCCCTTCCCCTTAGTTCTCCAGCCGCCCCTTCCCTCCCCTCCTGCCTTCCTGACACCTGCACCCATCAACCCCCTCTAGCTTCCTGGTTCCGGGGCTGGGCCATGGGGCAGTCGGCTGCTGGCTGGACCTGGGGCCATGCTGCTATTTTTAGTACCCTGGCCCAGTCTGGGCACACGGGGCAGCTGCCCACCACATGGCCCCATCCCAGGAGCAGCCGGGGCCGGGACCACGGTACTAAAAATAGCACCGCAGCCCAGCTGCAGTCCTGGCACATGGGGCAGCCGCCCACCACGTGGCTCAGCCCCGGAACCAGGGAGCTAGAGGGGGTTGAGGAGTGCAGATGTGCCGGGACTCGAGCTGAGGTTGCAGTGCTATTTTTAATACAGCGGTCCTGGCCCCAGCAGCCACCACATAGCTGCAGTCCCAGCTGCTCCTGGGGGCAGGGCCATGTGGCGGGCAGCTGCCCCGTGTGCCGGGAATGGAGCCAGGGCCACGGTGCTATTTTTAGTACCGCGGCCCAGGCTCCAGCTACGGCAGCTGCCATGCAGGCCGCGTGGTGGCTGCCCCATTGCTCCTGGGGCCGTGCAGCCACCCGCCATGTGGATAAGTCCAAGGATTTGCCTGTACCCGTGCTGAGCTTCATTTCAGGAGCACAGCGGAGCTCCCCCCCACCCCAACACACACACACCCCTAAACACTGCCAGTGTAGGAGCTTGATTGACATAAGGGCTATGCTGCCTTGCACCAGCGGGGTTCAAAGGGCAGCCTTCCCTGCTGCCCATAGCGCCAAACGAGGCATTGAACTGGCCCGGCAGGCCTGAGACTCCCTGGACGGAAGAGGGGAACACAAAATGGCTCTGGGCATGGGAAGGGAGGAAGAGAGGCAGGGACCCTGCCTGGAATTGTGTCAAGAAATTGGCAGGCTGCTGCCACAGGTGGCCTGGGGACGATGCTGCCTCCATCCCAGCACATCCCTTCTGCTCAGGGGCTCATGCCACAGCCTGTTCTCTGCCCTCCCTCCAGCCACCCTCTCGTCTGGGCTCCTCCCTCACAAGCCCTTTCAGTTGGGAATGGAGCCTCACCGCTGCCTCCTCAGAGCGCCATGCACCTCGGGCTCACCTGTGTCTCCCCAGCCGGACATAATGCAGGCCTGCCCGCTCATGGCCGCCTCCTCCTTGCTGCCAGGGAGGCAGATGGGCAGGACACGGGGACTGAAGGCGAGGCAGCGGCTACCCCCTGCCCCGCAGCCTGACCAGGGCAATATCGTTGTCGTTGCTGCTGGACAGGTAGTTCCTGTGAAGGACGATCCTCTCGCCGGGCAGCTCCCTCTCAAACGCCTCCCTCATGCCTGTGTGGTAATCACCCACCCGCAGCAGGTAGCGGCGCACGTCGGTGCCAAGCCTGGCCAAGCGACAGGGAGCCTCCTGAGAGCTCACACGGTGCCCGCCCGCGCTGCCCTCCCCTCGCAGCTACGGCCAGGGGTAAGGGATCCGAAGTGGGGGCCACAGCTGAGAGTGGGGCTGGGAACATGGCCATGGCTAGGGGCCAAGGCTGGGATGGGAGCAGAGCCACAGCTGGGCTGTAATGTGGGGCCAGCTGCCCTGCCCGGGCCCAGGTGTGGCTCTGCTCTGCTCCTGGCCTTGCCCCCCAGACTCAAGGCTGGGAACTGGGATGGGGCCAGGCGCAGAGCTGTGCTGAGGCTGGGGATAGGACCAGGCACAGGGGTGGGACCGGGGCAGAGCTGGCGGTGGGGAGGGGCTGGTTGGGGCTCCTTCCCTGCCCAGGGAGCTGTCCCGCCCCTGCATGTCCCGCTAGGTGCGCACCCCGCACTTCGGGGCCTGTTCTATGCTGGACCACGTGACTGGGCCAGAGCCGCTCCAGCTCCTCCCCCTACGGGCACGGTGCTGAGAGCAGGTTCATCCCACGCCACGGCTCTTGGCTCAGGCTGAGCACGGAGGACCATCAAGGCTAATGCAAAGGTGGCCTGGGGCCATGCCCACACCCGGCCACGTCTCTCTGGCAGCAGCTCCCGCAGCTGGTCACAGGCCAGAGCCAGACAAGCAAATCCTCTTTGGCTGGACTGGCCGGGTACGCGGGGGGAGTGATGGAGTCCGATGGGATTATCGTCCCGGCTGTCGCTGGCCCCTGCAGCCAGACCGCCCTGCCCGTTACCTTCGGAAGCAGTGTGCTGCCGTCACCACCCCCAGCTGTGAATCAGTGTCGCTCCACACGGCAGCCGAGTGCCTCTGTGAAACCCGCTTAGCCGCAGGGAGGCCCGCCATGGCCAAGCACCCCAAAAGAGACACAGGACTGATGGGCACCTCGCACACAAGGGCTTGGGGCTGTCCTCCCCCGCCCCAGCCAGGCTGCCCCTGCCCTCCCTGAGCAGGACGGGTGTGAACTAGCGCTTAGCTGGCCAGTCGAGTGGTTGGTGGAAACTCCCGACTACTCACCTAGTGGGCGGGCAAGGCCACGTTCCGCCCTTGGCATGGACAAGAGTTCCCGGGGGGAGACCCCGCGGCGGGATGCGGGGAGCCGTGTACCAAGGAGGGGGCGCTGGCGGCAGCTTCGCCCCCTTCGCTACAGGCGGCTTGCTGGCCGGGGGAGCTCCCTGACAGGCAGAGCCCCAGAGCCCTCGGCAGCCTGCGGACGAGTTACCCGTCTGTTGGCAGGGTGGCCTCAGCACAGCTGGCATTAACTGACCCCCAACAGCCGCAACAGAGGGGCCTGGAGGCTGACCACTCGCACCCAGGCAGCAGGCGCGGCAGCAGGCCCGGCCCGTGGGCAGATTTCAGTCCTGTGGCGCCAGCAGCTCTCCAGTGGGAAAGCAGGCCCCAGAACACATAGAATCATAGACCCATAGAGCTGGAAGAGACCTCAGGAGTCATCAAGTCCAGCCCCCTGCTCTAGGCAGGACCAACCCCAACGAAATCAACCCGGCCAGGGCTTGGTCAAGCCGAGACTTAAACACCTCCAGGGATGGAGACTCCACTACTTCCCTAGGCAACCCATTCCAGTGCTTCCCCACCCTCCTAGGGAAATAGTTTTTCCTAATATCCAACCTGGACCTCTCCCACCACAACTTGAGCCCACTGCTCCTTGTTCTGCCACCTGTCACTACTGAGAACAGCCTTTCTCCATCCTCTTTAGAACCTCCCTTCAGGAAGTTGAAGGCTGCTCTCAAATCCCCCCCTCACTCTTCGCTTCTGCAGACTAAACAAGCCCAAATCCCTCAGCCTCTCCTCATAGGTCATATGCTCCAGCCCCCTAATCATTTTGGTTGCCCTCCGCTGGACCCTCTCCAATGCGTCCACATCCTTTTTGTAGTGGGGGGCCCAGAACTGGACACAATACTCCAGATGTGGCCTCACCAAAGCTGAATAAAGGGGAATAATGACATCTCTGGATCTGCTGGCAATGCTCCTCCTAATGCACCCTAATATGCCATTAGCCTTCTTGGCTACAAGGGCACCCTGTTGACTCATATCCAGCTTCTCATCCGCTGTAACCCCCAGGTCCTTTTCTGCAGAACTACTACTTAGCTGGTTGGTCCCCAGCTTGTAACTGTGCTTGGGATTCTTCCGACCCAAGTGCAGGACTCTGCACTTGTCCTTGTTGAACCTCATCAGATTTCTTGTGGCCCAATCCTCCAATTTGTCTAAGTCACTCTGGACCCTATCTCTGCCCTCAAGCGTATCTACCTCTCCCCCCTAGCTTAGTGTCATCCGCAAACTTGCTGAGGGTGCAATCCATCCCCTCATCCAGGTCATTAATAAAGATATTGAACAAAACCGGTCCTAGAACCGAACCTTGGGGCACTCCGCTAGAAACCGACCGCCATCCTGACATCGAGCCGTTGATCACTAGCCGCTGGGCCTGGCCTTCTAGCCAGCTTTCTATCCATCTTACTGTCCATTTATCCAATCCACATTCCCTTAACTTGCTGGCAAGAATATTGTGGGAGACCGTATCAAAAGCCTTGCTAAAGTCAAGGTATACTTTATACCTTGGGGTATAATGGGGGTATACACAGCAGCACCCCCATTCTGGCCCCTGCGGTCTGTGGCTGTCCCAGGGAAACCTGCATCCCGTAGGTTCTCCAAAGCGCCATTGCCCCTGGCCTGCCAAACCCTGGCCACCTTGGAGCTGGCAGGAAGGCCAGCCGAGGGCAGTACCTGAGGGACTTGTTCCCGCCAATTATCCTTTTCCTGCGCCCGTGAAGCAAGCGCGTCCCACACGTGCCAGCTGCGGAGCCTGCACTACAAAACCAGGGCAGTTAGGTGGCCCCTCTGCTTAACCGACAACTGCTGCTGGAGCCGAGCCCCCGCGGCCCACGGCCGAGCCCCCACAGTGGCGCCTCTGCAGCCGGGACCCTGCACCCTGTGGCCAGCCCCTGCAGCCGAGCCCCCGCGGCCCATGGCCGAGCCCCCACAGCGGAGCCCCTGCAGCCGAGACCCTGCACCCTGTGGCCAGCCCGTGCAGCCAACCCCTGGTGCCCTATGGCCAGCCCCCGCAGCCAAGCTCCTGCAGCCAAGACCCTGCACCCTGTGGCCAGCCCGTGCAGCCAACCCCTGCGCCCCACGGCTGAGCCCCCGTGCCCTGTAAGCCCTCGCTCTCCAGGAAGTGGAGGGTCCTGGGGAAGAACTTGGCTGCGACAGCCACACACACGTGCCACTGTGGGCTGGGGAGAATGGCATTTGCCCAGCACGGGGGGAACCATGGCACCGATGACACCAGGCCATGCTCAGCAGGGGCCTGGGCCGCTCCGCTGGCGCTGTGCTCTGTCCTGCGCTGTCCCTGCACACGGGCAGGCCAGGGGTGTGGGCACCTACACCCGCCTCCCTGCGCATGCGCAGAATGAGTCAAGACAGGAACCCCCCCACCCCGACGGGCCCTTCTCTGGCCCCTAGCCCTCCCCCCCGCCTCCAATCGGCCCTCCTCTGGCCCCTAGCCCTCCCCACCCCCAATCGGCCTCCTCAGGCCCCTAGACCCCACCCCAATTGGCCCTCCTCCAGCCCCTAGCCCTCCCCGCCCCAATCGGCCTTCCCCACCCGTCTCCATTGGCCCTTCTCCGGCCCCTAGCCCTCCCGCCTCCAATCGGCCCTCCTCTGGCCCCTAGCCCTCCCGCCACCCCGACGGGCCCTTCTGTGGCCCCTAGCCCTCTCCCCGCCTCCAATCGGCCCTCCTCTGGCCCCTAGCCCTCCCCGCCCCCATCGGCCCTTCTCCGGCCCCTAGCCCTCCCCGCACACTCCATGGATCCTTCTCCAGCCCCTGGTCCCCACCTGCCCGCATGGGCCTTCTCCGGCCCCACCCACCCACATGGGCCCTTCTCCAGCCCCTAGCCCTCCCCGCACACCCCATGGGCCATTCTCCAGTCCCTAGCCCCCACCTGCCCGCATGAGCCCTTCTCCGGCCCCCGCCCGCCCACATGGGTCTTCCCCACCCGCCCTTTCAGCCCTTCTCTGGCCCCTAGCCCCCGCCTGCCCCCATCAGCCCTGCTCTGCTCCCTGCTCCCCCTTCCACTCACTCCCAGAGAGCAGCATCTCCTCACAGAGCTGGGTGTGCGGGGGGCCCTAGGCCAGAGCTGACACTGCCCCCCGCAAGGCAGGCTGCTGCGCCCGCTTCCCCCAGCGCCTCTCAGGCTGGGGACAGGAGTTGCATTGTGAAGGGGCCTTGGGAACATGAGCTGCTCTGGGGGTGCAGGGTGCTGTGCTGTGGGGGGGTCTGGGTAGGAGGTGCTGGGCAGAGGGGTCTCGGGGGTTTCAGGGCAGAGGGAGCCAGGGGCCATTGTGGGAGGGAGTGGCATGGCATGGGCCTGTCATGGCAGTTCAGGGCCCAGTGGCCAGTGTGCACCGGGGGGGGCTGCGGGTCTGTAAACAGTGCCCCTGACAGGGCTGGGCAGAGCAGGGCCGCCCCTGCCATGCCCTGCCCGTCCAGCCCGTGTTTGGGGACCAAGCTCCCTGCACCAGCTCCATTGCCCGGGGCCACCAAGGGCTCTGATGAGGGGTGACTCTAGCCCAGCCTGGGGAGGCGCCATTCAGCTCGTGCTGCAGGATGCCCGGCTCAGCGGCGGGGGCAAAGGGAGGGCTCCGGCCGCTCAGGGCAGGCCTGCCTGGAGGCGCGGAGACACTGCCGGGCCAGAGCAGAGCCGGGGGAGCGCACTGACCCCAGGCCACATTTCTAATGGGAGACCCTGAGGCCAGGGACAGGTGCGCTGGCTGCTGGGAGCCCCCTGCTCAGTCCCAGCCTCTCCCAGCAGGGGCGGCTGCCGGGCGAGGGGCAGGAGCACCTGCAGGTCCCGTGTCCTGGGCCTTCTCGTCCGTAGAGTCGCAGATCACAGCCGCAGCGTCCCTGTGCCAGTAGCTGGGAACCCCCCGGTGGGGGCGGAGGCATTCCCCCGGGGAGCGCTCGGTGCCACTGCATTCCACGTGGGCCAGGTGGATGGGGCCACCAGCTTGCCTCTTGCTGCGCCGCTGCAAGGAGAGGAGGAGTGAGCCTCTCCGGTGCAGGCAGGTCTGTGTGCCCCAGGGAGGGGTGGTTAACAGCAGCAGGGCAGTGGGCAGGCCCCAGGGATCCAGGCAAATCTGTACTCAGGTGAGCAGCCCGAGCTGCTGCCCGTGCAAAGCCTGGCTATGCTGCTAGTTTCAGGAGCACCCCGGGGCCCCCGCTGCCGTGGAGACCTCCCCTTAGTGTGAAGCACGAGACGCGGCAATAACAGCGCTTCTTCTGCAGAGATGCAGGCTAGTCCCACCCAGCAGCCAGCCCAGCTGCCCTGTGCGCACCGCCATGCTCAAACATCCGCCGCCCCCTGCTTACACGCCACACTTCCCAAGCCTCTTACCTGTAACCCAGCTGCCTGCAAACCACAGCTGCATCCCTGTCTGTCCAGCCACGGCCACGGACGCTGCCCCACTGCCCATTCAGGAACAGCTCCACCCGCCCCGCCATGGGGCTCCCTCCAGCCACCAGCCGCACAGGGGGCCCTGCAGAGAACAAGCCCAGAGCGCATCCCTGAGAGAGACTTGGGGATGTGGACAGAAAGCTGAACCCACAGAACCGACGCCGGAAGCCAGTAAACACCAAGGCTATGTCTACACTCGCAGCTTCTTGTGCCAGAAATATGCAAATGAGGCTAAGCGTGGAATATTGCCGAGCCTCATTTGCATACCTAATGAGCCGCCGTTTTTGCAGAAGAGGCTCTTGCGCCAGAAGGAGCTGTCTACACTGCCCCTTCTTGTGCAAGAAAACCCCTCTTGCGCACTGCCGCTACGCCGATTACGTTTCAGGAAGAACGGCATTGCGCAAGAGGGGTTTGTTGCACAAAAGGGGCAGTGTAGACAGCTCCTTCTGGCGCAAGAGCCTCTTCTGCAAAAATGGCGGCTCATTAGGTATGCAAACGAGGCTCGGAGATATTCCACGCTTAGCCTCATTTGCATATTTCTGGCGCAAGAAGCCGCGAGTGTAGACATAGCCCCAGAGTTCAATGGATAAAGCAGTATCCACTCGTCCCCAGTGTAAGGAATCGACGTAACACACCTGGAACAACCAGGGAGCGACTGCTGAGCGCTGAATAAGGAGGGGAATGTTAAAGGGTGGGGGGAGTTAAAAATATGGGGCCAACAATGGGCAAACTCACGTGCGCCTTGGGAATAGACCGATTTCAAGGTGGGGGGGGGGTTTCTTCCCCCTGGGAAAGGCCAGAAAGACCCGCTGTAAAGCCAAAGGCCAAACAAAGTCCCGCAGGGAGTCAGGGCATGCCTGCTGGAGGGAAGGCCCAGGTTGTGTGTACATGGGGAAATTGAACCAACGTAACTAAACCCATTTACGTACCAATTTCATTCTGTGGTGTAACACTCCTGCATGGACAGCTTTCGACTTCCCAGCCCCATACCCATTTAGCTACGTCCATCTGTTGTTGCAAGGGCCTTGCATTGATTTTATCGGCCAGTTCCTAAAGTGGCTTAGGCAAAAGGGTTCAATGTTCCTGTGTAAACAAGGTTTAAGTGTCCTCTGCTGAGCAGCAATTCCTCCTTCCACAACTGCGGCTCCCGGGGTTTCATTTCTCTTCAGCAGGTGGCGTCACTGCCAGCAGAATTCCCGCAGCCCCAGGGAAGGGGCAGGCAGGCTGGCACAGTGGGGAGGAGAGGTGGGGGTGGGGGTGGGGCGGGGCTGATGGGGTTAGCGGGGCCTTAGAACCAAGAGGAAATGGTCACCCCCTGCATCATGTCTAGCACGTGGCGCCATCAACTCCACGGTCCCACTAGGGCGAACAAGGGCTCAGTCACGCCAGGAAGGCCACTTGAATCCCTTCCCACGTGGGGCAGTCCCTGAGGGAAGCGAGTCCAGAAGGGACGGACCAGGAAGCCACCCCCCACCCTGCCTGGGAAGCGGTGGAGCAGGTACCAGCAGAGCCTTCAATGAGCTTGTTGGTCTCAGGGGAGCAGCGGAGCCCCGCGTCCTCGGCGCGCGAGCAGTCGTGCTGGCCCCAGCTGCTGTGGGGACAGCCCAGGAGGGAGAGCTCTGCGCCGGCGCAAGCCACGTCATCCAGGAGGGTAAAGCCTGCGCCGGGCGCGTACCCCGCCCCAGAGGCCAGGCTGGCGGGGCCGCTAGGGAAAGGAAATGGAAAAGCAGGTCACACGTCCCCCTCCCCAGAGCCCTGCTTGCTGACCCAGCTCCCAGAGCCGTTACCTGGAGCACCCAGAGAGCCAAGGAGGCCAACATGGAGAAAAACTCGACCGCGAAGGAGACAAAGCCTCCTAACCCGCGCCGCTGACTGACGGGAAGTGACTGGGCGACTGGGGGGCAGGAGCTGGGACATCTCCGCGTCCTCAGCTTCCGGGGACCGGCTAAAACCAGGCCACCGCTTGGTGCCTACTGGTCACACCTGCATGTGCGCCGCAATTCTCACTAGGGGGTGCTTCACAGTGACCCCAGGGGCCCAGCCGGAGGGGGAAATGGGCGGGGAGGAGTTGTCCCTCTGCTAAAAAAAATCAACGTTCCGTATAAATCGTTGGTATTTCTACACAGTTTTATGGACAAGATGCGCACACAGGAATTGTCTCACCACTGCTGAAATGCAGCCAGCTCTGGGGAGAAATGGCATCTGTTTAACACCACACAGCAGTTTAGGACAGGAAGTAAGGATACTGTATCCAGCTGAAACTGGCGGGAGGAATTTAGCTTGCCATCGCACTAACTGTCCCCTGGGACCCACCCGAAATCAGACCAAAATGTGTAAGGGGCCGGTAATGACGAGACTATTTTCATTCTAAATCTCCTCGGAGAACAGCGCCTCCACGGCAGCCCTGGCTTCCAGGGACGCAGCACAAACCCCACTGCAATCTTCCTGGCAGGTCTCCCAGTCCCGTTCCGAGCCAGCTGAACCCAGCAGAAGTGAGCCCTGAGAAGCCACCGCCCCAGGTCACATGCGGGCGCTGCGAGGAGCGCCCGTGGGAAGCGCAGAACTTTCTATCTTTAGCGGGAGGCAGCGCTGCAAGGGCAGCGCCAGGCACACACACGGCTCTCCGACGGGCCAGGCTCAGCGATGCTAACACTTCGCACTCGCTGGGGAGGGACACGGAGGAGGCACCTTTCCCTGGGCAGGCGGAGAGCGAGGAGATGAGCGCTAACAAAGCAGGGCAGGAGAGTCTAAGGCCCAGGAGGGCACATGGCGCCCCCCCCCCCCCCGCCAATGGGGAATACAGCCCCTGCAAAGGCAGCTCCTTTAGCAACAGCACCATGCTAGTACCTGAAGCCCAGCTGCCTGCAGACCACCTGGGCACTGAGTGCCGTCCAGCCGTCATCACACACCATGCCCCAGGCTCCACCGTAATACACCTCCACCCTCCCTTCGCTGGGGGTGCGGCCTCCGGCCAGCCTGACTGTGCCCTCTGCAGGGGCCAGGAGAGGAAAAGGCAACAATTAGAAAGGAACCAATCCCCAGCCCCTCCCTCCCCCCACCAGCCCAACCCCACACACCAGCCCCCACACACAGACTGAGCAGAGGAACACCCCACTGCTTGGCAGAAAGGCCTTGCAGACGTGCTGGCCCGGGGGCACAGGCTGGGAGTCCCCTCGGCCTCTGCTGCACCCATGCTTACCAGGCGTTGTCCAGCTCCTGGCTCTTGCCAGGGCCCCTCTTGCCCCCAAGGAGCGACAGAGCACACGGGTGGGGCAGGCTGCACAGGGAGAGGAGGGGGGTCTGTACCCGTGAAGGGGTTACAGGACACTCCTGCATCCTCAATGTGATCACAGTTTTGCTGTCCCCAGTCACTCTTCTTGCACTGGACCAGGGACAGCTCGTTTTCTGAGCACTCCACTTCATCCAGCAGGACTGGGCCGGAGCTCTGCCCATAGTGAGCCCACGACAAGGCCCTTGGAGTCCCACTACACACAGAGGGAGGGAATCAGAACACCAGAACTGGAAGGGACCTCGAGGTCATCGAGTCCAGTCCCCTGCCCTCACACCAGGACCAAGCATCGTCTCTAGACCATCCCTGACCGGTCTCTGTCCAACCTGCTCTTAAATATCTCCAGGGATGGAGATTCCACAACCTCCCCAGGCAACTTATCCCAGTGTTTAACCACTCTGACAGGCAGGAAGTTTTTCCTAATGTCCAACCTAAACCTCCCTTGCTGCAGTTTCAGCCCATCAGAGTCCAAGGAGAACAATTTCCCCCTTCTCCTTGTGACACCCTTTTAGATACTTTAAAACCGCTATCATGTCCCCTCTGAGTCTTCGCTTTTCCAAACTAAACAGGCCCAATTCCTTCAGCCTTGCCTCACAGGTCACGTTCTCTAGGCCTTTCATCATTCTTGTTGCTCTTCTCTGGACCCTCTCCAATTTCTCCACATCTTTCTTGAAACGTGGTGCCCAGAACGGGACACAATACTCCAACTGAGGCCTGATTAGTGCAGAGTAGAGCGGAGAAGATACACCCTCCCCCGACCCTCACCAATGAAGGGCCACAAGGGTACATCTACACTCCAACGCTATTTCGGGATACTGGAGTATCCCAAAATAGCTCTCCTGTGTCTTCACAGCAAGCCTGTTATTTCGGGCTTGCTATTCCAACATTCCTGTAAACCTCATTCTACCAGGAGTAAGGGGCGTTTTGGAACAGCGCTTTATTTCGAAATGTGGCGCTGTGTAGACAGCACTAAATGATGAAATAAGCTATTTTGAAATAGCATCGCAATAAGATACACATGTTGAGCAAATTGTGTGTCTTATTTTGAGTTACGGCGCTGTGTAGACGCACCCAAAATCATGTGCTTCGGAAGCTACCGTTGTTGGGGCCTGTGACGGCGCGTTGGGGTTCCCCCACCTCCTGCACCCCCGTAGTGGCACGAACAGACTCCACCAGCCGGTAGAATAGAGGGAGTTTATTGCTTCCTCTAGGATACAGCACAGCACAGATCTAATCTGGTTACAGGGGAGGCCTAGGATGCCTCAGCCCCCCTTGAGATGGGGGAGACTGGGCCCCTAAATCCCAGCCCCTGGCTTAGGCTGCTTCCTCCATCATACCAGACAGAAACTACCAAACCTCTCTTCCAGCCCTGCCCCCCAGCCAGGTGTTGGTCTCTGCCCTCCTTCCTTTGTCTTCCTCCCTGGGAGGCTGAGCCTGGGTGTCTGGGTTAATCCACATTTGGGAGAGTCAGTGAGAATCTCCCATCCCAGCGCAGGGGAACCCCGGGTCACAGAGCAGACAGCCCCCCACTACGCCACAGGGCCCGAGCTACAGCAGAGGGGCTGGGAGTCCAGGATCCTCCAGCTCAGCTGCATTTCACAGTGACCAATGGAAAACCAATTGGTCCACAGTCCATTCGATTCCATTTGTTCGGGCCTGAACACTGGTGGTGTGCTTACATCAGACCCTGGCAAGCAGCTGGAATGCGGATGACCCGGGCGCACGGGACAATGAGATTCCAACAACAGGGATGGGCAAAACTCCAAAGGTTTGATGGTTGACAACGGCCAACCTCCGCCACAGCTGCGACTGGCCACCGTGGGGGGGTGGGACCCCGAGCCCTGGCAATTCGTGTGTCCCCACGTCTCCCCAAAGCCTCCCACCAGCCACAGTGGCCTTACCTGAACCCCAGCGGCCTGCACACCACCTCGGCATCCCGGTCGCCCACTGGTCATCACAGATGGTGCCCACTGGCCGTCGTGGTAGACCTCCACTCGCCCCTCGAAGCTCTCCTCCCCCTGCCAGCCGCAGCGGGGCCCCGGCACCTGCTCTTCAGCAAAGGGCACAAGCAGGAGCAGGGTGCCTCTGGAGGCTGGGCCGCGCAACATTACAGGGGCCTCAGCCCAGCCCGGCCTCTCTCAGCCCCCTCTGAACGCGTGGGCCTGTGCCCTAAGCTCCGCACTGGAAGGGGGGAGGGGCAGGCGGCTCACCAAGGCACAGCCCTTCAGCGAGCGGGGCCATGTTCGGGGGCTCAGGCCTGGCATGGGGCAACCCACCGAGGGTGGGGGGCTGCTCATCGCTGACACCTTCCGCTGCTCTAGCACAGCCCGGGGGAGAAGTGGGGCAGCTCCCTCCACCCCACGTGTCCCCCCTCTGGCTGCTCAGCTGAGACAGGAGCCCGTTTCTACAGCGGGAAGCAGCCCACCCAGAGCCTGTGTCATCTCCCAGCTTTGCCAGCCGGTGGCAACCCTGGACATCGGGGGGGGGGAGGGGGTGTTTCCTTCCACCGGTTCTCTCCTAGCACCCTCCCCGGGATTTACCTGCGGGAGGATCGCACTCTGCGGCTGCCACTCCCTGCTGACAGGTGCCGGACACGGCCTGCTGGTAGCCACACTGCAGCAGGGCCTTCTCGTCCCCGTGGCAGTTTGTTGACTGCAGATGGAGGGGCACCGGGACCAAGGCAGCACGGCCGGTCTTCCCAGCTCTGCCTATCTCACTGAGCACAGAGGGGAGAGCACCGGGACCATGCCAGCATGTCCAGCACCGAGGCCCCGTCCCCCATGTTCTCGCGCCCACATTCTCATGCATGCCTGTGACCTGAACCCACATCGGACCCAGTCGCGACATGCTGTATAGCACCACGCCCAGAGAGGCAGGATGGGCCCGGGGCAGCCTCCTGGAATCCAGGGGCAAGCCAGCCACGGGCACAGAGGGTCACTGTCAGCCAGGCACAAAGCCGTGAGAGCAGGCGGGTCCAAAGGAAGAACTTGCTCAGCAAGCTAGTGATAACGCGTGAGGCACAGACAGCAGAGCAGGGAGAGACACAGGGATGGGCCAAAAGCCTCCTGCCACACTGGCAGCTTCTGTGTGGTTGCTCCTGTTTCAGGAAGGCGGCGGAGCCCAGAGAGAGAGGCCAGGCCTCTGGCAGGAAGGGCAGCCGGTCTGTGCGGCAAGCGGAGCAGAGCCAGTGGCATTTTCACTGTTATTTTAGTGTGAATTGGCAAAGCCCCTTCCTCTGCAGCCCCGCCCCCTCATTCGGGCAGCAGGCAAAAGGGACGGGGCGTGGCACGGGGCCTCTCAGAGCACTCCCGGAGGGCTGATCGCCTAGACTCTGTTCTTGTGAGAGGAGAGCAGCTGGCCACGGCCCCAGCAGCAGAGTGCACGGAGCGCTGCTGCCTGGGAGACCGGGGACAGAGCAGATCCAGGCCAGAGAGGGCTAGTCTGAGTGCTCACAATGGACCCTGTGCAGGTGATCCCTGGACAGTTCTGGACAGTCTAAGATTCCTCCCTGACTCCCAGCTGCCGGCAGACCATGCCAGCATCCCAGTCTGTCCAGCGGTCGGCACAGCGGGTGCCCCAGAGCCCGCTGAAGTACAGCTCCACCCTGCCACCGTCAGACAGCCGCGTCGCACCTTCCAAAAGAGAGGCAGCCCCAGGCTGCCTGCTGCGCTCTCAGCAGCCGTGTGCTGCTCAGGCCCTGACCCAGGAGGCTCTGCAAACGGGCTGCGCACCCGTGTCCCATGCCGCTGCTGAGCTGCGGCCAGCCTCTCCCACCCACATTTGCCAGGGCTATTGCTTGGACAGTGCCGTACGGAGACGCGCCACACCCACTTCTGTGACAGCTGCTCTTATGAGCCAGGGTAGTACAATGGATAGACCAGGAGGCTGAGGGGTCAGGAGGCCTAGGATCTTGCCTTTACCTCCGTGTCTCAGTTGCCCCACCAGTGAAATGGGGATAACACCATATTTATAATGAGTTTTAAGGCTTTGTGCATCATCCACCTCTCAAACTCCTACCCGGAGATACTTGGCTGTTTAGCCGCGCTCACAGGCCTTACAGGAAGCAGTAAGACTAGAGCAGGCGTGAGCAAATACCAGCCTGCGGGCCAGATCTGGGCTGCGAGGTTAGACCCCGGCTGGCCCCCCACATCACCGTATTTATCTGCACCTCGGCAGGTGTGGGGCTCACAGGGCACCGTTCCTGCCAACAGGCGCTGTGATTGCTGGTACCTGGGAGGTGCAGGTCAATACAGCAGCAGCGGCTAATCCTGGTGAACTGTTGCCGTGCGATTGCACGAGGAAAAGGAGGGGCGGGCAGTCACTCCTTTTAAACTGCTCCAACAGAAGGGCTCTCCATCAGCCCCTAGACAGCGCCTGCTCCACTGGGCCCCCCCCCCACGCAGTGAGCTCTGGGACAGGAACACATGGCTTTGAGGGCAAAGGAAGTGACACAGGCGGGTTGGCGGCTCCAGGCGTTCTAGAATCTGCTTTCTTCTAGTGGCCTCGAGCGGCGCCACGGGGCCCGTGCAGCTGTGCCGCTGGAAGGGCTGTAGGGCAGACACAGCTGCAGCCTCTGGAATAAGGCCTGGCTCCTCTTAAAACGCTGCAACCCCCACTGCAGGGCTTCAGGGACGATGCTACGTCCACCAAAGGAGTCCTCTCGCCGGCACAGGTAACCCACCTGCCCGAGAAGCAGCGGCTAGGTAGCAAGAGAATTCTCCCATTGACCTAGCACTGTCTACACCAGGTTCAGGCTGGAGCAACTGCCATGTTGGGTGTGGATTTTCCACACGTCTAAGTAACGTTTATAGCAGCCTAACTTCCCCGTGTGCACCAGGCTACAAGCAGCTGTGTCTGACCAGAGCGTATGCTACCTTGGGGGCAGTGGCAGCCAAGCAGAGAAAGATGCTTGTACACGGGCCTAAGCATGTCCACTCGTAGGTTATGAATTCACACCTTACCTTACACCACTGCCGTTCTCTCATGGGACCAACCCTGAGGTGGTGGCCTAAACGGAAGCCAAACTTTTCTGAAATTCCGACCAGCTGCTGTGCTGTGCTCATTGCTCTGGGCCCAAAATCAACGGCATGCATCTCTGCACTCCAACCAACCCCCCCCCCACTTACCCTTCCCCCCGAGCGCACCCAGCCAAGAGCCCAACAGTGCCATAGAGCAGTGTACTTACCCTGGTACGGTCACAGGTGGCCCAGCCAATCCCTCCAGAAGCGAGGTGGTAGAAGCACCAAGGCCTGGCTCCCCCGTCTGGATTCCTGCAGTAGCTGTGGTCCCCTAAGCCCCGGTCCAGGTACATAATCAGGGGGACTCAGCCCAGTTCAAACACTCAGAGCCAGACTCCGTGACAACCAGGGAGCCACTGGAGTACCCGAGGGGCCACAGCACATGAGCCAGACTCTGGATACATCCAGCAGTCTGTGTCACATAACAGCCCTGTCTGCTGGCTCTGCCCATGGAGGCCTGGCCGCCTTCCATTTTGGCAACATGGAACCTCATCAAGGCGCTTTGCACCAGGGCTGTGAGGAAAGCCTGGTAAATGTGATCCCAGCAAATGTTTCCTGTAAAATAATAGCACTGAGAGCTGTGAAATTCCCTGTCATCTGACAGGGTGTTGATTCTGGAGCCTAATGAGGACACACAGTTTCTCTGGGATGGTAGGCAGAATCCAAGCACCACTAATACTGTTTCTCACTCCACCCACTCTGACTCCTGAATAAGAAACCCCTACAGTTGGTCATAAGCCTATCTGAAATCCATACTTCATCTTTCAGCTGAGCCTGACCCAGGACCTGTGAAATCAGATTCTGCAAAGGCAGGGGGTGATTTTATAGTCCCCCATGTAGCAACTCTTATTCCACCAAGCATGGTATCAGTGGCAGGCAACCTGCTGCCTGCGGGCCCCCTGGTTGTTCCCCTCCTTCCTCCCTCCCAGAGCTGAAACATCGCGAACAGCTGATTCATGGCATTCTAGCTCTGCGGTGGGGGGGGCAGGGATGGCGTGCGAATCAGGTGATTTGCATGCTCCAAAAATGCTGGGAGGGAGGGGAAGGGGCAGGTAAGTGCGGGGCACCAGTGTCCCAGTGCATGAAAGGCATGTGGGGGCAGACAGGGGAGCCATGGGGCCACAGGTGGAACCCAAGTGGACCACTCATGTGGTCCACCCACCATTCCAGGTTGCTCATCCCTGCACTATATGCACAGTCTTTATTTGTGTGAATACACCGGCTTGTCTGTTTCAAAGCCCTGGCTAATGGGGAGTACAGAGAACTCAAGGCAGAGTTCAGGTGAATCGTTATCCCAAATGTCTGCCTGTGGAACACGTGTCCATACGTGACACATGTCATTTTTGTGACAGACTGAAGTCCTCCTTCATTCATCTGGAATGAGAACGGGAAAAACAGGCCTGGCCTTCTGTGCCAGCTAGGTGTCTCTAGGTGCAGCACGTGAGAGAAAACTGGACTGAATGTCAGTATAATAGCTCTACTCATTCACTAACCAAGCAGGAGACAACACTCTTAGAAAACCCGCCTGCAGCAGCAAGGGTAAGTTCAACAAAGAACTGACGTGTACCAGGGACGTGAACGGTTACATCACCCGAACCGACTTTTTACATCCCTACTGTGTAGAGAAGAATTACACCTTGACGACAAGAGATGTCTGCAAGTGGTGCTGTGGTGCTGTGTCTGTCAGCAGGTACAGCTACAAAGCGAAGAAAGCAATGTAACTGTAGAGAGTCACTCTGTAGCCAGACAAGGGGTCAGGGAGACCTCAATATTGACTAAAATAGATTACAGGAGAGAATGGGAGGCAGAGAGAGGAAAGGGAAAGAAAACGTGGGCTGCACAGAAAACTGCAGCCGCATTCAACATGATGCAGAAATGAGGCTGGAAACGTGAGCGAAGGAAAGAAACAGAAATCCAAGGACTCAACAGAACAGAAAAGGAAAGAACGGTGGGAAAACGGTTTCCATTCTGCTCACCGTCTCAGGTCGCTGCAGGCCGTAAGGAATCTAACTGGTGACTGAATGAATACCTTCTTGTTCTTACCTGCACGCTGCAGATGGTTTTGGCTGGGCTGTGATCCCTGAGAAAGAAGCACAGAGCAAAGTCAGAGGTGATTAGCCCATGAGATAAACATGGGCAAGTCATGAACGCTGCCCATTCGCTGAGGGCTCTGGGGAAACACCCTGTCACCATCTCTGCCCTGATGCCCCTATTGCTCCACTTAGAAGGCCAATCACAGCTCCGCCCACAAGGACTCACCCTTCACACAGCCATGCTGCTACTCCTCATAGTCAGGCTCTTCTCCACGTGCTCCAGGAGGCACAGGGCGCTGGAGCCAGTTGGAGCGGAAAGGAGAAGTAGGGGCCTGAGCAAGCTGGAGCGGGGAAAATGGGAGAAGGAAAGAAATTGTTATGCCCTCCCCTTGCGCAAAGCAAGAATAGCAACTGCCTGTGGCCGTGGCAGTAGCGGGCATGACGAGAGGCCATGGAAGCTGCAGGGGGGATTAACAGTCACACTGAGAGAGGTCGCCCACATGCAAAACTCTGAGTGTCTGGGGGACTCAACAGGGCCCTGGCGCCTTCCCCGCTGTACAGTTCAGTGCTGGTGAAGGTGCGATGATGCCCCACACCAAACAGAGCCTGACGTGTTAGGAGCAAGCACAGCGGATATGAAAGAAAGGTCTGAGGTTTCTGAGGCTGCTGCCAGCCCCAGCTGCATATCCTGATGAAAGCAGAGGCCTTCTGGGGGGTGCAACGCCACTGCTGGTGGGGGAGGGAGATCTCTGCTTTGATGGGACCTGGTGCTTTCCCAGGGTTTGCAGGCAGGTATAAACTCTTCCCAGACCAGTGGCATCGGGGGAGGCAAAGAGACGGAGGCATTTCTGCTAGCTCCTTGCATTCCAGTCCCTGTCTCAGTAGCCAGCAGCTTTTTCCATGACTCATGAGCAATGAGTCCTGAGTTGAAGAGAGTGCACGTGTATCTTTAGAAGTCTAGTCATCGGGAGCTGCTCTCTTCTTTTACCGGTGCTGCCACGGCTTTGTCTCTCTCAGCTTCCCCTCTCACTCTGGAAAGGTGGGGAGAGAATAGTATGGGCTTGAAGCAAATTCTCTTGCTGTGTGAGGCACCGTGGGCCACATCTATTGTTTCAGTAAGCAGAGGCAATTCCCATTGGTTTCAACAGTGGTCAGCCCTGCTCACGCCAGAACCGAATCTGAGGAGCAGGGGCTGCTGACAAAGGGACAGCACCAAGATCGCCTGGAAATGCATCAGTGACCTGCCAGCTCAGCCGGGACAAGGAAGGGCATGTGGCTGTGCGTAAACAGCAACTCGGTTTTCACACCCCCATTGAGCGGGGCGCCCACCTCGCGCTCGGTGTCCCACAGCACGGAGCCCACGCAAGGGCGTGTGAACCAACACTACCCTGCAGTTATGGCAACAGCCACCTACCGATCTCAAAGCACTCTCCAGACCCCGGAGTGACTGCCCGTCCCAGTTCAGAGACAGGCAAGCTGAGCCACAGGAGTCCTGCACCTGCCCAAGGTCGCCCGGCAAGGCAGGGGACAGCACCAGCATCTATGTCTCCCGACTCCCACAGGCTGTGCACGCCCAGGCCAGTCTGCATGGCATATGCTGGGGTCGTGATGGCCCGCGTGGAGAATTGATCCCCTGCAGCTTGGAGACTGACTGTGAAGGAAGATCTGCAGTCCAGCCCACTGGGCAGTGTGCCCCCTTCTCTGACAGCCTGTCCTACACCCTCGGCCCAGGCCAGAGAGCTATCAGTGATCAGTCCACAACAGTAACAGGAGCAGAGACAAAGAGACCCTCTTGCTGTGTTCAGTGCACCGCTTGAGAAAACCTGAGCCAAAGGAGCTGCACCCCATGCACCCCGCACAGCTGCCTCTGCATTGGCTTCTGAGGATGCAAAAGCCCTCCCCTCTGGTCCCAAGAGAGGAGGTGCTGGGTGCTTCTGAGTGCGTGTCTGCTGAGTGCAGTGCCCACTCTGACAGAACACTAACAAGCCATGTGACGCTACAGGGAGAGTGTTCACAAATCGCCTACCTGCACACATCCGAGGCAGCACGACAGTCAGCAGCAGGGCCAGGCACCCGAGAGCTTCGGGGAGCTCCATCCTTCTTCAGGCTTCACATGCGCCCTGCCGCTGGGCTCTGCTCAGCTGTCTCCTTCTCGCCCTCCCTCCCCGATCTAATGCCCAGGGAACAGGGCTGGAGCAGCACAGCACTCAGAGACCTGCACAGCCCTGTCCTTCCCATGCAGGGAAGGGGCGTTCACAGCAGCACTGTGTGCTTTAGCTGTGTCCTCTCCTCTGTTTCCTTGTTCCAGAGCAGGGAGAAAAGCTTCTGCCCCGAGAATCGCTGATCCACCTTCCAAACAACAGGAGGCAAGTGCAGACGGGCGAGGTACAGCATTCAGCCTTCCCGGCGGCTTCCCCGCCTCATCGCTCTCTGCCTCCCCTTCCAGGCGGCTTCCCTGCCTCATCTCTCTCTCTGCCTCCCCTTCCAGGCGCCTTCCCCGCCTCATCTCTCTCTCTGCCTCCCCTTCCCGGCGGCTTCCCCGCCTCATCACTCTCTGCCTCCCCTTCCCGGCTGCTTCCTCGCCTCATCTCTCTCTCTGCCTCCCCTTCCCGGCTGCTTCCCCGCCTCATCTCTCTCTCTGCCTCCCCTTCCAGGCGCCTTCCCCGCCTCATCTCTCTCTCTGCCTCCCCTTCCAGGCGGCTTCCACGCCTCATCTCTCTCTCTCTGCCTCCCCTTCCCAGCGGCTTCCACTCCTCATCTCTCTGCCTCCCCTTCCCGGCGGCTTCCCGCCTCATCGCTCTCTCTGCCTCCCCTTCCCGGCTGCTTCCCCCTCATCTCTCTCTCTGCCTCCCCTTCCCGGCGGCTTCCGCCTCATCTCTCTCTCTGCCTCCCCTTCCCGGCGGCTTCCTCCTCTCTCTCTCTGCCTCCCCTTCCCGGCTGCTTCCTCGCCTCATCTCTCTCTGCCTCCCCTTCCCGGCTGCTTCCTCGCCTCATCTCTCTGCCTCCCCTTCCCGGCTGCTTCCTCGCCTCATCTCTCTCTCTCTGCCTCCCCTTCCCTGCTGCTTCCCGCCTCATCTCTCTCTCTCTGCCTCCCCTTCCCGGCTGCTTCCTCGCCTCATCTTTCTCTCTCTGCCTCCCCTTCCTGGCGGCTTCTCCGCCTCATCTCTCTCTCTTCCTCCCCTTCCCGGCTGCTTCCCCGCCTCATCGCTCTCTCTGCCTCCCCTTCCCGGCTGCTTCCCCGCCTCATCTCTCTCTCTGCCTCCCCTTCCCGGCTGCTTCCCCGCCTCATCTCTCTCTCTGCCTCCTTCCAGGCGCCTTCCCGCCTCATCTCTCTCTCTGCCTCCTTCCCGGCGGCTTCCCCGCCTCATCTCTCTCTCTGCCTCCCCTTCCCGGCTGCTTCCCCGCCTCATCTCTCTCTCTGCCTCCCCTTCCAGGTGGCTTCCACGCCTCATCTCTCTCTCTGCCTCCCCTTCCCAGCGGCTTCCACGCCTCATCTCTCTCTCTGCCTCCCCTTCCCGGCGGCTTCCCCGCCTCATCGCTCTCTCTGCCTCCCCTTCCCGGCTGCTTCCCCCCCTCATCTCTCTCTCTGCCTCCCCTTCCCGGCTGCTTCCTCGCCTCATCTCTCTCTCTGCCTCCCCTTCCCGGCTGCTTCCTCGCCTCATCTCTCTCTCTCTGCCTCCCTTCCTGCTGCTTCCCCGCCTCATCTCTCTCTCTCTGCCTCCCCTTCCCTGCTGCTTCCTCGCCTCATCTTTCTCTCTCTGCCTCCCCTTCCCGGCGGCTTCCCCGCCTCATCTCTCTCTCTTCCTCCCCTTCCCGGCTGCTTCCCCGCCTCATCGCTCTCTCTCTGCCTCCCCTTCCCGGCTGCTTCCCGCCTCATCTCGCTCTCTCTGCCTCCCCTTCCCGCCTCATCTCTCTCTCTCTCTCTCTCCCTTCCCGGCTGCTTCTCGCCTCATCTCTCTCTCTCTGCCTCCTTCCCGGCTGCTTCCTCGCCTCATCTTTCTCTCTCTGCCTCCCTTCCCGGCTTCCCGCCTCATCTCTCTCTTCCTCCTTCCCGGCTGCTTCCCGCCTCATCGCTCTCTGCCTCCCCTTCCCGGCTGCTTCCCCGCCTCATCTCTCTCTCTGCCTCCCCTTCCCGGCAGCTTCCCGCCTCATCTCTCTCTCTGCCTCCCCTTCCCGGCAGCTTCCCCGCCTCATCTCTCTCTCTCTTCTGAGTCCTACCCCACTTTCTTGCTATCCCAGTCTCTTTTTTTGCTCTAAGTATGCATCTCTCTACTGTCAGCCTCCTTCTTTTTCCCTGCCTCTCTTGCAGCCTAGCCTAGCAATTCTCATGACATTTTCCTTCTCCTCTCCCCCCCCCCCCACTTTTTCTCTTGCCCTCATCTCTCTCCTGTCTGCAAGGAACTGGTGTAACTGGGAGGGGTTGATTTGGAACTCCCTGCCAGAAAAACTCCAGAAATAAAACTGAAGTGGGGGGGAAATCCTTTGTGCTTGCAAGTGATTAGTCTGGCTGGAAGGAACTGGACTTTATCCTCCAACCTCTGTCTTCTTGCTCAATCCCCTGCAGGCACCCTCTTCTCTAGTCTTTGAACCCAGGGGAACAAGACAGAGCATTTCCGGTAAAGACGTCTCCTGAGAACACAGCACAGGGGACAGGGCACTCAGTGGATTCATCTCCCATCCCCGTCTAGAGTGTTCCCACTGCTGGTCTGCCAGATCCCGATCACTGCAAAGGTTAATCTTTTCAGCCCAGCATTGCCTTAACCTTGGGCTATAGCTGGGAAGTTGTTTCCACTTGCGGGTTGGGGTGCTCAAAAGGGGATAAAGAGCAGCCCCAAGCCAGGAGCACTGGAGCCCAGAGTATCAGCTGGCCTGAGCAGCTCCTCGCACCCCAATTCCCTACTGTTACCATCTGCATCTCTAAGGTGCCACGTAACACGTCACTGGGAAAGTAACAGCTGGCTGGTGATTAACATTTGTGAGTGAGGTACGTGCAGGCAACCCGCAAACATTCACATGGAGCTGCTGGAATGAGGAGTCAAACCGTGCGCGCTGGGGAGCTAATAAAGGTTTTTCCAGACACAAAAATGCAGTTCTGCCTGCTGGAATGGATCCTCTGTACACTGAGCAAGGTGTGACCAAAGCCAAGGACGAGCTCATGGGCACAAGCGCTCCAAATGCCGCTTGGACCAGAGATCTGGTTTACCTTTAATGCAAACTAGCCCAAGCGCTCGGACTGGACTGAAGGGAGTTAGCTCCAGCCACGCTCACAAGCTGGCATGGCAGGCTCTTTAAAGGAGCAGCACAGTAACTTACTCCAGGAGGGCTGGACATGTCAGGTTTAGGGACATCTAGGGCTGACAGGTGTATTGGTGCCCCTCTGCAAACTGTACCTGGGTGGCAGAAGCTGCACTGTAGGCACCCAGAGTGGCAGGGCAACATCTCTCCGGCCTGGGTGGAACCCCAAATTGTCACGGGGGCTGGCTGTTATTACAGCCCACTATGGGCAGCCTTAGCTTCTTTCAATACTCCTTAATGTTTATCATTAATAAACATGAGCAGAAGGCCTGCGTCCCTGTCCCCTTCCCAGCTTCTGTTGCGTGGGTCCAGCTAACAAAGTTCAGGAACTGTAAGGTTCTTTACACCTTCTCTGTGCTGCTCCCAGCCCAATTCAATGGACATTCCCTACAGCTGTACTTCTCGTTCCTTGGGAGCTGACTCTTCATAGATTTTGCTCCATGGAAATATGGAATTGCCCTTGGAAAAGATTTTCATCTTGAGTCTCAGACGGGGAAAGTCCACTAGTCAGCATTTCACATAGATTGGCTTCCCCAGAGACCTTCAAGACAGAAGCATGAAACAGGCTGGTGGAGTCCCTCTCGGCAGATGCTTTCGCTCCCTGCTTCTTACGAGGCCACTGATTCCACGGTTGCTTAGTAAATGCAGTGCAATGCTGTTAGAAGACGGGAGGACGGAGCAGCTGCAGTTGGGTGGATCCTACTGCAGTGTGCACCGGGCACTGCTTGTCTGGCCAAGAATTGCAATCATTTCATTAGGAACAAATCTCTGGACTGACAGCACGACGCACGCAGACAGGGAGGCAGAAGGCAGGCAAGAGAGGCTGACAACAGAGTTCACCCCACTGGGCTCTGCCGCTAGCAAGGCCCTGTCGGAGAAAGCAGCATCGGCAGGGAGGGGAAGAGAAGAAAAGGATTTCCGGCAGAATTCCAGGCCTGCTTGTCCTCATGCAAGCTGAGAGGAGCGTGCTCAAAGAGCACAATCCAAACTCATCTGACTTTGAAAATTCTCAACCCCACAGGATTAACAGCGTGAAGTTGATCACTGCTCATAACGTTTTGATCTGGGTCTCCCTGAAAGGCGCTCACTGTCAGACTGCCTTCAGACTAAGGCCTCTCGGAGGAAAAGGCAGAGAGCATCAGCAGAGGAAGCAGCCCAGGCAGCTCATCTATTCCAACAGCTGAGGGCCTGGACTTTAACAGGGCTCAAGAAGGAACTAAATTCCTGGAGGTTCGGTCCACCAATGGCTATTAGCCAGGATGGGTAGGGATGGTGTCCCTAGCCTGTTTGTCTGGGGCTGGGAATGGGCGACAGGGCAGGGATTGCTTGAAGAGTCCCTGTTCTGTTCACTCCCACTGGGGCATCCGGCATTGGGCTAAATGGACCTTTAGTCTGACCCAACCTGGCCGTTCTTTTGTTCTCTCCAACCTTCCCTTCCCATGGAAATTAACAGGGTTGGAGATCTGCAGCAAGAGTCCTTGCTCTGGGCCACTAGCACAATTGCTAGAGGCTGCTGCACTTTCCCACTCAAGACAGTTTCCGAGGTAAGTCTGAAGCCTCTCCTCCCCCAACTGGGACACAGGGTATGCTATGTTAAAAGCAACCAGCAGTCTGTCAACGTTCATACCCAACCTCTGGGGTGGGGGGGATGGCTCACACCCACACGGGGCACTTACACCGGCCATCTGTGCCCCCGGCACTCAGGACTACCTTTCACTCTTGCTGAGACCTGACACTGTTTCAATTTGGCAACTGTCTCACGGAAACAAACGTGTGGTAGCAAATCAAACTGAGCTGGGCAAAACCCAAAGACTTCCAGTGGCCTGGGTCCCCACCAGCACCCTCTGTTTCAAGAGACCAGAGTGTGCCCCTACCCTACAGGAAGGTTTTACCAGCTAGACCAGTGTAATTACAGTAGTATCATTAAACCACTATAGTATTGCAGTAGAGTGGACACCTTTATTCCAGAGTAAGAGTGGTACTTTCAGCGTCATTTAAATTGCTTCCAAAATGACAAACTAAATTTATGCCAAAATAAGCGTCCACCCGAGGAGGCAGCTATACCAGTCAAAGTTCTCACCTTGCCTTCTAACCTCTCATGTAGACAAGACCTAACTAGCTGCAAATCACCTGTCCTGTGTGGGGGAGGAGAAATCCTCCCCCAGTCCTCTTTGTTTAAAGCCCATCCCTTGGTCAGGCAAACAGACACTCATCTTTCCCCCAGAGCCCCCGGACGAGGCCCTGAGTACTTGTGCCAGCGGTTAGGGCGTTGTTGTGGGCTCAGCATTTGTTTAAAGGCGAGGAAGTGGCACTGGCTTCACGTTCTTCAGGAGAGGCAATCTTTTACCTCCTCAGCATTGCGGAGCCTTCCCCACCCCCCCCAGGGAGCTGTACTCCCCTCCCAACCATCGTGCTTGTAACTAGTCAAGCCAGTTAATCCAGAGCAGCTTTGCTGCCTGAACCCTAAGGCTATGTCTACACTCACGGCTTCTTGCGTGAGTAATATGCAAATGAGGCTAAGCGTGGAATATCGCCAAGCCTCATTTGCATACCTAATGAGCCACCATTTTTTTCAGAAGAGGCTCTTGCTCAAGAAGGAGCGTCTACACTGCCCCTTCTTGCACAAGAAAAACCCTCTCGCGCAATGCCGTTCTTCCTGAAAAGTAATAGGTGTAATGGCATTGTGCAAGAGGATTTTTCTTGCGCAAGAAGGCAGTGTAGATGCTCCTTCTGCAAGAGCCTCTTCTGAAAAAAATGGTGGCTCATTAGGTATGCAAATGAGGCTCGCCGATATGTCACGCTTAGCCTCATTTGCATATTACTCGCGCAAGAAGCCGCGAGTGTAGACATAGCCTAACTGTAGTGCCCTGGATGTTGTTTAGGTGGGTGGATGCCAGGGAGAGAAGAGAATGTTAAGCGGCCAGACAAGTTACTCTCTTCCTTCTAAGACTTCGATGTGTCTCTCTGAAGATATTCCCTCCACCAAGAGAGAGCTTAGAGAGCGGAGGCATTCAATCTGAATAATCACATGTATTATTTAGCAAATCCACACTATATCAGTACAGGTCCTGCTGGCACTGTGCCCAGAAGTCAGTGAGCCTACAGGTGTTTCAGTAGGCCATTTAGTTTTTTCCTTTTTTGATCTTACCCACAGTAATCAAAGGTAGAATGAGTGCCAGAAGACAGTTAACCCATGCCTTCATGTCTGTGTCATCCATGGGAATTCAGAATAATTCCTTACCTCCTATGAGATCACTCTGTTCAGGGAAGTAAAGAGACATTGCCTCCTCCATACAAGATCTTATGAGATCCAGGGATACGAGAAGGATTTAAGAGCGCAATTGTGCCCAGAGCTGGTGTTAGCCAGGCTGTCAGGCAGCACAAGAAACAGGGAGAATAAGATCAAGGAATTCTAACAGGTCTGCTTAAAGCCTCCTTAGGGAAAACCAGCAAGCAAGCTTTCATTTAATTAGCCCTCCCCCATTATGCAGGTGTGAGGTGCTAGAAAAATCCCATGGTGCCACATGGAGCAGCAGAATCCAACAGCATCATCAGGTGCAACCCCCCAGGAGTGTTCCCACAGAACGCATTCAGAGGAGACAGCTGCACACCTTAAGAATCCCGGGGATCGTCTGGCAGCGAGTACGTGAACGTCTCCACCAGGGATGTAAAATCCTGGGTCATCAGTTAACCGCTGAACATTATTTTTAACCGGGGGAGGGTGGAGACTGCTCCGGCCAGGCTGGAGCAGCCCCCACCCGGGGTGGACCCCGCAGAGCTGGAGCAGCCCCCACCCGTGGTGGACCCCGCAGAGCTGGAGCAGCCCCCTCTCTCTGCTTGCGGTGGGTGGGAGGCTGCTCAAGCCCACCCATTAACCATTCACATCCCTAGTCTCAGCATCCCAGACTCTCTGCTTAACTACTAATGTAAGTCAGAGGGGAATCTTAGCAGCTAGACCTGCCCAGGACACAGCCAGTATGGCCACTTAATGACTGCAGCATGATATCCAGAGCCAAGCCAACTGTCAAAGCAGTCTTCAAACAAATACCAAGCAGTGTAATGCTGAAGTACAGTGACCAAAAGGCTGCAGCAGAGCATAGTCAGTACCTGAGCAACTGCAAGGCCCTCGCGTGGTGCACTAAGGCGGTGGAAACGGTATCGCAGAGACTGAAATGACCAGAGAAAGCAACTACATCAGTGAGCAGCACTGCATAATTTACTAGCACAACTGTAAACTCTGGGATTAGTTGGCCTGGAACAGACAGTGAAAGGGATCACCCTGTGTTATTTGAGATGGTGGGTGAAGAAGAAAAACCTGATGAGTTCCCTCTTTTTGCCCTGTCATGTAATAAGAAGCTATTCACTGATGTTCACATTGGGGACATGAGAACAAGAACTGGTCTCTCCACTAGAGAAAAGGGCAGCATGAGGCTATGCTCAACACTAAAGTACAGGACAGAGCAGTCAGCGAGAGGTGATCTTAGAATTCAGTCTCCGAGCTCCCTGCTTAGTGAACCTTCTCATTAGCCAAAGGGTATTTGGCAACTCTCATCCACAGCGCATCATCTGGCTTGGCAGTAGTGTGGTGGCCAGGGGGACTGCCTCTGAAATGCAGAATGCACTACACACTCCAGACAACGTGAGAGGTGTGCCCTTCCTCACAGGGCTTCTTCCCTGGATCAAGAGGTAGGGGCATCATCTTCTCTTTCAGATTCCTCTTCAAGACTCATGATGCAACAAGAAGTGTCTGGCTAGGCTGTGGGACAATCCAATGAAGTCAGTGTGAATGAGGTTATAGTTAAAGAAAAGCACAGATAATTTGAACAAAAATTGTCCAGTGGATAGGGCGCAAGATTGGGAATTCCTTGTTTCAATTTCTCACTCGGCCCTGCTGTGTCATCTGATAAGTCACTTTCCCAGTCTGGACCTGCGGATTGTTGTGCTATACAGTTTACTTGCCCCAGAGACACGATCTTAGCTGGGGCCTTTCAGTGCTACCGTAACACAAGTAACAGCAGAAATGAATCCAGGTAACATTGTCTTACTACAGTTACAGATGTGCCACATTCCCCCTCCTTCTGTTGTCCACTAAGGCCATGTCTAGACACACAACACTGCAGAGGCACAGTTGTACCAATGCAGCCGCGGGATTGTAGCAGGTCAGGCGGAGACACTCTGTTGATGGCAGAGCATTTCCCCATAAGCATAAAAGCCACCTCTGTGAGTGGCAGATGCTATGGTAATGAGAGGAGCTCTCCACAGCCATAGCGCTCTGCATATGAACACTCATGTCAGTGTAACGTGTGTTGCTCAGGGGTGGGGTTTATTCACTCCCTAGCGATGTAAGTTATGCCAACAAACTCTAGTGTAGACATTGCATTACAGTGCTTTTTTGGGGCTGGGAAAATAGGTGACAGTATGCCATTCCGGGCAATTCCGTCACAAAAAAAGCACTGTTACATTACCTCAGACACATAAGGGAGAGAGTCAAATTGACTAACAGCAGCTCTCTAGGCCAAACTGTGGGTCTTCTTGTGTGATGTTACCGTAGTATAGCTAAGAATGGAGCCTGGCAAACCCTTTGTTTTTTCCCCTTGAAAAGCAGGTGATCTAAACTAGAAGTGCCTTGGTGGAAGTCACACATGATACCCCACACACACAGCGCATTCTGTGGTTAAAAGGGTACTACTCTGGGAGTTGGTCCAAGATTTCTCTCTTCATAGATTAATGGAAGGTCCAAAATGTCAAGGGATAAGAGAGGCAAGATTAATACACATATGGTGACGCCCACCTTTACCAATACCAACTGTAAGTTAGTTTATAACTCAATTTTGGGTCATAAACTATCTGCCAGTGATTCAAAAGTCAGGCAGGATGCTTGCTGTAGAATCTGCTTGTGCTAACACACACATGCATATTCACATCCTAGTTACGAACACCATTTATTTCATTCCTCAGAAGGCTTTATTTCATAATGAAGCAAGATTCAAGACCACATTGTGGCTGACTGAACAAACTTAGCAAACATCCCTCCTGTCATCACAAGACCCTGTGACCACTTCTCAAAGAAATGTTCAAGTCAAGAACCCCTGAGGAATGCTGACAGACACCTTCAGTGCCACTTGCTCACTTGTACTCCTTTTAACTCCTTCTCCAAAGAGGTTACCAATGGTATCTCCTGGTCTCCAGTTACCTGGGAAAGCAAGACTCCCTTTAAAAATCATGTGTGATATTAGGGAACCTCTTCAGCAGTTTATTCACTGTCTTTGGAGAAAAGTTTCCTGTCTTGCCCAGGGACTCTTGTTTGCATCTTTCCTTGCGCACTGCCTGAAACACAAAAGAATTAACCTCCTTTATTTGCTGAAATGATTCACGCACACACCCAGCAATCTTTCTAATGACGCAGTCATTTCAAAAGCATACCATTTGCACAAGGAGTGAGTGTTATGGTACCAATTACCTGGGCAATCCTAAGGACTGTTTTCAGAAGCCAGTGACTGCTGCCTTTATAAGACTTATGAAGCCATTTTCAATACCAGACGGTTTGGATTTCCATTGCTCTCCAGTGACCAATTAAGTCCTCCTACCCCAACATTACACATGTAAGTGGATGTTTCTGAGCAGACTGAGCAGGTACTGTCTGGTACACTGTACTAACACCAGTTATCTATCAGCAATAGCATTTCTGATGCATCTGAACTTTCATTTGTTTTTATATTTCTAATCTGTATAGTTGGAAAAAGCCCCCAAACAATACAACAAACCTTACAACATTCCATCATAGTTAAACTGAGTCTGAAGACAACTTGACCATAATGATTTGAATGGACGTAACTGCCTTGTGTTTCCCAGTGGGTTGTTTACTATGAAGACAGTCAAGCAGAAAAATCCAGCAATTCTGGGATTTGTGGGCACAGCTTGGAGTCCAGTCCCACTACCTTCTCAGCCCTGCCCCTTGCCTTGTGCACACTAGGAATGTGAAAGTGTAAACGGTTAACTGATGAGCCTGGGCTCATTGGTTACCCTTCACAGTTACTACAGCCACCCCCCCCCCCCCCCCCCGTGCTGCCGCCGCCATATCAGAGGCAGTGTGAGGTGGTGGGAGAGGTGTCAGCCGGTGCCCAAGGGGAGCCAGCTTTTAAGCAGGCGCCCCTCCCCCAGCAAGTGCATGTTTACTGCTTGTAAACATGAATGTGTCATTTTAAAAAAGTAGATTAATCAGTCTACAGCTCACTCTGTTGGGGGTAATGGCAGGCCCAGGACTAGGGCTGAAAAGTTACAACATACAGCACAGATTTACTTGCACCAATAGGCTTACACCTCTCAATCAAAACTCTTGGTGCAGAGGGGAGCAAATTTTTCTACCTCTCAGCACTGCAGAGTCCATAGTTAGCCAACTGTAACAGACATCAGAGCCCACCCTCCCCCCCTTTTAAATTTTGCTCAACATCTGTTTAGTTTAACAGCTGTACTGGTCAAAAGTTGGTGAACACTTAACTACTCACATCCAAATGCTCTCAGACACACAAGAGGCAATGTGTGTTTGATCTGATGTGGATCATCTCCCTCCCCCAGGTCATTTCAATACAAATGAAATTGCATAGTAAATGTCCTTGGCACTACTAAAAGAATAATTGAAGGCTTCCTCCCTCCCTGCCACTAATTTAAGATAACCAAAGAGGCTTTAATTACATCTGCCTTTGCCACACAGTCATAGAATGTCTGTATCTCCTTGGCACAAGCTGCATCGTTGAACTCATTCTGCTTCCAGCAAGCCATCAGCAATGACATCTCTGTAGTACATGAGGCCTCTGGAAGGGAGAGACACCACAGTAAGAAATTTGTGACTTGGGAATAATCCACATTAACAGCCTCCGCATTGCACAACTGTCAGGAGCACGGGAAGAGGAGAAATCTCAGCAGGTCAGCCCAAGGAGCTGAGCCCAGGCACCGATCCGCTCTCCACTCAGTCTTTACGGCCTCCAGCTGGTACCCAGCACTTCGTGCAGAGCTTCCAAGGCACATCCCGTTCTGGGAGCCCTGGCCCAACCTCTGCCGCCAAGGGGGCTGGTACAGCGCTTCCCTCAGGCCCAGGCTGGCAGGCACGAGCGCAGGGACTGGGCAGGGCACCGGGCTGCAGGCAGTCAGTGGGGCCACGGTGGCCGGAGCGTGCCCGGTGCCCGGCCCCCCCAGGCACACGGAGCCCCCAGACCCTCCCCCATCTCCCGCCTCCTGCCCCCGCCACACGGAGCCCCCAGACCCTCCCCATCTCCGCCCCGCCCCGGGCACACAGAGCCCCCAGACCCTCCCCATCTCCCGCCCCGCCCTGGGCACACGGAGCCCCAGACCCTCCCCATCTCTCCGCCCCCCGGGCACACGGAGCCCCAGACCCTCCCCATCTCCGGAGCCCCAGACCCTCCCCATCTCCTGCCCCCGGGCACACGGGCCCCAGACCCTCCCCGGGCACACGGCCCCCGGGCACACGGGCCCCAGACCCTCCCCGGGCACACGGCCCCCGGGCACACGGGCCCCCAGACCCTCCCCCCCCGGGCACACGGGCCCCCCCGCACTCACCGCCCAGGCGCAGCCGGCGATTGGCCACCCGGTCGGCCAGCACGAGGGGCCGGGCGGGGCGCACGGCGGGAGCGCGCTTCGGTCTCCCGGCGGCCGCGCGCCGCAGCCAGGCCGGGTAGACGGGCGCCGCCATGGGCCTGTCGAGTCCGCCGCCGCCCACGTGACTCTCGCGAGCCGGAAGAGTCTGGCCACGCCCCCCGCAGCGCGCTGGCCACGCCCCCTGCAGCCCTGCTGTGCCCTGGCCATGCCCTCTGCAGCTCCGGCCTTGCCTCCTCCGTGTGCAAAGGGCCACAGCTGTCCCCGCCCCCTCGCCGCCCGCCACGCGCTAGGGGGCGTGTCTCAGCCAGTGGCGCGCACCCTCCCCGCTTTACGACCCCCCCTTGCGACCTTTTCCGTAAGTGCGGAAGGGGCCGGCCTCCCCCGCCTTACGGCCCGGCGGCGCACAGCGCCTGTCGCTAATGCGGGCTCGAGGTGCCCGGCCCCGCGGCCCCTGGGAGAGGACGGGACCCGGCTCCCCGCGCGGTACTCCCCCCCCCCGCCGCGAGGAAGGGTTGGGCACGTGCGCGTGCGCGAGCCCTGCAGGGCCTGGCCTGCGAAGGGGCGGTCATACGGCCGGGCGAGACGCGCTGCCTGGCGCACCCCCGCCGGCCTTGCGGCGAGAGACGAGGGAGCCGCCTGCCACCGCGGGGGCGCCTGGTGAGCTCCTCACACGCAGGCCCTGCGCCAGTGGACTCGCAGGCATTCCAACAGATCCAGTAAGAGCTGGGCCGTTTGCTGAGGTTTTCCTGTTCGGGCCTGCTTGCCTCAGTCATTGCAGTGCGCGCCTGGCCGTGCCTGGGAGAGCAGAGGGAGGAGACACTATAATACTCCCTGTAAATGGACCGGTCTTATTCCAGACCCCATTAGCTAATGATGATTTAGTCACCTTCAAAATATCATCTCAGTTTTATACAATCCCAAGAAAGCTCAAGATTTTTAACAGCTTCCTGGCAGTTACTGTTGTCTGCATTATACAGTAATTCCTCATTTAACACGTGCCCACTTAACATGTTTTTGCTATAGCACGATTTTTTTTTGGGAACGTTTTTTGAATTACACGACCGTCCCCGGAATAACACGATTTCCCCAGCTGGCCTGTTGCCGACGGCTGCGCGGGGCTTCCCCCACCTCCCTGCAAAGCAGTGGAGGGTTTGCCGCTCACTGCGCCGTTCTCTGCTGACTCCCCCTCGCCGGATGCCTTGCCCCCTCTCCTCCGCCCCCGCTTGCAGTCCGGCGGCTGCGCGGGGCTTCCCCCACCTCCCTGCAAAGCGGTGGAGGGTTTGCCACTCAATGCGCCGTTCTCTGCTGACTCCCCCTCGCCGGATGCCTTGCCCCCTCTCCTCCGCCCCCGCTTGCAGGCCGGCAGCTGCGCAGGGCTTCCCCTGCCTCCCTGCAAAGCGGTGGAGGGTTTGCTGCTCAATGCGCCATTCCCCGGCAACCCCCCCTCACCGGACGCAGTGTGGGTCCCGGCAGACCCGTCACAGGGGCATACTCCCAACCCACTCCCCCTACCCTCTCCTCCCCTTCCCTTCCCCAGAGCCAAACACCTCCCCTCCCTTCTGTAACCCAGACCCCTTTCTCCCCCAATCTTATGTCCCAGTCCCAACAGACACCACCGCTTGAAACGCAACCCCCACCTTTTCCATTATTTTCAATGGGAAAATTGACGCCGCAGAACACGTTTTCACTTAACACGATCATTTTCTGAAACATCTCTCTAGTGTTAAATGAGGAATTACTGTACTCTCTTCTTGGCATGGAGCCTGGATGGGCTGAAAGCATTGGCTTGAATTGTTCAGAAGCAGGCAGAAGTACATACATGACAGTGTCTGCAGGCACCTCAGTTTTGAGACATGCAGTGGAACAAGAGGAGAAAATTCAGGCACGGGTGGCTCCAGCCTGTACACCACACCGGTAAGAACAGTCACAAATGGAAGGGGTAGGAGAAATTCCTGCTTTTCAGATGGACTCAGAAGGGACTGGCCTATTTGGCAACTTTTTGGACGAACCAAACAGCTACTTGCACCACTGTAAATCCTGGCTGTACAACCCAAATGTATGCAAAATTCAAACTGCATTTGCAATCTAATGATCACAAATTTGAATAAACATGGTTGAGAGTAGGATTGGGGCCTGAGTCTCAAACAGTCAAGTATATGATTGAGTAACTGGACAAAACCATTGGCATTGAAAAGAAGCATTGCGACATTCCAGCTCAAATGATAATTTTGTTTTCAGGAAGTTGAGCATGCCTGAAATAGGCTTAGACTGCAAGAACCTTCATCATCACTACTACAGCGATGTTAGCACCAGGCAATAATAACTCCAGCCTTCTGATGAGACCAGGTTGTCATCTGCCAGTTGAGAAATTACAGAGGCTACGTCTACACTGCAAGGTTTTTGTGCAAAAACGGCCATTTTTGCACAAAAACCTGTGGAGCGTCCACATCTCAAATGCGCTTTTGCGCAAGTAAATCAGCAGTAAAACAGCAGAACAGAGGGCTTTTGCCGGTGTAGGGAAACCTATAACTCCCTTTTGTGCTACAGCTATTGCACAAAAAGGCAAGTGTGGACACTCCAGAGGAAAAAGCACAGGTACTCTGATGACCATTCACAAAAACTTCTTGCGCAAGAGCATCTATGCAGTGTGGACGCTCTCTTGCGCAAAAGCACATCACTTTTGCAATGCGCTTTGAGGTGTGGATGTGCTCTTGCGCAAGAAGTTTTTGCGCAAAAACACTTGCGCAAAAGGCTTCTTGCGCAAGAAGCATGTAGGGTAGACGTAGCCTAAGATTTCTTCTGCCTTGGGCAACCATCCCCAAGGAAGTTAAAAATCCCAGGCACTTTCCAAAAGGAATAAGGGTTACCTCATTTGCTCAACATTGTGAGCCCTGCATTTTCAATGTGGTGCAAACAAATAAAATACATGAAGACTACAAGACTTCTTGAGCTTCCCTGATCCATCCTGCTTCAAGACCACCCGATCCATTCCAAGACTTCAAAATTCATTCTGAGCTTCCCTGGTCCTTCACAGGGAACTGAACTTGCTCCAATCTGTTCTACTCTGCCCCTTCCTAATCCTTCATGAGATACCTTCAAAATATCCCAGTTTGTCTAGAAATAAATTATTTATTATTATATTATTCTTTATTTCCCAATAAACTTGTGTTGATATGCTCCAAGATGCTTAAAGCATCAATTTCACTAAGCCCCACAGCTTCTCCCATCTGCCTAAGCCATTCCATTTGCTGCATATTGATACTTGGATACCACCATGATAGAACAGGAATCTGAGCAGCCACTACCTACCCCAAACTTTTTCTAGCAGTCCCAACCAGACCACAGCTCTCTGCAATTCTCCCTGTATTACTCTGAGCTCTCTTGATTTTCTCTAAACTGCTCCAGGCTATCCCAATTGATCCTGATCCTAAATGGCTCAGAATGATTTTATCCAGGCTGATCTAAAGTATTCTATGCCATCCTGGATAGTCCCTCATTTTTATCAGAACTGTCCCAATTTATCAGGGTTTGCTTTGATCTATTCTGAGATATTCAGATTAGTCTCTACCTATCCTGAGACACTTCAAGCCTAGTCGCTTTCCAGGACAGGCTTATATACTGTACAGAAACATTTGTGGACAGAAATAGGAGTTACCATATAAATTAGGGTCCCAGTCACATCAGGGCTTTGGAAAAGAATTCCACAGCCCTTCCCTTCTCTTCTCACCTCCTCCTCCAAGCCTGCAGTGCCCACCTATCTTGAAGCACCAGCTCTGACACAGCATCTGAGACAGAGGAATGCAGTTAAGGCATGACAAATGCCTTGGCTCAGCTGGTCATATCACTAAAAGGATTTTGTGTCTGATTAATTTCATCTGGTCAGTGGAGGTCTTGGAGCAAAATACCTCCTTGTACACGTCTGATGAATACATTTTCTAAGGGCCCCTCAGAAGCTATCAATCATCCCAGTCAAAGCAGCTTTTAGGAATGAGAAGACAGGTAAATCATTCCAGGTGGGAAGAACCAGGGGTTTGTCATCTAATATGGGGCAGCTGATTCAGTGAAATCCTTGCTGAATGGATTCCAATTCAATTTACCCAAGTCTAGTGCTTTAGCAGCTGTTCATTCACCCAATAAACTGTATTAGGAAACATTAGTTAAAACTGCTCTGGTAGGGAAGTGCATCTGGACAGTGAGTCTCCAGCTGTTTCACTTGGCAGATCACTTTGTGTGAACTAGATCAATCACACAGAACACCTCATACACCAGCACTACTTGGTGGTTCTCAGAATGTTTCATTCAGTCCTAGAAATACCACTATCAAAATTATGTCACTGTGTCAGCCAATTGTATTTTCCAGACCAGTTTTGTCCTTCCTAGAAATACTGACCTCTGTGAAGGTTGGCAAAACTGATCAACTAAACACATCAAATACCTAACTTCCCCTGGGACATGAATCATCTGCTATCACTGTTTTGCCTATGAGACAAGAATTATTTTAATCCTTACACCATACATTTTATTGCATCATATGAGAAACTCTGAGTAACTAAAGTAACATTAGCTAATGTTCATATTTTGGTTCAAGGTCTGTTTATTTGTTCACGTGCTGCAAAGAAGGTACCAAAATATGAATTTCTCTTTAACTGTATGTTAAAAAGATTAGTGGACTATAAGCATAGCAACCAAACTATGCAATTTCCCTCAGATGTTTGTAGGTCTGAAGTTTATATTCTGTTGTTACAATACTTTGCATGTACATGGTGTCTTTCACATGAGTCAGAGAGATGGGCACCTTAATATACCAGGATGGAGAAACTGAGAAGTGACTTGTGCCACTGTAAATCAATTATTTAATGGCAGAATTAGGGACAGAACCCAGCCTTCTTCACTGCCAGTTACAACACGGGCTTCCTTTATTATGAGGATATGAAATGTCTCATAAAATGTAGTTAGTGGATGTGTAAAGCATGAGGTCAGAGAAGAAATATTTAATTACAACAAACATTCAAAAAGTTAGTTTTATAGCCATTAAAACAGAAGCATCACTTATCAAAAATGTACAATGTAAATAACCTTAAATCAAATTCTAATAAGTTATCCAGCCCCCTGTGTTACACCGGAAGAGCACCATGAATGAACATTCTGAGTTAGGCTACCTGAGAAGTCTCCCATGCATTCAGCTCAGGGCAGGGAAGGACAAACTTTTGTACTCGTGTCAAGTGAGGAAATGTGGCAGTGGAAATGGAAAGTGCTAGATAAGGCACTGTGCTTTAAATGCATTTGGCCATGCAGAAAGCTGCAGGCACTGGAAAAGAATATAAAGTGCTTGAAAGAACAGAAGGAATCAAGGTTATAGAGGGGATTCAGGACCTGACAAATTTGATGTGGGTTTTGCCCATGAAAGTTCATACTATATATTTTAGTTTCTAAGGTGTCACAGGACTCCTCATTTATTATTTGTACTGTATTAGTGTCTAGAAACCCCAATATGGGGATTAGCACCCCATTTTGCTGGGCAATAAACTTTGTTATTGCATCTTCCATCCAAATTCTTTACCAATAAAAGAATATAGTCTTGCAGATCAGCTGTAAAGTAGATAACCTCCTTGCCTCATTTTCCCTAAATGGGAGTAAAGTGATGTGTCCAATGCTACTCAAAACTCCAACACCCATTTTCTGCTCAGGTCTGTTTTAGAGATATGAAAGGTTAAGCAGGTGATGATTACTCCTGCGGGTTAACCACAGGGGCTCGAGCAGCAAAATTGATGTGTTTGGACCTTATGAATAGCTTGTAGGATGTAGCATGTATTAGTCTCGCTTATGTAACCCACATTACAGTGCAACAGCAAATGTTTGCTGTATAACTGTATAACTTACCAAATAGCAAAGTATCATGAATTTAAGGCCCTGTCTACACTACCATGGTAAGCTGACCTAAATTATGCTACTCCAGCTATGCAAATAACATAGCTGGAGTTGATATGCCTGAGGCTGATTTATTGCGGTGTCTTCACTGCACTGTGCTAACCAGAGATGCTCTCCTGTAGACTTACCTTACTCATGTTGCTTTGGTGTAGTATCAGAGCTCAGAGGGTGGCTTGCAGTGGATTTAGTGAGTATTCACTAGCTCTGCTAACCAATACCCACTGCATTGACCACAGCAACATGGATTTCAGGTAAGCGTAGCTATGGCCAAAGTAAAGCGTTTGCACAAAAGAAGGCCCATTGAAAGCAAATGACCCATTCTGAAGCAGCAAAGGGAGCTTGTTGACTGCATCCCTTATCCCCATTCCCTCTCCCTTCGGGAAAGGGAGATTGGCAGATAAACACATCCCATAAGCTTGGTTCTGTGGTGAAAGGAATGCAAATCCCTGACAAGGAGAGAGTTTTACCTGCTTTAACCTTGTAAATAACTTATTTTTTTCCTCAGTTAAATTTTAGTTTATTGCAGGATTGGTTATACTTTGATTTGAAATCAGATACACAAATTGACCTAGGGTACAACTAACTGGTTCTTTGGGACTCTGAGTAACCTGAATATTATTGGGATTTTTGGTGCAAGTGACAATCTATCACAATCAAACTTGCCTGGGTGACCAGATAGACTTGAATGCCCAAAGGGATGGTCTGAGACTCCATGTTAAGACTGTTACAATGTTTAAGGAGTCCCTACTTGCTTCAGAGTTGATCAAATCTAATTATGGAACATACAATCAGTTTGGGGGTTTGCCCTGTTTCTTAACAGTCTGTCCTGAAGTTGGCATTCATGGCTGTGAGCCATGCCAGACAGCCTGAGATACGTATTTAATCTAAATACGGGTTCCACATTTTTAATGTTTGTTGCTGTTCAACCTTGCGCCAGATGGTATGTATAGAGTGTTTGGAATTGACACTTTAATTTAACTGAACATAAGAATGCCCCAAAACCTCGCTGCGTAGGGACACAAAAGGAGTCTCAGAGAATGGGCCTCATGCAGAACATTGGTTGTAGATGCAATGAATACAGCTGACCCCCTAGCCTATGCAGCAGAATCACACTAGGTCTGCTACAAGTGGGGCTTCCATTATAACATAAGACAGAACTGGATTTTTCTCCTTGGAAACAATTATATGCGAGTTTGAGTGAGAAATCACAGGAGATAAGATCAGGGACAGAATGGCAGATGCACGGGTAAGTTAGAGTCAAAGACTCTATTAGTCAAAAAAGACAAAGGTGCTATTACTAAAGGACAGAAAAGCATGCAGGATAAAGCAGCACATGGACAGCTAAAGCATACAGTAAGATCCCCCTCATAAAACAGGAGAGGACTAAAAGAAATGTTTCAGTCTTCAGTTAAAAAACCCAGATTTAATGCAGTGATGGTTAACCGGAAAGAAAAAGGCCACAGGGCAGCATTATCTAATGCAGTCAATAGGCAGGGCCCAGGGAAACTCTCAAGCCTAATCCCTTGCAGAAGTCATATCAGAAATGGCTATTAGTTCTGAGACCTTATGGAGTACATGCATGGCCTTGCTAAATTGTTGGAAGACTTAGGGAAGTAAATGATTTGTAGGCACCCAAGAAAAAAAGATGAAAATTTAATTAATACAACAAGTTCATTAAACAAATCATGCTAAATTTGTGTGTGATTGAATATCAAGTTTAGCTGCTAAATAAAAAGCAGAAGATGGAACATATTTCCATTTTAGTAAGGCATCTTATATGGTTCCATGTAGCAGTCCATTGAAGACAGATTATTTTGGAGAAATGGATTAAAATTCTCTATTGATCAACTGAAAAATAGTATATAAAAAATAATAAAAAAAGAGAAAGATAACTGCAAAGAAGCACATCTATGAAGGATTAATCAACTGTAAAAACCAGAGAGCAAAGGTATACTGCATATAGGCACAAAACAGCACCTGGTCACCATAATGGATGCTAAATGAAACAAGACAACAATACCATATTATTGTAAAAGAGGTTGTATTAATAACAGTAATAAATGTAAATCATTCCACTGTCAACAGCACCATGGGTATGGTTTAATTCTGAATATTGTAGTTTAAAAAACACAAACAAGAGAGGGTTTAGAAGAAAGTGACATGAAGACTTCATGATTTTTGAAAATGAGATCTTTAAGAGGAGGCTTAGGAAGCTGGATAGGTTGACTAGAGAAAAGACTGAGAGGAGACATGCTAGATGTCTACAAATAGGTTAAAGGGATATTCTAATACCAGTTGTCATTTGTTCAAGGGTGGGAGTAGAAATTGCACATTTCTTTCCATATCCTAATTATGAGATTTACAGGAGTAAGAAATATCAAATTTGAAGTGGTTTTTGCCAAGACCTCTAAGACTGTCATCATTTAACAAAAGAGACCATTGTTTGATAGAGGAGTGGGGAAGGGAAACATGTACTATGAAATATACCATGTTTGAGGCATATTCACTAGAGGAGGGAATGCTTATCACTGAAGTTTCATAAGGCATAACCTCTCTCCCCAGAAATTAATATAATTTCCTCACTGGAAAAATTACATATTTATAAAAAACCAGGCATTTACCAGTATCCCTGATTTTAAAAAACACCATCTTAATAGGAGGGATAAGTGCCTGGAGAAATAAACATCCTTTACAAAAATAATACTGAATACGTGCAATTAAATTCCCTGAAACAGCTTAGGATACTTCAGTTCAGCTTGATCAGATCTCTGATCCAAGTCATCTGGCATTAACTGTAATATCTTTTTGGTCAGAAGGAAACAACACTGAAAGCACAAAGAGACTGAATTCTTCTCTGACCCCAGAAGATGGTGCCTCCAGGACAGGGACGGAAATCCACTGCTGAGGTGGTATATATGTAGGGTGAACTCAAGCCTGATCAGAGACTGACTGTCCTCAGATTCCATGAAAGGAAGGCCTCCAAAGCTGGAATAAGATACAAGATGAGCAATTCCTCTTGCGTTTTGAGACTGAGTCTTCGGAGACAGGTAAAAGTCCCTTCCCTCCCAGCCTTCTGTGCAACACTGAACCAAGTGTCCATGACTATGATCCATGCTGTCTGGTCCTCTTCAGGAAGATCTCATGCATATAATCCCAAAATCTTCCCCTGATGAGACTCATTGTGGTGAATCATGGCAGTGAGAGCCTCACCCTGGTCAAGACTCTGCCAATAATCCTGAAGCCACATCTCCTTCCAGCTGAAATACAGAAGAGGGAAAGCATAACAAGCCATTATTAAGAGGGGGAGACGGAAGCTAAACACTAGGACTGAATTCCTCTCTCACTTAAGAGGGGGACTATGAAGATGAAAGGAAGTTTATTAAAGATTAGAAGTATTGAGCCACTGCAGGCACGCTCTCTCTCTGTTAGTTATTCTTAAGATTTTTCTAATGGTGACCCCTTTCACTAAGCAAGTCTCTGAGTGTGCCTCCACCCTCTTGATAGATTACAAACACTTTTTAATATGTAACATTATTTTAAGAGCTTAATTTATCATACATTTTATCGAATTGTTGTTATAGGCAGACAAGGTATTTTTAACTAGTTAAGTTTAATACTGCAAAAAGATATGAAGAAACATTGTCAATAGCACTTTTCAAAGCAGACTGAATGCCCCCTTTCCACCCTTATTTCAGTTCAATCCTATTGCTTTGCAATGTAGATGCAGACCTACTGGACTCACATTCTGGGAGTCCACTAAGGCTTTGTCTACACTGCGAGTTTTTGTGGCAGAAAATATGCTAATGAGGGAGAGGCATAGGGATCTTGCGTAAAACGGGGTTTTTTCGCAAAACGGAAGTGGCTACACTGCTTCTTTTTGCACAAAAACCCCTTTCGCGCAAAAAGAAACAACAGAAAATATGCTAATGATATTGCAACATATGCTAATGAGGGACTCATTAGCATATTTTCTGCCACAAAAACTCGCAGTGTAGACAAAGCCTAAAAGTATTCCACAATCCCACATGGTTAGTTTGTCTTCTGGATGGTCAAGTTTCCTCACACTGCACCACAAGCAAAAGGTCAGAGCAGCTACATTTTGGGAAGATGCTAGCAAGTCTGGGATATGGGGGGTTGGATTTGGGCCTGCATAATGCAGTGTAGCTGCTGGAGCCCCAGGCTGGAATTGGGGGTTCAACAATTTCTATTCTATGAAAGGTCTTCAGGCAACAGAGCCAAGCCAGTATCTTTCAACAGCACTAAATTCAATGTACTTGTGATTAAAAAGATAAAATTATACCAAGTATGGTTGTACATACAAGCCTTGCCCATATACCTATCTCATAGACCTGCAAGGGACCTTGAGAAGCCATCAAGTCTAGTCCCCTACCCTCATGGCAGGACCAAGTACCTTGAGTATTCTAGGAGCATTTCATCAGCCCTGGTGACTTGCAGACATCTCACTTTTCTAAGTGATATGTAGTTTGAGACGCATTTAGGAATCCTTCAGCATCAAAAGTATTATGCAAACCTGCATTAACTAGGCCTTTTAAAACATGATTTTGCAAAACCAACATTCATACAATACCTGTCTCCTTCAGGGATGTCCTCAATGTTTCCAAAGCCAGGCACTGGCATGGGGCATCCCATGTGTGTGACCTGAGCTATGTGGGGTTCAGGAGCAGGTACTTTCCCACGAGATTTCTTATGAGCTCTCTCGGCATCAATTCTTATGTTCTCTCTGTCACAGACGAAACACTCGAAGGCATTCAGGTAATTAGGCAAAGTCATGTCATTCACTCCCCACTCACGCCTCTCCATAGTCTCCAGCAGAAACTTGTTTGTAATGCCTCCCGGCTTCTTATACTCTAGGTATTTCAGATACTCCTCTTCATTCTGGTCCAGGAAGTTAAGGAACTCTGCTAGCTCTTGGGGGCTTCCAAAATCATCCACAAGGATGATGGAGTGGTTATCAGGCATCCAGTCCCGCACAGAGGGGGAACCTCGGTATACAGGGATGGCACCCAAATGCATTGGACGCCACAGCTTCTCGGTCATGTAGTCATTGCAGATGGCATTCTCCATGGCAAGATGAAACTTGTACCTGGAGATAAAGTTCATGAATTCAGAATCCTCTGTGGTGGCTGTAGAGGTGTCCCTCAGCCTCTCACTGGGAAGCTCTCGGTTATTCAGGCATTTACCATAGGAGTCTACCTAAAATAGTAATAACCATCTTTACAAAAATAATTTCTCACATCTCTTGGGATAAAGGATGGAAATGCACCCTGCTCTTACCAATGGTGGAAAGTAGGGGTGTAAAATCCTGGTCAATCAGTTAACCGCTTAAACGTTAGGTCGACCTAATGTTTAACCGGTTAATCGACTAACGTGGGATCTGAGCTGGGGATTGCTCCAGCTCAGCTAGAGCAGCCCCTAGCATGTAGGCTATGGTCCTCAGCCCTGCACTCGGGCTGGCTGCCGGCTCCCAGCCCTGTGCTTGGTTTGGGCTTCTGCCGGCTCCCTGCCGAAACTGGAGCAGCCCCTATCCGCGGTGAGCCCCCTGTGGGACTGGAGCACCCCCTATGCGCAGCAGGTGCAGAGCTGCTCCAGCCCACATCTGTTAACTGGAACTGGCAAGCATTATTTGTTTAGGGTGATTCCTGCTAGTTATATTCCTAGGGGGAAGCAGAGTGAGGTGGCCGGAGCCAGATCACTTGGCATCCCCCCCAGCGTGCAGCCCCCATGGCTCCTGCTAATCCCGCAGCCCCTTGGGGGAAGGGGTGTGGGAGAGTCAGGACAGAGGCGGATGGGGGCGCTCGTCCCAGGCGCTGCACCCCGAGGGGGGCCCTGACCCCACTCTGTGCCCCGATGGGAGCAGGCCACACCGCCTCGAGCACGCGGTAACGACCAGGCGAACAATCCGCTGCGCCCTGTACGCAGCGAGGCTGCTCCGCGGGCCCGGCCCCTCCGGGTCTCCGACGGGCCCCAGCGGCTTCCCCGTGAGGGCGGGGCGCTCACCTGGATGTGCCGCATGAGCTGGCGCACGTAGCGGTCGCGGTCGGAGGGCACGTCGCAGTGCGACTGCAGGTAGAGCACGGGCGCGTAGCCCCGCCGCCGCCAGCGCTGCCGCTCGGGCAGGGGCGGGGCGGGGCGGCGCAGGTAGGCGGGGCCGGGCAGCCACTGCAGGCTGAGCGGGAAGTCGGCCTCGCGCCGGAAGGTGGCGCTGTGGTTGAAGAGGCGGATGCCGGGCGCGTGCGACAGCAGGTAGTTGTTCATGGGCGACTCCTCGTGGAACAGCGCCCAGCTCTGGTGCGCCCGGCGCGGCAGCGGCGCCTCGTAGGCGCGGAAGTCGGTGCCGTAGAAGAGCAGCGCGGCGGTGCGGCGATGGGCCGCCACGTGCCGCCGCCGCGTCACCAGGCAGGAGCGGCGCGCGCAATCGATGCGCTCGGTGTCGCCCGGGAAGTGCGGGAAGAGGCCCGCGCTCCACCACAGCAGGATGGGCAGCTCCCGGTTGGGGCGCGCGTCGCCGTTCCCGGGGCCCCGGTACGAGGCCGCGCTCACCGCCCCGAACGCCGCCCGCGGCAGCCCGGTGCTGGGCTCGAACGGGGAGCGCTCGGGCGGCGCCTCCCCGGGCTCCCAGTCGCCCGCCGCCAGCGCCGCGCCGCACGCCAGCGCCAAACCCGCGGCCAGGCAGCAGCGCAGCCGGCAGGCCCGGCCCGGCCCGCCGCCCCGAGCGCCCATGGCCGGCGGCTCCGCTAGCGCGTCCCTCCGCCTAGCCCGCGCCAGCCCCACGCCCCGCCCGCGCGTCCTCCGCCTAGCCCCGCCCCAGCCCCAACGCCCGCCCGCGCGTCCTCCGCCTAGCCCCGCCCCAGCCCCAACGCCCCGCCCCGCGCGTCCTCCGCCTAGCCCCGCCCCAGCCCCAACGCCCCGCCCGCGCGTCCTCCGCCTAGCCCGCCCCAGCCCCCATGCCCCGCGCGTCCCTCCGCCTAGCCGCCCCAGCCCCAACGCCCGCCCGCGCGTCCTCCGCCTAGCCCCGCCCCAGCCCCAACGCCCCGCCCGCGCGTCCTCCGCCTAGCCCCGCCCCAGCCCCATGCCCGCCCCGCGTCCCTCCGCCTAGCCCCGCCCCAGCCCCAACGCCCCGCCCCGCGCGTCCCTCCGCCTAGCCCCGCCCCAGCCCCAACGCCCCGCCCCGCGCGTCCCTCCGCCTAGCCCCGCCCAGCCCCAACGCCCCGCCCGCGCGTCCCTCCGCCTAGCCCCGCCCCAGCCCCAACGCCCGCCCAACGCCCCGCCCCGCGCGTCCTCCGCCTAGCCCCGCCCCAGCCCCATGCCCCGCCCGCGCGTCCCTCCGCCTAGCCGCCCCAGCCCCGCCCGCGCGTCCTCCGCCTAGCCCCCCCCAGCCCCAACCCCCCCGCGCGTCCTCCGCCTAGCCCCGCCCCAGCCCCAACGCCCCGCCCCGCGTCCTCCGCCTAGCCCGCCCCAGCCCCCCGCCCGCGCGTCCCTCCTCCGCCTAGCCCGCCCCAGCCCCAACGCCCCGCCCCGCGCGTCCTCCGCCTAGCCCCGCCCCAGCCCCATGCCCCGCCCCGCGTCCTCCGCCTAGCCCCGCCCCAGCCCCAACGCCCCGCCCGCGCGTCCTCTGCCTAGCCCGCCCCAGCCCCAACGCCCCGCCCGCGCGTCCTCCGCCTAGCCCCGCCCCAGCCCCAACGCCCCGCCCGCGCGTCCTCCGCCTAGCCCCGCCCCAGCCCCAACGCCCCGCCCGCGCGTCCTCCGCCTAGCCCCGCCCCAGCCCCATGCCCCATGCCCCGCCCGCGCGTCCTCCGCCTAGCCCGCCCCAGCCCCAACGCCCCGCCCCGCGCGTCCTCCGCCTAGCCCGCCCCAGCCCCCACGCCCCGCCCGCGCGTCCTCCGCCTGGCCCCAGCCCCAGCCCCGCGCCCTCCGCCTAGCCCCGCCCCAGCCCCACGCCCCGCCCCGCGCGTCCCTCCGCCTAGCCCCGCCCCAGCCCCAACGCCCCGCCCGCGCGTCCTCCGCCTAGCCCCGCCCCAGCCCCCCCATGCCCCGCCCGCGCGTCCTCCGCCTAGCCCCGCCCCAGCCCCATGCCCCGCCCGCGCGTCCTCCCGCCTAGCCCCCCCCCCCCGCCGCCCCTCCGCCTAGCCCCGCCCCAGCCCCACGCCCCGCCCCGCGCGTCCCTCCGCCTAGCCCGCCCCAGCCCCACGCCCCGCCCCGCGCGTCCTCCGCCTGGCCCCGCCCCCGCCCCTGCGCGTCCCGCCGCCTAGCCCCGCCCCAACGCCCCGCCCGCGCGTCCTCGCCGCCTAGCCCCGCCCCAGCCCCAACGCCCGCCCGCGCGTCCCGCCGCCTAGCCCCGCCCCAACGCCCCGCCCGCGCGTCCGCCGCCTAGCCCCGCCCCAGCCCCAACGCCCCGCCCCGCGCGTCCCGCCTAGCCCCTCCCCTCGGCCCCGCCGCCAGCCCCAACGTCCCGCCCCGCGCGCCGCCTAGCTCCGCCCCAGCCCCAACGCCCCGCCCTCCTAGCCCCGCCCCCATCCCCAACATCCCGCCTCGGCCGCGCCGCCAGCCCCAACGTCCCGTGCCGCCTAGAGGCGGGGCTGAGGCGCGCGCCAGCGGTTGCCGGTCCCTCGTGGGCCGTTAGGCGCCCCCGCCCCGGGCGGGAAGTGAGGGGCCCCACCAGCGCGGCTCCCGCCTCCCGTGTCCCTGAGTCCGGCTCTGCGCCAGGCCTGCGGTGCGCGCGCCTAGAGACAGCGGGGCGGCCCGGCGCACGGTAAGCGGCCCGGCGGAGCCCTGGCCTGCTCGGGGTGCCCGAGGGGCACGGGGGGGCGGCAGCTCGTGGCGCCTCTGACGGGACCCGACTGGCTTGGCCAAAGGCTGTCAAGCGCCAGCCCCCCCGCTGCGCATCTCCCGCCCTGCGCCTTGGGCTGGCGGCGATGCAAAGTGCCCCCCTCCCACAGAGCAGAGAGGGCACAGCAGGGGCCAGTCTGCCCCAGCCCCACAGCACCCCCACCCAGGCGCTACCTGCGGTAAGCAGTGACCCTCAGCGCACGCGTCCTCAACCCCCCCTCGCACCCCTGCAGCCAAGCACTTCCCCAGAGCCTGCACCTAGAACCCCCAGCTGCCTGTCCCACTTCAGCTCCCAGCCCCTTAATCCAAGGCTGGAGCCTGCTGCCCCTGCCTGGTGAAAGTGTGGGAGGATGGAGTGAGCGGTGGCAGGGGGCACAAAGGAGGCAGGGCAAGGGTGTTTGGGTTTGAGGTAGATCTTGGGTTGCACTTAAATTCAAAAAGCAATCTCATGCTTAAAAAGGTTGGAGACCACTGCACTAGAGAAACGGTAATACTAACCTAACCCCCTGGTTCAGAGAGCGCTCCTGTCAGTGTGCAGCCACCTCTTAGGGAGGCAGAATCCCCACTTCACCAAGCGCTGCAGGGGGCCATAAGGGTTAGACTTAGACCAGCGTTTCCCAAACTACCGGGCCTCAGCGTGGCTGCCGGTTGGGGAACAGAGCGGGGTGGGCTGGGAGGAAGTGGCGGCGGGAGGAAGGGAAAACCAGCCACTGGGAAGAAGGGTTGGAGGCAGTGGGGCTGTTCCATGAAGATCAGGGCAGGCGGGTGGGCGGTCGGTGGAAGCAGGGTTAGGGGTAGCAGGGCTGTCCCGTGGAGATCCAGGTGGGTGGGCAGCAGGCGGCAGAAGCAGGGTTGGAGGCAGCAGCGCTGTCCCATGGAGATCCGGGCGGGTGGCAGAAGCAGGGTTGGAGGCAACGGGGCTGTCCCGCGGACATGGGGGGAGGGGAGGGGGCGAGCAGGCGGCGGAAGCAGGGTTGGGGGCAGTGGGGCTGTCCAGCAGAAATCGGGGAGGGCAGGTGGTGGAACCAGGGCTGGACGGGGGGCAGGGGGGCTGGCCAGGGGAGAACAGGAGGAAGAGGACGGGAGAGCCAGCTGCGGGAAGCAGGGCTGGACGGGGCAGCTGGGCTGGTTGGGGGCCATTGGGGGAGCAGGGCTGACCGGGGAGATTGGTAGGAGGCGGGGGGAACTGGCCACTGGAAGCAGCAGGGCTTGACTGGGAGATCGGGGGGAAGGGGAGCGGGACTGACCTGGGCACATGCAGACCCTGGCAAAGGAGTGAGTCTGCCTGGGGATTCCATTTTGGGCCCCCCCCCACCCCCACATACCCTCCCTCGAGTAGTTGCGAACTGCCTGGCAAGTAGACACACTCAGGTAGCGTGAGCACATCTACTATCCAGGCAGTTCGCAGCTAAGGCCTGATACACCTAATTATAATAAAACTTACCTAATTAGAAAATACCAGACATTTTATATGTCTGGTAATTTCTCAATTTGTTTCTCAGACAAAACCCTCAAATACCAGATTGTCCGGTACAAAACCGGACACCTGGCAACCCTACCCTTCCTTGCACCCTCTCTCCTAGACAGCTACCCTACCCCCAGTCTGCTACTGCTCCCACCTCCCGGAGTGCCCATGCAGTGCCGGGTCCCCCAAGCCCTGGCCCAGGCTGGGTGGAGGATGCAGCCGGGTGAAACACTGAAAATTTATTCATTTTTCTTTTTTTTGTGTGTGTGTGTTTATATTTTTGGGCTGCAGAAAACAGTACTGAAAAAACCGGGTTCCAACTAAAGTAAAAAGTTTGGGAAACCCTGGTGTAGCCAGCTTTCTATCCATCTTACAGTCCATTTATCCAATCCATATTCCCTTAACTTGCTGGCAAGAATATTGTGGGTGACTGTATCAAAAGCTTTGCTAACGCTGGTACTGGGGGCTTTGGGAGGATCAGAAACAACTTATTTGAATATTCATCATTTGCTTAATGAATATGCAAATGAATGTTACTGGTCCTCCAAAAGCTCGTGAATGGATTTACTGGTCCCCGTGTCAAAAAGTTTGGGAACCCCTGCCTTAGACTGTTATGCAAAAGGGGGAGGGCTGAAATTGGTCATTAAGGGTTAGCAGGCAAGCACATGTTACAGTCTATCTGTGGGGAGCTGTTTTTTAAACCAGCTCCCCTCGTGGAGCAACTTACACCTGCCACCATGCCCTGCTGCCTATGATACATAGGTGGCAGGGGGCTCCCCGGGAATGGGGCCAGGAGTGCACTGGCTGCCAGCTTTGCCCCAGGGACTATTGAATAGTTGTGTAACTGCTAAAAATTGACGTGGTTACGTGATTATTCAATATGTGGTATCTAACATCCCTACACAGCAGGGAATGGCCATAGGAAAAAAAGCACAAAAGGATACTGGAAGCTCCAGAACAAAGTGGTGCCTGACAGGACATTTTGCAAGTGACAAATGATGTTGCTAGGCTCTGTGGGATACATACCCACAGTGCATTACTCCCACTGTCCACAGGAGAGTTAAACATGTAGACACAATCCATTGCTTGAGGGAGCAAGCGTAAACATGCTTTGGCAACTCTTTTTTGGTGACTTCTGCATGTTGACATGAGTTTCTTCTACAAGACTAATAAATTAATGTAGTATGTCCAATAAAAAGACTGGTACAGAATAGCCAATCAGCTCTTTTTAAAAATATGTTAATGCAAGAAAAAGTTAGCAGCCCATTCCAGCCCTATGAGTCTATGATAACAATCTGTAACCCATTTCAACTTTCCCCCAGCCTTTTCCTCTATGACAGGAGAGGTGTTAATGGGTCATTTCCCTGGAATGGGCCCTTGAAATGTGTTAACTACTTATGCTAAACAATGTATTCCACCTATTTAACTGTCTCAGAGGGGTAGCCCTGTTAGTCTGTAACTAAAAAAAAAAAAGTAAACAACAAGGCTTCTGTAGCTTCATTTGCATATTTGCGTTATGGCGCTATTTCAAAACAGCGCTATTTTGAAAAAAGAACTGCTGTCTAGACACGGTTATTTCGAAAGAAAACCCTTCTTCCGAAATAACTGGTAAACCTCGTTGGAGGAGGAATAAGGGTTATTTCAGAAGAAGGGTTTTCTTCCGAAATAACCGCGTCTAGACAGCGTTTCTTTTTTTCGAAATAGCACTATTTCAAAATAGTGCCATAACGCAAATATGCAAATGAAGCACGGGAAATTCAAATCCGCACTTCATTTGCAATTTCGCTCAGCTGCATTTGCATCCCTCGAAAGAGGGTGCAAGTGTAGACATACCCTTAGAGACTAACTAATAATAGACATACCCTATCATGAGCTTTCGTGGGCACTGCCCACTTCATCTAGAAGTGGGTTGTGCCCACGAAAACTCGTATCACATCACTTATTTAGCTGTGACACTTGAACGTTTCCCAGAGTTGAAGAGCTCAGTGTAGCTCAAAAGTATTGTCTCTCTTACCAGACATTCGTCCAATGAAAGGTATTACCTCATCCTCCTTGTCTCTCTATTTTAAAGGTAACTTATTTAAGGTCAATTTTTAAAAAACAGTGCTTTCTCTTATCACTGAGGCCAAAACATAATGGGGATTTACAAAGGATGTCATTTTTATTGTTAACATCCACACTTACATAGGAGCAGCTGAAATTGTATAAAGGGTATTGCTCATGTTTCAGGATATACAATAAGGCTGCGTCTAGACTGGCATGATTTTCTGCAAATGCTTTTAACGGAAAAGTTTTTCCGTTAAAAGCATTTGCGGAAAAGCGCGTCTAGATTGGCCACGGATGCTTTTGCGCAAAAGTGCGCAAAAGCATCCGTGCCAATCTAGACGCTGCTTTGGTAAAAAAAGCCATCGCCATTTTAGCCATCGGGGCTTTTTTAAAAACAATTCTGGGTTGTCTACACTGGCCCTCTTGCACAAAAGCATTTGCGCAAGAGGGCTTTTTTGCCCAGCGGAGCGTCATTGTATTTGGCGCAAGCAGCACTGATTTTGTACATTAAAGTCAGTGCTCTTGCGCAAATTCAAGTAACCAGTGTAGACAGCTGGCAAGTTTTTGCGCAAAAGCAGCTGCTTTTGCGCAAAAACTTGCCAGTCTAGACGCAGCCCAACTGTATCTCAGGATAAGAGACTTTACCTGCTAGCAGTGGATTCTAAAATTGTTTCTTACACTTTCCTCCAAAGCAGCCAGTACTGGCTGCCGTTAAAAGATAATGGATTAGAGCAGTGATACTCAGATTGAGCCTCCTGAGCTGTAGTACGTAGCTCTTTAACGCATCTCCTGTGGCTCTTTGCAACACATTATATAGAAACACTGATATTATTATCCAATCTAAGTTATTAATCAGGATGTTTTTACTATGTTATTAACCAACATAATTGATAAAATACTTGATCATTTATGGGAGAAAAGAACGGTTACTTACCTGTAACTGTTGTTCTTCGAGATGTGTTGCTTATGTCCATTCAAATCAGGTGTGCACACCGCGTGCACCGCGTCTTCCGGAGCGTTTTCCTTAGCGGTACCCGTAGCGCCGGCAGGGAGACCCCCTGGAGTGGCGCCGCCATGGTGGGGCATAAGTACCCCTGCTGGCGCTCCCCCACCTCAGTTCCTTCTTGCCGGACGCTCCAACGAAGGGGAGGTGAATCGAATGGACATGAGCAACACATCTCAGAACAACAGTTACAGGTAAGTAACCGTTCTTTTCTTCTTCGAGTGGTTGCTTATGTCCATTCGAATCAGGTGACTTCCAAGCCAACCCACTCAGAGGAGGAGGGGGTCGGAGCACTGAAAGAGAGATGTCCACAAGAGTTGAACAATCCAACAAATTTATTCAACTAAGCGAACAGCATAAAACATAGAAAGTGCAACAGTACAGGAAATGGCATATTTACAAAACAGAGCTGAGGACTGCAGCGTCCACGCTTGCATCCTCCCTAGCCTGCTGTGCCAGTGCGCAGTGTGCCGTAAAGGTATGGAGTGACGACCACGTGGCTGCCCTGCAGATTTCAGTAATTGGAACCTGCGCCCCACAAAAGCTACAGAGGACGCCTGTGCCCTGGTGGAATGTGCTGTAACCCGGGGCGGGACCTTCCCAGCCAAGGCATAACACTCCCTGATACACCCTGCGACCCAGTTGGACAACCTCTGGGTCGATATGGGGAGCCCTTTCATTCTGTCAGCAACAGCAATAAACAATTGTGTGGATTTGCGAAAGGGTTTAGTCCTATCGATATAAAAAAGCTAGTGCACACCTAGCATCCAGGGAATGTAGCACTTGCTCCTTAGGGGAGGCATGGGGCTTTGGGAAGAATACCGGGAGGTAGATCTCTTGGGACAAGTGAAATGGTGACACCACCTTAGGGAGGAAAGCCGGGTGAGGGTGGAGCCTCACATTATGATCGGAGAACACCAGATAGGGCGGATTTACCGTTAAGGCCCTCAGCTCAGAGACCCTGTGAGCCGATGTAATGGCCACAATGAACGCAACCTTCATGGAGAGGTGCTGCAAGGAACAAGTGGCCAGCGGCTCAAAGGGGGGCGACACAAGTTTAGACAAAACGAGGTTAAGGTCCCACGTGGGGAGAGGGGGGGTCTAACCGAGGGATACAACTTATCCAAACCCTTAAGGAACCTTTTGACCACAGGGTCAGAGAACAGAGAATCTCCTGCTGAACCAACATGGAAGGCGGAGAGAGATGCCACATGGACTTTGATAGAGGAGGTAGAGAGGCCACTAGACCGAAGTTCAAAAAGGTAGTCCAGAATGGACGGGACCAGTGCACTCCCCTTCGGGACGCCCAAGACGAGAAGTGCCGCCACTGGGCAGCGTACGACCGTCTGGTAGATGGTTTTCTACTACTTAGGAGCACCATCTGTACCTCCTGGGAACATTCCCTTTCAGGTAGAGTCTACCACGGATAAACCAGGCCGTTAGGTGTAGAGACTGGAGATTCAGGTGAACTATGGTCCCCCCGTCCCACGGTTGGGTCAAGAGATCCTGGGCTGGCGGGAGCGTTATAGGCTCCTTGGCGAGCATGTCCACCAGTATGGGGAACCAGAATTGCCTGGGCCAGCGGAGGGCTATCAGGACAAGTGTGGACCCGAATGTCCTGGTCCTGGTCAGGACCCTGGGAATTAGGGGAAACGGTGGGAAAGCATAAAGGGTGCCCGCCGGCCATGGCACTGTCATGGCATCCCCCCAGGAGTGTTCCCCGAGCCCCAGCAGGGAGCAATAATTCTGGCACTTGGTATTGCGTTCCGAGGCAAACAAGTCTAGTAGGGGATAGCCCCAGCTGCGGAAGACCTAGTGAAGAACGGCGTCCTTGAGAGACCACTCGTGGGCTCCGAAGGACCTGCTCAGAGCATCAGCCAGCAAATTTTTGCACTCCAGTAGGTACTCTGCCTGCAAAGCTATGTTGTGCTGCACACACAGGTCCCAGAGGCGCAGGGCCTCGCGACAGAGGGGAGGCGACCAGGCACCCCCCCTGCCTGTTGATGTAAAATACGGCTGCCGTGTTGTCCAGGCGGACTAGAACGGAGCGGCGAGAGAGCTTGGACAGGAAGGTCTCGCACGCTCTCCTGACTGCTCTGAGCTCCTGTACATTTATGTGAAGGGCCTGCTCTGCAGGGGACCAGAGACCCTGGGTCCTGTGGCATCCCAGGTGTGCTCCCCAACCCAGGTCCGAAGCGTCTGTGGCCAGAGTGAGCGAGAGGGGAGGCACGGAGAAGGGGATCCCACTGCACACCACAGAGTCCTGGGTCCACCATTGTAGCGAAAGTATTACCTCCGGGGGCACTGTAAGAACCGTGTCCCAGAGGTCCCTGGATTGCTTGAATGCCCTTGCCAACCAAGCCTGCAGAGTTCTGAGTCTCATCCAAGCATGGCGTACCACGTACGTGCACGCCTCCATGTACCCCAGCAACCTTGAGCAGACCCAGGCGGTTGCGATAGGGGTCCGAGTCAGTTCAGAGACCAGCTCCGCTATGGCCAGGAACCTGGCTCTGGGGAGAAACGCCCTCGCCAACCTGGCATCCAAGAGGGAACCCACAAATTCGATGAGCTAAGGGGGGGGTCAACGATGACTTTTCCTCGTTCAGCATGAGTCCCAGCCTTACGAAGAGGGCCCTTGTGAGGGACATGTGGGCCTCTACTTGTTCGTAGGAACGACCACGGATTAGCCAGTCGTCCAGGTGCAGGAACACGTGTACCCCTGATTTGCGGAGGAAAGCCACCACGACTGCCATGCATTTCGTAAAAACCCTGGGTGCTGTAGAAAGGCCAAATGGGAGTACAGTAAACTGGAAATGGCACCGGGAGTCAATGAAACGGAGGAACCTCCTGTGGCAGGGTCTTATTGCCACATGGAAGTAAGCATCCCTGAGATCGAGAGTAGCATACCAGTCTCCTAACTGTAGAACGGGAATGACAGAAGCCAGGGTTACCATTCTGAATTTGGATTTCACGACCGCCTTGTTGAGATCCCTTAGATCTAATATGGGACGGACACCGCCCTTGGGTTTGGGGACTATGAAATATCGGGAGTAAAAACACTTGCCCTCCAGGTGCGAAGGAACCCTCTCTACCGCTCCCTTTTGGAGGAGCGCCAGTACCTCCTGGCGGAGGGTGCCTTCGTGAGAGGTGTCCCTGAAAAGGGACGGGGATGGAGGGTTGGAAGGGGGCGAATCCAAAAAGGGGATGGTATAGCCACTCCTGACACTGTTCAGAATCCAGGTGTCGGTTGTGATTTTTGCCCAGGCTTGAGCAAACCGGGATAACCTGGCCCCAAACGGGAGGCCAGGGTGGGAGGCTGGCGCGCAACTCTCTGGGAGCCTGTCAAAACTGATGTTTCTGCTGTTGGGAGGGACCTTGGCCAACCCCACAGGGGTTGTCTCCTCTCGGGCGACGCCTACACCCCCTTGAGGACGATGGGCCCACAGCTGCCCCCGTACCCCCACCGGAAGCACGAGGACGGTGTCTCCAGCAATCCCCACGGGGGATCTGGGACTGCGGTCTCCCCTGCTGTCCGTAGGGCAACTGACGACGGTGAGGAGGCGGTGTGTGGATCCCCAAGGATCGAAGGGTAGACCTCGTATCCTTGAGGGTATGGAGCCTCGAGTCTGTATGCTCTGAGAATAATGCCTTGCCGTCAAAAGGCAGATCTTGGATAGTAGACTGAACATCAGGAGGTATTCCAGAGACTTGCAGCCATGCACCACGGCGCATAACTACTCCTGACGCCATGGTGCGGGCTGAAGAGTCGACCGCATCGAGGGAAGCCGGGAGGGCTGTGCGGGCGATGGCCTTACCCTCAGAGGTCATGGCCAGAAACTCCTGATGGGTCTCGGCAGGGAGCTTATCTTTGAACTTATCCATGGCCTGCCATGTATTAAAAGTGTAACGGCTTAGCATCGCTTGTTGGTTAGCGATGCGGAGTTGCACCCCACCAGTGGCGTACACTTTCCGGCCCATTAAGTCAAGGCGCTTGGGCTCCCTAGCTTTCGGGGACGGCCCCGGCTGGGGAGTTTTTCCTTTGGGCCGCTGCCTGGACGACCAAGGACCCAGGGACAGGCTGGGAGTACAAGTGCTCGTGCCCCAACTGGGGAACATAGTAGCGCCTCTCGACACCCTTTAAGGTAGGGGTCAGGGTCGCCGGTGTTTGCCACAGGGCATTGGTAATTTTTGCCACCGTTTTATTAAGCAGCAAAGCCAAACGGGCGGGCGCGTCATCTGAAAGAATATCGATCATAGGATCCGTGTCCTCCACGACCGGCTCCACCGGGACACCCAGGTTGGAAGCCAGACGCCTGAGCAGCTCCTGATGCACTCGGGCATCCATAGTAGGCAGCGCCGGTGCAGGATCTGCCAAGGCTTCATCAGAGAGGCGATGATGGCGGCGACTCCTGTATGGGTGCGGATGGGCGCAGGAGCGCGTGCGGCACCGGTTGGGCACACGGTACCGCCGGTGGACACGGCTCCGGCACCGAGGCCTGTGCCTGTGCTACAGGGTCCGAAGTAGGCAGCCTCTGTGGGGAAGGAGGAGGTCGCGACAACGACGCCGATGGTTGCGTTCGGCGACCCGAAGCTCCTGATGCCACAGGGGGGGCACGGGCCCTTGCCACTGGTGGTGAGCCCACGGTGTCCAGAAAGGCCACTGCGGATGAGGCGGCCATGTCTGATGCACCTGTGAATGGTCACGTCGGTGCTGTGAACAGGATCTGTGGGCCGAAGAGGCTCCCGAGGATCCGGACCTGAGGGATGTCGCATTGGAATCCGATGAATAATCGGAGTCGGGCCACGGAGGCGCCGACGAGGAGTGACCTGTAGCCGATGGAGGAGCAAACCTGGCCATGGACTCAGGCTTGCCCGCATGGGCACGGTGGGGATGTGCCGGTGCCGGTGGCTGCTGTGGCGCCGGGGGAACAAAAGCGTGTTGTGGTACCGAGGGTTGCGGTACTGGGAGCACCGATGGCTGTTGCGGCACCGGGGGACCCAGTCCCGGAGCCGAAAGCGTTATTGGTGCCAAAAGAGGTGCCGGTGGGCCCGGTGCCGGAGCTCCCGGTGCTGGTTGCATCTCCGGTGCGGAGCATGACAGTGCTGAGACGAACCCCGAAGAGGTTGACATCACCGTCGGCTGGGGCACCGGCAAGGTCCACATGGTGCCGGTGCGTGCGACGGTGCCATGACGTGCGTCGGTGCTGAAGAGCCTGGTGCCGACGCGAGAAGGGACAGTCCCGGAAGAGTACTCTGAGCCGGTGTCAAAGATGACGGTGCCGCAGACGTTGCTACAAGGCTAGGGTGGTACGGCACCGGTGCAGCCAAAAGGGGGGCCGGGAGAGATCCCAACACGGAGGTAGGCCGAACCCAGTCGGGTGCTGAGTAAGGCTTGGGGGCTGGCATCGAGAACGTCGTCAATGCCAAGGCAAGCGGTACTGGTCCAATGAGGGACGGTGCCATCGCATAAGTGGCCTGAGCCTGCCGGTCTTGCCGGGGCGGAGGCGAAACCAGAGCCAACACGGCCTCTGGCGAAGGCGACCTCGACCCTTCCGCCTCAACCGATGACGGAGGGGAGGTGGTGAGACTGATAAGGTCCTGCGCCGCCTCAAACGTGTCCGGCATGGACAGGGGGTGCAATTGCCCTGGACTAGAGCGACGTTCCGCTCACTTACGGCGCACCACAGAGGATGTGTGCACCGGTAAGTCGGTACCGCGGTGCAGGTCCGGCATGATTTTTCGAGACGGGGACCTCCCACGAGCCTTTTTCGACCTCTTCGATGCCGGAGAGTGAGACCGGTGCCGAGTCCTCGACACTGGGGCCCGGGCCCGGGGTGGAGCATCGTGCGTGGACGCCGGTGCACTGTGCACCGCAGGGTGCCCTGCCGGTGCCGGCTGTAAAGCCGTCTCCATGAGGAGGAGTTTTAGGCGAGAAACTCTCTCCCTTTTAGTGCGCGGCTTGAAAGACTTACAGATCTTACAGGCGTCCGTAAGATGGCTCTCACCCAGACACTTTAGACAGCTGTCGTGCAGGTCCCCTTTGGGCGTAAACCTCGTACAGACAGCGCACGCCTTGAAGCCTTGTGGCCCTGGCATTCCTCACTCTGAAGGGGGAGGAAGAACAAAGAACGAAGTAAACACTAACTACCTAACTAAATGAACTATTTACAATGCTAAGAGAAACAGGAACCATTAACTAATGTAAGAGAGAGAGACGCTCCAAGACCGTCATGGGTGGTAAGAAGGAACTGAGGTGGGGGAGCGCCAGCAGGGGGTACTTATGCCCCGCCATGGCAGCGCCACTCCAGGGGGCGCCCTGCCAGCGCGCTATGGGTACCGCTAGGGAAAAGGCTCCGGAAGATGCGGTGCGCACACCTGATTCAAATGGACATGAGCAACCACTCGAAGAAGAATAATTTTTATATTTATGCACTTTCCCATCCTATTGTTTAATACTATAGTCAAAGAAACAGTGAATTCACATTACTGTGGCTTTTTTGGGTAATAATCACTAATTTGACTCCTAAAGTCTGAGTGTCACTTAATGAGAGGGTCTGATACGGGTGAGCAATAATTTTTTACGTGGGGGGGCACTCCACAAATTTGGAAACTGGTCAAAGGCTGTGCTCTTCCATATTAATGGAGCAGGTACAGGGTCTGGGATGGAAGTTGGGTGCAGAAGGGAGCTTGCAGTAAAGGATTGGGGTGCAGGAGAGGGAGTTTGGGTGAAGGAGGCAGTTGTGACCTGGGTTAGGGGAACTAGGGTGCAGGAGGGAGGTGGAGGGGTTTGGGCTGTGACCTAGGGCAGGAGGGGTTTTACCTTGAGGCAGGAGACTGGGGTGCAGGAGGGGGCAGAGGGTTTGGGTTTGTGGGGTAGGGATGAAGGGGGGGTAGAGGGTCTGGGTTGTGACATGGGGCAGGGGATTTGGGTGCAGGATCTGGAAGCTGATCTGGGGATAGGAGGGGGCAGAGGGCAAAGGGTTGGGGTGCCAGAGGCAGGCTCTGGCTGGGAGACTTACTTGCTTGACAGCAGCCTTCCCCAGCAGACTCCCTGCCCTGGCTGCAGGGCCACGTGGTTTCTGAACAGCTAGAAACCTGAGGGAAGAAGGGGAGGGTGCTTCTCAAGCTGCCTGTTAACAGTGTGCAAACCCTTTCCTCCCTCTGAAGGACTCATAGCTGTTCAAACAGCCCTGCGATGTTCGCTTTCATCAGCAGTGCGGAGGGGCCACATCCAGCCTGCAGAGGGTATTTTGTCCAGGTGTAATCTGACACAATGAGGAAAACAAATGGTTACATTATAACAAGCAATGCTAGTTTAGGCAGAGGTCCATCACTTTCTCGAATGCTTTGCTTAGGTTTGATAAAGTATTAGTAGCCAGGAAACTTTAAAGAAGGGAGGTACCAGTGGTAGATTTAAAAGTGAGAGAAAGTAGGAAGGGCAAAGATTTTCACAAGGGTAGGAAGACTGACTACATAATCAGTTATTAAGAGACACAAGGTGACTGAGGTAATGTATTTTATTGGACTGCCTTTTGGTGGTGAGAGACAAGTTGGTCCAGTGAAGAGAGATGACCTCACACACCTTGTTTCTAATATGTGGGACAAATACAGCTATAACTATCCAGCATACATAATAGGTTAGAAAGAAAAGACCACATAGTTTAAGCCTCTGAGGTTTTGATACTAATAAGTGATGAGCAAAAAGAAAGGGAGAAACTCATGGATGGGGAGATTATAGGGCTTGTCTACACCCAAACTGGAACCAAAATAACAAATCTGGTTGATTTCACACTACAGGTTGAATCTCTCTGGTCCCGCAACATCCGTGGTCTGGCAGGAACACAGCTGTTGCTGGAGCAGAAAGCTCCAACCACTGATCTTGCCAGGGCTGGGAGCTCAGCTGGCAGGAAGCCTGGAGGCACCAGTGGCTTGGGGGCAGGAAGCCCAGTTTGCAGCCAGAGTAGGTGGGGAGCCCTGCCAGCCCAGAGCAGAGCTACACTGGGAGCAGGGAGTCCCTACCGGCTGGGGGCATGGAGCTGCTGCCGCCAGCCAGCCACATGGAGCCCTTGCTGATCTGTGGCTGGGGACATAGAGCTCTACCAGCTGGAGTGGGACAGCAGCAGGAATGGAGCCCCGAGAAAGCCCAAGGCCTGACCTCCCCTGATCGTGCAAACTCCCTCCTTCAGGACCATTCAGGTTCTGAAAGTGGTGGTCCAACCTGTATTAATTATTTTAGTGCAATCCTGTTTGTGGACAGAGTATGTATGACTGCTCTATTTTGATTTAGCTAACAGTAAAACATTGAAAAATTCCAAAACACAATACTGTGAATTAAAACATGTTATTTTGGTTCCAGTGTGTGGGGATTGACAAGCTCTTCACTGAAAATTATGGCAATCATACTGAAAGGGGTAGGTGAATGCAGAGCAGAAATTACAACTCTGCATAATAAGATCCACACACATATGTTAAGGCAACAATTCTCATAGTGGTCTGTTGAGATGCTCTAAATTATGGTAAAATACTTCAGTTGTAAAGGACTTCATTTTAAGCTTTTGGCTTAAACTTTAGGATTTGCATGTGCTTTTAAAAACCCTATATTTAAAACCTTGATTCTACCCATTATGCAACTGCTACACGTGCCTGGAATTACTTTGGTGTCAAATTTAACAAGTGATGAAATGTATGGATAACCAAGTGTGATTGGGTAGCAAACATACAGGAAGACAAAGCCTAACTGATGTGGAATAATTAAAGAAGCTGGAAGCTTACCACCAGGGAGAGACTTGGTACTAATCAATAGAGTTATAAGCTTGAAAGGAAACAAAAGAACAAAGATACAGATTGGTAGCAATAACTGAGCAGTGGTACCCATGAAAACAAATGCACTTTCAGCCTCTTGATCTGCTACTCTCCAAATATTACTGTCACGGCTACTCAGCACGCAGGCTGCATCTGGCCCACTGCCTGTTTGTTTGCGGTCCATGATGCAGTTTGGGTTTACATGGGGCTCAATACATGGGCCATGGGTGGGAGCCAAAACAAAAAAGTAGTCAATATAATGTTGATAGGCATGTTAGTAGTTAAATTCCTGGACTGTCATTGCTCATTAAAAGTGCTGGCATATGAGTGGAAATCAGTAAATATTGCATTTTATTAATATCAGCAGAACTGACTTAAATGGGGGCTGTGTGTTGTGTAATCTTGCCTTAATCTTTGTATTCAGGCCTGTCACTGTGAAAGCTATTTGCATGTATATACAAGGACACAAGTTGTGGCCCTTGGCATGTTCTGTGAATATCATTGTGGCCCCTAGGGCTTCCAAAGTTGAGTAGCCCTGCTGTAGGTGTTGCAGAGAAAGTATGAGATGGGAATATGTTTACATGATCCACCAAATGGGGGAAATGTACAATTATTGCTTTGTGACAAAAATTTTTAAAGTTAGCCAGCCCGTATAGTTGGTTTCCATATAGCTGATACCAACTTGAAATGATATAGGATGTCATAGGATCAAATTAATAATTTTCTGCTTTTTAACAAACAAGTAAGTTAAGATAAGATTCAAAGGAAGGCTAAAAAGAAACTTTAGACAGCAGCAGTTTATGGGCTCATGTCAAATACATTGCCTTTTATTATTTAGGGTTTGTGTTTAGGAGCCAGTCCTAAGCCCACTATGCTAAGCACTGTGACTTTAAAGAGTAGATACACTGATCAGAACACCTGTTGTGGTGAGAAATCCAGTTTCATAGTTAGGATATGGATTTAGCACCTGCACAAGACAAGAAAAAGTGTCTCACTTCTAGCAGTCAATGGGCTAAAATACTGTAGGTTTTTGGTGGGTTTTTTTTCCTTCCCTTCATTTGAAGCAGAAGTCCAGTACAGTAAATCTTATGTGCTTATGCCATTTCCTTTTCATAACCCCATCCACTCATTGCACTGATGCAAAAATCACAGCTAAGTATATTTAAGATAGTAGATGTTGATTCAGCTAGGCAATTTCCATAAACACAAAGGGGTAATATCACAGAATTCCTGCAGGCACAATTTATTCCAGATAATTAATGCACAAAACCCATCGCTCAGCAGTGATTTTTGACAAATATAGGAACATGCCCTCTGTAACAGAATGGAATCTCTCCAGAAAATCTCATGGCAAACTAAACACTGATAGGTATTTAGCAACCAGTGGCTTGTTTTCATATACAGATTACTGAAAAGATCATTTTTATAAGTATTAAATGTACATTATCTGTTTCAGGCTGCAGACAAGTGTGTAGAAGAGAAAGGAGATTCACACTGAAGTGCAATGCACAGATTTCAAGTTTAGCCTAAACTTGTAAGAGTGCTGTTGCCAACTGTTTAATTTGAACTTTATTATTGGATTCGAAGGAAAAAAAAAAAAAAGTAATTCTCCTACCATTTTAACAATGGGATAGTTAGAGAAAAATGGGATCCTTGAGAGTCTAACTGTAGCTAATATGGTCTTAAAGTATCAACTAGAATGGGTATGGAAATAAACCAAAATGGCGTTATAATTTAACCAAGCCATCTCAGAGGAAAGGGAATGTTCTTAGCAAAATAAAGATTCAGAAGGGGTGGAAAGTTAAACATATCTAAACAGAAAATATTTAAAAAATACAGAACTTGATTGACAGCTGGTTGGATTGTGATCACTCACCTAAACCCCAGCCATTTCCTTTCCTCCCTCTTCCCCTGCCCCAAAATACAAAGTTTGGAAAAATAATCAGCAGTGTTTATTTACTAACAATGACATAAAATACATCTTAATATATTTATTTCTTTACAAATTAAAAGATGCATTGGAAAAAACAAGAGTGAAGAAAATGAAAGATTCACTTACGAGCTTATTTTCCCCTCATGTTAATACTAGAAATTAGTTTTGCGGAAGTCTGTGGTTGCCAAACATTGTATTCCTGGGAAGCTCTCTTCTTCAGTTTAAAAAATCCTCTATATTTTTGGTTGGATGCAGTGTGTAGGGTAAAAAAATGTCAGCCACATACATACAAAAATGCTGAAGAATTGTCTACTACATCTTCAAGGGGTTTCTCCATTAGAGTTCTTTTATTCCCCTTTGTATGTAGTGATAAGAGGGAAGACAAACTAGTGGCAGTAGAGGAAAAGCAGATTTACACACATTATAGGTCATGGGATTAATACCACTTTTTTTTGTTTTTAAACAAAATAGGTCTTATGTACAAGGACCCTATTTTGAAAACCGAAGTCCAGCTAAAACATGTCATCTAACTGCATCCAATCTATTCACCCATTATTCTGCAAATTCTCTAATTTCTCTCATCTTCAGTGCTGCTGCTCCCTCACTAAATCCTGGGTTTTGCAAAAGCTCTGTCAGTGTTATAGTAAATTATTCTTTCAAAAATTAATGAACAAGCCCTTAGAATTTGGAATCTGATTTAGACTCATTGCTCCCCTTTGCAGGCATCTTCTCTTCCATCCTTACAGATGGAGAGGCAGAGTGGCTTACCATAAAGTAGATAGATGGGTTATCTGACTGAGGTATTTTAGGTTAATAAACAGGCTTATAAAAAGTTTGTATGCAGACGCATCAGTAGGTAGAATGGGGGCATAAGCAGACAGTGCTGAAAAATATTCTTTCCACTGACACCTTCCCAATAACTGAGGTCAGGTACTTGGTATTACCTTCTGCAGTGCAGTTGAAACTATTCTTGCATCCCCTTCCTTGCACTCTGCAATACAAAACAGCCTCAAGCTTGCACCAATAAAATCCTTGCTTATTTGCCATGGTTTGCCCTAGTCTGAACAGAAAACAGCCACCTTGCCACTCAGCTCCTGTTCCCTACAGCCATGTCACCTTGCTAAAAATATTTCCTATTTAAACTGAAACAGGGAGGAGGGTACGAACACCACGAATAAGACAGTGTAGGTAGGCTCTAACAAAACAAGTCAATGAAAAGAGGCCATAGAACAGGGAAGGGGCAAGACGATGCTACACAGAAAAACAAGACAGGAGAGGTTGCTTGCCCAAGGAATAAAAGGTAGTTGCGGGGGTGCCATTCATGCCAATAGAAGGCACTGGTTTTACCCCCTCTCCCATTTACAGTTATTTATTCTACTACATTTCTGCACCGCAACTCTTACTACAATAGAGATGTAGAAAGGGTTTGTCCTGCTAGCCCCTGGCTCACAGCTCAGTTGATGAATTTTTTTTCAAATCAAGACAGGGCCACAAGCTGCAGTTTGTGCTCTGCATGTATTTTCCCCTAAGCTAGGAAGGGGATTTAAAAAAAATGCTTAAGTGCTCCAACTCTCACCAGTCTGGCTGGGTGACCTGCCTCCTGTCCTTCCCCACCTGGCTCCTCTTTACTCTTGGAGCATGCGCGCGCACACACAAACACACAGCAACGACTAGTAGTTTTGAAGAGTTATCGCTTTTTCACCCAATGCTGAATCATGTACAGTAAACTGAGAAACTACATTCATTACAACAGGGTTAGCGAGCATAGGGGGGTAGATCCTTGCCAAGTACAGGAAAAAACTTTGAGACAGGTAAAAGACCTGGGTTCAACGACCTTTTTTCTGCCCTTGCCAGGAAGTTTTGCATCTCAAATGGGGCTGGGAGAGGTTGAAAGGATCTCTGCTTATGCAATGTGTATTAAAAATGATGGAATTGTACAGGTTTCTGTGTTGTCCTTCTTGAGGGAGCTAGGCCCTTGGAGCAGGTGGTTAGTTGAGATTGAAATGTCACTGCTGGAGTCCAGCACCACTCCCTCCTCTAGCTCAGTAGCTGCCGAATCTCCTTGTGCATGTGACAGAGGAAGTCCACATATGAAGCCCCCCCACTCATGCTTTTGTCCTCCACCAGGAAGTGTTTGAATAGCATCTCCAATTTGTCTTCTTGCTTCACAATTATTAGCTATAAGCAAACAAAAAAGATTTGAGTGTAAGTATCAGCTAATGATTCTGGTACATAAGAAAACATCTAAGTAATATAAGAATGTTGAGCAACTAAAATTTCCAGAACAAGAAATCACTGAAGCCACCTACTCAGAACATCTGAATTTGTGACTAAGGTTAACCTCAAGGAAGCATAGTAGTATTATCGTGTCCAGGGTTGGCCACATGTTGTAGGGTTTCTAGAAATTCCAGTTTTGGCTAGGTGACCAGCAAAACTGAGGAATTCTACTTTTAATCAGTGGCCCAGTGAACAGAGCACAGGACTGAAAAGGTCAGGAGACCAAAGTTCCATTTCCTGGTTGGCTACTGTCTGACTTGAAGTCACTAAACATTTGTTCTTCAAAAGCTTCAAAGGGGTAGCCGAGTTAGTCTGTACAGGATAAATTTAAAAAACAACAAACAGTCTGGTAGCACTTTAAAGGCTAACAAAACATGTAGATGGTATCATGAGCTTCCGTGGGCACAGCCCACTTCTTCAGTTTTCCTATCTGAACATGGGGACAGTGACTTTTAGTCACCTCACACAATATTTTAAGATCTATGGATTAAATGGACTATATCATGAACACACAAACTGAATAAAAATCCAAACTACAGGGGAAGTAAAGTTAAAAACAAACAAACAAACAAAAAAAAACCTGTGGGGGGGTCATGCAATATTAAGCCAGTTCTGATGAGCTGAACATCAGGACTTTCTACCACCACCAAGTAACAGCAGGGGTGCATTAGCAAACTCCATGCATATGGTAGGAGGTGGCGCAAGGCAGGAGGTTGAGGGAAGAGCACCTGCAGCCACCTGACAAGTGCATCCCTAGCCCAATGTACATCAGCTGTGCTACTAGCATTTGGCTTCCTAATGTTGTAGGTTTCTTTTCAGAAAGCCTTGTAAAGCTTTGCTGGGAGAGAAGCAGTAACACAGAGCCCTGCAAACCTGTGGCTATCTGTGGACCATGTTTGCAGATTGTGGATGGATGTAGATCCTAATTTAATATCTAGAGGCCTGTAAATATCCATGGACCACGTTTGTGGATACAAATTTTGTACCTGCAAAGCTTTAGTAATACAATGTGTTTTGTCTCCACTACAGATACACAGCAGAAACTGAAACAGGAATGTTATACACCCTCTTTCAAAATGCACTCTAATTTTCCCCTTATGGACTGTGTGGAGCAATCAGGCCTTTCTGCCACTAACTGTATGATCCAATAGCTACTTCTGTATCTTCCTTTCTATTGCACTATACCTACTCACACTGAGCACCCAGGTGTTTTTCTGATAGTACCGCACATAGAATTTAGCAGACCCAAGACTGGAAATCAAACAGTGATAGAGGAACAGGCAGTCTCTCTGATGGGGTGAGGCTGTTTAAACTTGCCCTTTTCATCTTCCCTCCCAGCTTAGCTGTACTGGGTTTCTATCAACTTTTCATCTAGAAATCCTGACCTGTTTTTAAGAACAGAGCCTAATTCTTTTCCTTAAGGCTTTGAAAGCAGCCCAGCTCCCTCTGGGCTCCAAGTTCTGCAGCTGAGCTCGAAGTAGAAGGGATTGCCTTCCTTTTACACACCACTGCTCTCACTGATCCTGCAGCAGAGTTTCACAGGAAAATCATTGCTTCACCTCTGTGTAACTGATGAGTAGCTTATACCATCACTATGAAATATAGTCCAGTTACTTCTATGGGAATCACAATAATTTACTCCATCTGACCCATGAGACAATGTTTGTGGTGATGAGGACTCAGCCATGTTCATTTGAGAGTTCATGTCTGGCTAGATCACCGCCATCTCCTTCAAGCTACTAGTTCCAGCACTATATACTTATAGCCCTGCATATCCACAGATAACTGGGAATTATTTTTGTGGTTTGCAGCTTGGATGCAGTTACAAATTTTGTATCTGCACAGGGTTTTGCAGCATACGCTTGCTGAAAGGAGCAGCTGTCACTCAGCTCTCTGAATCACACTGCAGCAGCAATAGCCCACTGGGCATTCTGGAAATTATAGTCTCCAGCCTGCTTGGACGGAGAAGAAAGCATGACTGCTCTTGTGCTGTGCTTGGTTCACTGCATGCGTTAGAGGGCAGTGCTGAGTACAGGGGGACAGGATTGTAGCCTCTCTGCCCGAAAAAGGGAAGGAGGTTTGGCAGGTGGTGGGAGGCTGCTAGTTAAAAGTGGGGGGCAGTTGACACAAGCCTTGTGTCACTGTTGTGTGGTGACCTGTGGAGCTTTTAGTAGAGCCCTGCAAATCCACAGACCTCCCCAAACAATGTATGCGGATTGCAGATCAGATGCCGATGGAAAGGGCTCTCTGTCTATATGACCACACCCACTGGGACACCAGAAGAAAGTAGAGCCCTGGCCTAATGTTAGTAGTAAATACAGTGAGGCAGAAATGCAAGACAACACTATTATGCCACTATCTCACTGCCAACAGCATACCTGAAATTAACAGATCTGAATCAGCAACTGAAGGCTGAGGACGGGTTTAATTTTACAGATTATGGAAGTAGGATTGATGTCACCTACTCAGAAAAGGCAGCAGAGGGAGATTAAAGAGCCACAACTAGGGGCCACATTCTTTACCTTCATGTAGCGGGATCTTTGTGCCTGGAACATGTCAATGATGGATCGCATTTTCTTAGAGAAAGGGTTTTCCAAGACTGGCAGGGTACTCTATAAATGGGAAAGACCAGGCCCCCATTACACACACAATTATAGTCGTGCCAATAACCAATTTTACTTTCTTCATCACACAGGTTCAAGTCCAGGCCTTAAGGTCTGACTAGCTACTTGCTAGCCAAAAATGTGTGAAGTCATTAGAAAGCCTTTTTATTAAAACTAGACTGCAGTCCAGGGAAGGAGTGGGCAAACTGCTTGTTCCTCCTTGGGGCCAAACTTACCAGGAAAAGCTAACAGGCACAGGAACTGAACTGCTAGGGAGCCAAGGGTCAAAGCAGGGTATAGAGCTTATATACAGATGCCCCTGGCCTGTCTCAGCCTCTCTCTGATCGGGGCGGAGGAGGGGAGAGGAAGGGAGAAGACAGATGCTACTGTCAGTAACCCTCTTCCCATATTCCTCAAGAGGTGCAGTGGGACAACATCTGCCAAAGCCTGCTGTGATTTCTAAATAAAACACACCTCAGTCTCATGCACATGGCAGAAGGGGGACACTGTGACACTATGCTGGCTACATAGCCAGCTTTCCCAGACTTGAAATCCGAATAGGGATATAAGTAGAGAGAGTTCTGAAGTTCACATTCATACCAGTTAAATCAAATGATTAAAATGTTCTTCCCCATGGGTGCTCAATGAGATTTTAGGATGACAACCTTCTGAGCTGGATGCTCATTGCTCCACTTATTGGAAGCCCTCCACATAGCCTCCTCCTAGTCTGCTCCCCACATCCAGCTCACCAGAGTGCTGCTGATGCTGCTGAAGGATGATACTCCAAAGAGGTTCTGGATCAGGCTCTGCTGCACATTCACTCCTACCCACACAAAGATGTTCAGTCCATTCTCAAGCAGATACAGGTCACCCTTAGAGAGTCGCTCCTCAGAGTTCCGGATTGCAGCTGGCAAGGTGTCACTGTCGATATCTACTTTGCTCTGTTCAAATATTAAATGAATTGAGTCACTAGTCAGACATTCTTACCGTGTAACTTTTAGCTGGGAATTAAGTGTTGCAGAGCAAGAACTACATAGATGCCTGTAAGTCTTGTGAGCCACAGTGATTCCTGCCTCCAAAATCCTAAGGGGTTTTCAGTTTCTCTGACTCAGAAGGTACCTGCGCATACATTCCCTTCTTCTAAAAAAAGGGCATCAAATCATGTACCAATCTCCAAGTGGCATCAACTGGGAATGAACATCCTTCCTGTTGATTACCATGTGCAACAGATTGGAGAGGATTTCCTGCTAATGAGAACAGATGGGCCTCCTGGCTCTAGCAGCAATACTCTGTAATCCCAATTCTGAACACTGGATGGGAGTGCATTCTGTAGCCAGCGTTATGCCAAGGCTCTTCCTATTTAATTCTTCATCAGCAAAAACCCAAGTCCTCCTAGGCTGCAAGGATTATGGTGGTAATGTAGGGTTACAAGGATGGAACATGAAAATTTTCCAGGCTATGAAAGTGCACATAGGACCCTGCTTACACATTCCCACAGGGTAGGAGAAGGGTTAAAACCTTGTCAAATTCACACTGCGTGATAAAGAACATTCCTGATATAAAAGGCCCCAGCTGATGGCACATCTCAACTCCTCTCTCACTGCACTCTTCTCTCAAGGAAAGGTTACTCTGCTGGGTAGAGGAAGCTGGAGTCTCTGGAATGAGGACTACTCCTGTGTATCAAGGCTCAAATGGACTTAGAACACAAGCACTTACCAGAGGCAAAAGCCTGGGATAAAAGAAAACATTAGTTTCTGCTACATCCATGGAGCTGACTAACTGGCGGATGTAGGCACGGTCATCAGTGGTGACTTCTGCTCCAGGCTGCAGGACATCACTCTTCAACACACAGTTCAAGTACACAGGAAGCAGCTTCATGCATTCAGGGAGGATCAGCTACCAATGGCAAGATGGAGAATAAAGAGACTGAAGGTAATCAGCTACCTTAGGGTACGTCTACACAGCAACATTTCAGAATAACTGACATTATTCCGAAATAACAGTCCGCATCTATACTACAAGCAGTTATTTCGACAATGTCAAGCTGGAGAACTTACTCCGACTCATGTAACCCTCATTTTATGGGAATAAAGGAAGTCTGAGGAAGAGTGCTCTCTCGGACTTCCTGCTGTGCAGACAGCGCCAAAAGCCGAAATAAGCTATTTCAACTTAAGCTACACAACTGACGTAGCTCAATTGCATAGCTTATTTTGGCTTTAGCCGTGCTGTGTAGATGTGCCCTTACTGAATGAGACAGCAGGTCATTTCAATGCCTTACAGAAATGGAGACTGGAAAGAGTCAACAGAATGACCACAAAAGAGAGAGGGACAAACTTATCAAATGAAGTCACAATGGATTACAGTTAAAATTCTTTAAACTTTGGGTGGTCTATGAGTTGCCACATGTAGGTAGTTCATTCGGACAGGAGCTCTCTCTGGATTATTATGGCATCCTTACCTCTGTAAGAGTTCTGATGCCGAGATTCAGACTCCATGGGGGGTGGGAATGACAATCTCAGCATCATATCATAACTGTGCTTGAGAAATACTGCAGGAGCAGACACATCCAAAGGATGATTGCCCAACAGTGGAAGAGGCTCCTCCCAAAACATTTTAAAAGACCCATGATTAAAGTTTAAAATACTGAAGTGTTACGCCATTCATAGAAATTTACTATCCAAGGAATGGGATTTTCTGCTAAAGAGGCCTCTCAAAGAGGTCAAGTACCATGTAAGGTACCAGCTTCTAAGAATCACGAGGTTCCTGATATTATTCTCTGTTTCTCCTGAGGTGGTGGCAACTGGCATTCCTCAATGTCAGGAAAGTGCCTGCAAAGTTACTCTGAACAGAGCTTCTCTTCCCAGCTACCTGGTTATAGTTCTGTACTCAGCTGCTAAGGAAAACTACCCACTTAGATTACACGGAATGAGAGGAGCTGCCCCCTCATGCTGAACCTCCCAAAGCTGCCATTCAAACCAAAGCCCATGCAGTCACCTGGCCAGCAGAAGAAGGACTAGCACAGTTTTTTCGGTAACACGCCAGAATCTGTGCGCATTGGTTGATCAACGTGTCTCTCACGGTCTTGACTGGATTATTCAGAACCCCACGATACGCTGCACAGGAAGGCATGGAAAAAATAAGCAGGAATGTTAAACGTTGCCATTAATGATTTAACTTATAAAGTGATCTAAAATCTTTACATGTCTCAGAGGGACAGCCATGTTAGTCTGTCACTTTAAAAACAAGTAGTCCTGTGGCACCTTAGAAACTAACAAAAATATATAATAGTATCATGAGCTTTCATGGGCAAAATGCACTTCTTCAGATGTAAACTTGGAGCAACTCTCCAATGGGGTACATTGTAGAATTAGTTTTACTTCACTTTTTCCCTTTGTGGGAAAAAAAAAAAAAAAATCTACACAATCCTACTGGAAACTCACAAACTCCATTTACTTTGTCTGAATATGTACTCACCATCTCCCCGCCACACACCCCTTCAAGGCCCTGTGGCACAGCCAGCCACACTTCTGGGCATGGACAACTGGAGACTCCTTGCAGACCTTGGCAATGCCATTCCCTAAGGGGCCACCAGGGGACTCTGCTGAACATAACTGACCCTCTCGCCCTCTTGGAGGGGACAGCACAGATGGCTTCTGCAGTTCCAGGAAGCCCATTTAATCTGTACACTTAATATACCCCTGATGTAGCACTGAGAATGTTCACTGGTCTCACTACTGTGTGCGGGATCTGGGAGCAGCTTTGTGTGTTTCCATGCCTGGAGCAGAGGAACTCAGGAACATGAAAGGGGTAAAAACACTGTGGCTTCAGGAATGAACATGTGCAGATGGCAATAGCTATACACCCCCCCCCCCCCCCCCCCCCAATTCTGTTGAGACAGTGCACAGACCAGTCTTAGCATCTGACTCAACAGGCAATAAGGCTGTGCCTCTGTCAGTCCCACGTGAGCAGAGTACCATAAGCCCAGATGTCTGGGGGGACTGGAGGAGCACAAAGAGTTGAAAACTCCAACCTCTGCCTGGCCAACTCTTCGGTGAAAGGTAAAAAAATAAGTGCCACTGGCTGTGAAAGAGAACTACCGTGTAGTAGTAAGATTCTAGCACTCTCCAAGACAGTCTCTTACCAAACTTGGCCAAGTAATTGATGAGCGTGTCGGTCTCGCAGTTCCGGTAGAGGTCAGCAAGTTGAGTGCAACAGTTCAGGGAGAGGTTGTGAATGCGGAGCCGTCGCTGTCCTGCACAGCTTGTGTACAAAAGAGCACACTAGAAGAGAGACAGGCACAAAATGACAGAGTAGGTAAACACAACTCAGTCCTACTATAGTAAGCAGATCAGCACGTCCCATTTTGTTTCTTGGCTCTGGAGAGTAACCACATTTTAGCTACCTGAGCCTGAGAAAGGTGAGCTGACTTAGGGTTTGGCCTGCTGTACTCCTTTTTGAAAAGTTGGTGGTTTTTCAGCCAAAAAACTGTGCCTCTTCCTTCCTACACAAAAGCCTACATATGGTGCATTACAAAGCACTTACCACTATCAAGTCCCACCCATGTGTGAACTACTATTCCAAACAATGTGTGGTTAGTTGAACAATTAAGATACTGTTCTAGCAAAAAGACAAAGAATAGGGGTTAGGAGGCAATAAAAAGAGTTTTGGGGAGTCCTAGAAAATGTTTGAGTGGAGAGCTTTGAAGAGTAGGTGGAATGGGAAAAAAGGACCCCAGGGAACCAGCTAGTTTTGTCGCTTGGGCAGAGAGGAAAGAGACTGTTTGTTGAAGTATCACCGGGAGCCAATGACACGATAGACAACTTGTTCTTTCTATAGGCCATCAGCACTGGGACTGGAGAGAGCCTCAGTCAAGTAACAGAGGGGTAGCCATGTTAGTCTGAATCTGCAAAAGCGGCGAGGAGTCCTGTGGCACCTTATAGACTAACCGAAGTGTTGGAGCATAAGCTTTCGTGGGCAAAGACCCACTTCGGTAGTCTACATGCATCTGACGAGGTGGGTCTTTGCCCACGAAAGCTTATGCTCCAACACTTCAGTTAGTCTATAAGGTGCCACAGGACTCCTCGCCGCTTTTTCAGTCAAGTAAGGAACCAAGCAAACTTCATAGCAATGCAGCTATCTAGTCTGCATGTGCACTGCTGAGAAAGTGATTGTAATTCCAAAAGAGGGAACCTTACAGCAAGTTACACAGGGCAAGGCTGTTACTCCAAAGATCAATATTCCTGTATCTCCATATGGAGAAGGTCTGGTAGCAGGCCAGCATATTTTGGAGTTTGAATGCTCTCATCCCCCTCCCTTCCTTGCAGACTGTCTTCTGCCTCACCTGAAGAAGTGCCCCACTATCTTCACTTAGCTTGTCATCATGTTTGAATTCCACTGTGATCGTTTTATCACAGTCCAGACCTGCCAGCTCCACATCCGTCGTGTTGCTCATATAGAAAGCGCCAAAGAAGTCAGTTGCTCTAATACCTGAAAGAAAAAAGGACACTCAAAAGGTAAATCAATCACATTTCATAGCAGACGAGCAGGCAACATTTTGGAAGTTAGGGCAGCTCTTGTCTATCAGGGACACTGGAGAGCTCTTTCTATAGCTTTTCATTCAGCTTTCCCACAATCCCATGGACTTTCAAGCTTTACAAGGGCAAGGTCCACAGCCTAACCTCAGTATGTTCCAGGCTTTGAGTGAGTCTGACCCTTCCCAATCTACATGTTTACTGACCAGTTTATTAAGCCTAGGCAATGCAAATACCTACCTGTGCTTGTGCGCACCCTCATCACAGCATCAAATCCCACTTCCTTCTGGACATCTCTGCGCAAGTCATTCAGGAACCGCTCCTGATCTGTCTCCAGCTAAAACACAAAGCACCAAATCAGGCCTGACATTAAAATAATGCGAGTTGCCCCATCAGCCTCCATGCACAGTGACCAGTGGTATCTCAAATCCCCCCTTTCGTTCCCCTTGCCCCCACAAGATCAGCACCACCTCACAGACCTCAAATTCCCCAAGTGCCCTGGGAGCCACTGCCTTTAAATGTCCCAAGTAAAATATACCGAGCTAGGATTTAAAAGATCCTGATCTGCGTATGTATTATTTCAAAGTGTGTGTAGCGAACCCTGCTTCATGCAAGCTGCTGTGACCACCACAACTGTGACTGCTGAGAGAGGGACTCAAAGCCTTTACTGCAGAATGCCATGGGGGAGATCTACACCAGGTGCGAGAAGCAGAACTATGGTTAAGTGCTCCTGCAATCCACTGTGCTGTAAACAAATCTCTGGCCACTGTTCGCAACATACAGAGTACAGGGTTACAGTCAGTGTCTGAAGTGCTTGAATCCCTGCTAGGTCATATGATTTTCAGGACATGGTAGATTCCTGTAGGATTTAGGCCCAACTACAGACAAATTTCATGACATGAAGCCTGAGACATTGTATACCATCCTAATTTCAGAGCACATTTGATCCAGTTCATATTGACAAAAGAAGCCATGAAGGGTCTATTTGGAGACTTGCCAAAGCCCTTTGTAGTTTCTCTTGAGAGCTGCCTGAAGTATCTGAACTTGTTCCCCAGACTGTGCAATTTGCCTTCCAAATTCTCCCACTCTCTCCCACTAATACTGTATCCATTTGTAATGAACGTTTATTATGAATGAAGCCTAGTTTAGCCTAGTAAGCAAGCCTTGAACATACATTTTCATGATGCAGAAACATCACTGCTCATCTTCACTGCAGAACATTCTGATATTTTAACGGAAAAGCAAAGCTTTCCCCACATGGTAATTTAAGAAAGATACTTCTATCACAAGTTCGAATGCTAAGTGTTGCTGTGGAGCCAGCACTGTGGGGAGGTTCTGCTTTGTGGACAATACACTGTGATGACTGTTGCAGGGCTGATAGTGTTTTCACCCTTTATTAGATTTTTCTTATTAAGAAACTATATAGCACTAGGAACGCACAAGTGTAACTGTTAATGGTTAACAAATCAGCCAGCTGGCTGTCACTCCACACTATGGGCTCTACAGTATAAAATTATACTGCAGAGCCCACATTGAAGCCAACTCCCTGGAAGTGGGGCCAGCAGCCAGTGTGCACCAAAAGCCAACTCCTGGTATGTACCTGTTCCCAGCTGCCAGCCTCACCCCCCGGGAGCCAGCTGCGCTGCGGGCTCTGCAGCATAAGCTTTATACTGCAGAGCCCACAGAATCTGTAACCGCTAGGATTATTAACAGTTACATTTGTAACCAAATTTTTATACCCCTATGTAGCACAGGTTCACGTTGGTACAAAGTAAGTCTGAAATATAGTGCAAACAAAACAATATTAAGATTCAAGGGTAAGACAAGATCTTCACTTATGGCCTATGCCCCATGGGGGGGAAAAACCCAACAGGGAACTAAGTGATGGGTTTTGTTCACTTATACAGCGCAGGTGCTAGCCTGACCCAAGAAAGCACTTACCTGGAAATAGGCGTACTTATAAATGGAGCCACCTGTCTGGTAAGGGACTACCCCCAACGTTGCCACATCCAAATACTGGTTTGGAAAAAGGAACAGATCCACACAGCAGCCCTGGGCCACACAGTCCTTGGCCAAGTTGCTGTAGAAGCTTGTCTGTGGCTGAAACAAGGTCTAGGGAAGACAGAGATTGAAAGGGAGTGGGGAAAAAAGGAATGTGAGACCAATGTAATGGCTACAAACAACATAGGTATTTCTTCAGGGCATTAAGGTATGTGAGGCACCTTAAAATCAATGAAGATTAGGGCTGGAAAAGATCTTAGTAGATCATCTCGTCCAACTCCCTGCTCAAAATAGGGCTAACCCCAATTAAATCTTCCCAGCTAGGGCTTTGACAAGCTAGGCCTTAAAAACCCTCTAAGGATGGAGATTCCTCTTTCCTATGTAGGATTAAATAGGTACTAGCTGTAACCTTTCTACAGCGAAAGTACAGAGCTTTTTAGTTATACAATTATTCTCCCCCTTGGGGTCTGGGTTCTAGTATCACCCACTCTTGTCCCCAATGTCGAAGCGTCTTCTGTCCTTGTAGTGAACACACTCAGTTCCATATGGGAAAACATGGGGAATAGGGCAGCCATTAGATAGAAGGTTTCCAGTTAGCGGCTATGGAGCCTCTACAGCTCCTTGGTTCCTTCTAGGTTATGCCAGAGCAACACGCACTTTCTTCTAAGCAGCACATCATTTGTTACCTTTTCCTTGTCTGTGTTGATTAGCTTCCTGTCATCTCTGTTCTTCAGCTTCCCTGGGGCCTCTGCAATGGGCAGTGAAGTGTGAAAGATGAAGAGCTTGCCAGCACACTCTGCTGCCTACAGAGGAGGGGATGAAATTGCTTAGGTGAGAAACAGTGGTGAGGGACCATGGATTTCTCAAGACAAATATTTTTGGGACAGTATCCAATGCCTGTATCATCGCTGTCTGATTCCTCTATACTAGTTAGATACTTAACCCTTGATGTGACCAAGCAGCTGACGGGTCTATCTGTCTGAGATTAATAGCAACCATGTTTGGTAGGTGAAACATGTACTGTCATAGGGAACGTAATGGATTTTGGAAACAGCTTCCTCAGCTTAATTTCTATTCCATGCCTGAGATATCTTTAATGGTTAAACTGCTAGCAGGTAAATCCCCAGTCCTTAAACAGCCCGTGAATGAGATACTGAATGGCTCATCTTTGCTTTTCCTTTCAGTGTAAGCGAACACGGATAGCAATTCTCACGATCAGCAGTGTTTTCTAGGGAATTCTCACATGGTTAGCCAATGGATCCACACATACGAGTTTCAGATGAGTCAGCTATTGGGATGGGAAGTCTTTGGAAATCGTCTGGGTCCTAAACCACTCAGAAGATCCCTTTGTTAAAAAAAGTACCATGTACCTATCAAGCCCAGGGACCTGACCAAATTTCATTGCAGGCAAGTATTCTAAATCACAGGTAAAAACGTGTGCAGTTTCAGTTGCATAGGGTATTCTTTGCTTTTTATGGTAAACAATGAATTGAGGTTTAACAGCTGCTAACATGAACTACAGAGGTGGCTGCATTTCAGTGGTGGGGTAAGCATTTTCTACCCTTTGCATACACTTCAGAGGAGGGCAACAACCTTTTCTATGAACAGCTGAGATTCACTGCACAGAGGTGCTTCCACTATAAAAACAATCTTCCATTCCCCACAACAGCATGTCAACAAACCTTCAATGCCTCCATTCCTGCCTGAATTACTGGGGCAAAGACAGTTTCTGTTTCTCTTGTGTCCGCAAACATTTCTGGGATCTGGTCCAGCAAACTGCCAGGGAAGAAGGAAAAAGAGAATGTTCAAAGGGATTCAAAGCTCACCTGCTAAATTCACGGCTGGTGACCTTTGGGACTGAGGTGCACTGTAGAGAGTGATTATTATATGATTAACCCTTCTCTAACCTGCATGCTATTGCATTTCTTAAAAACTGATCCTGTCAACTCTCCATCCACTTCCTCTGCCTGCATGTCTCCGCAGTGCATACTCTAGGGCCCCAATAGATGCTTCTTCTAATAACTTCCTCTTCTCCTTAGAAGTTATGACTTGGGCTTCCTAGTCTTTGTCCCTCTGGAACATCACAGGAAAAGAGAAAGCAAACTCTAGTTTCTAGATTAAAGCATCTATGGCTTTCTGTTCATTCCCCTTCAGTTGCTTCTCTGCGCTGCTCTCTCAATTTCTGGTTAGTAAGTCCCAGTCTCACTCACTTCAGCCAAACATCCCCCTTTCAGCACTCCAAGCTTAATACGCTTATTAGTTTTATGTAAGCCATTCACTCAGCTCTCCTCACAGAATCTATTTGGTCAGCACAGTCACCTTGTAGTGGTGCAGTAGCCCACTCCAGCAGGGAGAGGATCACAGACAAGCCAGAGGAGAACTGCACAATCCTGGCCAATCAGGGCAGGGAGCAGTCAACCAATCAGGGAAAGGCTGGGCCCTATAAAAGGCTGCAGGGCTGAGAGGAGCTCACTCTTGCTCTGGCCAGGAAGGGAGTAGAAGCACCTGGAGAAAGCAGTGCAGGGCAGGCTCAGGGGAGCTGGAGAGAGGCTCCAGCCTGTTACTTCCCAGGCTGTGGCCTTGATACAAGGGTCACAGGAAAGGGCAGCGGAGGGCAAAAGATGCCTACCACCAGAAGATCCCCAGGTTGGGCCTGGGTCGTCCCTCCATCCCCTACACCACACCTAGCCTCTATACTGACTGTCGCTTGCCCCTGAGGCAAGGGGCTAGTCTTTGGGGCTGCAGTTGGCCTCTCAGGCAGGTGCCAGAACTGAGGACTACTGATACATCCCCAGAAGTGGGGAGAACAGAATGGGTCCCTAAGAGGACACCACAGTCCAGAGAGTGATGCAGATCCCGATGGTGGAGATATGAGAGCGGATAGTGATGACGGGCGAGACCCTGGCCAGAAGAGGGCACCCTGGTGAGGAACAGAGCTAATTTTTGGTGTGTCCAGGAGGTAGCACTGTGGCAGTGAGTCAACCCTGCTACAGATCAACTCACAGCAACCTCAAACTGACTTTGTGAACTCTATTATGATCTCCTGCTCTCTAGGACATTGACAGTTGTAGAAGTAAAGACTTCACTCAGTTTACGCGGCTAAACAGACAGTTTTATTGGCCAATAAAAGCAAAGTGAGCCAAACGTGGTCCAAGCAGAGTTGGGCCCAGTGAGGCTGCCTAGTAAAAGAAATCCTAGTATTTTATACCCTTAACCAAACAAGTCTGACGTCAGGGCAAGAAATCAAAGCGAACTTCAAAGAGGAATTATTATCAGTAAAGAAAGAAACAGGTTGTTTTAGGGAGTTTGAGCTACAGCTCAAAATAGTTCATTAACACATTCCAACAGCGCATCCTTCTGGCCTCTCCCCACCTCGGTGAAGGCCAGTTCACTACCTCTAGTATATGTGCAGACACAAGAAACTGAAATGGCTTTTGTTATACAGAATGGCTTCTAGTTAAATATGAAATGGCTTCTACACAGTCTTCTCTAAAGAGGATTCTCCCTAGAAGTCCCACTTTGCAGCCTCCTGCCAGTTCAGTCACCGTTCTAGTGGAGCAGGCTCAGGCAACCATGACAATGAAGACAAGTACAGCTGTATTCCAAGGTGTGCATCAGTTGCTTGTACGTGTCACGTGCCGGTTATTAGCTTTCAGTTTTAACTAACTGGCATATAAAGCTTCCCAGAGGCTATCAGAAAGGCGGCATCCTGGCAAAGAAAGGACACCCAAGACAGCGCACCTGATTTTTGCCAGCTCCATTAGTTACACCTAAAGACTCCAGAAACACTGACAGCACCCTGTACAAGTGGGCACTCTCAGAGCTGGGTCCCTTTGGCAAGCCATTTACTGCCCCTTTCTGCCTCAGTCCCCGTTACCTGACAATCACGGTCCTGGACTCGTTCACATTCACCAGGAAGCCATCAAGCAGCGGCACAAACATATCAGCTACATCCGACACAACCATCATTTGCGGCTGGGCCAGCGAGCTCTTCACGTTATAGAAGTGCAACACTTTGTTGTAAGTGACAAAGCCCACCCGAATGGCTGACTCTTCAATGCTGCCTTCCCTGTAAAATAAAGACAGTGCATCACAGGGGCCATGAAAGCACAACAGCTACAACATGCAGAGGTCAATAAACGACCCGGGAGCAGGAAAAGGAAGGGAAGAGAATGGGCTGCTGTACCATAGTTCCTAGTGGACAGGTATCTCAGTGGCTCCTTTGTTGGATACGAACTGAACGGACCATGAAGGCAGCCACCCTCCTAAGCCATCCCTTCAGGACAGGCTGACTCATGTCACTGGGCCAGTGTGGAGGTTGGCAGTGCTAGCCAGGCTCCTGCAAGCTGTCACTAGCAGTAAAAGCCTTCTAAAGGGAGAGTCTCAGAGAGACAGCCATATTAGTCTGTATCTGCAAAACAACAAGGAGTCCTGTGGCACCTTAGAGACTCACATTTATTTGGGCATAAGCTTTTGTGAGTAAAACCCACTTTGTCAAATGCATCCATACAGATGCAATGCATCTGACAACGTGGTTTTTACCCTCAGCTTATACCCAAATAAATCTGCTAGTCTTTAAGGTGCCACAGGACTCCTCATTGTTTTTCAAAAGGGCATGTCCCCTCTGCAAGGCATGGAGTGGTGGCAGCTTTGCTGTGGTCATCGGCTGTGACAGTACAGAACAAAGGAGTTCGTTACCTGGGCAGGTAATCCAGGAGAGACTTCAACTCTTCACAGATCAGCCTCACCAAGCCACTCTTCACAGCATTGTAAGACACATCAATCATGAAAATGAAAGCAGGTGGGTTGGGAAACTTGTTATTCTGTGGAAGACAGAAAGAAAACCATCACCCCATGCTTAAGAAGAGATCATACCAAGGCTAGGCTACCCAGACAAATTCATGCCATCAAAACCCCAGTAATCTCTATTGAGTAATTAGTCAAGAGTAAAAACTAAGATCCTGGTAATTCATTGCTTCTCTGCTCCCACCCAATTCAAGTATGTCTGAATCCTAGTGTCCAACATCACAATCGTGCATGGAAGAGCTGGAATGTGGCATCCCTCGACTGAGCAGGTAGAACAGGCTTGATGTAAAGGAAGCTCCTGTTTACATGGAGCAGCCCTGACTGAGTGGGAAGCAGGCCGGCAGGATTTCCCAGAACTCTCATGCTCTAGAAGACTTTGAAAGTTAGAGACTAAGCAGGGGGGTCCTTGCACTGCAAGGAACACTTTCCTCCTCCAGAACTGGGTGCCCTTATTTCTCAGAGCACTGATTCTGCTGGGAAGAGCCTGGCTCCAATCAGCACTTCCTTTCTTTGCAGTCTACATCAGAACGGGCAGTGGAGCAACAAGGCTGACTGACCACTGGAGCAACAGGGGAGTCAGTGCCTCAATACTGGCATACATGGAAACAAACACACAGAAAAGAGAAGGGAGAGAGAAATTCCTTCCAGGGAGGATGGGAAGAGGGAGAGAAAGGACTTGAAGAGGTGGCAGAACTGGTGGAGAGATGTGAGCTATCAGAGGGGAATACAGCGAGCAGAGATGCAGGGATAACAGGGCAGAAGTAAGCTGGAAAAGAGTCAAGGGAAGGCTTTATACTCTCCAATCCCAGTCGGCCATTTTGCATGAAATGTGGGGATGTGTTTGGCTGTGTTGCCAGCTCTCAGTAAAATCTAAAATATGGTCCTGGCCAGTCAAAAGCTGCAACCTTTAGAAAACTCTTTTCCTATCCTTTTCAGCAAAAAGAGGGGTACTTTTAATACAGAACGGTAATGCACGTGTCTTTCCCCCCAAAAGTGTCTGAAAAGTTAGGGAACTGTTTACACTGACAAATGTGTAGAATCTGAAGCAGGTGAGTTTCCCAGACTATTCTAGTGTTTCAAATATGGGATCAGATTTACCACCCTTGCGTCTTTGAAACCCTCATTACAGTGTGTGACTACTGCCAGTAAATGCATTGGGGCTTGCTCTATCCCATTGCTTCTCATCTCTACTGGGGTAATTCCTACCGACTAGCAGGTCACAAACTACCTTCTCTAGAAGGTGGCAGGCAACATGCAGCTGCCACTGTAGCGAGATGGCATGTACTTTCCTAGATAAGGTTTTAACTCGTGGTAACAATTACTGATACGATGGGATGTGCAGTCCCACTTACTTAACAGGGGAAAGCAAGGGTGTACAATCTAACCTCTTCAGACGTACAAAGAGATGCTAGTGATGACATCAACTGGAAAACCAATCCATCTGATTCAGCCTCCACTTGCTTTCTCAGAGGAGCTAGGATTTATTTAACATCACAGCACTGCATTAAATGTACACTATTGTACCTTACAGTAGCTGGCTGTTGCCAAAAACTCATAGGAGCCCAACGATAATTCAGGTCGGTCATAGAAATCCACTCTCCTGCCAGTATGATCCAAATGCTGGAAGTAGTGAGGTGGCACTAGGGACAAAGACATCCAATTTTAGATATGCAATTTGTTAACAATTCAACTGCCAGCAGGCTGCAAAGCTGGGTAGGGGGCATTCAACTATACTAAGGGAAATCTAGTCAGTGCTTTGCAGTATTGTGCACGTGACCACAACTGGGGAATCTTTATTGGCAATTCAGGAGCATTAACAGGCTCACAAGTGCTCAGTCAGAAAAGTTTCTGGACTATGGAAACAGAATAAGTAAAATTAATAAATGTAAGATGCTACTTATGTGTACAATGATAAAGAGTGTACATTATAATTTGAGAAATATGTGGTCACAGAGTGAGACAGGACTGTAAGGCAAATACACAAGGCGTATGATTCAATTTACTCCCACAATCTTAACATTAGCATTTCAGATCTGAGCACTAACTGTGCCTCAATGCACTGTTAATGGACTATTTTGAAGAACAAAGAATTGCAGTGTAGAAGCCAACACAGGGTGCTGTACTCTGCTCTAGAGCTTATTATGCCATGAAGGCACCCCTAATTAAATAATTTCTTTGCAACTCCTTGAAACATCATCATCTAGAAAGGCGGCTTACCCTCAGTGACACAGCTGCAGAAGCAACACTGGAATCTCCTTCCACCCTCAATGAACTGCATAAAAGGACACATGTAGGCCTTGCACCGATTGCACCGGATAGGACCAGGTTCCCCATGGTCTATCAAATAAGGAGGGGTCTGAGGAGGGAAACACAGGTCAGGCACACAGTAGTGGGAAAGGGAGTGTATATAGGCATCACAGAGCTTGAAACTTCCTCCTGGTAGACTATGCAGGGCTTAGCATTGTAACAGCTGTGGAATCCAAGAGTTTGGAATACATTTCTGAAATGCTGCATTGTCTCAAGTTCGTAGTGCAGTTCTTCTGTAGGCTGCAGTTGTCAGAAGAGTGCAGTGAGTACCAGAAGAAATGGAGAAAGATTAAGTGCAGGAAGCATTTGCTTAGATGCAATTGTGGGAACTCTTTTTGTATACACAAAATAGATGGCTCCTATGGGTTTGGACTTTGGCTCAGTGCTGTTCAAAGATTACTTCTTTCCCCACCCTCTAAGCTCCTGTACTGAATTCTAACACCCTGCCCCCTGCACTTTATCCCAACACCATGGCAGTAACAGGACAAGCCTCTTTCTACACCAGCCCAGTAAGAGTAAGATCAACTATGTTAGACTGCCTCAAATGCCATATTCCCATTCTCACGCCAAAAATAAACTCAAGGCAAACCCATGTCCAGATACAAAGAGGCTTACAATTACTAGAATTAATTCCACTTCCAAAAGTGTAAAATAGCCACTTCACTCTGAGGTGCACTTAACCCTTGAATTCTTTGCAAAAGACTGAGAAAAAGCAACCCAGTTTGAATTTAGCTGTTCAAGAACAAGAAGGCATGGATGCCTCAATTTTCAGGCTGCAATCTTATCATCTCAAGTAAATTAAACCAAACTATTGTTGCTGCTGTGATTGTCCAAAATATTTGTGTTTGCTGTTTGGGCTACTGGGCCAAACTTACTCATTTTTCATGTGACTATTTTAGTCAGCTGTGTCGCAGCTTTAATATAAAATTAAAATACCACTACTAATGTGAAAGTCCAATCATAGACAGCTTCAAGTAAAAAGTTAAATCAGTCCACATCAGGGATGATGTCTATCAGATTTGAAATCTAGGGCCAATCATGCTGATAGAACTTGTTAAGTCCTCCCCTACTGCTCCCTGCTGTTGCATGCTCACTGGGGCTATGCCTACACATCTTTTGCTCCTTGTTTATCTTTAAACCAGTAGAGAACTTCTTGATGGGGCTGGAACGCATCTGTATTTGGGCTATTCGCTCATCTCTGCATCAAACCCTGGATCGTGTCTTGCTGCAGATGAGAGCATGGGCTTACTTTAGTTAAGATCAAAGTGGGAAAACCTCTCCATGTCTTTTGTAGTACTTAATGACCAGTAAAAACAACGTGTCCCAAAAGGTGGGTGCTCTAGCAGTTAAGTCCATGGCTTGGTCTCTACTTTACATTGGGGGAGGAGAGCAGAGTGAGCGAGTGACCTTGAGGCACAAAGCAGACTGAGCGCTCCCGGGGAAATGAACATCAGCACCTGCGCCTGGGTGTGAGGGATATGCCAACCTAATCCCCGTGCCAGCCATGGCTAGGCTGATGGAAGAATGCTGGTGAGTTCCCTGGGGACAGAAAAACCCCATCCATCCCTGTGGGACATGTCTACACTATGGCACGACAGCAACTGTAGCTGAAGAGTCAGACCCCATCTTCTCTCCCCAGTCGTGGATCCCAACTGTAATGACAGACTATCCTCTTGGACTTGCGGTTGAACTCTGCCTCTTCCTTTTCCTCCTCAACAGCTCAGTTCTATGGCTTTACCCAGCCATTTCTCCTCCCTCCATCAGCCAGCAATGCGGTTCTTTAAGCTACACTCCCATTTGGTCCCATCAACCCTTCTGGCACTTCAATGCTGCTTGTGCCCTATATCCCTCTGCCCATCCCTTGCTGCCTCTGGTGGCCTTGGCCAGAAGCCGAAAAAGCTATTTAGGGATGTAAGATATTAGTCAACTATCTAATAGTCAATTAGTGATGTGACTAGTCACTCCTTCCCCCCCCCACTTGCTGCCTCTATCAGAGAGGGGCAGCAAAGGGGGGGGGGGGGAGCAGGAGCTGGTGTTGGGGGGAAACCAGTTTAAAAGCCAGTTGCCCCCAGTACTGTCTCCACAGGGGGCAGAGGAGGTAGAGGCACAGTGGAAGCAGCACAAGTGGGGACTGAAGCAGTCTCCACTCCTTCCGCTTCTGCGTTTGAAATGTACGAGAGCCCCACCAGGGCTCTTGTACATTTCAAAGGCTCAGGTGCCAGGGGAGCATTTCAAACGCAGACTGGGCCCATGCTCCCTGCCGGCTTCCTTTTGAAATGTACTAGATCCCCACTGGAGCCCCAGGAAGGGCTCTTGCTACAGCTCCAAGGCGGAGGCGCTCTTATAGACTAATCGAATATTCAACGGAAATCCCATCGACTATTTGATTAGTTAATTAATCTAAATTTAACATCCCTAAACCTCCTGTTTTCCTTGCCCACACAACACACTGACCTGCAATTTTCCCCTGCCTGCTGAGAAAGAAAAAGCCAGCACCAAAAGAAAACCCACACTGCAGAGGGCTAAGGAGTGCTCCGAGCGCTGGAATGCACATACAATATATCTGCACACCACTCATTCCCAAGGCTGCAGAGTCAGCCAGTTTCCTCCCAAAGCTTCAAATGCTTGGCTCCTTGAATCCTGCTGTCAAACACCGATCATGTCTGCTGGGCAGGCACTTGATTTTAAATATTCTAGATTTGTCTGAATGCTTTGATTTCGACAAACCCTGTTCTCCTCCCCTCCACCCTGTACGTATAACCTTAGTTCCATTTACAGCATCTCATTTCTCTCAACAGGTGCAGCATACTCAGCTGAGCACCCATCTGTTAGCAGGGCCCCTTTTCAAGGAAAGCAGCCCTTATCCACAGCCAAGCTGTTTCTAGTGCTGGCGGGCTGAGTAAAGTCACTAAAGCAGCTTTTTGCAGTTGGCCACATTTTGCTGGATATCACAAAACACATTTATTCAAAGCATGGTTAAGGTTTGGAGAATGAGTAGTGGGGTGTACTTAATACTTCCCTTCCAAACCATCACTACTGCCTCATTTCTGAAATGAGGCCACATCTAATTATCCCCTTGTAGTTCCTTTTACCCCTCCCCCTCCCCCGACACTATGTACAAGAATTAGTTTCAGGGCAATTCAGATGATCAAGAGAACAGATTTCCAAAATCTACAGACTAGCCTTAAAATGACAAAAGCCCTGCAAGAGAAGAGGTTCAGAACACCATACGATATTGCACTAGGTAGACTCTAGTCCGAACAGAACACAGCAAGGCACTTGCTGGCTGAGCAGACTGCACTACTCAATGTAGACATCCAACCTGCAGGGACATGGTGAATTCATGGTTAGAAGCAGCAATACAAAGACAAATAATGCAGGCTTACAACAGCAGCGGGTATTCATAGCACTTCAAGGGAGGTAAGGATTAGCCATATTTTACAGACGCAAAGTAAAGCAGCAGAGGCGTAAGACTAAATGGGGCAGAGACATGGGCAGCCCTCAGGCATATGCTCTATCTATCTGCCAGTCTATGCACTGCCATGTCCATACACATGCATGTCACAGTTAACTTGGTGCTATCTGATGCACAACCTTTGATTCGACAGCTTCAAATGGTTTCGAGTCACTGAAGTCTTCTGAAGTGTTTATAGCAGAGCGAGCCCGGATGGAGTAAGGGCAGAAGCGAGCAAGCAGTGCTGCAACAAACAGCTTAGCCACACAGCTATTGACTTGCCTAGTGGGAGGTGTGGGGGGGCTAAGAAGAAATTATCTGGACTCCCTGTTGATGAAGTGGTGAACTAACTACTTATTGCAGTGGTCAAATTCTTCACTTCTTTCATAGCACATAACACAGCCCGCTTGTGTCTAACCATTACTTGACACTGCACATCTGTTGAGGGTAGATCTTCCTTAATCTTCACCCTCTCAATTCTCCTTACACAAAAATGTAAATTATCTAGCTCCCATAGAGAGAGAGATATTGAAAAACACATGCTACTAGGAGGTCAGAACCTCTCAACCACACTTCCAGGATGTTGCTCTTACCTCATCTGTGGGCAGGGTAGCCAGTGGTTTAATGACAGCAGCTAGGGGAACCTGGGATTGTTTGGCCATGTCGGAGGTGCAGGGGATATTGTACGATGTGCATCTTATGTAGCGGGGGCTTGCATTACCTGGAGGGCAGAACAGAGGTAAGTGCAGAGCTTTAGCAAAGGCGATATCGTGGGCAACAAGTCCAATCACAATGCAGGCATCCCCGCTCTAAGGATGGTAAAGATTCCATTTTTATTATAAAAACAGTCTGTCTGGCGGTACAGAGAAAGTGACACCACTGCAGAATTGGATTCTATAGCTGAGCATGGAATTTATGCACTTTTGAAAGTGTGGGAGTGATAAGCTGTCCCTGTAGTCAGACTGAACACAGGCAGATACAGGGAAATCTTTCCTTTCTTCACCCAGCCCCCAGATCACGCAATGCCTCCCATTCACAAGATGAAACCCCATAATACAGTTCTATTCCTAGACAGTCTCTGTTCCCATAAAACTGCCAATGCACCTCAGTCCTGATGGGTAATACCCTGCTACTCCAGGGTGGGTGCAGCTTTGTCTGGAAATGAGTGACAGGGGAGGGATCACGTGAGGATTCCCTGTTGTGATCCCTCCCTCTGGGGCAGCTGGCATTGGCCATGGTCGGCAGACAGGATCCTGGGCTAGATGGACAGTTGGTCTGACCCAGCCTGGCCATTCTTATGTTTACCCATGATACATAGGTCAAGTGCTTGCATGTGTCCATTGCAATGCCAGCGTGTGCATGCCCTCACAGCTACTGGAATTTTTTCCCTTCGTAGTACCCATCAGGTCAGCTCCAGTGCTCTGGTGCCATGTGCTCAGAGCACCGGCATCAAGGGCCCCAATGACCTTCAGTTCCTTCTTACTGCTTGTGACAGTCAACAACAGGTGGGTTTTTTCACATGAAATGGTAATGCATTTTCTCAGAGGCCTGGTGAGTGTACCCTGGGGTAAAGGAGCTGATTTCACCTTGGCACCTGAACCTCAGCCTGTCCAAGACAGGCCCACCTTTGAGCTGCTAGCAACGTGCTTGCTGTTGCACCTCTCCTGGAAAGTGGCCGCCTTAGTGACATCACTTCGGCCAGGAGGGGTTTGGAGATCTGAAACCTCACGTCAGAGCTCCTATATACAACTTCACAGAGCGAAGTACAGCTGTGCCTGCATCCCGAGTACTCACAATTCCACTGCAGCAAGAACATTTCTCTCATCGTATTGCTTCCTCTTCGCATTAAGGATGGAAAAGCGTAACCCTTTAAATGGTTAGGCTTATGCTTATCAGTTCATACTGGCACCCGGGAAGCCGCCCGCTACCCCGCGCTGCTGCCTCTGAGGGATAATATGTAACTGGACCTTTGGTCACGTGCTGTTTTTTGGGGAGGACTTAAGGAGGGGAACAGTATTTTACCTTGATCTTTCACCAGGAAATTGGTTGTAACGAGGGGTGGGACCTGCCCTCTAACTCCAGTGATGAATGGCTCTGATCCACGGTTATTTCTGTCATCTTCAATGACTTGGATCTAGAAGAGAAAGCAGCATGTTAGCCACAGCAGGCTCCAATCCATGGAGACAAGGGAAGGGGGGGGTGGGGAAGGCGGGCGGGAGGAGACAGAATCTGGAGTGACAGAGCAGACAGACAGGGATTGGGACAAACATTACCAGTGCTAAGAACTGAGAAGCCTAGACTTAAACTTTACCAAGCAGTCAGTTCTTATTGTCTCTGAATTGGGAATAAGACAGGAGATGGGTTTTTTGTTGAGATCAACCTATTTAAATCCCCTTCCCAGTTTTCTGGTTTTAGTTATTTTGAAGACTGGCATGCTTTACATTTTAAGAGCTGATCTGGACTCACTTAAAAGCAAAATTTGGCCCAAGAAAATAATATGCTATAGCATTCAGCTATTTACTGCTCCCCAACATACTCTGTCGCAGCCCCATTTCCCTGGCAGCTGTGTTATAGCTTCCAAACATCTTTCAGCTTGCACTTCCTTTTTTGTCAGCCTTTTCTTTGTGAAAATACTCGCAACTGTACAGTTCAGAAAGTGAGGCTGTTCCACTGTATAGCTGATTAAACTCTGACCTAAAATATGTGAACTCAAAGAATGTGATCACTTCTACACACTGCTCACTCTAGTTCATACTTTGAGCTATGGGGACCGAGAGCCTCGCTGGGCCCCTGGGCAAGCTGGAAGGGCCAGCTCTGCGCTCCTGGAAAGGGCAGGGCCTTGGATGGAAGGGGCAGGACTGGGACAGCTAGCCCTCAGTGCCACCCAGAACGTGCTTCCTCCCCGCCATCCCCCCAAGCTGTCCGAGTGCACTGCGGTGACAGTGCTCCAGGAGCCATTTAAAGGGCCCAGAGTCCCGGGCCCTTTTGAATCACTGGGCTGCCGAGCAATTGCTCCCTTTGCGTGCACCCCGCCCCATCAGCAGGCCTGCCTGTCTGCAACTCAGACTGTTACAGATCATCCAAGCTGAGCTCAACAGGATGGTAACAGTGTGAAATCCACTGGTCACCACAATAAACGTGTTGAAGAACAAATCTCATTAGGGATTATGCATTATGAAGTTCAACAGCACTTTTGGATTCAGAGTAGCCACTGAACTCTGCAATCGAATGGAAGATTATAGGAAGCACTGGGCCCTTCTGACTGCTGTCAGTACCAATGCCAAATCCAGTCTAAGAACTGATCTGGCCCCGATCCCACTGAATTACCTATTCCCCACAATTTACAACCCCTTTTACCATGCACAGTGTTCTACAGCAGGAGCTCTTGCTAGCCTTCTGCAGTCTATGTTCTACATTGCACCAGTGGGATGCTCAGCCACAGAATCAGACCAACCGTTCCAGGAAACGTCTCTTGTCAAAACTCTACAGATTAACTGAAGTTGGTGTCATCACTGATTAGATAAGAGTCATGTGACCAACTTGAGCCAATCACCAATGAGGCAGAAATGATATGGGGTAATAGAAAATCTAATCACCATTTTCTTCCAGTCCAAAGGTAGATACTTTTCATTTAAAAGATTCTCAAAGCACATTTCTGATTTAGAAATTTAACGTTTTAATTTTTAACAGTGATACAGAATCACAGATAATGGAAGAATGTTTGTAGCTCCCCAAGCTTTAGAGGGAGTCTGCTCAGAGATTCCAATGAGGAATTCATATCAAAACAAAATGGTTACTTCAAACATGAGATAATGGCATCAAACGCTGGCTCTGTACTGGCAGCTCAAGAATGAACAGTAACAAAATCCAGCTTACACAGATTGAAAAGACTTCCACTAAGGAACAAACTGTGTATGTGTAACACACGTATGCAGAGAGTGTGTGTAACTACTCGGACTGCATTTGTCACGTGATAGATGTTCCAACTGGAACCTGATGTAGGTAGATATTTTGCTTTTAAGACTAGACAATGTTGAAGGGAAACATTCTTCATAATCTGCTTCCAAAGTGCTGCCCACTTTCTATTGCCCCTTATGTCATGACATAGGAAATGATGAAATAACCAGTCTGTGTGGAGTTTATTGTATTCATTTTGATGGGGTAAGCAGAAAGGGGTGGGAAAGAAGGCTAAAGGATTAAAACTGGAGGGTTAGTCAGGTGAGGTTTATGCCACAAGCATGCACAGGTGCTTACTATCACACAGACAGACAGACACTGCACTTACTGGGCTAGGAATTGCATCTGGGTCTATTCTGTGCCTGGGTTTCTGCTGCGGTGGCAGCTCACTGAGTTGCTTTTTAAAAAAAAAAAAAGCAACAGAGTGCCACAAAAAGAAAACAAAGTAATAAAACAAAAAGTAACAGTGTTACTCCTCTCTGCCCAAATGTATAGCACTGGAGTTAGATATATACAATTGTACAATCATGCAACAAGAGGAAAAGAATACACCTGCTTTGATACTACACAATCTGAGCATCTGTCTTGCCACTGAACTGCTTTTGGGCTCTGAACGTTATCTTGGCAGAGACAAGGGCTAACATGCTTGTTGTGTTAGAATTGGGGAGTTACACTTTAAGAACATGCTGCAACGGAGGCAGTTTATGCACGTTTCTTGAGATTTAATGTAGCGACAGAGAAGAGAAGCACGCAAAGCTATTAAAATGCCCCCATTCCTTCCAAAAAGCAAGTCTACACAAACACTGAATCAAGGATTAAGACTTCTAGCTAACAGCATTGATCAGGTGGTAACATGAAGCCAGATTTATCTCACACCTAACTGTAAAGTAGTGACTAAAACTATTGCCCTGAAAGGCTGTCAGCATCAGAAGCAATTCAGAAACACTGCCTGAGCAGACTGAGGAATGGAGGATAATCTTACAGGCTAGTGGCAGTAATTATAAGTGACTGTCATTTAACACTTTTGCTTGTGTGCACTTCCCTGCCAGCTTTTTGGAACTTCCTTTTGTTGAGAAGTCAAACTGGAGAAATCGCTCATCCTTAAAACTACAAGCATCTCGTGATTCTGTCCAGAACAGCCTTGGCAACAGCTAGTTAGCCTCTTTGAAGTTACATCTAGAGCAGGGGTGGACAAATGAGCCTCTGTGGGCTGGATCCAGCCCACAGCCACCCTGTCGCTCCCCTGCCCCCAAGCCAATCGAGACCTGGGAACAGGAGCGTGCAAAGTATCCTCCCCCCACCGCCAAGGGCACACGGTGGCTAGAGAGAAATGCCAGCAGTTTAAAAGAGCCGGCGTTTCTCTATAGCCACCGCGTGCCCCTGGCAAGGCGAGAGACTTCGCGCTCTCCTGCCCTCAGGCCCTGACTGGGGGGGGAGGAGCGCATGAGGTCTCCTCCTGCTGCAGCGTCTAGAAGGAACTGCCCGCAGTTTTAGAACAGCTGGCAATTCGGGGAGGGGGAAGAAAACTCACCCACTCCCCCACCTGCAGGCCAATCAGGGTCTTGGGGGGGGGGGGGGGGGCCCCACAAGAAGTCTCCTGGCCCTGCCCCTTCTGCCTGAGGTCCAGGGCCACTTCAGAAATTTATGAAGTGGCCCCCTTTTAAAAATGATTGCCCACCCCGATGTAGAGGGACAGCAAAGACACACTTATAGCAATGCCTTTAATAAGCACCGCTGATGGGGGCATGTGTCCTATCAGCTCCTGTCACGACTGCGTAACAGTACTTGCAGTGAACGACTCACCATACCGTAAACAAGTGCTTCAGGCCTCCTCAAAGGAACCACCATTGTTTTTCAACTCAACTGTTTCTTCTCTCAGAAGCTGGGTAATCTCAATGGCAAGTTTAATGCAGCTTTGGGACCCCAGTCAGTCAGCCGACGGCTCTGGACTCAGAGATGGAACTTATTTTGTTCCATCAGTGAAGGGGGAGCTTTTAGGTGACAAACCCCACAGGATATCTGACCATTGATAAGACAGATCACATACTGTGCGCAGCCAGCAGATGTAGGCCCTTTCCCAGAAACATCAGCAATCATCCAATTCTGTGCCGAGGGATAGCTCTGCTTTGTAAATGGCATTATGCGCTGTTCTGACAAATCCGCGTCCACCTAGAAGTCCCCTGTGTGCCTGCGTTTGGGTTAACAAGTCTGTAGTCTACTGAGAGTCCGTCCTCAAGAGAGGGGATCAATGTTGCTTCTGAGGAATTCTCCCCCTCCCACATGCCAACATGGAACAAAGCAGCACCCTGGAAATTAGTGCTATAAATTCAGGATTTCCTATGTTATAGGGCTAATGAGCAGCAGCAAAACTATACTTGTACAGCAGCTTCCATCCCAGGTTCCTATATGCATTACAACCATTAGTCTCCATGGCCCTCTGAGGTAGGTAAGTATCCCAGTATTACAGACAAAGAAACAAAGGGAAAGCAGGCTAGTAATGTGTTTGAGGCCACAGGCTAACAATGACGGAGTTCGGAACAGAACTCAGGCGATCTGCACCCAGTTCCATGCTCTAACCACTAGTCAATATAATCTCTTTACCAGAAGCAGTATCCTCAGAATCCCCGTTCATGGGCAGAAGCATGAAAAACAAAGTCACAAGATAGAACATCTTGTAACTCAAACTGATAGGTCCCAATGGCCTATGGGGAAGTCCGTGTTGGCGAAAACAGGATTGACTTACGGGGCTAGGAATGGAGTCTGGATCTAAGCGTTTTGGCGGGGGAGGTGGTGCAGGCTGACTCCCGTAATTTGGTGGTCCTGGGTAAGCGCCACCGTAGTTTGGTTGTGGGCCCCTAACCTGTCCGAAGGAACCTGAAAGAGAGAGACAACAGAATGAAAGCACATCTCATTGTTTGGTACTTCTACAGCACCTTGCACAATAGGGATCCCATAAACGACTAGGACTCCCGGGAGCCTCGAATTCAAATACTACTGCACTCTTTCTGCAGCCGTTCTTTCTAGTCATCTTATCCAAATACGGACAGCTACCTGCTCTTCACGAAATGAGGGCTGAAGAGATTTATCCGAATTTGTCCGTTGTTAACCTGTACTTCTTGCAGAACAGTCCAGATTTAATAAACCCATCTTTAGAACCGGTTTCAGAAATGGGAAGAACCGGTCCTTTAAATCCATTAAAGGAATAAGTAATGGGTTAGATCTGCATAAAAGCCTCTATGAAAACTATGACCAAAGCAATAGAGTACCCCATATTGGACCAACAAAATAAAGAAATACTGGCAAACATGTCAGCCAACTTTTGTGGTGCCTGGGATTAGAATAGAATATCGGAGCTTTAATCTAATGTACTTAGTTTTTAAATTCTGTAATTGTTTCACTTTGCTTTACACTTCATTAATGGACATTTCTGGGGTGATACAAGGTTTTATCAGAGGCAAAAGACACAGAAGACAGAATACAGTTAGATAGCTACCTACCCGCCAATATTCTCCTACCAAAGTAATAGTTCTGCCTAGCAGTATTCTTAAGCACTTAGGCCATGTCTACACTACACGTTATATCCCCAAAACTTATGTCCCCAAGGGTGTTAAAAAAACCCCACCCTCTAAACGACATATGTTTCACCAGCATAAGGGTCACAATCAGCCAGCACTTTCACTCAGCAGAAAATGTAATAGATATCAATTAATTCATCCTCAACACCAAGGCAAGGAAAAGTGTCACCTGATCACAGAGAAAACTTCAGTCAGGGTTAGAACTCAGGAGTCTATATCTTCTGATTAGCAAGTATAATACTCTAGAACACAGTGACCAACAGCAGGCAACAAAGGATGACTGCAGGATGCATCTCTATAAACTGGGACACACTGGACCAGCAATATGCCAGACCATGGATGTTCCGGGATCAGTGTGTCCCGGAACACTGCAGGGAGTGGGAGGGCCTGGGAGCCCAGCACATAGCCAAGATGGGATTGGGGAAAGAGGAGCCCACAGCTCAGCTGGACTGGGGGGCAGGAGCTGGGAAGGCCAATGGGAGGTGGTGGGGCGCGCGAGCAGGCAATCCAGCTGGGCTGCCAGGGGAGCTGGATGGGGCAGCAGAGCCAGGGGTGGGGGCCAACAGCGGGGGGCCAGAATGACCGCCACTGGTCAGCAAAGTACCTCATCTGGAACCATTTAGGACCTTAGGGTGCCAGAGCAGGGAGGTTCATCCTGTACTACAGCTCTTTATGTTTAAATACTTTCATTCTTAGTTCTAAATGAGCTGCTCTGTGGTTCACCAAGACAGAAAAATCAAGGCAAGAGGAGATAAAAGAAAGAGATAGCAATCCACTCAACATGCTACAAACCTTCCCATAAACACGCAGAGCGTACACTTTAATCCCCAAGCCCTAGTTAATTTTTGTGAATTCTCTACTTCTGAAAACAGGAGAAAACAAAATGTCAACTTAACCAAAGCTCAACGTATTTCATATCAATCACCAACTCTTCAGGGCAGGAGACTATCTTCTTGTGAAGAACAAGCCAGCATACGGTACTGAAGGTTAGCAATTCTTTTGTACCAATGCAAGCCAGAACAATTCAGTTTCACTCAATTCTCACCTACATTGACCAAGCCACCAGGGGTGATCTCAGGATTCGCCCTCGAATTCTGAGCAACTTACAAGGAGCGTGCTAGCAAAAACAACACAGCCATGAGACACAAATGAGGAACCAGACCACAGCGACACCCAAAACTCAACAAGCCCACACTCTCCTGCAATACAGAGAACGCCTGCTTTGGGCGCACCTAGTGCATTTGGAAGAAAGACATCCTTCAAAGGGCAGGGAAAGATGGAAATCTTCAATCACTGCCAGAATCCTGGCTGAGTGAATACCAATGGCTGACTCAGACTGCCCTGTTACCTTATATGAAGTATAAAAGGAGCAAGGGGGGGGGGGGGGGGGGGAACTTACCATTCTGCTGCATTTGGTATCCTGAGGGGGGAAGGATGAGTGGGTGGAGGTGGTCCCTGGAGGCCAAGCACTGGAGGCCCGGGAGGAGGCCCTGACATGGCTGGATGAGGTGGTGGTGAGGACATGTGATTAGGCTGGGATGTTGGTAATCCAGTCAGAGCATGTCCAGGTAACGGTGAACCTTGCATGGTTGAAGGTCTTGGGGCCCCTGTGGTAGGAGGGTAACTGGAAGGTCCAATCCCTGTGGAGCAGGGCGGTGAGACAAAACCAGAAGCTTGAGGGGGGTGCTGAGCTGACATTGGTGGACCAGAAAAAGCAGGTTGGCCTAAGGACAGATTTGGAGACAGGCTGGTTGGAGGCAATCCATGGGACACATTTATAGGAGGGGGTCCTTGGCTTGAAGAGTAAGATGAGTGGTGACCAGATCCAGTCGCAGTAAAGCTTCCTGAGGCTGAAGGAACTGATGTCGAGGGACCTGATTAGCAGAAATCAGCCATAATTTACTTGTACACACATACCCCTGGGTTAAGAGAGCACAAGCAAAATCCATGCCCTCTAATGGACCTGGATCTCTTCTCCAAACCTCGTCATCCCTCAAACTACAACCTGCTCCTAAATCAGACAAAAACTCTCAGGGTGCGTCTAGACTACACCTCTGTCGGCAGAGGGATGTAAATGAAGCACTTTAAATATCCCACGCTTCATTTGCATAATCACATCATGGCGCTGTTTCGAACAAGCGCCATTTCGAAACTGAAACCACAGTTTAGACGCGTTTTTTTCGACAACAGGGCGATTTTTTGAAAGATCCTGTACTCGAAGTGTTTCATTTACATCCCTCTGCCGACAGAGGGGTGTAGTTTAGACGTAGCCTCAGAGAGACCTTCTATAACTGAGGAGCAGGGAGGCTGGGGAAAATTAAGTTTCTAACAAGGTCCTGAATCACAAGTCATTCCCTCCCCACCCCATCCCCTAAAATGACCTGTGATCCCAGGAATATCATTTCATGCTGTCTAACATTGTGAGTCTTTCCATTAATGAACAGGGCATTATGCAGTGGGCAAAGCCAGACCGAAAAGCTACCGAGAGGCTCTGTCTACATAACAGGCTTTACAGTGGTACAGATGTACTTGCTGTAAAGTCTCCCATGGAGCTGCTCTTTGCCAGCATAATTCAATCACTCCCAGCAAACGCTGTTTGGTACATCGGTGGGAGAGCCACTCCTGCTGACATAGCATGGTCCACATCAGCACTTTTATTGGCACAAAGTATGTCAGTAAGAGGTGTTTTTTCAGAATCCTGACTGACAAAAGTACGGCGTAGACAAAGTCTACGAATGCAAGAAATGATATTCTTAATGCAGATTTCCTGTCTCTTAAAATATGTTACTTTCTAAAGGTATTTATATCACACTGTTTATAGTGGGAAGTTTGAGAAAGGTATTTTGCCAAACGTGTACAATTTGTAAACTTAAATTCCACTTGTCTCCTAAAAACAGGAAGTGTATTATTATATAGTGCAAACTAGGCTTAGTTTACACACAAGATGACCTAGTTCCATTGCCATCTTCAGCTTTCTGTAGAAGGCAATGTTTTGTCAACTGCAGCAGCAGGAATGACACAGACAACAAAGAAAAGGGTACTCAAATTCAGCTCTCCCCAGTAACTTCCTATGACTACCAGATCCACCTGAATACTACCATGACACCCAGTGTCCAAAAAACACCACCTCTTCCTGGAAGAAGCTCACTGCCATTCAACAGAGAAATGGCTCCACTAGCAAAATATGAACACAGACAGAAAGGAATTGTACATACACAACCCTACGAGCCATAACAACTCACCATAGCCCAGTCCAGCTGGGGGAGGAGCCGAGGATGAAGTGCCTATCTGCATTCCTGCCATGTGATTGGTCAGTTGTTGTGTACTGGTTGGGGGAGGGCCATATTGCTGGAAGGTAGCTGGCTGGCTAACAGGTGTGGGAGCAGTGCCTGGTATGAATGGCTGAGATGCAGAGGGCCTGTGAGGAGAGAAGGAAAGAATTCAACCGTTAGTAAGAGTTTCTTTTATGTGAGGAATTACAGGTTTCCACGCTTATGAACCGACTGAGTGTGAGACACACACCTCCTTGCTTTCAAGTTCTCACAAAACTTGAGAACTAAGCATGCAGCCATGAAGTCGGATACACAGTACAATTACAGCTTCTGCACATCTTTCAATATTCTGAAACACTTCTGCTACCAAACCCCCAATGTCTCTCGCAGCATCAGTATTCTTATCGATTCACATCACTACCCACAGTGCTTCTGGTGTCCCTGCAGTCTACTGGCAGAGTAGCAATGCTCTGCATGGCCAAGGGGGATACCTGCCTTGTACTTCTCAGTCTCACTCCCAGTTAGTCTGAGGCTGGAGCAGCTGTGACCCCAGGGTGATCAGCCATTTTGGGCTGTTGGAAAGGGAAATGCTAATTGTCAATCAATGGAGACTATTGCAGCCAAATAAAGAAATGCTATCCGGCTCCAGAAAGGGTCCGCGCGCTCAGCCATCCTCTAAACATACTGGCATGTCGAAGGAAAACCCTCTGAGCGCCACAGGGGACACGACGAAGCCAGGAACAATATTAAAAGTGTCAGTCCCACAAGGATGAATACGGTGAAGTTTAAAATAGAAGGATGATGAGCTGGAGCTAAGACAGGAATTAATGCGACTAAGAAAAATCAACATACAGAAGCTGAACAGGCTACTGGAGTATACGACGACCAAAATCTGAAGTTTTTGAACAGGTAACAGTAACTACAGACAGCCACTGTTTGCACTGAACTGTAGTGTCTGTATGTGCCACTTAGGTCCTTCTAGAAGCTTTCCAGAGGCAAAGATTCAGACTGTGTAGCAAATTCTCCCTCCTGTGAAATGTTCTATATGCTTATTACATGACAGTATGGGAAGACACTTTCTAAGATCAATATGTGAAATCCACTGCAGGAAAACACACGGCTAACTTTTGGGCCTGCACAAAGCAGTGTATTCTTTCAATGCAAGAGGAATTTAGAGAACACAAACCGGTTACAAAAGCCAATCATTTTTGCCACACACACACTGCTTATGATTGCTTAATAATCATAAAGAGAGAGGGAGAGAAAAGTTACTCCATAGCTCAGTGACTCATTTCCACAGTACTTGGGTTGAGAGTTTGAACCCCTCCCTCAGACTTACAGACAAGAGAGACCAGCCACAGGCAGTAACTACCCACTTCCTATGCTTCAATCTTTTCTGGTCTTTGCAATGACCAGAATTTTTAGTCCCCTTTCAGGGACTAAGTCTTAGAAACATGTAAGTTTGAATACTAAGTGGCTATTCTTAAAATTGGTTGGTTCAAAGTTTGGACTCCTTTGTACTCACCTGTATTTTAAGTACATGCGATTCTTTAAATATGGTCTGCACCCAGGGGACGATGCTTTCCCCTAAAAACCTAAAGACATCAACTCAGCACACATAATAACCCTGAGCTAGGTAACAGACAGACTGTTTCAGGAAGTGACGTTAAGTCTCATGAGCTTGAAACTCTATTCTAAAGGAGTAAAAAAACCAGTTTAAGCCTGATTTTCCAAGTGGCTGAGATGTCACTGTTCATACAGATGCCAAGGAAATGGGGACAGAATCTCCGAGTTCTGTTGCTGTTTTGATTGCATTCCTTTCCATGTGAATGCAAAACAAAAAACTCTAAAGACATGTCAAAACCTCTTTTGTGCCTTCAGTAGCAAAGAGATGAAAAGTGTTTTTGCCCTTTTTGGGAGGGTGGGGGAGGAGAGGAAAGAACTAGGGATGTTAAATATCAGTTAACTGAATAGTTGAGTAACCTCATGAATTCTTATGTTACTCGACTAGTCTATAGTCCCCAGGGGTGGGGCTGCCAGCCAGTGAGGAGCCCCCTTGCCACCCCGTGCTCCTGCCTCTGTATCAGAGGCAGCAGTGTGGGGTGCCAGGTGGCAGTTGATCTGTGAGGGGAGCCAGTTTAAAAACCGGCTCCCCTCACGCACCAACTGCCGGTCGCCTCACACTGCTGCCTCCTACGGGAACTGAGCTGGGCCGCCTGCCTGGCTCCTAATACACTGTAAGTGCAGAGCCACAGTGGGGGTAGGTCCCGGACCCAGCGTGGGCCAGGACTGAGCTAGGCTGCTGGCCAGCCTGCTACAAAACGTACTGGGCAAGGTGTGAGGGGGGAAATGCACGTAGTCTACAGCATTAACCTATAAGCTTTTGCTTGTCGGTTAATCGACTCCACTATTACATCCCTAGAAAGAAGTATTGCGCGCTAGCAGCTTGAGAGAGTCAAGGTGGCCCAAGCCGCTCCTATGACTTGATCTCCTTACAAATACCTTTGCATCTGGACTGCTGAAGCTCCAATCCCATTCTGCACATCTCCTTGCCCAAACTGACTATACACCAGCTGGCCAGCAGGAACAGGTGCTCCAGAGGTTGGAGGGGGTGCTCCAGAGGGAGGAGGAGCCCTTAATGCACCTAGGGGGACATAGAAATTTTAATTGCATAGATCACCTCACAGAAATCTACTAGCACTGACCAGGTACCCCCAAAACTAAGGGAAACAAGAATCCATGTGCAAGAGAAGATGAATCATTTGTGAACAAAGGCTGTGTCTACTCAGGGAGCGGGGCAACCACAGCCCACATCCAGACCCTTCAGTCCAGGCTGAGCTCCTGTCAGGGAAGAAGGGCTGTGACAGTCTTACCAGGAGGAACCAGCCCCACTCCTGGGCACCACGCCAACAGCCCCAGTGCTCTGGGTATTGCCGTCAGGGGTCAGATAGGAGGCTGGGAATCCCAGGACTGGCTCCTGTGGTCCCACCTTTGAGACAGAGCCTCAAAAGCACCCAGGGACTGCACCCATTCTAGCTAGGATGTCTCCACCCGTGGCCGTGCCTGGTACAGTTGCTTTGGTGTCACTGCCAGCAAAGCCTGCAGGAATTCCCGGTACCACCCCTGTAGAGCCTCCCTCCCCCCCCCCCACTGCCACACCTCATGAGGCCTCCTCCCCACATGGGTAGCATCTGCATTCATGGCCCTCCATACAGTTTCCACACTCACCTGTGGCCCTTAGCCCAAAACATTTACCCTCCTCTGGTCTACACCGACCTTTCATCATTGCTGAAGCAGTGCAGCTCCATTCATAGCAACAGCAAAAGCCCTTGCGTGAACTGAATGCCATCGCTTTTAGCCACTGCTGCCCACCCCTCCCGCTCACAAGAGGTCTGGATGACGTGTGGTTAAGTCTCAGCAGTGGATGTACCCCAATGGCAGCACTGCCCAAATATTTAACTGAAGACAAGGCTCCAATGTCCATCACACTGTCAGCTACAGTGGAGAGACCCCCTTCGTGCTAGTGGCTACCTTATTGCCAGCCCAAGGAAAGGAAGTGGCCAGGTCACTTTCCACAAACCCACTGGCCAATGAAATCAATTAAACGACTGTTTCCTGGCTGGCTATTTGTGATGTAATTGGAAACAACATGTGAAAACTGCTGTTTCTGGAGACTTTGAGTTTTGTGGCTAACAGACATGGTCTCACATGTCAAATCAAACTGCTTCAGTTACATTGTGGACATAGTTCAGCAAAACTAAGTCTGTCTTCTCTAGCAGTCCCACCCCACACAGGGTAGGGCCAGAGACCTGCGTGCCTCCAAAACAGCATGCACAAGCTTAGGTTTGGTATGATCACGTGAACACCACACTTACGGACACTTAGCAGCACTATCAAGTCACCTATTCACAAAAAGGAGTATGTATTTGTATTATACACAGGATTAGCTGAGGATGACTTAAAACAGAAATTGCTACATCAGATTGATCACAGGTGGTGCCCTGACCATAGCCAACACTAAGGATGTTAACTAGTGGTTAGTTTACTAGTCAAGTAGTCGATAGGCACTTCCACATTCCCCCTCTGAAATGTACAAGAACCCCCCACTGGGACTCTTGTACATTGCAAAGGAGGAAGGCGGAACTCCACGTGCAGCTTGGGGCCAGTCGGAAGTTCCATTGACTCTCAGCTGCATGCGGGTGCCAGCTTCAAAACGTACAAGAGTCCCCAGCAGAGGCTCTTGCGCATTTCAAAGTGCCAGCGCAGCATGGAGCCTGGGGTCAACGGGGGGACTAAGTCCTCTGCTGTCCCTGGGCTCCATGCTGTGCTGCCAATTTGAAATGCCACGCAAAGCCAGGGTCAGCTAGGGACTCCCCAGTTGATTCTGGGCTCTGCGCGGCATTTCAGTGGAACCCAGGATCAGCTGGGGAGTTCCACTCCCCAGCTGATCCCAGGTTCTGCGGAAATGACATGCTGGAGCCTTGGATCAACTGGGGAATCCCTAGCTGATCCCAGGTTCAGCTGTGCAGCGCTGCCCCTTTGAAGTACCTCTTCTTCCCGCGCACTTCTGCTGCCTCTATCTGAAATCAACTAGTCAACTGACTAGCCGATAATCATTTGCTTATCTGACAGTTGACTAGTCCTTAACATCCCTAGCCAGCGCCAGATACGACGTAGTATGCTGCTAGTACCCCCATCGTGGAGTTCTGAAATAAACAAAGAGTCATAGGGGAAGCTACTTCTCAGTCCCAAGAAATTGGTTTTTGTGAGGGACTCACTCCTTACACATTCTATTCTGCCTCCATAAGCACAGTCTTAGTTAATCTATTGGCCTCAGAGATAGCACAGAATACATTGTGCTAATTATGCCTCTTGTGAACAAGTTTTCCCCCTTTATTAGTTTTAGGAGTTGCCAAAATGTCACTCAGTAGCCTGCCTGCCTTTCCTCACGCTAAAAGAACAAAGGGACATTTAAGTTTGCTGTCTATACCCTTTGTTATTTTATATGCCTCCAATACGTCAGATCTCATTAGTCTCCTCTCTGAACAGTCCTCGCACTTTTTATCTTTCCTTCTCATTCAGCAGTCCCTCCAGGCCTCTAGTCATTTGAGTTGCTCATTTGAGCCCCTTCTATTTCTACTATCTTTTTTTAGATGGGTGACTTAATTTCATTTAAGGAATGTTAAGACACTTTTTAAGTTGGTTTTCAATGAAGTGGTGGAAAAGAAGGCGTTACAGATGGCAAATAGGAAACAGAGGCCGAAGACATTTGATGAAGCAAAGCTGAAGAAAGTGATATCTGGGTTTGACTGGAGCCAGACGGAAAAGTGTGATGAGGACTATAGTATCTTTGCTGACAAGCTGAGACGTTGCTTAAAAGCAGCTGAAATTGAAAAGTTGAAGAAGGTGAAGGGAAGAATCTCGAAGGAAACGAAAAGCCTGCTGGAGAAGCGAAGAAACATGAAAAGGACCTCGGATAACAACATCGAGTACTCCATTCTATGGAAGCTTATACAGCAAAAGCTGAAGGATGACTTTGAGAACTTCCGGAAAGAAAAACTCCTCAAAACAGCTGAATCACACAAAAGCTTCAGGACATGCAAGCGGGAATTGACGCAGTATAGACTGAGCATAACAGCATTGAAGAACAAGGATGGAGAGACAGTAATCGACAGAGCAGGGATGAAGGAGGTCTGTAAGGACTTCTATACAGAACTATTCAAATCAAGAATCAACGTCCCCCTCCCAATGCTCCAGGAGTCAGAAGAACGCGTCCCCCCCAATAATCGTCAGCGAAATGCGAAGAGTACTATACCAGGTGAAGAGGGGAAAAGCTCCAGGCAAAGACGGAATAACGTCAGAAATGATTTCTGCAGGAGGTGAAAAACTTTGGAAGGCCCTCGCTTTAAGATTCAATTGATACCTTGAAGAAGGAAAAATACCATCAAGCTGGAAGGAGTCGAATACTGCATAAGAAGGGTGATCGAGAAAATCTTAAGAATGACCATCCTATATGCCTCTCATATTTACTCTCATATTTACTCTCTCATATTTACAAGCTCTTTACAAAGGTGGTAACGAACCAACTTTTGCAGAGCTTGGATGAACAACAGCCGAGAAAGCAGGCAAAGTTTCAAAGAAATTTCAGCACAATCGACCATATATTTATCCTTAGCCAGCTCCTAGAAAGAGTGAGGGAATACAAACTTCTGCTGTGCATTGCTTTCGTCAACTATGAAAAGACCTTTGATAGCGTCGAGTTCAATGCAATATTAAAGGCGCTTGCAGAGCAGGGCATTAACACGCAATACATCAATTTGTTGAAGGAAGCGAATACTGGATGTACAACAGATATTACTCTCCTCGAAACTCCCCTCCGTATCCCAATCGAGAAAGGCGTGAAGCAAGGAGATACGATTTCACCGGAACTATTCACTGCATGCCTCGAAATGGTTATGAACAAGATCAATTGGAGGAGCGATGTCAACATAAATGGAGAACGATTATCTCATCTCAGATTCGCGGACGACATAGTATTAATTGCCGAAAGCACCAACCAATTGCAGAGCATGCTACGAAGACTTGACAAGAAAAGCAGTCAGGTCGGTCTGAAAATGAACCGCTACAAAATGAAATACATGCGATCAGACATTTTACGAAAAGCCCAAATAACGATAACAGGAGAAGAAATTGAAGAAGTGGAACAGTACATATATTTGGACCAAGAAGTTAATATGTGCCAAGACCTGAACTGAGAACTCTTGCGAAGAATTCGGGCAGGATGGTGTGCATTCAATTCCATCAAGGACGTCCTCAAAGGAAAAATCGATAAGACCAGACGTACAAATATCTTCAATTCAACAGTGCTGCCAGCCATGTCGTATGGCAGCGAAACATTGGCACTGACGAAGAGAGAAGAGCAGCGACTATTGGTAGCTGAAAGGGTAATGGAGCAACCTATGTTGGGAATTTCCCTTCTGGATCGTATTCCAAATGAAATGATCAGAGAACGCAGTGGCGTAAAAGATATTATCGTGGAAAGCAGACATAACAAAATGCAATGGGCAGGCCACACAGCACGGCTCATGGACAATAGGTGGGCCGCAATTATTGCTGAGTGGTACCCGCGAGAACAGAAAAGACCATCCGGTCGGCCTCCAAGAAGATGGGAAGATGACATTGTTAAATGTTTTGGACGAACGTGGAGAAGAAAGGCGAGAGTGCGAGAAAAAATGGTGGACGTGTTGTGATCGGTGCAATCTTAACGACAGCTGAAGACTGATCGATCCAGGTGAAGACACTTTTGGGGTTTCCTTCTCATAATGAGACAGACTATGAAAAACTGTTAGGGATTGTGGGATGCAACCTTGCTGTGTGTCCATCCAATGCACCCGAAAAGCGTCTCGAGACTCATTCCTAGAAGGGGATAGTGGAACTATTTTCGTCAGCATAATTTAAAATGCATAAACACATGAAAAGAAGTTTTCGAAGGTGATTTAATTTTGTTGATAGAAATCAGTCTCTTGCAAATATATCACCGCTACTCATGAATGCACTTCTTTAATTGTTTCCATGCAATTGCTCCAAGAAATCACAGGAAAATATTTGCTTAAAGCCATTGGTTAATATTTCCAGATACTACTAGTGTCACAACTGGAAAGGAAGCCCCCCTCTTTCTTCCCATCGTTATCCTCAGGCCCTTCTCCAATGCAGGCCCCATACCAGTGACAGACTTTCAACGGGGGCATTTTATTTACCAGTCACACTGCCCTAAGACTAAAGATACTTTGACCAAAAATCTCACTCTCTATAGTGAAATTGTTTTAGTGGATTTGCCCCAGTTTAGACCTCATAATGCCTTGAACGAAGACGACAGACAATTGAACATAGGTTTAAATCAGGCTAACTACAGGGATCCTCAGGAATTTCTACTAGAATTCTTTCTTTATACTGTAAGCATGTTTCTGGAGGGTTGCCAGGGAGCGGAACAATAAGGACACCACCAACCTCCAACTGATACACTTTGTTACTGTTCACCACCCAAGTTCCCTTTAATCTTTTCCATCCATGAATGGAATAAATCTGAACCTGTGCAGAATACTTTCATGTGCACCAAGGCATGCACAAACATGTTCCACCAGCAGAAACACATACACTAGTGTGGGCGCTCTGCTAATTAGATGGGCGGCATTTGAGTTTCTCCTGAGCAGTCGCACAAGCGCCCAGTCACAGGGAACTCTGTTCACCCATTCACCATTTCCTTGAAACAAAACATTCAGATCAAACATGGACTTAACAGATTTCATAAAAACACTCAGAGAAACTATTTTTGCTGTAGGGACAGCAGGACGTCACCACCACAAACACTCCCACAGAGAAGAAAGCATTTACCTATGAAGTTAGGTGCAAGAATAGGAGTGTCAGAATTGAGGCAAACAGGAGAGCCCTTCGAAGGGAACCCCAAGGAAGGGAAGTAACCTGGAAAGACAAAACACATCAGCAAGTGCAGCCCAAGAGACAGTATTCAGAGGTGAAGTTGACAATGCCAGCTGAAGTTGGTTAGCTTTGGAGCAGAGAAAAACCCATGGAGATGTAGCATGGCTCTATTTATTATACCCCACAAATCCTGAAGTTCTCTCCACTGATATGCCATATTACTATTTCATCGTCTAGAAAACGTCCTACCAATGGGCAACACCTACCCATTGTAGAGAATGCAGGCGTCACTAGTATCAGGCCTGGTTAACATCAAGTATTCCAGCAGCAACCAGGCATTCAGAGACCATCGTAGGCTTGCTTTCCCCACCAAACTCATCAGAAAAGCAGCCCTCTTGTATGAAACATTCATACAAGTTCAGCCCATGGCAGCTTTGTTCCACGTTTCACTAATAACTAGCTACTGGTCAACGTGTCTCCATCCCACTTATCCGTGAAACCTAGTGGCATGGAACCTCTTCTACTCTGCTGCCAGCTGGGACTGTCACTACCATAAGAGTCTTGCCAGAAAATGGGGATTTCCCCTCTAAAAGCAAGTCATAGCAGCCACTATCTTCTGTCTCCGATTCCTCTCCACTGGTTTTTAAATGTAGCTCCAGCTGCAATTCTGAAATTCCACGATGTTAAATTTCTTCCAGCCCCTTGCAGTTCTGGACTGGGTCATGGACTCTACACCACGCACCTTGGTATGTAGTAAGGAGGAGACGAGATGGCCAGAGAGATGGCGGAAAAGGAGAAGAATCAGAGAAGGAAGCTGGTCAGCTCCAGAAAGTGATGCAAGCAGCAGAGCAAGGGAGAAGTCTCTGGGAAAACAACCCCGCCTCAATTCATTTTAAAGTTGCCTGCATTTCAATTATATATATGGCTGTACATTTATCAAGCCCCGGATAATACTATATCAAGTAAAACAATAAGTATTTAATCTTCAGGGGAAATTTCATGAATATGTATGTCAGTGGTTTCATGTCCCTCACATTGGGGGTCCATTCATCTAATTCAAATGGGCAATTATGTTATCTGCCCTCCCTGATGTGGTGTTGCTTGTCTCCCTCCAATTCCTTCTCACATCTCATGTCAGGCAGTCATAGGAACAAATGCCCACTTCTGGCTGCTATGTTAATAGAGCATCGTATATTTCTCCTCCTCTTCCTCACACAAGCTTTTTAGAGGAGCTAGTCAATTTCATGTTGGTGTGACGCACTGGACTGATGGATTCAAGGCTTTGTCCATGAGGTATGGTAAACACGAGCAGGTAATTCAAACATCTTTCACACCATCCCACTAATACCCTTCCACTATAACCTGCAAAAACCACCTCTCAGCATTACATGGAAAGACCACCCCAATGCTCCATTTAATCACTGGCCTCATCTTTATCATAAGCTGGTATTTTGGGATATGGGCCCCTGTCAAATGGGAACAGGAAAGACCAAACTCGCTCTACTTAAGACTGCCACGAGCCATCAGATATTGGCACCTTCCAGTCACTATTGACCTGAGCTTGTTTTGTTCTGGTGACTTAGAAGCAAAAAGGTTGATAATCCATTACCCCCAATTTACTGAGACATTCAGTATCTTAGATTTTTGAGAATAATACTTTAGCTACATCTGTAATTGAGTAGTGCTTTGTTGTTACTGCAACTAAAATAGAACTGAGCAGAAAGGGGTAAAAGTAAAGACAGCCACTGGTCTTGAAAAGTACTCTCAAGCCTTACCATCACTGTAGTATCAGACAAAGCCAATTGGCAGTTTCATTTCATAGACATCAGAAGGAGTAAACAGAGAACATGGCATTGTTCCCCCAGAACTAACTCCCAGATTCTGATTACAGTACAAAGACAAACATTAAACTTTCCATAGTAGTTCCTAATGAAAATCTGAACTAATGTCATCTTAGCAGAAGTGATTCCAATCATGCACACAACAGTGAAGGGCTGACAGTCGTCAGTGGTTGACATGCTATTAGGTATCAATGGCAGAATTGTAGCCCATAGGAGTCCAACTTTTTACAGACATAAGGTACATTTTTTCATGAAAATTGAGTTTGTTTTCTTATTTAGTTTCTTTCCCTCCACCATAATCTAAGAGTTGTGCTCTTCAGTTGCTTTTCTGCTGTAACTGCATTGTTTTGTTACAGCCGTTTTAGAGAAGACGGAGAACATTAGATCTGCCTTGCAAATTGAAACGAAAGAGAAAGCAAATCTAATTTGGACCATCACTGACAGTAAACCGATAACGTTTATTTATTCATTTATTGTTACTGGGGCCACATGTCTACTGGTCATTTCACCAACTCTACCACAGATTGAGTAAGTGTAAACCACAGATCTTTTCTGCAGATGAGTATGGAGCTGCCCCAGTCACATGCCTTTGCCTCTATTACTGCTCTCAATCTAAGCTTAGCATTGAGACTTCCCTGTGCATTCTTGCTTCCTGACTGCATGAGTGGGGGAACTATAGGGAACAAGCTGCCACTGGACCATCTTAACATTTAATCTGTGGGATAACAAAACATGTAAGCCCACAGTGAGCTGCTCAAATGGCATCTATGCAACAGTGTAATGCTGCATCACAACAAAACCCATCTTTTACCTTGATTTCCAAAGAGTTAGCATGCAGGGTCATTTATATTAGCATTTAGCTAACAGCAGCCCACCAGCTCTGGAAAAGCATTTCCAATGCACCCAGAAACTCAGGCTATAAGCTGCTATGTCTTGATTAAGAGTACCTTGTGGAGGAGCTGGCTGCTGATATCCCGGCATCGGACCATTGTAAGCTCCATACTGAGAATGATGAACTGCAGGCATTTGCTGTCCTCCATAACCAGACTGTTGGTATCCCTGATATCCAGGCTGAGGCTGCCCATAAGGAAGCCCTGTGTGAGCTTGCTGGTTTACACTCATTGTGTTCACATCCCCAAACTCGTCTCACCTGCAAGGAGGAGATAAGAGAGAACACAATTAGAAAACAATAGTCCAAACTGCAGCCCTTGCTATGAAAGCAGCTGAGCAGGAGCTGGCTACTAGTAAGTCTGAGAAGCTAGAGGAGGAAGTGTATTAGTAAAACATTCTCACTTGGCCTCAATGAACTAAATGCCTTTGGAATTCCTGGGAGAAGAGAATTGTTATCTACATAAGGTCATTGTAAAGCATTTTCTTTAAGTGCTGGTAACACCACTGAGAATCACCATCAGCACACCATCTGCTACAAAATGCCTCAAATAATACTTTGCACTTATGTCACACTGAAGAATTATTAAGCCTCACACCACCTAGAAGAAAACTATCCCCGTATTTCAGATAGAGAAGCTAAAGGAATACAGGTGTCATGCCCGAGATTAACTACTCAACAGCAGAATGGAACTGTACTCAGGAGCTCCTGGCCCCTAGCCCTGTGCTTAGTTTGTTACACCTTGCTTCCTTGATACAAATGGATGTGTACTAATTAAGTCAGCGCATAGAATCCAGAATAGGGTCAAGATGACATTTTAAAATTAAGTGGATATAATTTAAATCCTATTTATCTCCATAATGAAATTTAAAATGACAAATGCTCAAGAGAGACTTAAAATTCAAGTGGAACACATCTCAAGCTAGAAGAGGTGTATGGGCAGAGTTACATGAACGCCAGGCCACGAAGGGTAGGGAAATCTCTTTGCTTCTTTCAAAAAGGCCAGAAAGGAATTCTCCATCTGCATAGGATTCAGGACTAGAGGATTATGCCTTCTGGTCAAGCACATCAAATCTGACTCCTGGTTTTCAGGGCTGGGTTTACACTCACTCAAGCATTAGATCAATCACTTCCAATTAAGATCTCATGCAGCCCTAGCCTAGAAAGCAAGAAAAAAAAACCAATATAGATACTTCTCTTAGGACCCAATATATAGAATCAAGCTTAGTTATCAAAAATATGGGACTTCCTGGTCAAAGCCATTAGCATAATTGCCAGAGTTATGGTCAGTTGCCTTCAGAGCTACAGTGGAAAATCTTGTGTCCAAGTAGAGAAGAAAAGTAAGCAGCTGAGAGGTTTTTTCAAAGGATGAGTAGAATGGGCACTTCCTGGAGAGAGATCTTAGAGTCACTGTGGATTGTTCTCTGAAAACATCCACTCAATGTGCAGTGACAGTCAAAAAAGCAAGCAGAATGTTGGAAACCATTAAGGGATAGAGACTAAGACAGAAAATATATCGCTTCTATATAAAACCATGGTATGCCCACATTTGAATAGAGGCCATCCTCGCTATAAGACAAAGATATATTTCAAAAAATGTGGCCTTACAGTGAAACAACTTAAAGCGGGGAAGTTTCTTCCCGTGGCTGACTTCCATTTGTGTGACTTAAGAGCAGAGAATGGGAGGACTTATAACGCATCAGTTCCTACAAGCAACAATGACTTTAGTGTGGAATGGATGTATACTGGGGCGACTTATAGTGGGGACGCTCCTGTACTGCATGCAGATGTGGTTGCCTCATCTCAAAAAAGATATACTGACGAAGTGGGTCTTTGCCCACGAAAGCTTATGCTCCAACACTTCGGTTAGTCTATAAGGTGCCACAGGACTCCTCGCCACATTTGGAATTGGACAAGGCTCAGAAAAGGGCAACAAAATGATGAGAGGCATGGAACTTCAGTCATATGAAGAGAGATGAATAAGACTGGGGCTTTTCAGCTTGGAAAAAAGATGACTAAGGGGGGACATGATAGAGGTCTATAAAATCATGACTGGTGGGGAGAAAGTAAACAAGGAAAAATTATTTACTTCTTCCCATAACACAAGTAGTAACGGGTCACCAAATGAAGTTAATAGGCACCAGGCTCAAAACCAACAAAAAGTGCTACTTCACGCAATACACAGGCCAAGACTAACAGGGTTAAAAAAAGAGCTAGGTAAATTCATGGAGGTTAGGTCATGAATGACTATTAGCCAGGAAGGAAAGGAATGGTGTTGCTAGCCTTTGTTTTGTCAGGGCTGATGAATCATTTGATGATTTCCTGTTTTGTTCATTTCCCTTGGGGCACCTGGTATTGTCACAATGTAGGAACTAGTTCTCCTCAGATCAGAGAAGTCCATGGCACCAATCTTACCCCCACAGAACAGTGGAATTCACATATTTGTTAACAGCACAAGTTTGCATCAGAACTGAGAATTCCATGGTGCTCACCTGAAGAAAACATTTCTGAAGGAAATTTTGAGAGAAGAGATCTGACATCCTGAAACTCAAGGCCTAACACCTGGGAAGGTTCTGAGTTAGTTGACAATCTCCTCCACTAGAGTCTTGGGAGGGGGTCAGCTACTTTATTATGCCTGGTCAGACTGATCTGACCAGCGCAGATCCACTCAAAGAACCAGCTGTGTCTTTATGGAAGTGCCTTTTTCTTAAGGGGCAGCTTAATAAAACTGCTGGAATCACAGCTGGTGTTTTCTTCATTCAAAGAGTCTGACCCTAGATCAATGGAACTTGTTACTGTTCCTTTAGAGACACTTTGATGAAAGAACAAGCCTTTTCAACCTGATACTTTACAGTGCAGAAGCAAGGAAGATGTAGATGGTACCCTACCTACGTTGAAGACACCTTTTGGGGGATGTGGTATACCAGATTTATGAGCTAACAGAGCATCTGGATACAACAGGTCCTGGAACAGAGTTTTACTATTTTTATTTGGAAATGGGCGACAGGGGAGGGATCACGTGAGGATTACCTGTTGTGATCCCTCCCTCTGGGGCATCTGGTATTGGTCACTGTCAGTAGACAGGATACTGGGCTAGATGGACCTTTGGTTTGACCCAGTATGGCTGTTCTTATGTATGCAGTTTATCAGAAGGTCTTGCAGGCTTTATAGTCTTTAATTAAATGCTTTTCCCTAATGCATACAAAACATATTCACCATTCTAAAGCAGGGATCACATGGACAAGGGAAGCCATCTCCAACCATGGTTTGGTTGACTGATCCCTCAACTTGGGCAAGACCCAAGTTGACCCACACTTACAGTAATGTGACAAAAATTGTTAAAGTTTTACTTGAAATTTTCAACTTAGCCTAAACCTAACTTTAATCACACAACTATTTTAGTATCAGAGGGGTAGCTGTGTTAGTCTGGATCTGCAAAAGCGACAAGGAATCCTGTGGCATCTTATAGACTAACAGATGTATTGGAGCATAATCTTTCGTGGGCAAAGACCCACAGATGCAAAGACCCACATGCCTCTGACGAAGTGGGTCTTTGCCCATGAAAGCTTATGCTCCAATACATCTGTTGGTCTATAAGGTGCCAAAGGACTCCTTGTCACAACTACTTTAGCTACTTATTGTAAGATTTTTGTTTACTGCAACAGAAACAAAAAAACATGGCTCTGTGACTTATCATGGCAGAGGAGAAAAAACTAAAGGCCTGCAAGTGTGTCTATTTACATGATCTATGGAACATGGGGTTCCATCCATGTCTCTGGAGCCTAACTATTTATCAGAATGGTTCCTCAGCACCTTGCCTATATATGCAACTACTTCACACGTCATTCTCACATCTTACTGCCTAGGAAACTATGTGGACTTTCTTCCCTGAACTTCGCACACTTTAGTACACTTGATAAAAAGTTGTAACAGTTTAAGATTCGTACACGATAGTAGGGTCAGGAAGAAATTATAATGTTAAGTAGTTACAGATATGGAATAGTAAAACCAAAATATGCAACTTACTAAAACCGTACTCACATACCTTTAAACATAAGAATGGCCATACTGGGTCAGACCAAAGGTCCATTTAGCCCAGTATCCTGTCTGCCGATACGAAATGCCCCAGAGGGAGTGAACACAACAGGAAATCATCACATGATCGTTCTCCTGTCATTCATTTCCAGATAGACAGAGGATAAACATTCTGCTTATATATATCCTTCACACAGTATTTTTTCCCGAGGCCAAACTATCCCTTTTTATATTTTGGCACAACACCAACTGTATTTTGAGCACTACTGTAGCACACACAATAAATAATCACTTTTTACAAGATGGAAGAAGTTCCAAATTACTCATTCTTCTAGCTTCCCAGTGCAACACATCATCTTCACCTAGTCTTTCAGACAGTGAGCTCTTCAGAGCAGGAACTGTCACTATACCGAGTCTTGCTCAGCAATGAGAAAATCAGCCTAAAAAATACATTCTTAACATATGAACTCACTTCCACAGGAGCCAGCACCGAGTTCTTCCCTTGCCTCTTCCTTGGAGGTTTTGAGGCTGATGACAACCTTGGTCATGTTTTGTAACACCCTCTCTCAGTTACCATCAATTAACTCTAGGATTAATGAGTTTCCTTCCAATAGCAATGCTATAAGAAGAAAACAGTCCCTGTGACAGAAACTAACAGTAAAAGAAATACTAGTGTCAGAGGTCATGAAAGAAATGAAATAATTATTCAGACACCTTCTAACCCTTGGTGTCCAGAAACACCACATAGGTGGTGAAAAGTAATCTGCCATCCACGCCAGTTCCACCACACTAATGACAACCACTCTTCCGAGCCAATTCCACCCCAACTCTCCAACCACAGCACCGCACAAGTGCTGGCAGCCAGAGTGCATTCCGAGCACACATGGAAACGAGGCGGTCTGCGCCTTCCTCCCAGAATTACTTCTCCGGCCAAGGCCGGAGTCGGACGCAGGGCCAGGGATGCGTGCAGCGAGGCAGGGCACCGCGCGCCTTGGCGGCACGGCGCCGCGACTCGGGGCCTCGAGCCCACCGGGGGAGAGGGGCAAGCCCCGGGCTCCCCGAACCTCCCTCGGCGGCGCCCGCCAGTCTCGCGCAGCGGCGGCCCCGGGCAGGGCTCAGTGTCCGGCTCCGGCCCGGGCCGGAAGCGGCTCCGCGTCCCCTCACGTGCGGGGCCCGCCGCTGCCCCGGGAGACGCGCTCCCGCCCGGGCCGGGCTCGGGGCGGCGGGCGGGGCCCGGCGCAGGCGCCGCAGCGCGGCCCGAGGGGGGGGCGCCCCCAGTGGCCCCCGGGCCGGGCTCGGCCCCCGCCCGCTCACCGGTCGCTCCTGCTTGGGCCTCCCGGCGCTGCTGTCCAGGTGCCTCGGCCGCTGGGCCCGCTTCCGGTTCCCGGCCTGCCGCTCCCGCCGGAAGTGCCCTTCCCCGCCGCTCTCTGCCACGTCCCCACTGGCGGCCAACCCCCGGCGGCCGCGACGCCCAACCGCGCAGGGCCCGGATGTTGCGCAGGCGCCCTGAGGCCGCGCAGCTGCGGGGGTGCCCCCCTCGCTGAGGTTGACGTCACAGGGCTCGCACCCCTGCTGCTTCGCGTCTGCGAGCTGGGGAACGCCCATATGCGTGACGTCACGGGAATGGCGCCGTAGCGGCGACGCCTGGGGAGGGACCATGGATGCTACAAACTGCTCGCTCATTGGACCACAGCCGTGGGTCACCAGCCAATGGGGTCACTCGCCCACTGGGATCACAGCCGCCCAGCCAATGGGGTCACTCGCCCACTGGGATCACAGCCGCCCAGCCAATGGGGTCGCTCGCCCACTGGGATCACAGTCGCCCAGCCAATAGGGGTCGCTCGCCCACTGGGATCACAGCCCTCCAGCCAATAGGGGTCGCTCGCCCACTGGGATCACAGCCGCCCAGCCAATGGGGTCGCTCGCCCACTGGGATCACAGCCGCCCAGCCAATGGGGTCGCTCGCCCACTGGGATCACAGCCGCCCAGCCAATGGGGTCGCTCACCCACTGGGATCACAGCCGCCCAGCCAATAGGGTCGCTCACCCACTGGGATCACAGCCGCCCAGCCAATGGGGTCGCTCACCCACTGGGATCACAGCCGCCCAGCCAATGGGGTCGCTCACCCACTGGGATCACAGCCGCCCAGCCAATAGGGGTCGCTCACCCACTGGGATCACAGCCGCCCAGCCAATGGGGTCGCTCACCCACTGGGATCATAGCCGCCCAGCCAATAGGGGTCGCTCACCCACTGGGATCACAGCCGCCCAGCCAATGGGGTCGCTCACCCACTGGGATCACAGCCCTCCAGCCAATGGGGTCGCTCACCCACTGGGATCACAGCCGCCCAGCCAATAGGGGTCGCTCACCCACTGGGATCACAGCCGCCCAGCCAATGGGGTCGCTCACCCACTGGGATCACAGCCTCCCAGCCAATGGGGTCGCTCACCCACTGGGATCACAGCCGCCCAGCCAATGGGCTCGCTCACCCACTGGGATCACAGCCGCCCAGCCAATGGGCTCGCTCACCCATTGGGATCACAGCCGCCCAGACAATGGGGTCGCTCACCCATTGGGATCACAGCCACCCAGCCAATGGGGATTGCTCACCCACTGGGATCACAGCTCTCCAGCCAATGGGGGTCACTCACCCACTGGGATCACAGCCACCCAGCCAATGGGGTCGCTCACCCACTGGGATCACAGCCCTGCAGCCAATGGGGGGCGCTCACCCACTGGGATCACAGCCGCCCAGCCAATGGGAGTCGCTCACCCACTGGGATCACAGCCCTCCAGCTAATGGAGTTGCTACCCAAATTGGCCCCAAATGTGGTGGTGCCATCACCATCTCAATGGACACTGAACTCAGGGATCACCAGACAGTCACCCAATGGGTCACAAAGTTGACATTGTTAGCCGCTCATCCCCTGCAACATAAGCTCAATGTGTTCACCAGCCCCAGAGCCAATGGCCTCACTTGCCCACTGGGCCAGAAGCCATTGGGGGTCACCACCCTCTCACTGAATAGGCCATGAGCTAACTTGACCCAGTGAAGTTACCAGCCTCTTACCTATAGGTAGGGCGCTACCAAATTCACAGTCCATTTTGGTCAATTTCATGGTCATATGATTTTAAACATGGTAATTCTCATTATTTCAGATATTTAAATTTGAAATTTCACATTGTTGTAATAATAGGGGTCCTGAACCACAAAGTAGTTGTGAGGGGCTTGCAAGGTTACCATATGGGCATTGCGGTATTGCTACCCTTACTTCTGCACTGCTGCTGAGAGCAGTGCTACCTTCAGAGCTGGGCAGCTGGAGCGTGGCAGCTGCTGGCCAGGAGTCCAAGCTCTGAAGGCAGAGCTGCCGCCAGCAGCTGCGTAGAAGGAAGGATGGCCCGATATGGTGTTGCCCTTAGAGCTGGGCCCTTAGTCAGCAAATACCACTCCCTGGCCACCCAGCTCTGAAAGCAGCAGTACAGAAGTAAGGGTGACATCAGTATTGTTGGGATATGTAAAAATGAATAGGGGTCTGGGATAGTGGTAAGGGGTCAGCCACAGCAGGCATTGTCCTTAAACATGTTTTTCCCCTTTGTCCTGGCAGCCTTGATCGCACTGAACAGTGTCTTGTTTTGTCTTCGCACTTGTTCTGTAAAAATATTTGCTGGGTCAAAGTGCTTTCCCCCTCCCTAAAAGATGCTGCCAAAGACAGTATGTAATGCTGATTCAACTAAAAACCAGTAAACAACAAACAGGGGCGGGTATAACTGTATTCGTCACCTGCTTATTAATATTCATTGTATGCTAGTTAACATTACTATATAAGGCTTTAGGGAAAGTAATGATAGACGTGTGAATTAACATACTAAAATAGATAAAAGGGAGTAATTGGTGCCAAGTTGTTGCCACTTGGAATGATGTGTTGGGGATCCGAGGTTAACATGTGTGGGCAATAAAGCAGTTCCGTTTACCCCATCTGCTCCAGGGTCGCCTGTTTCTTCTCTAACAAGTATAGTATTTACCACTGTGGAAACCATTTCATATTTAGCTAGAAGCCACTTTATATAACAGAAGCCATTTAAGTTTCTCGCTTCTGCACGTACACTAGAAAGTTAACTGACCTTCACCAATGTGAGAAAGGCCAGGAGGATGGGCTGTTGGAATGTGTTAATGAACTATTTTGAGCTGAAGCTCAAACTCCCTAAAAACCTGTTTCTTTCTGTGCTGATAACAATTTCTCTTTGAAGTTTGTTTTGATGGAATGCCCTGGCATCAGACTTGTTTGGTTAAGGGTATAAGATACTAGGATTGATTGTGTTGAGCAGCCTTACTGGGCCTGGCTCTGCTGGGACCACGTTTGGCTCACTTTGCTTTACTGATCAATAAAGCTGTCTGTTTAGCCGCCTAAACTGAGTGAGGCCTTTGCTTCAACGCCACCATCACTTCTGTGCTGCTGCTGGCAAAGTGCTGCCTTCAGAAGTGGGCTCCTGGCCAGCAGCTGCCACTTTCCAGCTGCCCAGCTCTGAAGGCAGCACTGCTGCCAGCAGCTGCACAGAAATAAGGATGTGGATGCCCGCGGACATAAAAGTGGGTATCTGCGGATTTGCAGGGCTCTTAGCTGTGGAAGCCAGATTCCTGTGGCACCAAAAATCATTATGGCTGGGGACTTCCTTAGCTGCAGTGGGTACCCAGGGCATCTTCCATGCCTTGTCACGCACTAGGGATGTTAAGAAGGGGGAATTTAATGAATTGAGTAGTCAATACACTTTTTTCGATTACTCACTTAGTTGATAGGCAGCCGACTCGGTCCTGGGCCGGACCAGATCTGGGACCAAACCCGCTGTGGCTCTGCAATTTAAAAGGCAGTAGGAGCCAGGCAGACTGTCCCCTGGCTCCTACTGCGTTTTAAATTGCAAAGCTGTAGCAGAGTTTGGTCCTGGACCCGGCGCGAATGGGGACCAAGCTGGGCTGCCTGCCCGCCGGGCTCCTACTACATTTTAAATGGTAGCAGCCCTGGCCCCGGGGAATGCACAGTAAGAGGAGCTCCTGCCAGTATTCACAGATATAAGGGAAAATGTTTCTCCAAAAGTGACCACATTCAAATTCCCTGAGCCAGGCCAACAACTGAGCCTGCTGCAAGGGAGTTTGATCTAGTGTCATATCTCTTTCTGCAGCTGTCATTTTAATGACTCCTGAGTGCTGGGTGAGCCCGGGAGCTCTCGTGGGAGTGAGAAGCAGAAATATCAGTTTTTACTGAAATGCTTAAAAGAAATCCCTCCAGCTTTAAGGGCATGAGACAAAGCTCTAGAGACAGACAGGAGGTGAGCTATTTTCAGCCACACGGTTGGAGAGATGGGGGGGGGGTGAGCGAGTGAGATTGACATGACACATGTGAGGGACAACTCTGGCCCCTTACCAAAAGCAGAATTAAATACTAAATCCTAGGCAGCAGAGCCGCTGAGAGTGCAGAAGAGCAGGGAGGCTGGGCTCATGGGTATAAGCTCTCCTCTTGTGCTTGAGGGAGAAAGTGAGGAGTGGGCTTTCCAGGCAATTCCAGAAAAGGTAGAGATGGAAGGGGGAGCTGCTACCCCGTAAGAGCTGGGGATTTGCCTTGAAGAGGGGAGGAGGCTATCAGAGAAGACAAGAAACCAAAAGCACTGAAGTCATGGGAGCTGAAGATGAAGTGCTGGTCACGCTGTCTGGTGGGCCCCCCTGGGGCTTCCGGCTGCAGGGGGGCTCTGAGCAGAAAAGGCCCCTTCAGGTGTCAAAGGTAGGACTGGAGGACGGTAACTGTTCAGAACAAGGCTGCGCACTTGATCCCAGATATGCCAGGAGAGCCGCTGTCGTTAAGGAATGCTCTACTAACACAGAGGGTCTGAAAGGAGAGCGTGGGTGGGGTGGTCTGGCAGTGCGCGGGGAAGGCTGAACGTTCTGAAACGTGTGTTACTGAGATGGAAATAGACAGCCAGCGGGCAGGTGAGGGTCTGCTTCCACTGGTGCACATCACTGCTCTGCACAGCAGAACCGTGACAATCCGGACACTTCATAAGTTGCTCAGTTCCACTCACTTGTCAGCAAAGCTGTAACAGCAGCAACAATGCAGGAGAGAGTTCATATTACAGAGGCTTCATGATTTGTGTAACACATCCAGCGGCACATTCTGAAGTGTGCAAAACATTACAATTATTTGACAAGGGTGAAATTAACGGAACCAAAGCCATTTTGTGATACAGTGTCTGTGGCTTTTCTTTATCTGTCTGTGTTCATTAACTTGCAGAATTCTACCATCGCAATGGGTCTCATAGCCATCAATGCAAATCACTGTGGGTCTCCTGTCTTGGCAGAAGCCATGTAATTGCTTGCTAAGCTGAATGAGAGCAGCAGCTATTGGTTCAGAGTCCAAGAAACTGAAGGTAGGAGAGGGAAGGATGAGCAGGAATCAAGGTTTTTCGCCTTCCTCTGTAGCATGGGGTACAGATCACAGCTGGAGGATTCTCTGCATCTTGGGGTCTTCAAAATATATGAGGGCTTCAATATCTGAGATATAGGTAAGAGGATTATTCTAGCAGGGGGTGGGTGAGATTCTGTGGCCTGCATTGTGCAGGGGGTCAGACTAGATGATCATAATAGTCCCTTCTGACCTGACCTTAAAGTCTATAAGATTACCCTTGAAGTGCATGCTTACAGATGTGCAGTTGCTGTAGGTCTCTCTTTTCTTTGCTCAAAGTGATCGTAGAGGAGTGCTGAAGTATGACAGCTAGAAGAAAAATTCCTCGGCTTGCTTAATGCACAGCTACTGCCTTAGGCTTGACCCATGGATATTTAGGATGCCACGGCAGCAGCAAGGGCAGGAAGTGAGTATAACCAGAAGCTTCTGGTTTCTTAGGAAGTTTGTCCCTATGTACAAGCTTTGGAAAAGGGCTTGTTCTGCAGAAGTTCAGCCAAATGACACCGAATATCATAGCTTGGTCCCCAGCTGCAGGTCCCTAGAGCAGGGAAGGAGGATGATCACCACCAGGAGAATTTCTTCACAAACTCTGTGGGGTCCTGACTGCTGTGGGGAAACAAAGCCAACACCAATGAGCTTAGCTAGCCAGAGGTTCTGTGCAGAATGGGGGTTTTGGCATTCCCATAAACTACGCCAAGTCCCCAAGGTTATTTCTGTTGCCAGTTCTGCATGGCACTTAGGAAGGGGCTATCTGTGTGGCCAGGCCTGTCATACACAGTCAGGGAGGAAGCTGTCATTGAGACAGGTCTGCCCAGGTGGGATGGTATGGCATTCCGATAGTGCAGTGATGAATGGGGCATAGATGCATAGAGAGAGAGAAAGAGAGAGAGAGAGAGAGATGGGAAAGTGTTATCAGTGAGCTCAGAGCTGACAAAAGAGCTGGCTAAGAAAGAGAGATGCCAAGGTGAAAAACATTGAATTAACATACATGAACTATGACTTGTGTTGTGACTCATTCAGCAGAGACTGGATGGGGAGGGCACAGGAAAAAGGTGAACTTTGAGATGGTGCCATAGATGTTATGGACATGCCTGTGCTGTAGCTAGTAGGAAATGTTTGTGCAAACAAACCGGGAGGCCTGCAAAAAAGTCCAGTGATGTGATCCTAGGGAATGTCAAGGATCACATACAGCCCAGGAAAGCCATTGTAGGAACCCCATGGCAGGATGTACACCCATGAGATAGTACCAGATGCTTCAATATACCCACACACTTTCTAATGATGTGGCAACCAGGCCAGAGTCTAATCTGGGCCTAGCGTATGGAAATGAGCCAAGCATGATGAATGACAGATACATGGGGACATGGGCATTGCCATACTGAGTCAGTCCAATCTTACATCCTGTTTCTTGCCATGGCCAAAGTTGGATGCCTCACAGGAAGGTTTAAATCCGCCATAGTACATCTAATTATCTGTTTACTATGGAGAAAAACTATCTCAACTCAGCTAGTTATCAGCTTCTGTCCTGAGAGATGAGACCTGATAGTCCTAGTAACTGCACCCTAACTAAAACCAGCTGATTATTATGAATATCTAGTCCTTTACTTCTCTGATTAAAACCTTACTTTGTTACAGTATTTGTCTCAATAATATCTGCAGCACAGCCAGTTCCTGTTTCACCTTTTGCTCTTGCTTTATAGGGCAAGTTAAATTGGTGGGCTTGGCTGGCATGCACTGCCCTATTCATTATTTAATATAATAAAAACACCGTTCTCATGGTTCCTCTTAATCTTCTCCTTTGTCAAGTAAACATCCAAGTCTTTTTATTGTCTGCTGCATATGGAAGCCTTTGATATGTTTCATCCCTTTTATTGCTGTTCCCTGGATCTTTTTTATATCTCTGTGGCTTGAGACAAGGGGTATGTCTAGACTACATGCCTCTGCTGACAGAGGCATGTAAAATAGGCTACCCGACATAGTCAATGAAGCGGGGATTTAAATATCCCCGGCTTCATTAAAATAAAAATGGCCACTGCCCTGTGCGGGCTCAGCTGATCGTTGGCACAGCGCAGCAGTCAAGAGGCAATCGTCGATAGGAACGCTTTGTCGCATCCGCTTCCTGTAAACCTCGCTTCACGAGGCATAAGGAGCGGTCGACAAAGGCGCCCCTGTCAACCGATCTGCGTCTTGACTGCCGTACTGTGCCAACGATCAGCTGAGCCGGCACAGCATGGCGGCCATTTTTATTTTAATGAAGCCGGGGATATTTAAATCCCCGCTTCATTGACTATGTCGGGTAGCCTAATTTACATGCCTCTGTCGGCAGAGGCATGTAGTCTAGACATACCCAAGATGTCTACACAGAGGATAGACATGACTTTGTATGAAGTGCAATCTAGTCTCCATATTGGAAGAGATGGTTAAAGGACTAGAGGTTCAAGTATTAATGCTGTGTTGCATCAGAGAAAATGGAGACTTTCTGGATAGAAATCAGCGTTTGGTACTGCAGGTGCAGCGTACTGAGGAATCAGAGGCCAGTGCAGAATGGGGAAGAAAATTGGCAGCATGTGCCCTGCAGAAGAAGGAAGAGGAGAACCCATGTATCCCCCAATGCAGATAGAAGTAAGAAATCATATTCAGGCTCTCTGCACAGGTATTACAGTGGAGAATGACTTGGAAGCATTATCTGAGGGAGGGAATCAAAAGGAGACCCCGACGAGCAGAAGATATGGGATGCATCACTCTAGGGATGGGGGTTCCAATGACCACCACTCCCAAGAGGAGGAGGTGGGTGGTGGTGTTGGGGACTCCCTTCTAAGAGGGATGGAGTCCTCCATCTGTTGTCCAGACCAGGAAACTCAAGAAGTGCACTGCTTGCCTGGTGCTAGAATTCAGGATGTGACCGAATGGCTGTTGAGACTGATCAAGCCCTAGGATTGCTACTTCTTCCTACTTCTCCACGTGGGCACCAGTGATACTGCCAGGAATGACCCTGAGTGGGTCATTGCAGATTACGTGGCTCTGGGAAGAAGGATAAAGGAGTTTGAGGCGCAAGGTGTGTTCTTGTCCATCCTCCCCGTTGAAGGAAAAGGCCCAGGGAGGGGCCATCACATGTGGAGGTAAATGCATGGTCACGCAGGTGGTGCTGAAGAGAGGGGCTTTGGATTCTTCAACCATGGGATGTTGTTCCAGGAAGAAGGATTGCTAGGAAGAGATGGGCTCCATCTATCAAGGAGAGGGAAGAGCATCTTCACGGGGAGGTTTGCTTAACCTAGTGAGGAGAGCTTTAAACTACATTCTCTAGGGGATGATGACCTAAGCTCTGAGGTAAGGGGGAAGTGGGATATTGGAAGAAAACGCAAGAAGGAGTGTGCAAGATTCATATTTAGAAAGCAGAACAGTCAGCTAGTTATCTTAGGTACCTGCACATGAATGCAAGAAGCTTGGGAAACAAACAGGAAGAATGTGAAGTCCTGGCACAGTTAAGGAACTACGATGTGACTTGGTGGGATGACTCCCATGTCTGAAGCACTCTCATGGAAAGGTATAAATTGCTCAGGAAGGAGAGCTGAGGGACAAAAGGAGGAGGAGTTGCACTGTATGTAAGAGAGCAGTGTGATTGCTCAGAGCTCCAGTATGAAACTGGAGAAAAGCCTGTGGAGAGTCTAAGAGAGAAGTGAGAGCAACAAGGGTGATGTCATGGTGGGTGTCTGCTGTAGGCCACCAGACCAGGAGGATGAGGCTTCTTTCTTGGACAACTAACAGAAGCTTCCAGCTCTCCGGCCCTGGTTCTCATTGGGGACTTCAGTCACCCCAACACCTGCTGGGAGAGCTGTGCACAGACAACCCTGGAAGATTCTGGAGAGCATTGGAGCAACTTCCTGATGCAAGGCACTGAGACCTACACCTAGGCCTAGCAGCAGTCACTGAGCCCAGGCCGTGGCCCAGGGTGGGGTCTCTCAGCACGGGTGGAGGGCTGACAGGCACAGGCAGTTGGCTCAGAATTGTGGAGGGAGGGAGAGATGGTCACCCTCGGATTGGGTGGCAGGGTGGACGCAGGCCCACCCGCTCCACAGCGTCCCAGCCCAGGGCTCTAACAGGGGCAGCTCAGTCTGCCACTCGGTCAGCAGGAATCTCACCCACAACATGCTGACTTGCAGGCTGTGGTCCAGCCAGACTAAGGTCGGCTGTCGCTGGGCTACTTCCACACCTTGCTCAAATGCAGGGCCTCTGGCCGTTGGGGGGTTGGAACTTCTGTGGGGTGGCAGTTCCTCAGGGTCAAAGTGTCTGCAGGCCCAGCGGTCCTGACCAGTCCTCGGCATCTTTCAGGTCTACAGGAGCCTCCCAGCTCAGTAGCATGGGGCAGGCACTTGGCTCCTTTGGCGGCTGGGGCCTGACAGAGCTCCTGAGCTGGCCTTTTATAGCTCTAGCCCCGCTTCCTGACTCTGGGTCAGGTGCGGGAGTGGGGCTAGGCTCCGCCCACCAGGGCTCAGGGGGGGGCTCCTCCCTCTCTGGGTCAGTGGGCGGCAACTCTACCTCACTACAATGTAAAATGCCTTGACTTTAGCAAAGCTTTTGATATGGTCTCCCACAGAATTCTTGCTGGTAAGTTAAAGTGGTGTGGCCTGGATGAATGGACTGTAAAGTGGCTAGAAAGCTGGCTAGATCGTTGGGCTCAATGGGTAGTGATCAACCGCTCAATGTCTTGTTGGCAGCTGGCATCAAGCAGAGGGCCCCAGGGGGCAGTCTTGAGGCTGGTTTTGTTCACCATTTTCATTAATGCTCTGGATGAGGGGATGGATTGCGCCCTCAGCAAGTTTGCAGATGACACTAAGCTAGGGGGAGAGGTAGATACGCTGGAGGGCAGGGATAGGGTCCAGAGTGTCCTGGACAAATTGGAGGATTGGGCCAAAAGAAATCTGAGGAGGTTCAACAAGGACAAGTGCAGAGTCTTGCCCTCGGGACAGAAGAATCCCAGGCATTGTTACAGGCTGAAGACCAACTGGCTAAACAGCAGTTCAACAGAAAAGGACCTGGGGGTTACAGTGGACAAGAAACTGGATATGAGTCAACAGTGTGCCCCTGTAGCCAAGAAGGCTAATGGCATACTGGGCTTCATTAGCAAGAGCATTGCCAGCAGATTGAGGGAAGTGATTATTCCCCTCTGAGGCCACATCTGGAGTATTGCGTCCAGTTCCCATCCTCCCCCACTACAGAAAGCTTGTGGTGAAATTGGAGAGTCCAGCAGAGAGCAATGAAAATGATTAGGGGGCTGGAGCACATGACCTACGAGGAGAGGCTGAGGGATTTGGGCTTGTTTAGTCTGCAGAAGAGACGAGTGAGGGGGGATTTGAGAGCAGCCTGCAACTCCCTGGGGGAAGGGGGGTCCAAAGAGGATGGAGCCAGGCTGTTCTCAGTGGTGGCAGATGGCAGAACGAGGAGCAATGGTCTCAAGTTGCAATGGGGGAGGTCTAGGTTGGCTATTAGGACCAAGTACTTCACTAGGAGGGTGGGAAGCACTGGCATGGGCTACCTAGGAAGGGGGTGGAATCTCCACCATTAGAGGTTTTTAAGGCCCAGTTTGACAAAATCCAGGTGGGATGATTTAGCTGGGGTGAGTCCTGCTTTGAGTAGGGGCTTGGGCTAGATGACCTCCTGAGGTCTCTTCCAACCCTCATCTTCTATGACCCTATGTATTAAATGGCATTAGAATATTTTCCAGATTATTTTCTGTTCCTTTCCTAAGCCATCATGTAATTTTATTTGTATTTGTGTGTGTTCTACTGTTGCTGCACCTTGAGCCAACATTTTTCTTGAGCTTTTTCTCGGTGATGCTGAGAAGGTTTTTTAAAGCTGCAACCGATTTCGAGTTCATCATGTTTTAAACTGATCTTTCCAACATATAGTCACTGAGTTTGTCTCAAGTGAATAAAGAAGCAACTTAAAAGTGGGATTTGAAGCTGCATCTCCACACAGAGACAAGGCATCTCACGAGGAGAACACAGTTTGACTAATTGTTTTAAACCTTGTGGCTACATGAAGGGATCAGATGCAGCCCCAAGGGGAGAAAGCAGCCGGGTCCCCATGGTGGGCTCAGCTGAAACAGAACTGGCATAGCTGGCTTCAGTGCCACCCCATTTTAAACCCTCTGGTTAAAGGGCATGCCCAGAGTGAGCTGTACTCTGACCGTCAGCCTGATGGGGCCATAGGCAATCTGATGTAATTTAAAGCAGCCCCGAGGCTGCTCTAGTCTACACCAGGGGGCAAACCAAGCTGGTGTCAAGATCAGGGAGATGCATAGCAGTGGGCATGGCGCACCTAGACGTTAGTGAGGCGTTTGACACAGTCTCGCATGATCTTCTTATCAATAAACTAGGGAAATACAACCTAGATGGGGCTACTATAAGGTGGGTGCATAGCTGGCTGGATAATCATTCTCAGAGAGTAGTTATCAACGGTTCACAATCCTGCTGGAAGGGCATGACAAGTGGGGTTCCGCAGGGGTCTGTTTTGGGACCGGCTCTGTTCATTATCTTCATCAACTATTTAGATATTGGCATAGAGAGGACGCTTATTAAGTTTGCGGATGATACCAACTGGGGAGGGGTTGCAAGTGCTTTGGAGGAGAGGGTCATAATTCAAAATGATCTGGACAAACTGGAGAAATGGTCTGAGGTAAATAGGATGAAGTTTAACAAGGACAAATGCAAACTACTCCACTTAGGAAGGAACAATCAGTTTCACACATACCGAATGGGAAGCGACTGTCTGGGAAGGAGTACGGCAGAAAGGGATCTAGGGGTTATAGTGGACCACAAGCTAAATATGAGTCAGCAGTGTGATGCTGTTGCAAAAAAAGCAAACATGATTCTGGCATGCATCCACAGGAGTGTTGTGAACAAGACACGAGAAGTCATTCTTCCGCTCTACTCTGAGCTGACTGGGTCTCGGTTGGAGTATTGTGTCCAGTTCTGGGCACCACATTTCAAGAAAGATGTGGAGAAACTGGAGAAGGTCCAGAGAAGAGCAACAAGAATGATGAAAGGCCTAGAAAACAGGAGCTATGAGGGAAGACGGCAAGAACTGGGCTTGTTTAGTTTGGAAAGGAGAAGACTGAGAGGGGACATGATAGCGGTCTTCAGGTATCTAAAAGGGTGTCACAAGGAGGAGGGAGAAAAAATTGTTCTCCTTGGCCTCTGAGGATAGGACAAGAAGCAATGGGCTTAAACTGCAGCAAGGGAGGTTTAGGTTGGATATAAGGAAAAAAACTTCCTAACTGTCAGGGTGGTTAAACACTGGAATAAGTTGCCTACAGAGGTTGTGGAATCTCCATCTCTGGAGATATTTAAGAGCAGGTTAGAAAGACATCTATCAGGGATGGTCTAGACGGTGCTGGGTTCTGCTGTGAGGGCAAGGAACTGGACTTGATGACCTCTCGAGGTCCCTTCCAGTTCTAGTGTTCTATGATTCTATGATATGGCTCCCTCTACTAATCTATGCCCAGGTTCCAGTGACCATCGTACTATCAGCAGATCTGAAGCACCAATATTAAATTGTGACAGGGCCAGCCTTGGGGTTGACTCATGCCTTAGGTTAACTGACAGATATCACGTCTAGCAACTCACAGCCAAGTACAGTAACTCTTTTGCTCAGCATAGGCAATCAGCTGTAATGCCAGTATGGTAAAGCCACACGTAAGGTATGGCTCTGGTGTGGGGGAAGGGCAGCACCAGAACTCTCAGACATGACAGGAATGAAGAGCGCATCAGAGGAAACATGCTGGAATTCAATAATTCCTGGGAAACCCACAGTGGAGAGGGTAAATGGCTTAACATATGGCTGCAAAAGCTGCCCCCAAAGCCAATCCCAACCCACTAATAAATAAGATAAAGGGGCAACCGATGTTATTAACAAGCCACACAAGCAGATGCCCCTGCACATTGTGGCACAGAAACCATGTTGCTGGCAGCATAATGGATAACGGCCAGACATGCCGAATCCCTACAGGCTGCACCGTGGAAAGCGCCAGCTGTTCTGACCAGCTTTCAGAGTGCTCCTCAGCAGATTTCATGGCCTCTCAGACGATAGCTGGGCTGCGGTCCCCAAGACTCCAAAGGTCTTTTGGAAGCAGTACTTAGTTTGTGGGGTGTCATAGACAGCTGGAGCGGAAGAGGGCCGCAAGCCTGCCTGGATAGGATCAGCTCTGCTGCTGATCTGTAGGAACAGGGGACTCCTGGAATTGCTCCCTTCCTCTAGGTAAGGTGCAGGGATAGGACGGTCCGGCCCAGGGCAGAAGATGAAACTGGACGTGGAGAACCATGGTGCAAATCTGCAGAACAGGGTTCCATCAATTGACAGTCCTGGGCCCGATTCCCTGGGATCCCCAGGGCTCAGGATCAGGGGCAAGAAAAGAGCACACACATGGCCACGCCATCTCAGAATGGAATAGAGACAAGAGGAATGGCTGGACAAGCACGTGCGAAGTCAGAGGAAGGCTGTTCCACGCGCTTTGTGTTAGTTTTGCTGTGAAGTCTGGGCCAGTTCTTAAATCACATAAATGTGTATTCAGGGTCATGCTCTAGCTGCTGTGACTCCCGCTGGTTCACTTAGCTAGCGACTCAGTTTACCCTCAGTGGGAATTCCACTTCCCGGTCTCTCTTAAACTCTTCCCTTTTCTTAGAATCATAGAATACTAGGACTGGAAGGGACCTCGAGAGGTCATCGAGTCCAGTCCCCTGCCCTCATGGCAGGACCAAATACTGTCTAGACCATCCCTGATAGACATTTATCTAACCTACTCTTAAATATCTCTAGAGATGGGGATTCCACAACCTTCCTGGGCAATTTATTCCAGTGTTTGCCTTCCCTGACAGTTAGGGACTTTTTCCTAATGTCCAACCTAAACCTCCCTTGCTGCAGTTTAAGCCCATTGCTTCTTGTTCTATCCTCAGAGGCCAAGATGAACACGTTTTCTCCCTCCTCCTTATGACACCCTTTTAGATATCTAAAAACTGCTATCATGTCCCCCCTTTTGACTGCATTCCCCTCCCCGTAGGACCCATGCTGGCGGTTAGGACTCAGGCTTGGCCTGGTGTCTGAGAACTGGCCCATCATTGCATGGGAGCAGTCTCAGATGGCTCCATTCACAGCCCGGCAGACACTAGTCTTCCCTAGGCAGCAGAAGGCTGTCAGTGGTTGCAGTGGGAATCCCCACAGGCTGATCTGATCACCTCCATGAAGCCAAACCTAGCGCTGCCAACCCACAGGGTCTGAGGCACCTGCAGGCTCTTGCCAGCTCTGTACCAGGAGCCATCCCGAGCACTAAAGATGCATGTTGCTCTTGCCTTATCACCCGCCTCTGGGAAAGAATTTCTGATGGGCTCTTCACCACCGCTATGCTACCGATCCACACTGTGCGCGTTCCAGCCCTGCTCCCTCTCAACAGATTCTTCACGTAGGTGCTCCGCCTGGGCCTGTGGCACTCTGCATTCGGCTAGCCTTAGGGTACACACCGGAGGACTGTACCTGTGTCCCTCTCCTGGCATTACATCTTCATATCTATTGGGGTGATTGGAAGGGATGTTTTCTTCTCAGCCCTCATTGGTTCTCAGACTAAAAGTACCGTGGTTGTATCGTATGTGGTGATCCAGTCTGCTGTGTGTACTGCTGGTGGCTGCCAGCCTGAAGCAGTATTGTTTGCAAGGGTTTTTATTTTAAGCTTGCATGTATCTCTTGGCTGCAGGGTGAGAATATGCAGCAACTGCACTTGGTGCCCTTTCTGCAGACTAGTTTTTCCTCTCATCGTTGTTCCTGGTGGCATATGAAAAACTGGGGCTCCAAGGTAGAAGCTGAACAGCAAAGTGTTCTCTTGGGTGCCTGCGCTGCCTTTGGGCAGGCAGGCATGATTTTAATGTGATGCTCTTCTGCCTTTCCCTGCACCACCCCCTCCCCCACCATGCTATTTATACCTTGTTGATTTAGTGCTGGCAAGATAAAATATCAACTGCTCTGGAGACTGAGTTACTGGTTTACCCCTAGAATGCGTGTGGCACGTGGCAATGCAATGTCTCCCACAGAGCTTCACTGCCGTGCCCAGAGCATAACTCAAGCCTAATAACCATTCCAGCTTTGGCCCTTTTGCTGCCAGCAAGAAGCATCAGAGGTGACAATCATGGTGCCCATTCCTGCTGTCCTCAGGCCCTGGGCTGACACCCCAGGCGCTTTCCACATAGGTCACCAACTAAAGGCCGACAACTTTTGGCCCCTCTTGTCATGGGCCTCGTTCTCCTCCATGTTACTCCAGTTTTACACCACGGTGACTCCACTGCATTGAGTGCTGGAGTAGCATACCGTGCAGCCAGGCCCAGGGCTGCACCCCGACTAGCAACTGACAGGCGAAAGGCTGTTACATGAAACGGAGCCATTTAATTCCTCCAGCTTTCGCCTTCCTGCTGCAAATGTGGCACTGACACAGACTGGGTCTGGTTCCCACTCTTCTTGCCCATCGGTCGGCCCTTTTCCCTGCCCCCACTCCTGGCATTCTAGTTCCCATCTATTCCTGGGCTCACCGTGCTCTGTCCGTCTGTGGCAGGCTCAAGTTTCCCCCACATGCTCTTTCCACAGCAGAAAAGTTCCCCTTCCTAGGAAGGGGCATTTGTCTGCGGCTAGATCTGCATCTCAGAGCCACAGTCCTCTGAGGGCTTGCTCCTGTCAATGGGAGCAGGGTCTGGCCTGCAAGCGGATATTGGGGAGACCTCACATGATCTGGGTTTCTGCTGAATCATTTGTATCCCAAAAGCAGGGGCTCTCGGCTTGCTGACATATGCATCTGACTCCAGCCTTCATATAAAAACCTGATAGCTTGCTGCTTCATTCTGTTTCAGGCCAAATTCTTATCTGGTGCCTTCAGTGGCTATTCCAGTGTGTGGCATTATTGCTTGGCAACACTGCTTTAACGCACTTAGTTCTCAACTTCTCTCCCCAGCGGAGTAATCAAAACCCTTTATTTTCATAGCTTCCTCCTCATCCTCTGTGGTCAGTTCTGTGCACAGATCTGTTGTCAGCCTCCAGTGTGGAGCTGGGCTTTTGGCTTAGGAGACCAGCACGGCTGGTCGTCCCAGCCAGCAATACTGTCTCCATAGAGTGGTCTGTGTCTGCTGATTTCTGTTTGAATGGACTAAATAAAAACAAGGGGACTGATTCTCCTCTCATACTCATGCAAATGAGGAGAAAGCGGGTATATGTGAGATCAGAGTTGGCCCTGCTATCACAAAAATTTCAGTGCCCATGTCCCTAGAAAGGCCTCCCATTACTAACATGGAAATAACGTTACAAACGTAGTTCCCTTTTCACCACTGACGCTCTTTGTTTTATTTTTTGCTATTCCTCATCTTGACTACTGAAACTAGGCTGGTCATTTCACTCTCTTGTTCATATGAGTCCTGGAGGAACTCTGCAATTTTACTATGCAGAATGTTTACTAGGTCTAGAATATATGACCTATGAAGGAAGACTGAAAGAACTGGGCTTGTTTAGTTTGGAAAGGAGAAGACAGAGGGGACATGATAGCGGTTTTCAACTATCTAAAAGGGTGTCACAAGGAGGAGGGAGAAAAATTGTTCTCCTTGGCCTCTGAGGATAGGACAAGAAGCAATGGGCTTAAACTGCAGCAAGGGAGGTTTAGGTTGGATATAAGGAAAAAACTTCCTACCTGTCAGGGTGGTTAAACACTGGAATAAGTTGCCACTGAGGTTGTGGAATCTCCATCACTGGAGATATTTAGGAGCAGGTTAGACAGACACCTGCCAGGGATGATCTAGATGGTGCTTGGTGCTGCCGTGAGGACAGGAGACTGGACTCAAAGATCTCTCAAGTTCCCTTCCAGTTCTAGTGTTCTATGATTCTATGGCTCCAAATGTAAAAATAGCAGTATCCCCCAGACTGTCATATCGGGGGCAGAATTAATCCATACTATTGAAAATAAAACTGCAAACAGCAGGCTAAGCAAGAGCTATAAAATCCGCTCCACAATGTAATCAACTTCCATTTGAGTCAGTGGGTTCAAAGATTAACTTTAACTCACCACTTCCTAGCATAGCAGGGAGCGCATGGTGCTAGTGATAAAATGATAACACACATGCATATACGGGGCACCCCGAAGTTCCCACCAGTATCTGACCCCTTCCCTTCTGCTAGGGTGAGGAGAGACTAGACCAGGGTACTCAACTTTGGATACTCACAGCACATGCCAAGGGCCGCAACTTAAGTGTGGTTGCATAGACATGCAAATATATATGCAAACATATGTAAATAGCTTCTTTCACACTGATGGGCATGAATACAAAGACGAAGGCAAGACTACACAACACGCAGACCCCATGTAAGTCAGTTCTGCTGATATTAATAAAATGCTACATTTCCCCGATTTCCACCCATAGGACAGCACTTTTAATGAGCAATGACAGTCCAGGAATGTAACTACTAAAACGCATCTCAAGAGAAGACAATTCTATTGACGACTTTTTTGTTTTGGCTCCCACCTGCGGGCCGTGTGTTGAGCCCTGCGTGAACTCAAACTGCACTGCGGGCCCAAACAAACAGGCCGTAGCCACGTGTTGAGTAGCCCTGGACTAGAGGCTAGATGATGGGTGTGGCAGCTGGGCAGAGCCAGCCCCTCGCGCTGGCCTGCAAGCAAAGCACTGGGCTGTGACACGGGGTGGCAAGATAAAGACAATCGACTTGAAGCAAAACCCTTCCCTCCTTCCCAGCCTGGGTGAACGCAGCCTCCCAACTGAAGGTCTAGGGGCAGAGATCTGAGTCCCCCCTGCCCGCATCGCGTTTTATCACTCACACCTGTGCTAAGGGCGTGCCACATGGGGTAGAGGGCCGGCAGACCAGATTCTCCTTTCGCTCCCCTGGTAACAGTGGTTTGGACCCTCTTGGCACAGCTGTGTGTGTGTTGCTGGCTTGGCTCGGGGAACGTGCCAGCTCAGACAAAGCTATTTTCAGTCGGGATTTTGGTTTCGATTTCATGGGAAAACACCTGTAAGAGTGAAGTTTTGTTAAAGCTTTGTGGGCCCCTTTATACCACTTTGGCAGCACAGAGTGGCTTTAAAATGGGTGTTATTGTAAGTTATTACAACTGTAAGGCCTGCAGCACTCTAGAAACTAACCAATTTATTTGGGCACAAGCTTTCGGGGGCAAAACCCACTTCATCAGGTGAATGAATTTTATGTTTTACCCAGGAAAGCTGATGCCCTAATAAATCTGTTAGCTTCTCAGGTGCACAGGACTCCCTGTTGTTTTTGTAGCTACAGACGAACACGGCTACCCCTCTGCAACTTACAACTGCAAGGCCGTTTGCCACTGCGGGGTACATGGGCCCTAGTGTCAATGAGAATCAGGCCCTTTATATTTTTAACTTAGTGGCCAAACTACCTGGCAGTGTCCATTTCACCCGCATCCCTGCTTTTAAAGAAGGGGCTGCTGTTTGACGCTTCACAGTGTTCTAATGACGGGGCGATAAAGCCCAGGAACAAAAGGGCGAGTGGCACAGAGAAAGCATGTGTTCAGAGATCAGGGCTCTGGCTTCCACTCCCCAGAGCTGGCCGTGGCAAAGGCCTGTACTCAGCGTTTGGACAAGGAGCAGTGCTTATGTCTGCCCAGCCCCCACTTGCCAGATGGCACATAGAGCGACTTAAGCTTTGTCTACACCACGGCGCAGCTCTTAGAGACATGGCCATGGCAACACAGCCTGTCGTAAAAGGCCGGCAGTGCAGCTGCTTTTTGTCCGCACTTCTGCCAGCACAACACCCCCCCATGTGCGGGAGCTGCGTGGTCAACAGCGGAGCAGCCCTGCTGGCAACACACTCGCCCTGGCAAACTTTCCTCTGTTGAGGGAGAAGTGGGAGTTAAGCACTTGTGAACAACAAACGTTTTGCAGCTCGATTGCCAGCGTAGGCAAAACCTCCAGCCCTTGGGACACACAGCCATGGGCCCCTGGGCCTGTGTCCCTGGCACTCCCCACCAGCCCCCACACAGCATGCTAGCTGCGCTCGAGGGAGAGGGGCCCAGGAAAAGCCTTGCTATCTGTAGCACTGCAGCTCCCAAGGGCAAATTCAGCAGTGATGTAAAAGCGACGGTGAACTCTGCCCTGGGGTGAGAGAGCCCTGAGCAGCCACGTTCTTCCCTGCTGCCATTCCGCTGCAGCTGGGCCTGGACACCCGCCTGCTACCCCAGAGCTGATCCAAGGCAGCACCAGTGTTCGCAAAGGGGCTGCTCCAGAGTTACATTCACGAAACTAGGCAGGTCTCAGGGAGTATAAATGGTAAAGTAACACAAGGAGCCCTGCAGGCAAAGTGCTAGGCCACATTAGAGCCTTCCCCTGGAGGCGACCAGCATCTCCTGAGGGGGGCCTGGGACTGGCAGGACTGGGGTTACCAGGTGGCTTCAGAAAAAAATACCAGACACACTTGATCTCAGATGGGGTGGCGGTGGGGGGTCGGGGGCAGCGGGGCGGGTCGAGGGAGATGGGGGGACCAGCCAGCAGGAAGCAGGGCTGGCCGGGAGGGGGTTGTGGGAGTGGGGCTGGCCGGGGAGATCAGGAGCAGGAGGGGGAGAACTGGCTGGCGGAAGCAGGGCTGGTCAGGGGCAGCGGGGCTGGCCGGGGGAGATGGGGGGGGGGGAACCAGCCGGCAGGAAGCAAGGCTGGCCGGGAGGGGGAAAAGAATCGGCCGGTGGGGAGCGGGACTGACCCGGGTGCACACAGGTCCCAGGGCGCTGCCCATCCCGTGCACGGTCTTGGCAAAACACGAGCAAGTCCGCCCTGGGGATTCCCTCCTGCCCCAGCCCCGCCTCCCCCCCGGCATAGTTGCGTACTGCCTGGCTGGTAGACACACTGACGCAGCGTGAGCACATCTACCAGCCAGGCACTTCGCAAGTAGGTACTGATACTCCTGATAATAATAAACAGGGCTTGCCAGCCGCACGGTTCAGCGCGTTGCGCATGCGCTGATTGCACTGCGGCGCCGTGCCAGGCTATAATCTACTCACCCATGGTGAGTCGATTACCTTAATTGTCGAGCCCTGATAATAAACGTACCTAATTAGAAAATACCGGACACTTTAGATGTCTGGTATTTTCTCAATTTGTTTCCCAGACAGAACCCTCCAATACTGGACTGTCTGGTTCAGAACTGGAGCCCTGGCAGCCCTAGGCAGAACAGGTGGAAGGAACATGTTGAGTGGGGAGCAGGAGCTGCAGCCAGCAGGCTCCCAGCGGGCCGGGCCCCTGTCTCTTTCATTCATGCCTGCACCAGCCCCAACCCTGCTGGGAGATTCCAACTGGGCAGGAGCAGCTCCCACTGATTTTGAGGAGTGTTAGGTCCCCTGGTCCCAGGGCTGGCTTTAGGCCCACAGAATGCGAGCTCCTGCTCCCCACCTCAGCATGTTCCTTCCACCTGCCCTGCCAGTCCCAGCTGGGAGCGGTTGCAAGTCAAAATTCAAACTGAGCTGGACAAAGTAGAGAACTGGTTGGAGGTCAACAGGGTGAAGTTTAATAAGGACAAATGCAAAGTGCTCCACTTAGGAAGGAACAATCCGTCTCAAACACAGAACAGGAAGTGACTGTCTAGGAAGGAGTACGGCAGAAAGGGATCTAGGGGTCAGAGTGGACCACAAGCTGAATATGAGTCAGCAGTGTGATGCTGTTGCAAAAAAAGCAAACGTGATTCTGGGATGCATTCATAGGAGTGTTGTGAGCAAGACACGAGAAGTCATTCTTCTACTCTACCCTGCGCTGATTAGGCCTCAGTTGGAGTATTGTGTCCAGGACTGGGCACCACATTTCAAGAAAGATGTGGAGAAATTGGAGAAGGTCCAGAGAAGAGCAACTAGAATGATGAAAGGTCTAGAAAACATGAGCTATGAGGGAAGATTGAAAGAATTGGGCTTATTTAGTTTAGAAAAGAGAAGATTGAGAGGGGACATGATAGCGGGTTTTCAAGTATCTAAAAGGGTGTCACAAGGAGGAGAGAGAAAAATTGTTCTCCTTGGCCTCTGAGGATAGAACAAGACGCAATGGGCTTAAACTGCAGCAAGGGAGGTTTAGGTTGGACATTAGGAAAAACTTCCTACCTGTCAGGGTGGTGAAACACTGGAATAAGTTGCCTGGGGAGGTTGTGGAATCTCCATCCCTGGAGATATTGAAGAGCAGGTTAGACAGACACCTGTCAGGGATGGTCTAGACAGTGCTGGGTCCTGCCGTTCTAGGATTCTGTGCGTGGATGATCTCTCGAGGTCCCTCCAGTTCTAGGATTCTAGGATCCTGTGTGTGGCACTCATTTTGCATAACCCCTGCAGGCCATCTTACAGCTGTGACACTGCCAGCAATACCTACCTGTTCGTCAGCCTGCTCCCAGGGCCTGGTTCTCATCTCTCAGCATTTCCACATGGGGGAACGCCACTGGCTGCAGGGGAGTGACTTCTGATTTACGCTAGTGAAAGGGAAGTGAAAACCAGGCCCCCATGAGTAACTTACCCACCCTGGTATCATCGGAGTGTTTGGTCCTCCTATCACACGGACATTTCCCTGACAGCATGTGGTGCAGGAGCGCACTGGGCAGAGAACAGAGGGTCTCATGCCCGGGAGATTTGAGGGGCACTTCTCTGCCAGCCAAGCCCCATGACACAGGCATTGCTGGCTAGGAATGGAGGAGCCCTGCAAAGCGACAGTGACCCACTCTAATTCCTGTCCGCTACTCTGTGCCTATCCTGTCTGCATTGCAAGCGCCATTTCTTCTGGCCCTGGCTCCTGGGTCTAGCGGTGACAAAGGGAAAATCCATCTGTGCACAGTGCACCTTCTGGTCGCAACCACGGGAGAGAGTTTCAGACGTCCCAGCCAGGGGAGCACAAACCCAGCCAGATTAACTGGGAAAGTGCCCCCAGTCCCCCCCAGCACAGACACCATTTGAAACCAGAGGGTGGGGGAATGAGAAGTGGGGAGAGGAGCATCCGGCTGTTAATTCACACCAAGAGACTGACTCTAGCTCAGCCTGCACCTAGCAGGAGGACCCCTTCATGGGCACTGAGATTCACAAGGTCCTAAAATCAGCCAGGATTAGGGTCCACAACCCTCCTAGCAGCCCCGGGCATTTGCTGTGAGCGAGCAGCATCCTCTGCCTTCATGTAGCTTGCCTGAGGACAGTCTGCAGAGCAAGGACTGTCAGCCAGTCGCTGAAAGTCAAGTCTCCTTCCTTCCTTCCTTCCTCCCTCCCTTCCTTCCTCCCTTCCTCCCTCCCTCCCTTCCTTCCTTCCTTCCTCCCTCCCTCCTTTCCTTCCTCCCTCCCTCCCTTCGTTCGTTCCTCCCTCCCTCCCTCCCATCCTTCCTTTCTCCCTCTCTTCCTTCCTTCCTGCCTTCTCTCCCTCCTCATCTTCCTCTGTTCCCCTCTTCCAGATCCGCAAGAGAAGCAAAGCCTGCCGGGGGGGCCTGTGGGAAAACGATGAGCTGGTGTCCATCAACGGGAAGCTATGCGCCGGCCTTTCCCACGCCAGCGCCATGCACATCATCGACTCCTCCAGCAACACACTCCACATCTGTGTGAAAAGGTAACAGCCGCCGCAGTGGGCTCTGAGCAGGGAGACAGCCCCCCCCGAGGGCAGCTCCATTCTGCACAGCAGCTGTCACACGGCTGGATGTGGGTTCACTCTAGCTAACAGAGCCAGGCAACCTTGTCCTAGTGCATGAAAATGAGTTAGAAAAACAGTACTATGGAGCACGTTGCATTCAACAAGTACAGTCTCCTCGGGCTTCCTGGTAGTCTCTGTGCCTGCCGGGGCTGCGTAGACTGCCCAGCAACAGTGGGGAACAGAACTCAGGTCCTACTGCTGTATCTAGGAAAATCGCTGTTAGCAATACAGGGAGTATGACTCACAGATTGGCAATTGGGATCCCATCCTGCAGCACGCAGTGGTTCACACAAGACAGCTCATCACAGCTAATAATAACATTAGTGACATTGCTTTACTTTGGATAAATGAGTATTCTGTACCAGTGGGTTTCATCATGCAATGAAGAGAACATTTTACTAGCCCTGCATTCAACAGTAAAGTGAATTGTAACCCACCACTTCCAAAGCTGATCACTTGTTGCTACATGGCCCCATCTCCTAGATAACTACATGGAGACTCAAAACAAGTCTCTCGCCCTCCTGAACTAGCTGTCCAGACAGGTTCTTTCTGACCCTGCTCACATGGGTGATGCTAAGTTACTTCCAAAACAGCAGCAGGGGGAAGGGGGAAGGAAGGGAGACAAACATCGCTCCACTTTCAGGCTCAAGGGGCACGGCTAGCGAGAGGGGAAGAGGGGTGTGAATGGGACAGCTCTCTGTCAAGACGAGCATGTGGCCCACACCGTGGCAGTGTCTGAGAATCCCTGAACTAGTCCCTCAACAGAACCAAATTCCAAACTGTCCTGCCCCTTGAGCAGCTCCCATTTTCATTCAGAGATCGCTCTGGCGTGCACGTGCACGGCTGGGCCCTCCCAGGTAAACAGCTGGCCATGGGAATTATTTTGTGAGTTAGCCAGATGGCACTAGCATGCATCCTGCGGTGCTGCAGGACTGAGCGTGCCGGGGGTCCCTGGACTAAACCAGGCAGCTTATCTCTAGGGTCCTACTGCTCTAGTTACAATATATAACAGTGATTCTTGGTGCTTCCACTTCTTCCCTCCCCCATAGCGCACACACAGCACTGTCCCAGCCCCCTTGCCCACTGCTCTCTCATGTTAACCCTTCCCTGTCACGGAGAGGAGGCCCAGTGGTACACTTCTCCAAATGAGCTAGATGGTGCTGGGTCCTGCCAAGAGGGCAGGGGACTGGACTCAATCTCCTCTCGAGGTCCCTTCCAATTCTAGTGTTCTGTGATTCTATGTAAGCACCTAAGACCTAGATTTTTAATGGTATGTAGGTGTTGCTCCAGTTGGCACTACAACAGCTAATTGACTGAGGCTATGTCTAGACTGCAGGCTTCTTTCGGAAGAAGATTTCCGGAACAGAGCGTACAAAAAAACTTCTGAAAGAGAGCGTCTACACAGCAAAAGTGCATTGAAAAAGTGATCTGCTTTTTCGAAAGATAGCATCCACACTGAATGGACGCTCTCTCTCACGTAAGCTGTGATTATTATGGATGGAGTGGCCACCAGGACACCTGTGCTTTTTCCTCTTTCCTCTTCTTTTGAAAGAACATCCTCTTCCCTGTCCACACACATCTTTTTCCAAAAGAGCTCTTTCGGAAAAAGGCTTCTTCCTCATAGAAAGAGGTTTACCAATGTCAGAAAAACCCCTCTGTTCTTTCAGGGGGGTTTTCCAAAAAAACTCTGCAGTGTAGACATACCCTGAGAAGCCTAAGACTCATTTTCAAAGGATTTAGATCCTTAGGTGCCAAAATCCCACTGACAGTCAATTGGATTTAGGCTCCTATGTACCCGAATACCTTTAGGAAAAAGGAGGTAGGGCCTGTCATTTCAGTGTTTATAAATGTATTAAATTGGGGGTTTCAGTCCACTCAAGCACCCTTTATATTCAAAAGAGACCCACCTGCTCTGAACATGTGCAATACAAGCACCCACCAAGCTCCGCCTCTCTTACAAGGCTCACGGGAGTTAAAGTCTGTCCGCTTCACCACACACGATTTCCACATCATCTCTGCTGCACCACCTTTGCCCTGGCTGTGTGCCAGCCGCCAAGTTCTTACGTAGTGCCTGCACGACTGGTGCGAGCGACGCTGCAGTGGCTGGCGTGGACCAGCTCTGCACACACAGGCGTACGCAGTAGTGGAGATGGTGAGACACCGTTTAGGTGAGTAGAGTGCCTGACACGCTTGAACCCCCGGGGACGTGCCCTGCTTGGCTCTCTACACACCCAAGCTGTGCCTACCACAGCTAAGGCTGCCGTTTTAGCAGTGTAACATCTAGCCACCTCCCTTGTCTTGCACTGCAGCATGTAACTGTGCACCACAGAGGCAAGTACAGATACAGCCTGCCTTCCGCTACTGGGCGTGGCTACACCCGTACTGCGCCTGTACTGCGCATGCCACTGTGGGTGTAGACACAACCTCGTGGGAGTTCTGATACAGCAGGTTCTGGGCAATTAGAACGTCAGGACTGGGCCCCAGTGAGAACCCAAGGAGCCAAATCAGGGAGTCCTGACTCAGCCTTTTGCAAGTAAAACTGCCATTGACTTTTTTCCTGGCAGGAACTGAGCCCTTGAGAGGTACAGTAAAAAACCAGTGCACAGGGCTGAGTTACAGCTCTCCCCAGCCAAGCTGGGGTGGTGGGCCAGGAGGATGCGCCTTGTCCCAGCTGGGGGGCCTGCAGGCAATTAGCCTTTGAGAGGCATAGCAGCCCCCACTGTCGGGGGGTGGGGAGGTGGGTTGCCACTTGATGTTCCTGTGTGGCAGGTGTAGCTTTCCAGCACAGCCACGCCAGGAAGCAGAGAGATGTCCATGCGGAAGGGCCCTGGTGCAGGCCCCTGAGCTGCGCCTGCGAGCAGTGGGTTTGAATTTGGGCTGGGCCATCCAGGGGTAGGCACATAAGGCCCTGTCCCTCCCCTATGCATCCCAAGAATCCCACCATGGACTGAAATTCACCGAGTCTCTCCTCCTCCTCTCCACAGGGCGGCTGGTGAGGACAGGTCTGGCACACGGCCCCCGCCCTCGCTTTCCTCTGGCCAGCCACTAGTGTTCTGCCCAGCCTCCCCGGTCAGCCCAGAGCCGGCTGGCCCCGGCCCCACCCCAACCCCCCCACCCGAGCCACAGCGACGGCGGCAGCAGCACCTGGGGAGCCTGACGTCACCTCCCGACAGCGAGGCCTACTACGGCGAGACAGACAGTGATGCCGACAACATTGCCCAGGAGAAGCACAGGCGGGCCCGCAAGAAGAGCCCTCGATCCCCACCTGGGGGCTCCAACAACAAGCCGGGCGAGCCGCAGGACGAGGTGTCCCTGTCGGAGCTGAGTGGCTATGACAGCACCCCCGAGGCAGCGGCGCAGGCAGGCCAGGGTGGAGTGGACACAAGTGGAGTGGCTGAGAAAGAACGCGGGCACCGGCCCGGCAGCCGCACGGACACCCCTTTCTCGGAGAGCGAGGAGCTGCTGCAGCGGCCCCCAGCAGAGAGCAGGGAGCTCTCCCCAGAGGCCATGCTCCTGCCCCATGCCACCAAGACCATCCGAGCGGAGCGCCACCTCATCCCCATGGTGGGGCCCGTAGAGCACCCAGTCGATGAAGATTTAACCACCACCTATGCAGAGAAAGCCAAACTAGCCAGTAAGTGCCCCCGACACACATCCCCCTCCCCTGGGCTAAATCCCCTGCCCAGGCTGAAAGGCCTTCGCCCGGCTTCTCTCGCATGGAAGGAGGCAGAGCCAGGCCAGCTCTGCAGGGTCTGAGCCGGTGGCTTAGGTCTCTCAGGCTCCCCTCCAGCAGGCAGCCAGCAGTCTGGAACCCAAGCACCAAAAGGGGCAAGCACATCCATCCCCCACCCCGATTTCTACTGACAATAGGAGGGCAATGGCTGGCCCTGGGACTGACCAGGTTAAAGAGGATGCTGATAGTGCCCGTGCTCCATGGGAGTGACTCAGGGGTGAGTCCTGAGCCTGGTCTCTCCCTGCCTAGGGACAAAGCAGCCCCATTCACTCGCTAGCCACTGCTGTGTCCATGCAAAGGAGCAGGGCAGATGGGCTCCAAGGGGCTCACCCCCAGCCCTCCTGCTTAAGGAGCATTGCGGGGGCAGAGAGTTTGAAGACAGTCTCCTCGCAAGGCCAACCCCACAGCCTGTTACCAATGGCTTATATTGCCTTGCGCCTGGTCCTTCCCCTGCCATCGCCATGGGGGCCCGTCCACTTCCCTACCCATTGGGAAGTGATTTCTCTGCAGCTCTGTTTGCACCCGCAGGTGTGTGCATGTGTCTGCACGTGGCAGTGGATGGCCAGTTCCCGTACAGGAGATTGTTTCTCATGCCTGGGCAAAAGGGCATGCCCGGGAGGTGAAGCGAGGGGGAACTGCAGCCAAATGCCCTGTGGTCCCCCTCACTGGAGATATTTAAACTGGGACAAACACCAGAGAATACACAACAGGGAACAACCCTGCTCTGGCCTCTGGGTAATGGACTAGACGAGTACATCGACACTACACAATAGGCCTGGCTTTGACTCAGGTCTGAGCCCAAGCCCCCCTTCTGTCCACACACAAATCAGTGTGAATCGAGTCACCCAGCAGCCAGGATCTAGCACCCTGCTGAGGAATGGGTCCAAGCCTGAGTCCTGCTATGACTTGGGTCCAAGCCCTGTTGGTTCCCGGTGTGGATGCAGCTCAAGCCGCAGGCCCTGATCAGAAGGTCTGTGCAGTGCCGTACGGAAATGGCAGCATGGCTGTGAGACCCAGGCCCAGCCAGGCTAAACCCAGTTCCACACTGCAGTGTGGATGCCCAAGTGCAGGCCCACAGACAATGCAAGGTAGGCATTCTCAAGGTGACCTAACGAGCTTTGTATCTCACACTTCTCTGGTTCTGATTCTGAGTTTTTCCACGTAGCCTCTGCCTGCTTCATAGATCAAATCGAGCAATTGTCAGGGTTCATGGGAATCGGGGCTGGAAGAGATCTCCAAAGTAACCAAGTCTAATCAGCTTGGGCCAGTGTGACGGAGCAAGCCGGGTCTGGGCGCCGCTGAGGGTGTCCGCTCAGGGCGAATAGCTCAAAACCAGGGCTGCTTACAGCTCTCAACTGGAGACCTTTCCCAAATAGGCCACACACCAGTCACACCGAGCGCTTCAGCTGCCAATCCGGCCAGCAGGAAGCCTCACGAGCAAAACCCCTCAGACACCCCAGCTCTCCCCGTGCCACAATCAGCCCCGGGCCTGCACACAGGTAAGGGGTTATAGAACCCAATCTCACCTACCCTGAACGGGTTCTCCCGGTCCCAAAGAACCAGGCACAGATCCCTGGTCAATTTACACTTTAGATCTTACCCACAAGAGCACGCTGAGCCAGTCCTTTAGAATCTAAAATCTAAAGGTTTCTTAACAAAAGAAAGAAAAGTTTGAGAGTCAGGTTGTGAAGGAGAATACGTTACATGCACCAGTCACCAAATTCTTGATGCAGACTCTTAGCAGAGATGTTCCAAACTGCCAGCTTAGCAGTCTCCGGTGCACATCCTATGTCAGGACGGGTCAGCAATCCTTCCCGCTCGCTGCCCCTCGCGAGGCTGCATCTGGGATCAGTAGCAAGATTGGAGACGAGATGGAGTCCGCCTCATGGCATTTTATATCCATTCCTGGGGTCTCCCAAGCTGGAGCAGGTCACATGGTCAAGTGACCTGTCTGTGTTTCACACGCTGGCAGCCGTTATGCCCTGATTGGTTGCAGGTTTCCAGTCGTATTGGCCACCCTGAGAGCCATTGTCCTTGTGGCCCTGCTAATCAGCATAGTCATTCATTGGACATTCCTTCTTTACAACAGGCAGCCCAGGCCCATGGCTCTGTCTCAGGCAGAGACACTCCCAGCGCCAGCCCAGAGCCCATATTCATCACTCCACATACAGACATCACACAAATACACGAGTAGCAGATATAGAATGAGTAGAACAGAAGCTTTCATTTGACACCTCACATGGCCCCCTTTATACAGACTGTGGGGCAAACACCTCCCGGGGGTGCAGCAGTGATCTGTCTGCTCCCTTTAAAATCCAATAATGTGACAGCCAGCTCCTCCATCTTCATTGCTTTTGAACATTTCCATTGGTAACACCTCTGTGATCTCCTTTGATTGCTGCTCCTCTACTTGCTCTTCCAAGGAGTGTGTTTTCCCTTTCATCTGATCTAAATCTGCCTTTTTCATCATTAGCTTAAGGCCATTACTCCCTGTGTTACATTCTTCGCCGGCTTTCCCTGCCTATTTCCTTCACCCTTCTACCATTTCCTCTCAAGAACTTGCAGCAAGATGTTAAGGAGAAGGAGAAATCTGGGTTCCACCTCCCTCAGTCTTGGCCATCTTACCTGCTACCCAGGCAGCATTTTAACTCCTTCCATGGTGACAGGGCAAGATCTGCCCTTTCTTTAGAACTGTGACCTGGGCAGCTCTATCAATATGTTGTACAATGGCATCTGTCATGTGAGGATCCCAAACTGTTGCACAATCAGATAATTCACACCTTAATTCACACTGTGCCGCAGGTCAGACCTTTACCCCCATATTACAGATGGGGGAATGGAAGCACAGAAGCGTTAAAAGACTCGCCTGTGGTCACACAGCAAATTGGGAATAAAACCCCAACTCCCAGCCTCCTGCTCTAACCACCAGACTTGCTCCTGCTAGTAGCAAACATTTCCAGCAGCCGGAGATTGGACATGAGAAGGGGAGGGCACAGAGTTATACACAGAAATTCTTTCCCAGGTGCCTGGCTGCCGGTCTTGCCCACATGCTCAGGGTCTAACTGATCAGTGTATTTGGGGTTGGGAAGGTTTCTCCTGGGTCAGACTGGCAGAGACCATGGTGGGGGAGTTACTTTCTGCAGCATGAGGCCCAGCTCACCTGCTGCTCTGAACTAGGGTGAATGGTGGATTCTCTGTAACGTGACATCTTTAAACCAGAGGAACTCCTGCACCTAAAATAAATCCATCCTACAGTTCGTGGGTTTGACTGAGCCCTGGGACTTGCTGGCTGCCATGGGAGCTTGCACTATGGGCCTGCGAGGAGCATACAGCGCCCCTTGTTGCATGGGCTCAGGCCAGCCGGAGCAGCCCCACAGCAACGTGGTGCTGGCCTGGAAAGCAATGTTACTATACCGCTTGGATTCAGCACAGCTGCTGCTGGCTCTGGTGGAGCCGAGTCTGAGAGTCAGTGTTGAGGCCACTGCTACAGCGGTTTCTCTCCCTTTCTCAGAGAGATGCTGCCGTGTCTCCCTGCCCGAGAAGAGATTGCTAAAAGCTAAGCTCCTTCCTCAGGGCAGGGCCGTGAGCTATTGCTCTGCCCCCATGTCACAAGGCAGGCGGTCCCTTAGCCTGGACCCCGTGTGGCAGTAATAATAGTGCAAGGCCAGGCCTTGCCTGGCTCTGTTTGTTCCACAGCCTGAGCAGAATTCATCCCTGTTTAGGCCATTTCTGCCTCCCCTGGCTGAGGCTATTTTTTCCCCTTTGAATAATGTACAAGCATGAGGTGAATGCTGGGAAAGGCATGTCCAGCTGCTCTCTGCCACCTGATCGGCGAGCCCGCCATGAGCAACGGTTTTACATCAGGGCTTATTTCCAAGGACAGAGTCAGCACAGAGGGCTCCCAGGAAAGCCACACGTTCAAATCACAGCATTTCGGAGGGCAGAATCATCGCCCACGGCCAGAGGTGACGCGCAGACGTTGCTAGCTATAGTGGGGGTGTCCTGGTGCCACGGCAGACTGAGCTAGTGCCTTCCTCTCCGGATACGCGCCGGTGGGGCTTCTCTCAGCCACAGCTCTGATGGAAGAGTCCCCAGCAGCGAGTGGCAGGTGAGGGCACCCCCTGGCACTTCACATGGCCTCTTAGGGTGCGTCTACACTGCGGCGCTATTTCGGGATACTGGAAGGACGCCAAAATAGCTACTCCGCGTCTATTGAAGCAGCTCGTTATTTCGAAATAACAGGCGGCTTATTCCGACATCCCAGTTACCCTTGAGGGTTAGGAACAGCGAGTTAGTTTGAAATTTGGTGCTGTGCAGACAGTGCCAAATGAGGAAATAAGCTGTTTCGAAATAGCATCGAAATAAGCTATGCAATTTGTGTAGCGCAAAGTGCGTGCTTATTTCCAGCTCAGGGTGCTGTGTGGACACACCCTTCCTGGGCTGCCTGCGAGGGTGGAGGCAAACCTATCTGCCCCGGTCAGGCCTCAGCACAACGGGTCTGGTCAATGACCAGCCACAAACCTGGGGCACGAAACCCTGGGCGGGCATGGCAGGAGCAGCAAAGGTTCCCAGCCCATGGTGAAGAGCACCAGGGGAACTCCTAAAATAAATCCATCCTACAGTTCGTGGGTTTGACTGAGCCCTGGGACTTGCTGGCTGCCATGGGAGCTCGCGCTATCGGCCTGCAAGGGGCATACAGCGCCCCTTGCTGCATGGGCTCAGGCCAGCCGGAGCAGCCCCACAGCAACGTGGTGCTGGCCTGGAAAGTGGTGTTACTATACCGCTTGGATTAGCACCGCTGCTGCTGGCTCTGGGGGAGTGGATGCACAATTTAGAGCTGCCCTCCCTTGAGAAGCCTCTTAGCTTCCTTGAGCAAACACCACCTGCCCTTTCCTGGTGCAGGATCCCCCCGTCCCGGAAGCCCAGCAAAGCCCACAGGGATGGTGGAGGGGGGGTGCACTGGGAGCCTCGGGGCAAATCAAGATTTTGGTCCAAACTGAGCTGTTTTTAAAAAGCGGACTGGACTCCGTGCGGGGGGGGGGGGGGGATGACTCAGCGGGTCCGTATTGGGAGCACAGTGCTGGACTTACAGGCAGTGAGGCTACTGGAAACCATTTCCATTGTCCAATCAAATCCCTGCTTTTCGCAGAATATTGCCCCATCACATTGTCACACTGCATCTAAGCTGTCCTGGATCCTGGCAGTGGAGCCACTGCTGCCCGCTGGGGATGAGGTCTGTTCCATGGCTCACTTGCTCTTATGGGGAGAACGCCCTACACCTGGCCAGAGGGCTTCCATCGTTAGCTTCAGCCACCGATCCCTGTCCTGCCCCTGCAGCGTGTGAACAGACAACCCCATCCCTGAGGTCCTTCTGATTCTTCTCATTCCCCCAGTTCTCTGGTCTCTCCTCTAAAGCCGTAGCTTCTTTGTGTGCTCTGTAATTCATCATTCTCATTCTTTCGCTGCGGAGATACCCAACTGCACACAGAAGGCCAGGGGTAGTTGCAACAGGGCTATGCAGAGTCACCCCATTTCCTCCCCTAGATGAGCCCCTTGTCCAAGAACAGGGGATTAGATGAATCCTTATCCACATTCCTGGCATTTTCTGTAGGAGTGTTGCACTGGACAGAGCTCATGCCACAGCTGCTATCTCCTACTTGCCTGGGGCTTTCACAGACTCAGCCTTGTAATTGTGCTGTGTACTGCCTTTCCCTAGGACACACAAAGACCTTTACATTCTTGGCCACTCCGCTCATCTCACTGCGTGCAGACCTTCCAGATCACATTATAGGTCACGTCAATACCCCCCTCCACGTTTACTACCCCTCCAATTCTCGTGGTGATGGTAAACTTGATTACAGTGGCATTTAAACTTTCATCTAGAGCAGTGGGGGCATTAATAAATAATAACTAGAGATCCAATGCTCACCCACGTAATGCCCTGTCTTTAATGAGTCCTCTCTTCTCTGCTTATCTTCCAGTTTCTAACCCAGACTCTCGTCATTTCCATCTGGGCGGTATTTATCCAATGTAGCTGTTCATTGGTCTGCTTCACCTGTTGCCTTGTGCCTTGTGCTTGTTTTCACACTTGTACAAGGTGGATGTAAAATGCACCACCATTTTCAGAGGTTCCACACTCACTCATCACAGCAGAAGGAGCTAATAGAGTTTCCCCATTAACACCAGTGGATGGTTTGACCCTGTAAATGTAGAGCAATGGAGAACCAAGCCTGCTATGCGATGAGAAGCACAGGCAATAGTAAGGGTGGACAATGGACGTATGGCTGTGGTAGCAGAGTCAAGGGGACTAAGAAGCAAGGGAGGTCGATAGGGAGCAGAGACTGGAATCAGCGGGGCTGGCACAAGCGGTCTGTAAGTTTCCATGGTTCTCCAAAGCTGTATGAGAGGCAGAACTGGGTGAAAGTTTTCAACTAAAAATATTCACACAAAAATGCAGATTTAGTGACACCAAAATGTTTCTAGTATGTGTCCATTTAGCCAAATTACTCATTTTAGAGAAAAAATTCTGGAAAACCCACCCAACACTGATATTTTTAAAATGCATGTTTCAATGGTTTGATGGAAAATGACTGCTTGGAAATTTCCTTTTATTAAAAAATTAGTTAAACCATTGAAAAGTGCTGAAAATGGGGAAAAAACAACTTTCTGAGGCACTGAAAATGTTGCAAACCATTTTTCAATTTAAGCTGAAATCACGGTTACTTTGTGCTTGTTCAGAATTGCCAACAAGCTGAAAACTTTGTTATTCACCCAGCTCAAAGGGTAGGCCCATAGATATGACCTCAGACTGCAGGAAACCTTTGCACCGTTTTATTGTTCTGAAATCCATCTTTCACCAACTTCTTTCCTCTCATTCACCTCATTAGAACAGTTTCTTTTGTTGCCAGCAACACTATCGATGGCCTCAGATGTGGAACAACTTCAGACTTTCCCGCCCTTCCTCACAGAGGTGCCAACCGCAGGCAGAAGACAGATACACAGTTCAGGGCTCTGGTCCCAGCTTGTTATCTTGTGGTAGGAATTTAAATCAGTGCAGAAGTGCCTCCAACTATCTCAATTCAAACTTATCTGCGGGGCTATTTTTAGCCCCTAGAACTCAAGTCTTTCTATATATGGTGTGGAGGAAGGAAGGGGAGAATTTCCTCCTCTGCTTGACATGGGCCCAGCTGCCTAAGTGGATTCACCAGGATACGGCACTCTGCACTGGAAAAGGAAACCCTTTTATTTTAGCCATTGCTCTGACGTACAGGCCACACCATTCAGTGTAGTGGGCTGCCTATAAATAAACCCCTTATGCAGTGGAGGGTGTGTACAATCTCCTGGGAACGGTGACTGCAGTGAGGGGAGCCTAATTAAGGTGTGATCTGCCTGTTACTGGCACGTAGGCACTGTGGTCATTGACCATCTGACCAGTAATTTGAACTCTGAACCTGCTGCACCAGGGTCGGAGCTTCGCTGCTTCACCCCCCAGCGTTGACAGCTGTGACTCTTCCATGGTCCCAGTCACATGGTCACTAATAAGACCGAGAAGTGCTGTCGCTCAGCGAGGCGCTGTCTGACCAATGGGTGCGGTTTGGGGGTGGAAGGTGCTAACCAGTTCTGGTTCCAGTCCCTGTCCAGCGGGTCTCACCTGAGGTCTGCTCCCTGCCCTTTGGAGCTGTGACGAGTAGTGGCCTTTGGTCCATGCAGACGGACACCACTAAGGGAAAACCAACCAGCTCCGTGATTTAATCAGGACAGAGGTGCCCAACCTCACTAGGGTCCATGCCCCAGGGAATTGTATCTGCTCCGTTTGGCACAGTCCCTACCTACCACCTGTAAGAAAGCTCTGGGTAAGAAACCATCACTTAATATTAGCAGTCAGGGTTCACCTTGTCTTGGCTCTCCATGTTTGGAAGGGGGCTATTGCGAAGATGTCATTGGTATGCTTGTAGCCCTCTGTCAGCTGGAGTCTAGGCTTGACGATGGCACAGAGCGTGCACTTATGTCTGTGGCTGCTGATCTTTTTCTGACCCTGGGCAGACCAATTTCATCCCCTGCTTTGCAGACTTTGCTCATGAGGCTTTGTTGACTCTCCTGTAAGACCTGGCAGGAGTGGAAGGGGTCTCTCTGAAACGGCTGTTCATTCTTCTCTGAGCAAGCTCAGAAGTAGTTCTGGACAATGGCTCTGGGACTCTGACCTGTGAGAGCCTATAAGTTTCCCTCTTGGCCAGCTTCATTTTCAGCAGGTATATGCAGCTTTGATGGGGAGGTACAGGAGGATCTGGCCTGCCACAGTGTGAGGATGCTGACGATATTCTGCTCTGCAGCTGACACGTGTCCCACATGCTTTTTTCCACTGTCGCCTAAGGCGGGATCTGGGTGTGAGTGAGTTGACTTAAGAAGATGCTTTTAGGGAGATGAAAATACGATGAGCCTCTTGCATTGTTGGGCAGCTGTGTCTGATCACTTTACTGAGGGGATATGCTCACGCTTAATCTAAGTGGTTCAGTCTCTAAGGCTACGTCTACACTGGCCAGTCTTGCGCAAAAACACATGCAAATGAGGTGCGGCGATGAATATCACTGCGCCTCATTTACATACTTAATGACCCGCCATTTTGCACAAGGGGCTTTTGCGCAAGAAGGAGCAGTCAACACTGCTCCTTCTTGCGCAAAAACCCCCTCTTGCGCAAGAGCCGTTCTGCTGCTTGTTTTCAGGCAGAACGGCTCTTGCGCAAAAGCCCTTTGCGCAAAATGGCGGCTCATTAAGTATGCAAATGAGGTACGGCGACATTCATTGCCGCTCCTCATTTGCATATATTCTTGCACAAGACTGGCCAGTGTAGACGTAGCCTAAGTGTCTTATTGGATCCACCACTTCTCCTGAACCGATTTAGGAAAGAGGCGCAGCAATGAATAGAATTACAGAGCAGCATGTTTAGCTCCAATGAAGTTACTGACACAGTCAGCGTGGAAGCACCAGCAGAAAATCAGGTGATAAATAAGAAGCAACATAGATTAAGGAAAGCCAAAGTGATCAAACAGCCGTGTGAAAAGAGAAGAGGCTTAGCAGCTGAAGGAAATGCAGTGCACACAGCACACGCTGGCCTTAGTAAGATACTTCATACGGCTCCCCATGACATTCTCCTAAGGCAACGAAAGCCGTGTGGATTAGGTGGAACCGCTGTGCAACGCTACACAATTGACTAAGAATAGAAGAGAGAGAATAGTTATTCATGGTTCATGATGTCTGGCTGGGAGGAGGGTTGGACTGGAGCCCTGCCAGTGTCCGTTCCGGGTGCGATAGTACTACTTCTGCCTTGTCTCCCTCGCGGCCATTGGACACTCGTGTCTCAAGCAGGTGCCCTCTCCACCTCCATATTCTGTGACTGCAGAAGAGAGGAGGGTTTACAACAAACAGAACTTTAACTCAGCATGTCCCCACTTCTCCAGCATGTGGGTCTGTCTGTGGGAGAGTGGGGGGTATAATTTACAGCTCACATAGACATAGCCACATTAGCTCGGATCACACTAGCAAGTGACAAATAGCAGGTTAGCCATGGCTGCAGGACACACGAGCCACCCTGAGTAAGTACCTGCGGTTTCCGATGGGATCGTACTCAGAGAGGCTGGCTCCTCGCTTGCCCATTTTAGTGCAGTCGCTCCATCAGAGCTAGCACAGGTATGTCCACCCGTGCTGGAAATTACACCTCCCACTCCAGCATGGGCATTGCAATCTCTTCCGGGCAGAGTTTTACTTGATTCTTTTGCAGTCCTGAGCACACTGCGCTTAACTGCTAAGGACAGTCAATAACACTAACGCTCATTTTGGTGACTGGCATGCAGTATGGAGGGGCGAGGCCGGTGCATGTAGCAGCATGCAAAGGAGTTGCACAGTTGGTTCCCTGGAGGACGGGCTATTTAAACGTAGCAGGAAGCCTGACAGATGGGAGAAATGGGCTGAGGTCAATCAAATGCAATGAGACTCGGGACTAATCAAATGCACAGATACAGGCAGTGAGGATAGCTGGCTATAGTACCCCTGAGGAGGGGCTGGGGTTCTAGTGAATGACACCCTGAATATGAGAGACACTGGGGGAGGTCATATCTTTACTGAACCAACTTCTGTTGTTGGAAGAGACACACTTTTGAGCCAGATGGAGCTCTTCTCCAGACCTTCTGCTTTGTGTAGCTCGAAAGAGTCTCTCTTTCACCAAGGGAAGTTAGTCCAACCAGAGCTATTACTCACTTGTCTCTCATGTAACCTGGGGCCCACGTGGCTACAACAACATTGCAGATGAGGGGACACATTAGTGATGCGGTGCAAGCACAAAAAATGCAAAAGCCAGACTCACTGCTGGGCTCTGGCTGCTTTGTGCTACGCCAGTGAGCCACGGCAGCGATGAACCTTGCAAGAAGAAAGTCTCCCCAGTTGTAGCCCGGGGGATGCTGAGAGCAAGGGGTTGGGGAGGCAAAGCTGGCCACACATGCAGTTTTCCGAATCCATCTGCATGGGGAGCACTTTGCCATCCAGCCAGTGAGGCGGGCACCTTCTGATGGGAGGGACCTGGCCTGAGGGAGCAGCATCTCCCTCAGACTGTTCAGGGCTCCAGGGAGAAGCAGCAAGGCTCACACGACTTTGCAAGAAGTGGAGATGCCTCTGCTCCCGCTCTGGTTAGAACTCTCACCTACTGGCACAGAAGGTTAGTTGGGTCTTAAGTCTTCCGAGCCAAGAGTGTCCAAAGTGAGTAGCGCCTTGGGCTATACATTAATAAAGGCTGATTTGCAGAAAGGGCTGAGCACCATGTCCCTGAAAACCAGGGCCCCCTCAGGCGGTCTCTCAAATTGGACTCCTAAAAATCACTGATGACTTTTGAAAATCTGGACCCTCACAGTATTAAGGACCTGATTTAGCAAAGTACTTAAGTATAGACTGAATTTTAAATATGCGCTGAAGTACGACTTCAGTAGAATTTAAGCATATGGGTTAGTGCTTTGCCAAATAAGGATGGACTTAAGCACAAGCACACAGTGAAGCATGTTTTAAATCCTTTGCTGAATGAGAGCTTAAATCAGTAAACCATCATTGATGGTTGTGATCCAATAGCTAGGATTGAGGAAAGAGCTTTTTTTGTCCTAAGAGTGATGCCTTTAATTTAAAGAAACTAACATAGTCCTTATTTATAAACTGATTGTTTGCAACTCCAACACTAGTTGTGGGTTGATAAGCCGGCAGCGAATACAGAAAAGCATTGGAGTCCAGTGGAACCTATTCAAAATCATATTTTGAAATTACCTCAAGTGTAAAGAACATGAAGTTTCCATGACCTCTAATGACTAAGTGAGTGAGTTATCTCCAACATCAGCTCTGGAAAAATGACCTTCAGGAACAGAAATAGCTGGGAAATAGAATTCCAGGGGACACCACATGAAAGAGCAGCTGTCCATAATTACTAAATCACACAAGAATAGATTCCCATTTCTGATCGTAGCAGTATACCTGCCTTCTTTTATGGAAAAACTTAAAAAACAACAAATAGTCTAGTAACACTTCAAGACTAACAAAACATGTAGATGGTATCGTAAGCTTTCGTGGCAAAAACCCACTTTTTATGGAGAATGCTTCATAAAGCTTTTTAGGACTTGGGTCTCTTTCAATAATAGCTCTCACTAAGTCTAATTTGTCTATGGCAAACAGTTTTAGGTATGTGAATGGTTCTGCTGTTTTTTGTTTTCACTTGCTTTTGTTCTTAAGTCGCAATCCTGCAATGATTTCCGCATATGCTTAACTTTAGTACAGCAAGTAGTTCCACTGATTTCAGGGTAGTAAAGATGATTTTTCTGCAGGATCAGTGCCAAGCTTTCATAAGCTAGTCCTCATAGAATATTTCTAAAGAATAAGAACATATCAGCATTCTACAGTGCTGGGTGGGGCAATTAAATGGCAGTGGTTCCCTGGGGTTAGTTCCTGGCAGGCTGCTGCCACTGTATTTAACTGCAACTCCGCAGGTATGGCCACTTGCAGTTCCCATTGGTCTCCGATCGCTGTTCCAGGCCAAAAGGAGCCATGGGAAGCGGCGCAGAACTGGACACTGTTTCCAGCAGCTCTCAGTGGCTGGGGACGGTGATCTATGGCCAATGGGAGCTGGAATCACCCAAAACTGTGGAAGCGCAGGTAAATATAGTGGCAGCGGCCTGCCAGGTGCTAACCCTGGGGAACCAGATCTGGCCCATGGGCTGGTATTGCCCACCCCTACTATAGTGTAACCCACATGCACAGAGACTACAGACAAGGGAAAGCAACATCTGCTCTACAGCCTTAGCTGAGAGCCCTGGGTTTTGAGTTCAGATGGTAGAGGCACGTGGTTTTAGCCCCTAAGGTGGCAGGTTCTATCCCTTGTGCTGATGGCCAGGGTCTGTCTGCTCTACAATAGAAATCAACTAAAAGGGCTCTATAGAAATTAACTCTCAAAACCTATAGAGTGGCACTATAGCCCTCCTGTAGAATGTTTCAACTGCCTGTTTGACTGTGATAGGGAACAAGATCCCTGCTACAGACACCCATGGGTTGGTTAAAATGGCTTGAAGAGGTTTCCATGCTCTAAGAGATTCTATAGGACTTTTCCCTAAAATACTTTATTCCTGAATGCACAGAAGAGAATTAAACGCTATTGTTTGATCATGCTCCGAGAGCCCAGGCTTGTGAGAGCAGATCTGTTCTTCAGGGATCATACTTCCCAGGCTCCCATTCCCCGGACTTCATGGGCTCGGCCAGTTCTTTGGCCTTTACTCTGATTGTGCGAACACTAGAGAGGAGTTGCCTGCTTCCTGGGGCACTGCAGTGCTAAATCTCTGGCTGCTGTGACAGGAGGATTGCCTGGCAAGGCTTTTTAAGGGAGAGTTTAGCTGCAGTGTGGAGTAGGGATGTTCAATATCGGTTAATTGAATAGTCGAGTAACCCCAGACGTTTTATTGATTAGTCGACTATTCTACAGTCCCTGGGGGAGGGGCCGGCAGCCACTGTATCAGAGGCAGCAGTGCGGGGCGCCAGGTGGGAGCTGGTCCGCGAGGGGAGCTAGTTTAAAAACCAGCTAAACAATGTAGTGCTAGGGTGAGGGGAAGAGGGAAATGTGTGTGGTCTGTAGCATTAACCTACAAGCTTTTGCTTATCAGTTGATCGACTCCACTATTACATCCCTGGTGTGGAGAGCTCTGTGCAGCCTCCACCACTCTGCTTTGAAAAGAAACTCCAGCTCTGGCCTGCACATCACTCCCTACCCCACCCCCACTACCCAGGCCCAGCTGGTCCTCGCATTATTCTAACCCAATTCTATCCCACATCCCCCTCCTCGCTCCAGCGCCGGGCATCGGCACAGCTCTGCCAAGACACCCCAGTCTGTGCATCCAGGGCCTTGCTTCTAGTCCCATTCCTTGGCCCTTCCGACGGACGTACCAATACCCTTCAGCCCTTTAGGTAACAACCCCCCTGCAGCCATTCCATTCGTGGTCTCCCATACTCAACCATGAACATACAGGCAGGAGGTGCCACGCCACCCCTCTGTCAACGTAGTCTCAATCCCTGTCCTGGGTTGGCTCTCCTAGGGCATAGTGATACACACAGGAAAAGAGCAGCTCTCCCTCCTTGTCTTGATCTGAGAACGTGGTCTCTGAGTGTTTGCTGAATGGACCCCTCCTTTTGTGTGCATTTCTCCCACTCCCCATGCTGGGGGACTGGGAGCAGCCACCCACGGACAGGCCCAGAAACTAGTACGTTTGCTACGAATGCTTTGCAAAGAAGGGCCGGAATCACGGTTCATTGTCTGACACTTGCACAATGATTGCCGGTAGCCAGCATAGTTTCTTATTTTTAAACCCAGGCTAGAGAGGGTGGAAAGAGGAGGGGAGAGAGTTTAAGTGGCAGGTGACAATGTCCATCACGCTGCCCAGGGAGGAAGCTCAGAGACCAAAAATAGAGCGTGTGACCTCATGCATTGGGCAGCAGTGCCGAAGAGACAAAAGAGAGGCTTTAAAAGGCTTGTGGAGCTGATAGCAAAGGGCTTGGACACTTGAGAGTTTTGGTTTTGCTCCAGCAGGGAGCTACTCTGCCTCTCTCCCTATGGAGAGCTGCGAGTTAAATGGACTGTGTGACATGCCCGAGTCTCCGGGCCTGGACGCTGCTTTCAAGAGCTTGGATCAGCCCTATGCAGGTACAGACCTTCCTTCCTACCTCTGCTCTCCTCGCCAGGCGCTGGGCGTAGCCAGAGGAGCATTTCCCTCTTGTGTTTGTCTCAACTTGCTGTTGGCCGTTGTGACTTGGATCCTTGAACTATTGTGCCAGGGTGGATGGGGAAGCAAAGTGCGTTCTTGTGGTGAGCCGGGCAGTAGGAACTGGGGGATGGGCAGGAAGCCAAGGTGTCAGGATGGGGCTGAGCAAGCAGCCGTAAGGGGCCAAGGAACCTCAAAGCTCAGGGAGTCCAGCTCTAGCAAGCCCAGAGGAGGCTGGGATCTCAGAATGATGCGAGATGCTCTGGCCACTTGTGACTGGTGGGAAGCTGCATCTGGATATTGTTACTGAGGCAGGGCCCGGTGCTGGTGAATTGCACCCTGGAGACCTTTCAGCCTCCCCTAGGCTTACAGCCCCACACTCCAGAGCCAAGGCTTCACCTGTCACCTGTGCCTGCACCCACCATTTGCCAGATGTCGCCCCCACCCAGGGCAAGTGGTTCTGGACAGTGAGGCTAGCTCATTTCCTGAGAGAAAACTCAGTTGTGACAGCCGCCCTGGGTCACAGCCGGGTCCAGAAGGGCAAAGCCAGGCGAGCACCAAGTCGCAGGGAGCGAAAGTGAACAGCGAGTCTTGATTCAACGACGCTGAACTGACCCACTCTGTAAGAGTGGGGGGAAGGGTTCCTAGCTCAGCGCCTGCCGGTGCAAAAGTGGCACCTGTTCTTTTCCCTTTAGCAGACTGGCATCTTTCCTCATTATTACCAGCCCTCTCGCTGCACAAGGGAGAGGGCTGGCTCCCTCTCAGCTGGGCGATGATCGGGAGAAATTCAGATGTGCCCAGCTGATTAGCAGAGCTCCCATAGCTATGTTTGTGTTTCTATCGGTGGTGCACATTTGCACATGCCTCGGAGCAGATAAAAACATTTATTCCGCACATGGATGGAAAAGATGTAGCAGGGTTTCCCAACCTATGGTTCGGGACCCAAATAGGGGGTCACCATTACATTTCAAAAGGGTCGCCAGGTATCTCCCTAGGTGGCTCTTAAGGAGCCATTCACACATTTTTTGAATTACCTCGGGTCACCAAGTCTTCCTGAATTGTCAAAATGGGTCCCCATCTGGAAAAGGTTGGGAACCACTGAGCTGATCTTTTCCTTGTTGGCCCTATGGCTGGAGCTGCCTGACTAGCTATCCTGGAGCCTTGATGTTTATTACGAAATGGTCCAGGGAAACCTAGGGAGGAGTCTTCCATTGTATTTATTGAATGCTTCCATGCATGCAACCCCCTCTGGCATTCCTGGACCTGTTTTAAAAGCCTGCAGTGACTGGACGATGCTCCTGAATGGGGTAACCTGAAGCGGCCTGGACCAATGACACATGCGACAGCTTTGTGAACTTTGCAGAAGGGGCTGTGTCAGGGTGGGAAAGGGGGAGAGGGAAACTACAGCTCCGGGGGTGATCCAAAGGGCCACGAGGAGTCACTGGTATCATCGTTAGGAAGCTCTGTGCCCACTGCTGCCCCACATTGTGGGCTAATTTGGCCACAACTGCTCTTCCCTGGTGCCACAATGCCCTGCAGTAGAGCAGCCCAAGGTGAGGACTGGGGCAGCTGCACAGCTCATGTCCGGGGAGAAGTAGCAGCATCCCCAGCAGTGCATTGGTGCCCTCCCCCACTACCTCGGCTGTGTGTGGGGTGCAGGAATGCTGCGGTTCCAAGGAGAGGCAGGGGAAGGGGCTGGGCAGTTTCTCCACAAGCTAGAGGAAGGTGCAGCTGCTTGAAGCGTGGAGGCTGCTGTTAAAGGGACGCAGGGCAGACGAGAGGCAGGCAAAGGCCTTTTCCCCCAGTGGAATGGGTCAGGAGCAAGAAAAAAGGAAAGAGAAATCTCTTGGGGATCCTTTTTCCTTCTGGCTTCTGCTGAGTCCAAGTCCCAAGTGGTGCCTAAGAACTTTCCTCTCCCAGCTGCCCTTGGGTTCAGAGCTCCCCCTTCACCTTGCACCGGGGGCAGAGAACACACCGTCCCATCTCAGAAGCTTTGCTGGCAGAGACGGTGGAAAATGACGAGCCTGCATTTTCGGCCAAGGCCCCAACAGGTGTTGGCTTTTTCAGCAGCGAGGGCCAGGGTCTTTCTGGCCTGGCTGACCATAATAGAGGCCCAACTTAAATGTATACCCCAAATTAAAAAACACAGCAAGAGACCTAAAAAAGAGTCACCGTGGCTTAACCACCATGTAAAAGAAGCAGTGAGGGACAAAAAGGCATCTTTTAAGAAGTGGAAGTCCAATCCTAGTGAGATAAATAGAAAGGAACATAAACACTGTCAAATCAAGTGTAAAAATGTAATAAGAAAAGCAAAAAAGATTTTGAGGAACAACTAGCCAAAAACTCAAAAGAAATAACAAAATGTTTTTAAGTACATTAGAAGCAGGAAGCCTGCTAAAAACCTGTGGGTCCCTAGACGATCGAGATATAAAAGGAGCAATCAAGGACGATAAAGCCATTGCGGAGAAACTAAATGATTTCTTTGCTTCAGTCTTCACGGCTGAGGACGTTGGGGAGATTCCCAAATCTGCACCGTCCTTTGTGGGCGATGAATCTGAGGAACTGTCCCGGATTGAAGTGTCATTAGAGGAGGTTTTGGAACAAATAGAAAAACTTAATGTTAACAAATCTCCGGGACCGGATGGCATTCATCCAAGGGTTCTAAAAGAACTCAAATGGGAAATTGCTGAACTATTATCTGTGGTTTGTAACCTATCTTTTAAATCGGCTTCCGTACCTAATGACTGGAAGGTAGCCAACGTGACACCAATATTTAAAAAGGGCTCTAGAGGCGATCCTGGCAATTACAGACCGGTAAGTGTAACTTTAGTACCGGGCAAATTAGTCGAAACAATAGTAAAGAATAAAATTGTGAGGCACATAGAAGAACATAATTTGTTGGACAAAAGTCAACATGGTTTCTATAAAAATCATGTCTTACTAATCTATTAGAGTTCTTTGAAGGGGTTAACAAACATGCGGACAAGGGGATCCAGTAGATATAGTATACTTAGATTTTCAGAGAGCCTTTGACAAGGTCCCTCACCAAAGGCTCTTGTGTAAATTACATGGCCATGGGATAAGAGGGAAGGTCCTTTCTTGGATTGAGAACTGGTTAAAAGACAGGAAACAAAGGGTAGGAATAAATGGTAAATTTTCAGAATGGAGAGGGGTAACTAGTGGTGTCCCTCAAGGGTCAGTCCTGGGACCAATCCTTTTCAACTTATTCATAAATGATCTGGAGAAAGGGGTAAGCAGTGAGGTGGTAAAGTTTGCGGATGATACCAAACTGTTTAGGATAGTCAAGACAGAAGCAGACTGTGAGGGACTCCAAAAAGATCTCACCAAACTGAGTGATTGGGCAACAAAATGGCAAATGAAATTTAATGTGGATAAGTGTAAAGTAATGCACATTGGGAAAAATAACCCCAACTATATGTACAGTATGATGGGGGCTAATTTGGCTATGACAAATCAGGGAAGAGATCTTGGAGTTATCGTGGACAGTTCTCTGAAAACTTCTACACAGTGCAGCAAAAAAAGGCAAATAGGATGCTAGGAATTATTAAGAAAGGGATAGAAAATAAGACACAGAATATCTTACTGCCCCTGTATAAAACTATGGTACGCCCACATCTTGAATACTGTGTACAGATGTGGTCTCCTCACCTCAAAAAGATATTCTGGTCTTGGAAAGGGTTCAGAAAAGGGCAACTAAAATGATTAGGGGTTTGGAACGGGTCCCATATGAAGAGAGGTTAAAGCGACTGGGACTTTTCAGTTTAGAAAAGAGGAGACTGAGGGGAGATATGATAGAGGTATATAAAATCATGAGTGGTGTAGAGAGGGCGGATAAAGAAAAGTTATTTATTAGTTCCCATGATAGAAGAACTAGAGGACACCAAATGAAATTAATGGGTAGCAGGTTTAAAACTAATAAAAGAACGTTCTTCACACAGCGTGTAGTCAACCTGTGGAACTCCTTGCCAGAGGAGGCTGTGAAGGCTAGGACTATAACAGAGTTTAAAGAGAAGCTAGATAATTTCATGGAGGTTAGGTCCATAAAAGGCTATTAGCCAGGGGATAGAAGTGGTGTCCCTGGCCTCTGTTTGTCAGAGGCTGGAGAAGGATGGCAGGAGACAAATCACTTGATCATTGTCTTCGGTCCACCCTCTCTGGGGCACCTGGTGCTGGCCACTGTCGGCAGACAGGATACTGGGCTAGATGGACCTTTGGTCTGACCCAGTACAGCCATTCTTATGTTCTTATGACCAGGCAGCTGGGATTCCTGCTGCTGGGCATAGACTCCATGCAGGCTGGGCACAGGCAAGAGGCCATGGGAGAGCCCCTCTCGGGCCATCGGCTCCATGCTGGGACCGCCTGCATCCATTCCCCTGGGAAACAAAGCTCTGGAAAGGGAAGGACGTGTCTGTGTGCCAGGCCTCCCCGCAGGGCTTCCCAGGGGTGATCACAAGCTGCTCTGCGGCCATGCAAGTTGCAAAGCTGGGATTCTAGCCTCATGCTGAAATGTCCTGCTGAGTAACAGGAACACGTGTCCACCACACAACGTGGCCATCGCTGCTGAGAGACAGTGTAACCCACACACACCTGCTGGGTTTGGAGCACTGTCCCAGCTGGGGGGCACTGAGACCACCTAGAGAGGGAATAATGAGCCTGCCCTACGGCCTTCGCTACCAGCCAGCTGGCTTTTAGCGCCGGTCGTAGGGGCTCATGAACTAAGCTCCAGAGGCTCCAGGTTCAGTGCTGCCAGCGATATAAAAGCAGAGGGTCTGTCTGAGCAAGTAATGGGGACTGAGCCACCTCTGGCCCCTGCCACAGGCTGGCTGGCCAGGAGTGAGGGTCCCTGGCAGTAGGTGGGGAAGCCTGCCCCATGGGGTGTGCATGAAAAAAGGGAAGGCTGCAATTTTCATTATGTTCAAGTCACTTTTCCCTAATGTTCTCGTCTGGAGTGAGGGGGGAGTGACTCCCTGTGTGGGCACCAGAAACAATCAGTCCCGTTGTTGCTCTGTAAGCCCCGCCCTCTGCAGAGCCCTGAACCTGCCTCCTTTTGTCCCTTGCAGAGCTGCACCGCAGCGAGAGCACCCAAGAGAAGAATGTGAAAGAAGCCAAAACCAAGTGCCGGACAATTGCGTCCCTGCTGACGGACGCGCCGAACCCTCACTCCAAGGGCGTGCTGATGTTCAAGAAGCGCAGGCAGAGGGCTAAGAAGTACACCCTGGTCAGCTTTGGGAGCGTTGATGAGGACCGCTGTTATGAGGAGGAGGATGGTGTCTTCCCAACCAGTGAGTCGGAATTTGATGAGGAAGGCTTCTCAGATGCCCGAAGCTTAACAAACCACTCGGACTGGGACAACACGTACCTGGACATTGAAAAGCCCAAGCCAGAGTCCGAGCAGCAGGAGGGGCAGCGGCAGCAGGGTCTGAGTGAGGCCTCTGGCAGGGGCGCCCGGCTATTTGAACAGCAGAGGGAGAGGGCGGGTCAGTATACAGTGGAGAAAGCACCAGCTGAGAAGCCGGAGAGCCCTCCCGCATCAGCAGGGGTCAGGCCAAAGCAGAGCATGGTGAACGGAGATGCGCCTACTCCACAGAAGGCCAACATGGCCCCTCTCAGTATCCACGTGGAAGCAGTGCAGGTTCCCAGCAAGCTGCCATCTTTTACCTCTGCCCAGTTCCAGGCTCCAGTGGGCAGCACTGGAGGAGGTGCCCAGCCATCTCCAGGCACAGACAGTTTCTTCAACAGATCCGCACGGCCCTTCACGCCTGGCTTTTCCGGGCAGCGCCCTGTGACTTCCTCTGTCATCTTCAGGCCTTTGGCTCCCAAGAAGAGTGTGGGGGGGCATAGCCCTGTTGTTCCCCCTTTCTCACCAGGAACCCCTGTGCCACCTCCCGCTGTGCCTGCAATGGCACATGGTGGTCCAGCGAGCGCCTCAGCACCTCTGTATATTCCAACAGCATCAGGGGGACTGCAGCCCGCCTCTGGCGAACGTGCTTCTGAGACTAAGACACCCACCAACCCAGCCAGGACTTCCACGGCTTCCATAGTTCTAGCCACTCCCTCTAAGCCAGGGAGGGCCGCAGTTGCAGACACACCTCAACCACCACGGGGGACAGCTTCTTCCTCCTTGTATATCAGCCCAGCCCCACCCCAACCCAGCACGGAGAGTAGCTCTCTGCTACCCAGCCAGCCATATCCCATGGTCTCCCCAGCTACTCCACGACCTGCTTCTGAGACCTTAGCATCCAGGGAGCAACGGGTTGCGGTGCCAGCCCCTCGCACGGGCATCTTGCAGGAGGCTCGCCGTCGAAGCACCAAGAAGCCCATGTTCAGTCCTAGAGAAGAGAAGAAGAAGAATTCGCCCAACCCCGAGCTTCTGTCTCTGGTGCAAAACCTGGATGAGAAACCCAAAGGCGACCACCCAGGGGCAGGCTTCGAGTCGGGGCCTGAGGAGGATTTCCTCAGCCTAGGAGCCGAGGCCTGCAACTTCATGCAGCCCTCAGGCCGCAAATTCAAAGCCCTTCCCCCAGTCGCCCCTAAGCCTCAGCAGCCAGGTGCCTCTGCCAGACTAGTCAACGGTGCCCATGACATGCCACAGCTGAAGGGTAAAGGGGCAGAGCTTTTTGCCAAGCGACAGAGCCGCATGGACAAGTTTGTGGTGGAGGCGGCTCCAACACCAGGCTCCAAGCCCAGGGCACCCTCCCCCACCCCTTCTCTACCACCATCCTGGAAGTATTCCCCCAACATCCGTGCCCCACCCCCGATAGCTTACAACCCCTTGCATTCCCCCTTCTACCCCTTGGCAGCAAGCAAGTCTCAGGCTAGCAAAGCAGAGAGCAAAGTGAAGAAGGCAGCCAGCCAGAAATCGGGGATCAAGGCCATTGATTTCATGCGTCACCAGCCCTACCAGCTAAAATCAGCCATGTTCTGTTTTGGGGAGCCCCCGAGCACTGACACACAGAGCCCTCCAACCCAGCCAGCCCAGCAGCCCAGCTCCTCTTCCACCCCAGCCAAGCAGGCGCCTGTGAAAACAGCCAGGACCTATGAGATCCGGCGGTTCTCCACCCCTGCTCCCATGCCCACTCTGAACAGCCTGACACCCACCGTCCTCGCCCCCCGATCTGCCACCACGCTGGATGAGCCAGTGTGGAGGATGGATGTGACCTCTGCACCCTCCACCCCGGCCCCTTTCCAGGCTGGTCCCAGCCAGGCCCCACAGCTGAACCAAAGCTCCCCAGAGCTCGGTCAGGCGAGCCACGCGACTCTCCCACGCCCAGCCTCCTCCTCTGGCTTCCAGGTAGCTAGACCCAGGTTTTCAGCTGCCAAAACTGGAATGCAGGCCCATGTGTGGAGGCCAGGCTCTGGGTACCAGTGACCCAGGAACTGCCTCCCCTTCCCCCACGTGGGCATGTCTGGTGTCTGACCAAGCTAGTTTCTGTGGCTGTTCTTTAACGCAAGCTCAGTAAATTGGGACATGTGAAGCAAAAAGGGGGGGCTCCCATTCCGCCCTCACAACTCCCTTTGTCATCAGCCTGGCAGCATCCCTGTGAGCAGAGAGAAGGCAACAATCTCCAGCCTGCTTTGGCCCCTGCTGCACGGCCGTGAACCCGGGTCTCTGGGCCACGGGCAGGGAGGGGCAGAGCGTTAGCCCTTTCAGTGCCCCAGTGCGGCAGGGCTGCTGTGGGCAGCAGGGCACTGTGCACACTGAGGGCGAAGACACAACTGGGCCCTCTAGTCCCCCCAGCCCCATGAAGTGAGAAACGAGGCCCCGCGGGAGGGACAGTGTTGCCCAGGCCCATAGTGGAGCAGCAGATACTCCAGGGGAAAGGGCCATGGTGCCCGCTCGGACACACAGTCCCCTCTTGAGGATGGCTCTGGATCACCCAGGGACGCGGTCTGGGGGCTGGGGCAGTTTGGGGGCTGAAAGGTCATTGTGGAGGGTTGTGAGCGGGAAGGAGGGGTTCCTGGGAAGCTAGAAGAGCAAAGCTACTGCCCGGTGAGGTTGGGGGCCCTTGCAGCGGCAGACGCTGTGTGTGGGAGGTGGTTGCGTGGGAGTGTGCAGTGCTGGCTCGTAAGGGAGCCAGGGCTGGCATTAGGCACACACCGGCAGGAGTCGTGGCTGGAGTGGAGGTGATGAGCAATATGAAGGTCCCTGAGACCTCTGTCCACCTGGGGAGGGCTGGAGGCAGTGCGGAGCAGCGCATGAGGAGTCGCATTAACCAGCGAGGGGCTTGTGGGAGGGTCTGGCAGTGACAGAACTGCCTAAGCCCCCTGGGAAGCAGTGGCCAGTCACTTACACGGCTCTCTCTGCCAGGGGTGGCTAGTCACTCCCTTCCTGGCTGGGTGTGGGGCAGCTGTGCTTCCCTGCAGCAAGGGCATGTGCCCAGGGAGCACCCCCCATGTGCTGCTGAAGCTGCAGCGAGGCTGGTGGAAGCTCTCCTCCCTCTCTGCCCATGGCTGGGCTCTGTGGTGCCAGGGTAACACCTGGGCCCATTTCCCAGGCACAGAGCTTGCAGGGCACATGCCACTGGGGGCTCGAAGGCAGAAGCCACAGGACTGGAAGGAATGGCAGCCAGACTTCACTCCCCAGCCCAGCAGCCACCCCAAGGGCTATGGGGAGCTCCCCAAAGGGCCGATTGTTAATGAGTGGCGCCTGGCCGGGTGGGAGCAGCCATGCTACAAAGCCCTGCCTGCGTTAGCGTCTGCCCCCTCCCGGGTGTGCTCGCCGCTGGCCTGCCAGTCTTTCCCGGAGCACCGGGGAGAACTTGCCTCTCCTCCGGGCAGAGCTGAAAGGAACTTACATTTCTTACAGGGGCTGGTGCATTGCAGCAGCCCCAGCGGGGGGAGAGTTCTCGGGGGGGGGGGGGGTGCGATACCACAGCGCCTGTACAAATATTCACTGTGGGAGGAGTGCAGAGGGCAGGGTCGTGTGTGGGAGCTCAGGGCAAGGGCTGGGAGTATTGGGGGGAAGAGCCAAGTAGGGGGAGCTTGAGGCTGACCAGGACGGTGGGGACTATGCTGCCCGAGCCCTGGGGTTAGAGTCTGGGTGTACCACGGCCACCCCGCCCAGCAGGGCTGTACTTGCTGGTTCGGGCCCGCCGCTCTATAGTGCCCAACAGCATCCAGAGCTCTACTGCCAGCCAGCCACTCTGACCGGCACGCCACACTGGGGCGTACTCGCACTGTCGCCTTCTGGGCACAGCACGGAATTGTGGGAAGGTGCTGGAGGACGATCACCACTCAAGTGGCTTAGCCCGTGTCCACACTGCAAAGCGTGCGGGTTGCCAGCCCAACCCACGTGAAAGCCTGACCTGGGTTTTAGCGTATAGACCCCCAGGGCTGTGTGTGTGAACAGGAATGAGGCTGGGGCAATAGAAGTGAAAACCTCCAGGTAGCTCCATAGCAAAGAGGGACTCTTAGAAAGGCAGGGGTGGCTCCAATGCCACTGGCTGGCAGAATTACCTGGAGGAGACGGGGTGTGTTGTCAGGGGGCGACTGTTGGGAACTCCCGTTTGGCACATGAGAGGCTCAGGACACGGCCGTGTCTGAAAGTGGGATTGACCAGAAGCAATGTAGCGAGGGAGTGTAGGAGGTGAGAAGGGGGGGTGCGGGTGGGGTGTTGGGTTAGACCTGGAGCCAAATCCATATTCAGAGCCAAGTTAAAGGGGTCTCCTGTCTCTCTGCCGAGCGTTTTGCTGACCACAGTTCCTATCACAGCAGGATGCCACCACTGTCCCCTGGCCCGGCAAGGCCCAGGACTGGAGCAGAAGGGGGCGCTGCAGGCCGAGACTGAGCCAGAATAGACATTGGGTGAGAGTCATGGTCAGTTGAGCTGTACGCGGGGCTGTGTCTGTCCAGCACCCACTGCACCATTGCTGGTTTCTGCCACCATTTATGCAGGACAGGCGAGAGTCCGGATTTTCAGAGCCCATGGTTTTCCTTTCTCTCTCCAGCATGCTGGTAGGTTACAGAATTCCAGGGATTGCAGGACAGGGATGTCACATAGGTCTCCTCCCTGCATCGGGGACAGGAGCGCCCCTGTGGCACTCACCAGCAGAGGCAGGTGGCCCTGCACAGGAATGTTTGTCCCCTCACGCATGCAATACAAGGGGAAGAGGGGCCCCCCCAAGGCGTTGCTTAGTCCACTTATGCCTAGCGGTGGGGGCTCCGAACAGAAGCTTTGTGCCACTGGGCTGGCTGAGAGGGAGGCGCCGCATGAGCGTGGTACAAAGAAGCAGCTGCCTTTGGCCACAGCTGTTGCTCCCCACTCCCTTCCCCTGAGTTTTGATGGTTGAAGGGCAGGAACGAGACTAGGGAACGGCTGTGTGTGCCAGTGAGAAGGTGGGCTAGGCTGAGGACAGGCTCCTAGGAGGGCCCAGGGCTTTTGCCTCCAGGTAAGCCAGCCCCTGCAGCAGGGCAGCTCTGTTCCCCACTCGGTGCACCTCTCTCCTTGGCAGTTGTGACTGGATCATTGGAAGACATAACCCTCTGGAGAAGGGTGTGGGGGTGGCAAAGGGGAGTGTAGCTGTTCTTGATGGATAACACTGGAAAGCTGATAGTTGTGCCCCAAAGGTAAGCAGTGTCATTTCCCTGTCAACTTCCACATCACTGCACCAGGACAGCTGTAGGGACCTTCCCCAACCCCCCCTTTGTTTCCCACGCAGTCAGGTACAACCTAGAGGCGTTCCCTACCGAGACTTTGTTCCCCCTCTCTGGCCGAGGTGAGCAGTTCCCCTCTGCTCCTGAGAAGAAATCTGTCAGTGCTCAGCACAGGGGGCAGAGCCGAGGGGAGGGAAGTCTGGAAGGAGCACCAGGGTTAGCTACTATATCACTGAAAATAGCTTTCTTCTTTGTTTTGTGTTTGAGTTACAGTCACTTTACACTTGTTTGTGGAGAGGAATAAACTTCTGATATGCACTTTACCCATTGCCTCTGCCATTGATTTGTTCAGATTCCAGAGCTGCCAAACCTCACACCTTCCCTGCACATTCCATTTGATCGCACTGTACAGAGAACTATACAAGGAAGATGAAATTATATTTTGATTCCCTTTGATTTATAAAAATCAAAGTAGTGCCCATTTAAAACAACTGAAAGGAAATGTTGTAGTTACAGAACCCACAATTAGCCTGTGGAACTCACTGCTACAAGATATTGAGGCCAAGAGATTAGCAGGGGTCAAGAAAAGGACTAGAGATTTACATGGATAACAAGAACATCCACAGTTTTATAACAGCATTTAATACCGACGTACATTTTAAAATACCAAAAAAATAACCTTGGTACTTCAGTCTTTAACCTAATCACTATCTGAGGGGGGTTGGGAAGAAACTGCGCCACAATGCAGGCCAGTACTGCAGGAGTTAGAGTCAGTCCCACCTGTATCTAGTTCTGCCACCTCAGTCAGGGGGTTCTTAACATCTTTTGGTGACCTCACTATGTGGCCACCAACTCTTGCTGGTGGCCACCTGGAGATTTTTTCCTAAAATACTTGATTAACACTAGCAGAAGTAAATATGCGCCCACATGCATCCACATCATTGTAATGTATGTAGGCTTTTCCTGACTGAAATAATGCTGTGAAAAGTGCTATTTGTAGGTTTGTTAATATCACTTTTCATAGGACACTTACCACTTTTCACAGCCTCACAGGTAGCGAGAGTAAGTAACATTAAACATACAACTATCACTTTTTGCAGCCTCCCATGTAGCAAGTCTGCAGTGAAAGGTGATACTTGCAGGTTTGTTACTATCACTTCTCAGCAAGCTGCAGGATCAATTATGCCTGGGGTGCGAATGTTGGAGGGGGAATCAGCAGGATATAGGGGCAGTGAGGGGGTGATGGATGCAGGACTGGGGGAGGCAGCAGAGGCAATGGGGCTGGGTAGGGGAGTCCTGCAGAGCGTGGCTGGAGTGGGAATAGGTGCCCAGGACAAAATGCCTGCTGCTCTGTGGCCAGAGCCAGTGTCTGTCACTACATGGCCAGAGCCGGCACTTGCTGCTGCATGGCCAGGGTTTAGCACCTGTGGTCAGCTCCCCACTCCTGCGTACCCAGGGCTGGTGACCAGTGCCCAGGGCCAGTGGCAGCTGCTGCATGGCCAGTGCCCAGGCTCAGCATCCAGGGTCAGTTCCTGGGATCAATGACCAGGGTCAAGAATCAGGGCCCGCCAGCACAGATCTGCATGGAGGGTCAGCGTCTGCTGCTGCATGCCCAGGGTCTGTACCCCATGCTGCTGGGGCCAGAGGCCAGCAGCCAGAGCTAGCCTGGTGTGAGTGGCCAGGGCTGGGGGTCAGAGTAAGTCGCTGCTGATCAGCACCCAGGGCTGCTGGCTGCCACCAGGGTTGGTGCCACATGGCCAGTGCCAGAGTTCAGGGCCCACTGCTGCACAGACGGGTTGGAGCCTGAAGCCCAAAGGCCAGGGCCATGTGGCCAGAGCGGGGGCGGTCAGTGCCCAAAACACCATGACTGGAGCCAGGTATTGTGCCCAAAGCCCCATGGCTGGAACCCTGGCCCAGGCCTCTTGGACAGGGTTTTTTTTTTTTTGGGGGGGGGGGGGGCAGAGGGAAGGCAGCAAAGCATCACCTCCCCCGTCCCCCCATTGCCCCGGATGCACTGCCCTGCCTCTGAAGAGAGGTAGTGAGCTGGGGTTGGAGAAGAGAGAGATTAACAAACCTACAGATACCAGTTTTCACAGCACTGCTGGTACGATTGACTCTGGAAGACTCTACCCCAATACGCGACAATGCTCTGGCTTGTGCCTTGCATGTTTGCTATCCCGGATGTGTAGTGTTTTAGGAAAAATGTCCGTGTGGCCACCAGCCAGACTTGGTGGCCGCTCTGAGGCCACCAAAGGAGAGGTAATGAGAAGCCCTGGCCTAGAGACTGGACTCACTCCTGACAAGCCAGCGCAGCTCTAGTCTCATTCATTCAGAACATGCTTGTCTATTGCTGAGTCACACCCCTTCTCCAGTGCCCTTCCCGCCCCATCCCCTGGTAGCCACACAGGCTGCAGCTACACTGCACATGGGGCTGTCCCATGCCAGCTGACTCAGGTCCTCAGCTGGGGCCAAGAGGCTAGTTAACTGCAGGGCAGGTCAGGCTCGGGGGCGAGGACTCTGCAAAGAGGGACTGTCCCAGAGCTCAGGCTACGGCCCAGGAAGCCTGAATATCTACATGGCAATTAAATAGCCCCTTAGCTTCAGCCCTAGCAGGCTGAGTTAGCTGGCACAGGCCAGCCGTGGGCATCTAACTGTAGCGTGCACACACCCACGGGGCCACCCCTCACTGACTGCTGCCCCTCGGATCAGGGAGAAGAGTCCGTAGCATGGTGTCCGAGGGGCCCAGTTACAATATTTCTTACGGACTTGTTAGAGGGAGCATCTAGGGAACTGGTGCAGTTTGCAAAGGACATTAGATTAGAAGCTTGAGTCTCTTGTCCTGGCACATCATAGTCCTTGCTGCAGTCACTGTTCTGTGTGCTCACTGCAAGGTGGGGCTGTGACTAGTTTTGCTTCATAAAGCTGAGTGAGGAAGATTATGAACTCCAGATGGCTGTAAACACACGGGAAACCAATTGCTGTCTAACAGGGACTCAGCCAGAGCCATAATGTCAGCAGCCTTCTCCAGGGCAGGTCATTCCTCTTCTCACAGCAGATCATGTCAGTGGAAGCCAAGCTAACAGACTTGACAAGACTGCGGGTGAGGGGAAGCGAGGTCAGGAGTAAGATAATGAGCCTAAAGCAAACCAGGGGATTTCTAATGGCTAAGCAGGACTCTGAGGAGGTACCTGAACTCCAGGGTACAGCCTATAAGGGGAGCTGAAGGCCAGAAAGTTTTCCAAGGTGCTTGATGGAAGCATACACCTAAGGACAATGAGGCGTGTTGTAAGGTAACATACGAATGATGCAGCACAGTACAGTGTACTTTCCTATGGCGTGGGATAAGCCACAGGCAATATCAAGATATAATTTAAACAACCACTAGATGTTGCCACTGTTCTTCTCAACTGCAGCTAGAGATTTCACATTCATCAGCTGTGGTGTTAAGTCTGGAGGGTTTAAAATCTTAGGGCAGATTTACCAAATCCCCCCTCCTAATCTTTTGCCCGCTGGAGTTCACAGATCACAGGCAATTACTCTGAGCCACATGTGCAGGGAGGGCTGGTTGCCTCCCTGAGTTCAGGCAGCAGGTGGCCTGTTACCTCTTGCAGAGGGCGCCTGGCTTGCTGGCATGTTGGCTCCTTGGGAGTAAGGCCTCATGGAGAGTTCTTCTCCCTTCATTTAGCAAAGTGCTTGGGGCTGGCATCAGTCCAAGTTCACAGCACCCCTGCCCCGGGGACAAGAGCATGGCCTGCCTGTAGCCATGCCTGTCTGCTCTAGCAAGCTTCATGGGGTAGCCGAGTTAGTCTGTACAGAAAAAAAAAAAAAAAAAAAAAACAACCCCAACACACACAACAACAAATGGTCTGGTAGCACTTGATAGACTAACAAAACATGTAGATGGGATCATGAGCTTTCATGGGCAAAACCCACTTCTTCAGATGACTGGAGTTCTGAGTTTAGGATGTGCAGACCCAAAATAAATGGGGGGGGGAGAGACAGGGAGCAGAGGGTATAGAAAATAGGGGGGGGTTAAAGGAATCAGTGAGTATCTGAAGATTGAGTAGATAAAGCGAAGCAGATAAGAATCAAAGTCCATTGATAGTCAGGAAGGTCATCTGAAGAAATGGGCTGTGCCCACGAAAGCTCATGATCCCATCTACATGCTTTGTTAGTCTTTAAGGTGCTACCAGACCATGTGTTGTTTTGCTCTAGCAAGATCACCTGCTGCTGCAGAAGGGTCTTGGAGGAAGTGAGGTTCTGGCTTGCAGTGCGCAGTGAGGGCAGGGAAAAATATTTTTGAAAATTAAGTGCTCTGGAGGGCCCCAAAGCTCCATGCAGGCTGCTCTGCAGCCCATCCCAGCAAGTGCTATTGACAGGCAATGGTGCATGGTAAATGCACATCAGCTGAGCCTTTGCAAGGAAGAGTTGGAGCCCAGAAGGCTCAAGCCCCCTCAGCCTGCTGACTTCAGTGGGTGTTCCCTGCCCACAAGGCGGGCATGAGTTTAGCCTGAACTCGAACCACAGCTCAGAACCTGAGGCTACAGAAAGTCCAAATCACACTGGGCACTGGGCATTTCTTGTTAAATCTCCCCCTTCGAACAGTTCTCACAAGAACACTGCAGGAGGGACAGCAGCATGGCCCCTTGCCTCACTACCTCTGTCTAGGCTGATTTCATGGGGGTCGTGGGTGCAGAGGCGTCAAGCTTTGTACAGTATTCAGGAGAAAGCACATTCTACCCTCCGGTGGTACCAACGGGTTAATGGGCCGTACACCCCTGAAGAGAAACATTCCAAGGTGAGGAGCAAGGAGAAGGCACGGACCCAAACTGTGAATTAAAATGGAGATGGAAAATCTGCTCTTAAGTCACCTCACTGTAAGGGGGCAGGGGGAAGCAAAGAAGCAGCTTCATTGTGCAATCTCTGAGGCAGCAGCCAGGCCTTCTGCCCAGCCGGGAAAGGCCCTAGCACGCTGCTGGCGGCACAGAAGCAGTGACACAACTAACAGCTGGGGGAAATCTTAGCTTGGGTCCCTCCCCCATGTTTGGTGCACAGAGTCTGGGCAGAATGACGTGTCCCACGAGAGAGCTCACCATGCTTTTCAACCTGCTACGCCATCCTTTATGGTCACCCCATGGTGCAGGGAACGGGTCAGTTCGCAGGTGACAACCACCTGGGCCTCATCTACTTCCCTAAGGGTTAACTGCTGCCTGGAAAGCCATGGGAAATGGGTGGAAGTGGCAGATTTTAGCATAATCCTGCTGACAGGAGGAAGGAGTCTGGGTTAAATTGTCTATTTCTCTCTGGAGTAAGCAGAGATCCCTCTATCACACGCCAGGCAAAGTACACTATCAGTGGGAGAGGAGAGAGTTACACCAGCAGGCAGGATGGGAAAGGGAAGAGGAGAACACAGTATGGGGGTTTTGTGAAGGGACAGGAAGGGAAAACAGGAGTTGCACTGAGCAGGAGAGAAGCTGCTGCGCTCCAGGACGTTTTGCTACAATGTGTAGGAAGGAGAGGCAAAGCTCCCTGGACAGGACTGCCCACATCTGGGCAACTTCATTCAGCCAGGTCTAGAACAAGCCCCGCCACACACACACACCCCCTTATGGCAGTGCCACAGGCAGCAGGTAATGCAGGCAAAAGTGCCTACACCCCCCATATGCCCAGGAAGACTGGGGCACACCATTCTTTTGCCTACTAGTGCTGCACTTCCCTGGTCCACGTCTCCATGGCCACAGCCCCCTCAATCTCAGCAGCCCCCCTGGAGTGCCTTCTCTGTTCCACAGCATTAGAGGGTTACAGCCTACTCTAAACAGTTCTCCCTCCTCAAGTTCCAGGCAGCTTCTCTCTCTGCTCTGCCAGCCCTGCCGCTCTTAGGGCCCAGCAGGCCCATCTGATGGACCCCTACTCGTAGTTCTCCTAAAACGTGCTTCTCATGCAGCCTCCCCAGGGCTCTATTAACTTCTTACTGGCCAGTGGGGGGCAGATGTCCCACCACAACCCAATGGTTTAGAATTAACACAAGGAGAAAGAACATGTAGATTTTTAGTTATCTTTTTGGGTCTTCTGTAGTGATAACAAGCATGATGGAGAAGGTTCCAAGCTCCTAAAGGAGCTACTGAGAAGAGGGTAATTGATAATGAGTCCAAACCAAAAAGCAAACAAAAACCCCACTGATGCAAGGCATGCATCCCGTAACCAATTCAATACAAACATCACACTACTAGTTTAGTAGTGTGGTAACAGCTACCAAATAGATATGATCTAGTTCCTCGTGATATACAGTGTGCTACTCTTCCTGGTCTCCTTCTTTGGACCCACCTACAGTTTTTTGCCAAAAACAACTCCACTTTTCACCTATAGCATGGGGGGGGAGGGGGGGAGAGGTTATACCAGTTGTTTCCTTATGTTCACAAAAGAACTCAGTCACCTTTGGCCTTGTGGCTTTCCAGCCAAAGCTAACTCCCCCCATGCCTGCTCACTTGTCCTCCACATTTCTTCTGTTTATAGCACCACCCCAGATGGGCTGCAGCTCTAATTAGGCCTGGCTTAGGGGTTTGTAGTTCTCTCCCTGCCTGGCAGGGCAAGAGACCACATCCCCTCGCTCTACTCACTCCTGGGGACTCTCAATCCAAGGGACCCAATGAGGGGTCACTAGGCTCAGTCTGGCCTGTGGTGGGGCAGAGCAGCAGGGAGTCCATCTGTCCTGCAATCTCAACCAGGGCAGGGCAGCCAACAGCTCACAGGGCACGAAAGGGCAATCAGTCCAGGCAATGACTCAGTCTCGCTGCCCCAGGCCCTCAATCAGGAACGGGGCAGCCAAGAGTTACCATTCTACTGGTAGCTCAGAGGGGAATTAGCTCCCAGGCAGGAGCTATAACAAATGCATCTAGCACCCTGCCTCCAGCAGGCAGCAGATCTATCCAGGCCTCCAGGCTTAACAGTAGAGAGATGGTCACTCCCTAGGGAGAGGGTGGCCAGGATAAGGGGACAGAGGCCCTCCCACTCCACTGCAACCCAGCCCAGGGCCCTTATCAGTGGCTGGATAGCTCAGCACTAGGTCAACAGGGATCCACCCACAACACACTGGCCAGGCTACAAACAGTCCCACAGCCAAACCCTGTTCAGCTTCCCTGGGCTCCTCCATACCCTCCCAGTCTGGCAGTACCTGGCTTCTAGGGTTGTCTTCCATCTCCCTCAGGTAGACCACAAGTGGTAGCCCTAGGAGCTTTAGGGATCACTGGTGTCTGGCAATAACATGGCTCTCTGGCTGTTACCAGCAGCTGGGAGGAGAGAGCCTATTTCTTTAGAAGCTCTTCCCCATATGAGGTAGAGGGCTGGCCTTTTATAGTCCCACTTCCTGTCCCACCTCTGGCCACGGGTGTCCCAGTTCTGCCCACCAGGGGGCAATTGTAGGTGTCTCTCTCTCTTTCTGGCAGGGCAGGGAACCATGCCCCCTTCTTACACTAGCCTACCCTCCAGGTACAATATCTGGGTACGTTACTTGGCCACTCTGGCTCATGTTGAGCTTGTCACCCCTGGTCTGGAGTAGACACCCTATAGGGTGTGAAATGAGGGTGAGGGCATGCACTGGAGGTGTGAATGGGGGATGCTATGGGAGCATGGAGCAATGGGAGCGGCAGAGTTGTGCAGCGAGCAGTGTGATGGGGATGCCGGGGGGAGGGGGCAGTGACAAGTGTGGATCAGAGGAAGTGACAAGGACTTGGAGGAGCATGTCAGGGAGGCAGGCAGTGCGGGAGCTGTGGGTGTGTTGGTGGCAGAGGGGGAGTGACTCAGGTGCTGGGGAGAAGTGGAACAGGGAGTGACTTGGCTGCAGGGGGAAGGCCCTTGGAGAGGGAGGTGCAGAGAGCAGGCAGGGCAGGGACTAAGGCAGTGACATGGGTGTGTGGAATGCAAGGCAGTACCAGAGCACATGGGTTGTCAGGATCTCCTCTAGGGGAATGGAGGGGGAGTTGTGGGGAGGCCAGTGATAGCAGAGTGGCAGGAGCTGAGGTGCAGGAGACACTGCCTCCCCAGGAGGAAGGGGAGTGGTGCCTGCTTGGTTTCTGGCGGAGGATAGCGGGAGCAGCTGAACGGAGTGCTGAGGTGCACTCTTTTCCCTTCCCTTCCCTCCTCTCCCCATTGCTGGTGCTATCTGAGACCCCTTTGCTTGGTGCCATCTACTATTAATAACCATGGGATGCCTGCGTGAGCAGCCTCCAGGAGTCAAATTCACAGCACTCTGCATCAGCACTTTGTGTTGGGCAGGTCCTGGCTGAGAGCGGGTGCCCTGGATCAGCAGGGACTGAGAGCAGAGGAGGGACACACAGAGGAAGCAGCCCACCACCATCTCGCTGCTGTGGGGCCGGGGCAGAAGGGTGTGCATGTTTACCTGAGCCTGGACCAGTGAGACGAGGTGAGTCCCCCTTACTGCCATTTGGACCCAGAGGAGGGACAGTGCTTGCAATGGGGCTAGAGATTAGGGACCAGCCTCAAACTGCATGAGAACCAGAAAATTAACTGAAAAGTTTGCCGAAGTCTGGCAGGAAGGAACTGTGCTGAAAGCAGACCAGTCCTGAGGGTAATATCCTCTTGCGGCCTTGGTCCTATGCCTGAGATGGCTGGGGAAGAGGAACCAAACTCTGCCAGCCCTCCTCTTTGTCTGGGGTCACTGAATGCTGCTTGGTCTTGGTGCAACCCTGGGATCGCTGAACACTGCAGGATCCCTGTCCTGCCTGGAACCTCCCCAGAATGCTGCAGGTTCCCCTGCCTGGGATCAATGAAGGATTATAGAACAGTGCAGGCTTTCCCTTCCCCCTCCCTGGGATCAGTGCGTCATAGGGCACAGCCCCCTGGGGACACCTCCCCACGTGCCGCAGGGAATTCACAATTCAGGCAGGCAGGCATTTTCCCTCCATTTTTTCCACACTTCTGACCTATCAATTGTGCCCCCTTGAGAATCCCAGCCCCCACCATGTGTTCTGGCAGCATTACCCCTTCCTGTCAAGCAGAACTATCCCTCCTGTATATAGCCAAACAGATGGCCAGCTGCTCAGAGAAGGCATGCAGCATGCTTTATTGGTGCACCTGCTGACACTTGATTTGGGGATATACCACGTCTGGCACTTTTATGATGTGAACTTCATAGAGATCATACCAAGCCCAACAGAAAATAAACTGTGGAAATCAAGAAGAAACTGGCCCAGCAAAATGCCTGCTGAACTGATTGGACCTGATCTGGTCTGGCTGAAATAAAAGTAAAGAAATACCGAAGAATATCTGGAGGACAAAATGTCTTGCTGGCAACTGAGACCTGGCATAGAATATAGAGCCATTATTTTTAACTCAGCTCGATTTACTGCCTGCAGTTCTGTACCCATAACTGATTAAAGGTGCAAAGTGCTAGGGACCAATGATGGGATTTAGAAGTCTAGCTAGCTGAGTGCTCCTGAAATTTGAAGTTTAAGTCAATGGAGCTACTCCAGTTTACACTAGTTGAGGATTTGGCCCCTAAATGTTGTTTGCACAACTCTGGGGGCCAAAGGGAAGGCTGGACTGTGCCCAGTTAAAACCATGCTCCTTAACCTTGATGCTCGATTGTGAGAGGAGTTGCAGAACTCTGTTGCTTTCCTCTCTCGGCCTTGCAAAGCAGACCTCTCAACCTACCCAGCCACAAAGGTGAGAGACAAGTTGTGGAATTAAATTGCCCAACCAAAGGGATGTGTGAAAAGCTGAATACATAGACTTCAAAGGATTTGGAGGTTTTCCTTTAATCTGATGGCTACTTGCTTCCTTTATAAGAATGGCCCAACTGAGTTGTACCAATAATTGTCCATCTAACCAGTATCCTCATTCTCACAGTAGCCACTGCCAGATGGCTCTGGTAACTAGAGGTTCAGGGACAACTGGAGCATGGGCTACATCTCTGACAATCTTGGCTAACAGCCATTGATGGAACTATCACTCAGCCCTTCAGGAGTAAATCATCTACTGTTTCAAGGGCCTTTTTGAAGGGCTTGCCCCCTGCTCACCTTTTGAGGGGCAGATCATCCCATGTCACACAAGTTTGTAGGACATTCATGTTTCCCAAAGTAGCTCCTGGACAGACATCCTTATGGTCAGATGATGGTCTATCACAGTGTTTCTTAAACTTTTTTAAGATGGAGGAACACCAAACAATAATTTTTTTTTTATGAGAAACACCAAGGATTTTTTGTTAAGAAAAAAAAAAAAGAGGTTGGGGAAAAGTTATTGAGCAAAAAAAAAAAGAAAAAGAAAAGAAAAATAGGGTCGAAAATAGGGTCGGGGGGAAAGTTATTGAGGGAAAAAAAAAAAATGGTTGCCTGCCCCTTTAAGGGCAGCCATTTTGAACTCTGTTGTTCTCCGCGGCACACCTCCGACTGCCTCACGGCACACCAGTGTGCCGCGGAACACAATTTAAGAAACACTGGTCTATCACAACCTAATGATGTTTGTGTAGTGGTGTTAAGTTGCGATGAAGTGACCTCACATCAGGATGTTTTGGCACAGACTCACAACAGAATCAGAGCGTTGCAGCTTGTTGTCCAATGGTGCTGTGAAACTGTTGCATGATGGTGGTGCAGTGTAGGAATATTATGTTTTAAGATGGTGATGCCAACCTGGTGAGGTATTGGCATGTTGTGTCATGACATTAAACCACCACAAAGCAGGCATCAGCACTTCGTGATGAGAGAACCTGACCCTGGAGGATTGTTTGCTGCCACCTGTCCGGATTTTACCCAGACAGTCCAATTTTTGGCTTCCATGTCCAGTTTTCTGCTGAAAAGTCCAGTTCAAAAAGGGACCTGGCAACCCTAAATGGCACCCGAACCAACCATCCAGTCACTGCAGGGCAGGGGCAGGTTACAGGTCATTGATCCACAACAGACCCTGCTCAGCCTGGGCCATCTCCTACCTGCAAGCAGGTCTCTTGAAACAATCCAGTGAGCGATGCGGGGAGAGAGGGAAGAGGAGAAAGGGAGGGGGGCAGGGCCTTGGGGGGGATTAGAGGCAGAGAAAGCACTGAGACCCGGGAGAAAAGGCAGGGCAGAGCTTTGAGGGATGAGGTGGAGCGGGGTGAGGACTTGGGAGGAAAAGGTGCAGCAGGGTGGGGTCTTGGGGATAGAGATGAAGAAGGCACAGGGCCTTGGGGGAAGAGGTGGGGCAGGGGGTGGGGCCATAGGAGTCTGGTTACCAGCAGTTAGAAAGGTGGCAAGTTGGCAACCCTAAGAGAGGGGGAATGCAGGTGAGAAATGAAAGAGAGGCAAGAGAGTAGTTTCCATTCTGTCACTACAGTTTTCCAGTGTTTCACTCTCCCATCTCATTGTCTCTCTAAGTTGAAGCAGAGAACCCTTTGTGGTAATGCCCCTTGCAGGAACTCCGGCTCCTATCAAGACGAAAAAGTCCACTAAACTCATTGGGAAACTAACTCGTGAAGGTAAGATGTATGCACACAAGTGCCAGAAATCCCAAGTGGTATGTGGCTCAGTCCATCTCACACAGCTCTACAGATCAGTAGATGTGGGTGGAGCTGGGTGAAACATTTGACTGAAACTTTGTGTCAATGTCACCAAATTGTAGATTTAAAAAGAAAATCAAAACACTTCCTTTCAACATTTTTTAAAATAAATGTTTTGATTAAAAATAGCTTTTTGTTTAGAAATTTCATTCAATTTTTAAAAATGTAAAATATTTTTAAAAGCTTGACATCAAAAAGAAATGTTTCAGTTTGGGTTGAACACTGTTTTGTTCGACCCAAAGTAATTTTTTTCATTTGACAAGAATTTGGAAAAATTTCAGTTTTGTGTTGATCCAAAATTTGATGTTTTTGAACTTGCCAGAGAACCAGACAATTAGTTATTCACACAGATTAGTATGGGAGCCCCTAAACAAGACACAGAGGTGCGTGAATGTGCTGGGTTCTTACACTTGGTGGCAGATGAAGTCAGCCTCCTCAGTGATTATCAATGCTAAACTTTTCACATTGTTTGTTATGTCCCATGGTTTACTGGTAGTTTCTGTCAGTTGCTGTGCAAGTCTGAATTACTTTTGTGGAGAAGGAACCAGGTTGTCAGGCATTGAGAAGGGAAAGGTCCTGGAAGCAATAAATATGTTCAGAGAAATCAGGAGGAGAGTCAAGCAGTGGTCACCAACCAGTCGATCGGGATCTACCAGGTGGGATCTACCACCTGGAGCCTCTGACAGGTGATCCTGACTGGTTTGGCCAGGGAGCTATCAAGTGCTGGCACTTCAGTTGCCCCTCCACCCACTGTCATGCTGCTCCTGCCCTCTGCCTTGGATCTGCCTCCTGCTTGCTGTGCAGGGTGTGGGAGGGAGAAGGAGGGGCCCTGAGGTCAGAGTATCCCTCCTCCCCCCACTTCTGCACCCTGTCTCCACACAGAGGAGGGGATGGAGGGAGCTTGGCAATGCAAATCTCTGTCCCTCACACATTGTGTGTCTGTCATTCTCACAAACACACACTGTCCTTCACTCTCATCTCCTGACCCAACACATACATGGGGGGTTGTTGTCACTTCCGTTACTGCCTGCAAAGTGTGGTATCTTTGGTTTTGATTGGTCTGTGCATTTCATCATTTTCATTTCTTTCTTACGCTTACATTTAATTCTTTGAGTACTGAGCTCTAAATTGCCTACCCTGTTGTGGCTGGAGTCATTATCCCTGTGGTAACTGCTGCTGCTGGACGTGGCTGGCATGTCCCTGAAGCCCCTGAGAAAGGCAGAGCTGGGAGTCTCCGCATGCTGTCCCTGCCTGCAGACACCACTCCTGCAGCTCCCATTGATCAATAAAGGGGAACCGTGGCCAGTAGAAGCTGTGGGCTCAGTGCCTGTAGATGAGGGGCACCATGTGGTGCCATGGCTGTACATGCCAGCTGCTTTCAGGACTGGTGCAGGGCCAGGGGAAGGAGTAAGCCTGCCTTAACCCCACTGCTCCACCACCCGTAAGCCATCTCAGTTAAACAGTGCCCAGCCAGAGCCTGCTTCCTGAACCCGTCCCAGCCCTGAACCTCCTTCTCCACCCAACCCCCTGCTCCAGACGTGAGCCCCCCCCGCACCAAAACTCCTTCCCAGAGCTTGCACCCTGAAACCCCTCCTGGATCCCAATCTCCCTCCCAGGGCTAAGCCCAGAGTCCCTCCCAGACTCTCAACTCCTTGGCCCAAGACCAGAGCCTGCACCCCAACCCTCTACCCCAGCCTGATGAAAGTGAGTGAGGATGAGAGAGGAAGGGGGATGGAGCGAGCAGGGTGAGGTCTTGGAGAAGGGGGAAGAGCAGGGGCAGGAAGGGAGTGGGGCAAAGGTATTTGGGTTTGAGGTAGATTTTACATTGCACTTCAATTGAAAAAGTGATCTTGTGCTTGAAAAGGTTGGAGCCAGTGGTCTATAGTGTACGTAAGCATTCTCTGATGGTAACATCTGGATACAAGGTGCAGTACACATGTTGCCAGTCGGCAAGGACTTTCAGATAGCCTCGCACACCCGCCTATGTGGTTGGCTAGTGTTCCCTCACAGGGATTTAGTTTGCTAACCTTCCCCACACAGGAGCGGTATAAACAAAGAGGGCCAAACTTAAATCCACTGTTTGCAAAGGGGTTACTCCAGATTTACACTGGAATAACTGAGAGCAGAATTTAGTTCTGACTATATGTGTCAGTGCCCCAATGCCTTTAATTAGCAGTGCACCAGCATGGATCTGTCTATCATTACCTCCACCCTTAATTTATTTTCCTTCTGCAATAGCAACCCCTTGGTCGTCACTCACTAGTCAGTAGGCCATGTTCTCCCAATGGGGTTGCAAGTAACAGGAGAATGCAGTCCTAGGGAGTGCTAGGAACACCTTACCTTGAGCAATATTGGAGGGGGTGATTTGTACACGGCTATCATGCGCCTTTTCTTCTCACTTTAGTGGAGGGACGAGGAGATTTCCAGAGGTGCTGCAAAGAAGTAAAAAGCTAAAGGTTATTCCCTTCCCAAATTGCCAAGAGGGGCCTCAGGAATCTGCTCTGCCCAGGAGAGTAGGAAGAAGGACAGCTTGAAATAGGTTTTTAAGTTTGCTCCCAGGCCCACAGGAATGGTTAAAATCCCGTGTTCACCTCAACAGGCAAATATAATAACTCCAATATCTACAGAAAGTCTCTTCCCACTGGGAATGGTGGAGTGTGGAACCGGCTTGCTGCAGAGAGAGTTCCTCCAGGGATTTTGCCAGGTCACTGGCTGGGCTGGGGAAAGGAGGGGAACAGTCTCTATCAACCAGAAGAGCTGTTGTTTCAAACAGGTCAATGCTCACTACAGCATTTTTAGTGCATGGTAACAGGGTCCACAAGCCACTTAGTGCATGGCAGGTGAGACAGCTGTAGATTTACACACCACCTTCCTCTGCACTACATCTCCCTATTGATGAGCCCTAAAACTGCTCAGGGCCATCATGACACAAATTCTTCCCATCAGCCACACTTTGTCCAAAGGATGCTTGGTTCAAGGTGCCAGCCCATCAGTCTTAGTGGGGAGAAAAACAGTTCCATGTCCTAAAGCCTAGGTAGTTGATTCACCACGCTGTTACTCCAGATTTGTGACACTGTATTGCCATTGAAATGAATGGCTGGTTGTACACCTGTGTAGGGATGGAGAATCAAGCCCTCATTTTGTGCTTATGACCAAGTCATAACTACCTCTAAGTTAAAGGTGACCAGCAACCAAAAAAAGGTAGATGTGTGCTTTCTCTTGCGTTGGATGGATAAAAAAGGCCTGAAAATACCTTTTTAAAATCATTGTTGACTTTATTTTTTTGTTTTACAAAATCCCCCCCAACATTACTTCTGCACATGTATTGTACTGTATATATCCAGCCATTTGAACTCCCTGTTTTTGCTGGAGCACTCTTTGGAGCACATAGGTGTTTATGATATCATAAGAGACTGGGAGTAAAGAGAGGGGAAGGGGTTTGTAATCAGAGGGGTGGAGCCTCGTTTCCAGCTGAGTTGTGTGTAGCGTACAATCTAGGATGAAGAGACCTGCCACCCATTCACCATATTCTAGAGGTTGTTTTTGGCAGACATGTATTTAACTCAAAACTCTAACACGCAGGCGAGAGAAAAGCTATCCTTGTGAAAAGTTTGGGATCTATGCTGTTTCAACCAAAGACTGAGAAAGTCCCCACTCTCCTGCACTCTGGTCCTCCCAGGAATCCTCTAGCAAAAGCGGGGGAGAGGTGGAAAATCTTAGTCTCTTATTGGTGTTGTTTCTAGGGTAAAATGCAAGCAGTAACAACAAGATCATACAGAAGCAGAAAAGGCACAAACACTTCCCTGACTTCCCATTTTATAGATTCCCTTTCAGATTCCACCACAGAATTTCAGAGAATGGAAGGAAATATTTCTTCAGTAGCTTTGATGAGGTTTCTGATGGCCTCACTAAATGTGTGGCCTGAGGGCCTATCAGTCAGGATGATTAGAATCCCTTGACCAACAGCTAAATAGGGCAGAGAGTCACTGCATTACAATGAATCTCTGTAATTAACTTCAGGGGGTGTTTTCCATGCGCACAGTCAAATTAAACCTCTGTCATTTGCATGGCTGTCTGGTGGGGTTTTGTCCAGTGGTCTCAGATGTCCTTGCTTGTTTCTTGCCAGTGATTTCCAGCTGGGCTGGCCCTAAGCTAGGGGTGGGCAATAATTTTGGATGGGGGGGCGGTCATGCAAGAATTTGATAAATGGTCAAGGGCTGCACTCTTCCATGGTATTAATGGAGGAGGTGCAGGGTGTGAGATGGAGGTAAGATGCAGAAGGGAGCTTGGGGTAGGGGAATGGGATGTAGTTGTGACCCAGGAGATTGGGGTGTGGGCTCTGGGAGAGGGTCTGTGTACAGATGTGGTCTCCTCACCTCAAAAAAGATATTTTGGCCTTGGAAAGGGTTCAGAAAAGGGCAACTAAAATGATTAGGGGTTTGGAATGGGTCCCATATGAGGAGAGGTTAAAGCAACTGGGACTTTTCAGTTTAGAAAAGAGGAGACTGAGGGGGGATATGATAGAGGTGTATAAAATCATGAGTGGTGTGGAGAGGGCGGATAAAGAAAAGTTATTTATTAGTTCCTAAATAGAAGAACTAGAGGACACCAAATGAAATTAATGGGTAGCAGGTTTAAAACTAATAAAAGAAAGTTCTTCTTCACACAGCGTGTAGTCAGCATGTGGAACTCCTTGCCAGAGGAGGCTGTGAAGGCTAGGACTATAACAGAGTTTAAAGAGAAGCTAGATAATTTCATGGAGGTTAGGTCCATAAAAGGCTATTAGCCAGGTGATAAAATGGTGTCCTTGGCCTCTGTTTGACAGAGGCTGGAGAGGGATGGCAGGAGACAAATCGCTTGATCATTGTCTTCGGTCCACCCTCTCTGGGGCACCTGGTGCTGGCCACTGTCGGCAGACAGGATACTGGGCTAGATGGACCTTTGGTCTGACCCGGTACGGCCGTTCTTATGTTCTTATGTTCTTATGTATGGGTGCAGGAGCAGAGGTAAAGAGGGTTAGGGTTGTGACTTGGGGCAGGAGTATAGGAGGGGGGCACAGAATTGGGGAGGGAGGAGCTGGGGTTCCAGAGGCAGGCTCTGGCCAGGAGGTTCTTACCTAGGTGGCTCCCAGCCAGCAGCCCAGCAGGTCCCTCAGACAGGCTCCCCTGCCTTCCACATCCCATCACACCACTCAGAGTGGCTGGCCACAGGGGCAATGTGTTCCTCTGAGCACTGTGAGCCCGGGGGGAGGTCTACTTTGTGAGCTTCCTGGACTGCAAACATGGCCCAGGCAGAACTGCAAGATTGTGCTGTGGGTGGGGGCAGCATGTAAAGCCTTCCCCTTCCTCCCCCCAGCTTGCAGTGCTTAGAGAAGCACATGGTTGCCACAGCCGGCTGCTTTGAGCAGTGAACGGGGACCAGGCAGGCAGGGAGCCTGCCTGAGGCTTCCACTGGGCCACGGGTGGGATCTAGGCTATGGGCCATATACTGTCCACCACTGCCCTAAGCTCGGAGCATAGAAGGGTGACCAGACAGGTCACTGAGGCAGAGTGGGACAGCAGAGGGAGGACTGCTTGCACTGATTCATGTACCTCAGAAGTGAGATGTGTCAATGCTAACACTGCCCTGATGTAACTCCCATGCACGCAGACACACTTTGGATGGGAAGCAGGGTAAATTCATCTCAGAGGACTACCAGTGGGAGAAATGGTGTGTGTAGAAAGAGAATGTCTAATGCAGACAAGGACTTGCTGGTGTTTGGGAACAAGGCAGAGATAGCTTGGAACAGAGAGCTTTCTAAGGTGCATCTTCTGGTATCTTTTCCAGTCATGCCACAAGAAGGGTCCAAGCTGAACTTGGGGAAGAAGATCAGCATCCCCAGGGATGTGATGCTAGAAGAGCTCTCACTCCTCACTAATAAAGGATCCAAGATGTTCAAACTACGCCAGCTGAGGGTGGAGAAATTCATTTATGAGAATCACCCTGATGTCTTCACTGACAGTTCCGTGGTAGGTCACAGAAATGCAACCACAAGCCAGTTCCTACCCACTTGGGAATATGAGGGAAGGTTGCATGGCTTCACTCTCACCACAGGCTAGGGGATATTCCTTGGGTGGCAGAGGGGCCCAAGATTGTGAATGAATATGCAGACTGAACTTCCTTTCCACACCAGCACTGAGCTCCTTCTGGGCACTTTTGGGATCCGTTGATGGCTCAATCCCAGGAAAGCTGAACACTAGGAGAACACTGAGGATCATATGTTGTGCTGGTGTACAGAGCTAGAAAAGTGCATGGCTATTTACCGGTTATTATAACAACATTTCCCTTCTCACACTGGTGGCAAATGATTCATTCCGACCTAAGGTTAGCTCATCTGGACTCTCTTCCATTTTTACTGTAGGATGGGGTATTTTCTCTTCTTGGTGTACACCTCAGCTCAGTTTTGAGAGAAGATCCATGAAGTAAAATTGAGACAGAGGCCTCCAGCAGCTGATACTGCACTTACTTTGGTTTGTTTGCTGGGAAATTAATAGAACTGTAAAGGAAAGAATGTTTAGCTTTTACTAATATCTTGTGCTGGCCCTTGTAGTGCGTAAAGTCAGGTTTATGCATTTCTTCCTCCCTTCCCCACCTCTGAAAAATTCATTCTGCTGATTATTTAACCTTAGAATTGGAGCTGGTCTTCTCTGTTTTTGCTGAAAAACCAATTGGAAGATCAGCACAAAAGGTTTCTCAGCCTTCATGTGAAGTAACATGGATATCAAACTTTTCACAGAAAGAGCTTTTCTCCCAGGCAGTGGCCAGCAGTTTGAGTTAAACAAACAGAAGAGATCTCATAATTTCAGCATCTCATCTCCTCTTCTGTCTGCTGTTTAAGCTTCCATCTCTTGGCATGTCATCATCCCACTTATCTTCCCGACCAGGGGTATTCAAGATTTCCTATTTCTAATAAAAGAATCAAGCTGAAAAATTGTTCTAGAAAATAAAAACTTTGAGGCCTTCCTCATGATTAAAGCAGCAAATCAGGAATTCCACCTGTACTTTTAACAAGTGCAATCTAGGAAGCCAAGTGTGGAGAAGCCATAAGAAAGGCTGGTTGGAGGAGGAGGAGGAGGAAAATGCCATCAGAATAAGAAGGGGCAGTACCAAGTGGTGGTCTCAGTGAGAGTCCAGGGCTAATATTCAGGATACATGGGTTGTATCCTGTGTCCCCTTGGCAAGTCTCCAACTCTCTGATTGTTCATTTGTACAGTTATCTTATGTTGCTATCCTCACCTCCTCCTCAGAGCACTGTGCCATTTTTGTCAGTGCTTTGAAGTTTGTGGATGGAAGATGCTAGAGAAGTTGGCAGCATTGTTATAAATAGTCAACAGCCAATGAAAGTTTTTGAGGAACAGGGTAAAAAAGACACATTTTAACCGATAGCCTTAAACAGGTTACTACTGCATCCAAACCCCTCCTCCACCTGGGGAGCTGATGCACCTACAGCTCACATAAGGTTGCAGCACAGATTGCAGACCCAGGAAAAGCTCAGAGAGCCCCCAAATACCTGAGGCCCAAATTCATATGTCAGCCTCTGAGGCTACAGTGAGGTTCACAGAAATGACATTTTATGTGAGTTTAGAAGGTTTATGATGGGTTTACAGAAGATGAGGGCATGGCCAGATTGTCAAAAGTTGGGGTGTCCAAATTGAGAAATGCAAAGTGAACAAACTGTCCCACTTCAGGCATTTCAAATTGGGCACCAAGAAACTGAGGCACCAAAGAGTGGAAGATATTTTTGGAAATGTGGGCGTCTGAGCTTGGGCTTGCCGAAGAGTGGGGAATGATTCTATCCCAGAATACTAAGCTTCATTCCACAGTGCTTTGGCAAAGGCTCCCAGCCACTTTCTGTACAGACGCCCCTGTTGCATTGTGGCAAGGAAGGACTCCGGCCAGGGGACTCATTCACTACTATCCAGTGTCTTCCTCAAGAGGGAGAGATCTTTCAAAGTGACATTGGAAGATGCTCTGTCTTGGGGAAAGGCATTTGGGGTTTTAAAAAGTTCTTAGCAAGCCTGGACTTGCCTGCATGGCCTAGCTGGAGTGGAACTATGAGGGTATCAGGTTGATGAAGGGTCTCCAAACAGGCATGGTTGTTTCCTATTTTAAAGTCCTATGTGGCTCCTTTTCAGATCTGACTTTTTCAAACCAGACACAAATCACAGCTGTCCATTGCCTTTGGTCTGCAGGGTTCAGTCTGCCCTCCTGGCTCCCCTCAGGATTAGATGGACAGGATCTGGGACATAATTTACTGGCTACTGGATGAACTATGAGAAATGGGGACCTTGCCTTGATTATTATGTATTTATTGCATTGTGGTAACATCTAGGAGCCACCATCTTAGACTAGAACCCCACCGTGCCAGGTGCTGTACAGATCCAGGCTACAAAGATGATCCCTTCCCCAAGGAGTTTACACTCTAAGGCAGTGGTCCCCAATGCGGTGCCCCGCAGGCGCCATGGCTCCTGCCGGGGCATTTATGTGCGCCCGCCAAGTGCTCAGGGCCGGCCCCACCCCAGGCATGCGGCGCATGCGCGGTGCCGGTCCTGGGCACGCTGCGCATGTGCGGCGCCAGCCCCGGGCGCATAGGTGGCCCCGCCCCTGGGCGCGCAGCGAATGGGCGGCCCCGTGCCCGTGCGCGTGGTGTATGGGGAGCACCGGCCCCGGGTATGTGACGAATGGGTGGCCCCGCCCCCAGGCGTGCGGGGAATGGGCGACCCCGCCTCCGGGCGCGCGGGGAATGGGCGACCCCGCACCCGGGCGCATGGCCCATGGGGAGCGCCGGTCCCGGGCGTGCGGCTATGGGGGGCACTGGCCCCGGGCGTGCGGCGAATTGGTGGCCCCGCACCCGGGCGCATGGTGCATGGGGAGCACCGGCCCCAGGCATGCGGCAAATGGGCGGCCCCGCCCCCAGGTGTGTGGCAAATGGTTGGCCCTGGGCACGTGGCACATGGGGAGCGCTGGCCCCGGGCACGTGGCTATGGGGGGCACCGTCCCCGGGCGTGCGGTGAATTGGCGGCCCTATGCCCGGATGCACAGCCCATGGGGTTGTGGGCCCTGGGGCTGCGACGCATGGGGGCCCCGCCCCCGGGCGCATGGCGCATGCGCGGCCCCGCCCCCGGGCAAGTGGCATGTGAGCGGCCCGGCCCCCGGGCGCCCAGCAGCTCGAAAAGGTTGGGGACCACTGCTCTAAGGGTATGTCTTCATTACAGAGTTTTCTTGGAAAACCGGCCATTTTTCTGACAAAACCTGAGTTACATCCACACTGCAATTGTGTTCTTCCCAAAGCAAATTGAAAGAACAGAGGGGTTTTTCCAGAGCTGGTAATCCTCTTTCTACAAGGAAGAAACCTTTTTCCGAAAAAACTCTTTTGGAAAAAGGAGTGTGTGGACGGGAAAAAGGGAGTTCTTATGAAAGAAGAGGAAAGAGGAAAAAGCACAGGTGCCCTGGTGGCCCCTCCATCCATAGTAATCACAGCTTACATGTGAGAGAGCGTCCATTCAGTGTGAACGCTATCTTTCAAAAAAGCAGATGGCTTTTTCGATGCACTTTTGTGCATGGACACTCTCTTTCGGAAGATGTTTTTTCGGAATATCTCTTCCAAAAGAAGCCTGCAACTCAACATAACATAAGTATAAGACAGAGCGGAAGCACATAGAAACAATGAGACAGTATTGGCCAGAAGGATTAGGCAGTGGTCTCAGCACATCAGCACTCGAACCCTGGCAGAGGAGAATGCGGAGCAGGGATTTGGAGGAGGATGAAGAGGTAGATTTGCAGATGTTTATAGGGAGCACCTCTCAAGCGTGTGGGGCAGAGAGGAGAAAGCATGCAGGTATTTGAAACTCTGGCAAGTGGGCAATAGAGATTGGCATCATGGACGAATCAGAAGTGAGCATCAAGAGCTCTATGGCGAATGAGAGATTTGCCAGGAAGGGCTTAGAAAAAGTGAAGAAAAGCAATTTCTATTTGCTGCCATGGAACAGAGGAGACAGCAGAAAGGTGCAAGGAGAGGGTTGATATGGTCAGTGACAGGCTAGGGAAGTGACCTTAGCAGCGGTGGCAGATTGTGCTTGTCAGAGACAGAGAAGAGGATGGTGCTGTAGCAGAGATGAGATAACGAGATGTGGGATAAGAGTTTCAGCTGTGTGGATGGATAGGAAAGGTCAACTCTCAAATGTCACACAGAGAGAACTGGCATAATGTAGAGCCAGCCTGGAGGTGAGGACCTAGAGAGGGGGCCCAGGTTATAGATCTGAGTGTCTGGCAGGATGGGGGTGTTCTCTACAGTGCTGGAGAAAGGAAGTTATGGAGAGAGCTTGGGGTAAGAAGATGGGGAGAGTGGGAGCTCTGTTTTGGCCAAGTAGAGCCTGAACAATCATTAACAAGGAGCCCTCACGGAGACAGGTTGAAATTTCAGCTTGAGAAGAAGACAAGTTGGTAGTAAATGTGGTCATCCCAACCACTATCCCCATAGCTGGCCCTAATCAGCAGCCTGAGCAAAGACACTGGAGGCCGACTGGACTACAGAGACTGAACTATCTTCCTGCCAGAGCAGGTTTCTCTGGAGCAAGGGGGCAGTATAGGGGCAGCTGCTAGTGCTGTCTCTGTGCTGTGGACTGATTCTTATTTCCTGGGCTGTCAATACAGTACCTGCCACTTGCACCAAATTAAAAAACTTTTTCTGACCCTCAGATTCCCTCTTCTCTGCCACTCCTTCCTTCCTTTCTTCGTCTCCATTGCATGGAAAGACATGGAAAGAGAAACTCTAGCGAGAGGTGGAAACAAGGGAGAGAGGTTGGCTTCTGTTTAACAGAGGAACAAAGCATTCCTCCTGCTACTTTATACAGGTCTCCTATCAGGATTCATGTTAGTGCCCCCTAGATCCTAGAATAAAACAAGGATAGAAGTGGAGAAGCCCAAAGCTGAGTAGATGGTTGTATGTAGTAGTGAATACAATGAGTTTAGTAAGCTCTCAGTCAAGCCAGAAAGGTAGAGCTAATGCAGCTCCCTATGTCTGGCAGCGTTTATTTCAGAGAGGTCCTTAGGACTTAGATCTCTGAGGGCCCAGTTGTGAAGCACAAGGAAGGGAGGAGGAACTGAAGCACTGAATCATCAGTCTGATTTCTGTAGTTCCTCCAGAAGAGAACAAAGAGCAGCCAGTGGCAGGAAGGGAAATGCTACCGCCCCCAAACGATACGAAGTGCTGCACAGAAGGCTGAGGAAGGTATGGCCCCACTGAGCTAACTATGGAAACTGCCAGGTATGACGTGAGGGAGGAGTGGCAGAAGGAGGGGATGAGATGAGGATTCCAGCAACACAATCAAAGACACAACTCGGTGGTTCCCTTGGTCTGTCCGTCTATCCAGGAAGGAGGATGGAGATAAATAGAGATAAGGATACACATTAAACATCAGCAATATCTTTGTATTTGAAGGCCTGCTCTGCACTGAGCATCAAAGCTTTCAAACACAGGCTGGGGAATGACCAGCAGTGGAGATATTAAAATCTGAGACTTGAGACCCATCTATTAGAAATGCTTACCTCAGTGCAGCACATCTTCCCCTGACCCCCCAATGAGTCTCTGAATGGCTGTGAAGACTGTTAACCTCTTGCTCCAGGACAGGTGACATGAGGGGTGGGGAAGAAACCAGAGTCTCCCCAGAGCCGCTCTGGGATCTGTCACAGGGCGGCTCTTGAAATGAAGTGTGTCTAGACAAGCACAGGTGCAACCCAGGTTAAGCTGCTTAAGAGGCCAGGGCAGCATCTGGGACTACTAAATGAGAGGCAGAGAGCTGAGAGAATGGAGGAGGAACTTGGAGGAGTCCTCTGGGGAAAAGGCAGGATCGCAGTGGAGGGGAGCTGGAGAGGTGGTGGCAGCAGACTGAAAAGGGCTGAGGCCGGGGTTGTAGCTATACTGGAGTCATTTCCAGTTCAAGGAGCTCCGATCAAGCCAGTGCACTAAAAATAGCATGTAGCCATGGTGTCAGAAGCGGAGGGAGGAACTTCCTACGATCCCACCTGAGCACCTGCCTATCTCGACAGGGGCATGCTTGTCATGCATGCCCCTCGCACAGCTGGGGCTATGCTCTAGCCATGCATTCACTCATGATAGCTCGCATGGGCATGTCTCTGGGCGCTAAAATTACAGCCCCAGATCCAAATGTAGTCAGACTCCTGGAGTCTTGTGCCCTACCCACAGGACCATGCTACCTCCCAAAGGAGGGTGCAGTTATTTTAATAAATTAGCATGAGATACCTGACCATCTGGGACTCTCACCCCCACACTCTCTTTATACAAGCGCATGGAAAAACGTAGCCTTGCGTTAAGGGGTTCAGCTCCAATGGAGGATTTGCGGACACCTCCCTGTACTCTCTCTCTCTCAGGAAAGCATGTGTGCTGCTCACTTACTCCCTCTTGGTGTTCCACGTCTGTTCATTTGAACTTTAAATCCCCATGGCCCAGAATAAAGGAGCATGTAACTGGCTGCTTCAGTAACTTCAGAAGCGTTATTAACAACACAGACATCAAGCATTTGGGAAGCTCTTCATCAGAGAGGTGGAAATAGAAACACATTTGGTGGCCTCAATCATTCCTTCTAGGGCACAGCAGGAGCCATCACGGAGCTCACAGTGTCCTTTCTCAGGCACGCCCTCTGACAGCAAGGCCTTGAGATGCTCAGATGGATGGATCATTTTTCAGCACTCATTTCTCCTGAGGCACATATGGCCATGCTGGAGGATTAGCAATGGCTCCTGTGCAGGTGCTCTGCAGCTTGCAGAATTAGAGTCTTGGCTGGCAAAAAGGTTTCAAAGACAAACACATTCCGTTTGTTTACAAATCCTGAGACCTGTGCCTCTCTAGGGTCCAAACACAAGCTGCAGTTGCTCTCTCATTAGAATATTTTGTAATGAATTCAGCGTGTCTGGATGGAAAGCCCTTAGGACTGAAGGCTCTATTCCGTAGTACAGCGCAAACAGGCAGACACACAGCAAATTTCCCTACATCTCCAAGGGCAAGAGAAAAATTCAGCCTGCTTCACCCATTCACTCCGTTGCCTCTTTTCCATAACTTGCAACAAGGGGGACAATTAATATTGAGTTTGGAGATGCTTTTTGTAAGGTGGTCATTAACTGAGATTACTAAACATGATGCTGATGTCCAAGCAGAGGTACCCTGTAGCCTCCCCACCCAGGCAGACAGACACATGCTAGCTCCACATGAGTAGCAGTGCAGACAATGTAGCATGGGCCAGCAGACCCAGGGGACTGAGATGGCTTGGAGTCAGGCAGCTGGCCAATACCACAACGTCCACATGGCTATGTCATTACACTTGCTCCAGCAGAGCTAGTCCTGTATGCTCCCAGCTGCAGTGTAGATGCTTCCCAAACGGCTTGCAGGCAATAGCAGCCTGATGGTGAGCTGCAGGTGAAATGTTAGCCACACAGCCACTGAGATAGCCTGCTGCTACCACATTTCCCTGTAAACACCTTTACTTCCGGCATCATCGGCATATAACAAGCAGCAGAGACGCAGCTTCCCTGTCCCATCTTTGGCCAGGGACAGTCTCCTTGGGACTCTCCTTCAAAGGTCTGCTGTCTGTTATAGGAAAGCTTCAGGCTGCGGCTAGCTTTCTTCACTTCTCACACAAGGAGGGATGAATGACACAAGACCTACCAGGACTCCAGGTCAACTCTGGAAATGGGTGACAGGGGACGAATCACTTGATGATTTCCAGTTTTATTCATCCCCTCTGGGAAACATGGCATTGGCCACTGTCAGAAAACAGAATACTGGGCTAGATGGACGTTTGGTCTGACCCAGCCCGGCCATTCTTACGTTCTGGATGCAGGAAATAGGAAGGTTCTGCAAGAACAATTTTATTTTCTATATGACCTTTCCCATGAGCAGGGCTCCCTTTGGAGTGTCTGGATCACCAGCAGTTTTGGTGGAAAGGAGAGGAGTTTTTTAGTGACAGCTGCAATGCTATGTATTAGCACTTTGAGACAACCTCCCTCCCGCCACTCAAAACACTCCTTGATTTCAGTCTGCCTTTATTCAGCTATGCAGTTCCCCAAGTATAACCAGACAGAGACCTCTCCAGCCTTTGTATAGAGAAGAGAGCTGAAACCTCCATGATCAGTTGTCTCTATCCCCAGTGTTTTCTGACATTCGGGGAACCTAATCCTCCGTGCTCCTAAAATGGGAAGCCCATTCAGGCAGGGGCAGGAGAGATGTTCCCAAAGGCTGCCAGCAGCACCAGCTCCATTTGTTTAGCTTGCTGATGGCAGGATGCCTGGCCTGTAGCTTGGATGACCTGCTGTAAAGCTCTGTATGCTGTCATGGAGGCGTGGAGTGGAAGGTTGATAATGCCACACTGAGCCTTGTGGGGTTTTCACTTCTCAGCTATTTTTAGCTGAACAAACAGCTGGCCTTGGAAAGCCTGTTACAGTCTGAAAAGCTTCTCTTTGCTGAACTACATTAGGTAGAAGAAACATGAAGAATCTTTAACCCTTTAACGAGTCATGGGATTCACATTGCCAATTGGCCACACATGGGGAATTTATGCAGGCAGTATCATAGTACATGAATGCATCTTTGGTTCATCTTCATTTGGCTATCTTCATTATTCCCCAAGTACCTATAACTTAGCACCAAATCCAAGTGCAAAGAACATATGTGATACACGTAGATGGATAGTATCACGTTTTATTTGTGATACCTGTGTCTGTGTGCAAACTCTAATATCCCAAAGGATCCACTATCTTTTATGTTCAATATGTAAAATATGTCATGTACTGTACATGGCATTGCCAGAGAGGTCCCTTCAGTTTTTGTACCACATAGGTATTTGCTGAAATCACTGCCATATCTGGCACCATGCCCTTCCCCTACTTGGAGTCCCATCCCACAATAGGGTATGTGCCCTCTTCTCCAAAAGAAATCAATGGCCATTAAATGTGCTTAGTGCTTTGCAGAGTCAAGCCAATATTAGATGGAACAGAGTCTGTTTTTAGGTGACATGAGACTGTGTTTGTTAGCCCTTCTTAGGGAGGACAGAGAACCTGACCAGCAATGCCAGCTTTGTCATTTAGACTAATGCAGGTTTCTTCCTTATCAAGCAGGCTGGCAAGAACTGGTTTGCTAATATCCACTTTCATTCATTGGTGTGATCCCTAGATTTGAGGATGATCTCTATCATGGATTTGCATATGGGTCCTGAGATGACTCAGCAATCCAATCCTGGAACCTCAAATCTGCCGACAGACATTTCGTAGCAGGCCATCTGCCCATTGGGAGAAAGTACTTTCTTTAATATCTACTAAGCCTACAATAAAAGCTTTTTCATTCTCTTACATTCCTCTTGCACATGCATTGAGTCTCATGGAAGCCCTGGGTGTTCTCACAAGCTGCCATACCTCCATGTTTTCACACTCTTCATAAAATCAAGTAAGTATAGGACTTGAAGGGGACCTGGTACATCCTTGTGGCTCATCTGGGGAATTAGCTGCACTACCTGGTCAGACGCCCCTTCCTGTGGTTACTCCTCCGTCCATCATTCCACTCACTCCAGGGCCTCCTATGTGCCAGGATTTAGCACTTTCCTCTTCAGAACTCAGCCCCTCACCTGAATGATGGTAAAGTTCTCCCTCTTCTGGGGTATCATGAGTCCTTTGAGGCAAACTGTCCCGTGCAGTCCACTCCCCATGGTCTGGTCTGTGCCACTCCCAGAATCCTCTATACTAGGTTCCAGTCCAGACACCTTCAACCCAGCAGCTTGGGGCTTTTACTCTCCCAGCCCTGACTGCTCCTTTCTGGACTGCTTCCTGCTTCTCTCTTTGCACCTTCCTGCTTTCCCGCCTTGTATCAGGGAATGCCTCTGCAGATCTCCTTCCCAGGCCTCCAACTGTCTCTCTTTGTAGAGCCTACCCAGCTCTTTGCCCCTGCTGGACTTCATCAGCAGCTAGACCCTGGCACTTCCTGTTTCCTGCAGGTGTAGCCTGAGGTTAATTGGCCTCATTTACCCTTTCCAGGGTTGGAGGGGAGGACACCACATCACAGACCTTGAGAAGTCATCAAATCCAGCCCCCGGTACTGAGGCAGGGTCAAGTAGACTTAACCCTGGCAGATGTCTGTCCAACCTCATCTTAATAACCTCCAGTGATGGAGATTACACAACCTCCCTTGGAAGCCTATTCTGGTATTTAACTATCCTGATTGTAAAAAAGCTTTTCCTAACCTCCCTTGCTGCAGACTCAGCCCATTGCTTCTTGTCCTACATTGAGCACATGGTGAGTAATTGGATCACTGTCCCCTTTAGAACAGCCCTTAGCATATTTGAAGGCCGTTATCAGTTCCCTTTCAGTCTTCTTTTCTCAAGACTGAACATGACCAGTTTTTAAGCCTTTTCTCAGATGCCAAGTTTCCTAACTGTAGTGAGCACTCTTTGAATCATGAGAGGTGGGCGGGTGCTCACTGACCCAAAGGGGGAAGAACCCCTCTCCAAGCCCGGGTGGGCCAAGCCCGGTCCTGTCCCTTTAACTCCCCGGAAGCCAAGGGGCGGGGCAAGTGGTATAAAATCCCAGCCCAGGAGCTGAGTAGGGTCCTACCTGTTGAAGAGGCAGAGGCCTGGCCTAAGCAGGGATGTCACTGAAGACCTTGCTGAGGCTGAGGACTGGCCCGGATCGCTGGGCCCTCACACCAAGGAGGAGACCCTTTTAACCCTGCTGGAGGGTACAGACTCTGATGACCCCAAGAACCTGCAGCAACCGTAGAGCCAGGTAGACACCGAGGGGGAGTTAGGATGTGGCCCGGGGGAAGCCGACGACAGTCAGGCTTACCTCATTGTATTTTAGAGTATCAGAGTGTGGTGGACTGGATCCCTGCTGAACCCAGTGGCAGCCATGGTTGCCACTGCTAGGGCCCTGGGCCGGGATGTGGTGGAGTAGGGAGGGCCCATGTCTGGGAGGCAGTCTCCCCCTCTCTTGCCAGTGAACTACTATTTGATTGTCTGCCCTGCCCTGTACCAGGGCTTGGGCCTACTGAAACTGTGAACTGCTATTTGTCTGCACCAACACCTGGGCCTACTTAAACTGTGAACCTTGTTTTGTTTGACTGCCCTGCCCTGTACTCAGGGCCTAGGCTTAAAGGGGACCACTGGGCATTGATTTATGGGCCTGAGCACTGGACTGGGGCCCAGGACTGAGCCAAGCGGCTTACACTAGCCCTATGATCATGTTTGTTGCTGTCCTCTGGACTCTCCAATTTGTCCACATCTTTCCTAAAGTGGCGTGCCCAGAATTGGACAGAGTGTTCTGGCTGAGGTCTCCCCGGTACTAAGAAGAGCGGAACAATTACCTCCCATGTCTTTTATACGGTCAGGGAGTTGCGGGGCTTGGGGCAACACCCTCTCCCGCTGCATGCCCCATGTCCATCCTACCTCCACTCCGTCCCCACTCCATTCCTTCCCCCCCAAGCCACACCCATGCTCTGCCCCTTTGCCCGAAACCCTCTCCCTCAAGCAGCATGGAACATCAGCAGGGGTTGCTCCCCTCCCTCCTGCCTACGCTTACCACGGCAGCGGGAGCTAGAGTGACCTGGCAGCCTGCTCCACTTTGCCCTGCTTCTCCATGGAGCGCAGCGGGCTGGGAGAGAGTGGCAAGCTAAGCTGAGCAGGCTGCCAGATTGCGCCTTCTCTCACTGCAGCAGTGCGGAGGGGGAAGGGGGGAGATCCTTGCTGCTACCCTGTGCCAATCCCCCCCTCCTCCCTCATAATCCTTTGGGCTGCCCTGAGACCCATCCATGGGACAGTTGGGGCAGTCACCGTGTGGCCCCCAAAGTGTGGGGTCTGGGGCGGCCCCCTGAACCATCCTATGGACCGAATGACTCTGCATACAACACTCCTGTTCGTATGCCCCAGAATAAGATTAGCTTTTTGCAACTGCTTCAGATCATTGATTTATATTCAATATAATCAAAAAATCCTTTTCAGCAGCATGACCATCTAGCCAGTTATTTCCCTTCCTGTTATTCCAGTCCTGCCTCCATCCCAGCTCTACTGGGGCACCTCACTCCTGACTCTGCTGTTCTAGTTCAGAGTACCTGCCCAGATCTGCTAATGTGCTTCCTCGCTTCCCTCCAGCATCCCCTGCTCTTCCACACCCTGGCCTCTGATGTAGCCCTGCCAGTGCACCTCAAAAAATGACCGATAGCATCCCCTGCTATTCCATGGCTGCTCCTATAGCGGATACAGGAGTGGTTCCATGCTACATATTGCAAATGTTTTGGTAATTTAGACAGATGCCCAGTAGGAACTTGGAGACCCATCAAGCTCACTTTGAGCTCTGTGCTAGGGAAATGTGATTGGAATATGTCCAGTAACAATAACTTCTGCCCTTTGTTTTCCCACTCCAGGATCACTTTCAGAAGTTTATCCCAGTTGGAGGACATTACGGAGGAGAAGCTCATGGTTACTTGCACAGTGGTGGGCGGATGGTGGGTGGAGTAACCGCAGGGCAGTATGGATCTAGTAAGCTGCACTATCCTCCTGCCCCTCCTCCTAAGCCTGGGAGCAAAGGCGGTGCTGGGGGCACTGAAGCTGATCGTGTCGGGGGCTCAGCTGGAAGTGGGGGAGGAGTGGATGGTGGAGGAAGTAACGATGCTGGAAAAGGCAAGTATCTCTACACAGTAAGAGTGAGGATGGGGTAAGGATGTCAGAATTTGGCCCATTATCAGTTAGGGATGGGAGTGGCTAAAAGATGTGGCAAACCTTCCAAACCCAATTCTTTCTCAAAGTTTGGAAAAGTTGGGTTGAGCTTTGTCTCTCAGTTTTGCTTACTTCTGCCTGGTACAAGTTTGATATTTATGTTTTCTAATATCAGAATGTATCTGTCCTAGCTAAACCAAAAAAGTTGTGAAAAACCTAATAAGAAACCTTGATCGCCTTAGGCTGGTAAAGTATGTGCTAATATCCCATAATGTCCATATGGGGCTTTGCACCTTCTTCAGAAATATCCATCATTGGCCAAAGTTAGAGTTAAGTGATTTCGTTGGATCACTGGTCAGATATGGTACATTGTTTTCTATGTGCCTATATGTTTGGTTTGTTTTTTGGATGAAAGAAGTTTAGCTAAATGCAGAGACGTTTCAGATGAGTATCAGAACTGAACCACCAAATCATCTGAAGGTCACTTACTGCTATTCCGCTGAGGTGATCAAAATCCATTCAATATTTTTATTGACTCTTAATGATGTGTATATGCCTGCCATTTAGAGCAGTGTGTGGACACGCAATTTGTATCTGCACCTGCATTTGTAAAAATGAGCCGTGGATACAAAGCAGATATCTGCGGATTTGCAGGCCTTTACTTCCACTTACTTCCGTCCTTGGTTAATTTGATCCTCCATTTACTTTGGCCAGAAACCTCTGGAAGCAAATCCTTGTATTAAATCAACTCCGCATCTTTCCTTCATTGTGATGACTTTACACAGGTGATACTGGATAATAATTCAGTCTCTGGCTATAGAATATTGCCATTTAGACTGGTCTTAAGGGATATGGATGACAGCTCTGCCCAATTCCCATTAATCTCTTAGATGGCTTTGAAAACGTCAGCCTTAATTAATGAGGAAGCCGCCACATTTGGAACCAAGGTGGGCCTGTGAAAACAAAGCGTGCACCCTTTTGTAGACGCAAATGTGTGATTCCTGTTTGTCATTGTCATATTACTGGTCTGAGGGGCGAGGTAGGCCAACCTTTTGGCTCCTGCTGCAGAAGTGGAGCCCCATTATTTCTTTCATCCTTACTGTTCTGTTGCCTTCTAAAATACCTTACTATTCCCAGGTTCTTCCCAAGGAAAATCTTGCTTATGGGCACAGGTAGGAGGGGTATTAAATGAAAGCTGAGATTCCTCTTTATAATTACCCCAAAGCAAGGCAGGACCACAAAGAGGGATTTTGTGGCCTGAGGCAATATCTATAATGGAAGTCCCTATCCTTTCAAAAACTACCACTATAGAGAAGCCCTGGAGGAGAGACTGGGAGGGGGATTGGAGAAGGAGCCTGCGCCACACCGGCCCTGCAGCAGTGACTCCTTTGCCCAGCTTCCTGCTCCAGATATTATGACTTGGCATATGGGATCCCAGTGTCATTCACTCAAATTGGGCCTGGCCACCCCATAGTCATGATAGAAGAGAAGGCAGGCCACACCTGAGTGGTGCTGTAACCTTGTTCACTGGGTTGTAGGACCACTTGGATTGGGAGCCCTATAAAATAGGTGGCCCAGGGTAAACTGCCCCCCTCCTCCCCCTGAAGCAGAGAGGCTTGGGGCTATAGGTTTGGCAAGGCCTAAAGGCTGGCTGTGAATGAGACAGAAAATAAGTGAGCCCAAAGAAGATGGATGTGATGGGGGTGGGTGGGGAAAGAATACAAAAGCCGTGCTAGTCAGACTGCTGTTGACATTATAAGCACTGCTGTTTTCAGTGCAAGCTGCAGTAGACACCCTGATGGTGGGAGGAATAACACAATGCACTTCAGCCTGATGTGATCCAAATTAAAGGAAGGCACTGCTATAAAAATAGGTGCCTGGTGTCTAAATCTTAAAGCAATCTACAAAGCACTGCTGAATTACCACCACTGGTAGCTAGATATCCTTGTGGTCAGCACACAGAGTCAATGTAACTTACCTCACTCATAGAACTGGAAGGGACCTCGAGAAGTCATTGAGTCCAGTCCCCTGCCCTCACAGCAGGACCAAATACCATCCCTGACAGATTTGCCCCAGATCCCTAAATGGCCCCCTCAAGGACTGCACTCACAACCCTGGGTTTAGCAGGCCAACACACAAACCACTGAGCGATCCCTCCCAAGGTCACCCAGTGAGTCAATGGCTGAACTGGGACTACAACCTAGAAGTCCTTACTCCCCAAACTCTGATTTAACCCCACAGTGATGTAGTGCTCACAACGTGAATTTGCACAGGTACACCCCAGCAGACATATGGGCTATTGTTTAGCCATTCTCAGAGTTTAGAAAAATGTCTGAAGGTAGCTCAGTGACAATGTAGCCCATGAAAGTATAACTGGAGGGTCTGTTCATGTCACTGGTGCACCCAGATACAAAACAACAACTTACTAAACGTAGTGATCCAGGCCGAAGGATGTGGCCAAATCAGACATGTTCAAGAAGAGGTAAGCTGGGAAGTAGTTAGGAGGGACAACCCTGAGCTGCACAGATCCTGAAGTTCTGCTCTACTCTGCACAGATTAGGTCTCAATTGGAGTGTTGTGTCCAGTTCTGGGCACCACATTTCAAGAAAGATGTGGAGAAATTGGAGACGGTCCAGAGAAGAGCAACAAGAATGATTAAAGGTCTAGAAAACATGACCAATGAGGGAAGACTGAAAGAATTGGGCTTGTTTAGTTTGGAAAGGAGAAGACTGAGAGGGGACATGATAGCAGTTTTCAGGTATCACAAGGAAGAGGGAGAAAATTGTTCTCCTGGGCCTCTAAGGGTAGTTTAAGAAGCAATGGGCTTAAACTGGAGCAAGGCAGGTTTAGGCTGGACATTAGGAAAAACTTCCTGTCAGGGTAATTAAACACTGGAATAAATTGCCCAGAGAGGCTGTGGAATCTCCATCTCTGGAGATATTTAAGAGCAAGTTAGATAGTCGTCTATCAGGGATGGTCTAGACCAGACCTATTCAACACACGGCCCGCAGGCCACATGCGGTCCACAATCCCTTTTTTTGCGGCCCATAGTGCAGTTTAAGTTTTCATGGGGCTCAACATGTGGCTCATAGGTGGGATCCTTTGAACATGGCATCCACTGGGAATATGCTCCACAACGGTGAGGCGTCTCCCAGTCGGGGTGAGGATTGAAAGGCGCAAGCGGATGGGCTGGCTGGAACAGACGGGTACAGGGTGCTGGCATTTCTAGCTCCTCAGGGAAGAGGTGCCGGGAGCACTGGGGCATTGTGGGAAGTGCTGGCTGCTTAACCTTGTGGGCAGAGCCTGAGAAGTGCCGACTGGCCACTTTGAGTCTGGCGCCGCAGCTTAAGGCTTCTTCTTTGTATTAATGCCCATCAGTGTGAAAGAAACTATTTGCATATATATTTGCATGTCTATGCAACCACACTTAAGTTGCAGCCCTTGGCATGTGTTGTATCACTGTAGCCCTCGGGGTTTCCACAGTTGAGTAGCCCTGGTCTAGATGGTGCTTGGTCCTGTCGTGAGGGCAAGGGACTGGACTCAATGACCTCTCGCGGACCCTTGCAGTTCTAGTGTTCTATGATTCAAGGGCATTATAGGGTCTGGGATTTGGCTTTGGCTCGTTATAGAGAGGAACTAGATGTGAAGTTTGGCTCTAGGACCAAACTCCCTCATACATTGGTGGTGTTCAGATGTAGTGTTTGTTTGGGCCCATGTAATGCAGATGGATTTTACACATCCATGCCCCCCAAATAAGGGAGGAAGAGGTTAATTTAGGCAGCAGGTAGCATTTCAGCTTTTATAAAGGCATCCCCTGAGACAGGAAAGTGATGGCTGATGAACAAATAGACCTTCCTAGGAAAAGAGCCTGGACAGACAGCTGGGACTTTGGGGAAATGTAGCACAAAGAGGAGTTTGCCAGGACCTGGGGTGGGTTGAAGCAAGCCAGCTCTGTGATCTTATTGGGGTTTATGTTTGGATTGTATTAGGCTATTATAAATGTCTCTTTTCCTAAATTATTCCAACTGGGAGGAGGGGCTGACATAGCTTCTTAAAGGTGTGGTTCTGGCTGGGACTGCCACAGGCTGGATGAAATCCTGGCCTTATCCAATCAGTGGCAAAAATCCTATTGATTTAATTGGGCCAGGAATTCACCCTCCATCTCTAGTCATCAGTTGGAATGGCATAGGAGAATGTCTTGCAAAATGCAAGGGGCCAGAGTAGAAAACCTTAGCCACGCTTTTCTGGCCTTGCTGTCCAAGATCATGTGTGTCTTCTGCTGTACAAGACACAAACTATTGTTCATAGTGCTGCTCTCGTGAACAACCCTTTTGTAAACCAACAGCTTGCACAAGCTACCCTACCAGCACATTTCCGGCCTCCTCTCCAGCCCTGAGGTAGTACACTTCTGTGCATAATCCATGCCACATGAAGAGCTCTATAACAACAAAACTGGGGAACCAGTGATATTCAGTGGAGTGCTTGGCTGATTGTGTTTCCTGTGGCCAGCTATGTTTTTGTTGCTCTCCTGCAGGAAAAGGCTGGAGTCCATCTTCCATGTCATGTTTTCTGCAGGGGAGCAGCCCACAACTGTGGCTGGTGCAAGGTCATGTCATGTTCCTGACTGTTGTAAAAAAGTTAACTTTACAGCATGTGTTCTGATGAAGCCCCAACAAACAGTGGCTCTCAAACTGGGGTCCCCAAAAGATTATTGTGATGGGAAAGGAAGGGGTCCATGAGATAATCTCTCAAGATGTGGTCCATCCTGTTAAAAAAGTTGATCCTAGGTTTTGATTTGTGATTGGCTGGGTCAGCTGGCACAGTTCACTGGCTTTGAAGTTCAATGCTTAGGACATGAAAAATGCATTTGTTCTGCGGAAATCTCACTTGATCAAAATGCTCTTCTCTTCTGTTTGTGTCCAGGTGACCAGGCAGGTGAAAAGTCAGGAGGTGGAAAAAAAGTGTCTATCTTTAAGACCTATATCTCTCCATGGGAGCGAGCCCTGGGCATTAGCCCTCAGGAGAAAAGTCAGTTCACCATTGACTTCTTGTCATATGGTTCCAAAGCTGATCTCCCACATTACAAGTCTTTTAACAGGTGAGGCCACTTCGGAGGTATAATGCAGGGTGCATGAGCTGTAGGACAATTCTAGATGTGGCCACTGTGGCTTTAACTGTGTTAATAGGATTTTTACACATGCCAGGGTGCAACCTCTTATGGGGCTAATTGCTGAAGGCCTTCAAAGGGGACAGGAGTTTTAGTACTAGAGACAACAAATGAGGATTCTTCTCTAGAAGCCTTTGTTCTTGGAGCAAAGGTCCTTATTTCTATTCACCTTCTCCAGAGTACATTGCACATGGTTTGACATCAGTTGCAGTGACTCTAGTTGAGTCTGCAACCATGGATTTATTACCATAGCCACCTGCAGAGCTCTGCAAAAATGTCTCTTTAAGACTTAGGGGCCAAGTATCCACAGTGCTGCAGTTGAGAATCAGGCCCTTGTTGCTCATCCTTATGTGCAATAAACATACTATAGACATTTCTAGTACCACAGCAGCTCTGCAATGCATTTCTAGATTTTAATCAGCCCATTCCCTATCCATATTGCTGAATGAAGCAGTAAGTGTTGACTAACATATTCTATCACAAGATGAAACAGACGCTCAAGAAGGATGAAAGCCCAGAGCTCTCCTGACTCCACATCTTTACTAGCGCCTCCGTACTACACAACCTCCTTTTTATGGAGCCACTAACAAGAACCCTTTTTCATACTGAAGGCACTGGAGAGGTTTATCTGTACAGTAGAATTAGTTTGTGATGTTTGATAGATTTTGTTGGAGAGTGCCTCCTGCAGCTTGTGACACTTCTCTACTTGACCCTCCAGCTCTTCACTGAAACATTAGAAATGACAATAACTTTTTATTTTCTAAACCACATTGTTTAGAAATGCACTGTTTGCTGACTCCATTTGTCACCCTGTCCCAGGAGTGCCGTGCCTTATGGTGGGTACGAGAAGGCACGCAAGTTGATGACCTTCCAGATGCCTGAGTTTGATGTTGGTCCTTTAGTGCCAGAACCCATCATTGTCTACAATCAAGATAACACTAGACCCTCCTTCAACAGGACCCCAATTCCCTGGCAGGGGTCAGGAGAACCCACAGAGTACAACATTGAGATCAAAGTGCCGATGGACGGTGAAACAGAAGAGCTATAAATTCTGCTCTCTTCTTTCAACCTTTCACGTTAGCAAGTCTTTTGTGGGGAGCTGAGAAATGCACCTCCAGTCCCAGGGATCCTTCCTCTTCTTTGTCCTTAGGGCAGACAAGTTCCCAGTAGGTTCTAAGCTGATCTTTGCTGTGGTGTTCATCCATATCAGAAGCAGACACAGGGAAAGCACTGAAAACGAGCAAGAGTGAGTGAGCAAGAGAGATGGCTTATCTTTGTACCCACCAAGGCAAGACAAGACAAAATTATGGCCTATGTTTAATGACACTGCATGTTGCCTGGCTGCTCCATATTGAACCTGTCCTGTCACTTGTTAACAATCAATAAAGCACCGAAAGGAAATAAAACCATCTGTTTGTTTTTGTGTCAGGTCTGGAAAAAAATGGCTGCTCAGGCTGTACTGGAAACCATCAAACCAAAATTAGAATGGAGCAGGAGGGCACATGGATGCCCATTGCACCAGCTACCCACACTCACTGGGGTAGCTATGGAGACTACACAAAATCTGCATCTAGTGCAAAATGTGACTGCCCACCAGCTTAGCAGCTTTAGCGTCAAAGAACATGCTCTGGGGACTTCCATGGTTCTCATTACAATGCAAGGGACTACCCAGATCTACACAACTTGCATGGTCTGGACTTAGCTATCCACTAGACCAGCGTTTCCCAAACTATGAGCTGTGGCCCAGTACTGGGCTGCGGGAAAAAAACACCGGGCCTCAGCGTGGTTGCCAGGATGGGCGTGGGGTGGGCTGGGAGGAGGGGTGTGTGTGTGTGGGGACCCGCTGGGAAGCAGGGTTGGGGGCAGCGGGGCTGTCCAGCGGGGGCAGGCGAGTGGCCGGCGGAAGCAGGGTCGGATGGGGGGTGGGGCTGGCTGGGGGAGATCGGGAGGAGGAGGACGGGAGAACCAGCTGTCGGAAGCAGGGCTGGACGGGGGCAGCGGGGCTGGCAAGGGAAGATCGGGAGGAGAAGTGGGGGAGAATTGGCTGGCTGGGAGGGGGTCGCGGGGAGCGGGGATAGCTGGGGGAGATCGGGAGGAGAGCGGGGGGGAGGAGAGCGAAGCGGGACTGACCCGGGCACATGCAGACCTGGGCACAAAAGTGAGTCCGGCTCCGGGGATTCCATTTTGGCCCCCCCATATCCTCCCTCAAGTAGTTGCAAACTTCCTGGCTAGTAGACACACTCGGGCAGCGTGAGCACATCTACCAGCCAGGCAGTTCGCAGCTATGGACTGATACACCTAATAATAATAAAACTTACCTAATTAGAAAATACCGGACATTTTATATGTCTGGTATTTTCTCAATTTGTTTCCCAGACAGAACCTTCAAATACCGGACTGTCCGGTACAAAACTGGACACCTGGCAACCCTACCCCTCCTTACACCCTCCCTCCTAGCCAGCTACCCTACCCACAATCTGCTCCTGCTCCCGCCTCCTGGAGTGCCCATGCGGCGCAAGGTCCCCCAAGCCCTGGCCCAGGCTGGGCGGAGGATGCAGCCGGGTGAAACACTGAAAATTTTTTCATTTTTAATTTTTTTATATGTGTTTATATTTTTGGGCTACAAAAAACACTACTGAAAAAAAATGGGTTCCAACTAAAGTAAAAAGTTTGGGAAACCCTGGCGTAGCCAGCTTTCTATCCATCTTACAGTCCATTTATCCAATCCATGTTCCCTTAACTTGCTGGCAAGAATATTGTGGGTGACCGTATCAAAAGCTTTGCTAAAGCTTGCAGTGGGGGCTTTGGGAGGACCAGAAACAACTTATTTGAATATTCACCATTTGCTTAATGAATATGCAAATATATGTTACTGGTCCTCCAAAAGCTCGTAAATGGATTTACTGGTCCCTGTGTCAAAAAGTTTGGGAACCCCTGCACTAGACTGCCTTAGTCTCACCATCTAACCCCCTAGCATCTGAGGTGCTTCTGCTGATAGTCTCAGGAGCTGGAGAATTGGGGAGCTGGAGAAAGGGTGGTCTCTGTGACGTGCCTTAGGCTGTGGAACATATTTGTTCACCCTCTGGTCCACTACAGTCTGAGACCATTGACTCTCAGGACTCAGCGTCAATAAATCCCATCTGTTTTGCAGGCAAGTGGCTGCAGGAGATGGTTTCGGGGAAGAGGCCCAGTGTACCATTTAGTGAGGAGCTCCTAGTGAGGGTCACAAAGTTCTTTCAATTTTAAAGACAGTGCAGCGTCCAAGGATTGTGTGCTCAGGACTTTTGTAAGTAAACATTAAATAGCTAAACATCTTTAAACAGCTGCTACTCTTTATTTAACTAGTGTATAGGACAGAGTGCTTTTCAAAGCTAGTAACAGCACTTAGCACAAACACAGGTATTTTTATTGATCAAACATGAGGCATCGCACAGGCTGAGTAAACATAACTTACCCCATTTTATAGGTGGGGAAGTTGAAGCAGGGAAGAGCAAAGAAACATACTCAAGGTCATACAATGAATCAGTGACTAAGCTGAGGCAAGAAGCACAGTTTCTCACTATTAATCCTGTGCCTTGTCTACTGGATCACAGTACTTCCACATGGCAACCGCTACTGGCCATACACCTCTTCCAATGCATCTCAGTCATCAACTACAACAGTCCTGCTATGCTACCCCTGAGACCTTACTGTTTTGCCACTGCACATTAGTCATGAGCTGCCACATCCTCCTGTACCAGCACATAAATCGCACCCCTGAAGTCAGAATGGCAGTCCCTTTTGCCCTCTAAGCAAAGACTGCCAAATGAGCTAACTAGTATCTCTTGGTTGTTTCCTACTGTTGACAAGTCTACACCAGGGAGTGCAACAAGCTCACTAAATGCATTTCTGTTGGTGGTGTAGATATAATATGAACTCGTCTCCACTACTGGCTTTATTTCAGTGAGCCTAACATGCGACTAATCTCACCCCTGCAAATCCCTGTTATGTATAATTTGCTACTTTTTAAATGTGTTAATCAAAATAATAAAGAATGTCAATTTATTCTGAGCTGTAGGGCACAAACCTCAGCAGTCAGTAGTGTTGTTAATTCCTTTTTTATGTATTTGTGGTAGAGTAGCATTTGGGGACTCCAGGGTGTTAAGTTCTGTACTGACTCATAGTAAAAGATTGGGGTGCCAACCTAGAGACACTACATGGATCTACCAGGAAGTAGGCTAAAGAGATAGATGAAAAGAGAATTCAGGGTTTATCTGAATAAGACACTGAAGCCAGTTTCACCTGTTACGTTGTGGATGTAACATTTAAACAAAAGCATTCTACTGTAATCTGAGACCCCTGCCTCCTGCAGAATACAACACAGTCCAAAACCCAAAGAGCTTACCGTTTAAATAGGCAAGACAGGCAAAGAATGCAAGGTGAACCAGGTGAAATGGTGCTCCCACAGAAGTTCAGTGAAAAAGCCATGATTAGAAGATAGATATATGAGGACTCCCAGTCCAGTGCCTTCTCCACTAGACTATGCTGCCTCCAAACCTTTACTGCTACACAGTGCCACTTGAATAGGAAATAAGCTGGACATCAAGTGAAATGAGTGAGGAAATTGTACATGAATTTCCTAAGCTGTTTCCTGCTCAGTGTGCGTGTGTGTTTGTGCAGGTCATGGACTCCACCATTATAGCCTTGCTCACCATGGTTGGTGTTGGTCTTGGATGTACAATTCTCACTCCCTTGATGTACACCTCGGCCACTTCCTCCTTCTTATAAACAATGCTTAAAAACCTTCTCATAGGGCCTAGCCCAACACCCACTGAAATCCATGGAAAGATTCCCCATGACTTCAGTGGGTGGTGGATCAGGTGCCTGGTTATTGGTTAGGGTTGCCAGGTGTCCGGTATTGACCTGGACAGTCTGGTATTTTCGCCTCCTGTCCGGCAAAAAAAATTCAGAAAATACTGGACACCTTAAGTGTCCGGTATTTTCTGGGTTTTTTTCCCTGCCAGGAGGCAAAAATACCAGACACCTGGCAACCCTATGACACACTCAGCAGCTGGGCCCAGTCCTCAGCCACCGCCCCTGGATCCTCTGTTTACCTGGTTCCACAGGGAAGCTCCCTTCTGGCTGGACCAAGAAAACAAGATGGCCACTGACAAAAAGCCTAAAGACCTGAGCAAGGGGAAGCAATGCCTTCCCTGGGTCTTAGTGCTCAATCTCTCCCCTTCCTATCCCTATTCTCACTCTGCACACACTTAAAGGGGCCATGCTGTTTTGTATTATTTATTTATTTACTTAATAACTCTTGGGGTCTTTTTTTTTTTTGCTCAACTTTGAAAAATCCCTCAACAGAATTTTTTCCCCGGTGTTTTTTTCTTTTGGGAGCGAGTGTTTGATATTTTTGGTTAAACCATCTGGCAACCCTATTATTGGTACCCATTAATTTTCTGTTCCTCTTCTCCTTTTGCCTGTGTGGAGTCCCCTCACATTTCCAATGGGAATTTCTATTATGACGAAAAAGTCATTTTAAAATGGAAAGCAGGGAATGATTTTTGGTTTTTGTTTGGGTTTTTTTTGGGAGGTGGGGGCTGAATTTTTTGTTTGTCTAAGCTGTTGTTTTTTGGAAATTGAGCCAAATTCCTTCAGCTGCTTTGCTGTTTTGTAAAATTAAGAGTTAAACAACAACATACCACTTTTCTAAATATAAAAATTATTACAATCACACTTTAGAGAACAGGGAAAATGGCAGAAATTTGAAACTTTAAAGTTGGCATGTATATAGCTGATATTAAGAAACAGGGACTACACTTCTTTGGAAAAAAATTCCGTTTTATGGTATATAGAACAAATATCCTGCCCAACCAGGGCAGTTGTTAAATGAACACTGGTTAGTTCAGGAAAGTCCATGCTCCATTGGTGAAGGTGATTATTAGAAGATCTGCAAGCTAACAAGGAATTTGCATAGCAAGGAGTTTACTAGCCTGGCAAGCTGCTCTGTCTACCTGGATTTATATCATTATGGCTGTGATGAGTTGGATCCTCTTTTTGAGGTGCCACTAGAGGTACTGGTGTCCACTGAGCCCACCTGTTCTGCCATCCTAGATTTCCCTTACTCTGTGTTGCTGTGACAGGCTCTTACGTCTCTTTCCAGCACACACACACACAGGTAGGGACACACACAGCTGTAGAATCAGAGTTTGCAATCAGCTCGGGAAATTACCCAACCCTTTCCTGTGTACAAACCCTCTGAAGTGTAAACCCAAAATTATATTGTCTTGCACTATACAGAAATCTATATAGGGCAAGCACATAAAATTCACCCCTCCTTCAATGTGGAGGGAAGATATGCACAGCTCTTTGCTCCCTATCCCTCCCAGTTTGGATTGCACAAACGGGGTTATGGTATAAACAAGAAATAAATTCTTTGACTAGAAAAGGTAGATTTTAAGTCATTATAAATGACAGCAAACAGATCAAAGCAGATGACTTTAGTAAATAAACTAAATCTGCAAACTGAGCTTAACCCGCTAGATAGATAGGATAATTAGTAGCAAATTCTCATCTTGAGTGATAAACAGGTTGGCAGATTCTTAAGACACAAACAAGTTGCCTTGGTTTTCCCAGGTTTTCGTACACAAGCTAAAAATCCTTCCAGTCTGGGACAATCACTTCCCACAGTTTAGTCCTTGCCCCTTACGTGTTTCCAGGATAGTAGCTGCAGGGACAGTGAGGTCCCCCCATGATGTGATTGTCCCCCTTTTATATCTTCTTCCCATTTGCTACAACGTTCTTTTGCTGTGACTAGGGTCAAACAGTTCACATTGTGTAACGGTATCTCCGAAAGATTTCTATTGCCAGCAGTTCCTGGGATAATCCTTGTGTGAGAGAGTATTTCCTCAATAAGCTATTAACATTGTTTGACCTTTATACTGCTGTACCTGAAAGCCTGCTTGTAGGCATTTTGAAGCTTACAGCATGTTTCAGTACCATCTACACAATCAAACTTCATAACTTCACATACAACAACATGTGCAATCAAGGGAGATATTGTCCAGATGAAGACTTTTAGAATTATACCTCAAAAGACATACTTTGTACAAAACATATCCTAATTATATGACAGTGGTGAATCTTAGGGTGTCAGAGTGTCACAACAGGTTCTGAATATCTCTGGATTTTCTCCCTCTGTTTTTTCCTGTTCAAACTTTTTTCTCTTCTATTTTTTCTTTAAAAATCCCCAAGAAATTAAATGCAGAAAAAGTTGCATTACCTCAAATTTAAGGCTGTCCACTTAAAAACACAAAAAGGCAAAAATTTAAGTTCCAAGATCAATGTGAACTCAGTTATATTTAACATGTACCCTTTCCTACTTCTGATTTTCCTATTCAATGTATAGCTTAGTACATATCCATTAATACTGATAGAGGTGCTGGATCTAAGAGCGCCGGGGGCAAAAACACCCATGGCTTGAATTGTTTTCCATCATAAACAGGATTTACAGTTTTGTTCATTGATTTCAGCACCCACACTATAAAAATTGTGCCAACATGACTGAATGTTGGAAAATGTGTTGTAACATGTGATGTGAGTTAATGTTGCTGTTGGAATCAACTTTGCATTCTCTTTTGCATTATATCAATTTCTCTGCACAGCTTCAGTATAACACCAAGACAGTTGTGTACATTTGAGAATACAGCCCTTAATTTAATTAGGTTTTTGTCTTCTCCAGTTGTTGCTATTTATTATTTGTATTTTGGTAGCATCCAGAGGCCATAGCTCTAATTGGGGCTACATTGTGTTAAAATGCTCTCGGAAATACAGAGATTCTCTATGTTGAAAAATGGGATTAAAAAGCATGAACCTTGCTGAAAACCAGGTGTCGCCATTAAGTTGAACTTCCCCTCAACAAAAAGACACCTGCTCTTTATTGCCTCTCCTTTTATAAAAAAAGAGTGTGTAGAGTGCTATTATATAGAAGAACATGGACAGATTAGCTAAACTAGTTTGAGAGCTAAAATGCATGATGCTCACTAGCTAAATATGTCAGGGAGCATCAGAAACAAAATAGCCTGGTACTTGTCGGACATGGTCTATTTTTAAGCAGTCAACATTCCATAGTCAGTGAGCAGGCTTCCCAAATGGGCAGGAATTGAAATCATTTCTCCAGGAGAATGAACTTGATCCTGGAGTTTGGTAGTCGGGCCTTCCTTACAAATTGTGGTGCCCTGTGCAGCCTGAGCACCTGCTCACAAACCCCACAAATGGAGGCTGGTCATTGGTGGGGGGCTGGCCACCTCCCGGGGAAGCTATGTTCAAGGACTGCAGGGCTGTGGGGGCAGGAGTTGTGGAAGGCAGCCCCAGGATTGCCGGGGACAGGAGCAGGGCAGGGAGGCTGGTGAAGAAGCAGGTGGGAGGTGCAGATGCCACGTGCTACCTGAGCTGCAGGTCAGAGACAGAGTTGGGGGCACCAGCACAGCTGGATCGTTTCCATTTCCACCAGAAGGAGAACCATCTGGTCAGTGGTGACAGGGTATAGTCCATGGGGGGGGGGCAGCTGGTACCACGGCATATTCAGCACACAACTGCGTAGGGCACCACAACATTTGGGGCTATGGTACCCCAAACTTTGTGGTGCCCTATGCAGCTGTGTATGCCTAGGGATGGCCCTGACTGCAGTAAGTATAAATCCACAGGGACCTATGATCTCCCCTTCCATCACCTAAACACAAAAAGCGTTTTAAGTTCCTTTGAGCATAGAAGCCATGCTTGCTTGCAAAGGAGAATAGAAGTATTGCAAGCAGAACACAGTGCACTCTGCTGGGCACTTTGTTGCTTTCCTAGAATATGAGAATTGCAGAACTAGTGTTTGGGTGTGAGGGCCAGGGCTTGTTCCCAGCTCTGCCCTGGGTTCACTATATAGTCATAAGCAAGTTACTTCCTGTCTCTACACCTCAGTTACTCTATTACAGTGCTTCCCAACTGGTGCTCCGCGGAACCTTGGGGTTCCACAAAACGAAAGCAAGGGTTCCGCGAAGAGCCGGCACTCCTCCACCCCCTCTTAGAGAGACAAAGCCACGGCGGGAATTGCAGCGCCGGGGCTTTTTTTTTGCTCAACAAAATGCGGTGGCAGGGCTTTTTTTGGTAAGGAAACCCTAGGGATCCCATGGCCAAATAAAATTGAGAAACTGCTCTATAGCATAGAGATAATGATTTGTAAAGAGCTTGAAATTTTCAGACACATTAAACACAAAGTATTATTAAATATTACTACAACACTATTTCCAGGCTAGGAAAACCATTTGTTTAAAATTGGGTAAATTAATGCATAGTATCCCCTTTCTTCTGCCAATACATTTTCAATTTCAGACTCTAGCAATCTGGATCTGCAAGTTTCCAGTTCTAGTCTGAAATTAGTTTGCTTGTCAGAACACGTTATACAACTATTCACTGTTTAATCATTAATTTTAAAATGTAATTAAATTCAATAATACAAACTATGCCTGGATTTACATACTGTACAACCCTGTTGATTTTAGTACATGTTAATGAGGGTAAAATTTGACCCAATATGCTCAGATTGTTACAGAAAAATAAATCATTCCTTCTGATCTTTGTTTTGCTCCCACCACACTGTAGTTGTAAGAGAGTTTCCTATCACAGTGAATTGCTGACAGAGGGTGTTAAATGATTTTGTAAGATTTGATTACAGTTACGTTTTTCCCCATACCCTGATCTGGGATCTGAGTTATCAGGTGTTAAGTAGGATTCTAGCAGTTAGAGATGGAAAAAAAATCTATTAGATTATGAAATCTATCCTTTTGTAAGGGCAGGATATAGTCTCCAACAGAGGATGTATCCGATACTATACTAATACTGCCCTGGATAACAGCCAAAAGGCTGTGAAGTAGTGATGAGCTGACCACAGATAATGGGTCTGAATGGGGTTTTGTAACTATCAAAATCTGTCACTTGGGACATTTTTACATTGATTATTGTCAGTGCTGTTTGTCAGAATATGATTTTCACAGGTTCCAGCCATTTACAATTCTTGTTTCTCTCATTTGAGGTTACAAAGGTGACACAGATCCCATACTACTGAAAATAACTAGGTTGAGCTTGATGTAAGAAAGCAAAAGCTCCTTTTTAATTTAGAAGAAAGAAAATAAAGTCAGAACACAGAACAACTGGTATATCACAGATCTCAGCAATACCTTTCACATGTGCTTTCTGGGAGGTCTATGTGTTGGTGCTAGTCAACTCTTGTTTATTTTATGGAGATGGATCTGTGCTGCAAAAAACAACAGGAAGGGTAACAAGATAAGAGCATTTTATAGATTTACATTTCATACAGAGTGATCTTATGCTGCAGATCTTAGAGGTGCTCAGATGGATTTCCACAATCAAATTCCCAGCTTCAGATCTTTCCTTCCCCTTTAACTCTAAAAATCAATTAAATATAAATATCTGGAATAGGATCATGGGTACCACAGTCAGTTGCAGGATCTTCTTCAGTTCTGGATAGGAGTCCAGTGAATAATGACCAAGGGCTGGACCGTCAATACCTTCCCTCTCTCACCTCCTCGGAGCAATAGACTATTGCTGAGCCTAAGCTGTTTAGGGCAGGGATGCGTATGGCAAGGACCATTAATTCAACAGAAGGGAATTTGGCAGTCTTGTTCTTAAGCTATATCCCTCCATCTTCTGGGCAAATGTGTCTGCCTTCTCTCGCACTCGTCCTCTCGCTCATATATTTTTAGGAACCAGTCATCTTGTGGCGCTCCCGCTTTCCTGAGCCGCTCTCATTCTCGCCCCTTCCTGCTGAGGAAGCTGCGTTGCTTAGGAAAGCACCCTCCCCGCACGAGGCGCGCTCGGCGCCTGCCAACGGACGGCACACGCCCCGGGGGGGGCGGCTGGACACTGTCGGGGCGTTTACCACGTCTCAGGACTAGAGCCGTGAGGTAGCTCAGAGTGTCGCTGGAAAAACGAGTGAGTGGCGCAGTGGTTTCTTTTTAACCTCCCCCCCCCCCAAGAGACAGCGCGGGGGGCGGAGGCTGCTCGAGGCGATGTTCGCTGAGGCTGGGCCGAGAAGGCCCACTGCAGAAGACAGAGCCGCGGGGGTGGACGCCCCAGGGCGACACCGGCCCCGGAGAAGGCAACTGCGCCCTTGCCCAGCTGAGTCCAGCGGAGGAGACGTGGCCCCCGGCCCCGCCAGAGCCCCGCCAAGGAGCGGAGGGACGCGGCCAATGACACGACGCTAAGCGGGAACATGCGGGCCCCGCCACGCCCCTCAGATCCCGAGAGCGGCACAGAGGAGGCGGGCCAGGGGGCGCCTCCTCATTCCCGCCCAGTCTCACCTCGGCAGCCACGCCCACTGCGCGCGCCACTCGCCGCCATGTTGGGGTTCCACGCAGTTGCTTTTCCTCTAGGTCCGCCCCTGGTCTCGCCCGTTTCCTCGCGAGAGCTGGGTGGTCGGGGCGCGCTCTCTCCCGCCCCTTTGCGGGGTCTCGCGGAAACGAGGAAGGATTTGGGCGCGTTCTCGCGAGAGCTGGTTGCCTTGGCTCCCCGTAGCTATAGCAGCGAGGGGAGGGGGCCGAAGCCGGGAGGATGCTGCGGGCTCCGGTGGGACCCGGCTCTGGCGGGTGAGTTGTTACGGCAAGTGCTGACTGCCCGGGCCCGCGCGGCGGGGAGCCCCTGCCCTGGACGCCCTCGCGAGCAGCTTCTCCGGGGGGCCCTGTCGCGGGAGCGAGCTGGGCCCGTCCCGCCCCTCCCATGCCTAGGGGGAGACAGCCCCCCCCCCCGAGCCTGCCCCGCCCCCAGGTCCCGGGGAGTGGGGCGGGCCGGGCCCCCAAGCGCCAGTGAGCGTGTGAGCCGGGCTCGTCCTGGCCGCGCGTGCAGGGCTGGAGGGGCCGGGCAGCGCTGGCGGGGGTCCGCTCCGGCCGGGGGAGCGCAGCGCTGGCGGGGGGGGTCCGCTCCGGCCGGGGGAGCGCAGCGCTGGCGGGGTCCGCTCCGGCCGGGAGCGCAGCGCTGGCGGGGGTCCGCTCCGGCCGGGAGCGCAGCGCTGGCGGGGTCCGCTCCGGCCGGGGAGCGCAGCGCTGGCGGGGGGTCCGCTCCGGCCGGGGAGCGCAGCGCTGGCGGGGGTCCGCTCCTGGCCGGGGAGCGCAGCGCTGGCGGGGGTCCGCTCCGGCCGGGAGCGCAGCGCTGGCGGGGGTCCGCTCCGGCCGGGGAGCGCAGCGCTGGCGGGGGTCCGCTCCGGCCGGGGAGCGCAGCGCTGGCGGGGGTCCGCTCCGGCCGGGGAGCGCAGCGCTGGCGGGGGTCCGCTCCGGCCGGGGGAGCGCAGCGCTGGCGGGGGTCCGCTCCGGCCGGGGAGCGCAGCGCTGGCGGGGGTCCGCTCCGGCCGGGGAGCGCAGCGCTGGCGGGGGTCCGCTCCGGCCGGGGAGCGCAGCGCTGGCGGGGTCCGCTCCGGCCGGGGAGCGCAGCGCTGGCGGGGGGTCCGCTCCGGCCGGGGAGCGCAGCGCTGGCGGGGGTCCGCTCCGGCCGGGGAGCGCAGCGCTGGCGGGGTCCGCTCCGGCCGGGGAGCGCAGCGCTGGCGGGGGTCCGCTCCGGCCGGGGAGCGCAGCGCTGGCGGGGGTCCGCTCCGGCCGGGGAGCGCAGCGCTGGCGGGGTCCGCTCCGGCCGGGGAGGGCAGCGCTGGCGGGGGCCGCTCCGGCCGGGGAGGCAGCGCTGGCGGGGTCGCTCCGGCCGGGGAGGGCAGCGCTGGCGGGGTCCTTTCCGGCCGGGTGAGCGTAGCGCTGGCGGGGGTCCGCTCCGGCCGGGGAGCGCAGCGCTGGCGGGGGGGGGGTCGCTCCGGCCGGGGGAGCGCAGGGCGGGCGGGGTGCTGGCGTGGGAAGCCCGGCGTTGCCCTTCCGGTAGCTTGTAGCCACTGTCCGCTGCCGGGTTCCCAATGCGCTGCATTCGCCGAACATGGGGCTGGTTTGCGGCTTTTGTTGGCCAGAAAAGATGCTCGGAATCGGAACCTGACTGGTACGAGTGAGGGTGAAGCCACTAAGAAAGGATCCAGCTCTTTAAATCCAGCATGATATGGCCCCCATCTGCGGGAGTGCACTCAGTACTTGCCGAAGTGGGTTGAAGTCAGAGCGAATGTGTTTAAGCCAAGGCAGAATGTTGCGTGGCTCTACCCTACGTTCACATTGCAGCTGAGAAGAGTAATGTGTACGTTTAAGTCACTGAATTTGGTGAGCAGTGAATAGCTAAAGAGGAGTGAGAATCCTCCGCTCCCCCCAAATGAGTTTCTGAAACTAAGAATGTCTGCTATCAGGCGGGAATTTTGAAGTTTAGCACCGCGACTGTTAGTAATTAATTCTTGATAAAAGAAGGAAACAAAACTGCTGCTTAAGTTCTAGGTTGAAAGAAACTGGTTAGAAACTAGAAGCTTGTTTCCTTTTTTGGGGTGGAACTAATGAATGGGGGAAAAAGCTTTCTCCCCTCCAGAAAAGCCAATCTGGCTTTGCAGGGCATGATTTTGTTCAAATCTTATTTTTCTATGCAAAGATTATGACTCTCTTCTGTAGATTGAGTATTAGAGTCCTAAAATAAACCAAAACAATGCACTCCTCCTGCGCTCAAAAAGTTGCAATCATCATGGTTTTCTGCTACATCAGTAAGTGAGGAGGGAAGATGTTATTGATATTAAAGGAGTGTGTATAAATTTTCAGCTAAATTTTGGTATTACAAAGCAAACTAAGGCACAGTAATTATGAAGATGTATACACATTGAAAGGAAAACATAGAAAAGCTTCATTATATTATCATTTCCGGGGCAATTTGAAAAACAAGTAATTTTAGAATAATTCTAAAATCAAATTTATTTAAATATAATTACTCTTCAGTCTCAAAAAAGGAGCCAAAACAGAAAGGTTCCTTGTTGCTATAGATTGGACTTGGAATAGCACTTGAATATCATTAGAAAATAAATGAAGAATTAACAATGACTGTTTTTTTTTTCTCTAGAAAGAAAATAAATTACTACAGTACCAGAAATTAAATTGGTGAAATAATGCATAACTTGAACAAGAAAGTTTTCAAATATAATTGACAAAGAGCATAACATGAGCTAAAATAATTTGAAACTGGCTCATGTTGAGTAGTGCTTATTTAGGAGGTGAAATTAGTAATATTAATATCTACAGATTGGACTCTCCAAGAACTTCTGCTGCAGTACCTAATCAAATTTACATTGTGTGTTCTTTTGTATTTAATTAAATATTTGTTGTCCTGTTCACCTCTAGGTGGTGCCTGTCAGGCAGGTTTGGTTTGCATTGCTCACTGAGTCCTCCTCTTACAGTCAAACTTGCTCACAGTTATAGGCTTAGTAGGGAATGGTGTAATTTTGCTGTTTACACTAGTGACCAGCTGAAAAAGAATCTAGCTTAATTCTCTGTAGGCAATAAATGCAAAAACATGTTATGCTGTCCTCCCTCTGTTTTGGGTTATGTAAGCATGTTGGTGCATCTTGGGGCTAGAGCCATAAATCCATTAAGATGGATAATGGAAATTTAAATCCTCCTTTATCTAACCTTCATGCTATTGAACATTAAATCTACTTATGTGAGTTTTAATGCAGAATACTGTGAATGGTGAAAGTGTTTCTAAGGATTAAAAAACTCGCTATTCTGCTTTCAGGCTATAGTTAACTCTCAGTCCCTATGTTGCATTTATTTTTTTTCATTACAGTAGCTCCATCTGAGCAGGCGCCTGAGATGGGCCACACTGAGTGCCATACTCAGGGTACACTGCAAGAAACACAGTAGACAATCCCCAAAAACATGGTTTTATTTTATATTAGCGTCAGTGAACCAATAGCAAAAGAACTTCTGTGGTATCACACTGGTTAACAAGAAACTAAACACAATCCCTATAAGACACCCAGCCCTTGGCTCCAATCGAGGCAAGCAGGTCTAATATAATAAGAAAAGGAGAGAGCTCTTGAATGGTTAAGGAATCATATACAGTAATTCCTCATTTAACACGTGCCCGCTTAACATGTTTTCGCGATAGCATGATTTTTTTTAGGGAACGTTTTTTGAATTACACAACTGTCCCTGAAATAACACGATTTCCCCAGCTGGCCCATTGCCGGTGGCTGCGCAGGGCTTCCCCCGCCTCCCTGCAAAGTGGCGAAGGGTTCACCGCTTGCCGTGCCGTTCCCCGCTGACTCCCCCTTGCCGGACGCAGTGCGGGTCCTGGCAGACCCGTCACAGGGTCATACTCCCAACCCAATCACCTTCCCTTTCCCAGAGCCAAACACCTCCCCTCCCTGCTGTAACTCAGTCCCCTTTCTCCCCCAACCTTATGTCCCAGTCCCAACAGACACCACCGCTTGAAACGCAATCCCCACCTTTTTCATTATTTTCAATGGGAAAATTGACCCCGCATAACACGTTTTCACTTAAAACGATCATTTTCTAAAACATCTCTATAGTGTTAAATGAGGAATTACTGTACATACAAGTAATTTTTCAGTGTTCATAAATCAGATCCATAACAGTGATGTGGTTAAATGCTACACCAGTTTCAGACTGAGGTCCAGTAGTAGCCTCTGCTCTTCTTGTCGGTCTTCCTTCTGACATGCAACAGCTTTTATTAGAAACGGTGCTGAAATCTTCAAGTGAAATTGCCTGATACAAACTTTACTCAAAACACAGTTCAGTTTAATTCATCCAGACCCAGTGGAGAAGTAGATTATCTTACTTGGTGAGCCCAAGCCAAAGAAATGATCAAAGATTGTGACAAGCGGTTAGTGAAGGCATGGCTGGGCGACGCCAGCCCCCAAGGTCCACCTCTATCCCTGCCCCTTCTTCTGAGGCACTGCCCCCTTGAAATTGTAGAGACAGCATATGTCATAAATGCATATGAGCTTGAGACTCACCAACACATTAGAGAACCACTTTCTGCTTACGTGGCTAGACTTCACACGTTAGCCCAAGAAGTTTTGGAGGCTGTTATAGTAAAAGATACTGAACTGGATTCTTATGTACAAAATCAATTTTTCTGTGGTTGTTGACATGAATCTTTATTAAATACATTCTTAATAAAAGGGATTATCAGTAGTGGTAGGAAAAAGCATCTCTTATGCCACACTCCTTTTTGAGGTGAGCTCCATTGAAAGGGAGCGTTCTGATAAACGCAAAAAAAGTGTTCACAAGAACTAGAATTAAAAGGAAATCAATTGAGTAATTTTCAATTGATGAACCCATCTGAAAACACTTCCAGCACCCATGAAAAAATCACTGCAATAGACCGGAAGGAGAAATATCTGCAGGTTTAGCAGTGGTTGGGACTACAGATGATTGTCAAGTTCTGCAATGTTCATTTCAGATGCATGATTCATTGAAAGACCCAAAGAATTTAATTAACAAGTAATACCAGGATTCAACAGAAGAAATCCTTTTGTTTTAACTGTGGTTGAACAGGACACTTTCAAAATGATTCTGAGAATTCTCAAACTCCAGCCTGGTATATCAACAACTGAGTGACTTGTAGACATTCAAACCAGAGCAAGTTTGAGCCAGGAAGAAAAGAAACTAACAACTCTCAGAGCAAGGCTGCTAGTCAGTGGTCTCATGAGACAGATAGTACCAAAAGTGGTGTCAGTGAAGCCATCCAGCAGTTATTGCATCTCCCTATCCTGGCTATGTTTACCTAGCTGGGGTAAAAGGTAGCTGCCTAATAGATACTGGTTCTCAGGTGATCTGCATATGTGAAACTTTATATTCTGAGCATTTATCTTATTGAAAGTTATGGTTTATGGCCGTGGTCCCCAACACGGTGCCCGCGGGGGCATTTATGTGCACCCGTGCCGGCGTTTTAAAACTACTCACATTCACCCCTACTTAGAGCAGGGTCGGCAGCCTAGGGCCCGACACGGCGCTTTGGAGGCTTGAGCCCCGCCCCCACCGCAGCAGGCAGCCCACGCAGGCGCTTCAGTAGCCGGAGCAAACCCCACGCTGGTCAGGTCTGGCTGCGAGGCAGCAACAGCCCCCCCATGCAAAACAGCCGTGGCGGGGCCCTTTGTGGTGCCGGAGCTGTGAGCCGGCAGGGGAGGTTCCCTCATGGCCGCTTCCGCCCCCAGCTCAAGCCCATTGGCCGGACCTGGACAATGGCAGCTGCGGGAACCTACCAGTCCCCAAGCACATGGCCAGGCAGCTCCTGTGGGAGAAACAGGAGAGCAGCGTGTCTCGCTGGTAAGTGTCCGGCCCCCCCAGCTACTCGCACTCCGATATCTTCACCCACAGAACTCTCCTCCCAGACCCTGCACCCCAATCCCCTGCACTGAGGCACAATCCAAACCCCTGGCCTGACACACACACACACCCCTAGTAAAATGTCTGGTATTTTCAGTTTCTCAGCTGGAAAGCCACTTGGGACATTCTTCCCCTGCCATGTGGAAGGGAGTGTGAAATTTAAAGATGCCATGATTTTTTTGGGGGAGGGGGGAAAGGGTGCTTTTTTTGCTCAACATTTGGACATCTCCCCCCCCCCTTTTTATTAATGCAGAATTTTGTTTAAAAATGAATTACAATATAATTAAAATAAAAATTATCCAACTAAATTAAGTTTCTATCAAATTTACCCAATTCACATTTAATATGAAAATAGCCTTCAATTTCACATTTCACGCCTTTTTTTGTTGGCGCCCGCCACACTCTTCTGAAAACATGAATGTGCTATTGGCCACAAAAAGGTTGGGGACCACTGGTTTATGGGCAGTATACTTCAGGTAGAAGGGACTAGACAATGTGCAGAATTTCAAAATATTGTGTACAGAATTTTCAGTTTTTTTGGTGCAGAATTTCTCCAGTAGTATAACAGTCTATAGGTACATAGACAAACATTTAACATCTATTATTGATTTCTGTTAGTACAGATAAGTGGGTTAAGAATTGCTGGTCCAATACATCTCCTTGAAAGTCACATACAAGTGAATTATCCTGAAACAATTGTAATACAGTAAACTTCCGATAATACGGCACCTTTAGGACCCAGGGGGTGCCAGATTATCAGATATGCCGGACTATCGGAAGGGGGGGCTATGAGGGGTGTGGAGGGGATGCGCCCCTCGGCGCTGCGGGACCAACCCGGCAGCACCCCAGCTGCTCTGCCCTGGACTTCCCCAAGTCAGCCGCTGCTGAAACTGACCAGCGGCCGACTCCGGGAAGCCCGGGGCAGAGCAGCTGGGGTGCTCTGCCCTGGGCTTCCTGGAGTCAGCCGCTGGTCAGTTTCAGCAGCGGCTGAATCAGGGAAGCCGGGGGCAGAGCAGCTCCAATTGTCTGGCTGCCCGGAGCACTTCCAGGTTCCAGATGGTGCCAGACCATCAGGAGTGCCGGGCCATTGGATGCTGGACCACTGGAGTTTTACTGTACTACTTTTTCAGTTGTTATAGGTCACACACAGGTAGGCTAGTCTATCAGAGTCTTTTGTCATTATTTTCCTTCCTTTGTTTGTTGCATCACTTGTGATGTCATATCTAGTTATACTGTACACTTCTCGGGGCAGATATAGTCTCTCTCTACAGATATGTTTACATAGCAGCCAGCATACAGGAGCTCTTATCCTGAGGAGGGTCTAAAATAAGGATGTTAAGGACTAGTTGACTATCCAATAAGCAAATGCTTATCAGATAAACTTTAAAAAACAACAAACAGTCTGGTAGCACTTTAAAGACTAACAAAACATGTAGATGGTATCATGAGCTTTCATGGGCACAGCCCATTTCTTCAGATGACCAGAGTGTTGGATGTCCAGGACCAAAATAAATAGGGGAGAAGGGAAGGGGGGTGGAAGAAGGAAAAAATGGGACGAGGGGGACAAGAAGAGGGAGTGGATAAAAAATATATTGAGGAAAGCCAAGCAGGAATGTAATAGGAAAAACAAATAGTTTCTAAGTACCTAAAGTCCGGATAGTCAAAAGAGGCAGATAATTACCATTAAAAAACATTGGCAAGAACTGCAACAACAGAGGGAAAATTTCACTCTTTGCACCTGCTGTAGGACAGCTTTCTGTTCCAGTAAAATGGCTAGCCTTTATTGCTTTCATCTCTGAGCAAGGCTGGCTTCTGCTAGGTCACCATGAGCTAAGAGAGAAAGCTAGGCATTAGTTTCACCCTGCAGGTGTGATGGAAGAGGAAAACAGGTAGAGAAGAGGATTGATGATAATCACAAAGTGATCTTCCTACAGTATCCTTTACTAAATTATATAAAATACTGGACAGGTAAGCTAGCATAGAGATGATCATAAAGGACTTAATATAGAATATTTCTTTTCATCTTTTCTAGATTTTGGCATGCTAGGCTTCTGTGCCAATTTAATACACTTTGATTATGATATGGCAAGAAAGCTTTAAACAGGAAGATCTCGCAGACTGTTTCAAAAGTGGTCAGATGCACTCTATATTATCCATGTTACCCTCTTCCATGTTCTTGTCCTAATTATTTTCTTTATTTTACCCCCAACAGTAGTGACCTATATTATTAGATGTCATATAGCTCTATCTGTTTGTGTCATAGTGATAATTAAAAAAAAAAAATCTCAATCCTCCAAAAATAAGTAAACAAAATATTGATATGGACACATGTTGGTACAATTTTGCTGCTCTTTATAGGATTATATTCAAATTTGTTTTCTTAGCAGTAGCCTGAAGTTAATAGATCTCAGCATGCCACTTACAAGAACTGTGGATTTATTTTCCAATTAACAGTAGCTATAAAATCTTAGTTAATGGTTTTAAGACAAAGCTGGGTTGGCCATATGGTTGGATTTCAATGAAGATCACTGAGGATTTCTCTTGAAAAGCTCAGTATTTAAGAAATTGTTGCTATATTTAACTTCTGTGTTCTCACATGCACATTGGACAGTTGGGTTGGACAGTGCTAAAGTATTCTGAAATGCCACCTCATGCTCTATTTAAAAGGACAGCAAGGATTTTAGATAAAGAAACATATGGATAGCTCAGGGGCCTGGTAGTGGACTACAGAGCTTTTCTCCTGTAGGTCACTGGTTCAAATCTAGCCTCCATCAATAGTAAAGGAAAGATATTACTTAGCATCTGACAGCTGTGATCTATGTGAAATGATTAGGCAGTTTAAGTCCAATTCCTAGAGCAGGGGCGGGGAACCTTTTAAGGGTCAGGGCCACTGACCTACAAAAAAAATCAGCTGGTGGCCACACAAGTGAGAAGCCCCTGATTGAGGAGAAAGACACTCCCTACATTCCCTTCACACCAGAGCCTAGGGGGGCCCAGGCTGGTAGATTTTATGTGCTCCAGGCTTGTGGGTAGGTGGCTGGAGTGCCAGCACGGGCTCCCCAATGCTGAGCCTTGGGGGCCAGATCCAGTCAAGCCAGGGACCACATCCAACCCCCAGGTGGGAGGTTCCCCATCCCTGTCCTAGGGGATACAGATCATAATCTTAATTTGCATCCTTCCTGACAGTTTCATCTCAGAAGTGGCCAAAGACTGAACGGGTACAGAAAAACTATCTTCTACCCCTTTGGTGTTTATAGGCCAGTTCTAATCCTGTCAGAATAACAAGATTAAATCTGCATCACCACTGCATAAGGGAGCCCCCAGACTTGGAGTCAGGACCCCTTCTCATGGCAATTCTAGTAGCCGTAACCAGTGGAAGCTGAGCATTTGGGTGGCTGCCAAAGAGGGATTCAGATGCCACCCAGCTGATTGGCAGAGTGCCCATAGCCAGCAGCCTGTGTTTCTATTGGTGGTGCAGATCAACACATGCCTCAGTGTATGGAACAAAATTTATTCTGCACACGGATTAGAGGGAACATTGGTCAAATCAGAAAGAACATTGGTCATGACTGTCTAGCTCAGCCTGAAGGGAAGCCCAGGAGACTAGCTTTCCCTCCTCCACCAAGGCTGAGAACACACCTTGGGAGTATGTAGGGAGCAGCTCTGAAAATTTGACCAATGCCACAGATGTGTTATATGAGTACATGCTTACAATGGCCTACTGGTTCGAAATACAGTTCAATAGACCTTTTTCATGTGAAGAACTTGAGTGACTTAGCCTCTCTGTTTTTAGCAAAAGGCCCCTGAAAACCCTGCCACTCGCACTGATTAGCAGTATCCATGTGGGTGGGAATACAAATGTCCATACCCATTGGAGAATGTGAAACAATGGCCGCTTATTGCACTTGACAGTGGGTGGCAATGAAGTGGGGGTCTGCCACAGGGTTTTCATGGTATCCACATAATCTTAATAAGTGGTAGGGCAATATGAAAAGGCCCGGAAGGGAGTGAGGATATCAGCCATGGGATCAGCCTCCTCAACCACCTCTTCGCCTTTCATGCCCAGATCCAGAGCAGCTCTGTGATGGGTTACATCATAGAAATCCCCTTGGGGTTGTCCCCCGGTGTGCTGATCGAGCCACTAACTGCCTTCCTGCCCTCTGGGGCTCCCTACCACCTTATCCTGCTGATCCAGAAGCTTTGTTGTCCCCAGCCAAGACACAGAGTTGGGGTTACTGCCCTCTGCAGAGCAATACAGATTCTGAACCAGTTCAGCTCCATGAGGCTCACACAGGAAACCAACCTCCAAAAGGGACCAAACTCCAAATAAATCCATCTTACCCTTTGTAAAAGCGTTACACAGAGAAAGCTCATAAGGTCAGCTCTTTTAGACTAAGGATGTTAAATACTGGTTAATTTACTAGTTGAGTAGTCAATGGAATTTCCATCGACTACTCAATAGGCCCTTCCACATTCCTCCTTTGAAATGTACAAGAGCCCCTGCTGGGAAGTCTCACTGTCTAGGGGCTGCACACGGGCATGCCAGCTTTGAAATGTACAAGAGTCCCCAGCGGGGGCTCTTGTGCATTTCAAAGCGGAAGCACCCTCATGGAGCCCAGAGTCAGCAGGGGACTCCCTGGTGGAACCTGGGTTCAGCTGGGGATTCCCCATCTGAACCCGGGATCCATGGAAATGCCACACATGGCAGCTGCCCCTTTGAAACACCGAGAGGCGGCGTTTCAAAGGGGCAGCTCAGCATGTATCCAAAGCAACTTTCACATAAAACTTTATTTGCACAGGATTCTGAAATACAAAAGTGGATTCTAATTAAACAGAGTTATTTATTTAAGAAACCTCAGTTCATTTGGGTTTGCACAAAAGTTTAAAATTTATCCTCAATCTAACTGTTTAATATATATATATTTGGCTGGAAATCTTTATTTGCTATATTTCTACTTTCTCTTGCTTCTGTTCTTTTCTGTGGAGGGCATGGAGTAAAACATGCAACATTCTACAGCTTCCTAGTTGTGGATTTCCCTTCCTCCTCCAATGTTTACTCAACTTGTCAGAATTAATTTGAGCATTGACATGAATCCCAACACAGGACCCATATTGTTATGCAAAGAAATGAATAAATTACCACGTTCATGCTATGTATAATTGCACAGGCGGCAGCCATCCTTATGGTTCTGAGTGGTCTTATTTCTCTTTCACACACACATTTCCATATTTGCTTCATTATAACAATGGAAATAGTGTTCCCATGTTAAATGAAAGCTCTGAGAATTCTCAACCGTAAACTCTGACTCTTCTGCATTCCAAGTACATATTGTTTTTTGTGGTGTCTTACGTGAGCTGACATTCAAGTGCTAGCAGATGACTGTTATGGTATGAGCCTGTGATCCTAAACACTTCTGTGTTCACACCCTATGCAGTATTGCATTGTTATTTGTACTGCCTTCCACGTCATCATTTCAAAAGTAACTATGCACTTGTCAATAATATCATTGTGAAATGTATGTGGCAATGCTATGTTTGGACTTAAGGATTCTGACTGATGCTGTGCTTTGAAGTCTGACTAAAACGTGTTCAAACCAGGCAAGTTAATAAACAAGTTTTTTTTTTTCAGTCAAAGGAAAGAGGCCAACACCTCAGACCAGATACAGCCAAATTCAGTATGCTGTTCATTTGCATAGACGATTGCAAAAAAAAGTTATAAAATTGCAGCAGGAAACATCATGTTCATTAAGGGGATACCTTAATAAAGATGAAATTAGTATCCTGGAGGAGACAGGAGACTACATTCCAGGGGATCAGATTGTCTTTGTTTCCAAGATCAGACTTGTCTGTTGCTAGCGCATGACTGACCTTGTGCTGCTCATTTGGGGTCAGAGCCTAGGCATAGTTTGACTGCTATAATATTTAGAAGGACAGCGTGCACCTGAATGTGGAAGCCAGTTCCCCAGGCCCTTTTCTCCCACCCCTGCCTGGAGTGATATCTCAGCTGCCCATGAGGGTGGGAATTAATTGGTTTAATGGAGAAGCCCCAGCTGCTGCGGTTTGCTGAGGTGACCTGAGTAAGGGAGCTGCAGCAACTATAGCACTGCCTGCTGTGGGGGTGCCACCCCTCTGGTACCTATTGGTGTTCCTGCTGCCACCCTCCTGCTTGGGATACTGCGTTCCCAAATACCCTTTCTCCCTTCCCCACTCCTGCCTCTGCCTCCCTCCTCTATCCACTTTTCTTCCTCTTGCCCTATCCCACTGCACCCCCATTTCTTCCACCCAATCTTCCCTGCTAACCTGTGGGCACTCACCATTGTACAGGAAACAGGATGGTAACCATGCAGGGTAACCAGCATACACAAAGGACACTGGGTTGAAAGCCCTTCTGATGCAAGCCGTGCTTCAACTGACTGCAGAGTTGGATTGGCTGGAATCGTTACCAAGCCCATTGACTAAAGTGCACAATTGCTCCACTGGCACTGGAGCCCCCACAATGCCATTAGTCATCTCCAGCCCTGAAGTGTGTGGAGGGTTGCCCTATCCTGGGAGGCCCCTCGAGTCTAATCCCCTTGAAGGGCATGATTTGGCCTTCCTCCAAGACCATTTACAAGATACCAGGACTGTCTCAGTCTATACTTCTAACCCCTTATTCAGGGTAGAACGGTTCAGGAGCCTGAGTCTGCACGCCAACCAATCGCCTCTCGCCCCTAGAGGCCAGAGTTCATGCCCCGGTCCCCTTTACTAGGAGCAATACGGCCTAGCGTCCAGAGTCTGTACACGAGTCCCCTCTACTAGGGGTAATATGGCTTCACAGCCGGAGTCCATATGCAAGTCCCCTTTTTAAAAAAAAAAAAAAAAAAAAAAAGGGGGGGGGGGGTATTACGGCCTAGAGGCTTAGTAGTTGTACTTAAAAGTACTGCACGGGATCTTTCCAGGGGCGAAAAGGCAAAACGCCACATTTATTGGTAGCACCTATGTCAACACTTATCATATGCATATGGTATATTATACTCTCATGCTCCGTCTACACTTTGTTTTTTTGTGGAAGAGGAAATGCAAATGAAGCGCTCATTTGCAAATCTTGTGCTCTCATTTGCATATTCTCCGGATCCTTTTTGCAGAAGAGGCTTTTGTGGAAAAAAAAACCGCAGTGTAGACTGGGTCATTTTTCGGAAAAAACCCTTTTGCGCAAGTTCCTGTAAATCTCATTTTTTGAGGTATAAGGATTCACAAAAAGGATTGGAAGAGAATATGCAAATGAGAGCATGAGATTTGCAAATGAGCACTTCATTTGCACAAACAGTGTAGATGGAGACACATACCCCCCATCTTGCTGTTGTTACCAATAGTTGCTCCCCCTAACTGCACTGGCCAGGTGAGTTAGGTGGGGAAGGGGTGGAGCTGGGCTTCTGCCAATCCAGATTGGTGCTCCCAAGTTGACAAGATGAAAACCCAGGGTCCCTCTGCAAGATGCCTTAGATTTATAGTGTCTTCCCTCTCCTGCAGATCTCTACCAGTTAGTCATCACATGCATATGCATCATCCGTGAGATTCATCATATGCATATGCAGTTAGACATTGGTGGCACTTTCTTTGGGGTGGTGTCTTAATGCTGCCACATTCTCCTTCGGAGAGGGTGCTTCCAAAAGCAGGCGCTTGTTGCTGACTCCCAAGGCCTCCATATGTCCAGTCTTCTTTCAATGAGCCCACTTCACAGGTCCCATTGTTCTTATTGTTCTTGGATCTAGCTTCCACCCCTCTCCAACCTTTGCAAGTGCCCAGAGGTGTTGGTCTTTCATGCCTTATCCATTCACACCTCATTCACTCAACAGGACAATCAATGAAGTAAAAGGGGGTACAAAGTCTACAAGATACAAGGTTTGTATTAAGTCTTTTGACATAGAAAGTTTCTATGTTCTATATGAAAGTATACAAAGTTTCTATATAAAATGACTTAATACAACAAAGCCAAACAATGCTAAAAGGACTTGATACAAAGTTAAAATAAAAATTGCAATGAGAAAATGATTAATACTGCGATTGAGATGTGTCTACATAGTTCTTGTGTCAATCTCCTTTACTAAGGATAATACAGCCGAGAGGCCTAGTCCACAGGCCTGTAGGAAGACTTCCCCCATACAAGCTAGCTACAGAGGATGTAGGGGGACCCAGGCCCTCTGATTCCACTGGGTCCCAGCCCAGGGCCCTGTTGGCAGTGGTGCAGTCCACTGCTCGCTCAGCAGGGAATCATGCCCCAACACGCTGAGTGTCTGGGGAACAGTTCCCCGCCCTGGGCTACTTTCTACCATACCTACAATTCCCTGAGCTTCAGTGTGGGGTTGATATACCCTGTCACCAAGTGGCATAAGAAGCTTGTTGACAGAGCTCCTTGGTGCTGAAAGGGGACCAGAGAGACTGGAGTGAGATGTGACCTGTGCAGGGCCACATGCCTTCCCCACAGAGACTGACATGGACAGAGTCAACACCTCTCAGGATCTCGAGCCTGGACTGGGGTCCATCCCGCACACCAGGGAGTGATCAAGGCAAGGCACACCTAAAAGCATCCTCCACACCAGAGGCCTTCCAGGCTGTAAAGATTCTTATGCCCAAGCAGTGCCTTCTACACCCAGGGATTGCCTCAGTTGAACCATCTAAGATAGTTCCCTTGCGGGTTATCTGAAGAAGTGGGCTGTGCCCACAAAAGCTCATGATACCATCTACATGTTTTGTTAGTCTTTAAAGTGCTACCAGACCATTTGTTGTTTTTTAAGTTTATCCTGTACAGACTAACTTGGCTACCCCTCTGAAGCTTTCTTTGATCTGTCTGTTTTCACTTGCAGCCACTTAAATCCTACTTTTTATACTTTAAACATACTTTTGTTTATTATGAAACCCACTATAAATAATTGTTACCTGGGGCGGGGAAGCAGCAGCTGTGCATATCTTTTATTGATAGTGAACTTGTGAGCTTTCTCTGTGTTAAACGTTTATACAGAGTAAGGACCAAAACCCCAAATAAATCAGTCTATTTGGGGCTGTGCTCCTGGGTGCTGACAGGTCCCTCTGAGCCCTCCCGGAGCTGAGCTGTTAGCAGCATCTGTTTTTCTGCTGGGGGGGCTGTTACCCAACTCTGTGCCTTTGTTGGGGGAGACTAGAGCATCTGGCCCAGCAGGAGAGTGTGGTGGGGCGCCCGAAAGGGCAGGTGGACAGAGTCAGTGGTATGATCAGCACATCAGCTGACAGTCTCAAGGGGATGTCTGTGATCCAATCTGTCACTTGCAGGTACTGGAGTTGAGCTTTGGGGGCAACAAGAGAAGTCCCCACCCACAAATTTAGCATCCTACTTGAATCTGATAAAATATTGCCAAAATTAGTCATGGTTAATCTAGTTGTGGCTTAACAATATTTGAATGATTTTGATTTCATGTGAAAGTAAAGGACTAGCATTAGCTAGCTACAATTCTGTAGGTACTCTGCTGACTAGTCCCGATTTGTAACATGATGTTCTAGTTGAGACTGCAGTAATGCCAAACAGTATTAATCTGTTGCAGTTCAGCATACTTGATAGGAATGGTTTTTACAACATGCACAAACGGGGACAGTGAGACCCAACACATCCATTTTCACTTTTGACAGAAGGTAGAGTTTGAATTGTTCCTCCTTGCAATAAAAATATTAGATCTCATTCCATGTCAAAAAGGTCACAAATTAGAATTTTGTTTTGTCATTCTTTAAGGAGTCTTATTCATTTATTTAGGTCTCTAATTTCTATTACTTTTATAAAAATTTGAAGTTAGTAGAAAAAGTTTTCTGCGGTAATAATTAAAAAAACAACAACCCAGTTCTCTGTAGCTGAAAGATTAAAGCATAGGGTTGCCAGATGTTTTCAACAAAAATACTGGACATACTTGACATTACATCACAATCGACATCACATCTTATTTAGAAAATACCGGACATTTATATTTTCTCAATTTGTTTCCCGAACAGAGAGCTCAAATGCTGGACTGTCCGGTTCAAAACCAGACACCTGGCAATCCTATTAAAGCAATACCTAAAATATAAATTTGTCATGATACATGGAGACCATGGGGCTAAGCTGTAATAATTTTTAGGAAGATGTGACTTAATTTAACTATTAAGATAGTGCACATCTATATTGGGTTACCAGAAGATGTGAATTATTTGTTCAATTTAGCAGGGGTTTATGGGGGAAACAAATAGACAACACAATAGCCTAGATAAGGAATGGGACTGCAGGCATGTGAAAGACAATAGTTGAGCTGCCAGCTGTGAAAAGGTGACTTCCAACTTCCACAAAAGTTAGGATACTTTTTTGCTGAAGCTGGGAACCTAACAGTTAAAAGAATGTTAAATAGTTAAGAAGAACACACCATTTCCAAGGAAAGAGAGGATGGTCAGCAACAGCTTGAGGGTCAGTGCTGAAGGGCAGACACACGAGAGACAGAAATCACAGCATTGCATTTTTTCCTTGCCACACAGGTAGGGGTTCCTGTATTAAGTGGAATTTACGAAAACATGCAAAGAAAGAACGTTTCAGTAAGGTCAGATAGTATAGTTTTTTGTTTGAACAATTTTCTCTGTGTGCTATGTATCTATATACACCCAAAGGTACATTTGTTTTGAAGAAGTTGATTTGAGTCTCTCTAATCCGCTCCGGTCATGGGTGCCTGGAGGGAAGTTTCTTGCAGATGCCAAATACCATTGGACTATTTGAGTTATAGTGGTTGGAAAATAGGAGAGCTGCAACCCAGGGATCCAGCGTAAAAGATAAAGAATTGTAAGGTTCCTCCCAAGGAGGGTGAAGATAATGAAGCTTGTCCCTAAGTGTTGCTCTCGAGGTACTACACAGGTGTTTTTAAGGCACAGCTCATACTGTAATGGTGACACATGCCAAATATTGTATCTTGTCTTCTACTTTTAATCATGCAATCCAACAAGCCAGCGATCTGCATCATTCTTAATGAGTGCTGATTGGTGTTGGAGCACACTCCAAGAAGTAAACAAAAGGGAACTTGTCCAGAGGGGAAACCATGATTGTGAAATTATGAAGAATAACACTTGAAATGTTAGGAATGAAGTAAATGTTACTTTCAAAGATAATGCCTTCTTTAACAATAAGAAATGATAAAAATACTGTCCTGAGACCTTCAGATGAGAGTGCCATACAAAGAAAGACCAGTATCACTAGCCCCTTTTACAGGTGGGAAGACTGAGGCACATAGTAATTTGCTCAAAGTTGCACAACAGATTAGATCATGGGTTCCCAAACTGGGGTGTGTGAAGAAATTCTGGGGCGCGAGGTGACCCAGCCTTCCCCCCCCCCCCCCCCATATCAAGTTTTGCTGCCCTGTTCAGTTCCTTTTTTTTCCCCCTCAACAAGTTTTGCTGCTATTTGGGGAGGGGGGGGGGAGGGTTTTTCAGAAATCAAAAAGGGGGGCGTGATGCCAAAAAATTTGGGAACCGCTGGATTAGATGATGTGATAACTTTGGAAGCCTGTCTCTGGTTGCACCACAGCAAGTACTGGAAGAGATACAGCAGTGCTAAAGCAGTAGTGTGGGAGAATTGCTGAAAATTCTCAGTGCAGATACATCTGCTCTGTTTAATCATGAAGCCAATTGGTATCTTGACTGAGTGTCCTGGAATAAAATCTTGGTTAGTAAGATAGTAATTAACACTAGGGATGTATTCTGTTTTATAGCCCAGAATGGGTTAAATTAATGTAAATTGTTTCACATTTCTTCCCTCACTTCCCAGAGTGTGTATTGATATTTGTCCAGCTGTCTGGAAATGATTTCAATGTTGATGATGAAATGGTCTTTTGCTCCAGGCACATGATTTTTATAGTAAAGGTCACTGAGCAGGCTAGGAGGACAATTGATTTTGGTTAGGGAACTGAACAGTAAAAACTGTTTGGTTTGAACCAGTTCAGGTTCTAAATCTCACGCTTGTAGTTTAGGTGGTACCTTACAATTACCTGGATTGTATATGCTATGACATGTTTTACTGTATCATTCTGGAGGAAGCCAATATGAGATGATAGTCAATTAATTGTTTGATACATAAATATTATACTGCAATGTTCAGAGAGCTGAAAGTGTATAGTGACCTTGAGACTCCTGGACTGGAGAGGCTGAGGTGGGCACTGCATCGCTGAGGTGAAATTCACAGCCATTGTGAGAGTCTAGGAATCCTTGCTCAATCAATATGCCACAGTAATGGATGTTGTTTGTGGCAGTGTTCCAACTTTTTGAAAAAGAAATTGGAGGTAGAATTCTAGGAAAATGGAGAGAGCACTCAGACTGAGTCTGACTGGAACAGGGTAGATTGATTTAAATTAAGGAGATTTTAATCATTGATTTAAATCACCAAGAAAAAATAATTGATTAACATAAAGTTTTCCACTGATACTAATTCACATATTTTTTAAAACAATTGTGCAAATCTGATCCCTAAAATGTTAATTTACAACTTAGTATACCTCTTAGATGTTGTAAAATGCTATTGTATGTGTAATTTTTTAGATAATTAGTCTTATTAATTTAGGAAGTTTTAGTGTATATTTTAGAAATGTGTGTGTCTCTGTCTGTGAGTCTGTTTATTCAAGAAATCCTCCCAAATGGTAATAGCTAGGACCACCAAGTTAAGAGTGCAGCTTCCTCTTATCATAACTTAAAGCAGGGGTACTCAACACATGGCCCGCGGGCCGCATGCAGCCCCGCGGCCTGTTTGCGGCCCACGGTGCAGTGTGGGTTTACGCAGGGCTCAACATGTGGCCCGCAGGTGGGAGCCAAAACAAAAAAATAGTCAATATAATGGTCTTCGGTTCATATGTGTTTTAGTAGTTAAATTCCTGGACTGTCATTGCTCATTAAAAGTGCTGTCATATGGGTGGAAATGGGGTAAATGTTGCATTTTATTAATATCAGCATAACTGACTTCAATGGACCCTGCGTGTTGTGTAGTCTTGCCTTAATCTTTGTATTCATGCTGTCAGTGTGAAAGAAGCTATTTGCATATATATTTGCATGTATATGCAACCACACTTAAGTTGCAGCCCTCAGCATGTGCTGTGAGTATCATTGTGGCCCCGGTCGCTTCCAGAGTGGAGTATCCCTGACTTAAAGCAACATAAGGGTATGGTTGTGCCACGACAATGGGGTATTCCAGGAATTAAAAGTTGTTCCTTATAAAATGGAAAGGGAGGTCAGGCAGTTGTATTGTATAATGACCACAGGGGGACAGCAAGGGGTCAGGGATGGGGTGCTAGGACAGCTGTAACCCCATTGGTGGAGAGAAGTAGAGAAAGGAACAGCTATTTGCTATGTATTTCAGAGAATGTTTGTCTGTCCCCCAGCTGGGGGACATACACCCCTCCTCTGGCTGTGCCTGCTGCAGCTGGAGTGGCTAGAGATAGGTGCTTTTCACCTGGCCCCAACCTGCTGCAGTGAAAGAGTCCTCGGGTGTGTGTCCTCTTTCTGCAGGGCAGCCTGCATACAGAACCCCTCATCCCCACCCCCACCCCAAAACAATGATTTAAATGAAGAAAAACAAAGCTTATTTGAGCTTAAAGACCCAAGCAACGCCAGCTAAATCTTCTAGTGCAGGGGTTCCCAAACTTTTTGACACAGGGACCAGTAAATCCATTCATGAGCTTTTGGAGGACGTAACATTCATTTGCATATTTGCATATTCATTAAGCAAATGATGAATATTCAAATGAGTTGTTTCTGGTCCTTCCAAAGCCCCCAGTGCCAGTGTTAGCAAAGCTTTTGATACAATCACCCACAATATTCTTGCCAGCAAGTTAAGGGAATGTGGATTGGATAAATGGACTGTAAGATGGATAGAAAGCTGGCTAGACCAGGGTTTCCCAAACTTTTTACTTTAGTTGGAACCCATTTTTTTTAGTAGTGTTTTTTGCAGCCCAAAAATATAAACACATATCAAAAAAAGAATTAAAAATGAATAAATTTTCAGTGTTTCACCTGGCTGCACCCTCCGCCCAGCCTGGGCCAGGGCTTGGGGGACCCGGCGCTGCATGGGCACTCCAGGAGGCGGGAGCAGGAGCAGATTGTGGGTAGGGTATCTGGCTAGGAGGGAGGGTGTAAGGAGGGGTAGGGTTGCCAGGTGTCCGGTTTTGTACCGGACAGTCCAGTATTAGAGGGTTTTGTCCGGGAAACAAATTGAGAAATTACCAGACATATAAAATGCCTGGTATTTTCTAATTAGGTAAGTTTTATTATAATTAGGTGCATCAGTCCGTAGCTGCGAACTGCCTGGCTGGTAGATGTGCTCACGCTTCCTGAATGTGTCTACCAGCCAGGCAGTTCGCAACTACTCGAGGGAGGGTATGTTGGGGCAAATGGAATCCCCGGGGCTGGACTCATTCGTCTGCCAGGGTCTACATGTGCCCGGGTCAGTCCCGCTCTCCCCCCCTCTTCTCCTCCCGATCTCCCCAGTCCAGCCCTGCTGCCCCCGTCCAGCCCTGCTTCCGGCGGCTGGTTCCCTCCGCCCCCCCATCAATCTCCCCTGGTCAGCCCCGCTCCCCGACGACCCCCCCGACCAGCCCTGCTGCCCCCGTCCAGCCCTGCTTCTGGCAGCTGGTTCTCCCATTCTCCTCCTCCTGATTTCCCCCAGCCAGCCCTCCCGTCCCCCGTCCAGCCCTGGTTCCGCCGCCTGCCCTCCCCAATCTCCGCGGGACAGCCCCGCTACCCCCAACCCTGCTTCCGCCGGCCGCTCGCCTCCCTCCATCTCTGCGGGACAGCCCCGGTGCCCCCAACCCTGCTTCCCGGCAGCCGGTTCTCCCCCCCCCAACACACACACCTCCTCCCAGCCCGCCCTGCTCTGCTCTGCTCCCCTCCCGGCAGCCACGCTGAGGCCTGGTATCTTTTTCCCGTGGCCTGGTACCGGACCGCGGCCCATAGTTTGGGAAACGCTGTTCTAGTGTAATATAAAATAAAAAATGACACTCGGTGGCAACTGGCAACTCTAGATTTCCCATACTGCAGCTTTCTTTACCATATTTTTGGGTGATAGATTCTAAACCTAGTTAACTAATTAAACAAGACATAAGGATTAGGAAAGCTAAACTTTTTTTTTTTTCTAGCAGCATCCGACATATCAAACAGCTTGGGAATGTACTTGTTAAATCACACAGTTACTAAAAGGTATAGAGAGACGCTTGAAGAATGACGCGTTGCAAAGTGAATCATTTAGGTTACTAACCAGTTTATCCACATTGTTCTTCAGACATGTCCACATCTTAATCCACAACTTTTTCTCCCAACAAGCAGTTTTCCTTATGATGTTTCATTCTTGCACCTAGGCTTTGCATCTTCTTGCAGTGCTTACACTTGACATGTTTTTTTCCTTTTTTACCTAGGAAATGAAGTTTTCAAAATATCCCCAGATAGGATACTCTTATGCCTAGAAGCCCTGACAGTTTTTCTGTTGCAAAAATGTGGGGGAATATAGGAATTGTGCATGTGTGCTAAGTAATGTCTTCCCTTTTTCTTTCTAGTCCACTCCACTGTTCCTTTCTATACCGACTCCATCTTTTCCTGTATACTGTCTCTTTTGTCTTTAAAACAATGTCTTCACTAACTTGTCTACCCTGCTTGGCTCAGGACCACCACCACATAATCTCAAAACGAAAACAATCCTCTCCAGCCTGCGTCTTTCTTTGCACATGTGACTTTTGTCTCCTGAGAAACAGGAATTGACGACAGCCCAAAACTTTCAAGAAAAAAGAGCTGGTAGTTAGGCTCGACAGACTAGAGTCATTAATTCATTTTTATGAGACTGTAAGTGTAGGTGTAGCATGTTTGTGATGAGATTTAATTTTAAAAAATTGTTTTTTATCCAGCCTGAATCCCAAGCTACCCATGCTGAGCTAATTGAACAGAGAAGGAGCCTATCTAGATAGTTAATTGAATAGTGAGCACCTGAACATGATAAAAGGCATCAGGGCTCAGTTGGAGAGGACCTCAGGGAGAAGCTTCAACCGATTACTGGCATAGCCATTAGCTGGTGGTTTTCAACGTTTCCAGACTAATGTACCTCTTTCAGGAAGCTGATCTGTGTACCCCTAGTTTCACCTCATTTAAACTATTGACTTACAAAATCAGACAAAAGTATAAAAGTGACACAGCACACTATTCACTGAACATTGCTGGCTTTCTAATTTTTACCATATAACCATGAAATTAATTATGGCCCCCCACCAGGTTGTGAAACATTGATATAGCATATAAAGCAGTACAAAATTTTAAATATGTAAGCAGAGAACTTGAAAACCAAGTCCCTTGTGTTCTGAAAGAGGCCCTTGATCAGAAAATGGGAACTCTATCTACCTCAAAGGCATGAAAGACTAGGCTGGCTTGTGGTTTGAGGAGTTTAGATATTCAGACTGGGTATGTTGACCATTAAACTGTCTTTTCTCACTAAGGCTTTGTCTATGCTAATCAAAATGTAAAAATTGCCACTGTTTATAACACTGATTCAACCCCACTTCTGCGTTTTAACATTGGGAGCCTTTTGTAAGTAGCTACAAATTTAACATTGTCATGTAATTCTACTCAGAGCACTTGTGAACAACATGATAGTCTTCAAAAGTCAAGAGACAGGGCACATGTCATCATGATGACCATGGGATTCTTGAGCCAACATTGGTTCAGCATGCTGATCAACCTTGGTGATGACCATGTCCTGGTCCCTCCCCCATGGCTGGACCTGGTCCCGCAGGATCAGAGGCATCTCCTGCACCTTAATATCGCTCCCCTCCATGGAATACTGCATGACAGATCTTGGAGAAGCAAGCCTGCTCCAGTGAGGTCCAGCAAATTGTCTTTGAAAGCAAGAAGCCTTCCACTAAGGTGACCTACTATGGAAAGTGGACATCTCTGACTGGGCATCCAAGCATAGCATCTCTCTGTCATGCTTTTCTTTGTGGTCTATACTGGCTGACTCATTCCATCTTAAGAGCCAAGGGCTGGACTTCTCTTCTATTTCTGCCTTCCATCCCCCAATACAAAGTCTGTTGGTGTTCTCCCACAACATGCAGCCCTTTTCTTGAGAGGCTATGAGAGATTCTTCCTGCTGTCCCAAGTTCCTGTTCCACAGAGGTATATTGACCTTGCTGAGAACTAAATTACAACCCTTTCTTTGAGCCCATGGGCTCCTGGTTGCTTTCCCACTTGTCATGGAAGGCTGTGTTCCTTATGGTAATAATAATGGTAAGACGTGTCGGAGCTTAAAGCCTTGACATCAGAACCACCATATACTATGTTATATGAGGACAAAGTCCAACTGCGATCCCATCTGGCTTTCCTGCTGAAGGTGATGTTATCCTTCTACAGAAACCAGGACATCCTCGTCCCATTGTTTTACCCCAAGCTACACAACACCAGTGAGGAAAACAGACTGCATAGCTTGGACATCAGACACACCCCAATATTTTACCTGGAGTTTTACCAAGCCGTTCCTCAGGTGAACAAAGATTTTCATTGCAACAGGGTCAGAATGAAGGGCCTTCTGGTGGTGTTGCAGAGGATTTCCAACTGGATCACCTCCTGTGTCAGGACCTGTTATGAGCTGGCACAGGTCCCACTGCTGCTGATCGTGAGGGCACATTTGACCAGAGTTCAGGCATCCTCAGCGATCTTATTGGCACATGTTCCCATCTAGGACACCTGCAGAGCCACAACGTAGTCTTCTGTTCACATGTTCACAGTACATTACGCCATCGCTCTACAGACCAGAGACAACTCTGGGTTCAGAAGAGCTGTGTTGTAATCTACACATCTGTGAACTTTTTTCCACCTCGGTTGGTACTGCTTGGTGGTCATCTAGTCTGGAGTGGACATAAACAAGCACTCAAAGAAGAAAAGACAGTTAACTTTTTTTCCATTACTGGTTTTTTGAGATGTGCTTGCGGACAGCTGACATCAGCAAAATATCTCACAGCCCACAATCAGATTATCCTGATGGGCTGCAGGTTGCTCACCACTGATGTAGGTGGTGCCTTGAATGAGAAATGCTACAATTCTTTCCAAACGCCCACTTGTATTCCCTCTTCTCTTCCTGCCTCACAGTTGGAACAATCCCAGGACTATGTCATTCATTGCATCAGACATTGTATCACTATAACCATTGTATAACTTTCAGGTGGTTTGTACAGTATCGGGTGTTAACAGAAGTACTTTAGCTGCCATCCGTCTTGAATGAAGATACTTTGCCAAATATGCAAATAATTTTTAGCGAGTCGGGGGACTGTGTGTATGTTATGGGGGACAGACCAAGGAAAGGTATTGAAAGATGAGAGGCAAGAGGGGAGATGAGGATATAAAGAGTAAGTGGACTAGAATAAAGTGAGTTGGAAAACTTAACATATAAAATGTGACAGGCATAATTTTTACTCTGAATGTGGGGCAGAAAAGATGGGAAGGAATTGTGCTGATTTCAGTGCATCACTTGGTGTGCAGCAGCATGAATGATTTGACCTGCATTTTGGTTAAAAATGAATTTTACTGTGGCTCCTCCAAGGGAGCTTTTTGTGTTCTAGCAATACGAAATAGAATGGGGGAGAACACAGAAATAGAATGATTAGGGGAAACACATTCTGCATGCTGGAAAGGGCAGTCTCTATCACTTTAAAAAGCTAGTGACCTGCTTGTTGGAGGAGGGGCAGTTTCCTGAGAATCAGGTGCATGTCTGGAGCGATGATGTCATCCTTCAACTAGACTAGCCTGAGAGAGACGGCTGCAGAGGAGGGAATGTTTTCCTAATAGCTGGCTTCCAGTTGGGAGGAGGAAACTGACAGAGCTGGAGCACTGACTGAGCAGTTTGTGAGTATCAAATATAGAACTATTGCTTAAATCATCTGAAATCAGAAACAGTGACCTGGAGTTGAAGGGGACACACAGCTTCATTCTAAGTTGAGAATTGTGGACAGACTGTAAAAGTGTTGAGGCGATCCCTCCGTTAACAACATCTTATGCCAGCAAATGCTTTGGATATTGCTTTCATGACCTCTTCTTCTTTCTGCAACAGTGAACAAGCTAGATGGTTTGTTCAGAGATTCAGACTGTTTTCTTACATTGAAAGAACCAGTGTTGTAGCATTTGCTTCTGGTATAGTATGGTAGCATGTGTGACAAATATCATCCTTATTTAAAGTCTGAGTGGATTCTTGGTCCTCAGAGACTGTCTGATAACCTTAGTCTTTCATTGTTAGCTTGTAATTGATTTAACTAATTAATGCAGGTAGGTATCAATAACAGGTAAGAAAAGCTTGACTAATGGAGAGATCATATGCTATTTTTTTATGATCTTTATTTCTTGCAGGAGGCGAGGAAGAGAATGAGAAGGCAAGTATGTGTATAGTAACCTGAAATCTTAGATTTGTAAGTTTCTTGGGGGCAAGGATTGTGACTTTGTCTCTCTCTGTGCAATGCCTAGTACAATGGAACCCCAGTCTAGACTTTAGCCTCTGGCTACTACTCTAAACTATTTTCTTCTTCCCATTTTCTCTACTGTCTTAAGAACATACAGGGTGCCAAAGGTATTAAGGAGAAAGAAATGCTGTAAGATACCTTTAGTATGGTTGTATTTTTATTCACACACAAGTCATAACTTATACTGTGGCTGAGTGACTTTTCCTTCCCCTATTCTGTTTCACCGGTAATAAATAACGTTCAACCACAAACAAACAAAATATGTGAACTTCTATGGAATATGGATCCCCTTTAAAAGGACATAATAATTGTAGGTAGTAACAAGATTTAGAGAGTGTATTCTTAACATAGGCTCCAGCCTCTAGATGGAAAAAAAGACAAAGCTGATGCCAATATGCATGATAACTAAAGAAACAATGTGCAGAGTGCTGGTAGTCCTATCTGCCATGGATTTTTCTTTGCTCACACCTCCAGATTTCAAGAAGATCCTATAAGGAGGGGTGTACTTTTTTCTTAATCCATTTACTCCTGGCATGAAGCTGGGTGTGAGAGAGAAGGCTTCCTGCTTGTAATCCTACACTTAGGTTTTGTTTGTGTTACTGTAGCACCTCAGAGCCCCAGTCATGTGTCAAGACCCCATTGTGCTAGGTGTTGTACAAATCCAGAACAAGATGCTGGTCTTTTATCTGCATCAGAAAACCATTCACTAGAAAATGTGTTTCATACGCTGATTCTCTGAAGATGGAAATAGGGTTTTTTTGCAGCATTTTTCATAAAGATGTGTATTATCTTTTAAATTTGAATCTGTACCACAGTTGTGGTGTCACTTAAATTGTTGCTAGCACTTAAAAAAGTATACTGTACTCTGTCCTAATGGTTTGTGATCTGAAACATACTTAGGAAGGAGCTGCTGCTTCTATAGTAAAGTATTAAATTTGGGTAGACCAAGATAACTCAAAATGCAGAACTAATTCCTTAGTTCCAGGCAAGGAACATGCAGTGCAATGGGAGTGTGTGCGAAGTGCCTTTCTCTTTTTCTTTGTCCATAGCTGGTCTGTACTGGGCAGGCTGCTATTCCTTGCCCCACCTGCCAATGGCAGGAGAAACCTGCATGGAGAGGAATCCTGGCCACACTCTTTTCCCTAATCATTCCATCTGTGCTAGCCCCTGAAGGGGGAGGTGGAGGGGATGTAAACACCTATAAAATGTCTCTCTCACACAGACACCCATGCTCAGACCAGATCCTCTAAGGCCACTGTGTTCATCTTCGGGTGCTCCACTCTTAGGTGTTGGGCTCGTCCCGGCGCTGCAGGTCGGAGACTCATCAGCCATGGTTCAGCTGGACTGCACGTGCGCGGCGTCGGCGTCGCGTGCCCTTCATGCCATTTGTGAGTCTGCGCAGGGTCTGGCTCCTGCCAGTTCCTCCTAACTGTTCACGGTCGCAGGTGAAGCAAACCCCTTCTCCTCAGTCTGACTGAAAAAAATCTGTAAAATTTGTAAATAATTAGTTGTTAGTTGTTAGTTATAGTTTTAGTCAGCAGTTATATAGCTTTATTTTCATAGTTCGTCATTTAAAAAAAAAATTATATAATTGCCTTCGTTACTTATTTAGTATATATATAGTCATTTTATCTTCACAGTTTCGGTTATTACTTTAAATCACTCTAAATGCCGGGTTCCCCCGGTTTAAAAAAATGCGCAACATGCCACAACGCAATGCCAGCATCAGACGGGCACTCAACCTGCATTAAGTGCTTGGGTGAGGGTCATGTCCCTCAGAAATGCCCGCACTGTTCTAAGCTGATGGCTCGGGCCAGGCGCGATCGCGAGATGCGATTGAAAATGTTCTTATTCAGTAAGGCCTTGCAGCCCACTGAGAGCGAGCCGTCCAGATCTCCAGCATCCCCAGGAACACCAACAGGCAAAAAGTCATCTCCCCGACACTCATCCTCGGCTCGGAGAAGTGCGGGTGATAAGCCAGGGACATGCGGATTGGCCGTTGGCTACCATACTCAAAGGCATAAGACAAGCCGCAGCATATCAGAGCTGAGTCTAACCCTACAAAGGGAATCGGTACCGGTACCGGCCACAGTTCCAAGAGCTGACTCGGCACCGGCGCCAACAAAGCAAAAGACAGTAGCACCAATCAGGACGGCACCGGCATCACAACAGGCATCAGAACCGACCACGGCACTGGCGCTGACACCAGCAATAAGACCAACACGGAGTCCGGCAGTACTGAGCACTCTGGCACCACCTGTGGCACCGGCACCGAGTGCCTCATCAACAACAAGCTTGGCACCGATCACCATTGCAGCACTGAGCCCAACAGCACCGAGCTCACTCGATGCACCGGCACTGCAAACAACAGTGCCGCTTCTACCTGCATCTTCGGCACCGGTACAAGATGTACCAGAGTGCCATAGACGACCTTCTCCGGGACCGGGGAAAGCCAAGCATAAGTCTAGGAGGATAATTACGCCGTCTCCTAGCCTGGAACTGGCTGTCTTCTCTCCATAGCTTCATTTGCCAGCCTCCGGTTTCTCGGTGCCATCACAGCATGAGAGCCAGGCCACATTAACTAGCCAGCAAACAGGCACTCACCACAATATTCACCATCACCACAGCGATACTGCAGGCGCTCACACTCCCCATTGTACGCGAGGAGTAGATCTCGCCCACCTAGATTACCCACACGATCATCGTGTTCCAGATATCGTCAAGTGGCTCGAAGAAGGTACTCGCCTGAGTATTCCCCAAGGAGGTATTACTAGGACTGATACCATTACTAGGACTGACATCACTATTCGTTAGACCACTCTTGTTCTACGTCCCTTCATTACCATCAGCGGTGTTCACATAGCAGTGTCAGGTTACCAACACCTCAACCACCCACAAGACCATCTACTTCCTCAGGAGATGCACCTGTTCCAGTACGACAACCAGAGGCAGAAGAGATACCGACATCGAAACACACCCAATTCCAGGCGGAGTCCCTGACTGATCAGTCGTCTTCCTCTCTGCACGATGCAGTCTTTCCTGGTGACTTTTCCCCCACAGATGATATTTGGCAATTCCATGACCTGTTTAAGAGAGTGGAGGAGACACAAGAGGTGCAACTGGGTGAAATACAACAGAAGCAACACCGTCTCCTGAAGAATCTGCAACCATTGTAAAAGTCTAGAATGGCGTTACTGTTAGATAATGCAATCTTGGAAATCGCAAACGAAATTTGGCAGACACCAGCTTCCTCCCAAGCCATGCATAAAAGGGCGGACAAAAAGTATTTTGTTCCCTCTAAAGGGATGGAATTCTTATTCACGCACCTGCAACCTAATTCATTGGTTGTTGATGCTGCTCAACAAAGAGCCAAGACCCCACAATATAAAAATGCCGCTTCCAATAAAGAGGCTAAACGTTTAGACCTCTTCGGAAGGAAAGTTTATTTGTCTGCCACGCTAACCCTGAGAATGGCGAATTATGCTGCCCTCCTTTCCAATCGTAACTTTGATAATTACACAAAGTTAGTGATGCTCCTAGAACACTTACCCGAAGACAAGCGTCAGATATTAAAATCAGTAGTCCAGGAGGGCTATACTGCCTCATGGGCGGCCTTACAAATTTCCCTCAACATCGCGAACACAGCGGCTCGTATCACAGGAACATTGGTGGTAATGCGAAGATCTTCTTGGCTCCAGATGGCTTTGGTGCCCAAGGAACTACAAGCAAAGGTAGAGGATTTGCCGTTCGACAGGCAGTCTGTTTGCCGAAAAGACTGATCAAGTCCTCCACTCAGGCAAGGATTCAAGGACGACTCTGAGGACTCTTGGCATGTATACGCCACTGTACCGCCGCAAACGTTACATGCCGTATTATAAGCAAAGGCCTTTTTCATACTCCACACCCAGATACAGGCAGTATGAACCACAACAGTGGGGGAAACCACGCCAACAGAAACGTCGTCCTCAGGTGGGTAGGACGCCCAACCCTCAAAATAACAGGCAGCCAGTTTGTTGGTCTGGTCAAGGGATGGCAGACCATTCCCCTGAAATGTCACCCAGAATCACAGAAGCTGTTTCACCATAGTCTACGACCATACCAAAACAGGTGGTTTGCCATCACCACCGACTGTTGGGTCTGAGATCTAGTAACATCCGGCTACACGATACCACTTCTCTCTCTTCCCCCTACTTCTCCCCTATCCCCATCCCTCTTCAGGGACCCATCTCACGAGGCCCTCCTAATGCAGGAGGCTCTATGCCTTATACGTATCGGGGCTGTGGAGAGAGTGCCCGAGCAATTTCAGGGCAAATGATTTTATTCTCGTTACTTTCTCACTGAGAAAAAATTAAGGGGATGGAGGCCTATCCTGGACCTTCGACGGCTCAATCGATACCTACGAAAACACAGGTTCAAGAAGGTGACATTAGCTTCTATCATTCCAGCGCTCAACACGGGAGATTGGTTTACATCCCTCGACTTGCAGGACGCTTATTTCCATGTGACGATACATCCAGCACACAGACGCTTCCTCAGATTCGTCATAGGCACGGAACATTTTCAATACAGAGTCCTTCCATTTGGCCTATCGTCGGTGCCCAGGGTCTTCTCGAAGACACTATTGGTAGTTGCCGCGTATCTACACCGCCAAGGTATCATGATATTTCCATAACTGGACGATTGCCTAATCAAGGCACCTACTTACGATCATGCACTACGGGCCACCGAGATCACGAGATAGTTATTCACAGCTCTGGACCTCGTTCGTCATCAATGTCCTGAAGTCCTCCTTCACACCGCAAAGGTCTCTCGAGTTCATTGGGACTCTCGACCTCTAGGATGCATATTTCCATGTGCCTATCCACCCCACGCACAGGAAATACCTGAGATTTACTGTGGGTGGACAACACTTCCAGTACATGGTACTTCCCTTCAGTCTCTCCACTACACCCAGGGTATTCTCCAAGGTACTGGCAGTAGTCGCAGCTCATCTGCACAGGCAGGGACTGTCCATCTTCCCTTATCTTATTTGGACGACTGCCTTGTAAGAACCGACTCCCTCCAACAGACACAAGAATCAGTCAATACCACCCTGGAACTTTTTTGATCCCTAGGCCTCCAGATAAACCTCTTAAAATGTGAACTCGAACCAAACCAGGTGCTAGAGTTTATAGGGGCTTGATTAGATTGCACCACTGCCCCATCACAGATTCCTAGCCATACAGGAGCTTATCCAGCTGCATTGCACAGCTCCTCAACTACCTGCCATAGCATGTCTCCAGCTCTTAGGCCACATGGCAGCAGCCACCCCTGTAGTCCCTCATGCCAGATTGAATATGAGGCCACTACAACACTGGCTCAGCACAGTATACAGACCATGAAAACACGGCCTCCTTAAGTTGGTCTCGGTGCCACTCACCATCCGAAAGTCACTCCAATGGTGGTTGAATGAACAAAACATATGCACTAGGGGTCCCCTTCCACAAACGAGCCGCCTCCTTTGTGATCACCATGGATGCATCCCAACTAGGCTGGGGAGCCCACAGCCTAGGCACCCTTACCACACAAGCCCGATGGTCTCCCGCAGAGACCACTCGGCATATCAGTATCCTCGAGCTCCGTGTGATATTCTACGCCTTCCAGCATCTCTGAGACCACATTACAGACAACCAAGCTGCAATGTTCTAGGAAGTCAGATTTTGGTAAGCTGACATAGTGGATGCTGGTGGGAAGGGGGTAGGTTTAGAAGATAAAATAAAAAAAGAAGTTAAAAATCACTTAGAAAAGTTAGATGTCTGCAAGTCACCAGGGCCTGATTAAATGCATCCTAGAATACTCGAGCTGATAGAGGAGGTATCTGAGCCTTTAGCTATCATCTTTGGAAAATCATAGAAGACAGGAGAGATTTCAGAAGATTAGAAAAGGGCAAATATAGTGCCTATCTATAAAAAGGGAAATAAAAACAACCCAAGAAACTACAGACCAGTCAGTTTAACTTCTGTGCCAGGAAAGATAATGGAACAAGTAATTAAGGAAATCACTCCAAACACTTGGAAGATAAGGTGATAGGGAACAGCCAGCATGGATTTGTAAAGAACAAATCATGTCAAACCAATCTGATAGCTTTCTTTGATAGGATAACAAGTCTTGTGGATAAGGGAGAAGCGGTGGACGTGGTATACCTAGACTTTAGTAAGGCATTTGATACGGTCTCGCATGATATTCTTATCAATAAACTAGGCAAATACAACTTAGTTGGGGCTACTATAAGGTGGGTGCATAACTGGCTGGATAACCGTTCCCAGAGAGTAGTTATTAACGGTTCACAATCCTGCTGGAAAGGAGTAACAAGTGGGGTTCTGCAGGGGTCTGTTTTGGGACCGGTTCTGTTCAATATCTTCATAAGCGATTTAGATATCGGCATAGAGAGTATGCTTATTACGTTTGCAGATGATACCAAGCTGGGAGGGGTGGCAAGTGCTTTGGAGGATAGGGTCATAATTCAAAATGATCTGGACAAATTGGACAAATGGTCTGAGGTAAACAGGATGAAGTTTAATAAGGACAAATGCGAAGTGCTCCACTTAGGAAGGAACAATCAGTTTCATACATACAGAATGGGAAGCGACTGTCTAGGAAGGAGTACGGCAGAAAGGGATCTAGGGGTTATAGTGGACCACAAGCTAAATATGAGTCAACAGTGTGACACTGTTGCAGAAAAAGCCAACATGATTCTAGGTTGCATTAACAGGTGTGTTGTGAGCAAGACACGAGAAGTCATTCTTCCGCTCTACTCTGCACTAATTATAGACTCATAGACTTTAAGGTCAGAAGGGACCATTATCATCATCTAGTCTGACCCCCTGCACAATGCAGGCCACAGAATCTCACCCACCCCCTGCTAGAATAATCCTCTCACCTATATCTCAGATATTGAAGTCTTCAAATATTTTGAAGACCCCAAGATGCAGAGAATCCTCCAGCTGTGATCTGTACCCCATGCTACAGAGGAAGGCGAAAAACTTCCAGGGCCTCTGCCAATCTACCCTGGAGGAAAATTCCTTCCCGACCCCAAATATGGCGATCAGCTAAACCCTGAGCATGTGGGCAAGACTCACCAGCCAGACACCCAGAAAGTTCTCTATAGTAACTCCTATCATCCCTCCATTGACCTATTTACCACTGATAGTGAAAGGTCAATTAGTTACCAAGATCATGTTATCTCATCAAACCATCCCCTTCATAAACCCATCTAGTTTAATCTTGAAGCCAGATAGATCTTTTGCCCCCACTACTTCCCTTGGAAGGCCGTTCCAGAACCTCACTCCTCTAATGGTTAGAAACCTTCGTCTAATCTCAAGTCTAAACTTCCTACTAGCCAGCTTATACCCATTTGTTCTTGTGTCCACATTGGTATTGAGCTTAAATAATTAATCTCCCTCCCTGGTATTTATCCCTCTACTATATTTAAAGAGAGCAATCATGTCCTCCCTCAGCCTTCTCTTGGTTAAGGTAAACAAGCCAAAATCCTTGAGTCTCCTTTCATAAGACAGGTTTTCCATTTCTCGGATCATCCTAGTGGCCCTTCTTTGTACCTGTTCTAGTTTGAATTCATCCTTCTTAAACATGAGAGACCAGAACTGCACACAGTATTCCAAATGGGGTCTCACCAATGCCTTGTATAATGGCACTAACACCTCCTTATCCCTACTGGAAATACCTCGCCTAATACATCCCAAGACCGATAGCCTTTTCACAGCCATGTCACAATGGCAGCTCATAGTCATCCTATAATCAACCAGGACTCCGAGGTCCTTCTCCTCCTCCGCTTTCCAACTGATGTGTCCCCATCTTGTATAACTAAAATTCTTGTTATTAATCCCTAAATGCATAACCTTACACTTCTCACTATTAAATTTCATCCTATTGCTATCACTCCAATTTACAAGGTCATCCAGATCTTCCTGTATGATATCCCAATCCTTTTCTGAATTGGCAATACCTCCCAACTTTGTGTCATCCGCAAATTTTATCAGGATACTTCCACTTTTGGTGCCAAGGTCAGCAATAAAAAGATTAAATAAAATTGGCCCCAAAACTGATCCCTGAGGAACTCCACTAGTAACCTTCCTCCAACCTGACAGTTCACCTTTCAATATGACCCGCTGTAGTCTCCCCTTTAACCAGTTGCTTATCCACTTCTCAACTTTCATATTAATCCCTATTTTTTCCAATTTAACCAATAATTCCCCATGTGGTACTGTATCAAATGCCTTACTAAAGTCGAGGTAGATTAGATCGACTGCATTTCCTTTATCTAAAAATCTGTTACTTTCTCAAAAAGGAGATCAGGTTGGTTTGGCACGATCTACCTTTTGTAAAACCATGTTGTAATTTGTCCCAATTGCCATTAGCCTCAATGTCTCCAACTACTTTCTCCTTCAAAATTTTTTCCAAGATCTTGCATACTACAGATGTCAAACTAACAGGCCTATAGTTACCCGGTCGCTTTTTTCCCTTTCTTAAAAATAGGAACTATATTAGCAATTCTCCAATCAAATGGTACAACCCCTGAGTTTAGAGATTTATTAAAAATTTTGCTAATGGACTTGCAATTTCATGTGCCAGTTCCTTTAATATTCTTGGATGAAGATTATCTGGGCCTCCGATTTACTCCCATTAAGCTGTTCAAGTTTGGCTTTTACCTCGGATATGGTAATATCTACCTCCATATCCTTAGTCCCATTTGTTATGTTACCATTATCCCTAAGCTCTTCATTAGCCTCATTAAAGACTGAAGCAAAGTATTTGTTTAGATATTGGGCCATTCCTAGATTATCCTTAACCTCCACTCCATCCTTAGTAATTAGCGGTCCTACTTCTTCTTTTTTTTTCCTATTTATATGGTTATAAAACCTTTTACTATTGGTTTTAATTCCCTTTGCAAGGTCCAACTCTACCTGACTTTTAGCCTCTCTCACTTTGTCCCTACATGCTCTAACCTCAATAAGGTAGCTTTCTTTACTGATCCCTCCCATCTTCCACTCCTTGTATGCTTTCTGCTTTTTCTTAATCACCTCTCTGAGATGCTTGCTCATCCAGCTTGGTCTAACACACCTGCCTATAAATTTTTCCCTTTTCTTGGGATACAGGCTTCTGACAGCTTCTGCAACTTTAGCTTAAAATAATCCCAGGCCTCCTCCACCTCAAGATCCATAATTTCTTTAGTCCAATCAATTTCCCTAACTAATTTCCTTAATTTATTAAAGTTAGCCCTTTTGAAATCAAAAACCCTAGTCTCAGATTTATTTTTGTTTATCCTTCCATTTAATTTGAACTGAATTAGCTCATGATCCCTTGAGCCAAGGTTGTCCCCTACAACCATTTCATCTATGAGGTCCTCGCTACTCACCAAAACCAAATCTAAAATAGCATCCCCCCTTGTTGGTTCAGCAACTACTTGATGAAGGAATTCATCAGCTATCACATCTAGGAAAATCTGAGCCCTATTATTATTACTAGCACTTGTTCTCCAGTCTATATCTGGAAAGTTGAAATCTCCCATGATTACGCAGTTTCCATGAGTATTTACTTCATTAAAAACATTAAAGAGGTCTGTATCCATATCCAAATTGGATCTTGGTGGTCTATAACACACCCCAAGCACTATCCCAGGGGGGGGGGATCTGATAGTTTTCTTCCCCAGTGTGTGATTTTTGCCCAAGCAGACTCTGTCTTCTCCTTTCCATCACTTTTTATTTCTTTACAATCTACCTCATCTTTGATATACAATGCGACTCCACCACCTTTACCCTTATTTCTGTCTTTCCTAAACAGCACATACCCTTCAATACCCGTACTCCAGTCATGCCTAGTATTCCACCATGTTTCTGTTAGTCCTATAATATCTGGTTTCACTTCCTGGACCAATAGCTCTAGTTCCTCCATTTTGTTACCTGAGCTCCTCGCATTGGTGTATAAACATCTTAATTTTTGCTGTTTGGCCTCACTCACATTCTTTACCCAATTTGGCACGGATGTTGTACCTCCAATATGACCTATTAGACTAGTATCCACCCTACCCTTCCTCATGTACATTCTCCTACCCCAGCTATATCCTTTCTTACTGCTTTTCCTCCTCTCAGTGTTAAAATCTGGCGTAGAGATTACCTGGACATCTCCCAACCGTCCCCCCAAATTCCTAGTTTAAAGCTCTCTTAATCAGTTGAGCCAGCCTCCATCCTAGAAGTCTATTTCCTCCCTACTTAGGTGAAGTCCATCCTGAGAGAACAGTCCTCTGTCCATAAATGCCTCCCAGTGACCATACATCCCAAAGCCCTCCTTATAGCACCACTGCCTAAGCCATCTATTGATCATCATAATCCTGTCACATCTTAGTTGCCCTTCTAGGAACAGGCAGAATCCCACTAAAGATCACCTGAGCCTCAATTTCCTGGAGCGCCCTCCCAGCCTAGCATAGTCTCCTTAATTGCTCCAGCGAGAATCTAGCCGTATCATTTGTTCCTACATGAAGGATGATCAATGGATTCCTTCCTGCTCCCTTAATAATCCTCTTCAACCTCAGTTCCACATCCCGTATCTTAGCACCTGGCAGACAGCACACCCTTCTATTCTCTGGATCAGCTCTGGTTACAGGCCTATCTATTCTTCTCAATAAGGAGTCCCCAATCACGTAGACCTGCCTTTTCCTGGTGACAGTGCGATTCTCTGGTCTATCTCTTGCTTCCTCTGGCTGCAAGTCCTTGCCATTCCTGTTTTCCCTTGTAATCCTCTTTAACCCATCCTGTATCCTCCTAATGCTCATTATTGGTGTTGTCTCCATTAACTCTTCCCTTTATCTATGGGACTAGCCACTCTTCTCTTCTTCCTTACCCTTCCATCTTCATTATCTACCTGCTGTACCCTTCTTCATTCTCCAACTCCACATACCTGTTCTTGAGCTCTATTTTTCCTTCACTGACCCATCTTTTCCTCTGCCTGGTTCTCTTAGTCACATGCTTCCACTGTCCATTTTCTTCGCCCAGCAGTCCCCCCTCTGAGGCCCTTGATCCTGCTTCCATCTGCATATCTAAGCTTTCACCTTCAGCCACGTCATGCCTTTGCTCCATCATCTGCTCAAACCCCTTCTAAACTCGACCAGAGTTTCCACCTGCATCTCCAGTCCTCGGATCTTTTCTTCCATCAGCTCTATCAGGCGGCACTTCATGCAAACAAAACTCCTTTCAGGTAACCCCTCCAGAATCATGTACATACCGCAGCTACCACATCCAATCATCCTCCTTGTGTTCTCTACTACTTGGGCCATGGCCACTACTGCCTCTGTTTTATCTACTTTCTCACCAAAATCCTATTAGTCCGGTGAACACAAAAACAAACCAAAACACCCCCTCCACAGCAAAAACAAACCCCAAACAAGTCCCAATATCCAAACTCCCTTTACAAACTCCCACTCAAACTCCCCTGTTTACAGCTCTGTTTGCTGGCTCCTGTGCCACTGCAGCTATCTATGATTAGGCCTCAGTTGGAGTATTGTGTCCAGTTCTGGGCACCACATCTCACGAAAGATGTGAAGAAATTGGAGAAGGTTCAGAGAAGAGCAAAAAGAATGATTACAGATCTAGAGAACATGACCTATGAAGGAAGACTGAAAGAACTGGGCTTGTTTAGTTTGGAAAAGAGAAGATTGAGAGGGGACATGATAGTGGTCTTCAGGTATCTAAAAGGGTGTCACAAGGAGGAGGGAGAAAACATGTTCTTACTGACCTCTGAGAATAGAACAAGAAGCAATGGGCTTAAACTGCATCAGGGGAGGTTTAGGTTGGATGTTAGGAAAAAGTTGCTAACTGTCAGGGTGGTTAAACACTGGAATAAATTGCCTAGGGTGGTTGTGGAATCTCTATCTCTGGAGAAATTAAAGAGTAGGTTAGATAAATCTCTATCAGGGATGGTCTAGACAGTACTGGGTCCTGCCATGAGGGCAGGGGACTGGACTCGATGCCCTCTCGAGGTCCCTTCCAGTCCTAGTGTTCTATGATTCTATATCAGTAGGCAGGGAGGGGACCAGATCTTACCCTCTCTGCAGGGAAGCAGTCCGCCTCTGGATCTGGTGCATTGCACACAACATAACCTTAATTGCCTCACACCTCGCAGGCAAAGACAACACAACAGCAGACTCTCAGCAAGAACTTCTCCTCCAACCATGAGTGGGAAATTGATCCCACCATCTTGCACTAAATCTTCCAATGCTGGGGTTTTCCCTAGATAGACCTATTTGTATCCCAGACCAACAAAAAATGCCCGCAGTACTGCTCACGAGTGGGCATCGGCTTATACTCTCTGGGAGATGCATTCACAATCCACTGGGACATAGTACTCCTCTATGCTTTTCTGCTGATACCTCTTCTCTGTTGGGTGGTCAACAAAATCCGAATGGATAGAGCCAATATTATCCTCCTAACCCCAGACTGGCCCAGACAAATGTGGTACACTTACCTGCTCCAAATCTCATCCAAGCGGCCATTGTGTCTCCCTTGGCTCCCACATCTCCTCACCCAGCACTGCGGTAGCCTCCATCACCCACACCTCCGAACTCTCCAGCTCCAAGCGTGGTTCCTACGTCTCACTCTGCTAGAGTCACAGTGCACAAACCAAGTCCAAGAAATTCTTCTCAATAGCTGCAGAACATCTACTCAGAAAGCTTACTTGTGCAAATAGTGACGCTTCTCTGCTTGGTCCCAAAGAAACAACCTCGATGTGGCCTCAGCTTCACAACCTGTGATCCTGCAATACATCATGGAGCTTAAGAACTCAGGCCTTTCCCTGAGCTCCCTTGAAGTCCATGTCACTGCAATCACAGCTCTATACCACCAATAGACAATACATCAGTGTTCACATATCCCATAACAAAAGGGTTTCTCAAAGGCCTGCAAACCACCTACCCGCCCATCAAACCACCACTCCCTTCCTGGAACCTCAATCTCGTTCTTAGGGCCCTAACAAGAAAACCCTTCAAACCATTGGCAACATGCTCGCTACTCCACTTCTCCATGAAGGTGGCCTTCCTTGCGGCTATAACATCTGCCAGGTGGGTTGGAGAAATTGCGGCCCTCATGATGGACCCACCATTTACGGTCTTCCATAAAGGGAAGGTGTACTTAGGCCTCGCCCAAAATTCATGCCAAAGGTCCCCTCCGTGTTCCACTGCAACGAACCTATCAACTTACCTGTCATCTTTCCCAAACCTCACAACAACGAGATGCGGGCAACGCTTCATACACTTGATCTCTGCAGGGCCATCGTGTTCTACATAGATAGAACCACACAAATCTGCAGAACCAACAGATTATTCATTTCAACTACTGAACCATCTCGGGGACTCCCCTTTTTCTTCTCAGAGACTTTCCAAATGGATAGTGGAGTGCATAAAACTGGCATACTCAGCCTTTGGCAAAGGTCCATCTCCACAACTTCGTGCGCATTCAATCAGAGCCATGGCTGCTTCAACTGGATATATCCAGGGCATTCCCGTGTTAGATATTTGTAAATCAGCTAACTGGTTGTCTGCCCATACTTTCACGACACTTGACACATACCCCTCTAGGGGAACCCTGTTCAGCCAATCCATCCTGATGGCTGTCCATAAAAACAGCTACGCTGACTGAAGCATCTGCCTCCAGCAGACACACTGCTTCATAATCACCTAAGGTAGAGCACCCACAGGGACAGCCTCGAAGAAAAAAAGAGGGTTACTCACCCTCTGCAGTAACTGATGTTCTTCGAAATGGGTGTTCCTGTGGGTGCTCCACCACCCTCCCTTCCTCCCCTCTGCTTCAGTGTATCATCACACATACCTACCTGGGCAGAGAAGGAACTGAAGGGTTTGTAGCTCGCGCATGTGCATTAGCTGCCTGGTGCGTGAGGGGTACTGCACATGTGCGAACAGCCTGACCACAAGCACTGCTATAGAAATCTTCCAGCCGGGCGTGCTGTGGCGCCCAAGCACCTAAGGTGGAGCACCCACAGGGACACCCATCTTGAAGAACATCAGTTACTGCAGAGGGTGAGTAACCCTCTCTTTTGTGGAGAGCCTCATGGTTGCAATTTTCTGGGGTCCCTCGTGAGCTGCAAAATAAAGTAGAGGACCTCTCATTCAATAAACAAAAAGTATTTGCTGAGAAGACCGACAAGGTCCTTCACTCAAGTAAGGATTCGAAAATGGCCCTTTGAAACTTAGGTATGTACATGCCACCATATTGTTGTAAACAGTACATGCTCTACCAAAGGCATTGCGACTTCTCCTATTCACGATACCATGTCCCGAACAAGACAGCAACCCCAGAGAAGGCATCCTCAAAATAACCGCACTGCCAACCAACATTCAAATAAGCAGCAGCTTTGACTTACTGGTCAAGGGCTTTCAGAACTTCCCTACAATACACTTCCATGATCCCAGGGTTTCCACTTTTCAGCATAATTTGAGGCCCTTTCATCATCATTGGGCCACCATTACATCCGATGGCTGGGTTCTCAAGATCATAGCATTGGGTTACACCATCCTGTTCACAACACTACCACCTACCTTCCCTGTCCTGCTCAGGAACCCCTCTCATGAAGATCTACTGAAAGAGGAGGTGCTTGGCTCCTCTCGGAGCAGAGGAGAGGGTACCAGACGAGTTCAGAGGCAAGGGCTTCTACTCTCGCTACCTTCTGATGCAGAAAAGAGTGGGGGGTTGGAGGCCTATTCTGGACCTTCAAAGACTGAATCGATACCTTCAGAAACTGCAATTCAAAATGGTGACCCTGGCATTGATAATTCTAGTGCTGGATAAAGGGGATTGGTTTGCAGCCCTCAACCTGCAGGATGCTTATTTCCACATCACTATTTACCCGATTCTTAGGCAGTTCCTCTGCTTCATAGTTGGATCAGAACACTACCAGTATCACGTGCAATCCTTCGGTCTCTCCTCTGCACCCAGGGTGTTCTCAAAGATGCTCACTGTAGTCGCAGCATGCTTGCATCAACAAGGAATTATAATCTTTCCTTACCTTGATGATTGCCTAATAAAAGGGCCATCTGCTGCAAACACACACCACATGATACTAACCAGACAAATGTTCGAGTCTCTTGGGCTTCTCATCAACAACCAAAAATCTACTCTCCAGCCTACACAGGCCCTAGAATTTATAGGAGCCCAATTGGACACTACCATGGCGTGGGCATATCTGCCTTTCCAAAGGTTTCAAGCAATCCAGGATCTGGTCATTGCGGTCACCATGAGTCCCACAGTAACAATATTTACTTGCCTCCTGCTCGTGGACCATATGGTGGCTACAACATATGTAGTCAACCGTGCACGACTACATTTTTGGTGCCTCCAGCATTGGTTGGCTATACCCATTCAAAGCACCATATAAACAGGCAAGTCTCTCCTCTTACCACTACCATAGCTTCTCTCGAGTGGTGGACCAAGCTGCGCAGCCTTCTCGTAGGAGTCCCATTCCACTGGGACCAACCATCCGTCCACATTACCACAAATACCTACCTTGTTGGATGGGGTACCCACAGGGGTGGTGCATCTGCACGGGGCAATGGATGGCACTAGAGGTGACCTTCCATATAATACTCTTGGAGTTCAGAGCTGTCTTCAATGCAAACATTTCATCACGCATGTTCAAGGTACCACTGTCAGAATACTTACCAACAACAGGATGACGATATATTACATAAATCATCAAGGTGGCGCCCGCTCCTGTTTCCTGTGTGCCGAAGCAGTGTGTCTCTGGAATTGGTGCATCCACAACAGAATCATCCTAATTGCTTCCTACTTACCTGGGCTCAACAATGTGACTGCAAACTCGCTAAGCAGACACTGTGCTGGATCACGAGTGGGAGCTCCATCACCAGCTGCTCCAACCTATCTTCTGCCAATGGGGCTTTCCACTAATAGAGGTCTTCACCGCCTACGAGAATGCAAAGTGTCGATGATATTGTTTCAGAGCCGGGATGCCTTTCTCCTCGGCTGGAAGGGCCTCCTATTATACGCCTTCCCTCCAACTCCACTCATACTCAGGATCCTAGAAGAGATCAACATGAACAGGGTGATGGTGATTCTCATAGCCCCCTCCTGGGCACGACAGACATGGTTTCTTTATCTCTCTCAGATGTCTCCTCAACCACCCTATTCCCTCCCCGAGTGCCACGACCTTTTAACCCAGAACAACGGGACCCTGCTTCACCCTCAGCCCCAGGTTCTGCACCTGAAGGCCTGGCTCCTCGTTGGTTCCACGAATCTGAAATGTTCTGTTCAAGCCAAGTAAAAGAGGTGCTCGTGCATAGCAGGAAGTGAACCACACATTCCATTTACCTTCAGAAATGGCATAGATTCATTGTGTGGTGCACTAACAAAGGCCTCGATCCATATATAGTGCCCTTACATGAAATTGTTAGTCTATTAGGTGCCACAGGACTTCTCGTTGTTCTTGCAGATTCAGACTAACACGGCTACCCTTCTGATACTTGTCACCATGCAAGGGATTGTATTTAGCCGTATGGAGTGGAAATCCATCAACCTCATGAAGAAACCTGCAGAAGTACAGACTCATATCATCTTCCTCTCCAAATGCAAATGGATGGACATCATACCAAATGGACTGAAAGTGAAAAATCCATTGCAATCGACATACTGCTCAGGCTATGGTGAGAGATTGTGCCATACGTTCTCAAAGAAACTGAGGAACCACCTGATCAGCATCCTCTACAGCCATGGTCACCAACCCGTCAATCACGATTGTGAGGGCTCGACCAGTCGATCGCAAGGCGTTCGGGCCCCCCTTCATTTCCCCCCACCCCCAAGAAGCCCCACTACCTACCTCCAGCGCAAATGGAGGTAGTACCGGCTTCCTGTGGGGTGGGCAGAAGTTCTGCAGCTGCGCGCCACTTCTGGGGTTTCTGGAAGTGCGCTGGCTGCTCCCCTCCCTCAGGTCTGTGGCATACCGGGAACTTGCCGGGGGAGAATCCCCAGAGGAGGCGCGTGCCGAGGCTTCCCTCCTCTGCGGGGGGTGGGGAGTTGTCCTGGGAGGAGGCTGGTGCAGGACTCCCCCCTCTCCCCCCACTGGCACCCTGCCCCCCCCCCCACTAGCACCCTTCCCCATACCATGTCCCTTGCTCCCACCAGCACAGTTGGGGCCACATTAGTGAGGCTTGAGGGTTTTTTGGAGGAGGTGTGTGTGGGTTTTTTTTGTTTGTTTTTTCATCTCCCTTGTGTGGCCCCAACTGACTTTTCTGTGGGTCAGTGACCCCTGACTCAAAACAGTTTCCCCGCCCTTCTCATAAATAAAGACAATGCAGAAGCTTTTTGTGTTTGACATAGTATTTTATTTAAAAATGAAGCCTGGCCAACAAACCCCCAACTGGGGCCAAGCCCCCATCTGGCCACAACATTATAAGACTCCTGCACCCCCCAGACCCTAGATCTGAGCCTATCATACACTGGAACCCTGAGCCCCTCACGTACTCCAACCCCCTCACATACTCAACCCAAATTCCTGCACCCTCACAGCCACAAGCCTGTGGCTTGCTTAGTACTGCAAACCTCCATCTGACCCTAATACTCCCCAGCCTGGAGCCCCCTCCCCGAGCCAGCATCCCCTTCTCCACTTCCTCCTACATCCAAATTTCCTCCCAGAGCTTGCATCTCTCACCCCTTCCCACCCCAGAGCCCACACATCCTGTCTCAACCCAGTGAGGGTACAGCTAGCTAGACTGCAGGAGTTTTTCCAGGATTCCAGAGATATCCAAGAAAAACTCTTCCACATCCAGGGACGCATTTGTTCTTCCGCTTTTTTTAGTGGAAGAGCAAACATGCTCTTTCGGTAACCCCTATATTCCTCGTTTCACGACGAATAAGGGGAATTCCGAAATAAGGGGTTTTTCTGACATTTGGTCCAGTCTAGACAGGCCAAGTGTTGGAAAAACCTCTTTCTACAGAAGAATTGGGGGAAAAAAAGTGGCAGTGTAGAGTGTATAAGGGCTGGGGATAGCAAGCAAGTGATGGAGAGGAGGAGAAGAGAGAGGGCGGGGCTTCAAGGAAGGGGTAGGGTCTTGGGGGAAGGATGGGGCAAGTAGATCTTTGCTTGTTCTCAGATTTAAAAAGTGATCTTGGGTGTAAAAAGGTTGGTGACCACTGCTGTACAGCAAACAGGAAAACATCAAAAAAGAGCTCTCAAATCTGGAGACTCTCATAAAAAAACCAGCCTTCCACACAAACTTCCACCTGGCTGGACTTTACTAAAACAAGACGGGAGATTTATACTGCACACATCACTTATCTACAGTGGAAAAAGGACTGTAAGTTATCTAAACTCCTACTTGCCACATGGAGTCACAATAGTGGTACCTTCAACTCACCCAGCAATATCGTCAATCTATCCAGCTACGCACTCAGCCTAGCAGAAGAGTCTGTCCTACCTCTGGGACTCTCTTTTTGCCCCACCATCCCCACAAACATGACACAGTTCTGCGGTGATCTGGAAGCCTACTTTTGCCATCTCCGACTCAAGGAATACTTTCAGCACAAGACTGAACAGCGCACCGACAGACAGATACCATTCATATTCATCCATTCATAAAATAGTTACATGAGTGCACAGGCCACTTTAGGATACAAAAAGAAAGAGAATAGATAAGACAATATAGAGGAAGAGAATCAATAATTAGAGTAAAAGAACATGAAAAAATACATAAAGCCTGTAAAATCTGTCACAATACTAAACGCATGAATCAGCTAAAATATGCCTATAGAGCATATAATCCAGAATATTATAAACCAAGAAACCATTAGCAAATAGATTTAATAGGACCATTACCAAGTGCTAAACAGTACCCAAAAGAAGTAGTTGTAGTAGATTTAAGAAGTCAGAGTACTATAGTAATTCCTTTAAAAAAAAACAAAAGCAAAACACATACTAAAAGCCTTAGAAAAAATAATAGCAGCTTAAGGACGCCCACAAATAATACAGTCAGATGAAAGCCCACCATTTAGAAGTAAAAAACTAGAACAATAGTCCATAGAAAAGAGCATAACATAGCATTTAAATCTCCCGTACCATCCTCAATCCAGCGGAGTAGTTGAAAAGAAAATTGATACCTTAAAACAACATTTAAAAAGAGCAACTAAAGATAGCACCTTTTAAAGGTTGGCACCTACTATTAGATACAGTTTTATTAAATGTGAATAAACATACAAGTCGATAGCCAGATATAAAACCCAAAGAGCAACCAAACTGAGAGCCCTTCTATAAGCAAAGAGAAAAAATATAGATTGTATAGCCAACAGAAGATAAAGAGTAGCATTAGAAAGAACAATAATAAAAGCTAGAAAGTTACTATTCACCTATGTAATCACAACAAAAACAAGAAAAAGATTAGCGCACCATAATTAGCTAAGTAGTAGAGAATGAAATTAACAGTTACGCAAGATTATATGTTACAAGTTGTTCATCGTCACTAAAAATTACATTAATGGTGCAAGATAGACCAGCTTAGATAGTAAGTATGATCCATTACAACAAAACTAGACCTGAGTCAAAAATAACAACACCCACTAGAAAGAAGTAAATCAAACTCTACTTATAGTTCAAGAAAATGATACCAGTTAGAATATGTCCCACTTGTATAGTATTGAAGCTAACATGAACAATTAAGTAAATAAATCATGATAGCACCCCCCCAATACAATGATAGGCATACAAGCCCCAAGCCTAAGTGTATTTAGCTTTAGCTTAACACCATTATATAGTGTATAGCTTAATATTAGCAACCCAACAGAGACATGTAACCCATAGATCCAACCCACATTTGTAACGATTCCACTATCTAGAACCACAGCCTTAGCTACACCAAGTAATAATACAACCCTTCCAACATTAACAGTTGTAATACCCCCCTCAAATTTACAACCAACAGAAACAGGAGGAGTAATAATAAGATTACAACCAGCATATGAAAATGAAAGAAAGAATATAAAATATAGTATAAATTGCACAACATAAAAGTCACGAAGAAAGAAAAGAAGAGCATGAGATGTATAAACAACCAAAACACTATTAAGGCAATGGGAGGAGGATGTAAAACCAGATTTGTTAGCAATTGATTCATTAAGTAGAAAAATAATAGTCACCATGAAAGCTGAAACAGCAAAATTACTACATTAAGTAAATACAGCTATAAACATATCCAATACAAATACCGATAAAACACAAGAATGATGTAAAAATATATCTATGTATTTAAATAATCTAAATTGTATGTTTGTATAGTAGTAGTAGTTTTAAGAAAAAATTATTGCAAAAAATTGCAGAAGATGAAAGAGAGATAAGTAGAAAAGCACCATTAGTAAAAATACCAAATACAGCACAAATAAGTCATGAAATGACATCCCATAGAATTAAAATAAGATAAGAAGCAATAATGTACCAACAAGTAAGATATAAAGAAACAAGTGAAGTATAAAGAAGAAGAATAGTTACTACACCTAAGCGTTAGTGTAATAGTTCAGAAAAAGTCAGAATGTGTAAACCAACATTGTTTAATAGACAGAAAGTTGTGTCCACATTAACAGGTAAAATTAGTTACCAAACAAATGTAAAGAATACATAAGCTCTAACCAGACCCATTTAATTGTTTGTCACTGTAGTGACTCAATTTAGCAATTGTTAAGCAAAAAGATAATGCATAATAAATGTTATGTCGTACCAGTTAAAATGAATGTCACCGTACCTTTTTGTAATGTAAACAGACTATAGGACTTAACACAAATAAGATACAACTGCACTAAAAAAGGCAATAAGACTATTAAACAAAATACAGTGTTGTAGATCCGATTTTTAACAAGAAAAGTAAAAGCCATAACAAAACAAACTTTCCAAGATGCCCAAGTAATATTACAAGTAGAGCATTTCACAATACAAAAACTAGACTTACAAAAAATAGAAGTTATAAATCTAGACGTAGAGAAACGAAATTAGAATATCTTGTTAAAAAATAGAAAATGTATTAAGCTAGCAATCAAAAATCAAACTGTAAGGAATGTAGACGAATCACCCATAACAATTGTAAACATATTAAATGATTTAGATAGAACAATTAATAAAAGTATAGAAAGTGCAATAAGATGAGGAGCAAGTGTTTAGAACTTTTTATCCATGTTGATATCAAGAAAATAGTTTTAGATTGTTTGTACAATAATATTAATAATTGTGATAAGAATATTATATATGTGTAAATTTTTTCCCCAAAAACAAACTGTAAAATATATGAAAATAAAACAAATAGAAAACGAGTAAATAGCAGATGCACAAGCAGAGAGAGAAATGGAGTTATTGTAATTAAAGTGTCTCATTTGACACAAGAGGATGTGAAAGGAAGGTGTTGAGGCCTACCCAGAATATGTCAAATGAGCACCAGTTTAATTGTAAGTGTAAAAGAAAGGCAGCATTGTGAGATACAAGAGATGTAAAATAAAAACAAAATTTGATTAGATGACCAACAGTAACCCCGCTTTTAAAGAAGTAACTAACTCAGACAGCAGTACGCAACAAAGTGCTGATTACCCCAAATGGAGCAGACGAAAGTTTTTGTAAAAGCAGAATGAGACAACAAAAATCTAACATCAGCAATCGTCAGGCGAGTGGAGGAATACCGAAATACCAAAACAAAGTATATAAGGTTGGCTGAAACAGACCAAGAGTGGACAGGTTGCACTCTCACTGCAGGACTTTCTGGATATGTGGACTCTCTTCTCAGACCCTACGCCACCAGCACTCTGTTATCTCCAAGACACCACTGACACCCTGAGAAAACTACAATGCATTGGTGATCTTCCAGAAAACACCATCCTAGTCACCATGGATGTAGAGGCTCTCTACACCAATATCCCGCACGTAGATGGAATACAAGCTGTCAGGAACGGTATCCCTGATGATGCCATGGCACAACTGGTGGCCGAGCTCTGTGACTTTATCATCACACACAACTATTTCAGATTTGGTGACAATTTATAGCTCCAAACCAGTGGCACCGCTATGGGCACCCGCATGGACCCACAATATGCCAACATTTTTATGGCCGACCTGGAACAACACTTCCTCAGCTCTCGTCCACTAGCGCCCCTCCTCTACTTACACTACATTGATGACATCTTCATCATGTGGACCCACGGGAAGGAGGCTCTGGAAGAATTTCACCATGATTTCAACAATTTCCACCACACCATCAACCTCAGCCTGGACCAGTCTACACAAGAGATCCACTTCTTGGACACTACAGTGCAAATAAGTGATGATCGCATAAACACCATGGTCACACAAACACTATACCGAAAACCTAGGGATTGCTATGCCTGCCTCCAGCTTCCATCTTGGACACACCACTCGATCCATCGTTTATAGCCAAGCACTAAGGTATAACCGCATTTGCTCCAACCCTTCAGAGAGAGACAAACACCTACAAGATCTACACCAAGCATTCTTGAAACTACAATACCCACCTGAGGAAGTGAGGAAATAGATCAACAGAGCTAGACGTATAGCCAGAAGCCTCCTGCTACAAGACAGTCCCAACAAAGAAAATAACAGAACACCACTTGCCATCACCTACAGTCCCCAGCTAAAACCTCTCCAACGCATCATTAGCGATCTACAACCCATCCTGGACAATGATTCCCTACTCTCACAGACCTTGGGAGGTAGGCCAGTTCTTGCCCACAGACAACCCGCCAACCTGAAGCAAATTCTCACCAGCAGCTATACACCGCACCACAGTAACTCCCACTCTGGAACCAATCCCTGCAATAGACCTCGGTGCCAACTCTGCCCACATATCTACACCAATGACACCATCACAGGACCTAACCCCATTAGCCACACCATTACGGGCTCATTCACCTGCACATCTACCAATGTAATATACGCAATCATGTGCCAGCAATGCCACTCTGCCATATACATCGGCCAAACTGGACAGTCCCTATGTAAAAGAATAAACGGACACAAATCAGATATCAGGAATGGCAATACACAAAAACCTGTAGGAGAACACTTCAGTCTCCCTGGACACACAGTAGCAGATCTAAAAATAGCCATCCTGCAACAAAAAAACTTCAAGAACAGACTTCAAAAAGAAACTGCAGAGCTATAATTCATTTGCAAATTTGATACTATCATTTTAGGATTAAACAAAGACTGTGAATGGTTAGCTAACTACAAAAGCAGTTTCTCCTCTCTTGGTGTTCACACCTCCACATCAGCTGCTAGAAGTGGGCTTCATCCTCCTTGACTGAATTGACCTCGTTATCTCTAGCTTTACTCTTGATTGGAATTATTTTCTTATGCCTGTATGTTTATACCTGCCTCTGGAATTTCCACTACATGCATCTGATGAAGTGGGTCTTTGCCCACGAAGAAAGCTTAAGGTCCAATAAATCTGTTAGTCTATAAGGTGCCACAGGACTTCTCGTTCTTATCCTCTAGAAGCGCTCGGGATTAGCCCTAGCTTCGCTGAAAGTCCAGTTGGCAGAAATCACTGCTTTCCATCATGTGATAGGCAGTTTTTCAGTATTCACCCCCCCCCCCCCGCCCCCAGCCAAAAGATTCAAGGGGCTCTGCAACCTTCACTTGCTGCACAGAACACCATCGCCGGCATGGAACCTAGAAAGGGTGCTGGACATCCTTACCCTTCCCCATTTTGAACCATTAGCTACCTCCCCACTCTCAATAATGACAATCAAGGTGGTTTTTCTACTCGTTATTACTTCCACCCATAGAGTTGGCGAGCTAGAGGCCTTCGTGGTGGTATCACTATATACGACTTTTAATAAGGAGATTCAGAGGGTAGCCGAGTTAGTCTGTTACAGAAAAAACAACAAATGGTCTGGTAGCACTTTATAGACCAACAAAACATGTAGATGGTATCATGAGCTTTTGTGGGCACAGCCCACTTCTTCAGATGACCAGAGTTATGAGTTGGGGATATGAAAACTCAAAATAAATAGGAGAGGGGAGAGAAAGAAAAAGGGAGGGGGTGGGAGACAGAGCATCATTAAGTATCTGGAGAATGGGTACTTAAACCTAAGTAGATAAAAATCAAAGTCAATAGAAACCTAAAACAGGAAGGATACCACTCTGGGAGCTGTTAGCACCTTCAGTGGTTATTAAATAGGTAGAGTTCCCACCAGCCCATATCATGATTGAGTGCAAAGGCATAGACTGTTAGTAAAACACATTGTGTTTTGAAGCTACTGTTGTTTACCGCTGAGACTTTTCTGTGTTCTTCAGTGCATCTGCCTGCCCAGTATGCAAGGTTAGGAACAAGAGATACAATTCTTCAGCATTTTATAGCTGTTTTCTCTTGGCTTCAGAGTGTTGATCTGTGTATCTGCTTTGATTTATAAATAGTCCTCTGCTTTGGATTCTGGCTATCCTGGAGGTGATCATTTCTCTCTCCGTATGCAGTTGGAGTGAGCTAGATCCCCAGATTTAAATGTCTGGGGGCTGATAGCGATATATTCTCACAGCGAAGTGTCTAGACACCAAAATCTACTTTCTCTGGTGGTTGCAAGGACCTACATTTCATCTCTCTTCTCAAGCATTTGAAAGGAAGATTTGTGGTGGTTAAGATAGAGTGCTTTGAGGACATATGCTTCTTTTAGGAGACAAAAATGTATATTTTAGTCTGTCCATTTTCTTTCAAATATGATAAGAGGGTGGATTTTAGAAATCAAACAATATTAAAATGCAATCTGTGTTTATATCTGGTTGGAGTCAAATGAGGAACATATGTGTTAGGACAACTTTTTGTAGGAGTATGAAACTAAGTAAAAATCTTAAGTCTTTAAAAATGTCTTAATCCTGTTCACATAGCTAGCAAAGTAGTGTTATACATGTTCTTAGGTTTTTAATGAGTTGTGAGGAAGGGGAAAACCACATTGTTTAAGCTGGAAGTAATTTAGGACTTAGCTTAAAAAGGTTTCAGGTAATGTGGTTTTAATAGAAGAGTGGATGAGATATAAGTGGAGAAAGTTATGTTGCTCCTTTGCAGATTTTCATTGTGTGACTGAGGGCAGTCTGCAGTAGGGGTTCAAGTCGATCTAAGGAATGCAATTTGAGTTATGTTGGTAGCGTAAATCAAGTTGACATTGTTTAAATGTACTTACTGCAGGGTCCAAATGATGCTGTGTTAATTGGAGAAACTCCTGTCAATTCTCCTTACTCATCTGATTCCAGTAGAGTACCAGAGTTGGTGGATAAGCAATCAGTGGTTGATTTGGTGGTTTTCTCTGTACCTGCTAAATCAACCCTCAGCAGATCCATCCCGGCTATAGTAGAGACAAGCCCTGGGTTAAGCCTTAAGGCTGTGTCTACCTGAGGAAGGTGGGCTGCTGTCTGACACTGGGAATAAAAGATTTCCCCCAGCGGTCCCCTTCAACCAGTGTTGAAAACAATTGTCATGCTATATGGACAGGGTCATTAGAGTTCAACATCTATTTTAATACAGCATTTTAAAATGTCTCCTTCTAAAGCCTGTCTACACTAGGCTATTTTACCATTAATTCACCCTAATTGTGTTGTGTAAACCAGACTGGGTAACTGATACCATTGTTTAAAAAATCTGTGATTAGCTTGAAGTTGTGTCTACGGTTACAGCTTCAACAGTAGGAGTGCTATGGTAAAAAATGTCTTAGAAAAAAGCCATAGTCTACTTGAGCCTAAGAGGTAACCATATGCTTTGCAACAACTGATGCTGAGTTTGGCTGACTTGATTCAAGCTGGTGGGAAGGTGTATGTCATCCTTTGTCTGATTGTGGTTGTTCGTTGAACCTCAGCATGGACAGTATGTGTTATGAAATTGGCTGTCATGGCATAGTTTTGCCTTTCTGCTTGATGATGGCCACTTTCCACTTTTGGAATTGGTAGGAATGGCAATATCGAAGATATAGGAGCTGCAGCTACTTTCTCTTATTCCTGACCTGTAAAATAAAGCCTTAGCTCACTTCCACACCTGCCATTTTCCTGTGTAGAACTATTTAGTCCTATACTATTAAAATATGTGGTATGGGAATACCTGCTTCTACTCTGTATTTTCTTGAATTGTACGCAAGCTCAAAGATTACCACTGAAAATCTGAATAAATATTACCACAGAACATCTGTGGGCCAGATCCTCTGCCTGGGTAACCTGGTATAGCTTCCTGATTATAAATTGAGTTGTTATGCTGATATGCATCGGCTGAGGATTTGGTCCTGTATCTATAATTTGGGAATGGAATCACATTTGACATCTGACTAGTTTGCCTCTGGGTGGGAGGTGAGACTAAACTCTTTTTACCACCTGATGCAGACTGCCTGGGTATTTCAGAGAGGGTCGTTTAATAAAACATGTCAAATTGGCTTTTTCCAGTTATGGCTGCAGTGATTTTTATTGGTTTAACTCGAATATCAGATGTTATGGACGCCAGGTATTGTTTTGTACTGGGGAAAACCTTTGTAAAAATGCTCACACTCTATCTCATACCCTTCATCTCAAGGATAAAACAAAATTACAATGATAAAGCTCAATTAGAAGATCACTAATAACAGGTATGTTGAAACTATTGGGAATTTCAGGGTGGCACTAGCCTCATAGGTGGCGGTGTACCCCTGGACCCTGCCCCTTGTGCATGGGGCCCTTCACTTCCACCCCACTCCTATAGCCAGAGAATGCCCAGGATGTCCGGAACCCTGAGTCCCTCTCCCCCCACCAGTTGAGTCCAAATCTGGCCCAGGATGCGCTGGCTGGCCCGAGCAGCCCTGGCCCATAGCTGTGCTGTTGTAAAAGGATCTGTTACAATTGTGTTGTAACAGATGACTGACTTGCATGTAGTTGTATATAGACAGGACCTTAGATGACATTGCTTCAAGTCTTAAGTAACAGAATCTAGTATTGGAAGAAGGGATGTTATCTTTTGTGTATGAAATTGTCTTCATAGACAGCCTTATCTTGTCTGATTGATTACATGGGTTTTGAGAGACCTATGATCTGTTCTAGAATAATTATTTTTGCAAAGGAACATTTTTTTTAAATTTAGCCTTGCAACTGTGAATTCTAAATATAGGGTCCAAAAGTTGGTATGATCCTTGATTTCAATATGTATTGGTCTTAGAAATGATTATCTGTAGTTTCATATTCTGTTACCATCTCCCTCCTGTGAGAAAACACCCTTCAGGTTTAACTAAACAATTTTCAGAAAACAGGCCAATTCAGTTGTCATGCTTGACTTCAGCAAATCTTTCCTTGTAAAGACTATGTTGTGATGAGCCATCCATCCAAACCAGTCTGTTGTTTAGTAAAGAGATGTTTTTATGGTCTCTGATAAAAATTATGGAACTTGTTAGTAAAGTTGAAGGTGGTTGTGTGTGTGTGTGTGTGTGTGTGTGTGTGTTTTTTGTTTGTTTTTTTTCCTTATCTGTGTTGTCAGAGCTGCATTCCTGGCAGATGGCAATGATGACCTTTCTAATTAGGTGTTCCAGTAATGAGGGAAGCCCTTGTTTTATGTTTTAACAGCTTCCTATTGTTTGGAACTGCCAATTGTCCCTCTCTCTCCTGGTATTCTAGTTCTCTCCTGCCACCTTCAGTCACCTTCTCATGCATTTATTACTTGAAGTTGGGATACTTTGTACAGTGATTGTAACTGCATGCATTTCATCCACCTCCATCCAAGCAGCAAGAACTGTAATACTGGCAGCCTGGAATCTATGCAGTAAATTAGTCTGACTTCAGAAAGTAGGACTTGTGATACGAGAAGATGTTCTTTCTTTCAGAGCTACCGGGATTGTGTCAGTCCAAATGTGCTGCCTTTTTTGTCTTTACCCTAGCCTCTCACGTGAATTCTCGTCTACATTGTACTAATCGGTAGACAATGCCACTTCCACTGATGAATTACCTTTGCTTCCAAGATACAAATAAATGTCTGATTTGTTCTTTAAGTCCCTTTTCCTTATTAAAACTCCATTGTTAACTTTATGCACATTTTCATTTGTGTGCTGTTGTATCTCTTTAAATATTTTTTCTAAATAGAAAGATGCTTCTGGACTTTTCATCCCAAACTTTGACTTCTGAGAGCATTCCTATAAACATAAGATGAAGCCAGTTCTTTAGGTTTACTAGCTGAGATTTTTTTAAATCAAAATCCATTGCAACTTTGTTGTACAAATATGGATTTTGGCAATTCATTTCCCCACTCTGGGACATAGTATAGACAGTGTAAATATTCATGAACAGATTGTTTTTGGAGGGCGTTGGTTAGTGACAGTTTTGTTGCAAATAGTATCTGCTACTCTTGATTTATTTAGAATGTGAAGGTTAAACTTGGCTTAGTAGAAGCAGATCTTTTAGGAAGAGTTGCCTGGCAGGCTTTTTGGACTACTTCCTTCCTTTAAAATGTCTTTTCAAAATAAATAGCTATTATGCTGTGAATTATGAAGTTTTTTAAACCTGAGCGTGAAGTTTGCAAAAAATCCAAGCATTTCTCTGTTCTGCAGACTTTGTTCCTAGATGGCTTGATAGGAAGCTTTAAGCTGAGTTCTCTTGAGTCTTCTCGGTATAAATACATTTGTAGGTAGTGAAATACTGACTTCATTTCCTAGATTTGATGAGGGAAAACTGAGAGGAAGAAGGAAAGGATTAAAAAAACCAAAAAGGGTGGGGAAGAGGATAAATATTCTGCAACTAGCCAGCTCTTCAGTTATTGGGCAGAACATCTGCTGAGGATTTCTCTCTAATGTAGTAGTCCCCGACCTTAAATGCCCTTCAAAACAATCTGTTTATGGATATTTACATTAAGCAGTATTCCAGAGTGGGAACTGAATTGCCAAAATGCATGTGAATGGTTAACCTGTTAACTGGGAAGCCTCACCCATTAAGGGTTAACATGTTCCAGTTTACTGCTGGGGGCTGGGGTGCTCCAGCCAGGTAAGAGCAGTCCTGTCTGCCATGAGTCCAGACCAGGCACACTGCAAGCAGGGGGTGCTCCAACCAGTTGGAGCAGCCCCTGTCTGTGATGGGAAGGGGGGCGCTCCAGCCCGGCCTCGGTAGCTCGGGGGGGGGGGCGCACTTCAGCCCAGTCGGGCTGGAGCAGTCCCCCTGCCTGTGCCCCCCTTTAATTGGTTAGCCAATTAAACATTAGGTTTATCCGGTTAGCCAATTAAATGGGATTTTACATCCCTAGTCCTTAGATATCATGTTGCTGGGTACTATAACCCCCACCCCTCATGTTTTGGGTCTGATGATCATTACTGGGATTTGCTGTGTTGTAATTTGTGTTGGTCCCAGGATATTAAAGATACAAGGTAGGTGAGGTAATATCTTTATTGGACCAGCTTCTGTTGATGAGAGAGACAAGCTTTCAAAGAAGAGTTCTGTGTAAGCTCAGAAGGTTCTCTTTTTCTCACAATCAGAAGGTGGCCCAATAAAATATATTACTTCACCCACCTTGTTGCTCATTATTAGGGGATAGATGTTTGCAGGACACCTGGAAATAATTTTAACATCTTCTGTGATGGAAATAAAATAGGTTTTTTTTTTTTTTTTTAAATATCAGTAATGTTACACAGAAGAAAAGATGAAAATGTATTCTTGGGAAGGACAAGGAACTTGAAATACTGCTGCTATACCTGGTACCTAGAAAAGATAAAATTGTGCACTAGGAATTTACTTATTATTTGTAGAAGATTTGAATCTGGTGTAGATTCTTCTTGAGACTAGAAGACCCTAACTGAGGCAGAAAAATCATCAGCAACAAAAGGCTGAATGGGAATTTAGTAGGACTAGTGCATTCCATTCTGCCATATGGTTGGCATCTGCTTTTGTTGTTATTATGATTTTCTGCATAAGATAAAACCAAGTGTCAATGTTTTATTGCTTTTAAACAACCTAGTTTACACTCATGTCATATATGAGTATGCTCCATTATCCCCCCCCTCTAAAGCCCATCACCAAAAAAGCATTGAAAATGTATTAGCTAAGTGTTCGCCATCATTTATAAAACGTAAATGTAGTTAGGGCAAGTTGTATTTTAACATTTGTTAGTTTGTCAATGTGAATCCTAGGCTTCAGTATGCCAGTGAAGACATGTTTAAAATACAACATGCCTATCTACATTGCAGCTTTAGAAAATGAAAAGTTGAACCATTTTTAGTGAGCATGTTTTAAAAATAGTTTTTGAATACAAAGAGTGGGCAGTTTGTGAAGGGAAAATCTATATAAGTGCTTTACACATTATTATAATTTTGTCTTTTTGGTTTGCGATAACTTTTTTTTAGTCACAATTAGTTCAGTCTAACTTTTTTCTGCCAAGTATTCCTAGCTGTCTTGCTGTGAAGTTAAAAAAATGGTGAGAGATTCAGCAAAAAAGAATTGAAGTTAATTGAAAACTGGAACAGAAAAATTAGTCTCATAAAATAGGGGGTGCTAGAAGATTCTTTGATAAGAATAAAGAATTGTGGATGGATATGCTAGAGCAAGGGTGGGCAATAATTTTTGGCCAGTGGCCAGAGGCCACTTCTGGACCTAGACCGGAAGGGGTGGGGCCAAGATGCTTCTGGGCTTCCCTGCCCACAGACCATGATTGGTCTGGGGGTGGAGGGAGCCCCTTTGCCCTCCCCCTTCCCATTAGGCACCTATGCCCCTGGCAGGCCAGAGGAGGCTTCACACACTCCCCCATCCCCAGGCCAATCAGGGCCTGGGGTTGGGGGAGTATGCAAAGCCTCTTCCCACCCTGCGAGGAACCTGTGGCACTTTGAAGTGCCGCATGCTCCTCACAGGGCCGGGGCAGGGCGAAGGAAGTTGTGCGCAGCTCCCCCGTCCCCAGGCCCTGATTGGCTTGGAGGCGCAAAGCCTCCTTCCACCCTACCCCCCGCCTTTTGAGGAGCATGCAGCATTTTAAAGTGCCACGTGCTCCTTGCAGGGTGGGAGGAGGCTTCACATGCTCCCCAGGCCAATCAGGGTCTGGGGAAGGGGGAGCTGCATGCAACTTCCTTTGCCCTGTCCCCGCCCTGTGCGAGCGTACACTAGGGTTGCCAGATGGTGGTTTCAACAAAAATACTGGACACACTTGACATTATATAACAATCTACATTACATCTTATTTAGAAAAGGTGTGACCTCTCCTCCTGTCCTGCAAAGAGCACATGGTGCTTCAAAGCACTGTGTGCTTCTGGCATGGTAGAAGGAAGCTTTGCGCGCACCCCCACCCCCAGGCCTTAATTGGCCTGGGGCAGAGTCCTTTTTGCCCACCCCGTGCTAGAGTTTCAATTCTTAACCTATCTTGTTCCTGTTTACCAATAAATGCAACTCTTACTTGTGTATATTGTCAAATATTTGGGAAGTAAAATTTAGCTAGAATTCCATTCTGAAGACATTGAAATTAAATTTAAAGTGTGGCTATGTTTTGCAAAGTGTCACGTAAGATGGTGATATTTTTCTTAACAGATCTTCTCTCTGTGTACATTCACGGTCATAACTGTTGAATGATAAAAATGAGTTTTTATTGTTTTCTTATTCTTGTTAATTGTACAGTCAACATAGCTCAGAGAGATCAAACTGAGTTGGTTTCACCTCATGCATCAGTAATACAATGGATGTAAATCAACCTATTGGCTAAACCAGTACAAATCTTAAAAAACTGCCAGTAGTCCTGCAGCACCTTAGAGGCTAACAAAAAAATGTAGATGGTATCACGAGCTTTTGTGGGCACAGCCCATACCTTTTTTTTTGTTTGTTTTTTTGGTTTTTTGTTAGTCATCTACCCCTCTGAAACAGTACAAATCTTGTGAGGGCAATGGGCATTCAGGAGTGTTGCTAAGACCTCATTTGGTCTGCAGAATCTTGTGGAGAGATGTAAAATGGAAAGAGACCAGCTTAAATTGCTGCTCACAGGATTAGTTTACAGTACTGGCAGCTTGAAAAATGCCCTTATGTAATAGAATAGTTGTGCCCACTTGATCTGGAAACTACTGATGTAAAATAAATAGAAAATCTCACAACAGTATTGTAGCAATCTTACTTCAACAACCTCACTTTAAAATGAAAACAAACGCCCAATAAATATTTCTTAGGTGTCTGCTCACTGAATTTATTGGCACTGTGCCCTTCTGCATTTCATCCACCAGCCTTTCCTACTCCAAATGGCAGGCATTGTGGGAAATAATGGGGAAGGGTGCCTTTCTTCATTTTCTTTTGTGAGAACTACAACATTACCACTCTGCATGAGTTAGTAATTCCAAGTAGCAAGTTTCTCTCTGTTGATGCTGAAGCCCGGCAAGTATCTTTATCACAAGCACAGTTGGCTTACAAAGATCCATAAATGCATGCTGGAAACTGAAGTATTCAAAGTGGCTTTGGCTGATAGTTCATTAAAGTCTTGAGCAAAAAACCAAGTTGTTTGAAGTTTCTTTGAAAGGGTTCCTATGCACCTTTCAGTATTTAGGAATGCTGCATAACCGGCTTGCTGTTGCTGCATGTGGTAAACTCCCAAGAGCAGGATTTAATGGTTGGAGCAGGGAAATGAAAATCAGGACTACTCCCCTGTAAAACTGAGATGGCTTTATAAATATTTGTAGATCACTATTACATCCTCAGATAAGTCTGATAGACGTTCAAAAAATTACTCTTAAGAATGGGTGTGAGGCTCATAAAGGGTTTGCTTCTTTAGATATTTGGGAAATTCTAGCAATGTTTTGATGGGGTGGGGAAAAGAGGTTTATAGTTAATGGCATTCTCAGTTCTCTAAGAAGTAGCAAATTAATATATGGAGTCTCTCCACTTCTCTTTGAGTATTGGTGTTGTACTCTTGAATCAGATCATGTGTAATAATGCCGTTTGGTTTACATTAGCTAGTTTTGGATGTTATTGATTTCTAAGTTATGTACTAACAGTGGGATAATACTGGAGAAACCCCAGTAAAAGCAGTAGAAAAGCTAGTTAGCTAACTACTTTCACAGTATGGCTGTGGCAAATACAAATAGACTGATTACGTAAGAACTTAGTGTAGAACAGGTTTTGTCATAAATCCTTGAAATTGATGTTCCCAAAGGACCATAGTTATTATTCATCCCATGTGGGTAGGAATGGAATGTCTCAGAGATGGGAATTTTCCCCACATTTCCTCTCTATTAGGGCTAAATGATTGTTTAAATTCACTCATGAAAAGTGCAGCTTCCTCTTAATGGATTTTTTGTTTCTATTTGTAGGCTCTCAATGACTTTTGGAAGATGGCTTCCACCATACCTGGATTAAATTCCTTGTCCTGCAGATGACGAGCATCTTCTCTAAATAAGAAAGTGGGAGAATATCCTGCTCTGACAAATGGGTTCTGGACTGTAACTCCACCAAGAGGAAATGCAGCTCCTCTTTCCATGCCATCTTACTTGGTTTAACACTTCTGCAAACCCTCAAATCCAGAATAGACTATCCCCTCTTCCAAAGTGTAAACATGATTTTATAATGCTATAAATATGAATATATATAATTTTTTTTCATGATCTTTGTTAGAAACTGGCCAATTTGAAACTTCAAGGAGTATGTGCTGAGTGACGTGCTCTACCATATTCATTATATGTAGCTTTAAAAAATATTAAAATTAACATCACCCTTACAGCATATTTCATCCATGTTTGTCCAAAACACATGCCCACAGGTTAATCTGTTTCTTGTTCATTGTTATTTCATTTTGGGGAAGTTTTTGTATTTTTGCTTTGTTTTGAAAGGTTCTGCATATACTGGGAGGTGAGTCAACACTGGCCTTGGCAGAACACCATAAAACCAAGAGAGTAATTACGTGACGCAAGCCTTTGATTATTTTTTTCTCTGTAAAACTTTCTGGCACGGCTGGGCATTCCAGTTGCAAAAGAAGGAACAGGAGAAGAAACTCCTAAAGATCTGCATGAAGAGTTAGAAGAGAATTTTAACAGGGAAGTTTTACTATCCAAAATAAAAGCACTTCCCAGTACAGTTCTGGAATCTCTCCTTTTTCATCCTTCTCAGAACTGAAGTTATCTTTTTCACCACTTCTGTTGGAAGGAAGGCTTTATTTTAGGTTTTGCCTTGTCTGCTTTTTCAATAGTTGTGTTGCTCTGTGTTCTGTAGGAGGATTATAAAAGTATTAAAAGAAGTCTTACATTTTGCTTGTTGTGGACCCAGCTGGACCAGCAATTACACTGTCTTAGGGAGAGTTCTACTGAAGTCGCAGCCTGTTCAGAAGAAGTATGCATCAGCAAAGCAGTTGCACTTGAAAGACCATGGATTCCTTCATTTTGCTTGCTTCTGTTCTGTAGCCTATAAAGTATCATCATCCCTACATCGTCAGCAGATGAATGATATCATCCTGAGCTGGATTAAAATAAATATATACAGCTAGCTCATGAATACCATGTGTCCACATTGAAGGAGAAATTTTGTTTAAACTGTATTTTAAGGGGATTGGATTGTACTCCATAGTTCTCACTTTGAGTAAAGGACAGGCTCTTGTCCAGTGAAAGACTTTCAGTCAAACAGAGGTACAAAAGCCTTCTTCTTATTATACAGCTAAATGTGAAAGATGTCTTGGAAAAGGACTTATTTTTCTGTAGGACGGGGTGGCATTCAAGGGATGTTCACTCCACGTAATACAACTTCCATAGCACCCAGTAAAGGTCTCAGCAATGAACCAGGCCAGAATAGCTGCTTCTTGAATAGTGCTTTGCAGGTAAGGATGCTGTATACAGCATGTCTGTCTTTTTGTATTTCACTATTTTCGCTTAATTTTATATTTTTACTGTTGCTAACTTGTTCTTCAAGGATCTGTCTACACAACAACAAATACAACCAAGTTAGGGGACTTCGGCAATGCATTGTCTCCTGATCTCAGATAGAATACAGTTCTATTTTGTAGCGTAGATTAACAGTGCTTCATAACTGGAATAAAGCCTTGGATTTTAAAAAATGAAAGTGTATTAAATGGACACATTCAACTTAAATTACACGTATGTCTGATTTTATTTAAAATGAATAAAATTGAAGGATTAGAGAAACCTGCTTCTTCATTTTTTTAATGTTCAGTTTTATGTAGCACATTTAGTCAGTTATTCCTTTTATTTATATGGGTTTTCGCACAGCAACAGGAGAAAAAAATATTTTGAAGAAATAGGAAACTGATTTTGAAATCACAAAAATTGGCAGGACTTTTGGCAAGTCTAGTTCCTGAAACTAACTAACTTTTTTTATATGACTAGATTCAGTTGATAGCATCCATTTAAAATCCCTTTTGTGTAGTCTGTATTTTTTGACTATTGAATTTGAGATCAGAGGCAGATGACTTGATGAGAGAAGCACTGACGTTTCGCTGGTGGGAGTTCAGTTTGAATGAAACAAGTTAGCTGGATATGAACTATGAACCTATGTTTCTTTAAGTCATGTGAGATGAAGAAATGTTCTTTCCCTGAACTACCTTTAGTTCTTTAGATGAAGTATTCCTTCCAAGTCAAGGTGAAGTCAGAAGTTAAGTTTCTTATTAGTTTGATATGGGTAATACACTATACATTATGAATACAGTCTTTTGGATTTTTGTTCTTCTCATTGGAAAGTGTTCCTTTAGGCCCTGTCTGCAGGGGACACAGTTTCAGCATAGTTAATTGTATCATGGGTAGGACCTATATTTCACTGGCCTGAGATCCAAGATTTTCCATTTTAAATTCTGATCCCATGCCAAAGAAGCTGTGTGATAAGACACTAGACTTGAACTTGGGAGATCTGGGTTCAATTTCTGACTGCAACAGACTTCCTATGTGACCTTGGTGAAATTACTTAATTTCTCTGCGTCTCAGTTAACTATCTGTAAAAATTAAATATTTTCTTCCTCATATCTTTGACCATTCTTGTAAATTACTCTTTGGGGGCAGAGATGATCTCTTTGTATGTTTTTTGTGACTATCACAATGGGAACCTAATCTCATTTGGTGACTCTAAATATTACTGTAACACACAGAAATAATATAGGTGGAAGATCTAGTGAATAGTTTGCAGGCCCAATATCTTATGAAGTGCCAAGACTCAAAGAAATAGAATCTAGCACTGGAAAAATGAGATTACCAGTGCCAAATATTTCCATTTCTTTTTGGTTATGAGGTTTGTACAGTAAATTCATAGAGCACTAATTACAGTCGTCTTTCCCAAAATTCAGTTCTCAGCTGATTGTATTGCTTGTCTGGAATCTAATGAGCTTCTTATTGCTGTACATCAGTCTGAAAGCTTGGGATCCCTTCAAATAGCATACTATTTTAATATTTAATGGCTCAAAAGACATTGGATGCTAAAAAATTGAAGTGGGATATAAAAAGCAAGATGGCAATCAGAATGACTAGCTTTTAAAGCAGTATCTCATTTCATTAAAATAGCTTTTACAATATTTTTATTTTGGAAAGTTTGTAAAATGTAAACTTAAATCTGAGAGACTGTTTGAATTATGGCTGCTGCTAATGACATAGGTGGTTCCTATGTTTACATTCAAGAGGAGCAACAATTACTTTGGATTCTTTCCTAAACAGAATATTTTCTTTTTTTGTTCAGTCTGTCAGAGCTCTTTGGGAGGTATGTATGTCATGAGGAGCTTCAAAGTTGTACATAATCTCACAGGAGGGACTGCAAGACAAGTACAAATATTGTACATTTTGAACTTTTGGGAAGTTTGACAGATGTAATAATAAATATAACAAAGGCAAGCCTGGTTTATTGGCTATCCTATACAATAAAAACACATACTAAAAATACTTTTAAGTCACACTTGAGCATGTTCTAAGGTCCATTATTTTACAAACTGCCAGGACTGGAAACACTTTGGAAGAGTAGTACAAAAACTTTCAGGATCAGTAAACTTTTATAGCAAGTTGCGATGGGCCAGAAATCAGCAAGGAAATGTGCATCCCTGTGCAGATGCTATGGAAGCATTTAGTCAAATGCACAATACAATTTGGGTCAATCTTCTTTTGACATACCAGTTTAAAGATACTACCTCCTGATGGTGGGTGTGCATTAAGGCCCCAATTAATATTAGCTGAAATTAAATTAGCAAAATAATATTGATTTAAAATTATGTATTTAGTCAGTGGTTTGAAAACATTCAGAAAGATCAGTATTATATCAGTTTGATGGAGGTGAACACTGAAACAGAGAAGTCAAGCGATTTGCCCAAGATCACTATTTCAGTGGCTGAGCTGGGAAGAAACCTCAATTCTAGTTATCATCTAGCTTTTTTCTATAATTTAACCTATTATCTCACAACAACCAATTGTAAACACTGTTTATGCTAACACATGACAGTCAATATCATAGTTTCTAATGGGAAAAAATACCCATCCATGTTTTCTGCAGAGCTAGAAAACTTCCAGTACAACTATGTGTAAAAGACAGTTGTTGCTAGTTTGATTTCAGCTACAGTGAAAATAGTACAGCACAGTTTTGGCCAGCAAGTTTCTGTGCCGCAACCACTCACACAGTAATGGTTCTTTAGTCCTTCTGACCAATGTACTGAGGCGGAGATGAAATAGTGAACAAAAGGTAGATAACGTACAGGTCACCACAGCTAGAAAATTAAGATTTACAAATTATTAAACAACTTGTCCTGTGAAGTGTGTATGTACATTCTTCAGAGTGTCCACAGCACTTGCAACCAAGTTTTGTAGTTGGTCAGCGGACTCCTGAGAAGGAGGAAGAAGTCTCTGGGAATTGGAAGAAAGCCCATACTCTCATTTTGGTGACAGTGTTTTCCTCTGAATAGATTCTCTTAGGCTATGTCTACATTAGCACTGTTGTTGATAAAACTTTTATTGGTCAGTGAGATGGGGAAACCCCTCTCATCCGATAGATGTAAGTTTCACTAATAGACTTGCCAATGTGGATAGTAGATGTTGGCAGGAGACACTCTCCGTCCAACCTAACTACCACCACTGCTTGGTGGTGCTTTAAATATGTTGATGGGAGAGCTCTCGGCACAGACCTGCTACATGGGAATTCTTATAGTGGCACGGCTGCAGCTGCATAGCTGTGTCAATGTAAGGTCTGAAGTGTAGACATAATCTCCTCTAATCTACTGCCATTATATTACTCCCCTTCCAACAAGGAAAGTCAGATGCATCCAGTAGAGCTGACAGCATCCATGGGCCCTGGGCAAAGTGTGTGTGTGTTGGGGGGGCAGCTCTCCACTCCTAGAAGGGGCAGAGCCTCAGGCGGAAGGGGTGGGGCTGGGACAGCCAGCCCTCTACACTACCCAAACTGTCACCACCCCCAACCCTTAGAGCTACACAGTGTGTGGCATGGTGCTCCAAGGACAATTTAAGGGCCCCAGGCTCTGCCCACTGTCACAGTAGAAGCGCAGGGACTCTTTGAATACAATACAATGTAATATTAGCACTACCTCTCCCTTGAACTGTCAACTGAAAACACCAGAGTCACCTCTTGCTCATCACTTGGCTGAGCAACTCCACTGGAAAAGGCTTGTAGATTTCAAAACGTGTTACAGGATCTGAATGCACCCCCAAGAGAATTACAGCTTTAGCTAAATATGTGTGAGGTGCTGAGGGATGTTCTTTTGGGCAATTGAGGTAGTAAACTAGGATATATAAGTGGTAACACTAAGGGAAAGAAAAATGAAAGGCAACCCTTGTTAATGAGTAGTTTCAATGGCATGAATGCTTTTTGGAAATATTTGAATTGCATATTTCAGTCAAAATGTTGAGCAAGATTTTCCTGTTCAGAGTCACAAAATAACTTTTGCTTCCCTTTGATTTACAGGTTCTTTGGCACCTGGATATCTTCCGTCGGAGCTTCCGACAGATCACAACGCACAAGTGCATGGGAGAGTCTTGCATCTTTTGTGCTCTTAAGGTAAGAGATGGGAGGGGAAAAACAGCTTGGAGAAATTGGAATTGTTTACCAGAGATTGTGAGTTGCATTGAATTAATCATTGCCACAGGGACTGGTGAGAAGGAGAGTAAATCTACTTAGATATAGGCTGCAGAGAGTTATAGGATACAATGCCATGCTTTTAGTATACTCAGCCAGTGGGTTGTGAGAATGACATGTTTCCTCAGTTCATTGTGTAGTTACCCCATATCCTTCTGGTAGTGGAGGTGTATTGAAACTAACAGGTGCCTCCATCTTATCTGAGTAGTTAAATTAATTTCTCAAATGCAGTTGCATTTTCTAATTTGACTTTTTGATTTATAATTGCCATTCTCAGCATAGTCCCACTATCTGCCTTTCCATAAGATCTGCCTAAGAGCCCAATTTCAAAGGCAGAAGTTAAGTAATAGAAAAGGTGAATGTTCAGCATCAATGAGTGCATCACCCATGTTGGTCAGTTATGATAGCAGAGTGGCAATGGTTTTCATAAGAAAAGTGTTCTGTGTAGTTTTGGTGAAAGATAATCTCTTGCCTATGAAACCTTTAGGCTTAAAAGTCTTTTTCAGTTTAAAACTGTTAGGGGAAATTTTTCTAAGCTGATGCTGGACTGTGGAACTGCTGACTCAACAGGCTTCTTTTGTCAGCCTTTATAGTAGTCTTTGGATCCAGCCTGCAGCCTGCCCCTTTGGGACCCTTAGGCAGGCTCCCTGCCTGCTGCAACCCGAGGCCACTCAGAGCGGCCGAGTGCTGAGACCACAGGCCTCTAGGCACCGTGCGCCCCTTTTGGGGTGGGATACTTTGTGCACTGCCCCCACTCCCAGCCTAATCATTGCACCTCCTATTGGCCAGAAACTGGACAGTGGGAGCTGTGATGATTGTACTGAGACTGAGGGCAGTGTGCAAAGTCTCTCCGCACTCCTTCCCAGTGCTGCAGCCTCAGGTCACCCAAACCCTCTGCATGGCCTCTCCCCCAGGTCACAATTCCCCTCCCCCCGATACCCTGCTGCACTCCCTCCCCTCTCCCAAGACAGAATCCTCTCCTGCACCCAAACTCCCTGTCAGACCTCACACTGTCTCCTGCGCCCCAATCCCCTACCCCAGGCTCCCTGCTGTGCCCAACCTCTGTCCCTTGACCACTTTCCAAAATCTTGGAGTGGCTCCCCCGTCAAAAATGATTGCCTACTCCTGCTTTGTAATATAATACACACCTATTTGCAGTCACTATTGTTAAACCTATTTCACAGGAGAAACAAGTAGTTCAATATTATAGACATGGGCATGGGAGTAAGGGGGTCTGGATTCTAATTTTGGTTCTGACACTGACTCTGTGACCTTGAGTGGATTACTTAGGCCCACCTTTTCAAATGTGTCATCATTTTGGAAGCCTACAGTTTTGGTTGTCCAAGTTGAGGCACTTGCAGAGAATTCCAACTCCACTAATCAGAAAATTAGTCTATGTGCTTGAAAATATAGACCTCAGCCTCCCTGAGTAGCAATTTCCCCATCCCTACAATGAGGCAGTGATATTTACTGGTGTCAGATTGGTAGAAAGGCCTTAATGAACAGTTAAAATTGTATTGTGATAGCACTTGAAGGTGCTAAACCTGTTTTGCTAAGTACTTCACATGCACATAACAAAGGTGGTCCCTGCTCCAAAGAGCTTACATTCTGAGTATGAGAGAACCGAATGATACAGTGAAGAGGCATGGGGGGAGGGGCAAGGGGGAAGAGAGTACAGGGAAACAGTGAGATTCTAGTAAGTAAAACAGGCAGTAATCACAGTATGCTAGCTTCTAACATTGTTGAGTGACTTGTAGGCGGCATGGCAGAGGCAAGTGTAAAGGATGAATTTGAAGGAGGACAGTATAGTGGATTTTTACAGAAGGGGTCTCCCCATGTAGGGACAGCAAGGGAGAGAGCAAGAAGCTGTGTAAATTGTCCATGTCTCACTTTCTATGAAAACTTGATATGGAACAGAGGTGAGGATCGATGGCTGTATATCAGGTGTTCTCAACCTTTTTTCATTTGCTGACCCTTAAAAAATGTTAAATGGTGGTGTAAACTCCTTTGGAAATATTAAACATAGTCTGCAGACTCCAATGGTCCACAGGCCAGTTTGAAAACCACTGCTCTATGAGAGGAGATATGTAGAACTTAGCTAAGCCATAAGAGATGACACACAGCTTGCGATAATGATGGGAAAGAGAGTCATTGGCGGGACAAAAAGGAGAAGGTGATGTGATTGAAACAATGAGCCAGAAGATAATTGCAGCAGCTTTTTGAATGCTCCCTTGAATGCAAGTTATGCTATTGTCAAGGCCAGGATGGGAGGAGGTTTCAGTAGCTGAGGAGCAAGATAATGAAGGCCTATGAAAGTTGCAGCTGTATTGATAGAGAGAAAAGGCTGAATGTTAGAGAAGTTGCATAGGAAGAAGTGACAGGATTTGGATGTGTCCTGGATGTATGGGTTTAGAGAGAGAGAGGCTGAGTTGCAGATGATAGATTATGGCCACGAGGACAAGGAGAATGGTGGTGTCTGCAGGAACCAAGAATGGGAAGAAAGGAGAGGGTTTGGGGTAAAGTTAAAGGAATTAAGTTTTGTCTGTGCTGTGTTTTAAGCTGACAGCAGGACATCACAAGGTGAAGTCAAATTCAAGGTGAGATTTTAATTTGGATAGAAAAAGTTCCAAAATGCAGAGGTAGAGCAGTGTGCCACCAGTGTAAAGATTAGAATTGGATATGTTTTTGAATGGGGTCACCAAGAGAGATTGTGTAAAGGGAGAAGGGACTTCTTCCACCACTGAATATTGGACTGTGGATGAAGAAGATCCTCTGAAGGAAACAGAGAATGATTGACAAAGCTGGAGAACCAAGAGAGGAAAAAGTCATGAAAACCAAGAACAGTTTGGCTGGCTGGTATCAAAGGCAGTTGATAGCTCAAGGAGAAGAAGGATTAAATTTAGGTTATGAAATAAATGGTTGTGAAGTGTATAAAAATGAGCAATATTTATTAAAGTTGGTTAGTGGCAGATGTCGGCCCAAAACTTGAAAGATCTGAGCTTATAGCCCTGTGCTTATTAAAAACACATGGAAAGGCACCACTTTGTCCTCATCCTTCCAACTTTGTATGATTGAGAATACCTGTATTCATCAGTTTCATATCTGAAATCAATGTCCATGCTATTTAACCACAATTGTTAGCAAAATTTCATCAGAGCCCTTGCATCATACAGAAACCCCAAATTCTTTCTCATACAGGCACTCCCTGCGTTAAAAAACTTCTGACTTAGAAATATCTGCACATACAAACAGAAGCTCACCTGCAACCTCAGGGAGCAGGCAAGAGGCACAGGTGGTTGTGAGCAGCGCAAGTGCTGGCCGGAGGTCTCCGGAGGAGCAGGGGGCAGTCACACAGCCATTGGCTGCAAAGAAGTGGCACTTAGAAGGGGAAACTCCCGCTTCTCTCCAGTCGCTGGCTGCACAGCTGCCTCTGGAAAAACCTAAAAAACCACAAATGGACCTGCAGCACCTTAGAGACTCACAACAAATATAGATGGTATCATGAGCTTTCAGGGGCAGAACCCACTTCTTCAGATGAATGGAGCAAGGGGTTCAGAGTTAAAAAAAACAGGCAAAGAAGGGCTGGGGAGCAAAAGAGAAGGGTAAAAAACGTATCAATTAGAGTGTCCGTGACAAATGAGGCTAATAGAGTGGGCTGTAAGTGCCTGATACTGGCTTCTTCGAGGTCCTCCGGCCCACGCTTGTGCCATTCGCCATCTCCTGCTGAGCGGGGGCTGAGTGCAGCCTGTGGAGAGGCTCAACCTGTATTGGATAACTGTTCCCAGACAGTATGTATCAGTGGATCTCAACAAGTGGGGCTCTGCAGGGATCGGTTCTGTTCAATATTTTCAGTAATAATTTATAAAATAGCACATGGATTAAATTTATGAAGTTTGCAGATGATGCCAAAATGAGAGGTTTTGCAAGTACTTTGGAGGTTAGGATTATAATTCCAAATTATCTGGACAAACTGGAGAATTGGTCTGAGGTAAATAAGATTAAATTCAATAATGACAAAAGCAAAGTACTCCACTTAGGAAGGAACAGTTAGTTGTGTATATATACAAAATGGGAAATGACTGCCTAGGAAGTAGTACTGGGGAAAGGGGTCGGGGAGTCATACATTTTCAAATACTTAAAAGGTTGTTACAAGAAGGATGGACAAAAATTATTCTCCTTAAACTTTGATGACAGGACAGGAAGCAATGAATTTAAATTGCAGCAAGGGAGGTTTAGGTTGGACATTAGGAAAATCTTCCTACCTGTGAGGTTTGTTGAGCACTGGAATAAAATGCCTGGGGAGGTTGTGGAATCTACATCATTGGAAATTTTTAAGAACAGGTTAGACATACACCTGCCAGGAATGGTCTAAATAAGGGCTACTCAACACGCGGGCTGCATGTGGCCCGCAGCCCATTTGTTTGTGGCCCATGGTGCGGTTTGGGTTTACGCAGGGCTCAACATGCAGCCCGCAGGTGGAATCCTTTGAACATGGCCTCTGCTGGGAACACGCTCCACAGTGGCGAGTCAATAGAACGGTCTTCTCTTGAGATGCGTTTTAGTAGTTACATTCCTGGACTGTCAATGCTCATCACAAGTGCTGCCCTAGGGGTGGAAATTGGGTAAATGTTGCATTTTATTAATATCAGCAGAACTGACTTAAATGGGGCCTGCGTGTAGTGTAGTCTTGCCTTAATTTTTGTATTCATGCCTGTTAGTATGAAAGAAGCTATTTGCATGTATATTTGCATCTATATGCAACCACACTTAAGTTGCAGCCTTCGGCATGTGCTGTGAGTATTATTGTGGCCCCTGGGGCTTCCAAAATTGAGTAGCCCTGGTCTAGATAGTGCTTAGTCCTACTATGAGGGCAGGGAACTGGATCTGATGATCTCTTGAGATCCCTTCCAGTCCTGTAATTTTATGATTCTATAATTACCCCAGCTGTCTTTTCCACAGTGTGCAGTAATGCTCTTGTGATAGTAGAACAGCTTGCTGATTTATAATTAATGCTAAAATCTGTTGTGTTCTATTTTGCTTTAGTGTTTTCTAGTGCATGACTTTCCTTTTGGTGTTTGTTTATCTCAGCTCGGGGGGGTGGGTGGGGGGAAGGAGAGTGGGGGAAATCCGTCCACTGTACTGAGCTTGCCACAAAGAGTTTGTTCTCCTTCCAGGGGATTGTACTGGGAACGCTACAGTGCCAGGATGTAGAACAGAGTGTGTTTTGTTCACAGAGAAGAATGCTGCATTGATTGATAAATTCCAGTGAGGCTGCTCTATTAGTAATTTTGTCATGTGCAACAAAAGCAAGAGGAATGTGAATTTTCTTTGTAGAAATAGTGTTCTCTAAAGTGAAAGCTGAGGACAATAGGAAGTTTGAGTTACCTTCAGAAACAAAGGTGCTCTTTCCAAATGACACTATGACCCTACAGCAAAACAGTAGAAAAAAAATCTGAAAAATAAAAGTTTGTGTGTTGCAGGGTTGCAGGGTTTACATTTTTTAAAATCTGTATTTGTGCTATATCTGCTTGACAAATAAATACAACCACCATATTTTCCTGAATTACCCTGTTGGAAACTAGACCTTCACAATATTTTTTTATCCTGACAATACAGTCTGTAACTTGTCAACTCCTTCAATATGCAGGCCTTTGTACTCACTTTTTCCATTTCCTTTGGAAACAATGATCAAGGGAAGGCTCCATTAGATTTGATATTTGGGAACAGCCAGGTGTTTCTGAGCTTTATACAGTAGTACAGTTTAGGAATGGTGTTAAATGAGCAGAGGATGGTGTGGGAGAAAGGAGAAAAAGATAGTGAGAGAAATAGATGAACCAGGTGGAAAGGGTTCCCCCAGGGGTGCCACCTGGAAAAAGGGTACCATTGAATCCGCCTGGCCTACCAACCTGGGTTTCCTCTCACAATGTGCTGTTGTGACAAACTGCCAAGCCTTCCAGGTTTCAGGCCTGCTCTTTCACCAGCATACACCCAGATAGGGATGCACCAGACTGCAACTGCACACAGACACTGAGATCAGCTCTGCATGGGAATGCTCAGTTAGTGAAGTGCAAAACCCCTCTTTGCAGGGTAAACCCAAAATTATACAGCCTTGCACTACATGGAGAACAACAGTGTAAGCTCTTGAAATTCTCCCCTTTCCTCTGTGTGGTGTGGAATAGACCCAGCTTTCTGTCCCAAGTGATGATTTCCAGACACTGGTTTTAGACTAGACAAAACAATTTTATTAACTACAGAAGACAGATTTTAGTGATTATAAGGGAGTGCAAACCGTACATTATCTAGCAAATAAAACAAAAATACAATCTAGGCTTACTATACTAAAGATATTGGATAGGAGGAGGAGCAATTCTCACGCTAATTATTGATATAGACAGTTTGCAGAGATTCTTGAGGGCTAGCAACAGTTATTTGCAGTTTAAAACTCCAGGTGTACCTTTCACAGGCTGGCAATCCCTCTAGCCTAGGTTCATCCTTCTTCCAGTTCAGTCCTTGTTTCTCAGGTGTTTCCAGCAGTTTTCTTGGTTAGGGAGTCAGTGAAGGAGAACAACGATGATGTCACTCCCCTGCCTTAAATAGCTTTTGTTTATGGCAGGAACCCTTTGTGACCACTTGATTTCCCATGCATTTCAGTGGAAAAATGCTAGTATTCTATGGAATCTAGTGCCCAGTGACTTGGTCACATGTCCCTGTAGTGGCACAGCTGCCGTAACTCAGAGACTGTAGTGTCCTCAGGAAGGCTCCTGGTGACCGATTAGCATTTTCTAAGACCCCTTGTTCTCCCTAATGGCCCTTCCTAATCGAGACTGATTGCATTCTGTCTAGTGCATAGGTTCCCAAACTGGGGGGGGCGTGCAGAGATTCCAGGGGCAGCGCGAGGCGACCAGTCTCCTCCCCCCTCCCCCCAAGAAAGAGCCCCGTCCGTCTGGTTAAAAAAATTCAGAAAATACCATGTGAAATGTCTGGTATTTTCTGTTTTTCCTGGCTTGAGCGTCCGCTGGAACACGTGCAGCTGGGGTGGGGGGAGGATGGAGCATCCCCATTCAGTTCCTTTTTTTTTCCCAACAAGTTTTGCTGCTATTTTTTTTGGGGGGGGGGGGCATGTGAGGGTTTCTCAAAAATCAAAAAGGAGGCGTAATGCTAAAAAGTTTGGGAATCACTGGTCTAGTGGGGAATTCCCCAGCTGTAAAAATATTTGTAATATGGACATAAACAATATTCCTAACTTCAGATATCAGTGATACATGCATATGAGTAGGATAATCCTGTTCAGTTAGTCATAACCTTTGCATTCATATGTCCTATATATCACAGTTATGCCATAATCATATCATATATATGTCAGTGATTCCCAACCTTTTTCCCATGGAGTTACCCCTAAAATAATTTTTAATATCCTGAGGAACCCCTACCTGTGAAAACGTTTGCTTGGCCAGAAAAAGTTGACAGCGGGGAGCGCAATTCAATTACTGCTAAATTTTTTCAAGAAAATTGATTTGTAAAGAGCTGTTTTTTATATAGATATATATAGATATAAAAATAAATGTCAGCTTACATTGTAAGAAAAAAAATTGGAGCATTTTTCCTGTCTTTTTTTTCGTACAGTAAAACTCCAATTGTCCGGCATCCAGTGGTCCGGCACTCCCAATAGTCCGGCACCAACTGGAACCTGGAAGTGCTCCGGCCAGCCAGACAATTGGAGCTGCTGGCGGGGAACGGCGCAGGGAGAGGCGAACTCTACGCCATTTTGCAGGAAGGCGGGGGAAGCCCCGCGCCGCTGCTGAGAGTTTCCGGGAGGGGAGTGGGCTCCCCACCTCCCAGACTGCAGTAATTATCGCCAAGCAGGGGGGTGAGGGGCGGCACTGCGGGACCAACCCAGCAGCACCCCAGCTACTCTGCTCTGCCACTTGTCCGCCGCTGGTCAGTTTCAGCAGCGGCAGCGGTGGACTTGGGGAAGTGGTGGAGCGGAGCAGCTGGGGTTCTGCCGGGCGCCGAGCAGGGAGTGAGGGGCGGCGCTGCGGGACCAACCCGGCAGCACCCCAGCTGCTCTACTCTGCCACTTCCCCAAGTCCGCCGCTGCTGAAACTGACCAGCGGCGGACAAGCGGTGGAGCAGAGCAGCTGGGGTGCTGCCGGGTTGGTCCCGCAGCGCCGTCACTCACCCCCCTGCTTGGCGATAACTACTGCAGTCTGGGGGGTGGAGAGCCCGCTCCCCTCCCATAAACTCTCGGCAGTGGCGCGGGGCTTCCCCATGCCTTCCTGCAGAACGGTGGAGGGTTCACCCCTCGCCGCGCCGTTCCCCGCCCACCCCCCGGACGCAGTGCGGGTCCCGGCAGACCGGTCACAGCCCACCGCCGGAGTACCTCCCAATACTCCAGCATATCCGATAATCCGGCACCACCTAGATCCCAAAGGTGCCGGATTATCAGAAGTCTACTGTATTATCTAATCTTTTTCTTCAAATCTCCTCTTCCTCCTGCCTCACTCTCTCTTTCTCTTCTCCTCCCCCTCCTGCCTCTCACTCGTGGAGCCCAAATGGCTGCTTGCTCCCGTGAGGCGGCCCAGCTGATCGGCGCAAAGTCAGCGGAGCGCCACGGCGGGAGGTGAAGGGCATGACAGATGCTCCAGGCCTCGCCCAGTGTTAGTTATTCCACGATTTCTCGCGGAACCCCTGATGATGGTCCGCGGAACCCCGGTTGGGAAACACTGATATATGTAATAATTTTACTATGAAGAATATGGGCAGTAATGCCACTCACGATACCCAGGACTAGTCTACTCTAGAAATGCTACAATAACTTACTTGCACTGATGAAGTGAAGATATTCTATGCTGGTGAGAGAGAGAGCTCTCCCATCAGTATGATAGCTACAACCTCTCACGGAGAATCTCTTCCACTGATACAGCACTGTCCACACCAGTACTTATGTCTGTTACAGCAGCGTGGTATATTCACACCCCTGAATGATATAAGTTACACCTCCAGCCCGCTTAATTAGCCTCATTAACATGAGTCCTACAAGTGACAAGTACTTCTTCTGCTGTTAAATATTTATATCTATATCATCTATATCTATCTTGGTTTCTGTTATTTCCACTCCAATTCATCTGATGAAGTGGGTTTTAATCATGCAAGTTCATGATTCTAGATATGTCTGTTAGTCTCTAAGGTGCCACAGGACTACTCATTGTTTTTAAAGGTACAGACTAACACAGCTGCCCCTCTGAGATAAGTTATACCGACAGAGGTGGTTGTATGTACAAGCCCTCCGACTAATACAGTTGCAGTAGCTGGTTCAGGAAGCAATATGAGATAAGGAGAGTCACAAGGGACAGAAATTATGTAGAACCATGAAGACAAAGACAAGATGTTTGAATTTTGATGTGGTAGAGAAGGGGGAACAAATGGAGAGATTCAGAGTGGAGTATGACATGGCTAGGTTAGGTAAGGAAGATGTTATTTAGCAAGCAGATTTTGTATGCACTGAACCAGGGTGTTGTTTATGTGTGAGGCCAGAGAGTAGGAGGCTATCATACTAGTATAAGCAGAGCACATGATCTGAGATTAAGAAAAAAGATTTAGTATGGGTAATTTAAAGTGATAAAACTGCAGGGCAACCACTCCCTTCTGTCTAATGTTGTATGACAGGAAAGTCTTGCTCTGGTGAAGAGGTAAGCAAAGAGCCTATCCTGGAAAATACAGAAAAGTGCATTTAAATCCCTTGACTCCAACTGGATATTTTTATTAGGTCTCTGATGGATTAAAATATTGCTTTGTTTAAGCAGAGGGTTTAGAACTGTAAATGCACAGCAGCATTATAACACAGATTGATCATTTCAGTGTGGACCAACATGCACAATTATGTAACAGTTAAAACATTTAGTTCTTCTTTAAGTAGCGTCCCTATAGATGCGCCACTACAGATGTGTCTGCACACACCCCGCTGCAGATCACAGAATTTAAATTGCAGTCTTGCCACATATGTGCTTGAGTACAGTAATTCCTCATTTAACACGTGCCCGCTTAACACGTTTTCGCGATAGCATGATTTTTTTTTTAGGGAACGTTTTTTGAATTACACGACTGTCCCCAGAATAACACGATTACCCCAGCTGGCCCGTTGCCGGTGGCTACGTGGGGCTTCCCCCTGCCTCCCTGCAAAGTGGCGGAGGGTTCGCCGCTCACTGCGCCGTTCCCTGGTGACTCCCCCTCGCTGGACGCCTTGCCCCCTCTCCTCCGCCCCCACTTGCAGGCCAGCGGCTGGGTTTCCCCAGCCGGCCCGTCCTGCGCGGGGCTTCCCCCGCCTCCCTGCAAAGCAGCGGAGGGTTCGCCACTCGCTGCGCCATTTCCTGCTGACCCCCTTCCCCCTCGCCGGACGCAGTGTGGGTCCCGGCAGACCTGTCACAGGGGCATGCTCCCAACCCAATCCCCCTCCCCTCTCCTCCCCTTCTCTTCCCCAGAGCCAAACACCTCCCGTCCCTGCTGTAACCCAGTCCCTTTTCTCCCCCAACCTTATGTCCCGGTCCCAACAGACACCACCACTTGAAACACAATCCCCACCTTTTCCATTATTTTCAATGGGAAAATTGACCCCGCATAACACTTTCACTTAACACGATCATTTTCTGAAACATCTCGATAGTGTTAAATGAGGAATTACTGTATTTCTTCCTCAGTTCCTTCTCATTTACCCTTCCCCCCTACAGAGACAGAGCTAAGAGCTGTCCCTTCATGGGTCACTGAATCCCGACAGCTTTGCAGATTTTAGCTTCTCTTGAAGTCTCTTTATTTTAGCACCTTGTTTTAAGCTGCCTGTGCCAAAAGAAGAAAAAAAAGAAAGGATTTGCCTTCCACTAATCCTGGTGGTGGGGAGGGCCCTGCTAGACAAGGGTATTCGCAGCTCTCTAAGCTTCAAAAATACTTTACCTGCAAAGAATCTGTCCCTGTTTTTGGATTAGACAGTGCATTCACTGCCTGGGTGAAAAGCACAATCCAACACAGTGTGGTGGGTGCCAGCAGATAAAACCCAAGTCCAGGAAGGATGAAGAGCCAGCTTTTCAAAGGGAAGTGATCCCAAGGAGAGGTGCCATTCACTCAAGACCATGGATGACTGGTGAATCCTCTGTGGGTAGGCTAGCCCACTACCCCTTCTATCTGAAGCCCCACCTGCCAGAGCCCCTCAAGCCATGGGCCATCAGGGTCCCCCTGCCAATGCTAGGCTGAACTGCTGCACCCCTCCCTTGTGGCTGGCCCCACTGCACAGGCAAGGAAGTACCTGTACTATGGAAACATGAAAAATCTAGAAGGAAAAAGCTTGGAGAAGGCTACAAATTGACTGGCCTGACCCCCGTGTGCCTGGCACCAGTGGACCACATGACTAGGTCTGCATTTCTGACTCCATTGGTACAAGCCTCTCAGCACCAATGTCATCCACTGTGGCAGATTTCCAGCACGCAATGGACCTCTTAGTGTTCAACACACAAAATTCGCCCTCACTCAGTACTGGGGCTGCGGTGCCAAGTTCTCCCATAGCATTGGCCTCAATGAGAGCTCCATACTGTGCACCACCTTTCTCCTCATCGGAGCCAAATAGTGAATGAGAGAACTTGAGTTTGCACTGCTCAGTCTATACGCTATATGGATCCTAGTTTCATGATGGACATCAGGCATACTGGCCTGCCCCCACCTTTACCCTCCTTCTCCATGGTTTGGGGAGCCCTGGTGCCAGCAACCTGCCCTCAAGGGCTGTACTGGGTCCCCTGGCAGGATCAGAGGCAACAAGCCTCCCAGGACCCTGGCAATGATATACCAGCAAGCAAGGAGCCACCCTCCTTCAGCTGCAGTGTCAAAGGGTTTGGAATCTCCTGAACAGCTTGGGAGTGGGATGAGGGCGTTGAAGCTGAGGCAGAAAGGGAAGATGCCCCTCATCATCCTCACCTGATAACTCCACCATCCATGGTGGATGACTTTAAATCCTTGAGGACTTGGAGTGTGGCAGAAGCCCTGCAAATATAGCTGCACCAAGTGACTTTGCCTCCCCATAAACAGGTGGACATTCTGACCTATTTCTGCCAGAGTGGCTCTCCCACATAATAAGGGGCTCTTGGATCCTGCCAGATTTATGTGGCAGACCCTTGTGCAAAAAGCATTCTGTGCTGGCGAAGGGCACAGAATTTTTATTTTCTCATCCACAATCCATTTGGATGTGGATGAGGTTAATTGTAGGGGCCACCAATATCAGTTTAAATCCAATCTGTATGACTGAGATGGGAAACTCTTGCTCATGTTTGGCAGAAAAGTGTATTCATTAGCCACTCCTCAGTTCTGGGTGGCTAATGATCAGGTCTTGTTGTCCAAATATGACTATTAGAACTGTGTGAAACTATATTGCTTTATTAATCAGCTCCCAGACTCCAAGAAAGAGCAATTTATGGCCATGATTAACTGGTGGCAAAACCATCTTTCTGATCCACAGTAGATGTGATGGCAGTTGTGGTTATGAGAAGGGCTTTGTGGTTGCAGTTGTCTAGCTTCTCTAAAGAGGCCTAAACCATGGTGGAGGACTCTCTCTTTGAGGGAATAAAGCTGTTTGCCTAAAAGACAGATACATCTCTTCACATGTTGAAGGGTTCTCAAGCAATTCTTTGTTCCCTGGGGATATTACATGATGGCCTAAAAGAGAAAATACAGCCCTAATTTTCTGGTGTAGACCAGGCTTGAGTGGAGAACTAGATTTAGAAGTTTCTTTCATTTTATTTTTACCTCACAGAACTTATTAAATCAGCTGAGAATATGTAATATTTCTAACATAAACATGACTTTTTTTTCCTCTTTCCCCACAAGGGTATCTTCAATCAGTTTCAGTGTAGCAGCGAGAAAGTTCTGCCTTCTGATGCCCTGCGCAGTGCTCTTGCAAAAACCTTTCAGGATGAGCAGCGCTTCCAGCTGGGCATCATGGATGATGCTGCTGAATGTTTTGTGAGTATGCCGTTTGTGTGTCACGCCAGGGTGGCTGACTGGCTTTGCAGGGATGTATTGAAAACACCACACTGTTGTTTTGATTCTGATAGCTGCGTACATATTATAAAAGAGATGGTCCCAAGTAGACCCCCGTTTGAGAAACGCTGCTATAGAGGGCGAGGCTCGCAAATATTATGGTCGTGGGGCCATATAAATGCCTAAATAAATATATAAGCTGCTTCTTAGTGCCAAGGTTCAAAATGAGGAATTTAAGCGTGACAACTTTCTAAGTACAGTGAAATGTCACTGGCAGTCACATAGCTTCATAATAAACATGTCCTTGTTCCTTGCATGCTTTAATCAGCTGTGCAGTTGAGACTTTAGATAACTGGACATCGCCCCATTGAGATGAATGGAGCAGTTCACACTTCTGAGAGCTGTTTTATAGGCAGCCCTTAAACTGCCTATAAACTAAGGGTTTGTAGATGTGGGGATATTATACCAGTGTAATCTAAATTGTGAATTTATACAAATATACTGTCTTAAGCCTGTCAACACTGTTTACGTAACTGCCCATTTAACTGCAGCTTTCCTGGCCCAAGTGCCGGTTCTGGATATCTGCAGGGACACCACCTGGTTGTCCATTCACATCGCACTACCCACTTACCAAGCAAACCTGGGACTATGTTGGCTTCAATAGAGCAGTATTGCAAGTCGCATGACTGAACTCGGAGCCCACCTCCAGGGATATTGCTTATGAATCATCTAGAATGGAAATGACATGAGCAAGCACTCCAAGAAAAAATGGTTACCCACCTTTCATAACTTGTTCTTCGAGATGTGTTGCTCATGTCCATTCCATTACCCACTTCTCTGCCGGAGTTGCTGGCAAGAGGGAACTGAGAGCGCGTAGGGCCAGTGTTGTCTGACAGACTGCCACATGAGTGAGGCAATCTACAGATACTGCTAAGGCAAAAATCTGTGACAGCTGGAGGGCATGCACGTACCTAGAATGGAAGGGACATGAGCACACATCTCCAAGTTACAAAAGGTAAGTAATCATTTTTTGTTTTAACTGTGTGTCGGGTATGAATAATTGAGACCTGTGAATGGTGTATGTAAGCTAAACCAAGTCCCTGTGTAGGCAGTACAAGGTTGACAGAAGAATTCTTCCATCCACCCTAGTTACCACCTCTCCTGGAGGTAGATTACTTACACTGAGGGAGGAATCCTTCCTATCAGCATAGGTAATGTCCACACTGACAAGCTACAGAAGCACAACTGTGCTGCTACAGCATTTTAAGTGTAAGGAAGCTCTTGGTTGACAGGAGTTCTGCTGACCTAGCTACTACAGCCTGGAGAAGGAGATTTATTATGTTGATGGGAAAAATTTCTCTTTAATGTAGGAAGCACCTAGAATATGGTGCTACAATGGCACAACTGCAGCCATTGTAGTGCAGACATACCCCTATGCTACAATAAGGGTGTCCACATCAGTGCTGATGTCAGTTTAAATATGTTGTTGTAATTAGGTAGTATAACTGATACCTTTGGGGACAAGCCTTAGGGCAGACATCACTCCATTACTTTTCACTCAGTTAACTTCAAGGTTTTCTTTGCAACCATAAGGACTAAAGACTTTGGCTGTGTCTATGCTATGCACCTTAAAGTGGCATGACTGTGCAGCTACAACTGTACCATTTTAAGGCACACAGTGTAGCCACTTTTTGTCTCCAGGGGAGAGCTCTGCTGATGACAAAATAAAACCACCCCCACAGAGGGGCAGTGGCTTCATCGGTGGGAGAGCACACTAGTGCTTTTTGTCGCTATAACTTTTGTCGTTCGGGGGTTGCTTTGCACACTCCTGAGCAACAAAAGGTTTAGTTATAAATGTGCAGTGATTAACATGCAGTGATTATACATAAGGGTTACTCCAGGATGATGATCCTGCAATTAGGTTCTTGTCCGCCAGGCAGTGGCACCCCACTGAGCTGCTGTGCCTATTCTACTTAACGCCTAAGGTGATCAGATGTCCTGTTTTTAAAGGGCTAGTCTCATATTTAAGCCCTCCTGCAGGTGTCATGACTTTTTTTTTTAAAAAGGGCAAATTGTCCCATATTTTCTGTTCTCTTGCCCCCATCAGTACTGATGGACCCTATTGCTGGCTGAATCCCTGCTTGCCAGCCACCCACCCACCAGTGGTGAGTTTTGGAGGAGGTCCAGTGGCTGACATTGGGGATGGGTATTGCAGTGCATGGGGAGCTGCCCGCTCCCTCTGCTGATCTGTCTGCACAGCCCCTGCTGTGTGCTCGCTCTTGGCCATCAGGGCCCCACTCCCTGTCTCAATTCTGGCTGGTATGGCTGTGAACAACAGTGGCTGGTGAGCATGGACAGGTGCCAGTGGCAGCTAGTTAGGTGACCTCTCTGCTGCCCACCCTTCAGCCCTTTACGTGCTCCCTCTCTTGCTGTTCTCTTCTTGCTTTGCCCCTTCCCTCTATCCCCATCCTCACTGCTCCTCCATATCCCCTAACAAGGCGTCCCACTCCCAGTGCTCTGTGAAGGGTCAACCCTTGGTCAGGGTGCTCAGCTCACCCACAGTCAGGCCAAAAAGCTCCTTTCTTCCCTCCACTGCCTTTGGCTGGGCAGGTGCACTGGGAAAGCCCAAGACTCTCCAGCCTGAGGTCCTGGCTGGGAGGAGCCAAGGCCTGTATGTGCCAAAGCCCTGCACAGCACTGGCATGGGGAAGCCTCTCCGCCCCTCAGCTAAGCTCTGGAGTAGCGGGAAGCAGTTCCCATCCTTTCCCTCCTGCCCAGTGCGAAAAGGCTGCTGCTGACCACATTCTAGTGTGAACCCTGGCAGAAACCTGGGGTGGGTGAGCACGTGACCCTGTGTGCATCCTGCACATGTTGCCTTGAGAAGATACAGTGCCAGGTACTAGGAGAGTCAGGTTCATGCAGGGTAGAGAGGGCTGGGTAGGGAGGGTTGTGTCGGTCAGTCTCCCCATCCACCCCCCGTGTGATAGAGTTGTATAGGGGAGTGAGTGTGTATGAGCTCTCCTTGTGTGTGGAGGAGGGTAGGTGTGGGTGTGTCACCCTTCCCCCCCTTTGTGAACCTTAAAGATAAGGTTAATAAAAAGAATCTAACTTCCCAGTATTTTTTTAACAGGGTTCAACTGGATGTTAATGTGAACATTTTTATGATTGATTGCTGTTGAACTTGCTTGAATGCAAGTAATTTTACCAGGTGTCCCATATTCAGTATAGGGAAATATGGTCACCCTACTTACACCAAACCCACTGACATTTGAGAATTTGCCAGAACAAATAATAATAGAACCTGCAGAAATGCAAGTAAATAAATAAAAAGGTCAATTGATGTAGCATTCCAGATAACATACACAGTAGTTATTTTGTGTAAGATCAATGTTTAGTTCCTAAATGAATATAGAATGTTGGCACTCAATTCTATTATAAAATGTCACTTTTAACACAGCATTATTTATTTTAGTATTTCTGAGTTACTGTAGTGAATTATGTGTAATTCTTTTTTGTTTGTCTACATTACAAATGATCAAATGATCATTACAAATGATTTTTCACTTTTTCCATCCTTTGGGGATAGGAGAACCTCTTGATGCGGCTTCATTTCCACATTGCAGATGAGTCAAAAGAGGACATCTGCACTGCTCAGCACTGCATTTCCCACCAGAAGTTTGCGATGACCTTGTTTGAACAGGTGTGAGCAATATCTTTGTACACACAGCAGCCCCTTCCCAGTTAGGATTAGTTTCTGAGAAATCTGGCACCATGTCTGAAGAAATGGCAGACAGGCACAACTAGGATTGCCATTCATCAGGCTCTTACCTAGACAGTCCAGTTATTGCCTTCGGAGGGAGGAGCATTTAGGGTTTCCAGGTGCCTGGTTGTCAGTGACCTGGCAACACTAATTTATGGCACCTGAACCAAAAGCTTTGTTACCACAGGACAGGGGGTGATGTTGGGTCACTAACCAAAGTCAGCCCCTGCTGAGCTGGAACTGATCCCTGTAGACGCCTTGAGAGAATCCAGTGAGTGACTAGGGAAGGGGGGCAAAGGAGAAATAAATAGGGGTGGAGCCTTCTAGGCAGTGTTCCCTCTAATTTTTTAAGTCCATGTGCAGAATAAATTTTGTGATGTGCACCAATATGGAGGTGAAGTGTGATGATATTGGTGCACATCACAAAATTCATTCTACACATGGCCAGTCTGTGGTAAAGGTGGGGCTGAGGGTTCAGAATGTGGGGCTCTGGGGATGCAGTCTCTGGGGTGGAGCAGGGAATGAGATGTTTGGTGTGCAAGAGGGGGCTCCACGCTAGGGGCAAGGATTTTAGAATGTGGGAGCAGGCTCAGGACAGGAAGTTGGGGTGGCAGTATGGGGTCCTGGCAGGAGGTAGGGTGCAGGAGAGGGGCTCATGGTTGGGGTGTGGGGTCAGGAGAAGAGCCACGGTGGTAGAGGGGGTTGGGGGAGGGGATTGGGTTGTTGGGATGCTTACCTGGAGCAGCTCCCATTTGGTGTGAGAGGAAACAAGTGACTCCGTGCTGCCCCCATAGCTCTCATTGGTTGCAATTCTCAGCCAATGGGAGCTGTGGAGACAGAGTTTCTTGTGGTGATGTGGCTCCAGCTTGAAGCTACCACCATGAGGGGAGAGGAGTCTCTCCCCCAGCAGCTCCATGCATGGTAGCCCTGAGCCCCTGTGTGGGGATTATTAGGCAGCTGTGCAGCCATGCAATTTAGAGGGAATCTTGATTCTGGGAGAAGAGGTGGAGGGGGGAGGGTCAGGCCTTGGAGGGGTCCACTTACCAGGAATTAGAAGGGTGAGAACTCTCAGCGCAGCAATATGTGACATAATTTAGCCTTTTCACCGTATTACTTTATCTTCCTCTTTTAGTGTGTGTGTACCAGCTGTGGTGCCACCTCTGACCCACTGCCTTTTATCCAGATGGTACATTACATCTCCACCACTTCACTCTGGTGAGTGTGGGGTTTATATGACAAAAAGAGCTCCCCTTGTTGACAGTAGTACCTTGGTCTTGGTATTTTTCTCTGTTGTCCTATAATTCAATATAGAGAACATTAATTGCTCATTATTAATGGAGACCTAGGATAACTCTGGTCTGGGACATAAGGCTTCTGTGGGACAGAAAACTAGGATGGAGGGTAGATGCAGATTGAGAATTTAGGTGCAATGATAGAGTTGTAAGATGGTGGACCTTTATGGCAGGGAGCTACCTAGAACAGAGAAACCGGTACTTGAAGAACTGTGTTAAGGAACAGGATGGGAAAGGAATAGTGCTATAGTTCTGGGCTGAAGAGCATTGGTTCCTAGATCTGGAACAGAAAAAAGTAATGCAGGATAAAATTGAATTGCATTGGTAGAATGGAACTGTGTGGTGGGCTGCACTGAAATAGCAGAGCAGTTCAGGTTCACTTTAATGGGCATTAAACCAATTTTTAGTATCTCTGTGGTTCATATGCGTGAAATCCTTCCTGTCAGATTCTTTCAACACTGATTCTGCTGCAAAGCTTCTTTATTGTGGTTCCTAATAGTACAGTAAACTTCCGATAATCTGGCACCTTTAAGACCCAGGGGGTGCCGGATTATCAAATATGCCGGACTATTGGAAGGGGGGGCTATGAGGGGTCTAGAGTGGTGTGGGGGGGGATGCCACCCCAGACCACTCATAGCCCCCTTCCGATAGTCCGGCTCTCTGAGGCGTCCCGATTCAGCCGCTGCTGGTCAGTTTCAGCAGCAGCTGAATCGGGACGCCTGCGGCAGAGCAGCTAGGGTGCTGCTGGGTTGGTCCCACAGCGCCAAGGGGCGGCGCTACCGGACCAACCGGCAGCACCCCAGCTGCTCTGCCCCAGGCGCCCCAAGTCAGCCACCGCTGAAACTGACCAGCGGCTGACTCCGGGAAGCCCGAGGCAGAGCTGCTCTGCCCGGCTTCCCTGAATCAGCCGCTGATCAGTTTCAGCGGCGGCTGACTTGGGGGCGCCTGGGGCAGAGCAGGTGGGGTGCTGCCGGGTTGGTCCAAGCTCCTCGGCGCTACTGGACCAACCCGGCAGCACCCCACCTGCTCTGCCCCAGGCATCTCCCAAGTCAGCCGCCGCTGAAACTGACCAGCGGCTGACTCCGGGAAGCCCGGGCAAAGCAGCTCTGCCTCGGGCTTCCGAGTCAGCCGCTGGTCAGTTTCAGCAGTGGCTGAATCGGGGACAGCTGGGGTGCTGCCAGGTTGGTCCCGCAGCACCCGAGGGGCAGCGCTACGGGACCTACCGGCAGCACTCCAGCTGCTCTGCCCCCGGCTTCCCCGATTCAGCTGCTGGTCAATTTCAGCAGCAGCTGAATCGGGGAAGTTGGGGGCAGAGCAGCTCCAATGGTCCGGCTGCCCGGAGCACTTCTGGGTTCCTGATGGTGCCAGACCATCAGGAGTGCCGGACCATCAGATGCCTGACCTATGGGGTTTTACTGTATTATGATTTCATTATAGGGCTTTCATTTTAAACAGAGATTTACCTGTAAAACCCTGCATCACATTTTGGCTAGGATGCATAGTAAATATTTAAATGGAAAACCAAGAGTTATTATTTTAACCTTCATCTACAAGAGGCAGCTTCATGCTGTTCCTGCACATGAAATTAGCTACAAGTTCTCAGTATTGAACAATGGGAACCTGAACATCAGGAGCACATAAAACAACCAATGATTTAAAAAAAATGCCCCAAATGAGTTTTTTGGCTAACTAGTTATTTGATGAACAAATACATTCAAAGAAGTGTCAGCCATAAGGAAGTACTGAAAAGGATAGTATCCACTTGTTAAGCCTGTAGGAGTTGCATTGAATTATTAAACACCAGAATTATTTTGGCCCTTCAGATTAAAAACCACTTCACAGGTAGCCTGCTTTAAAAATTAGACAACATAAGTTATCAGCATCATTCCTCTTTTGGTGTGCTCTTGGAACTATCAGAAAACATTTTAGACTTAATTCAATCAGATGTCTTAGGTTAAAAGAAAATAAATTATGTACACGTTATTCTGTATGAGATAAAAATAGAGAGGCCCAATGCTGTTCCTTTTCCCTCTATTGGTAATTCAGTTATGGGTTAGTGTCATTGTAATGATATACCATAGAAAAGGAAACGTAAAGGCATAAATGAATGAATAAAAATAAGAGCTAAAATACTGAGCACAAGTAAATAAGAAAATGCATGACGTCTTGGCTTGAGCCATCTAACAGTTCTGTTGAATACACAGCTAGGAGAACAGCTTGTTTTCCTTTCTCTACATGCTGGTGGTATTACTGACAAGCAACTGGCCAGCAGTGATAAAAGGCTGAGGTGACCATCTATTTGCGAAATCCTGATTGAGGTGAAAATAAATGAACTGCCCACCTGCTGCCCAGGACGAAAGCCATGCAGTGGAGGAGTGAAAAGGGATTTGGATGCTGTCTTGGAAATCAGAAATAGCTCCTGTCATTCAAATCAGTGGGGGAAATTATGGCTGACAGTGTATCAAAAGGGTTGTGAGCATACTCTGTATTCCAGGCCTGGGCAAAACATGGCCTGCTGGCTGGATACAACCCACCAAGCCACCGGATCCAGCCCGTGGAGGCAGCAGGGAGCCCTGAGCAGGCTCCCCTGCTCTTCCTGCAGCCCTGTGCAGAAACGTGGCTGCCAGGCCCTGTTTCTGTTTCAGAACTGGAGTGGAGGAGGGAAGCTTCATGAGCCACCCCAGCACAATCCCGTCGGCCAGTTTCTGGCTGGCTGGGAAATGTTTTAAGCTCTGCGAACCTTAGCTCTGCAGGAAAGCAGGCTGATTTGGCTGCTGTCTGGTAAGTCTTCTGGCCACAGCTTGCCTCTGGCACCCCAGCCATTCCCTGCCCCGACTCTCTGCCCCCCCTCTCAAAATACCCAAACCTTCTGTCTCCCCTCTTGCACCCATACCCCCTTCCAGATCTGGCACCCCAATCTCCTACCCTAGATCACAATCCCCTTCTACCCTAGGTCACATCCCAAACCCCTGCACTCCAGTCCCCTGCCCTAGGTCACAATTGCCTCCTTCATCCAAACTCTCTCCCAGACTCTAGTCTTCTTCCTGTATCCCAGTCCCTTACCCCAAGCTCTCCTCTGCACCCAACCTCCATCCCAGACCCCATATCTCCTCCATTAATATCGTGGAAGAGTGCAGCCCTTGACCACTTTCCAAAATATTGGCGAGGCCCCCGTCAAAAATTATTGCTCACCCCGCCCTAGACCCTGCATCTCCTCCACAGAAGAGTGCGGCCCTTCACCACTTTCCAAAATCTTGGAGCGGCCCCCCACCAAAAATTATTGCCCATCTCTGCTGTATTCCCCCTTCTGGCTGCTACCATCTAGGTGAACTTCTGGCTGCCATTGTTCATCCAGATAGTTTTATTAATTTAAAATATTAATATTTTTTCATAAGAATTACTAATGAGATTAAATGTATTTGCAACTTTAGAGTTTCAAGAAACATGATGAATATAAGTCATGCTGTTTACATACATCCTTTATGTACATTGGTTACACTGGAACTGTTAACGTCAAAATATAATTTACTTTTCTCCACTAATGCTGTGTGTTTGCTTTTTGCAGTCTTTCAATTTGTAAACAGTGCAATTAAATGTCTGCTTCATTGTTGCTTATAATTTCACGGATAAGATTTCACCAACAGTTCTTCAATGTTTGGGTTGCAAATTCTGTAGAGAAGTACTTATTTGCTATAAAAATGTGTTCTAATTGGAAGTTAAATATTCCCTGAAACATTTCTGTTAAGTTTTGCCTTAAAATGTCAACTTTTAAGCTAAACTTGAGTTGTTTGCCATTTCTCTTTAAATTTCCCATTTTCTTTCTGCAACATAGTCACAGAAAATGCTTGAATCCCCTACTGAGATTTGTCTGTTTTATACATTTAAATATTTTCAAAAAATAGACAAACTGCAAAAAATAAGCAATTAAAACATTTTGTTTACTTTTTCAGTTTTCCAACTGTGGCATAAATACTAAATGAAAATGTGTATTTATTCAACTTTTTAATAAACTTTTCTCCTCCTTGCTGTCCTCAAACTAAAGCAATCAAGCTATTTGCATGTTGGAGAGACGAGAGAAACCCACTCCAGATATGTTTGGAGAATTACTACAGAATGCCAGCACAATGGGAGATCTGCGAAACTGTCCGGTTAGTATGCTTGGCTTGACTTTTTAATGGAAACAAAAGACAAAAGAGAGTTAGCAGATTCTGCTCTTGTGTGCCTCTGACTACAGAAGTTTTCAAGATTTAGCTCATCACAATGCTAGAGTGGTATCAGAAATGGAGGGACTGATAGTCTTTTTGGGTAATATTTCCAGAAGGTTTCATGACCCTTTGGGTAGGGGAAAAGAAAAGCTGTTATCTGTGCCCACTCTTTAACAGCTGGAGATTTGCTGGGACACAAGTTATGAATTGTGGTAAGAGAAGAGAGCAGATGTTGCGAGACGCAGGAGTTAGAAAATCTCATCTGAAGGAACAGAAACAACAACAGTGAAAGCTGCTTCCCGTTATTGGGGAGGGCTATTTTATATAGTCATCATTGTGCTTACAACAGCATGTTCGCAATGGACATAATTCTCATGGTGATCTTTTCGGTGCAAGCTACGGTATAATACTAGTACGCTTCATGAACAAAAGCAGCATGGGAAGAGATAGGAAATTACTTTCAGTAGAATTCTTTTGACGCTGTGTTATATTATAACACAGATAGTAGAGCTTCCTTATTAGCCATTCTATTCTGTTCATTTCCCTAGATGCATAGGTAAGATTTAATTTCAACTGGGCTCCCATATTTCAGTTTTAGAAGTGGAACTGTGCTTCCCTTGTGGGCCATGTCACTAAAGGGCTTTTGGAGTGGAGAAGGGTAAAGAGCAAAATTAGGAATTTTGAGAACTTGGCGTTTAACTTTGTAAAAGCAGTTCTTTGCACTTGTCCAGCTAGCCTTTCCGGATTGTGCTATCACAAGCGAGACAAAAATACAGCTGGATTCTTTTAAGATCAATTTGTGGTAATGAATGAAATTTTAGGGTATCTACTAGGGGACTGTGCCCCCTGCTTCCTATCCTCACCAACCCCCCTATCTCTGGGGGTAGGCAGCCCTGGCTATCCCCCAGGCTGCGGCATGGCAGCCCCGGCCTGTCCCACCCACCCCGGCTCCTGGGCCAAGGCCAGGCCAGCCCCAGCCCTGCCCCAACCCCCGGCTGTCGGGCAGGGCTGAGGCCGGGCCAGCCCCAGCTTTTCCTCCCCCCTCACGCAACCTGTACTTCAGTTTGATCCCCCTGCCTCCATTCCTGCACTCACTATCCTCCCTAACTCCTTCCCCACCCCACACTGCCTATCCTTACCCCCATCTCCTTCCTCCATTCCTACACCCCATCCTTCCCTAACCCTCCCACACTACCTATCCCCCTGCCTCCATTCCTATATCCTCCCTCACCATCCCCCTTTACTGCACTGCACCCTATCCCCCTTACTCCCTCCCTACACATACCCTGCCCTCTCCCACAAATTCATTGAGCATGCCCCCCCAGGAGTACCACTGGGCTGGGCAGCACAGCCCCAGCCACTGCAGCAGGAGCCATACCCCGCCCCTAGCCCAGCCTTTCTGCACGGGCTAGTTGGGGCAGCTTTGCTTTGTGGCAAGCCGAGGGAGCCCAGAGCGCAAGAGCAGCTGCTCCAGAGAGCTGGGGAAGCGACCCAGGTGCAAGACCAGCCCAGCTCGCGGCAGGCCCGGAAGAGCGTGGCCTCCAAGCGCTGTGGCCGGGTTGAGCCACACAGAGCAAAGTCATGCAGCAGACATGTGGACTGGGCAGGCTCGGGATGGGGCCCAGAAGTAGGCGGATGCTGGTCTGGGGCATGTGGGAATGGAGCCACCCCCCATTTCACAGAGCGGTCACATGGTCAGGGCTTCTAGGGATGCAGAGTGACATGATGAGGTCACTGTGTCATCCCACAGGAAAAGTTTTTTGTATATAGAGAGATAAATGTACAGAGTGTTTTGCAGCCCAAATAGAGTGAAATTCCTTACCCCTAAAGACTTACAGTTTAAGGCAGGGCTGGGAAAAAGGGCCTCCGCAGGCTGGATCCAGTCTGCCAAGTGCTTTGATCTGCCCACAGAGGCCCTGCCACTCCCCTGTCCCCAGGACAAGTAGAACCTAGGGGTGGGGGAAGCAAACAAAGTTTCCTCTATCCTGCCAGGAGCATGCAGTGCTTTGAAGCACCGTGTGCTCCTGGCAGGGTGAGAGGAGGCTTCGCTTGCTGCCCGGCCCCCAGGCCCTGATTGGCCTGGGTGTGGGGGAGCAAGGGAAGTCTCTTCTCTCCGCCAGGGCATGGGTGCTTAGGGGGAGCTAGGGGAGCAAAGGGGCTCCCCCACATCCAGACCAATCATGGTCTGTGGGTGGGGAAGCCCAGAAGTATCCTGGCCCTGCCCCTTTTTTTTGAGGCCCTGGCCCTTCCAGTGCAGTCCGGGGCTACTTCAAAAAGTTTTGAAGTGGCCCCCGGCAAAAAATTATTGCCCATCTCTGGTTTAAGGCCGTGATCTTGCAAAGACTTATGCATGTGCTTAACTTAAAGCACATACAGGATCAGGGCCTGAATTAGTAGCTAGGGTTGCCAGATGGTTTAACCAAAAATACCGAAGACCCCCTCTCCCCCCTCCAAAAAAAAACCACCAGGGGAAAAAATTCTGTTGAGGGGGAAAAAAAAGGGGGGGGGAGAGACCAAAGTTATTGAGCAAAAAAAATAAAAAAATAGAACAGCATGGCCCCTTTAAGAAACGCTTTTGAGGCTTTTTGGCCCTAACAGGCTGCTGGCAGCCATCCGCCATCTCGTCTCCCTGCTCCGGGCCAGACAGCTCCCCTGCGGAACCAGGTAAGCACCCGGGATTTTCGCCTCCTGGCTGGGAAAACATCGGAAAATACCGGACATTTTAGGTGTCTGGTATTTCCTGATTTTTTTTTTTTTACCGAACAGAAGGCGAAAATACCAGACTGTCTGGGTCAATACCAGACATCTGGCAACCCTATTAATAGCTAGGAGAAGAATGGGAAAAATATTGATGCATTTTGGTGACTCTAAGCTACTGTTGTAAATTATTGGTGCTGTTAAAAATACAGCTTTGTGTAATTTTGGGTTCTGAGTCTTGTCAGTTTGGAGTTTGGTGGTGAATTTTTGAGAGGAGTAGAAGGAACTGGTGTTGATTGTAGCAGGAACAGTAATAACTGCACTAACCAAGGCTGCAGCATCATTTATGTTCTAACCTTCTGCTTTTCAGCTGATTATAACTTTCTGAAACTTTCACCTTTCTCATTGAAGCTTTCCATGCATAGTCTCTGGCAAAGGTGAATATTTCCTTTCCAAAAAGCTGTAGTAAAAATGCTTCAGCTCTTTGCCTACAAAAGTAGATGCGTATATATTTTCACATTTTAAGAAAATTGGCAAACATTTTATCAGTTCAATCAAAATATGGAAAGTTAAAATGTAGTAAGAATATAGCCTTTTGTGGAAGAAGAGCCCTTTGATTTATCTGTGAATGTTTTGGTTTGACTAAATGGTTTCCTAATTGCTGCTTAGAATCATAGAATCCTAGGGCTGGAAGAGACCTCAGGAGTCATCAAGTCCAGTCCCCTGCCCAAAGCAGGACCAGTCCAAACTAAATCAACCCAGCCAGGGCTTTGTCAAGGCGAGACTTAAAAACCTATGAGGATGGAGATTCCACCACCTCCCTAGGTAACTCATTCCAGTACTTCACCACCCTCCTAGTGAAATAGTTTTTCCTAATATCCAACCTAGACCTCCCCCACTGAACTTGAGACTATTGCTGCTTGTTCTGCCATCCATCACTACTGTGAACAGCCTCTCTCCATCCTCTTTGGAACCTCCCTTCAGGAAGCTGAAGGCTGCTCCCAAATCCCCCCTCACTCTTCTCTTCTGCAGACTAAATAAGCCCAAATCCCTCCGCATCTCATCGTAGGTCGTGTGCTCCAGCCCCCTAATCATTTTGGTTGTCCTCCGCTGGACCCTCTCTAATGCATCCACATCCTTTCTGTAGAGGGGGCCCCAGAATTGGATGCAATACTCCAGATGTCCCCCCCCCCAGTGCTGAATAAAGGGGAATAATAACTTATATAAATCTGCAGGCAATGCTCCTCCTAATGCACCCTAATATGCCATTAGCCTTCTTGGCTACAAAGGCACAGTGTTGACTCATATCCAGCTTCTCATCCACTGTAATCCCCAGGTCCTCTTCTGCTGAACTGCTACTTAGCCAGTTGGTCTCCAGCCTGTAACGATGCTTGGGTTCTTCAGTCCCAAGTGCAGGACTCTGCACTTGTCCTTGTTGAACCTCATCAGATTTCTTTTGGCCCAACCCTCTAATTTGTCTAGGTCACTCTGGACCCGATCCCTGCCCTCCAACGTATCTACCTCTCCCCCTAGTTTAGTGTCATCTGCAAACTTGCTGAGGGTGCAATCCATCCCCCTCATCCAGGTCATTAATAAAGATATTGAACAAAACCGGTCCTAGAACTGATCCTTGGGGCACTCCACTTGAAACCGACCGCTAACCAGACATCGAGCCATTGATTACTACCCATTGGGACCGACAATCTAGCCACCTTTCTATCCATCTTACAGTCCATTTATCCAATCCATACTTCCTTAACTTGCTGGCAAGACTATTATGGAGACTGTATCGAAAGCTTTGCTAAAGTCAAAGTAGATCACATCCACTGACTTCCCCATGTCCACAAAGCCAGTTACCTCATCATAGAAGCTAATCAGGTTGGTCAGGCACGACTTGCCCTTGGTGACTCCATGTTGACTATTCCTGATCACCAGGGCTTGACGAACAGCGGGCGAAAGCTGCTCACCAGCCCTGTACTGTGCATGCGCAAGACCCGCATTGCGCATGCGAGCGCCGCAAATGAACAGGGTGCCCGGCTGAAATCTACTTGCCACAGGCGAGTAGATTCAATACTTTGTCGAGCCCTGCTGATCACTTTCCCCTCTTCCAAGTGCTTCAAAATGGATTCCTTGAGGATCCCCTCCGTGATTTTTCCAGGGACTGAAGCAAGGCTGACTGGTCTGTAGTTCCCTGGATTGTCCTACTTCCTTTTTTTACAGATGGGCACTACATTTGCCTTTTTCCAATCATCTAGGACCTCTCCTGGTCTCCACGAGTTTTCAAAGATAATGGCCAAAGGCTCTGCAATGACATCTGCCAACTCCCTCAGTACCCTCAGATGCATTAAATCCAGACCCATGGATTTGTGTATGTTTAGCTTTTCTAGATAGTTCTTAACTTGTTCTTTCTCCACTGAGGGCTGCCCACCTCCCTCCCATACTGCGTTGCCTAGTGGCTTCTTCCTCTGTTGTTAGCCTCATCTTTCTCGCTTGTTTATTTAATATTCTGAGAAAGCATCCTGAGTGTTAAAAGTAGCACCTCCTGTAGTGCAAGAGAGGAATCGCTGTAGGAGAACTCAGTATTCCTTCTTCTCTGTCAGAAAGTTAGGAATTTAGCTGAGCTCTTTCAGTGTAGCTCAGTAGCTCTTCAAATGGATGGGAGAAGGAAGGAAGAGAATTTGCAGTTAAGGTAATTCAGTTGCTCTGAGGTAGGCCACACAAATTCCTGGAGTGAACTTCAGCCACCTGAATGACATTTGGAAAATAGAATATCCGAGTGTGTGTGTGACGTAGTGGTGATTGTGTTGACTCTACTTTGTTATGTTGTATGTGATTCCTACTGTTCTGTTGTAACCCTGTGTGTGTGCCTCAGTTTCCCTGGGCACTGCACTGGTACCTGGCTAGGGATGGGAATGGTGGGTGTGGCTGTCACTGAGTGGGAAGCTGCCCCATCTTAGTACGTACACAACAATAGCTCAGGCTGTCTTGTAGCCTGAGCCTAGGTGCAAAATTCAGTAAGTGACACCTTTTGAAGCTAGACCAGTAGTTCTCAAAGTGCAGTCCATGGATCACTAGTGGTCTGCAGCCGCTGTCCACGGTTCAAGCTCAGCCCCCTTCCTCCCCCACGGGGTAGGGAGCCCGCGCTGCCTCCCCACTGCATGGGAAATGAAGGTGGGGGGGAACAAGTTCCCCCTGCATCCCGCTGGGGGAACGGCTGTGAGGCTGCCATTGGCTGATGCTACCCTGGGCAGTGGTCTTGGCAGAGCTCAGAGGGGAAGCAGCAGCCCACATGCTGCGCCTATGCCAGGAGCCCTCCAGTGCCACCACAGCCCGGCATCTAGCCCCACCTGCAGGGAGCCGGCTCTGCTAGACTGGAGATCGGCATCTGCCTCTCCATGCTGCGCTGTGGCATCTGCCCGCAGGCTCTCACGCCTCCAGGTATTGCCCAGGGGAGGCTGCTGGGAAAGCCCTGCAAGTGGCAGGGCTGGCGCTGTCACACTGCAGAGTTGGGGAAACATCCAGAGGAGCCTGGAGGCCTTTCCCCCTTGGGACCTGCCCATCCTGCCTTCTGCTCAGCAGTGCAAACAGCTGCATTTCCGAGGCGGGAAGGGAGCTGCTCTGAAGGGCAGCCACGAAGCGTGGGGCTCCTCCAGAAGCCAGGGGAAGGGGCTGCCTGTCTCCCCAGGAGTTCGGGGGGGCTGCAACCAGAAGGAGCGGGGTCTCTAGGGAACTCTGTCCCTGACCTTCACCCCTCACTGAAGAGCTGGTGTAAACCAAGAAATGCTTCAGTACTGCATTGTGCCCAGTGCACCCCATGCCCTGGCTTGCTCTGGACAGTCAAAAAGTTTGAGAACCAATGAGCTAGACAAAGGAGGAGGTGGGGCTGCCCACAGTGTGGGGACTGACTGCCAAGTGTGTGAGGGCTCTCTGCTGGCTGAGAATGCAGGGAGGGGGCCCAGGGCACTGGCCCTGGGTCCCCCTCTCCCTAAGTTGTTGTGTACTTACCTCTCCAGGTTTCTGTGTTAACAAGTCTGAGCTATGCTGTATCCCTGTCAATGAATAAACCTTCTGTTCTACTTGCTGGCTGAGAGTCATGTCTGTCTGCAGATGGGGGTGCAGGGCCCGGTGACTCCCCCACACTCCATGACAGTGTGTCCTTCTCCCTCACTAAAATATAAACAACCCAGATTTCAGTATTTGGAAAAGGCCTTTTTTCCCCCACTACTTTGCTTTTGGCTTCTTATTACTAAACCCAGAAAAGATGCCTTGGAAAACTCAAGCTATAATCTCTTGAGTTGATTGGGCTGAAAAATACTGTAGTGAAGCTTGCAAAGTGAATCCTGATGAATTCATTTTGTAAAGCAAGCCACCTTTGTAAATTGCTGTTGAAAGGAAGATGCCCTATACAAACTTTCGTTCCCTGGATGAAGTGTCAGGAATGATTAGATCCAGTGGTGAAATTGGCCTCTTGGCAATTAGAAGCCTTTTAAGAAGCCTTTTTGTCCAGAGAATAAGTGCAAAGCAGCCTAAAATGACCTGACATTAAGGACAGCGAGGCTTGTCAAGGCTAAATAGAAAGCTTTTTAAATTTGGTATCATTTGTTGGAATTGCAATTATAATCTCTCATTTTGGATGGAAAACTTTTTCCAGAGAGAGAGAGAGAGAGAACTTGCACAAAAATTGTTACTATTTATTTATTTAGGCAATACTAACAAGTTTTCCATAGTGAACTGAGGTTTAACGAGAATATTATACTTGGAAAATAGTTGTCAAATCTCTATTTAACAGGGTGTTACCATATTCCAGGGTGAACACTGATTTTATTAGATTTAAACATACAGAATACACCAGGTACCTCTGTCAGATGTAAATATTTAAAAAAATTGGACAGGTATAGGGTTGTTGGGTGGGTTTTTTTTTTTTTTTTTTTTTGCAGGTGAATATCCTTTCTGAGTACCAAATAAAAGGTTACCAAATAAAAGGTAACCAAATAAAGTATCTGTTTTGTCTATTTTTTCTCAGTACGTAATTGATGCATAATTGATTCCATAACAACCTGATGTGTTAGGAAGCCGAAGGAGGATTACTAAAGAGCCATTACAACACTGTGTAATATTTGGCTACAGATTGCATCCTAGTATTCCCTAATGACCGGACAATACCTGCATAAAATCTTCTTTCACAATTTCTCCAATACTTATCCTATTTGTGCGCTCTCTCTGTTCTTTAAACTGGTGTGAGGAATTACTGAAATAGTATCTTTTAAATAATTTTTCTGAGAATGATTGCAAGTGTCTGTGCACTCCAGTGCACAACTAGAAAGTTTATAGTTTAGCAGAATCCTTCTGGGTGGTATCAGCACCCTCTGCTGTCTTGCATACATCATGCAGGCATAAAGGGATAAGCTGTCCCATACTCCCCTCAGTTCCTTACTACCACCTGTGATAGCTGTCGGAGCTCCCTGTCCTTGCTCCTTCAAGTCTTTCTCAATACCTATCATAATACCATGTACAGTTAGTTTGTAAATGTTAACAAGTTTGTTTTCTTTTTGCTATTTTGGTGGGGTATGCTGCGCTTTCTAGGTTTCAAGCTATGCCAAATGGTGACCCTCACCCTTGCTGCCTTAAGGGAGACTCACATGAGTGATAGTTGTGGTCAAAGCGTTAAGCCCCGTTTGAAAATAGACAGTGCAGCCAGATTGAAATACCTGCTCATAGAGATATCGCTGTATGGCCTCCACTGTTGTTCGAGGTACTAAAACATTTCAGCATTGGTCAACACACCTCCCGCTCTTCTGGTATCAGACAGATCAGTGGGTCTTGTGCCAAAGAATAAACATCAGAAATTGGGCTTATTGAGGGAATCAAAGAGACTGAACCCTGCTAACGAGGTAAGAGGGCATGCGAAGAGGAAGCAGTCCTTGGAGCTCCCCTATAAACAGGTGAGTTCACTGATTCCAGAGTCCGAGGAGCTTGTATAGACTGACTCCCAGAGCACCTATACTGGCATCTCATGCCTTGGTGCTGCATACTGTCAGCTTCTGAGGCATTGGAGCTGTTGAACCTCTTGGTGTTGATGTCACCAGTCAAGAGGCTTGCCCAGCACCAGTGCCCAAGATACTGCGTCCTATGCCTTCAACTTTTCACTGACCAACTCCACTAGATGCAGCCATCGGGGGCATCAGTGAGGCCAGCTCTATCTAGACCGCGGTTCCCAACCTTTTCCAGATGGGGACCCATTTTGACAATTCAGGAAGACTTGGTGACCCAGGGCAATTCAAAAAATGTGTGAATGGCTCCTTAAGAGCCACCTGGCGACCCTTTTGAAATGTAATGGCACCCCATATTTGGGTCCTGACCCATAAATTGGGAAACCCGGATCTAGAGGAAAGCCACAGAAGATATCCCTGGCTCCATCTGAGTCTGTGCTGCCTTCTCTGATGCCAACTGGTATTGCATTGCCTTTGTCTCAAGAAGAAGCTTCGTCATCATCAGGCTTTGAAGTGGATGTCCCAATATAGCTGGTCCCTTCAGGAGGAATAGGTCACCTGCTCATTCTGGTTTCTGCCCCACTTTCACAAGGGAGTTTCAGGAGGGATATATGGCTCAGCAGCCACCTCCGGCACCAGCCATGAGTTGGCTGCTCCTGCATCCAGAGCTAAGGCTCAAGGCTTTCAGTTCCCACCTCAAATAACTCTCTCTTGGTCACTGACAGTAGCCCAGTACTAACAGGTACTATGGTGCTGAGGATGCAAGCAGATGACATAATACTGCCACTTGCAAGTACTAGCACCACTTTTACATCTGCCGCTGCCCTCTGCACTGTTTCTTCTAACGCCTCCTGCATGCCCAACAATGTCTCTGTCTATGGCGCCTACCCCTGTACAAGGCGCACCCACGGTGCAGTCCTTAGCTGCGGCACATCTGCTGACTCAGAACACGCTGACACAGATTTTGCCCATTTTCATCTCATAGGCAACACCTGCATACTTTTCATCTCTCATGTCCCATTACTCAGCACGAGCTGGTGCTGCACTGCCTCAGTTTCACCATCACGGAGACTTAATTGCCTGTCAAAGGAGTCTTTTCTCCACAATATTCTTCCCAGGTTCATATGCCTGCAAATGGGAAATGTATTAGAACATGATCTGCTCATCCCAGCAAATATCCACTCTGGTATGGTCACCTTTGGCTGGGACCACCCATGCCCTTTTCTTGGCCAATGGCCACACTAGGGTCCATGGGATTACTATAAGAGACAGGAATTTGTGGTGCTTCCTGGAGAGAAGATGATAGATCTCCCCCTCAAATTTCTCACACTGATTCTGAGCTGAAAGCCAAGTTGGTTGATCCCCATGCATAGAACGTTTCTCCCAATACCTCCCCTATGGCTAAACACTCATCTGTACCACTCCAGGAGGCTACGATGCTCCAACGACACCTACTGACGAGTTCAGCCACTTCCACAACTTATTTAACACAATAGCCAATGAGCTCTAGATTACTCTTGAGGAAGTTCCTCAAACCCAGAATGAGTTCACCGAGATGCTACAAGCCACCAACTCTTCGAAAATAGCTCTGCCCAGGAGAGATTCAAATGCTGTCCATCTGATTAGCAGAGCACCTACAGCTAGGTTTTATATTTCTACTGGTGGTGCACATTATGTGCACTGAGGCATGTGCCAAACATTTATTCTGCACATGGATAGGAAAGATTAGAGGGGACATTGACCTGGACCTTGTACCTCACTTGTTTGTAAGGTGAGGTGGTAGACTTGGGAGGTGGGGGGAAATAAGAGTTAGTGGGTGGGGTCAGTGAGGTGTGGGGGGGGGGGGGGGGCAGAATTTGGGATGTGCAGGGCTGCAGCAGCCAGAGAAAGAGGCAACTTTCTCCAGCTGCAGGGCTGCTGGTGGTGGGGAGAGATGGCCCTCCTTTTCAGCCTCAGCTCTGTGGCTGCTGTGGTGGGGAGAGAACCCTACTGATAACAAAATACGAGTTGCGTGCTGTTAATTACAGTGAAAGCTTTGTTAGCTGGCCTTCCAGGGCAATAGTGGTTACAAAGCAGCTCTTGCTGGCCCTTCTCCTGAGAAGAAAGCATCTTCCTCCCCAGGAACGGGGCTGGCACAAACCTTCTCCCTAGGAGCAGAATTCAAGCTTTATTAACTGGCTGGGGGCAATACTGGGTAATAGTTTTCAAGTTAGCAGAGTGCCAGCTAACCACACTTTTACTGTATCAGAGGGGTAGCCGTGTTAGTCTGGATCTGCAAAAGCCACAAGGAGTCCTGCGGCACCTCATAGATTCTCAGATGTATTGGAGCATAAGCTTTCGTGGGCACAGACCCACTTCGTCACATGCATGTCAGTAGATGACAGGACCCCTTGTCACTTGTACTGTATTATTTTTATACAGCATTTTATTCAAAGCACATTACAATGGTTAGCTAACAGTACAAACAACATTTGGAAAGATCATTAAGTGGTCCACTGAGACCCTCAGCAATTTTCATGTGGTTTGTGGAAATAAAAAAAAGTTTGAGCATCACTGATTGAAACTGTGGCCCAGGGTGCATCTGGGACAGGACTTGAACAGAAAGTTCCATTCTGTTCTAAAAAGGCTTTCTCTCCATCAAGGGATGCCAAATCAAAAATATTTTTGTTGTTGTTATGGGTGACTCCAAGTACTTGCTTTATATCAGTGGTCACCAGCCAGTCGATCGGGATCTACTGGTAGATCCTGGAGCCTCTGAAAGGTGATCCTTTGGTTTGGCCAAAAGGCTGTCAAGAGCCAGCACTTCAGCTGCCCCTCCCCCCACTGCTGCGCATCTCCTGCCCTTTGCCTTGGAGCTGTGCCCCTCAGAAGCCTCCTGCTTGCAGGGCAGGGGAGGGAGAGGAGGGTGCTGATGTTAGGGTGCCTTCCCCTCAGTATCCTATCTCCACAGAGCAGAGAGAGGGGCACAACAGGGCTTGGGAGGGAGTTTGCTGGCTGCTTTTGAGAGTGGTGCACGCCGAGGCCAGGGATGAGCCTCCCTTAGCTCCACTGCACCACCACTCAGGAGCCACCTGAGGTAAGCAGGGCCCAGCTGGAGCCCACATCCTGAAACCCAACCCTGTCATGAACTCCCTCCTGCACCCCAGGCCCCTGCCCTAACCCCAAGCACCCCTGGATCCAAACACCCTCCCAGAGCCTGTACCCAGAACCCCCTCTGGATCCTCAACTGCCTGCCCCAAGCTCAGCTCAGAGCCCCCCTCACACTCCAAATCCCTTAATCCAAGACCAGAACCTGCACCCCAACCCGCTGCCCCTGCCTGATGAAAGTGAGGGAGGATGGGGGAGGGAGAGAGGATGGGGTGAGCAGGGGCGGGACCTCGGAGAAGGGGCACAAAGAAGGCGGGGCCAGGGGATTTGGGTTTGAGGTAGATCTTACATTGCACTTAAATTCAAAAAGTGATCTTGTGCTTAAAAACGTTGGAGACCCCTGCTTTATATTGTCTGACATTTCTCTAATCTTAATGAATCCAGTTTGATCTGAATTTGTATGAACTGAGAGCATGGAGTGCAGTCAGGTAGCTGTTATTTTTGCTAAAATCTTTTGTCATGCTTCAGCGGTGAAACGATGTCGTTTTAAACCCCAGGTACAGATGAAAAGAACACAGAAAATTATGCCATTAACATATATGTGAAAGTGAGCCATCCTTCCAATTCCCACTGGAATCTTGAGCACCCTCCAGTTTCACCCATACCCTTTTATTTGTATCTTCTAACTAGTATATTTCACCTGAGAAGAATGGGCTCTTCACACAACAGTTTGTGCATACCGGGCAGAATTTGGCATTAGCCTTCACATAGACTTTGCTCTTCTCTTCCACATCTTCCTATATTGAGCATGTAGAATCTTCTGTATTCCAGCCACCTTCCATATGAAGTAAGAGAAAAGCCCCTGCAGTGGCAATACAGTCAACTGTGAAGTTGTATAGTTATAAAAAAATTATACATTCAATTTTAGTTATAAAAAAAGTCCCTGTGGATTTTTGTTTCATTTCAGAGTAACTGTGGGGAAAAGATACGTATACGTCGTGTGCTAATGAACTCTCCCCAGATCATCACCATTGGGCTGGTGTGGGATTCAGACCACTCTGATCTAGCTGAGGATGTCATTCACAGCCTGGGCACCTGCCTCAAACTGGGAGATGTGAGTCTACTGCATATTTGACAGTCTCTAAAAATCCCCCTTTCCCAGGACCTGTCTGTTCTGTTGACTTGTAAAAACATTTGCAGTTGTATATTCTTAATCGTATATTTTAAAATGTTAATTCTAATAATTGTATATTCTTAATGTCACGTTAGGTTCTTAAAAATTCAGAATAACTCCGAGTGCTAATTTTAAATCTGAATCCAAATTTTTCCCACATTCAGGGGGATTTTCTGATTTTAATTTTGGGCCAAATTATTTCTGTTTCTCTTCCACTATTTGTAGGGCTCTTTTCATTTGAACAATAGTGATTCCTATCTTGTTTGTAATGAAGCCAAATTGTGGTATGTTTGGTTTGGTTTGGTTTGGTTTTTTTTAAAAACTTGTTCCTAAGTAACCCCATCCAGGGATTTGATCATGGCTCTGGGATTATTTTAGAGATAACACACCAGACTGTGGGAGATTTGTTTTATGTAGTATCTTAAATTTCTCAGTGACTGAATATGGCTATATTTTACTGTAATTTGTCTCTGGAGGTCATTTCCTCTGAGGTGTTAGCACTTTTAAAATATCAAATTTGAGGTTTAAACTGTTGATTTCCACATACTAGGAATTATCACTAGTGATTCACTTGACACTGAGGGTATGTCTACATTACAAAGTTAGGCTGGTTTTTATTAAAATGAACATGGAGCCTCTGATTTAACAAGTTCAGTTCTGCATGTCCCTAGTACGTACAGAGCCACATCCTCATTATTGGGCTCATAGCTCTCTCTCAGTTCCTGGAGCTGATTGGAATTCTGCGGTAGGCTCTTCAATGCCTCATGGGCCAAAAACATTTTCACAGATGGTTATGGGTATATGCTAGCCTCCCATAATGCACTTGCCTCTCTCTCTCTCTCTCTCTCTCTCTCTGAAATCAATGGCAAGCCATCGTTTTTGCAACTTATTTCTTAAGCCTGGGTTACCTGTGCAGATGCCAAAGCATGGTAAGCATTGACCCTGCTCAGCTGTATGCCTCATGCTTTATCCTGTGGATTTGCAGAGCCTAGACAGGAACTGTTGCGAAGAACAATGTGATGCCACACAAACAGGCGTGCTGGAAGCCATGGAATGGAACAATTTGCAGATGCTGGCAACAGTCACACTTTTTGACAGGATGGAATGCTGCTTCTGGTCCTGGGAGACAAGCACTGACTAGAGGGACTGCATAGTTATGCAGCTGTGGGATGAGTGTGGCTGCAGAACTTTTGTATGCATAAGGGCACTTGGATGGAACTGTGCCAAGTGCTTTCCCCAGTCCTGACATGCAGTAGCCAAAGCGATCAATACCATTCTGCTAGGCAGGGTAGTGACTCGGGGAAACATGCAGGACCTAGTGGATGATTTTGCCATGATAGAGTTCCTTAACTATGGTGGGGCAGTAGATAGAACAGATACCCCTGTCTTGGCACCAGACCACCTTGCCAAAGAGTACATAAACCGCAAGGGATACTTCTCAATGGTGTTGCAGGCACAAGGGCTGTTTCACTGACGTGAGCGTGGGATGGATGGGAAAGGTACGTGATGTGCACATCTTTAGGAACTCCTGCCTCTTCAGAAAGATGCAAGAAGGAACTTCTTTTCCAGACAAAATTACTGTTGGTGATGTTGAAGTGCCAATAGTGATCCTTGCAGACCCAGCCTATCCCTTGCTCCAATAGCTCATGAGGCTGTACACAGGCAGCCTGGACAGCCATATAAACTGAACAAGTGCATAATGGTGGTAGAATGTGCCTTTGGATATTTCAAGGCACACTGGCAGAGTTTGCTCATTAGGCTAGACCTCAGTGAAACCAATAGTCCTCTTGCTGCTGCTGCTTGCTGTGCGTGTCACTGTATCCATGAAAGCAAGGGAGGAAAAGGTTAGGGTGTGGTGGGGGATGAGGTAGATCAGCTGGCAGCCAGTTTTGAGCAGCCAGACACCCCAGGGAAATGAGAAGGGGCACTGTGTTTCTGTGGTTTTGAGGATCAGTTTCATGAATGACCTGCAGTGATGTTCCTTACCAAGCTGCCCCCATTGTTGCATGTGCTGCCCTGTAAACTACACAACCACTGACCAGAGCATGCTGAGTGAATAAAGAACCTTTCATCCTCAAGCCATGCATCTTTATCATACTCACAAACATTGAGAGACAGCAAAGAAAAGTAATGACACGGGGCGGGTAAGGATGTAAAAAGGTTAGTCGACTATCCGATAAGCATTTGTTTATCAGATAGTATTTTGACTAGTCGACTAGTTGATATCCCCCCGCCCCTTTTCTGCCTCTATGAAATAGAGGAAGCAAAGGGGGGAGGAGGGGAAGGTGTACTTCAAAGTGGCAGTGCCACACAGGCGGCATTTCAAAGGGGCAGCTGCTGCACTGCTGATCTGTGGATCAGCTGTGCGGTGGGCTGCGCCTTTAAAACACCACCTCTGCACTTTTCAAAGGGGCAGCAGTGGAGCCCGGGGTCAACTGGGGACTCCCCAGCTGGGGACTCTTGTGCATTTCAAAGCAGGCACAGGTCAGCGGGACTTCCTGCTGGCCCGGGACTGTAGTGGAGTTCGCATTCCTCCTTTGAAATGTACAAGAGCCCGGGGAATCTTGTACATTTCAAAGGAGGAATGCGGAAGTGCCTGTCAACTAGTTAATTAACCGCATTTTAACATCCTTAGGTGCGGGGAGTGGGGACAAGGACAGGTTGCTTACAGTTGCACTGTAGTAACAATCAAAGCTGTGGGAATGACAGCCTTGTGCTCCTTGAACCATCCCATCGAGGTTCAATGAGGGATACTGGAGTTCCCCTCCCCTTCACTCCCACCCACACATTCTAGAATGTCTGGGAGAGGAAGATATGGATCTTGGTAAGGAAGGAAGCAGGTTTGTGACTGGGTGCAGCAGGACTCAGGAAAGACAGCTGAACTCTAACTTCAACCAGATGCCTCAGCATGTCTGTGCGCTCCCTCATCAGCCATGCCATCTCGTTGTGCCTGTTCCACTCGTGTCCTGTTGCTCATTGTGCATACATGCTCTCCAACAGTGTACGCCTCCATGACTGAGCTGGCCCTGTGAGCTTCGGAGGCATACATGAGCTCACTGGGACAGTCTCTGTGCTGGTGTGGAAGATGGGCTCACAGACAAGGTTTCAGTTGCAAGAATAATAAGAAATTAGCTCCAATAATAAGAAATTAGCAGTAGGGATATATTACCGACCACCTGACCAGGACAGCAATACTGACATTGAAATGCTGAGGGAGATTAGAGAGGCTACCAAAATAAAGAACTCTATAATAATGGGGATTTTAATTACCCCATATTGACTGGATACATGTCACCTCAGGAAGAGAAGCGGAGATAAAATTTCTAAATGGCTTAAATGACTGCTTCTTGGAGCAGCTAGTGCAGGAACCCACAAGGGAGAGGCAATTCTCGATTTAGTCCTGAGTGGAGCGCAGGATCAGGTCCAGGAAATAACCGTTACAGGACCGCTTGGGAATAGTGACCATAATATAATAACATTCAACATTCCTGTGGTGGGAAGAACACCTCAGCAGTCCAGCACCCTGGCATTTAATTTCAAAAAGGGGAATTACACAAAAATGAGGAGGTTAGTTAAACAGAAATTAAAAGGCACAGTGACTAGAGCCAAATCCCTGCAAACTGCATGGAAACTCTTTAAAGACACCATAATAGAGGCCCAACTTAAATGTATACCCCAAATTAAAAAACATAGCAAGAGACCTAAAAAAGCATCACCGTGGCTTAACCACCATGTAAAAGAAGCAGTGAGGGACAAAAAGGCATCTTTTAAGAAGTGGAAGTCCAATCCTAGTGAGATAAATAGAAAGGAACATAAACACTGTCAAATCAAGTGTAAAATGTAATAAGAAAAGCAAAAAGATTTTGAGGAACAGCTAGCCAAAAACTCAAAAGAAATAACAAAATGTTTTTAAGTACATTAGAAGCAGGAAGCCTGCTAAAAACCTGTGGGTCCCCTAGACGATCGAACTAATAAAGGCGCAATCAAGGACGATAAAGCCATTGCGGAGAAACTAAATGATTTCTTTGCTTCAGTCTTCACGGCTGAGGACGTTGGGGAGATTCCCAAATCTGCACCGTCCTTTGTGGGTGATGAATCTGAGGAACTGTCCCGGATTGAAGTGTCATTAGAGGAGGTTTTGGAACAAATAGAAAAACTTAATGTTAACAAATCTCCGGGACCGGATGGCATTCATCCAAGGGTTCTAAAAGAACTCAAATGGGAAACTGCTGAACTATTATCTGTGGTTTGTAACCTATCCCTTAAATCGGCTTCCGTACCTAATGACTGGAAGGTAGCCAACGTGACACCAATATTTAAAAAGGGCTCTAGAGGCGATCCGGGCAATTACAGACCGGTAAGTCTAACTTCAGTACTGGGCAAATTAGTCGAAACAATAGTAAAGAATAAAAATTGTGAAGCATGTAGAAGAACATAATTTGTTGGACAAAAGTCAACATGGTTTCTGTAAAGGGAAATCCTGTCTTACTAATCTATTAGATTTCTTTGAAGGGGTTAACAAACATGCGGACAAGGGGATCCAGTAGATATAGTATACTTAGATTTTCAGAAAGCCTTTGACAAGGTCCTCACCAAAGGCTCTTGTGTAAATTACATGGCCATGGGATAAGAGGAAGGTCCTTTCTTGGATTGAGAACTGGTTAAAAGACAGGAAACAAAGGGTAGGAATAAATGGTAAATTTTCAGAATGGAGAGGGGTAACTAGTAGTGTCCCCCAAGGGTCAGTCCTAGGACCAATCCTGTTCAACTTGTTCATAAATGATCTGGAGAAAGGGGTAAGCAGTGAGGTGGTAAAGTTTGCAGATGATACCAAACTGTTTAGGATAGTCAAGACAGAAGCAGACTGTGAGGGACTCCAAGAAGATCTCACCAAACTAAGTGATTGGGCAACAAAATGGCAAATGAAATTTAATGTGGACAAGTGTAAAGTAATGCACATCGGAAAAAATAACCCCAACTATACGTACAGTATGACGGGGCTAATTTGGCTACGACAAATCAGGAAAGAGATCTTGGAGTTATCGTGGACAGTTCTCTGAAAACTTCCACACAGTGTGCAGCGGTGGTCAAAAAGGCAAATAGGATGCTAGGAATTATTAAGAAAGGGATAGAAAATAAGACCCAGAATATCTTACTGCCCCTGTATAAAACTATGGTACGCCCACATCTTGAATACTGTGTACAGATGTGGTCTCCTCACCTCAAAAAGATATTTTGGCCTTGGAAAGGGTTCAGAAAAGGGCAACTAAAATGATTAGGGGTTTGGAACGGGTCCCATATGAGAGAGAGGTTAAAGCGACTGGGACTTTTCAGTTTAGAAAAGAGGAGACTGAGGGGGGATAGGATAGAGGTCTATAAAATCATGAGTGGTGTGGAGAGGGCCGATAAAGAAAAGTTATTTATTAGTTCTCTAAATAGAACTACTAGAGGACACCAAATGAAATTAATGGGTAGCAGGTTTAAAACTAATAAAAGAAAGTTCTTCTTCACACAGCGTGTAGTCAGCCTGTGGAACTCCTTGCCAGAGGAGGCTGTGAAGGCTAGGACTATAATACAGTTTAAAGAGAAGCTAGATAATTTCATGGAGGTTAGGTCCATAAAAGGCTATTAGCCAGGGGATAAAATGGTGTCCTTGGCCTCTGTTTGTCAGAGGCTGGAGAGGGATGGCAGGAGACAAATCGCTTGATCATTGTCTTCGGTCCACCCTCTCTGGGGCACCTGGTGCTGGCCACTGTCGGCAGACAGGATACTGGGCTAGATGGACCTTTGGTCTGACCCAGTACGACCGTTCTTATGTAAGACAAAGCACAAGAGTAGCATTGAATGCATGTGTTGTTGTTTAAGGTTAACTCTTGTTTTGAAAGAAATGCTTCATGGCAGTGCGCATAGTGCTTGAGGGGCAAGGTTAAATTTTGTCTTTTAAAAGTAGCGCTTAGCAGCTCGGTAGAACAAAAGACAGATCGCTGGGTGCTGCAGACAGGCATGGTAAGCCCACAGAGAAGTGAAGGGAGGTGTTTTGCTACAGCTTTTCAGGCATCTAGGATTAATGGCTTCGACCTGTAGCACCCCTTTCCCATAGCAACCTGGATTGTGCTTGGAAAGAACCTTCCCTGTCTGCAGCCAGCGTGTAAAGAAAAGAAGGCTGGCACCAGCATCAGGCCCCACATAGTGTGTGTTAATCAGTTTGCTTGTATAAAAGAAGCAGCACTGGGTTGGAGTGGAGAGGAGCAGGATTGGAGCAGAAAGCATGTTCTAACCTTCTTTTCTTTACACGCTGGCTGCAGACAGGGAAGGTTCTTTCCGAGCACAATCAACACACCTGGGAAAAGGGTGAGGAGGAGTTGTTTTGGTGGAGATCAGCAAACAGGTAGATTACTTAGCAAATTGCTTGTGGCTTCAGGGCCAACACTTAGGAAACTTCCCTGTTTCACCTGGATAACCATGTGCAATATCACTCTCCTGAGGATAACAGGCAGAAAGAGGGTGGATGCTGGAAGCGTCTGGGCACAGACCTGGTCCTTATGCTACTTTGTTGTGTCCAGCAATGATGCCAGAACCCTTAATACCGAAGTGGCGTGGGAAAGTGTTCTACTGCAGTGGGTAGAATCAGGCAACCATTCCAGAAATCTTCTGCACAGGATTGCAGTGTATTTCCATGATAGCTTTCTAGAGGGATCCATGGAGGATTTCGGGGCTATTCCCATGCATGTAAACAGTCTTTTCCGGGGAGCATCCTCTGTGTATCTGAACTGGGTGCTTGTTCACCTCAGATTACACATTAAAAACAATAGCATTTAGCCCCTGTAGTGTGATTATAAATGTGCACTCACCAGAGTACCTTCCCTGCCATCACAGTCCAGCAACAGTAGGTTTGGGGTAGGGGCAGAGGGAGGTGGCTCCAAAGTTAGGAAAAGGTTCGGGGTTGGTGAGGAGAGTAGATCCTCTGCTTGCCTGCCTCACATTCTCCTCCTTTTCCTCATCAGCAATGTCCTAATTTTTTCGCAAGGCCACCTGGGGCACCTGGGAGGGATCCTTGGAGAGTTTTGGGAAACCTATGGGGTCAGTACCTCATGCAAGGAGCATGTCTGTGACTCAGAACCAGGGCAACTATTTACCTACCTTGTCTTCATATATGCTTGTCTAAGCTCCTTTATTTTCGCATACTCTGTTGTGTGTTCCTGGTCTAGCCCTGCTCTCCCATGCCTGTGCAATTTTGGCATTGATGTCAGCATTTCTTCTGCTGGTTCAGAGCTTTGCCTGCCCAGACTCTCCTCCCCACAGAGCAGTCAGCTCCTGTACGCTTCATGCTGGAGCTCGCCATGCATGGTCAGCTGTGCTGGTGAGCTCTCTACATTGATCAAACAGGAAACGAACATTCAGAAGTTCACCAGAGCTTTTCCTGTGTACTTGGCTGAAGTGCAGCGGAGCTGAAAGTGCTGTACAGAGCAGTCACAGCATAGCACTCTGAGACATCTCTGGAGGCCAGTCCCTTGAAATTAAATCAACACATTAATGTCAACTCAAGCACTGTGTCTCTCAGAGGTGCAGTACAGGAGTCGATTTTAAAAGCCCTTTACATCAGCAGAAGGGGTCAGTAGTGTGGACAGACACGTTACTGACTCAACCTAATGCAGCATTTGTTGACTTAACTTTTGTAGTGTAGATCAGGCCTGAGAAACGAATTAAATTATTTGGCATGGATCTGCACTAAGTTGCAGATGCATCTCTTGAGAACAAGATTTGTCTCTTAAAACATAAATCAGTCAGTAATGCATTGAAAAGTGACTCCAGAATAGCTTTTTTATGAGTCTGTCAATTCTAAATGATTTTTTTCCCAAAATTTAAAAGTCAGCAGATGATTTTTTCTGACTGCCTGGCCTGCAAATTAGGATTTGAAGGGCAACACCTCCACTACTATAGCCCTTAGTTGTACCTCTGCAAGGCCACTGACTTAAATTTGCTCTTGCTAGAGCAAGAACAGACTTCAGCTCCTTCTTGCATATCAGAGCGGAGTTGGTTGTCCAGAGGGGGAAGTAAAGACTAATGTTTAAAAGTCACCAAGTAAAGCCAGCAGCTACAACAGAAAGCACACAGGGACTAGGCTTTTTGTTGAGTAAGAAAGAGCCATGTTTATTAATTTTCAGAGCAGAAATACACTTTAAAGTCTAACCAAAGATTACTTCATAGATATAAATGCCCTGTTTACAAGGCAATTGTGGGACAAGTGTCAGGGCCCTGGATTCTGCCACTGATTTGCCATATGATGGTAGGCCAATCATTTAACTGTTCTATGATTCACTTGCTCCATCTGGGGAAATGGCGTATAACACTTAACGTGGCTCTGAGAAGCATTGTTAGCTCTTCAGATGAAACAATGCACACAAGTTTTGCATAATTTTTCTCCCTCTCTTTACTTTTCTGCACCTCTTGAAGCTCTTTTTTAGGGTAACTGATGACCGAGCAAAGCAGTCAGAACTATATTTGGTGGGAATGATCTGTTACTATGGAAAACATTACTCCACCTTCTTCTTCCAAACGAAGATCCGAAAGTGGATGTACTTTGATGATGCCCATGTCAAAGAGGTAAGGACATGGAAGCTTATTTTTGTAAATGCTAAGAACCCTTTGGGTATTGGTGGAGGAGCAGATCCATGCTGCTTTCCAAAGATTTCAGAAACTCTGTGTTCTCACATATGAGGTCCTACTTAACTCTATTGCTCCTAAAGGTTTCTCTGAACAAACTAATGCTTTCTGTAAATCCTGTGGAGATGTTTTCTCCAGAAGACCTGATTTTTGCAAAAGAGGATGACCCACTCAAAATGGGAGAATCATAAAAAAATAAAAATAAGGCTTAATGAGAAGAGAGTGTAAAGAGTCTGAGGGACTCAGAAGGGGAAAGAGAAGAAGAGAAAAATGAAAGTGCTCAGGATTCTGTTTCTTCTCTGTTCAAAGATGTCTTCTGATTATGTGATGGGAGGGTCCCCTGATCTACATTATTTCTGATCTTCGTGGTGTCACCTCAAACTTTTTCATTTCTGTTGACCTTTCTTGGATTTCTTGGTGCCTGCACTGCTGATGACAAAAGTTGAAACAGCTGTGAATTTCTGTATAGCAGAGACCTCCATGGCAAACTGTACCTGGTAAACTGACAACTGTTCAGTGATACTAGCGGGCCCAGATGCCCTCACTCTGGTTGTGTTTAATTGCCTGTCAGTCTTGCCTTTATGCTGTTGGTTGGAATCTTATAATTCACCTGAGGCCATGGATACATTTCTCACTCCCCACCTCTTAGCCCCTCCCATGCCCCAACAAATGGTATTGTTATTGAGTCCCTGCTCTTCAGGTTCACAGCTGAAATTTCTGGATGCAATTCCTCTCTAGTAGCTGTTCCCTAAGGCACATTCGTCCCTCTCTTTACCAGTGCTCCCCCCCCCCCCCCCCCGGTGATGAAATGCTTGGCATCAAAGCCATCAGCACTGGGATCTTGGCACATGATTATTACATTGCATTAGTTCATTGGGCTTCATCTCATGCCTCTCTCCTTATATTTCCCCTCATCACAAAGGCACAGAAGTAAAAAGGAAAGCTTTCTTCTGTAATCTAACCAAGCACAGTGTCTAAGGGAGAGCTGTAACTGTTCCATTTTTCATTGGTCACGTTCCTCTGCAGTGAAACCTTGCCAAGGGTAATACAGTACAATATCAGAATACTTGTGTAAGGAGCAGCCCTGATGGAGCAGATGATCTGTGCATCTCAAAAAACTTGTACTAAAACATTAGGGAAGTGTTTTCAAATGAATACTGGCTGCAAGAATTAAAGTCTGGCTCACCAAAATGGAAAATACAGTCATGCTGACCTTTTGAAAAGAAATGATTATACAGCAAGGCGCTTAACCACTTGCATGCTGGATCAATACTTATCAAATGTTTTCTGTGCTCACAATTAATCCCAATGTTGGAAATCTATGGATAATCTTTTTTTTTACTTAATGCATCTTGTAAATTATGATTAATTGATAATCATTTGTACCAAAGAGATAATATTAAAAATGTGGCTTGATATTGGATAGTGAAATATTGAGAAATGTTATATGCTAACAAGTTTTTCTTAATATGAATAAACTCTGTATGAGAGAGAACATTAGTGTAAGCCTATGTTCTAACAAACATTAATTTATAAAACATCAAATATCTGCATTATTGAAACAAGACCTAAACTGGTGCTGATCTCTGCTAACACTAGGCTGCTGTCCAGCCGGTATCACAAATGATGTCCCTTTTCCGCAGTATGGTGGCTGTCAGAAGAAGGCACAGAAATGTCCATTTTAATTAACATCTTTACTTTCAGTAACATTTCAGAATTTGTACCAAGCACAAAATGCTTCAGCATGTGACTGTAGAGTGGGGCTCTGGGAAAAATTAGTGCAGCTTCATTATGATCACTTATCATTTGTCGCTAGCACCTTGGGCAAGAATCTTAAGAGGAGGCATTACTGGATTGTACAATGCAGCATATGAAGAGGTTAAGAACCAGCCTCTTGGTTTGCCTGAGAGAAAAGAGAGAAGTAACTAGAAAACCTGAGCAGTGTGGTTTTTTTTCCTGATTTTTAATACAGATTGGTCCAAAGTGGAAAGATGTTGTGACCAAGTGCATCAAAGGTCATTATCAGCCTTTACTGCTGCTTTATGCAGATCCGAGAGGCACTCCAGTGTCAGTGCAAGACTTGCCCCCTCCGGTGGAATTACAGCAGTATAGCAGGACTTGCTATGACAGCGAGGACTCAGGTAAACAGTCTGAACTGGACGCTTTATGCCCATCTCCATACTAGCCTTTCTGTTTGAAAATGTTTGCTTCATTTTGGGTGATGTTTACTAAGTGGGTTTCAGTCACTGATCAAAGCTGAACTAGAGTCCTGAGAGAGATCCTCAGCATTTTAATTCTTAAACCTCCCCTCTTCCAAACTATAGCTCCATAAGTTACAGTGTCTGGCCTAAAATAAACACACAGAGCATTGGCTAAAGCTGAACCCAGACAAATTGGCATGGTGCTCATAGAGAGAGAGAGGGAGAGAAATGCTTCAAAGAACCTGTGTTCTCTACAATCTCAGTTAAATTTTTTTTTCTGACCTCTGATTAAATCAATCTGCCCATCTGTAGTAGTCCATCATATTGCACCCTATCCAAAGGGAAGCAGATCTTTAGGCAAATTCACTGTATCTCATCATACTTAGTACTGAAGCCACACTCACTGGAGACACGATCAGCTTGGTACTGTCACAAACCTCTCTGTACATTGTCCTGCAATGTCTCCCTGAGGTGTTTGGCTCCCTGTTGAATAAAGAGTCCATTTCAAGCTCTGTGCCCTGACACTCAAAGTATTCCATGGTATTGGTCTTTGGCTATCCAGGATCATCTGTTCTTTGATGGCTGTGATCTCCCACAATATTACACAAGAACGACAACACTTTTAACCAAAAGGGGAGGCTTGTGAGTCTAGAAGACAACTTTCACAGAAATTTGATTTTGAATATTAGATTTGCTCCCAGAAGAAACCAAAGTGGCCACGGAACTAACTGATTATGTAACCAGAGAGCTCATGTGTTCAGTTTTGCATTTCTTTAGTTTCATCACATGTGTACATATGTGTAGATGGGTATGTTATACATACACACAATTCTATAAACTATTCAAAGTATTTTTCCTGCAGACAGAGGGGAAAAAAGACAGAGAAATCTGACTATATATTTTAAAGGGGTTAGGGACAGGAAAAATGTCACACTCAATCAGACTTGTTCTCAACCTAGTACACGAACCTGCCAGCACTCAGTGCTTAAGAGGAAAGAAACCTTGAATCAGATATGCCCTATTTAACAGGTTGGTTTAAACACTTATGTATGAAGTGTAATGTCTTTTTTGAAAGTTCTTATAATTAACTATTATAATTCTGAATATTCTTGTTATCCATATAAATCTCCAATTCTCTTTTAGAATCTTAGTTTTTTGCCTCAGTGATACCCTATAGCAGTCCGTTCTGCAGTTTAATTTTGCTAATAGGCTTGTTCATTAATAAAGAACAAAATCATCTTGGAATTAATTTGTTGACAGTTCACATGGATATAGGCAGTTTTCATCATGAGGTGATTTAGCAAACTTGGAGGCATTTAAATAAAAGTCAGATTTATGCAAAAGTGTATTTTTGACTTCTCCCCTAGATGAAGAGAGATCAGACTAGATGACATGAGTCTCCTTCCAGTCAACTCTACCATCTTTGAATCTGTGAATTTTGTGTAGGCTGTTCCTTCGTATCTCTTTGTTTATACACCTGCTTATTTGCTTTGGTTTGGTTTTCTCCATTCTATTCCTGTCATAAACTCTCCTGCTTTGTATATTCCAAATAGAGGCTGACATTTGCCATTACTTTCTTAATTAGGGAGGGAGCCCTCCATCTCGAGTGACACCAGGACAGACTCCTCTACAGACAGTTGTCCCTATAGACACTCACACCATGAGTCTGTGGTCAGTCACTTCTCTTCTGACTCGCAGGGGACAGTCATCTACAATGTGGAGAATGACACGGCTTCGCAAAGCAGCAGGGACACAGGTAGCAGATGCCATTGTGAATCTGGATATTGCAGTAGAGCTCATGAAACAATCTCTCTTTAAATACAGCCCATGGCATCCTGGCACAGGGATGCTCTTTGAAGTGCTGGAATCTGGTGAATTATGGTCTGCAATCAACAGCATGGTGCAGCTGTACAAAGCACTATTTCAAAATGTTGTCAGTGGGTTGCATGTGCAAGTGCCTGCACTAAAGTAGCTGAGGCCATATGGGAAGGGAGTCTACGCTACTGGGACCTGTATGTGGTCATCAGGGAGTTTCAGCTTAAAGTGGGCATCAGTGAAGAGTGTCCATCTGCAGTGGGGGCAGATAGAGGTCAGAGGATAACTGTGTCTGTACTGTGGAGGCAAGCTGCTGTGGGTCTGGAGTGGGAGGACAATCTGTACTACAGAGGAAGCTCTGGGAGGGGTCTGGTGGGAGAATCTAGTCGGAGATGGGTGGTGGGCTCAAGGCGAGCAGCTACCCTATCTGCTGTGGCCTATGCTTATCACAAAGCATCCAGCCTGTGACCTGGCCAGTCTGTTCCTGAATGCGGCACAGAACTATGACATGCATTTCTGATAAAGGACTGCATGAGGTAGACTAGCAGATCTTCCCATACACCAAAAAGGGGACCTGATAGCAGTGTAACTATAAGTGTTGTGTACACCAAACCCAATAAGTTTCACAAAAAGGGCATAAGTGTTAAATGGATAGCTCATGGTTACACCAAAATTTCTCTGAGCAGCACATTTTGGTGCTATTTTACTCAAAGTTCTTGCCGTCCTGTTTTTAACAGCATACATGTATTGATCTGTGGTTCAAATCTTTATTTACAATTTGGATCAGAGTTGGGGAAGGTATTTCTCATAATGAATAACTGGACTTTGCTAATGAGTAGATTTCAAATGGGTGTTCTTCTGTGCTCTTTGATTCTTCACCAGGCATTCAGTAACTGATACTTGAGGCCTTTGGCTCTGGATGGTTGATATATTTTCTATTGCCTTGTTAAATATTTGGTAGCTACAGATACCACAGTAGTCCTAGGTATGAGAGAGCGCGCGAGACTGCAGGGGAAACGTAGGCCAAAAAGTGATAACGTTGGGGAAAAAACAAAATTATATTGATCTTTGGAGCATCAAGAAACCTAGTTAAGGTGCTGGGATCTTTTTTGTATCACAAAGTGACACAGACCTAGAGAGGCTTGTGCCCTGCAACACTTAGGGCATGTCTACACATCAGGGCTTAACTCAAAATAAGCTATGCAATTTGAGCTATGTCAATTGCGTAGCTTATTTCGAAAAAGCTTATTTTGAGTTTTGGTGCTGTCTACACAGCACTTATTTCGAAATAGAGCACTCTTCCTCCGATTTCCCTTACTCTTCATAAAATGAGGGTTACAGGAATCAGAGTAAGAAGTCCTCCGGCTTGACAGTATTTTGACATTATGTTGAAATAACTGCCTGCTGTGTAGACGCAGACTATGTTATTTTGAAATAACGCTAGTTATTTCAAAATAATGTTGCCGTGTAGACATAGCCTTACAATTGAAGTAGGCCAAAGAGGTGAGGGGTGGGAATGGGGATGAAAACACATGAGCAAATGAAGTTCAACATTTATATTATTGATTCCATGATTTGTGTAGTGACTCTCTCCTTTTATTTCTTCTCCTGCTGATTCTGTCCCATGTTTTTCCTCCAGCTCTTACCCATCAGTAACTGCCTAATTCAAAACTACCTCCTCTCTTCTGATTTAGTTTTTAGCTATATTCAGTCCCTGCCTATTAGCTGCTTGCTACTTGGTCATCCCCCTTTGTCTTCTCCATTTCCTCCTTTCCTATTCAAGTCTTCCCCAAAAAAGTTAATCTCCCAGCCTCCCGCAACAGCTCAGCCACCAAATGCTGACTCCTGGGGCTGTAAAGGAGCCACTCCATCGCTCCTGTCAACGGCAACTGCTATTGAATCAGTCTGGGAGGAAGCTGGATTCTTCATTAATGGCCACTTCCCCCAATCTTCCACCCCAGAGTTCTGTGGACCCCGTCCCACATCGTCCTCCTGGGAAGGAAGACCATTGGGGCCATGTGCCCTCAAGCACCTGGGTATGTCAGGATGGGGATGGGTGGGACTCACTAAGAGTAGCTGAGCTAGCCCTCTGCCCCTTCTGGCAGCCACTGGTCTCAAGCTAAACAGTGCATGAATTCTAACTGCTCTGCTCACACTTCTGACCTCCCCTTAGGAACTCTCTCCAGTGGTTTGGTTTTGTTCCCTTCTCTAACCTCATGCTCCCCGCCTTTGAGGCTATAAAGATACTTTTCATGGACATCACTGTTTGTCTGTTAAACCATATGATTGTTTGAATGAGGCATTTAGTATGTAAAAATACTTGTCCATGGCAGATTTTTGCATGTGTGTGTTGAGTGCTCAGGAGAAATCCTGTTAATTTAGTTAGTCAGCAAAATTAGTGAAAGGTGCTATATTGACAGCTCTGGAGATTGAAATTCATAGCCCAGTACAGCACGCACACACATGCTGCAAACTTTTCTCATGCTGCCTCATCAGTGGCCTTTGTCCCTAGTCTAGAAGGCTCACAGTTTGGGGAACAAGATAATTCAGGCTCCATGTTCACGTAGTCCTCTGCTGAGACTGCCCCATATTGTAGCAGTAGGACCACGTCCAACTTATGGATGGAAATATAGGAGAGTTGGTAAAGCTGTCAACCTCCAAATTCACAGGGGCTAACTCTGTATTTAAGGACTAGATCAATATTAAATATTCTTGCTCTAAGAGCCCCAACTCAAACAGCAGTGGTACTCTGCATATAGTTGCTGAGACAGCCCTGGAAATGCCCTGCCATCAGAATGGAAACTTTTTAAAGCTAACCAAAGAAATTGTGCACTCTGAATGCAGTTTGTGCTCCTTTTATCACCATGCTAACTGCTACAAAATATCTTATATCCTTAGACTAAACAGCATTATGTGCCTGCTGTCATTCTGAAGCTCATGCTGTGAAAGAATGAGTTCCCCTAACCCCACTTCATGGCATCTTTCCTGCTCAGCCACTTATACCCTAATTTACCTACCATTCCCCCCAATCTTCCCTCCAGACACCCTTCTTGTTCTTTTCACATTTTCCCCATATCCATATATCTATTATCTCTCTCTAAAGAATATATGCTACAAACTCACAGGATGTTTGTCACATTAATCTCCATTTGTGTGGGTTGCCCTTGCATGCCCATTGTCACATCTTTATTTGTTGATGTAGTACTGTCCCTGAAAGCAAATTCTCCTTTTGCTTCAGTGTGTTTTTTGAATTTTGATACTCATTTTAAAAGATTAATTCATCTACAAATTTGACATGGTTTCCCTGAGCTTGAACAAAGTCATTAATTGGATGTTGCATTATAAAACCGTCTCCCCTGCTTTTAACAACTGCATTTTTACATCTAAAGCTAACAAAGGAACACTTCCAGCCCACATAATTAGTCTCATTAGCACCAATCTTACAATTTTTTTTTTGCTGTTACAAATGTCTTGGTTTCTGTTATTTCCACTCCAGCTCATCTGAGGATGTGGGTTTTACCCATGAAAGCTCATTATACTATATATTTTTATTAGTCTCTAAGGTGCCACAGGACCACTCGTTGTTTTAAAAGTTATGGACTGACACAGCTACTCCTGAGACTTTCTTACAGGGAAAAATCTATCTAAATTGTGAACAAATATTTTCTGACTCATTTGATGCAAAGAAAAGATTTGTGTGTAGTGTGCAAAAGCGAATTTGTGATGAGAATAAAATCAAGCTAGCCATGTGTGTTTAAGAGCTGTATGTGTTTGAGAGCGAGAGCTGCTGGAGTGTTGGTATTGCAAGATAATGGTGTCCCTGGAGCATTATGAGGCAAGGTGCAAGCCTCTGCTTCTCCGTAGATGATCTGTCTCATTTAACACAGTCCCTGGAGTTGCTTTGTTGCTCTTTTGTGACTATTTAAAAAAAACTCCTAGATACAAATTATTTAAAATAAGTGACTTTGCTGACTAGAAGCTGCCACTTAGCATGGGAGTGTCTGTGCAGTTCAGGAAGAGCAAAAAGAGCCTCCTAGTCTTAGAATATCAAACAACCAATCCAAAGACTCGTGCCATCTAAACTGTGTTCTCCTGTTCTTTCAGGACACCTGACTGACAGTGAATGTAATCAGAGGCATATTTCCAAAAAGGGATCCCTCACAGACCGCAAGAGGAGTTCGAGCCGGGCTCGGCGAAAAGGGGATGAGATGCAATCTTCAGGATACCATAGTGAAGGCAAGGAGCATTGCTTTATTTGCTTCATTGCTCTGTGTTTTTATGATTGTGTGTATGTGCACCTATCTTGCTCTGTTTCTGTGTTTAGGTCTGTCTTGCCTCTGCTGATGTCCCTTTGTATGGCTTCAGAATGATTGCGAATAGTGCTGCCAGTTTAAAATGAAGTGTTTTTCCTTATGCCTTTTCCTTTGTATATTGCAGGGGAAACACTGAAGGAGAAACAAGCCCCCAGAACAGCCCCTAAACCATCCAGCAGCACCAACAGACTGAGAGAGTTTAAAGAGACAGTCAGCAATATGATACACAACAGACCAGCCCAAGTCAATCAAGGCTCTCCTTGTGGAGAGAGTGTAGCAGGTCAGTCAGAGGTACGACGCCCCACGAACTTGCCTGTGCGTTCTCATGACTGGGAAATGGAGAGTACGAGCAGTGAATCCAAATCCAGTTCATCTAGCAAGTACCGTCCAACCTGGAGACCCAAAAGGGAGTCTCTAAACATAGACAGCATCTTCAGTAAAGACAAGAGAAGCCATTGTGGCTACACGCAACTCAGCCCCTTCTCTGAAGATGCAGGTGAGAGGGGGAAAGAGATGTATGTTGTTGGGTTGTAACTGGAAAGATAGTTAAGTGCAGAATTAATCATAATTGTCACGTAGGGATGTTAGCATATAGTTGTTTAAATGATTAACTGATAAACCTGGGCTTATTGGTTAATCCTAACAACTACATGCATCAGAGGCAGCGGGGAGGGGGAAGGGAGTGAAGGGAGGCGGGAGCTGGTGCCTGTGGGTGTGTGCACCAGCTCTAGCTCTGGCGGAGCCACCTGTCACCCAGTGTCTCCCAGAGAGGCAGCAGTCCAGGAGCCGCTGCTCAGGGGGATCCCCATGAGCACCAGATCCTGCACAGCCACCTCCCCCCAGCGTGGAAAGTAAGGGGGGCAGGTGGGAGCTGGTACATATGGAAAGCCACCTTTCAAGCTGGCTCCCCTCACATATCAGCTCCCACAGAGGTGCCTGCCCTCCTCTCCCACGGTGCTGCCTCTTTTATCAGAGGCAGAAGTGCATGGGGAGGTGGAGGCGGAAGCTGGTACGCTCCAGGAGCCGGCTTGAAAGCCGGCTCCTTGTGCATGTTGGCTCTTGCAGAGTCACCTGTCCTTCATGCTGCTGCCGCCTCTTTATTAGAGGCAGCAGGGAGGTGGGGCAGGCAGGAACCGGTGCTCGCAGGGAACCATCTTAAAAGCTGCTGGAAAAGTATTCACTCTGCATTGAAAGAACAAAAATGTTTAGAAAATCACTAGGACTATTTATTTGTTTCCATAACAACCCACAATGGGTCAAACCATCTCCCAACGGACTATGCAAAAAGGATATCAGGATGCATCCGTTTATGCTACCAAAACAACAGTCTAGCAAGAGTTTGTACACGCTACGCCAGAGCGCAGGCAACATCTTTGGCATTTCTCAGTAGCATCTCTATTGCTGATGTGCAGAGCAGCAAACTGGACATCAGTGCATACCTTTAGTAAACACGTGCAAGAGTGCAACAGTCTGCTTCAGTGCTAACTTTGGGCTTTCGGAGCTATCCACCGTTGTTAATGCACCTCTGAGCCCCCTGCCCTCTTCTGAGGGGTACTGCTCAATAGTCACCTAGTCACCCAAAGCGGAGAAGCTATGGAGACACTCCTCAAAGAAGAAGAGAAGTTTACTCATCTGTTGCAGTAACAGAGATTCTTAGAGAAGTGTCCCTGTGGGTGGTGGTCTTCCCACCCTCCTGCCCTCTGAAGTAAGGTCAACGCCTAGAACATAAGCCCCAACCGCCTCCTGAATAACTACACCCTCTACTCAGAGTTTCATGTAGATCAGGGGTGGGTGATTAGAGGCAGCTAATGGGCCAGATCTGGCCCACCAAACCACTGGATCTGGCTTGCAACCACCTCACTAGCACCTTCACTACACAGCAGCTGCTGCTTTAAAGGTTGGCTCTCCATGCTGGGGAGGGATTGGAAGGCTTTGCGTGCTGTCCCACCCCTTAGCAAAATCCCTTAGCTCCCATTGTCCAGTTTCTAGCCAATAGGCCCTGAGAAATTTTGCTGGAGGTAGGGTCAGTGAGTGAAGTCTCCTCCTTCCCCATGCTGGAGCAGAGCCACATGCAACAGCCACCCTAACAAAAAGGCATGGAGCTGGTCTCAGGTTCCTGCTGGGCTACTGGCTGGGAGCCACCTAGGTAAGCACCTTCCAGCCAGAGCCTGCCTCTGGAACCCACCCCCACTCTCCTCCCCCACTTCTTGCCCTAAGCCACCACCCAAGCTCTCTGTATCCCCTCTCCCCACCTCCTCCAGGTCACAACTCCCTCCCAGACCCAGCATTCCCTCCTACACCACTCCCCCAGGCCAGAATCCTTTTCTGCACCCATACCCCCTCCCAGACCCTGCACCCCAAGTCCCTGCCCCGATCATAATCCCTTCCTTCACCCAAACTCCCTCAGACCCCACACCCTCTCCTGCACCCCAGTTCTCTATCACAAGCTCCCTTCTACACCCCACCCACTATCCCAGACCTCACACCCTCTCCATAGAGCAAAACCTTGGGGTAACCCCCTATTAAAAATTATTGCCCACCCCAATGTGGAGTCTCTGTAGAGAAGGAACTGGCATACCCTTGGCTGTGCACCACTATGTAACCACTTAGAGAAGTGCATAATGGCTACCATGTATGCACAGCCCCACTGGGCACTGCTACCACAAATCCCCCATTACAAGTGCAGTGTCAAGACACCTAAAGTGAAGCACCTACAGGGACAGCCATCCTAAAGAACTTCAGTTACTGCACAGGTGAGTATCCTCTTCTTTCCCTTCCTTCAGTGAAATATATCCTCCTTTCTGTCTTTTACTGTATTCACCCTGACAGGGATGATTCAGTCTTTTTGCTTATAGGTTTTTTTTTCCTTTGGATGAAGCAAGTTTCGCTAAATGGCAGGTATTAAAAACACATTGCTTGGGGAAAATCATGATGAGTCTAAAGTTTCATTTCCCTTTTTCTTCTGGAAATTACTTCATGTTTTTAGAGATGCTATAAAGATATTGTCTGGATTCTTGAAATTGTCTGGACAATTTTATCCCTGAACACAGAACATTTGATTTAAACAGGGTTAGAAAGCCAAAACTAGCAGCTAACATAATAGAATTCAACCTGACTCTTCTGCTATCTCATGTTCTTTTTTCTTAACAGCCAAGGAATTTATAGAAGATAAGCTGAAGGAACCAGCAACTCAAGGCACAAGGCCAGACCAACTAAACATCAGGTATAAGCCCTGGGGTCGGGGATGGGGCACCCAGCACCTGATGGATCAGCATCCTCGTCTGATCCAAAGGATGGAATCTGGCTATGAGAGCAGCGAACGCAATAGCAACAGCCCCGTCAGTCTGGACATGCCCTTGTCTGAGAGCTCCAGCACCCACAGGTAGATGTTAACAAAGTGCACTCTTGGACTTTTGCTTCTCTCATGGCCCTGCAAACTAGGATCTCTGAGAACTAAATTGTGGCTCTTGAATACAGAGCATAAGTATTGCCCTTCAATCTCAGCCTGCAGCTCTTGTAGACAACAGTGCAGGCAGATTATGAGAAATAAGAAGCTGGGAATGCTGTGCCATGGCAGCATTCCCTGTTTGGCTGGACACTAATTTCTACAGCTCAGAAGGATTTCAGGAGGGTGACTCGACCAGCTATTTGGGGGGGGGGGGGGTGGGGGTGTCGCGCAGGGAGAGCTGTGTCAAAAACCAAAGTTGCAGGATGCTGGACCCAGTTTGTTTAAATTTAGACGCTGTCTGTCACTGCTGTCCACGTGAAAAGTTAATCTGGCCTATTACCTTTGACTCAGTGAAATTACTGTCCGACACTAAGAATCCCTGTGTCAGGCTCTGTTTTGGAGCATGTGTACTGTTTAATAGACTGGCATGGGATCATATCTCCTTGAGGACTTCATTGGGGCCTTCTGAGTACTATAGAATCCATAAACAACGAGGAGTCCTGTGGCACCTTAAAGATGAACAGATGTATTTGGGCATAAGCTTTCGTGGGTAAAAAGCGCTTCATCATGTGCTTCTAAGGAAACAATGTCCTCTTTAGTAGAGAAATACCCTCCAGCTGCTTCATTTCCAGGATTTAGGATCTATCCAGTGATACTTGTAGGAAAGGGGCAGATGGTGACATAGCTGCAGTTGCAATCTTCTGTGTTCTTCAGAGAGCCACATTTCCCATCATTGCCTTGGAAGCTCTTTTTTAATGATCTTGTACAATAAGGGAACATAGTGCCAAAATAAAGAGGAACTGGTGTTTGGACGTTTTGATGCAGTTTTTGATCCCTCTTGCAGAAAATATATATGAGTGGAAGTTATCGTTTTTGGGTGCGTTTGGGAATAAGGGAAATAAATCTTATAGTTGGGGGCCAAGAAACAGGAGCCAGATTCCTATGTCAATAAAAAATAAAATCTTAAGTAAATATTATTTGAGAAGAGGTGAACTCTTTTGTTCCCTTCCCCCAGGGATTTTCCCATAGAACCCTTTTAAAATACCATCTCTTCTGAAGCTGTGTGAAAATAAGGTGAAGATGAAATGTTATTGCCAGACTGAAAAAAATGTAGGGCTGCCTTGTCCTTCTTCCCAGCACTCTATGCATTTCCATCCCCTGAAAAGATTGGCAAAATGTTTAACCATTGTTTCCTCCCCTCCCGCCCCCTTCAAGGGAGTCTCATATGAAGCGAGCTAGTGGGTTGGTTCCTGCGTGGCGTAATATCCCAAAGTCACATAGCAGCAGCATCTTAGAAGTGGAATCTGCTTCCTCAACTGGATGGACAAGCAGCCAGCACTCTCTAGGAAATGGTAAGACCTTTTCAACCCCCAAATTTCCACAATCGTCGAGTATAAAATGTAGTGAGGTAATTTCTTAATCCCTGGATATTTTTCCTTCACAGTGGAGGCAGATGCAAGAAAGGGAAAGAGACTCAGGAATCTGGTACAACTTTTTGGGGCTACAGTTCTTGTTTATCGCATTACCAGTTAGTATCACCAGGAGCCTGTTAGAACATACCTTTCATTCATCTTGTGAGGCATTCTTCCTCAGGCAGTGACTTAAACTGACACACCAGAGGAAAGTAATACTCTCTCCCTCAGTCCTCTCATAATTTCAGCTGCCCAACTAAACAGGTAGTTAGAATATTCCTCTCAAAATACAGCCAATTATCATTAACCAGTATTGGTATCTTTTGTGAAGAAGCAAGCTTGCAACAGCATCTAGACCCAAACTTGTCAATAAAAAGGAGGTAGGAAAAAGTAAGTAAAAAGGGTAGGGGACAATTTAAGGTAACTGGACAATGGTTTGCCTTTCCTACGGATGTCCAGTATATATAGACACGTTCCTTTGGAATTCAAGATTCCTGAATTATTGATTCTGAAGTTCAAGGGTGGGGATAAGCTATCTTCTGAAAACAATACTGCAGATTTGAGTTGGGGAACACACTTGGGTGTTCTCAGCACACAAAGTTTAGTTGCAAGATGATTGCTTGTTCCACATAAACATCAGAGAGCTCAGAGTGGTTTGCTTGGCCTGCCTAGCTTTCCTGCCTCATCTGAAGGGCAGGATGGTCCAGATCCTGATGAACAATTCCACTGCAATGTTTTAGACCAATAAACTAAGTGTAGCCTGGTTGTTGGCCCTCTGCCAAGAAGCTTCCCGGCTGTGGGACTTCTGTATGCAGCCTGCTGTTCATCTTGTGGCAGCACACTTTCCAGGGACAGGAATGTGTTGGCAGGTTACCTCAGCAGGATCTTTTCCTTTTGCCATGAGAGGTCACTCCATCCAAAAATGGTTAGTGTAATCTCCCAAAGATGGGAACTCCCTCCTTTTGCCATTCATAGCATACATTCTCATACACCAGCGCATGAGGAGGGCACTCCAGAGGATGCCACACCCAGTCCTCCGTGATACCATTGAGGTAAAAAAATTCTCTTGAACAACACTTATGAAAGATAGGCAAGTTTTTTCCTTTCCCTGCATTGGACTTGCCTGGGATCACCTAACGGCAATGTCAGGTAACCACACAGGTCCTTGAGCTACTGGAGGCAGCTTCCTCTGCAGGAGATGGTTGGTGCTGCAACAGCACCACCATGTTGGGTGCTGGGCTGCCTCCACTGCAGGGCCCCTGTAGCAGCAGCTGAAACAGGAGTCCTGATGTAGGTTCAATGGGAGACATGGGGAATCCAGAGCTCAGAATATAGTTGAGCTATAGAAGAGAGTTACGGGCTCCCTGGAGCTGAGCCCCAGGCAGGGGGAACTAAGGCAGACACAGAGCACCAGGGACATGCATGGTGTGTGTGCGCGCATGCGCACACACAACACACCTCCAATATTTGTTGGGGGGCACAGACCTCCTTCAGCCCCTGGAGCCACAGGAGGAGCCAACAGTTCCTTCAGCCCGAGGTCAGTCTTCTGCCAGCCCTTATTACCTGCAGCATAGGTGGAGATAGGAAAATGGCAGAGCCTGGCCCCCCTGTGTTCAGTTTTATGTTCTTAGTTCATGTGCCTGGAGAATACAAGTCCAGGCATGTCTGGGAGACATTGCTGAGTCCCCAAACAAGGTGGAGCAATTCTCCTGGTGTGGTCTCATGAAGGTAAGGTATGAGTTGTAGCTCTTTTGCTGGACAATGGCAGTTGATGGTTGTTTAACCCCTCATTAGTTACTTTGCCTTACTGTTGTCTCTTGGGAGCTAATAGCCAGCTGATCTCCCAACTTGTTTTAGTGACAAACATACAACTAGAGTTACCAGGTGTCCGGTTTTGAACCAGACAGTCCAGCATTTGAGCTTTCTGTTCAGGAAACAAATTGAGAAAATATAAATGAAAAAATATAAATGTCCGGTATTTTCTAAATCAGATGTAATGTAGATTGTGATGTAATGTCAAGTGTGTCTGGGATTTTTGTTGAAACCATCTGGCAACCCTACATACAACTCATAACTTCATATGAACTAAAGATGTACATATTTATACAGAACAGAGACTTTCAGCTGATCATAAACTTTCTCCAACACCTTCCATGGAATGCTTATATATAATATCATAATCGTATTCAGATGAGGAATATTAGGGGTTACAGGGTGCTCTCCCAAGGTACAGAGTAGCAGTGTGAGTTAATAAAATCCTTTTGTAATCATGAATTATTGGTGTTAAAGTTTCTCCTCCTGCTTCTACCAAGAGAACCTTAAATACAGATGTTTTTAAAGAGATTTTTAAAGTTCATGCTGTAGGTGTTGTCAGAGTTGAGAGTCAGTGGTCCTCTCCCTAAGGCTTTCATGCAACCATATCTAGAATATTGCAATTATGTTAGTAAATGTAAGTCAGCACCATGAAAAGCAACACAAAGATTAGGGTGCTGGTGGGATTGGTTTGAGGAAGGACTGACTACATGAAGCATGGATAATTATGGAGGGCTGCAAGAACATTGGAGCCATGTAAACACCCACAATGTCAAGAAAAGGATGAAGGGCTTATAAGTAGGAATAATGGGAGGGATTTTAGTGTGGGGAAGTTTTAAGTTGAATGTCCCCCCCCAAAAAAGATGACAGTAAGGTTGTAAAAGTGAAATGGTGGACACTGCATCATCTGGAACATGCAGTGGTGTTGTAGCCATGTTGGTCCCAGTATATTAGAGACACAAGGTGGATGAAATACAATCTCTTACTAGACGAACTTCTGTTGATGAGAGAGACAAGCGTTGAGCTCTTCTGCAGAGCTGGGAAACTTACTCAGGCTAGGTCTACACTGCAGCAGCACCACTGTAGGGCTTGTGATGGAGATACTCTAAGTTTGAGAAAGATCTCTTCCATCAGCTAAGCTCCTGCCTGCACAAAAGGTAGTAGCTGACAATACTGTCTGCATTGGAGCTTAGGTCAGTGTAATTTGTCACTCAGGGCTGTGGATTAGTCACACTCCAGAGTGACATAAATTATACCAAAATAGCCTGTAGTGTAAACAAGGTCTCTGTCACAGGTAAATTACAAGGTGGAATAGATTGAATGGTCCTTTGAAATATGCTAAACAAAGTGCAGTGGTCCATTAACACCTGTCCGTTCATAGGGAAGAAAGGGTAGAGGTGGAAGCAGCTGGGGTTGTTAGATCATAGATTGGCTCTGCAGCTCCTACTGGCTGGGAAGCGTGGCCAGAGAGAGCTGTGGGGGGAGGTAGCACACAGAGATGCCTGTTCACACCTTTGCCTAGGAGCAATAGGGACATGTTGCCATTAGTGGGGAGGTGCCTGAGGTGAATACTCCCAGGATCCAGCACCCCAAAACTCCTCCCATGCATCAGCCTCCAGCCCTGCAGCCTCTCCCACACTCTGAAGCGCTCATGGCTATTCCTCCACCTAGGAGCAACAGGGACATGCTGCTACCAATGAACCACAGTGAGCAAAGTAGGGAGCCTGCCAGTGCTGCACCAACCTAACTATAAACTGGACTTTCCATGAAGATTAGAAATGCTGTGTTATAAAGCTTTTGGGTTGCTACAGTGCTGGACAACACAGCTTTTACTGTCTATGGATTTTTTGTCCTTTATAACTAAATACTTATGCTGAGCAGTCTGATCCATCTTGTTTAGGTCTGGGAAACTTATTTAGAGTGTCACAGCTAAATACAAGAGTTGTGTACCTCAAAAGCTGCTCTCACCAGAAGAAGTTGATCCAATAAAAGATATTTCCTCACCCACCTCTCATCTGAACAAACTAGATAACATGTACAAAGCACAACATATAGTGGGAGAAAACTTGCATTGGCAAGGGAGTAGGCTAAAATGATCCAGTAATCTTTCCCATTTCTAAATCTTTTAGAAAAATATATATAAAATATGATATTTAAATTAATAGCTTTTTACTAAGTGCTGCCTTTTGTGTGCTTCGGGTGGCACTTGCCTTTGTCTTCAAGTTTTCCTTGCTTCCTATTTAAAATGGACTTACAGAAGATTGAGAGCAAAACAAGTTGAGCTGCTGCTACAGCAGAGTGTGCGTGTTGGGAATGGGGCACCCACTGAAAGTACCCATGGCTATCTCTTTGAAGGTGGAGAAGCGCCTGCCCCATCAAAGAGCGAACTGGATGAGTTACAGGAGGAAGTGGCAAGGAGGGCACAGGAACAGGAGCTACGCAGGAAACGGGAGAAGGAACTGGAGGCAGCAATGGGCTTTAATCCCCGTCCCAGCAGGTTCATGGACCTAGATGAACTGCAGAACCAGGGTAATTCGCCCAGGCTGGATGTGGGGTGTTGGATGGGTTTGGAATATAGTGTTGCATATGTGGGAGGTGGAGAAGGTGTGTTTGGTCTTTTGATTTTTTCCAGTAAGTCTCTTGCTTTTTCTTCCCCATGACAATTCTACAATTACTCAACAGTAGTCTCCCATGGTGAGACAAGATGGTCTCAGAAATGTGGAGAACAGGAAGAGAATGCTGAACTTATAATGCAAAATAATCTAATTTGAAAAAACAAAACCAAAAAAACAAAACCAAACCTGTGTTTTGGCCAAACACCAAACTCAACTTACATGAGATACCAAAACAAATATTTGAGCTACACTTAAAATTTAGGATGGTGTTGCTATGTCACTCCAAGCTCTGACTTTTTCCCCCCAACACACTTAAATCCATAGCTATCCTGGCCTAATTCCTGGAGTAGCTGTGGCCAGGTTGACAGAAGAACTTTGTCCTCAGGGAAGTGGTGTACCTATAGGCTATGTCTAGACTACATTCTATTTTAAAAAGAGGATATGCAAATTCTGCAGAAATTTGCATATCTTCTGATCTCACTTTCGAAAGAGGACATGTTTTTCGAAAGAAAAAAGCTCTTCCTTAAACAATGAGGTTTACATGGTTTTTTGAAAAAGGGTTTTTTCCCCAAAAAAACCGCATCAACTAATTTCACTTTTGAAAGATCCTCTTTTGAAAGGGAGATCAGAAGAAGATATGCAAGTTCCTGTGGCATTTGTATATCCTCTTTCAAAAAAAAAAAAAAGTTTAGATATACCTATAGTGTTTAAAAAAAAAAAACCATAGCTACATTACAGGATTCTTGGGGTCAGCTAGGATGCCACATGTGAGTAACTGTAGTTCCTCTAGTGTGGCCCTTTCCACTCGCACTGGCAGGAGATCTTCACAATTTTTGTGCTTCTCCAATCTTGCATGGTGATCAACAGTGCAGTAGTTACCAGTGTTGACCTCTAATTGTTGCCGTAAGACTTTGGTTAATGACCCCTAGAAATTAATAGGGCATTCACCACTCTTTGATTTGTCTTCTCACGCAGTCTACAGAATTGTGCAGATATCAGTTACAGTTGGTTAATAGTTTTAAGTGTCTGTTCACAAACTTAAATGTTACCGATTTAATTTTTTTTTAAAATTCAGATTCTGGAATAAAAGGCTGCAGCCTCCAGAAAAATATGCCTTTTCATTGAGTCACTGGGAACAGTCCCAATTTGACCCTGGGTAATGGCCCACTATACATATTGTTAGAAACATCCAACTGTTTGGCATACTAGAAAGGCACCTAACATCAAAGAGTGTTATACGGTATTTGGGGGCCATGGACTCTGGCATGATAGCAAGGGAGGCTAGATGGCTCCTGAACCTTCTGGGTGGTTCATGGCTTGCTTATGCACAAGACTCCAGAACATTTCTGTCCCATTTTCCTTCTGCTAAATAAATAGTTTTGCCCATGCGCAAATTGCTTAGAGTCTGGCTTTCAGTGGTCACACATTTTACCTATGAAAGTGCTGCTGTGCTGACTTACTGATCTACCTGACTTCTTGTTCATACTCAGCACATGAACATTTACTAGGTTTCTCTGGAAATCTTAAAAGAAGAATTGTATGTGGTAGTGAAATGTATGTTATCCATGTCAAGGAGGCTTTCTATTTTGGCTGAGTGAAATATTAATTTTTTCTGCCTTCACAAGAAAGGACAAATGAGCAGATTTTGGCATGCACTGTTAAATTTTCATGAGCAATTTTGTATGCTGTTCTAATAAGTGGCATGAGACCTGTTGTCCGTAGGTCAGAACATCTTGTTTCTCTTGAGCTCGCCTATGTCTTGTTACTTTCAGGGGTCATCACCTTCCTTTTTCCCCACTTTTCAAAATTGTTCAAAAGAATTTGTGGGTCTTGTCTCCCTGTTCTCGGCTCCTCCTCCACGTGCTCTACTCTTCTCCTCCTCCTAAGGCCGCAGAACCATTCTGCACTCCAGCTTCTTTTGGTGGTCAGTGTGCATTAGTGGGCAAAAGGCTCTGATATTCATTACATTCTGCTGAAATGGGTATCATTTTCCAGGCACCTCTGAATTGTTTCACATGGAATAAGGTGTGTAGGAGATAACTAGTCATTAAAATGGCTGGAAAGGGGTTTGCAAGCATGTTAACACAGTCTGGTCACAGCATCTGTGTGGTATTTGAGACATACTATACACTAGGTTGGGTAAAATATGACAAAGGTTCGATCAGGCCGGCCAAACGTTTCCCTCCAGCCTGCTAAAAGTCCCACAGTGTAGCGGGGTGCTCAGGCAATCTGCCTTCTGTGGCCCCAGCCACGCCACTCCCAGAAGTGGTCAGCTGCTGCTAGCAAGTGTCTCTGCACACACCTTGGGGGTGGGGTGCACCATCCTCACAGCTCCCATTGGCCAGAAATCAGACAGTGGAAGCTGCAGGGGTGGTGCTTGCAGGCACACCAGTGCACGGAAACTTGCTGCCCCTTCCCTCCAACAGGTGCACAGAGACATGCTTGCCAGCAGCAGCCTACCACTTTGTGGCATGGGGTCACCATGGGGTGCAGGCAGTCTGCCTGCGTGTCCCACTGTGCTGCTACCTGGGAACTGCCTACAGTAAGTGTCTCCTGGCTAGGGAAAGAATCTGCACCTCATACCTTGCCCTGCTCCCCAACCCCTAGTCCCAGGTCAGAACTCCCTCCTGGGCCCATACTTCCTCCCAGACCTTGCACCCTCTCATGCACTCTTGCTCCATGTCCGAATGCACACCTGCTTCCAAACTCCCTCTCTTGCACCCCAATCTCCTGGCTGGAGCTCCCTCCTGCACCCAAATGCCCACATCCCTTCCCTCCATTAATATAATAGAAAAGTGTGGCCTGTGACCACTTACCAAAATTCTTGGAGTGCCTGATGTAGCGGGTTTGACTCACTTTCATGGCTTCTTCCCTCAGGGTGGCTTTTGGGGAAGTAAGTGGCTGCTCCAACGCTGACGTGCCCCCTTTGGGTGAGGTGTTCTCTTGAGGGCACTGCCCTCCAGCAGTGACCACTCCGATCTTGGTCTGCGCCCCTTTCCCGGGAGAGGAGAGAAGGAGAGTCATTGTTCTTCCTTCAGTCCTCCGTCCAGGGTCCCCCCCCCCACTCCCTAGGACCCCTAGACTTGTGCCCTAGTTCTTCCTGGGAACACCCAGCTCCCTCCTGGCACACACAGTTCCTCAGCACCCTCCAGGCCTCAGTGGCCCACTACCAGTCCCTCTCTAGCCCGGTCTCTGGGCGGACAGCAGTCTCTCCTGGCCATTCCTCCCTGGCCAAAGGCACGCCTCTGCCTGCCCGGTTGCCTCCTGCAACCCTGCCTTGTGGTCTTATGGCCTGGGGCTTCCCTGGCTCGAACTCCTCCACTTCTCCTCCATGGTTGCAGAACCGTGGCTGCCTCCGTGCAGCCCGGCCTTCTAGGGCTGCCTCTATGCAAGTCCCGCCCTCCATGACTGCCTCCTTGCAACCCTCGGCCTCAGGCTAGGTAGCCTGGGTTTGCTAGGCCGAAGCCTCTCTCATTGCAGGCAGGCAGGTCTCTGTCTCCTCCTCCTCCTCCTCCTCCCAGGAGCTTCTCTTATAGTCTCCAGCTGGGACCTCCTTATTTGCCTCAGCTGGGCTTCCCCCTGACTCCAGGTCTCAGCCCCTTAAAGGGCCAGTGCAGGGCAACACCCTGCTACACCCCCTCCCCCTTAAATATCTCTGGGGGGGTTCCCTCATGCCGCAATCCCTGCCTTGAGGTCTCCCTAGCCGTATCTCTCTAGTGGCACCACCCACCCTACTACCTGGGCGGTGCCTATCACTATGGCCAGTTGTTTTTACTCCGGACCTCCTCCTGGCCAGCTGTGGCTTAGTCCCTTGCCCAGGGCTATCCAGGCCCTGTAGGTCCCCATAGGGCACTCACTGCTCTGGTGCCTGGGCTCCCCACAGGTCCAACAACCCCTCAGTCGCCATTCTTCTTGACTCTCAGTCCCGCAGCTCTTCTTGCACGGTCTGAGTCCCAGTTCACCACAGGGCCCAATGGCCACAGTTCACCCAATCCCCCTCGATTCGGGGGAGGGAGGGGGAGAGAGAGCGCGTAGAATCCCACCCCTGAAACCAGATGTAGCGGGTTTGACTCACTTTCATGGCTTCTTCCCTCAGGGTGGCTTTTGGGGAAGTAAGCGGCTGCTCCAACGCTGACGTGCCCCCTTTGGGTGAGGTGTTCTCTTCAGGGCACTGCCCTCCAGCAGTGACCACTCCAATCTTGGTCTGTGCCCCCTTTGGGGGGGGGGGGGGGAGGGAGAGAAGAGGGAGTCATTGTTCTTCCTTCAGTCCGCCTTCCAGGGTCCCCCCTACTCCCTAGGATGCCTAGTTCTTCCCGGGAACACCCAGCTCCCTCCTGGAACACACAGTTCCTCAGCGCCCTCCAGGCCTCTGTGGCCCACTACCTCTCTAGCCCTGTCTCCGGGCGGACAGCAGTCCCTGGCCAAAGGCGTGCCTCTGCCTCCCCAGTTGCCTCCTGCAACCCTGCCTTGTGGTCTTATGCCCTGGGTCACCTGGCTCAAACTCCCCCAGCCTATTGCAGCTGCCTTGTTGCAGAACCACGGCTGCCTCCTTGCAGCCCGGCCTTTTGGGGCTGCCTCCATGCGAGCCCCGCCCTCCATGACTGCCGCCTTGCAACCCTGGGCTTCAGGCCAGATAGCCTAGGTTTGCTAGGCCAAAGCCTCTCTTATTGCAGGCAGGCAGGTCTCGCTCCTTCTTTCAGGAGCTGCTCTTATAGTCTCCAGCTGGGCACTCCTTATTTGCCACAGCTGGGCTTCCCCCTGACTCCAGGTCTCAGCCCGTTAAAGGGCCAGTGCAGGGCAACGCCCTGCCACACTGCCTGCCAAAAATTATTGCTCACCCCTGCTGTACACTGTTTTTTTTTTTTTTTTTCCTCTGTAACAGTAGTTGCTTTTGACATTTGAAATATCCACATCCCTGAGTGATGTTAAGATGTTCTCATCAACCTAGCTACTGCCACTTGGGGAAGTGGATTATCTATGGCACTGAGAGAACCCTTCATGTTTGCATAGGTAGCATCACACTGAAGTGCTACGATGGTGCTGCTCTAGTGTTTTCAGTACAGAGAAGCCTTCAGGCATACTCTAAAACAGTGGTCCCCAACGCAGTGCCTGCGGGCGCCATGACACCCGCTGGGGCATTTATGTGCACCCGCCGAGTGATCAGGGCCAACCCTGCCCCAGGCATGCGGCGCATGCGCGGCGCCGACCCTGGGCGCGTGGTGCATGCGTGGCCCGGCCCCCAGGCGCCCAGCAGCCCCAAAAGGTTAGGGACCACTGCTCTAAAATAAAGGATTCTGTTTCCAAACAGTTTTGAAGGTTTGGCATTTGTTTTCATTCCCCTTCAGAATAAAAACTAGACCGTGAATTTTTTCACAAAAGTTACTCATGGAGTAGCCAGTAGCTCAGGGCATTCAGCTGGGGTAGGGGAGATCCACCTTCACATCTCTGCTCTGCTTTATTTGGAGCAGGGACTTGAAGATGGATCCCCACTGTCTGAGGTGAGAGCGCTAACCAGAGGATTATTATTGGCTATTCTGGGGTACAGAGCGGGTATGTGCATCTGTCACTTTCATCAGAAATTCCATCCTGGACCTGAAAAATCTTCCTGACAAAATTGGAATCGAAGCAGATATATTTCTTCAACAAGTTTGTTCTGATGAATCAGCATGTTCTGACAAAAAAGGAATTAATCAAAAAATTCCCAGTTTGTTAACAATCACATGAATAAGTCACTTCAAAAGACTGGCCAAAGGCTGTCATTTACAGTAAAACTACTGCTCCAGACCTTGGTGTAGATGCTAATAAGCCTTGACTTTGTAATCTCAACAGTAAAGTAGTAGAAATAGCACTGACTGGAATTTGGAGATATAATACCAAAGTTTGCTCTGTTACCTTGGTGTAAATTGGAAGTGACTCAACTGAAGTCAGCAGATTTACATGGTTATAACGGAGTTCTGTCTACAGCAGAAAGCTTCACATAAGATGTGATTTTTAAACAGATTAAGTTAAACCAATACAACCTTCTATGTTAGACACTCTTATTTCAGGTCAAATGTAGCTTATTTTGGTTTAGGTTAAATTGATTCTTAATTGATGTAAATTGATCTTTTGCACAAATGCAACTAAATCCATTTAAAATCATATAATATATTGAAGCAGCACAACTTTCTGCTGTAGACAACCCCAGAGAATATAATTTGGTTGACAGTCTGGTGTTTTCTTTCATGCAGTCTTGTTTTTTTTCAAAGGAATGTACAAAGTCCTGCTTCTCTGAACACAGGAGGACCAAGAACAAAAGGAGCAGTATCTTAGTATCCCAAGCCTCTTTAGCCAAAAACAGTCCCCCAAACTCTCTAGCTTTTCCCATTTTTCCAGGGTCACACTGTGCTCAGAGGCTACTGGTTAGCTTTCTTGTTTTTTGCCTCTGCCTGTCTCTGTACATGCACGCACACACTTACTTTATCCAAAACAATCTGCAGCAAAACCCCTCCAGTTACCCAGTGTAAAACACATGAATAGAGGCTTACAGTCCTTTTATCAGACAGTGCTTATGATTACCTGATCCTGACAGTTGTGTTAATTGAGGGTATGCCACACCCAGTCTCAGAGGTTTGTGATTCTTGCAGTCCCCAGTGCTCCTCAACATCCTAATACCCTTTAAAAAGGAACAAGAGTTTGGGAAAGGTACAGCCTGTACAGGTAGGCTGCTACAAATGACTCCCGTATGGAAGGATTCTGTGCTCACAAGTGGGAGGGAGGGTAAAGGAAAAAAAAGAATGCAAATGAAATGGAGTGCTGCCCCTTGCAGGGAGGAGTGATGGCTTTGAGAGGTCCATGCAGGAAGCAGACTCAATCTTTGAAGAGTCACTGCATCAGGAGCAGAAGGGAGATTGTGCTGCAGCTCTTGCTCTCTGTAACGAAGCTATATGTAAGTAACTAATTGCCTGAGTTACTGTGCTTTTGGCAGTTTACTAATATCACAGAACAGGTCTGTAAAATTTACTGACTAGTCATCTGAAATTCTCAGGTGGGAAAATGAGGAGTGTGCTGGTTTCTACTGGTGTGGTTGGAGCTAGTGGTTCCTCTTTCTAAGCACCATTATTTCTGGATTTTAGTCCCATTCCCCTCCACCAGCCTGGCTCCCTCTGGGCTGTTGTGTCTAGTGCAGTGGCAGTAAGAACACTGGGATGTCTGTTTGTCTTGCTGCTAATTAGTGCATTTCATCAGGCACCTAGTAGGTAATTCTTCTCCTGCTTTCTTATACACAGTAAGCAGTTTTCCCAGTCCAGAGACCAAATTACAGAGGGTTTAAGCCCTAAACCTGCCAGTACAGCATGTAGAAAAGGAGCATGAGAGAAGATGACTCCTGTCACCAACAAGAAAAGGAATGAACTGTGCTGTACTTATTCACGTCTCAGGAGGAAGTGGCGGCGTCAAGATTTTGAAGGGCTAAATATTTGCTGTGAATTATGGGAGTTATGTGCTACAGCATTTTTTTTTTTTGTTTCTGTATTTTATAATTTGACTGGCTGGCTATCCCACTCCAACTTCCATTCCCCACTTGCTGGTTAGTAAGATTACAAAACAGAGCAGGTAATACCATGGATTTGCTAAGGCAAAAATATGTTTATAGAAATTGGCTTTTCTGTTTTACAAAACAAGATCAACATACAGCTCTCATGAAAGTTCTGTGAGCCTGCATCCCACCTGGCTATGCTCTGATTGTAAATCCTGACCAAGTTCCTGTGCACATAAAAGGACCATTATATGGGAATAAGGAGTTGTATAGATGGAAAATGAAGAATGAAATAGCATTTCTGTGAGGGCTGGAGAAAGACCCACCCCATGTTAGGAGGAGGAGGGGTTTGGCTAAAAACTAGATTTTTTTTTTTGACTCATTTTGGTTTAGTTTCAGTTAATCTGTTGGACACATGGCTAACCTGAATGTGCATTAATGGAAATGAAAGCATCCTTGTAAACTTCTCTGTGGCAGCATTTGCATGGTCCATATTTTATGTTCTTGCTGCATCTTTTTTTCCTTTTTTCAATTTTAGCCCTTTTTTCTGTTTTTGGTTTCTGCTGTTTTCTTTTGCATTTTAGCTAAACTAAGACTTGCCATGCATGATGCCAGCTCTAGCACTCACAGCAGAGCCTTAGTCGATAAGAAGCTACAAATCTGTATCCGAAAAGCACGGAGCCTCCAGGATCACATGCAGCAGCAGCCATCGCAGCAGCCGCCGCCGCCGCCAACCTGCCGCCCACGACAGGGGGGCACCATGACCCAATCTACAAGGTAGTCCAAGTATATCAAGTAGAGCAGATCTGAGCTGTACCGACCAGAAGCATGGTCTGGAAAGAAGTAGTGAACTGTGTGTTCCCCTGGTTACTCAAAATCCTGTAGCATTCTTTTTCATGGCATGCTCAGGTCATACCATGTTATAGGAAAGCACACTTGAGTGCATCCATGGTTTTAGTAGGCTAGGTTATGTGCACCAAGTCAAAACGTGGCCTGTAATAAGAGGCTTTTAGAAATTAATTCTCACTTGCTGTTAGAACAGACCTGTGTACCAATAGAAAAGTGACTGTTAAAAGAAGAGATGTGTTTTAAGGTGAAATGGTAAGGTTTAAAAAAAGAAAAATTAGCAAATATCTTCAGAGCTGAAATGAGTTAAACTGTTGTTATAGTGAATGCCCTGAAATAACTACCATGGGGAGGGCAGTCGCATGTCTGCAGTGCTCTTAACAGGGAAACATGCATTGAACCTTTTCTTCTAGTCCTCCTCTTCATTGGTGCACTGGTGCAGCTCTTGCAGAAAAGGGTTCACTTACAACCTGTCCTTGCCCTGTCACCTTTCCTGTTGTTTGCTGACTAATCGTCCTGATGCTACCTCTATCCTGCAGCCAGGTTCTCTGCCTTACAGTTGTCTCTAGTCTAATTTAGCAGTCTCTCCAGTTTCTTCCTCAGGATACTTTCTTTTCTGCTTTTCTACTCTAGTCTGTCTACTCCATTTGATTCTCTGCTCCCACATCTTACTCGGCCCATCCAAGCACCTAGTTGTAGCTCCATTTGACCCTCTTCTCTCTGCCATCCCCTGACACCTCTAGAATGCTTCTTGCCCAGCTTGCATCTATTTCTTTCCTCCTTCCACTTCCCCAATGACATGCTCTGCAACCAAATGCCCAGGTGGACTCTCATGTGAGCATCCCTGCAGGGACAGAAATGCTGAAACCTGTACCTGAAAAGGCTATAATTCAGGGTTTTGTTCTGTTCTTGCAGCTGTTGAATTATGAACAATGAAAGCAGATCCCTGTGCTAATTAGTGGTCCAAAGTGCCCTCTGTTGTAGGAGAAACACTGAATGCTGACATTGGGCAGTGGCAGATTTAAAGCACAGATGCATTTTTACCATTAAACATATCTTTCTTGGAATCAAATTCAAATATATTGCATAAGTGCCCATCCCTGCTAAAGGAGCTGTCCTATTAGAAAAATACTACTCTGTACAATAAGTTTCTACTGCAGTGAGTTTTAACTTTGTATCCAGTGAAAAATGGCTGATTATATCTTGATTTTTGTGTCTCTGCTTTGATATGTATCAACATTTTAAAAAAGCACAATTATTGTTACTCAGAGCTATCCCCCCATGAATGATAAGTTGGATCTTCTGCATGGTAGATTTTATTTCTGGATCAGGATTGAAGTCACACAGTAGTCTTAATTATTTCCTACAGGATCAAATATCTGAATTATGCACCAGTGTTTAGCTGCACATTGTCGTCATTCTGCATATCCAGATTTAAGGTTAGAGCATTAATCTAACCAACGCGAAGTGCTGCTTTGAGCAGCAGCAGTTTTCAGTTTGACAGGGATATCACTGTCACTATCCCTGCTACCAGGGATATCACTGTCTATCAGAGTTGTTTCCAGACCTCTAATTTTATTCATATAATTGATTCCTGGACTCCTGTGACTTTCTAGTTGCATACTAGAATGCTGATTAATGCAGAAGAAATGCAAAGTGACCCAAGGACATGCATTGAATATATTTTATGTAAGACAAGTGCACATGGTTTTTAATGCTTTTAAATGTTCCTTTAATTTATTGGATAAATAATTCAAAGTTGAAAAAAAATGAGAAGGAAACTAAGGAAAATGTTTTGCATTCTATTCTATTGCTCTCCTTTCCAAAGTTATTCCCCATTACTTTAGAAAAGAGAACCTGAGAGGAATGTTGCCTGTTAAGACCATAAACATAATGATTCTCTTGTATGGTTTGTAGCAATCTCCTGGAGAGACTAATTTTGGAGGGGAATTTGTAATACTTAATTTTAATTTTTTTTAACTTTTATAATGTCCCCACATATACTCAAGCCCCTAGCCAAAGTGCACAGAGTGCTTTAGAATAGTTGTAAAAAATGTCACAATAAAATCTTACAATAAAAATTAGCTTTTAATATTTGAAAAGAATAAAATAGATTGAGAGGGTCACTCACAATAAAAAATAGTAGGAAGGAAAGAAAATGAAGATGTTGTTAAATTAACAAAAGCAATTCTTTTGGTTGAGAAGTTTTTAATTTGTTTGTGCAAAGAGAAGTGAATTGAGGTGGACATCAGGGGGGACAGCCTTAGGGATAATTTTTAAAAAGAAGAGCATTACTAATAGTTGGTTACCATTTCTGTGTATTTTAGTGAACAGACTCGCCCGCTCCAAGTACTGTTGAGCCGGGAGGTACCACTGGAACCCAACAGAGAAGTGGAATTTGGGTCCAGTTCTTTCTTCTGCCCACCTGCTTCCTGCCATGAAGTACGCTCATCATTCTATCAAGAGTCTTCCTCCCTACCTGTTCCTGCAAGCAGCCCTCCAAATGGGACCTTTCCTATCTTCCAGGCTGCTTCTGCTGATTTCAGTGACCAAGCTCCCTCTTTTCCCTATGGGCATGGGTTGGTTGAGAGACCCACAAGGACTGAGAATGATGCTCACCATGTTATGGAGCTTGATGGGGCCTCATCCAAAGGGCTGAAAGACCATAGGGACTACAGAGGCAAGCTAGAAGAAGTCCATGACATTACAGCTACTCTTACACCTCAGCACAAAACTAATGTTAATACAGTCAACTCTGGCTCTTTGCCTACACTAGTTCCCTGTCTCCCTTCAATGCAAACATCATCTCCTAGTGAAAGCAGTCCACACAGTCCATGCTACGGACTGTCAAGCTCTGAAGTTCCTGCTAGAATAGATCAGATAGGGGGCAGTCATTCCATAATCTCTGCTGCTTCACCCCTGTCACTTCAGTGCCCCCAGGCTACTTTCCAGACAGCAAACAGGCACCCCCGAGCAAACAGCCGTGAAACTTTAGTGCTGCCACAGGATGACTTCAGTAATGTGGAGACTTGCAAATCTAAGACCCATGCCATGAAGGGGCATGTTCGTTCCTTGGCAGAGCAGTTTCAGAGACTGCATGGAATGTCCCAGAAAGAAGGTGCACATGAGAGAGCGTGGGCTGCTGCAGTCTGTCAGGATGAGAAGTCTCCAGGGCAGATACAGGAGTCATTCCCCAATTCTTCAGCCTCAGGCCACAGGCAATTAATTCCTCAAAGTCAAGAAAACAAAGCCTGGTCTTCTGAAAAGTTGCACTCCTCCTTCAACGTTAGGGATGGGTTTGTTTCCTTGGAAAGGTTTAGCACTGAACTAGTTACTTCTAAGAGTCCTGGATCACACTGTGGAGACCTGTGTAGAAGAGGTGGACAGAATGTAGATGACCCTGCACTTTCCCAGGAAAGGCACACTCATAATGGAGGTGTGAGACAGGTGGATTATGGAGCTGCTACTGGCATGGATGCTTCTCTGCCTGTGGACCGTTGGGTGGACAATGTCACTAGGTATTACAGTTCTCAGCTGGGCTGTAAAAATACAGATTGGCTTCCTGTGCCAGGGAGGAATCCACTCCTTTCTGATCACAGAACAATCAGAGAGGACCTGCACAGGAATCCAGTGCAGTTTCACCCACACTGGAGTCAAGACATAGAGCAGGAGATCTCTGAGTTGGAGTCCCTCTACCAGGCTAGCCTCACTGGTAGGCCAGTGTTAGGAGGACTGGACAATTCCAGGCCCCCATTGAGCAAGCCAGGTGAGAACTGTGCAACTGTTTTACATCTCATTAACGTTTTATCACGAAGCAAGACTTGGTTGGACCTTTCGTCTACACAAACTTCCACCAGTTTAACTAAGGAGTGTGTCTAACCTGATTTACTGAAACAGGTGCATGTTTGTCCATAGACATTATTTGGCACTGAGGATGGGTTATATTTCAGTTTTTCTCTAAAATCAAGCCATTTCAAAATGGAAATAAGAGTTTCTACATACAGATTTGCACCTGTTTAGCTATATTTGTTTAAAAACATGTACCTGTAGTTAAACCAATAGAAGTTTGTGTGTAGACAAAACCTTGGCTTGAATGAGAAGAGTTCAGATTTGAACTATATGGCAAATCAGTATGATGGAGGGACAGATTTCTGGTGTGCTTTGTAAGATGCCAGATTAATGCACCTCAAGTGGGCACGAATGTAAATGTCCACACCCTGGATTACTATATTTATGTTGCTTATGTATACATAGATGGTACATCGTATCTGGTTAAAATAATTTACAGTAGTCTGGTTATTGACAAAGTTCACACTGTAGAATTTCTATTAGGGGATATAAAACAGTATAAAAGCATTTATACAAAAATGTTGATTGCTCACATTTTGTATCTTTTTTTTCCCCTCCCAAGTACCTCTGCACATCCCTATTTGTGGGATCCTTACACCTGTGTCTCAAGCTCTTGGTATCTTCTAGTGTACAGTGTCTATTTGAGCCACTCATTATTCCTCCCCAGCCACAGTTTCAAGAGTGTAAAACAGTGAGTGATCCCAAACACCCTTCACTTCCTTCTGATCCCCAAAGGTGCAAATTGCTCGGAGAGTATGCAGTGTCCTCAGTGCATCATTCAACATGTTTTCTTTCTTCTGTCCTTCAGGGCAATATTTTTTATTTTTGTAGTTTACCAATTAGATAGTCATCCTTCTCTCCACTTCTTTTTCTTAAGAAAAGCTGATTCTGACACAAGTGTTGCTGAACCTGTAAAAATGAGAAATATCCCTCAAATGACAGAGACGCTCCAGGCCTTGTGGACTAAATATGTCTGTCTGGAAATAACCCTCACCAGAATGGCTCTTTGCCTCGTACGAATGGAACGGAGGTCTTTGGTTCAGTCTGGGTTGACAAATCCTGTTCTAAGGAGCCAACACTATTAGGTCTGGAGAATCACTTGATTGAAGTAGTTCTATTTCCCCAGATCTGTCCAAGTATGACTAAGTCTAGTGTTGAGGGTCTGGAAGGTGGAAAATTGTTCTGTGCTCTACGTGATTGCCACTGAGCTCCCTAGGTCTCGATGCCTTTATCTAGTCTGGTTCTGAGGACCTTGCATCATTGACTCTGCTCGTAACATGAAGTTTCTGGATCCATCTGAGTTGACTAAAACCAGTGCTAATGATTCAGCACCACTGTTCCTGGAAAATCTCTTGCCAAAGTGTGTCTGGTTTGCATATGCATGGCATTGAGGTCTCTGGGTTGGCCAGTTTGACCAACTTCAATTCCTAGGGCACCACTGATTTTGAGATCAGCATAATTGGAACCAGACTCTCTGGATTGACCAAGTCTAGTGCTGTCAACTGCAGTTTCAGAAGGACTCAATTCTCATCCTAATTCAGGGTCAGGTTACTGTAACATACCCAAAGTACAATCCAGATTAATAAATAGTTGTCCCCTATAACCTAGGGTGCCCTTTACACAGCTTTGCTACTGTAACCTCCAGTTTGGGCTAGGGATGTTAAGTAGCGGTTAATAAGCTAATCGAGTAGTCGATGGAATGTTTCCGGAGGACTAAACTGTAGTTAGGGTAGCTCCTGGGGATGGGCTCTGGGACTGATGCAACTCTGTTTTTTAAATGTAGTAAGAGCGGTGCTGGGTACCCTGCTGTGCCTCTGCCTCCCCTGCCTTTCTCCCCCCAGCCCAGAGATGGTGCTGGGGGAGAACCGGCTTTTTCCACCAGAAATATAGGTCCTATACTGCCTACCCCTGAACAATACAAATTCATATAAAGTCTATATTTCTTGAATAGATATGTACATGGTTACCCCATATGGAATTTTCCTGACATTTCTGTTTAAACACAATGGATTAAATAAAACAATAAAAAAAGAGATCAACTATGAAGAACAAGGTTTTAAGTAAATACAATAAGGTATAAAAGTCAGAAATGGAAAATAAAGATAAAATGCAACTAGTGCCTAATTTAACAAGCTATGTTAAATTCAAAGCAAAGTTCTTCTCACCACATGTTCTCAACAGTCTTACTAGCCAAACTTCTTAGGCCAGGATCCCTTCTTTTTAATGGCTGCTTTATTTGGCCGTGTCTACACTAGAGAGCTTGCAGTGCCCCTGTAAGATCTCCCATGTAGGTACTTTGTGCCAACGGAGACAGCTCTCCCAACAGCTTAATTAAACCACCCCCTTAGAGCAGCATTAGCAGCTCCTGAAAAGCTGCTCCCACTAACCTAGCACTGTCCACACTGGTGCTTCTGTCTGTAACTCATGCTGCTGGGGGTGGGGAAACTGTTTTTTTCATATGCATGTGGGACATAATTTATACTAACTTCAGTGCTAATGTAGACATAGCCTAGGTCCCGTCTCATGCAGTAAATCAATGGTCAAGGAGGGAGAAGGAGGTAATGCCTTGGAGTTTCTACCCCTTCTTTTTATAGTCCTGTCCCTCCTTTGAGAAGCATTTCCAGCTAAGCATAAGGTGACAGGTAGTCTGAGTGAAAGGTAACTTCATGCTATTTCTTTCCAAAGATCTAGGCTTTTGTTCCTGCCTCTTTCCTGCCAAAGAACAGCCAGTTAGCAAAGAGTCCTGTTTTTATGTCTTGATCTTGTTTGGCTTGTGGAGTGGGAGAGGACATTACCAATAAAGCTGGCCTCTCTTTGACACAAAGGGTTTTCACTATTTGCCTGACTATCCTAATTATTTCTCTCAAATGTTAGGGAATCTGTGTATATAGCTACAGTTTAGTCCTCAGGAAACATGCATGCTGGTCTAGTCCTTGGAATCTGCTATAAATAGTTCCTTTTCATCCCTTCACAAAAGATGGGATCTTTGGTGCTTCAGACTCCAAACCTAAAAAAGGTTCCTGAGCGAATACAGATTCCTTACCACCGCATCTTCTTGATGCAATGAAAACCTGAGCCACACTGTCTCATAGGACATTGAAGATGCTTAACTGTGAAAGACAAGAGAGTCCCTTACCATGATATTCAAGTTGTTTTTCACACTCTTCAGGGCTTGTGACCTCCATCGGCTATAACTCTCCAGTTTATTGGAGCTGAGCCTTGTGGTTAAATTTAGATTTGTCCAAAGTCTGATGGACAACACCACACTAATATATTACAGAAATTGACAAAGGGTGGCTTGATCTAGCCAGTTGGGTCAAGGTTTCTCTTTCCTGGGGATGCAGCTGCCATCTTTCCCTGGCAGATGAGAAATTGAAGAACAGAAGAATTTTGACCAAATACAGCTATCAATTAACTGGAAAAATTCATCAGAGAAGCACAACATTAAGTGGAATTTGAACAGTTCTCCTTTGCTTTTAACTTGGACTATCTTGAGGCACATTTTTGTTGTTGTGAGCTTCCCACCCTCTAGGGTACAGATCATCAATTTTTGATCACTCTCCAATAACCGAATCAATAAAATGGTGGTTCTGTACACCACTGGAATAGCTTGTGGTAGTTGCTTTGTCACAATGGCCGTAGCAAAGGAGAATGGATTTTCCATTGCTGAGGATACTGTGGTGAAATAGGTCCATTTGAGCTACCCTGAACATATTTCCGTTCTTCCAGCCTGGAGAATGAATAAGATCCTGGCCTAAAGGACTAGTTGTCCATATACCATATTCCGAAAATGTTCTATTCTGCAGCATCCACTCCCTAAATCCTGACTATGATGGTCTCTTGTGTCCATCTTATTCAGATCATTAGCCTCCCCTAAGCTTCATTCACATCCAGGAACTCTGACTCCATATGTTGAATATTAATGGATCTTAGATTTGGCTGTGTCTTCAAGTGCTCTCCCAAAACTAATGGCTTATGGGGTGTGTGGACTAAAAGATGTAGCCAATTGTTTGTCTGTATTCATGGCTTTCTTAAAAATGTTCAAGAGATCAAATAACCAAATTGATTGTTTAAAGACACAACAGTAAAATATGAAAAGGAAACTTAAATACCCTCCTCCTATGAAGCAGATTCTTGCAGCACATTCACCTCATGTAGAAGGTGTGCTGCAGAGCTATGTATTTCAGCTAATAATATTTATAGAATGACTTTACAAATTACAAAACTCTTTACACACAAAATAAGTTTAGCTCACTCATTTCTGCCAGCTTTGTCCTTATCTATAGTTTCTCATATCTAGTGTTGAATGCTGCATTCCGTGTTTTGATGAGCTATGAAAGTATTCCCCATCTGTACTTGGTCAAAGCCAAAGATGCATGAATGCTTTGTACAAATGTATTGTCTAATGCTGACTTCAGCAGTGCAAAGTACTGTGGAATGCTTGACAAAGGTGAACATAATTGTGGGAAGAGCATAAGTGAATTTTTTAACTTCCCAAACCCAATATATAGTGTTGTTCTATTAATACCATACATATAATACCTATTAATGTGGAATGTACTATGCTTAGCTTGTATATATTTGATAACAGATCTTGGTAACATATTGGGATTGGAGATCTTCCCAGCAAAGCTCAAACGTTGCCCAAATGTAGACCATTGTTATGACAAGGTGGTGTTCAGCCACCCGAAGGTATCAAAAGATGCTCAACTAGGCCTTAATGTGGTTTCCATAGGATATCTTTGTGTGGTCTTTAGCCCCAGTTTGCGAGGCTGCTCTTTGAAGCTATATATATGCTTTCAGGCGTCTTTCTTTAATTGTGGCATGTTTAGGGAGAATAACAGGTTGTAGTCACTCGTGATGTGACACTTTTTTGGGCATTTTTGCAGTCCTTGTTAATTTAGAACTCCTCTGTCCTCCTTCCTTGAGGTGGTACTCCTTGTTAAACGCCCACAAATAAGAATGTGTGGTGACCATTTGAAAAAATGAAGGTTACTTACCTTGGTAACAGAAGTTCTTTGAGATGTGCCTTAGCATGTTCATATTCCTCTACTCACCTTCCCCATGTCTTTGGGGCTTTATTTCACAATTCCTGAATGAACAGAAGGAACTGAGGAGTGAATGGGGCTGTTAGTCCTTTTAAACCTGTAAAACCCTGTGCTAGTGCAAAGAAGTGGAAATGAGGAGCCCCAATGGACACTCTTAACTAGGAGATTCTGTAGCTTAAGGCACTTGGATCTTGTAAGTGTGGATGTCCAAGGGCTTGTCTCAAAGGACTCCAGTGCCTGGTAAGTAACCTTCATTTATGTGTATAGTTCTTTATTCCCTGTTTGAGCCAAGAATGAGATCATGAACTATGTTCCACAGGTGTGGCGTCAGAGCTTGAATTTAACATCACTTCTTTATTTCACTCCACAGCTTCTGCAAACATAACTGCGAGGAAGCTGCACCCTGTAGCCGGCATAGGTCGCTTGAAAACACCGACAGCAGAGATTGAGCATAATCTCTGTGGTCCTATTGTCTCCCCTGTCTCTAAGGTAGCACCTGCATTTTACTGGGGGAGGAGAGGGCCTTGAAGGTTGTGGGGGAATTGGACATTCCAGCAGCAAGAAAAGTGGAAAAATTCCATATGAGAGGCAGATGGGTCACTAATATTGAACTTTAAAGAGAGAATGTTATGTAGCCCTACTTGGGATTGAGCATTATGAAAGTGGATGACTCAGGATCAGTGTTTCACTCTAAATAATGACTTCTTCAGGGATGTGTGACAAAACAGTTTCAGAGTTAGTACCTCTGACTGTACTATCATAGACTGCAGGGAACCATTTGGCATTGTAAGGAGAGTTTCCATTAATAACTCCCAGAAATTGCCTATTCTTATTATATCAGCTACTTTGACACTGTCTCCTATAGGAAATCATGCCATCATGCATGTTTTGAAAGTAGAAGGTTTTTAACATGGTATAATGCCCAAGTAATGTTCGTTGGACCATCTGCAGAAGACAAGGGAGCAGTAGCTGCCTTGCACACTCTTGTGCTGATGTTTCCAGAACCTTCCGAGCACACACTGACTCACGTGGATACTGCCCAGTTTTCATATTCTACATCTCCTCTGAGAGGAGGCAGTTTAATATTAGCTGTAATATTTTAGTACCTATATCTGAAAGCATAGAGGCATCTCAAGAAAAGAAAAAGATTGAATATACAGTGTTGGCAAATGGAGGAACCTGCTTATCAAGCTGAGAACAAAAAGAAAGAGGTAAAAAGAACCAACATTTCCCACTTCAACATAGAACAAACCACTTGCGAAACATCACCAGAGTTGGAAGGAAGCAAATAATTATGGTGAGAAGAGAAGGCTACCATACTCTTCAGATTTTATTTTGGGATGGTCATTAATTCCAGCCCTGCTTATCTGAGCTACCATAATGGAGCACAAGGCAGCAAGCAGCTCCTTGGGTTGACTCATCCCACTGAGGCTTTGAATCCTGGCTTTCAGTAATTATAAGACATAGACTCTCAGTTGCACAAATCTGCCATGGTATATAATGTGAAAACCTGATTATGAGAATACTATTTTTATGAATGAGAACTTAAGAAACTCAGTTGCTTTATTCTCTTGAGTTAGAGTTGAATGAGAGACATCAGAAAAGAAAGAATTAGTATACTAAATCCATCATATTCTTATCAACCTCTTCTCCTGACTCACTGTGCAGTGCAGTTTTCCATGAAAAGATGTTTCTGAATGTGATAATGTTGTCTGCAGGTTGCATATGCCAGAGGCCATAGCAGGGAGCCAGAAGAGGAGATGTACAGTGCAGAGAATTTCCGCCGCATTGCTCGCAGTCTCAGTGGGACAGTCATCACAAACAGGGAAGAGACCCTGGTCTCCTCTCATAGTTTTGTAAGTAGTATGAACCTCAGCATTGCAAAGAGATGACTTGTTAGTATGGAATTAGGAGCTGCTTTTCTTCTTCCTTTACTACTTGCTAGTGGAGTTGATGAGGGAAAGAGGAAAGGCGAAAGGCGCACAACTGAACATCATTGATGCCAGTTCAGAAACACGAAAATTTGTTCCAATGAGTCATTCCCTTTCTTCTCTGTTAGATGGAGAAGTCAGTTTTTATTTTACAGCAACCAAGCTGTCTGCTTTTAGAGTCACCACACCTAGAACTGTGCAAACCACAGCTTGTATGTGTGTGCTCATGAATGCGCACTAACAGAATGAAACCTGGTAAAGAGCACATTCAGTTGGAAGTTTTCTGGTTTGGCTGTTGAATTACTTATACGTTCCAATTTTTAATAGAGCGCCCAGTGATTTAACAAAAAAAATTCTTTAAACAGTATGTACAAGGACACTTTTGCTTCCTTGTTGGTGTTTATAAGGCATATCTTCATCAAGAAATAGTGATTATACACAAAGTGCTGTCACTTACATAAAGTAAACAGCTTAAAAGAGAGAAATGTTTTTCTCTCTTGTCTTTGTAGTCTCAGGTTAGGCATAATCAGTGCTTTTTTTGTGACTGTACTGCCCGGTACGCATTACCGGCACCTCCATTCACAGTATTGGCACCTCCAGTCAAAGCTTACCTGGAAAGAATGGAGTGTACTGGCACTTCTGTACGCAAATGTCCGACAGTCGGCTGGGCTGCATCTCTTAAAAGGGCTCAACAACTTTTCCTCTGGAGTACCTGCACCTTTTTTTTTTTTAAACATAAAAAGCACTGGGCATAATGAATATGGAACTTGAAAAATTTACAGTATTTTCAGGCAAAAATTATTTTTTTTTTTTAAGGTTGATTGTATCCTTTCAGCTGATTAAGTAAAGTTCAGTTTACTCTAACACCATCTTTTGTTTAACTTCTTTAAACCATGCCTGTCTGTATTTCCTTTATGGAAAAAATACAGTGAAACTGGATATAAAGTGATTTGGTTGTTGCCTTGCTGACCCTACTGCTCAAAGGGTAGGGGAAAATATGCTCAATTGGTCAGCCTGATTATTCAGGGAATGAAGAATGTTGCTGGGTCTAATTGCATTGAGTAATATTTCCCTTTCAGAGTTCCCCAAAATTCATGTAATTGAAAAGAGGAATTTTGGTTGAATTGTAAGTCTGAAGAAAGCAGGAACAGATTGCTGTCAGTATTTAACAGAGTGATTTCTTTAAAGAGAGGGAACTTTTTAAGAAGAGTATGCAGTAATGTGATGTACTGGGTTTGTTCTGATTTTTTTCACTTGCCCTGTTTATCCTTTTTCAAAGGAAAACTAAAAACAGTGGCCTTATTTGAAAGCATCAGAATAAAGATGGGAGAGGCCAAGTTACAAAGACAGGGTTAAGCAAGGCTGAATGTATAGCATGGGTCAAGTTTTAGGCCTCATCCTATAAAACAAGTTGTACCAGTTTAACTAAAATTTGTTTTCAAATCTATTTAATTAAACCAATGCAACTCTCATTTATAGGTAAGGCCTTACCCAAGTCTTGCATTGATGCAAAAGCTTAAACTCCACTGCTATGTCAGAAAGATTGTCTTCCATCACTGTTTAGCTCTTAGTGAAGCATGTTTGGCAAGGGAGAGGCTTCAATAATGTACATTTTCAGGCATGGGTGGCCCAATCTTTATAAGGTGATTAGAAAAAGCAATCTGCTCTTCCCTTTCCCAGCACAAGGTTATTCTGAAATGCGAGTATGATGGTGGGGTTTTTCTGATCTGTTTAGTTATCCAAGAGCCTTTCTGGGGTGGGCAGTGTTGTTACCTTGCATTTCTTCCTCTTTTGTAGAGAGATGCACGTACTTGTTGTGGTGACTCATCCATCTTTCCTTCCTGGATCCCCACCATGTTTGCTTGATTGAACCCAGCTTTGTGTTTAATCATCATTTGTCGTTTCTTTCCTCTCTCATTTTGTCAAAAGGAAGCATCAAATGTGAGGAAAATGCCAAAGGAAACCACGCACCGTTCTTCCAGCTCCACTTCCCTCCCTTTTCCCCACGATCCTTCTATGTTGCCCTCTGATCCCCACCACTACCCAACCCAGATGCAGAACCCGTACCATGATGCACTGATGCCTAGCATGGTGGGCAAGGCACGTAGACCATCAGGTAATCACAGGACTCTTCACCCTCCTGCATGATCAGAAATGCTGTTGGAGATGCTCTCCCTGATGGTGCTGAAGTACAGCTCTTTGGATCTTGTCTGCTATGGTGATGGTTTTACCAGCTGCCTGAATCCCTTCAGAAATTTGAAAGGATAAATTGCCTTTTTCTTCACTGTCCCCTTGGTACTGCTTGAATGCTATGCTAAATGGATGTAACACAAAGGGACAGTTTTTTGGGTTAGAGCTATGGCTGTTACTTGTTTCAATAGTTATAGTAGTTTTCATTGCATATGAAGAGGTACATGGCCAACAAAAGCATCTGGCAAAATCAAATGGGACTCTGTTCACTAATTTATATGGCATCTATAACACACCATTTCTATTAGGTCATTAACTAAAGTACACTGTTTTTAACATTAGAAGAAATGAAGCTATAAATGATGCACACATTCCTCAGAGATGACCCAAAGTATTTTGATACTTAACTATGTTTGTGGGAGGGGCGGAAAGTGATGCCTGAGGAGGAGCTAGCTATTAGTACTATAGTCTATTAGATAAGATACTTTCCTCCAAAATCACTTGTGTGAGAGATTTGTTGGAATTACAGTCACTACTGATGCTACAAATTCCTGCATGAGAGTCCATCATGAAAATTATCCAGAAACCCCCAAAACATATGTCTCAAATTTTCTTGTTGGGCTCCTCCTCCAGTGACACTGAACATGTTACAGAAAGTGCTGACTATTACAGAAATCTGGTGTCCCATTAGTGCATATGACAGCATCTGCAGAAAGAGAGGTTGCAGCTCTTTGGCGCTGGGTGGAATTACAAAAGGAAAGTGAATTGCAAGGAATATGCAGCTTAGTTTTCACTCATGCCATATCTTAGGTCAGTAAGTGCCGGAGTGTAGGGTCGGTTCAGCTTACCCTTTCACATCAGCTGTGAGCCACAGTTAGAGGTTTTGAGAGGAAAATAAAATGAAATTGACTAACTCCCCCTTTTCCCCACAGGAGATCAGAAGAACATCCAGAAACTTTTGGTTGTGCCTGACGGGGGTGAAACTTTCCGAGGTGAAGACCACCAAGGTGTGGCACTGAACTACAGGAGTATCCCTTGCACTCAGAAATGCACTTCTTCCCAAGGGCAGAGGCCTCTTGTTGACCACCATATGGGAGATGACGCATCAAGGGTCTCTGGCCATTGGCTGCAGATGAGCCACACTGCCAGACAAACAGCAACACTGCCAGATGAACAAACATTGCAGGTGGGATACGCTACCCAGCCAGACAAAGGGTTACAGGAAAGCTTCCTCCAGCAGCCCACCCGACACCAAAAAATGCACGACTCCTATGCCGTCAATTGCAGGCCACCTCCTAGCACAGACTATCGCACCTTCAGAGTACCACAACAGCTCTCTAGGAATCGTGGCACCTCTCTGGTCTGCCCTGTGCCTCCCCCACATACTAAGCCCCCTGGACCAAAGAGAGTAGATATGCCCCCAGAAGAAGACTGGCGTCAGAACAACTTTACCCTTCAGCCTGGTAGACTGAGAACACTTCCAGTGCACATGATGGATGGAACTTTCTCTTCTGCCTCGGATGTGCACCGAAGGATGATGGCCTAAGCAGCAGCAGCTGACACCTTGCAGAATAATGGCTGGTGAGGACTTATTCCACTCAGTGTGTTCCCAGGATTGATCACCCCCTCGTGAGCAGACTGTCTGAACTATAGCTGTTGCTTGAGGTGCAGTTGATAGCAAGGCAGCTAACTCTTCAGTCAGCTAACTCTCTGCTAGTGTTGTCTTAAAATGTAGCTAGACTGTATGTGGAGATGGTATTTCTTTCCCTCTATTGCTGAATTCCTGCGTGTGGAAGAACTCGCAGCTATCCTAGTCTCAGCAGCAAGCACTCTAGTCAGTAGTAGGTGTAAGGGGCACTGGCTATGGATAAGCTCACAGATGCGTGTTTATTTGAAGAAAAGATGTACCTCTTTTTAAAGAACTCCAGCATGAAACATAATTGTGGTAAATTCATTGCATACAAAGCCAACATGCTCTTTTCCGTTTGTTTTCTTCTCTTCCCTCTTGTGTTCCCTACCGGAGGAAAACCTGAACCACCTTCCAGGTTCCAGCAAATATAAACACAGCAGGACTGGTGGTAGGTGAGACAAACCCAACATTCAGGGTGGTGAGACTTCAAGCCCAGACCACAGCTGTAGTTGCTACTGAGGAAGGGGGAGAGAGACATTGTCCCACACTAAGCCAGAACTTCCCCACTTCCTTCAGGCAGACTAAAAATGCTTCAAACAGACATGACTGTTAATGCTGCACATTTAATTACACCAATGTAAACACAGAATAAGCTTAACTATTTTAGGGTCAAACATACTTGCTTTTGTAAGTATTTTTCAAATAAATCTATGAAATAGTTCTATTTAACTGCCTGTGTAAGAATCATCTTCATTTTTTATTTGGTTTTACTCAGCAGCTGGCCTGAAAACTCTGATCTATGTTTTTAATACACTAACTGGAATAAAAAAACATTACATATAAAGTTGTTTGCAGTGTTGTTGTAGCTGTGCTGATCCCAGGATATGAAACACATCAGGTAAGAGAGGTAATATCTTTTTCCAGATCTGAAGAAGAGCTCTGTGTAGCTCAAAAGCTTGTTTCTTCCACCAATAAAAGATACTACTTCACTCACCTTGTGTCTCTTTCACACACAAAGGTAATTGATTAACAAACCTTTTATAAAGAAGCACTTGTTAGAGTAGAGGACTGAATCAGGAATCCAACATTTAGTTCCTGACTCCTCCATTTGCTTGCTTTGTGGACTAGTTGCTTTGCACCACCACGCTTCATTTCCCCCTGTAAAATTGGGGTGGTTCTTCGAGTGATTGCTCATGTTAGTTCCAAGCGGGAGCATGTGCACTGTGCACAGTCAAAAGTTTTTTCCCCTAGCAGTACCCGTTGGTCAGCTGTGGAGGCCCCTGAAGAGGCACCATTATGGTGCTGTATGTAGTCCACACCCTACCACTTGTGCTACCTGGTACCTGTGCTACTAGCAGACTGCACTGGGCTATAGACCTTCTGCCTGTCCTGATCAGAAGCGTGTCTGTAGTGAGGGAGCAATCTTTGGCACGACATCTGTTTAGAGTGGGAGCGCTGCTGGGAAGGGGACTGCGGTGGTCTGAGTGTGGGTTTGCCCGTGTTGGGTCCCAGGGTGGGTGGCACTGGCCTTGGCATCATATCCAGAACTGCTTGGAGAGCCTCTGGCATAGATGGTAAGCATAACTGGAAACCGCTGCTGGAAGTAGGTGGTGAGGAGCATGCCTGACTGCAGCCTTCAGTTGGGGCGTTGGAGGTCAACAGGACTGCTGAACCAGGGTCTGTATCACGTCCCAGCTTGCCCTTTGCCTTCATGGATCCAGAGATCTGCCTCTTCCTGCCTTTCTGGATGGAGCCATGGACAGTGACTGGTGCCAGCTTCCAAATGATACCAGCAGTCACTGGGGAAAGGGCCAACCCATAAGGAGGGCTTTCAAGCGAATGTCCCCCTCCTTTTTTAGTAGCTGGCCTGAACGGCTTACAATCTCAGCATTTATTGATTGGGCCTCTCCCAAGCACCATAGGCAGCTGTTGTGAGGATCACTAATGGGCATAAACCTCTTGGAGCAACCACAGGACTTGAAGCCTGGGGACCGGGGCATGCTCCATTCTGAGGCAACATCCCGAAAGGACCTATCAATGTTTAGTAGAGACTTGTGAAGTAGCATGCAACTGTTAGGATCGCAACGGGAGCCTTTTTAAAATAAGAATGTACCATAACCTAAGGGCAGGAAAGAAAGAGCACATAGGCAAAGGGGGGCAGCTGCCGGGGAAATCTGAGAGAGTCCTCTGGTAATGGCAGATGAAACCGGAGCTCCTGGCAGTGTAGTGCTGTTAAAGGGAAATGTATTTAAAATGCTATTTCTGCCACTGTCCTTGGATAATTAATGGGGGAGTTGATGCCACTGAGCTCAGTTATGGACATCTTGAATACTGTCTCAGGTCTAGCCCCATACGTAGGGAAACCGTTGAAAACTAGAGACAAATACAACAAAGGACAACAAACATCTGAGTGAACCAAGGGTTCTGGTTTAATTAGCACTGTTGTCACACTCCCATCTCAGTATCCTTTTCTTTCTTTGTTTTTCTTTTTCTCTTCAGCATCTGAAGTGAGTTGAAGCTCATGAAAACTTATGCTCAAATACCCTTATGAATTTGTTAGTCTTTAAAATGCTATCGGACTCCTTGTTGTTTTTGAGTGAACTAAATTTTTTGTACAGTTTAATGAAGAAGAGATCCAGGGGCGATAGAATCACAGTCTATTAATACCTTGTAGGTAGAAATATAAATGAAGGAAGGGAATTGCTTCATCCCAGATGGTAGAAGGATCAGTGCCTGAGGCTAAGGAAAGAAAAGTTTGAATGAGATAATAGGGGCAGAGAGGGAAAAATGCTTATATCAGAGCAAATGGACAGTTCCTGGGAGAAGTTAAGACACCTTGCCTGCAGAGGTTAGCAAGCAAAGTGAGACCATGTCTATGGTATGGGGACGGTAGTGGTGTATCTGCACTGACATAACCTTGCAGTGGAGAGGCAGTCTAGAGCGATGGAAAAATGGAAATGCTTTCCATTACTATGTGAACACCACCTCTACTATCAATGGTAGCTAGATTGACAGGAGTACCCTTCCATTGACTTAACTGTGTCTGCACTGGGGTTAGGTTGACATAGTTATGACACTCAAGGGTGTGGATTTGTCACACCCCTGACCACTGCAGCTATTTTGACTTAATTTTAAGCACAAGCCAGGCCTTTAGATAAATCAAAAGGGGTGTTGAGGTGAGAAGCCCTGCAAAACATGAGAGTCGAGCCACACGCCTTGGGCCAATCTGTTTGTTATAGGATATGGAATGTGCTGATGGCTTAATTAACTTCTAATTGCATCCCATCTTGCAAAAGACTGTTCATAGCAAGCCAGCAGAGGTTTGGCTGTGAAGGGACTAGGAAAGGAGGATGGAAGAAGAAATTGGTGAATGAAGCGCTGGGTGCAATAATTTACTGGCCAAAAAATGAAGTTTCGGTTGACTTGAAACTCTTTGTGAATTTGTAGTGAGCTCTCTGAATAGTTTTGACTGAAGTGAAAGACTAGAAATGTTTCCGGAAATATCTAAACAAAACATTTTGTTTTGACCCAACATGAAATGTTTCAGGCACTGTGAGAGAAGCAAAGGAGGTCTAGACTCTGATGACAGCATGGGGCCCGGGGAAGGAGGTCTTTCCTCTGCTTGATGAGAAGGGATTGGAACATGAGTTTCCAACCTGTTGAGTGAGTGCCTCAGCCATGGGGTTCTGGGATATTCTGGGATGGACTTCCTCAGTCTGTCCAGTTGTAGCTATTCCACTATAAATAGCCATTTGGAACATGGATTTGAACTTGGGACTTCAAAATCCTAGGTGAATGCCCTAATAAGGAATATTGTAGACAGGTCTTACTGAGATGCAGAAGAATGGAATGTTTCCTTTTAGAGTCTTGCCTTCATAATCTCACTCCCCTGACTATCTTGGCTTCCTTTGTCAGACCTGCTTTATGGCTGTAAGGTTTGCTCTGTGTATTTGTCTCGTGGGAGCCGGAATACATCTCTCTCTTCCCCTGGTGTTTCACTTTCCTTCTCAAAGTTTTTAAAAGTCTTCTTTGGATAATTAGATAATTCTAGGACAGCAAAACTGGCACAATAGATACATAGATTTTTTTTAAAAGACCATTAGGCCTAATTTCCTGCCTAATAGTTTCAGGGGATTGCTCTGTTAGTCTGTAACTGAATTTTTTTAAAAAAAACAATGAATAGTCCTGCAGCACCTTAGAGACTAAGAAAAAATAGATAGTGTCATGAGCTTTAGTGGGCACAACACAGTACTTCAGATGAATGGAGTTAAGGGGGCCAGAGTACAAATAAATAGGAAAAAAAGAGGGAATGGGGAGGGAAAGAAGGGGAAAAAATATTCTCAATTAGAGTGTCCATGCGAAATGATGTTTATAGAGTGGGCTCTAAGTACCTAGTGCTTAGCTTTTTATGTCATTAGGATGTGGAATGTAGCAACCCAGGTCTTTAGAATGTCATCAGATTAGCATTTAACCCAGCAATTTGTGATAGAATAAGAAATATGGTTTAGTTTATCATTCAGTCTGGAGAAAATTAATTCTATAATAAGATAAACTGAGTAAAAAACAAAATATATTTGACTGTTTCCAGTAGAGCAGGGGAGATCTCAGTCGAAGCATCCTCTGATTAACATAATGCCCTTTCAGCTTACAAAGGGCTGTCAGCACCTCAAACATACCTTGTCTCTGCCTGGGTGGCAGGTTGGGCTGATTCAATTTCTTTGCAAATCTTCCTTCCCCTCTGTAGGTTGGGGTGGATTGGCTTGATATCCCTAAGCTTCTTTTTGAATCTTCAGTGGTGGTAGAAAAGTGCATCCATTGTTCAAATAATCATTTAACATTGAGTAAAGCAAGTGCTGACATCACTCAATAGGAAGTGAAACGTGGCTTCAGTTTCAGAAAGATTCTCAGCGGTTTTTCCATTTGCCTAGATCTGGGTACCCAAAATGTTTGGGAAGATGGGCTGTGTGGGCAACTTGTCAAGAGAGCAAGGCCACACCCAGCTGATACAGTTAGGCCACATGTAGGCATGTTTTTGCATTCTTAAATTCACATCACTGCAGTACCCACGGCCTGGTGTAGATGGCTGTTTGTATGTTACGGAGCTAGAGTAGGAAAAAAAATGTTTAAATATCATTTTAAGGAGTAGTTTTGTACCATGACTAAATTTGCCTTTTTATTAGTGAGACACAACAGGTTTCTATTCCAACCGCAGTGTTTCCTTCACGAATGTAGTCCCTAATTTTTTGTCTAGACGAACGTGCATGTACCTCTTGTGACAGGCAATTCCTGCACTGCCCTGGACAAATCTTACTAGATCTTAGAGCCCCCGTGGGCCTGAGGCAGCGGAAGCTCGGGGAAGAGCTGAGCTGAGAGGCTCTTTAAAAGAACGGGCCAAAGCACGACTGGCCCGTAGCGGTTCAGCAGGTTTCCCAGGAGGAGGAGTACACACATACCTTAGGGCCGTGCTGCGGCGGGAGCGGGGGGTAGTTTTCTCAAGCTCCCTCAGGGCCGTGCTGCCGGAGGAGCGGGACGGAGAGTTTTCCCACGCTCCCTTAGCCGCCTCGTGAGGTGACGCGCGGTGCATGCCGGTCCCGAGGCGGATTGTGTCCCCTCGCTGAGACGCTCGGAGCCTTGGCTGCCGCCATGTTGCTTTGGGCCGTTGCCACCCGGGGCCTCTAGCTGCCACCGCCCCCGCGAGTCCCCGCCGCCGGGGGAGGCCCCGCCCCGCCGAGCAGCGGCCGCCGGCCGGGAGCGGAGCCATGTCCGCCAAGGAGGGGAGCCGGGGGCCGCCGCCTCACGGCACCAGCGAGCGGGCCGTCAAGGGTGAGCCCCGCCAGGGAGCGGTGCGTGGGGCGCGAGCCTGAGGCGAGGCGGTGCCGGGGGCGCGTGCGCAGCGAGGGGCTCTCTGGGGGGCGATCCCCGCCACCCTGCTCGCGCCCTGCTGCGGCCGTTGCGCGCGGGCCGGCTCGCTCTGCGCGCGCGGGGTGGTTCGCGCCGGTCGCCGCCGGCGGGCGGGCTGGTTGGTGGCGGCGGCGGCGGGGGGGCCGTTTACAGCAGCGGCCGGCACGTCGCGTCCGGTCGGGAGACGAGCGAGTGACTCAGTAAAGGGCTTTCCCCGCGGCTCCAGGTCGCGCCGCTCCTGCCACACGGCGCCCGTCGCGCGGCCTTGTAGCTCCGCGGCGCGGGGACCGGCGCGAAGTCGTCTCGCTGTGGTGCTTGTCCGTTGTCTGTGTAGTGCGAGAGTCGCCCTTGGATGCGGCAGCTTGTTTTGAACACTGGCATTCCGGAAACATTGGCTGCGCTAGGCTTTGAAACCCCGCCATTGAGCCTGGGCACGAGGGGACGCTTGCCTTGAGCGTTGCACGCATTGGCTTTCCAAGCGTACTGGTTCCATCCTGCCTTTTGGAACTTGGCGTATTTTCCAGGGCGCAAGGAACCCTTGACTTACAATAAGGCGGTGGTCACTTTCAGTTGCGTATTTATCGATTTGTTTGTGCGGGTTTTTCGCATCTACTGAAAGACCATCCTGCCCAGTCAGTAGCGCTCAGTGCTGTTGTCACAGTGTTGTTGTAATACAAGCCTCCACGCTATGCATTATTTTCTACACTTTTTGCAATTTGTTGCAAGACATAATTAGGTTAGGCCATTCAGACAGTTCAAGAGAACTAACAGTGCATGGTTATTTCAAGCCGCACTGAAGGACCTGCTGATTTCCCAACTCTTAACAGTTTGTATTAATCATGACCCATACTGTTAGGTGTTCCAAAATCCAAGTTAAGACTAATTTTAAGGGGGGAGGAGGCTCAGTGTATTTTTGACACTGTCTATGTTCCATATAGAGCCATTGTAAAACTTCAATCAGGTTTTGATAGGTTCATATGACACAATTATATCTGCTATGGTTAACTGCCCACATAGCAGTATTTGCTGGGTCCAGCCAGGTGTCTATTGTGTTGGCCTGTCCAAAGCTACCGTGCTGCACAGTTATATTGTGTCAGTGCTTTCTGGAGAAAATCTGGACAGTTAACCCATACTATCTCTGCTGTTGGTGTGAGGGGGTCGAAGAACTAAGAGCTTACTTCACAAGTGCAATGGGCTTGGGATACTCTTCTGGCAGAGAGCTGAAGGTAAGATAATTGGCTATGGTTATGGTGACCATATTTTCTGAACCAAAAATAAGGGACACCTTAGCCACACCCCCTGAAACCATTGGCCACGCCCCTTACCCCCTCAAGCCCCACCCACCTGGCACAGGAAGTCCCACCCCTGGGAAACAAGAATGATTAAAGGTCTAGAGAACATGACCTATGAAGGAAGGCTGAAAGAATTGGGTTTGTTTAGTTTAGAAAAGAGAAGACTGAGGGGGGACATGATAGCAGTTTTCAGGTATCTAAAAGGGTGTCATAAGGAGGAGGGAGAAAACTTGTTCATCTTGGCCTCTGAGGATAAAACAAGAAGCAGTGGGCTTAAACTGCAGCAAGGGAGATTTAGGTTGGACATTAGGAAAAAGTTCCTAACTGTCTCGGTAGTTAAACACTGGAATAAATTGCCTAGGGAGGTTGTGGAATCCCTATCTCTGGAGATATTTAAGAATAGGTTAGATAAATGTCTATCAGGGATGGTCTAGACAGTATTTGGTCCTGCCATGAGGGCAGGGGACTGGACTCGATGACCTCTCGAGGTCCCTTCCAGTCCTAGTATTCTGTGATTCTATGAAAGTATTTTTGGGGTCAAGATGAACACATGGCCGGAAGTAAAGGGTGTCATGTGACCCCTCTAAGAACTCCTCCCACCATCCTCTGCCTATAGGGATTTGGGCCCCACAGAAGTCCCCCATGCAATTACACTGCAATTGCATTAACTCAGGGTCCAGACCTAGGGTCCCATGACAGTGCAGTGCTATGGGTCTAACCTCGATTCAAGATAAGATCCAGGATCTAAAATCTATTATTTTGCAGTGTAGTTGCAGCCCCATTTGACTCTCAGCCTGGGAATCCTTCAGAACTATCCCACAATTTCATGGGACAGCTTCTATTGTCCTCTTAATAGATGTTGCCTACTTGTTCCTATTAACTGGTAATCAGAGGGGGCTGGAGCAGTTCCCCACCTACTTCAGGAAGGGGGCTGCTCCAGGGTCGCACAGGGCCTGCTGCCAACAGGGGTTGCGCTCATCCAGATCAGCCCCTGTCTCTGGGGAACTCAGGGGCCCCACAGGCACGAACTGCGCCAGTGTCCAGATCAGCCTCTCTCCCTGGGGAGTCCAGCTAGCTAGGAACAAGGGCTGCTCCAGAAGGGGCTGGGAGCCAGTGGCAGCCCCAGTGTAACCTAACATTAACCAGTTAACTGATGAATGGGATTTTGCATCCCAGTGAGATGTATTGCAACTGCATTTTTTGAAGTTACTGCAAAATTATCAAGTGTCCTCCATTTCCACAAGCCAGAATGACAATACTGAACCATGACAATTACAGGATGGAGAAGACCATGTCACTAACCCTCACCACCACGGCTTGAAAGGTATATTGCCCATGGAGATCAACGGGGCTGGGTTATTTTATATGTAAAGCTACTGAGAAATGTATATGTCAATACCATGATGGCAATGCCTATGTTATGTAAATAATCGCCAATAATAATTGTCAAATGAGACCACTTCCCAACCTGCTTACAAAGCTTCTTATCCTATTTAATTTTAAGCTAGGATTGGGCCCAAAGCAATCTGTTGATATTACCCAAGGAGATCCAGGTAATATTTAGTCATCCTTCAAAATATAAGAGACCAATCAGTCAAAGCCCCACTGCCTGATAGAGGCGATCTTTGAAGAAATTTGGAGAAACTTTGAATTTACTTCTGATAACAGTGCTCTCTCTCACTGGACATGGGGGCTTTAGTACAGATTTCACTTCATGTCAGAATAACTCAGAAATGTGTTGTCCCAGCTAACTCCATTCAAGTCTAGGCAATGTGCAGCCCAAAGACAGAACAGATTCATTTGAAGCTGGAAGTCAAAACACTTCACCTCTTCGCAGAGCTCACAAAGGGCTTGTTCACTGTGACACAACTCTTTCTGGAGAGAGATGATACATCCTGCCTCTCTGTGGTTGAGCCAAGTGTTTTCACGTGGCATCTTAACATACTGTTTAAATCATCAACTGCTTGGATGAGGAAGACTCACAAAAAGTCTGCCCGTCATCCACACCCGAGTGACAGTGATTTCACCACTGTGGTAACAGACCCGATCTCTCTGTGGGCTCTTCTGGAGAAACAGAGAGCCTGTGGAGGTCTCTTGGGGGGAGAGGCCGGGGTACCTCTATTTCAGTGATTCTCAACCTTTTTGAGCCAGGGGGTCCACAGGCCAATGCAAATTTTTCCATGGACCACCAGTTACTAATGGAAACTCACCATTAATTACATCATTTCACCTGAGCCATTTTTCTAGTGCTGCAGCTAGAGAGAATGGTTTAATTTAAATTATTAAACAGATAGAGCATTTTAACTCTTAATCAAACTTCATTTTAAGTAAAATAAAATATTAATTTATGTCCAACACAAAAAGGTTTCGATTTTTTCTTTATTTATCAGCTTCAGAGGGGAAGCCAAGTTACTCTGTACAGGGTAAACTTTAAAAACAAATAGTCTGGTAGCACTTTAAAGATTAACAAAACATGTAGATGGTATCATGAGCTTTCATGGGCACAGCCCACAGCTCTGGTCACAAAAGCTCATGATACCATCTACATGTTTTGTTAGTCTGGTAGCACTTTAAAGATTATCTGTTGTTTTTTAAGGTTAGATTATTTATGGCAGGTGTGGGGAACATTTTTTGGGTCAGGGGCCATTGATCCACAGAAAAATCAGTTGGGGTATGTCTACACTAGTCCCCTTGTTCGAACTAGGGTGGCTAATGTAGGCATTCGAACTTGCAAATGAAGCCCAGGATTTAAATATCCCGGCTTCATTTGCATGTTCGGCGCCATTTTTAATCCCTTAGTTCGAACTGACTGCCCGCGCTACACGCGGCAGTCAGAAGTTAATCGAACTAAGTCCTTAGTTCGGATTAACTGTTACTCCTCCTGCAATCCGAACTAAGTCGTTAGTTCGATTAACTTCTGACTGCCGCGTGTAGCCGCGGGCAGTCAGTTCGAACTAAGGGGATTTAAAAATGGCGCCGCCTGAACATGAAATGAAGCCCGGGATATTTAAATCCCGGGCTTCATTTGCAAGTTTGAATGCCTACATTAGTCACCCTAGTTGGAACTAGGGGGCTAGTGTAGACATACCCTTGGGGACCACAGAAGTGAGAAGCAAAAGAACTCCAAAAACCCCCAACCCTCACCAAGGTTACCCCCAACTGAGACACCTCATTCCTCCAGGGTTCCAGCCCCATCTTTCCTGGTAGATTTTATGAAGCCCCCTTAGTTTCTGGGTTGGGAACAAAAATGAGGGGTTCAGTATGTGTGATAGGGCCGCCAGAGAATGGGATAGGGATGGGGTGCAGGATCTGGGAGGGAGGTGGGGGGCAGAAGATGGAGAGGTTGCAAGGTGTGGGTGGGAGGTAGGGTGCAGAAACAGGCTGAGAGTAGGGTATCTGGCGAGGGGGAGGGCACAAAAGCAAGGGAGGGTACACTGTGTGGCGAAGAAGGAGAGTGCAGGCGGAACGGTGGATGCAGGAGCGGACTTGTGCTAGGTCTACCCTATCAACTTTTTCCGATTGTTTTTCCAGAAGAGGCTTTTCTACCATTTGGCCCTGTCTTCACGGGGCCAAATGGCGGAAAAGCCTCCTCTTTCAGAGGAGCTCTTATTCCTTGTGAAATGAGAAATACAGGGCTACCCGAAAGAGCACATTTGCGAAAAAAAGTGGAAGAGCAAACGCATTCCTTGGATGTGGCAGGGTTTTTTCGAGATACCTCCTGTATCCCGAAAACCCCTGCAGTGTAGACATAGCCTGGGGGTAGGGTGTCTGGCCAAGGGGGAGTGTGCAGGAGTGGACTGAGGGGGTAGATGCTCCCCCCTCCCCCGGGGGTCCAACTGCTCTCCGGACCCCCCCTGCCCAGCTGGGCCCCGGGAGGGGGCGCTCTTCACACACACACACCCCGCCCAGCTGGGCCGCAGTGGTGCTGTTCCCCAACCCCCTTCCTCCAGCCTGGCTGCTCTTCACAACCCCTCTCTCCGCCACCCAGCTGGCCACCCAGCTGGGCCACGGGTCGGGAGGGTGGCTCTTCCCCTCCCCCATTCAGCCGGGCCAGCTGCTCTTCCCCTCTCCCCCTCTCCCCCCAGCTGGGATACTCTTGACTGTGCCGCTCCCCCGCCTTTTCGCCTTTGTCTGTCCCATCCCGCAGCCTAGCCACTCACTCAGGCTTCCCAGGCTCCTAGAGGCACCGCCTCCTGCTTCTTTTATTAGCTGGATCCCCAGCCGCAGGGAAGTCCCGGAAGTGTCTCTGACTCCTCCCCAAGGGAGGGGAAGGAGAGGAGGAGGAGAAGCAGCGAGGGACCTTTTTCCGGGACAAACTTGGAGTTTTCCGGGGCACCCTGAAAAAACATTAAAAATCGGGACAGTTCCAGATTTTTTTGGCCATATGGTCACCATAGCTATAGTAGATGTTGAATAATCCCATTTTTGCTACAGAACCATGCTAGAATCTAATTTGAACTTCATAGTCATGTTACAAAGCAGGGTGGACATGCTAATGTGTGTTGACCATGTTTTATTTGACATGAAGCATACATAGTTGGATGGTGTATTACAAACTGTGCAAAACTGGTGATGTTCTTTGATATAGAAAGGTTCCTGATGTTGTATTTTCTTGCCTTACCAAGGAATCATTGGAATACTGTTTTAGTGAGGATTACTAGTACTTTTAAACAATTTCTAGTATTAGAACATGAGACCATAACGGCCATACTGGGTCAGACCAAAGGTCCATCTAGCCCAGTATCCTGTCTACCGACAGTGGCCAATACCAGATGCCCCAGAGGGAGGGATCACAACAGGTAATACCATTGCTACCTGTCCTGGCTAATAGCCATTGATGGACCTAACTTCCATTAATCTATCTAGCTCTTTTTTTGAACCCTCTTAAAGTTCTAGCCTTCACCACATCCTCTGGCAAGGAGTTCCACAGGTTGACTGTGCACTGAGTGAAGAAAAACTTCCTTTTGTTTGTTTTAAACCTGCTGCCTATTAATTTCATTTGGTGACCCCTAGTTCTTATATTGTGGAAATAAGTAAATAACTTTTCTTTATTCACTTTTTCCATACCAGTCATGATTTTATAGATCTCTATCATATCCCCCCTTAGTCTCCTCTTTGCTAAGCTGAAAAGTCCAAGTCCTTTTAATCTCTCTTCATATGGGACCCGTTCAAAACCCCTAATCTTTTTTGTTGCCTTTTTCTGAACCTTTTCCAATGCCAATATATCTTTTTTGAGATGAGGCGACCACATCTGTGCGCAGTATTCAAGATGTGGGCGTACCATGGTTTTATATAGAAGCAATAAGATATTTTCTGTCTTATTCTCTATCCCTTTTATTAAGGATTCCTAACATACTATTTGCTTTTTTGACTGCCGCTCCACAGTGAGTTCATGTTTTCAGAGAACTATCCACAATAACTCCAAGATCTCTCTTTTGAGTAGTTGTAGCCAAATTAGTCCCCATCATATTGTATATATAGTTGGGATTATTTTTTCCAATGTGCATGGATTATTTTTTCCAATTGCCATTTTGTTGCCCAATCACTAATTTTGTGAGATCTTTTTGAAGCTCGTCACAGTCTGCTTTGGTCTTAACTATCTTGAGCAGTTTGGTATCATCTGCAAATTTTGCCACCTCACTGTTTACCCCTTTCTCTAGATCATTTATAAATAAGTTGAATAGGATGGCTCCCAGGACAGACTGTTGGGGGACCCCACTAGTTACCTCTCTCCATTTGGGAAAACTTACTATTTATTCCTACTGTTTGTTTCCTGTCTTTTAACCAATTATCAGTCCACAAAAGGACCTTCCCTCTTATCCCATGACAATTTACTTTACTTAAGAGCCTTTGGTGAGTAACCTTGTCAAAGGCTTTCTGGAAATCTAAGTATACTATATCCACTGGATCCCCCTTGTCCACATGTTTGTTGACCCCCTCAAAGAACTCGAACAGATTAGGAAGGCATGATTTCCCTTTACAGAAACCATGTTGACTTTCCCCCAACAAATTATATTCATCCATGTGTCTGACAATTTTATTCTTCACTATAGTTTCAACCAGTGCTTTTTTTGTAAGAAAAAAGGTGCTGGTACTCCAGGCTCAAAGTTGTTGAGGAAAAAAAAAGGAAAAGTTGTTGGGCCAAAAAAAAAAAAAGGGGGGGGGGAGACTTGTTGAGCAAGGAAAAAAAAAGCTGCATCGGGGGCCAAAATGTGGCCGCGGCCCCTTTAAGAGCTGCATGTGCAGGGCTCTTGTACATTTCAAAGGCTGAGGCGCCACAGGTAGTGTGGGGCCAGAGAGGTTCCCCGCTGGTCCCATGCTCCCTGCAGGGCTTCCCTTTGAAATGTAGAAGATCCCCACTGGGGCTCTTGTACATTCCAAAGGTTGAAGCACCGCATTGGGCTGTGCTGGCTGCAGCACCTCAGCCTTTAAAATGTACAAGAGACGTAATGGGACTCCTACTTTTGAACTGTAGCAAGAGCCCAGCAGGGAAATGGAAATCCCATAAATTATTCAAGTAGTTAATTAATCTAAATTTAACATCCTAATCCTGACCCATTTTAATGGGGTTGCGAGGGCTGGCTCATACCTGCTGGGTCCCAGGGAAAAAGCCAAAGCCTGAGCCCTACTGCCTGAGGCCAAAGCAAAGCCTAAGGAATCTAAGGGCTTCTCACATGATACAGGCTCAGTTTACAGGCCCTGTGCCTGCAGCTGAAGACCTTGGGTTTCATCTTGCCCCTCCCCCCCATCTAGGGAGATGGCACTTCGGCTTTGCCTCCCCTGCCTGGGGCAGCAGGGCTCTGGTGGGCTCAGGCTTCTGTGCCCCTCCTGGGGTCGTGCAGTTATTTTCATTGTCAGGAGGACGCAGTGCAATGGTTTTGAGAACCCCTTTACCGCAGCATCAGAAACCCCCTTCCCATAGCTCCAGCAAGTGTCTAGTCTACAGTGGCATAGCTGGAAGGAAAGTGGGTATAAAACTTGAATTTGTTCCTCCAGTATCTGTTCCTTTTGTCTGCATGCCAAATGGTTTGTGGGAGTACCCTTCTTTTTTTCTGAAGTTGTCTTTTTGGACAACTCCGTGTGTTAATGCACTGATTCCCAACCTGTTGTCCGTGGACCCCTGGTGGTCCGCAATGATACTGCAGGGGGGGTCCGTGGAAAATTTAAAAATAAGAATTGGGCCCACTGTTGTGGGCCCAATCCTTTTTTTCTTGTGCTTTTCTTTTTACTCCCCCAGGGAGGGGGATCCAGGAAATTTTAATAGATTGACAAGGGATTTGTATGCTCGAAAATGTTGGGAACCACTGTGTTAATGCATCTATCCTAGGTGTTAGCCTGCTTAATTTCAGTTCCTCACTTTGAAATTTGTTTTTATTCACTCCCCTCTGATGAAGTTGAAGCTCCTGTATGCTAAGGTCCATTTTTTTCATGAGATCTGCCAATTCGGTCAAAGTATTGTTTGCTACTTTTTCTGTGCACTTGTCTTCTTCTGACAGGCACCAGTCTAGGTCCCAGTTCAGGTTTTATCGGAACCTGGCTTTTATCATAAGGTAATGGTTGCAATGAAGTAGATGTTATTTCATCTTTTAATTTTGCTAGGGCCACCTTTTTCCATTTCTCTCCCTATTCTTCAGGCATAGCATAGTTACCTGAAGCTTGCTGCTGACCACAAGTATTTATAACGGGATGGTACATATTTTTTTTGTAGGTTCCTTAAAGCTGTTTCCAATGTTTTATTTCTTTCCTGTGCTTGCTATCTTAGGACTGTTTGTCACCCTGCAAGCGTTCCAGGCCTCTATGGCATCTCCTGCTTCTTTTAACTTTCTTTGTTTCTGTTACTTACCCCACCAGTTTTGTGGTGTGTTGTCTTCATCATTTAACAGCCATGATGATTATAGTTTGCAATATTCTACATTTCAAGTTTGTAGTATTCTGCAGTCTCTGTCCATGCCTTACGAATTTGATTCCATGTTTCTTCCCACTATATTTTTAAATGCAAATGAGCCCACCTTGTAGGCAATCCAGCAGATCCTCTGACAACAAAATCTGGACCAGTTCCCCAGATTTGTCACCTAAAAAGAATGGCTCATATTTGGAATTTCCCTCACATCCTCAGTCTTGAAGACCAATGCAAACAAAAAAACATTTAGTTTTTTCTCAGTGAGTGGCCTTATAATCCTTGAGTTCTTTAGCCTCTTGATCATCAAATGGCCTCACTGTTGTTAAGCAGGCTTCCTGCGTCTGATACACTTAACATTTGTTTTGTTATTGCTTTTTTAGTCTATGGTTAGCTGTTCTTCAGACTCTTTTTTGGCCTTCCTGATGAGGTCTCCTTACATTCTCATGTGTGAGAATGATCAAGAGTCAGGAGCCTGCTCCTACATTGGGTCTCCATTACTGTGATGTGCTCTCATATAGAGATGCTCCAGCACCATAGAATCCTAGGGCTGGAAGAGACCTCAGGAGGTCATCGAGTCCAACCCTCTGCCCAAAGCAGGACCAACTCCAACTAAATCATCCCAACCAGGGCTTTGTCAAGCCAGGACTTCAAAACCTCTAGGGATGGAGATTCCACACCTCCCTAGGTAACCCATCCCAGTGCTTCACCATCCTCCTAGGGAAATAATTTATCTTAATATGCAACCTAGACCTCCCCCACTGCAACTTGAGACTATTGCTCCTCCTCCTGTCATCTGTCACAACTGAGAACAGCTTCTCTCCATCTTCTTTGGAACCCCCCTTTCAGGTAGTTGAAAGCTGCTATCAAATCCTCCCTCACTCTTTAATTTGGAAAAGAGAAGACTGAGGGGGGACATGATAGCCGTTTTCAGGTATTTAAAAGGGTGTCACAAGGAGGAGGGAGAAAAATTGTTCTCCTTGGCCTCTGAGGATAGGACAAGAAGCAATGGGCTTAAACTGCAGCAAGGGAGGTTTCGGTTGGACATTAGGAAAAACTTCCTAACTGTCAGGGTGGGGAAACACTGGAATAAGTTGCCTAAGGAGATTGTGGCATCTCCATCTTTGGAGATATTTAAGAGCAGGTTAGATAGACATCTGTCTGGGATGATCTAGACAGTACTGGGTCCTGCCATGAGGGCAGGGATCTGGACTTGATGGTCTCTCGAGGTCCCTTCCAGTTCTAGTCTTCTATGATTCTCTTCTGTAGACTAAATAAGCCCAAATCGTTCATCCTCTCCTCATAAGCCATGTGCTCTAGCTCATTGTTTCTCAACCAGTGGTACGAGTACCCTTAGGGGTACTCGAGTGAAGTCGGGGGGGCATGTCAACACAACGGAAATTTGGAGAAAACTGAATTTTTTTTTTACGCTTTATAGTGCTTTATTATTTTTGTACTTTTTACACCCAAAAATTTCATTGCCCGACCAACTACGATTAAGTTGTTTAAACAAATGTGTTGCAATGGTAGAAAAAAAATTGTATGTCTGAAAACTGTAGGTACTGGGGGTATTATTTTTTAAGGGGTACTTTATAAAAAAAAAGGTTGAGAAACACTGCTCTAGCTCCCTAATCGTTTTTGTTGCTTTCTGCTGGACTATCCAATGTGTCCACATCCTTTCTGTAATTGGGGGATGACGACGCAGAATTGAACACAATTGATTAAAAATTATTAAAGGCCTAGAAAACATGACCTGTGAGGGAATACTGAAAGAATTTGGGTTTGTTTAGTTTAGAAAAGAGAACCCTGAGAGGGGACATGATAGCAGTTTTCAAATATTTAAAAGGGTGCTACAAGGAGGAAGGAGAAAAATTGTTCTCCGTGACCTATGATGATAGGACAAGAAGCAATGGGCTTAAATTCCAGCAAGGGAGGTTTAGGTTGGACATTAGTAAAATCTTCCTAACTGTCAAGGTGGTTAAACACTGGGATAAATTGCTTAGGGAGGTTGTGGAATCTCCATAATTGGAGATATATGTTTATCTAACCTGCTCTTAACTATCAGGGATGATTCTAGACCAGTGTTTCTCAACCTTTTTTTTATAAAGAATCCCTTTTTCAAAAAAAAAAAAAAAAAAGTACCCCCAGAGCCAGGCACCCCCAGCCCCTCCGCTCTAACCCAGTGTCCCTCCCCTCCCCCAGAGCCAGGCACTGGACATATGGTAACCCTGCCTTTGAAGTGCCCGCTCCTGCCACCCGGCCCTGCCTCGGTGACTTGTCTGCAGGGAGCAAGTGGCCTGCCAGCGCAGGGTTCGCCGCATGAGGCTGTGCGCTCCCACCCCAGCCCGGCACCCGCCAAGCATGGTGCCTGGGGACAACTACCCCTCGCCTCGCTAAACCATTCATGCGGGGGGGTCCTTTGGAGCAAAGCTTACTGTGCCACTTCACCGTCTTTTAGCTCCTCTCCGCAGTGTCATGGGGAAGGGGTGATGGGGATGCATTGCACTGAGCGGAGGTGGGGATAATGCGCATCTCCAAGTTCAGCCTCACTCCCCGCTGGAGCACCCTGGGGAGGCTGCTGGAGAGGAAACGAACTAGGAGAGGCGGCTGTGGAAGTCTTTTTTTTTTTTTTTTTCTTTTCTCCCTGCCCAAACCTGCCCCCCAACTTGGAACTGCCCCAGGTCTCACTGGGGCTGCTGCCGCAGCCACACGCTTTTCCTGCCTGGTGCTGGGGCATGTGTGCAGAATGGCTATTAATGTCCAGGCACGTAGATCCGAACATTCAATTTGACAGGCATGTGCCACTGCCTCCTCCCCCGATCCCATTTTCAGGGGAAAATCCCGGACATTTTTTGCCAAATTTCACTTGTGTTGAGGTTCCCCCCAGACTTCTCTCACATACCCCTAAGGGTACGCGTACTACTGGTTGAGAAACACTGATCTAGACAGTGCTTGGTCCTGCCATGAGGGCAGGGGACTGGACTTGATGACTTCTCAAGGTCCCTTCCAGTTCTAGTAGTCTATGATTCTGTGTGACCTCACTAGTGCTGAATAAAGGGGAAATAATCACTTCCCTAGATCTGCTGGCAGTGCTTCTACTAATACACTCCAATATGCTGTTAGCCTTCTTGGCTACAAGGGCACGCTGTTGATGCATATCCAGTTTCTCTCATCCACTGTAATCCCCAGGTCCTTTTCTGCAGAATTGCCACTTAGCAAGTTGGTCCCCAGCCTGTAACAGTGCTTGGGATTCTTCCATCCTAAGTGCAAGTCTCTGCACTTGTCCTTGTTGAACCTTGTCAGATTTCTTTTGGCCCAATCCTCCAATTTGTCTAGGTAACTCTGGACCTTATCTCTACCCTCCAGTGTGTCTACTCCTCCCTCTAGCTTAGTGTCATTTGCGAACTTGCTGAGGGTGCAATCCATCCCCTCATCCAGGGCATTAATAAAGAGGTAGAACAAAACCGGCCCCAGAACTGACCCTTGGAACGCTCCACTTGACACCGACTGCTGTCATACATACTTAACTTGTTAGCAAGAATACTGAGGGAGACCATATAAAAAGCTTTGCTAAAGTCAAGGTATATCATGTCCACTGCCTTCCCCATATCCACAGAGCCAATTATCTGGGTCAGGTTGGTTAGGCATGACGTGTCATTGGTGAATCCATGTTGACTGTTCTTGATCCCTTTCCTCGAGGATCTGCTCCATGATTTTTCTAGGGACTGAGCTGAGGCTGACCAGTCTGTAGTTCCCTGGATTTTCCTTCTTCTCTTTTTTAAAGATGAACATTACATTTGTCTTTTTCCAATCACCTGGGACCTCCCCCAATCACCATGATTTTTCAGCGATAATGGCCAATGGCTCTGCAATCACAAAAACCAACTCCCTCAGCACCCTCAGATGCATTAGGTCTGGCCCCATGGATTTGTGCATATCCAGCTTTTCTAAATAGTTCTTAACCTGTTCTTTCTCCATTAGGACTGCCCACCTCCTCCCCATACTGTGCTGCCCAGTGCAGCAGTCTGGGAGCCAACCTTGTCTGTGAAGACAGAAGCATAAAAAGCTTTTCCCACATCATCTGTCACTGGGGTATGTCTACACTGCAGTGCTATTTCGAGATACAGGAGTATCCCGAAATAGCTCTCCTGCATCTTCACAGCAAGCCTGTTATTTTGGGCTTGCTATTCCAACATCCCTGTAAACCTCATTCTACCAGGAGTAAGGGATGTTTTGGAATAGCACTTTATTTCGAAATTTGGCACTGTGTAGACAATTCCAAATGACAAAATAAACTATTTTGAAATACCACTGAAATAAGATACGCAATTTGAGCTACACAAATTGCGTATCTTATTTTGAGTTACAGTGAAGTGTAGACACACTTTAGGTTACCTCCCCCATTCAGTAAGGCTCCCACGCCTTTCCTGGCACCAGTCATGCTTACCTGTTTGTGTGCTCTTGTGTAGAGAGATTATTCTTCCAAGGGAGCAGGCCAGTAATTGACTTCTAAATTGAGAGAGCCACGTTGCTGTCTAATGGTTTAGGGATAGTTCTTCATTGAATTGTGAAACACCTTTCTGAGGCACTGCTGCTGTGGGGAATACTATAGAATAGGCTGCTCTTGCGATGTCTAGGCTTGTGCAGTTAGTGTCCAGAATTTTCATAGATAGTGCATGACTGAGTTGATGATTTGATCCAGACATAACCTGCTCTGCTACAGTAATATCTTAAAAATGTGTAAATTTTAAAAAGCATTTGGTAAACATTCTCACTTTGCATCACGGCTAATCAGTGTAGTTCCGTTCTGCTGTGTTTACGTCCAGTGTACTTTAAAACAAACTAAGTGTTGCTAATATTCATACAATCATAGAATACTAGAACTGGAAGGGACTTTGAGAGACCATCAAGTCCAGATACCTGCCCTCATGGCAGGACCAAGGACCATTTTTATCATCCCTGACAGGTGTCTGTCTAACCTGCTCTTAAATATCTCCAGAGATGGAGATTCCACAACCTTCCTAGGCAATTTATTCCAGTGTTTAACCACCCTGACAGGAAGTTTTTCCTAATGTCCAACCTAAACTTCCCTTGCTGCAGTTTAATCCCATTGCTTCTTGTCCTATCATCAGAGGCCAAGGAGAACAATCCTTCCCTCTCCCCTCCCCCCCGTGCCACTCTTTTAGATACCTGAAAACCGCTACCATGTCCCCTCTCAATCTTCTCTTTTCCAAACTAAATAAGTCCAATTCCTTCAGCCTTGCCTCATAACTCATGTTTTCTAGACCTTAATCGTTTTTGTTGCTCATCTCTGGACCTTCTCCAATTTCTCCACTTCTTTCTTGAAATGAGGTGCCCAGAACTGGACACAGTACTCCAATTGAGGCCTAATTAGTGCAGAGGAGAGCGGAAAAATGACTTCTCATGTCTTGCTCACAACACTCCTGTTAATGCAACCCAGAATCATGTTTGCTTTTTTTGCAGCAGTGTCACATTGTTGACTCATATTTAGCTTGTGGTCCACTATGACTCCTAGATCCTTTTCTGCAGTACTCCTTCCTAGACAGTCACTTCCCATTCTGTACGTGTGAAACAGATTGTTCCTTCCTGAATGGAGTACTTTGCATTTGTCCTTATTAAACTTCATCCTATTTACTTCAGACCATTTCTCCAGTTTGTTCAGATCATTTTGAATTATGACCCTATCCTCCAAAGCAGTTGCAACCTCTCCCCATTTGGTATCATCTGCAAACTTTATAAGGATACTTTCTATGCCATCATCTAAATATTTATATTCCTCATCTCTTTAAATTTTAGCTGTCCCTTTTCCACCAACACATCGCTTGACATACGAAGAAGTGTTTGATATAGATGGAAAACCTAGGGTTGACATTTTGAAGAACCACTTAGTAAAAGAAGGTCGGGTAGATGAAGAAATTGCACTTAGAATCATCAATGAGGGTGCTGCAATTCTACGAAGAGAGAAAACGATGATAGAAGTTGAAGCTCCAATTACAGGTAATACCTTTAGTTTATACCTCAGATGCTTAAAGTAAAAAAAAAGGCCATGACTTTTATATGAGAATGTAAGGAGGCCACATTAGGAAGGCCTTTTCTTGTGGGAAAATAAATGTAAAGGTAATTTTCTCAGAACAATCATATTGAACTTGCCCTTAGACCAGCTTTTGTATAACTCTCTTTGGGTACTCAACATAACTTTGCATCAAAAAATGATGAGGAAGAAAGGAGGGAATAAAACCTGTTTGGAAAAAGCAGTAGGATTAGTAATGTAATGTCAAACGGCAAAGCAGTTTCTGTAATTGTTGTAACAATAATAAATGTCAATGAAAAGATATAATAATCCAGAAGAGAAAAATGAGTGTGAAAGAGAAGATTGGATTGTACTGCCGTCTAAAATTTGTGGGATGGCACAAGAGCATCCATTTGCTGAAACAGATGTTTTGAAGGTCTGAAGGAGAATATTTATGATTGTTCTACCTTAAGAATCGTAGTTCTCATGTGAAACATGACGATTTCTTGGTAGTCTGAATTCAAAGAAGTTAAGATCAACCTGATAAAATTGTGTACTAAGTAGTACAATGCATAGGCCCTTATCCAGATGGAATGTTGAAATGGCTTTTGTTTTTGAAAAGGTACTGTAGTACTTTCAGGTTCTGACCACTCACAAACCATATTTGACTTAGATAAAGATGCTACTCTAATCTTTTGAATTTTTTATTTTTAAAGAGACAAATAACCAGATAGAAATTATGTTGTTTATATTATGTAGCTGCCATTCAGAGTGGAAAAATTTGATTTTATGGAATCTTTTTATTTTGGATAATTTTAAAGATTGAATACATTTTTCTTCTAAAAATAAAACATTCATGCTAACAGATTTAACTGTAGCAACCTATGTATGGGTCTAAACTTATTATACTCTATTAGAATAATTAAAATTGAATTATAAAAATATTTTGGTAGTACATTTGCTGCCCAAGTCTTAAAGTCAAACCATTGAATTGCTGGAAGTCACTGTCTAAGCACTTGGAATCAGAGTTTGTTGAATTGTTAAACCAGCTTTTGACAACAGTAGCCTCTTCTGCAGGTATAGAGAAAATATGATCTTCATTTCTGTTTACTCAGCTAGTTCATTTGAATGAGAAGCTCATTCAGAATTGGAAAAAAATGTTGTGTGTCTGAAAATTGTAGGTACTGGGGGTACTTATAATTTTTTTTTTAAAGGGGGTACTTTATATAAAAAAAAAAGTTGAGAAACACTGGGTTAAACTATATAATTGCTTAAATAAATGTGTCTATGTTAGGATTCAGAGGGGTAGCTGAGTTAGTCTGTAACAGGAAAAACTTAAAAAACAACAAATAGACTAGTAGCACCTTAAAGACTAACAAAAACATGAGCTTTTGTGGGCGCAACCCACTTCTTCAGATGACTGGACTATTAGAAGTCCAGTTCCAAGAATAAATAAGGGAAGGGTAGGGGGAAGGAGACGAAAAAAGGAGGGGGAAAGAAAAAACCAGAGACAGACAGGGTATGTCTACACTGCAAAGTTAATTGGAAATAACAGCCGTTATTTCGAATTAACTTTAATAGCGTCTAGACATGCAAACCGCTATTTCGAAATTAATTCGAAATAGCGGCGCGCTTAATTCGAATTTGGTAAACCTCATTCTACGAGGAGTAATGCCAAATTCGAAATAGGGGGCCTCCAGCCCTTCCCAGGGAGCCCTGGTGGCCACTCTGGGCACAACCAGGAAAACTTACTCTCCTCTCCCCCAGCCCCGGAGCCATTAAAGGGGTAGACCCTGGCCACAGTGCCTGTGCCAGCTCCAAGCCTGCCAGCCCAGAGCCAGCAGTGGCCAGCGGGACCCCTGACTCAGTAGCCCCAAAACATGAGCCAGCAAGCCACTGGCAGCCAGCCCTCCACCGCTCCCCAGGAGCAGTCTGCCAGATCCTAGGAGCCTGACAGGGGCTGGAGAAGGCGGGTGCCTTCCTGGTCCAGGGTGGAGATCATGGACTTTATTCAGGTTTGGGGGGGATGCCCCCAATGTCCATGATCTCCGCACTAGACGGGGGAATGCGATCGTCTATGGCAGGATAGCTGCCAGCCTGGCCACCAAAGGCCACATGCGAACCCAGGAGCAGGTTTGCATGAAAATCAAGTTGGTCCAGTGAGACCCCCAACCCTGGGTCCTGAGCTTCCCCTCCCCCTTCTTCCCCTTGCTTCCCCATTCCAGCTTCCTCCTCCCAGGTTTCCCCCTCTCCTCTCCCACCCTCTCTCTTCCCCTCTCCCACCTCCTTTTCCCAGTCTCCTCAGAGGTTTATCCTCCCCAGGCTTTGTTCAATAAACCCAGTTTCTATTTTTGAACATACGTGTCTCTTGTTTGACATCAGGAAGGGGAGCTAGGGAGGGGTAAGTGGAAGGACGTGATGGAGGAATGGGGCACGAGTCCCCGGTGGGGAGGACCGGGGTGGCTCTGAGGGCTCCTCGGGGTGAACGCTCTCCCACAGGGCCTCCTGGATCCTGACAGCCCACCAATGGACCCCCCGGATGGCAGCCTGCAGCAAGTGCAGCTGGGCTGATGGCAACGACCGCACGAGATGCACTGGCGTGCCCAGGGGCAGCTCTGGCTCCGTGTGGCCGAGTGCTGTGGTGTCCCGAGTGCGGGCACTCAGGGCACTCCAAGATAGGACTGCTTTGCTGTCCCTCATCGAGATAGACAAGCAAGCGGGGAACCCTGAGAACTGTCCGGGGTGGGGGTAGGGTCCCTTTAAGCACGGAGCTCAGTAAGCCTCAGGCAGCAGCCCCACACACTAAGTCCTAACCTGATGCCCTGCCGGCACTGGTTCCGGCCAGCCTTAACTTGGGTTCATGGTCCACTCAGTGTGGACGCGCTATTTCAAAATAGCAAAATGCTATTTCGAAATAGGTTTTGTGTGAAGATGCGTTAATTCGAATTAACTATTTCGAATTAAGTTAACTCGAATTAACGCTGTAGTGTAGACATACCCCCAGTGAGTAGATGGTTCAAATAGTTACAAGAGGCTGATAAGAACAATTAGCACCTCCATTGTTTGGTTGGTTGGTTAAGTCATTAGGATGTGCAAGATAGTGTGCGAGCTGTCCAATGTCCCTGTTCATACCATTTACATAAGAATTAAACTTGTAAATGAAGTTAAATTCCAATCCTTCCCTGTGTATTTGGCTTGTGGAATTGGCCTGAAGCAACATGGTGACTTGGAGATCCATTAATGAGTGTCCAATCAGATTAAAGTGTTCGCCAACAGGTTTTTGTGTTTTGTATATGTTAAGGATATAAGAGTTTAACTGTTTAACAGTTAACCAATAAACAGCGACCTGGTTTCAGATACAGTTAAATTTTTCGCCGGCACACGAGAGCTGTTGCACCTAAACCAGCTCACAGCATGCACCGGCTCACGGCTGTTAGCCCTGCTTCCGGTGGGGCCAGCTGCGCTATAGGCTCTTAGGTATAAGCTTTATACTGCAGGGCCCACAGCACATGAAATCACTAGGATTTTTAACAGTTACATGGTTACTTTTTAAACCATTTTTTACATCCCTAGCCTAGATATAGCATATCTTCCTGTTAACCAAAAAAAATGTTGATAGCTTTTATGCTAAATTTAGGTTTTGTTTTTTTGCTAATCAGACAAGAAAAATGAACCTTTCTTTAAGAAAATGTTATGTATCTGTAATTAGTTTATAAATGTCATTTCCCCCCATAAATAAGTGACTTCTTGTTTATTTAAACAGTATTTTTGTTTCAGTATGTGGTGATATTCATGGCCAGTTCTTCGATCTAATGAAGCTATTTGAAGTTGGAGGATCACCTGCTAATACAAGATACCTCTTCCTTGGTGACTATGTAGACAGAGGTTATTTTAGTATAGAGGTAACTGTATACATTAATTTGCTCTGTCCTAAATCTTACTGGAAGAAAACTTATTATATTCTTGTACAATCCTTAACATAGTTTATCTGACATCTGAATATGAATTCTTTACCTCATCCCAAAGACCTGTTGACAGATATAGATTAGTCCCTCAGCCTGCCCTTTTGAAACCATGGTCCTCCCTGCTTTCCCATTGTCATCTTTGCAGAGAATAGACTATTTGGCATCTGTAGTGTTCACACTCCATGCTACTCTATTAACATGTAGCTAGGGGCCCTAAATGTTCTATATCCTGTTGCTTCTGAGATTCTCTCACCCTTAATTGGAAATGTTGGAGAATTGGTTGAGTTAGAGTTGGGTGGTAGATTAAATTTAGAATTTAACTTGACTGTCCCTTTAAATTTAAAAGTTATTTTTTAAAAAAGTTTGACACAAATTAAGTTGTAAATATCTTTGTTGGTATAGCTTTTATGTAGTCTATGCTAGGGCTTGATTCCTGCTATTTTGATGTGTTTTAAAATTGTTTAATGTTTCAGAACTGGAATACATAAGTGTACCAGCACTGTGCACACACCTGAATGTTTTGGGTTGTTAAGGGCTGCTAATGAAGCAAACGATAATGGAGTGATGCCTCACAAATATAAGGAATAGTTAAAAATGAAAAATAAAAACTCTTGAGTTTTACATTCCATGAATCTTGCCTGTTTTGGTTGATTACAGAAATGCATCTGCTTCTAGTGTTTACACGGTGTGTTGACAAATGTGAAGTTATTAGATGCTATAGAGTTGGTACTATATTCAGTAGTTAATAAAAGCAGACTAATTTTATCCCCATAAGCAGCAAGGATGCTTTTAATGCTTTCGATACTAGATAGTATAAACTTAAAAAAACCCACTGAATAGTTCATAAAAAGATTTGCCTTTTTCCCATAAATTCACTCATTTGCTTCAGTGCTGTACAGAATCACTACTAATGGATCAGAACAGTTCATAGGGGTATCTGACTGGAGCAGGATTTGTGCAAGAGCATGGGACGGTTATGTTTTGTGGACCTGTGCAAAGGAAAGAAAAGGATATTAAATCCTTTTGAAAATTCCTGCTATATGCTTTGTTTGTTTATCCAACAGCTTTTACCACCTTAATTTTTTTGTTTTTGATCACTTTTAAATCTCTTAGTTTATTCTGTCTGTAATCTTTGATAAATAAAATGTTCAACCCCGATAAGAAAAATGCTTGGTCTCTATTTTAATTTTGTGTTCAGAGACCTATTCCTAAACAGTTCATTTTGAAGCATGTTTATTTCAGTAACTCCTTTCAGTGTTAAAATAAAACCTTAGCCTAGGCCAGCAACAGTTGAATGCTGCAGTAACACTTTGACAGGAACCTGAAGGCACAACCTACTCTATACAGGGTAGTCAGATGCCCTAACTTTTAATATCAAAGGGAGAATCCTGTGGAAATTAACGGTTTCAGCAAGAAGTGAGTCCAAGCTACTTTGACCAAGATGAAGTATTGCACATTTGGACCTGAAAAATTGTCAGTACTGCACTTCCATATTAAAAGTAAGACAGTGTGGAAGGCTTTGTGGGTCACATTGAGGCAACCCCTCACTTCTTATAAAATAAATGTCAGTGCGGAACAGGTACTGCTACAACAATTGTGTGTTATTAAAAAAGATGCTTTTTTTATTTTGTACATACTCTTTGCTGTAAAGGCAAATGTATTTTTACTACTGCATGAATTGATATTAAAGTGCAAATCTCCAATAATTTGTTTAATTCCCAAATGCAATTTTACTCCTGGGTGAATTCTGCGCTACAGCACATGAGCATAATTTATAAGCTATGCATATGTTTGTTTTTTTAATTTTTTTGCGCAGAAAAAAGCTGCTGGAATGTTGCTGCAATTCTGCCTTTTGCCCACCACAGGGTGCTGTGGCACTAGAACACAGCAGCCGCTCCCAGCCAGCTAGGGAAGTGAGAGCCTGCAGAGTCGCCTTCACAGCACCTGTTGGACCAAGTCAAGAGACAGGGGGTATGGGGAGATAGACAGCATGGGGCTGCTGAGGGATCAGTGAGGGGCCCATAAGGGCTAGTGAGGGAGGACAGACTTGGGCAGGGGTTGAATGGGAGTGGAGGTGCAGGGCCAGATGGGCAGAAGGGTAGGGGCTGCAGAGCTACAGTGGGAAAGCAATTTTTGGATGGGGGCACAGAGACACATGGGGGCAGAGGGAGGGGTGCAGGACCACATAGAAACAAGAAGCCTGGGAAACAAACAGGAAGAATTAGAAGCCCTGGTCTAGTCAAAGAACTATGATTTGATTGGAATAACTGAGACTTGGTGGGATGCCTCACATGACTGGACACTGTCATGGAAGGGTATAAACTGTTCAGGAAGAACAGGCGGGGGAGGAAAGGAGGAGGAGTTGCACTGTATGTAAGAGATCTGTATGATTGCTCAGAGCTCCATTATATAGAGGGAGAAAAGTCTGTTGAGAGTCTATGGGTTAAGTTTAGAGGCCAAAGCAAAAGGGGTGATGTTGTGGTTGGCTTCTGCTATAGACCGCCAGATCAGGTGGATGAGGTAGACAAGGCTTTCTTCAGACAACTAAGAGAAGCTTCCAGATCACAGGCCCTGGTTCTCACATCTGTTGGGAGACCAATAAGCAGTACACAGACAATCCAGGAAGTTTTTGGAGAATGTTGGGGATAACTTCCTGGTACAAGTTCTGAAGGAACCGACCAGGGGCCATGTGCAGCTTGACCTGCTGCTCACAAACAGGGAGGAACTAATAGGAGAAGTAGATGTGGGTGGCAATCTGGGAAGCAGTGATCATGAGATGGTAGATTTCAGGATCCTGACAAAAGGAAGAAAGGAGAGTAGCAAAATACACATCCTGGACTTCAGAAAAGCTGACTTTGACTTCCTCAGAGAACTGATGGGCAGGATCCCCTGGGATGCTAACATGAAGGGGAAAAGAGTCCAGAAGAGCTGGCAGTATTTTAAAAAAGCCTTATTAAAGGCGCAGGAAAAAACCATCCCAATGCGCAATAAGAAAAGCAAATATGGTAGATTGGCTTACCAGGGAAATCCTTGATGATCTTAAACACAAAAAGGAAGCTTATAAGAAGTGGAAACTTGGACAGATGACTAGGGAGGAGTATAAATATATTGCTCAAGAATGCAGGGGAATAATCAGCAAGGTGAAAGCGCAATTGGAATTGCAGCTAGCAAGGGATGTGAAGGGTAACAAGAAAGGTTTCTACAGGCTTGTTAGCAATAAGAGGGTGATCAGACAGTGCGAGGCCTTTACTGGATGAGGGAGGTAATCTAGTGACAGATGATATGGGAAAAGCTGAAGTACTCAGTGCTTTTTTTGTCTCTGTCTTCACAGACAAGGTCAGCTCCCAGACTACTGGCCTAGGTAATGCAGTATGGGAAGGAGGTGGGCAGCCCATGGTGGAGAAAGAACAGGTTAAGAACTATTTAGAAAAGCTAGACATACACAAATCCATGGGTCCAGATTTAATGCAGCCGAGAGTACTGAGGGAGTTGGCAAATGTCATTGCAGAGCCTTTGGCCATTATCTTTGAAAACTTGAGGAGATTGGGAGAGATCCCGGATGACTGGAAAAAGGCAAATGTAGTGCCCATCTTTAAAAAAGGGAAGAAGGACGATCCAGGGAACTACAGACCAGTCAGCCTTACCTCAGTCCCCGGAAAAATCATGGAGGGGATCCTCAAGGAATCCATTTTAAAGCACTTGGAAGAGGGGAAAGTGATCAGGAATAGTCAACATGGATTGACCAAGGGCAAGTCATGCCTGACCAATCTGATTAGCTTATATGATGAGGTAACTGGCTCTGTCGACATGGGGAAGTCAGTGGATGTGATATATCTTGACTAGCAAAGCTTTTGATTCGGTCTTCCACACTGTTCTTGCCAGCAAGTTAAGGAAGTATGGGTTGGATAAATGGACTGTAAGGTGGATAGAAAGCTGGCTAGATTGTCGGGCCCAACGGGTAGTAATCAATGGCTCGATGTCAGGTTGGCGGTCGGTTTCAAGTGGTGTGCCCCAAAGATTGCTTCTAGGGCCGATTTTGTTCAACATCTTTATTAATGACCTGGATGAGGGGATGGATTGCACCTTTAGCACGTTTGCGGATTAAACTTAAAGAGGGGTAGATATGTTGGAGGGCAGGGATCGGGTCCAGAGTGACCTTGACAGATTAGAGGATTGGGCCAAAAGAAATCTGATGAGGTTCAACAAGGACAAGTGCAGAGTCCTGCACTTGGGACTGAAGAACCCAAGCATTGTTACAGGCTGGAGGCTGACTGGCTAAGTAGCAGTTCAGCAGAAAAGGACCTGGGGATTACAGTGGATGAGAAGCTGGATATGAGTCAACAGTGTGCCTTTGTAGCCAAGAAGGGTAATGGCATATTAGGGTGCATTAGGAGGAGCATTGCCAGCAGATCTAGATAAGTGATTATTCCCCTTTATTCGGCACTGGTGAGGCCACATCTGGAGTATTGTGTCCAGTTCTGGGCCCCCCACTATAGAAAGGATGTGGACGCGTTGGAGAGGGTCCAGCGGAGGTTAACCAAAATGAATAAGGGGCTGGAGCACATGACCTACGAGGAGAGGCTGAGGGATTTGGGTTTGTTTACTCTGCAGAAGAGAAGAGTGAGGGGGGATTTAATAGCAGCCTTGAACTTCCTGAAGGGAGGTTCCAAAGAGGATGGAGAGAGGCTGTTCTCAGTAGCGACGGATGGCAGAAAAAGGAGCAATGGTCTCAAGTTACAGTGGAGGAGGTCTAGGTTGGATATTAGGAAATACTATTTCACTAGGAGAGTGGTGAAATACTGGAATGGGTTACCTAGGGAGGTGGTGGAATCTCCATCCCTAGAGGGTTTTTTTATGTCTCGGCTTGACAAAGCCCTGGCTGGGTTGATTTAGTTGGTCCTGCTTTAGGACGGGGCTGGATTTGATGACCTCCTGAGGTCTCTTCCGGCTCTATGATTCTGTAGGGGGTTGGCTGAGTAGAGGCACATGCGCACATGGGGAGAAGGTAACTCAGTGGAGATGGAGGCTTACATAAGGACAGGGCAGGTGTGCCTGACTGAATGGAATACGCTAGGGGTCAGCCAGGGTCTACATGGGGTAACCTCCTAACAGTCCCTCCCTACTCTCCAAAGAAACCTGTTCACACTGTTGAAGCAAAAAAAACGCTCCTCTCTGTTTAGGCAGCTAACAAACAGCTTAATTAATTAATAAAGCACAGCATGAGCCAAACGTGGTCCCAGCAGAGCCGGGCCCAGTAAAGCTAGCTAATACAATCAATCCTAGTATCTTTATACCCTTAGCCAAACAGTCTGACGTCAGGGCATCCAATTACAGAAATCCTCAATTAAACTTGGAAAAACAAAGCTTTATCAGCAAGATGGCGGACAGGTGCAGTACCTCTCCTGTCCCAACCAGCCCAATTAACACATACCAATAGCCCATCCTGTAGGCCTCTTCTCACGAGGTGACAGAAAGTTCACTCTGGTCTACGTGCTTGAGAGAAAAGCTGAAATGGTTTCTGTTATACAAGATGGCTTCTAGCTAAATATGAAATGGTTTCTACAGTTTCTACAACACTCAGGCTCCTTCCTAGCAGTTACTTCCCTCTCCCTCAGTTCCTCCATTACCCCTGATTCCCTCAAGCCTTTGCATTGCTTCTGAGGTGTGTGGGAAATACTGTTCTGTACCATTGTTTAAATGAATTAGTACTCAGAGTTCTGTGTGAATATACCTAGTAAGGAATCTACTTGTTAAAAAAACATTTTCTGAATCATTTTTGTTGTCTCTATTGTTACAGATATACTTAGTAACAGGTATTTTGAAATAAATGACCAAAATAATTAAAACTGGTGTGATTTACATTGTGCTATTGTGACAAATAAAATCTGCAGAATTTGAAAATATTGCACAGAATTTTAAATTGTTGCAGAATTTTCAATTTTTGGCGCAGAATTTCCCCAGGAGTAACGGGAGATAAATGATTAAAGAATCATGCCAGTCTCTTTTCTTTCCAATATGTTTAATGTTTATTCAATGCTCATTTAATGTTTGTTCAATGTGTGCAATAGCTACATATTTCTGTACAGATTTGCTTATTGAATAATATTTACTTTTTACATTTGTAAGTCTCCAGGCTCTCCCATCTGTTGATTAGTATGCCCTTTCTTACAAACTGTCAGCAGATTGGACTGCTGGTTGGAAAACATTAACAAAATATTAATATTCTTTGAAGTATGGCAGAACAATTCATAGCTATGGAAATATTGAAAGACTGGCAGATTTTTTATTAACATGTAAAAATGTGGAGATTTTGCTTAATATACGTATTCTTTAAGGAAAGTTTTGCTGTCATATTTGAATTAATCTTTGGGGTCTTTATATTAAAAGTAATCTTGGATTTATTTCATGGTAAATTTGTTACTTTAATTTTTTTAAACATTTTTTTTTTGCCATTCTACACAAGGTATTTTTTTATAAAAACATAGCAAATAATAAATTTAGATTTGTTCTTTGTCTTAAAAAAAAAAAGAAAAAAAGAAACAAAAATAACCTTTGACTAAGGTTAGTGTAGTTTGAAACTTTTTTTTGCTATGCTTAATCTAAAAAGTGCATTAGAATAATATAAAAAATGTAAGCAATAGATTGTCAACTTTCTTATCTAGATAGTAATGGATCCTAAATTGAGGGACTTTTCCCCCTTTATGTTCCCCTGAAAATAGGGGGAGTATGGTTGGTTTTTTTCCTATAATTGCAGTAGTGGTAAAATAAAGTTCATTCCTGTGATTTCACTATATACTATGTATAATCTTTGAATAAAATTAACTTCCCAGTTTTGCTAAATCACTAATGTTTAACAACAAATTGTTTTTAAAAAATAAAAGGGCCTGGTCTACACTACAGTGGAAGGTTGAAGTGAGATAGTTGAAGTAAATTACGTAGCTGGAGTCGACATATTTCGCTTTTCCACACCATCCACACAACAGGAGGCCAATGGGAGCAAACGCTCCTATCGGCTTCCCTTACTCCTCTGAGGAGCAGGAGTACTGGCACCGAAAGGAACACACTCTGGCTATGTCTACATTATAGGGGTTTTGCGCAAAACCCCATGGAGCGCCCACATTTCAAGCGCGTTTTTGCTAAAGAAAATTTACAAGTAAAACGGCAGAACAGAGGGCTTTTTGCGGTGTAGGTATACCTCTTTCTACAAGGAATAACTCCTTTTTGCACTAGAGTTCTTGCGCAAAAAGGTGTGTGGACGCTCCGCAGGGGTTTCTTGTGCAAAAGGCACAGGTGCTCTGATGGCCATTCACAGAATGGCCATCAGAACTTTCTTACGCAAGAGTGTCCATGCAGTGTGGACGCGCTCTTGCGTAAAAGCACATCGTTTTTGCGCTGTGCTTTTGAGGTGTGGACGCGCTTTTCCGCAAGAAGTTTTTGCAGAAGATCTTCTTGTGCAAAAACCCTGCAGTGTAAACAAAGCCTCTGAGTTTGATTTAGCAGGCTGTGACAAAGCTCCCATGAACACTTGGTGGGTCCTGTGCTTCCTGGAGGATTTTGCTTGCATCAGAGACTCACAGCAGCCAACAGTTTTAGGCACCACGCCTAGGGCTTTAGTTTGCTGTTTGTTGAGCTCTTTTCATCATTGGCCAGCACAAAGTAAAACAGAGAATAAACTCCACTAGGGTTGCCAGGTGTCCGGTTTTGAACCAGACAGTCCAGTACTTGAGCTTTCTGTTCAGGAAACAAATTGAGAAAATATAAATGTCTGGTATTTTCTAAATAAGATGTAATGTAGATTGTGATGTAATGTGAAGTGTGTCCAGTATTTTTGTTGAAACCATCTGGCAACCCTAAACTCCACAATCCTTTTTCCCAAGTGAGAATAGGGAGCTGGGTGGGAACCTGGTTCCAGCTCAGGACCCTGTAATAGTAGCTGCCTGCGTGAATCCCCAACTCCTGCTGTAAGACCACCCCAAGATCCCCAGGCTACTTCCCCAGTACCAACTCTCCGGTTCGTCATCTTAGTGTTCAGTTGTTGTCTCCTTTCCTCCTACTCCCAATGGCACTCTCCTCCATTCTCTCAGCTACACACATGCCCCAGTTGTAGGCAAAGCTGCTTTTATAGCCAGTCTGAACTGGTTTTCTTAATTACCCCCAGGTGTCTCGGCAGGCCTGGTCAGTTAGCCCCAGGTATTCCACTGCCTTTGGTGGTTCTAAACCATTCCCTCCCTGTTACTCTGGGAACAGAGATCTCCTCAGTCTGAGGCTTACAGATCTCCCCTCCAATACTTTTTTATAGCCTTCCGTTCTGACCCTGTCACAGGGTCTATACAAAGCCCGCTAAATCAGATCCCAGAAGATCAGCTGTGGCAGCATCTATCTTCTGCGTAGTGTAGAAATGACCTTGGTGTTATGGATATAAACATAAACTTTTTTTCTTCTTCGAGTGATGTCCCTGTGGGTGCTTCACTGTAGGTGCTGGGCTTGCCCCGGTGCCGCAGGACGGAGATGTTCAAAGCTGTACCCGATCAGACCGCGGGGGGAGTGTCTTGCGGCGTTAGCGCTCTCCCGTGCTGCGCGATCCGGTCTTATCCAGTTCCTCTCAACCGCCTCAGGCTGCAGACGGAGCAGATCTTCTCTCCTCGTTATCGACTCCTTGTGAGACAAAACTAGTTAAATTCCTCAGCTTTTTCGTTTTTCTAGTTCATACCTGTTGACATTACTGTTCTCGTTTTAGTTTTCAAAAAAAACCAAAACACCGCTGTATATATTTCTTAAAACGTACACCATCAAGTTTCCGTTATTCCCTTCCTGGTTATAATCTTCCTTTTGTATATAGTTCGTCTTACCTTTTGTGTGTGTGTGTGTGTGTGTGTGTGTGTGTAAAGTAAATATACACCTCAAATATGCCTGGATCCCCAGGCTTCAAAAAATGCTCCCTTTGCCGCAACGCCATGCCGGCCTTGAATAGCGAGAGCCATGTACCGCAGAAATGCGTACATTGCTCAAAACTGACTGTTGGGGCCCGCCGTGATTGAGAAATGTGGCTTAGGATGATTCTTTTTGATAAAGCTCTTCAGCCCGCGGGATCATCCTCTCCACCAAGTAACAGTCAGCAGCCGCAAAAGAGGAGTACCTTGTCTCCAACTCGAGCACCCCCGAAGAAATCTAAGCTATCCCCCACTAGATAGTTGCCCTTAACTTCCCAGGGCAGAGCTAGCTCAGCGGTTAAGTCAGTCACTTCGCTTATGAGTGCCCGTTCATCTTCTAAACCACCCAAAAAGGCCAATCCGCCTGAAACATTGGGTCACTTAGCCGCAACTTCTTCAGCGGCGGCACCAGCGGTATCCGCACCAAAGCCATCGGTACTGCCCGTGGCGACGGAACCGCATGCACAGTCGGCATCGATAAGACACGCTTCTGCATCCCCAGAGTTAGATTTGGCACCACCTGTTCAGCCAGCACCGACCCCGGCACGGGAGCAAACGGAACTGATCCTGGCACGGCAGCAAACGGCGCCAACTACGGCGCGGAACTGAGAGCCTCTCACCCCTCCTTGTCACAACCCGGCACCACCGGCGCATGGGTGAGAGACAGAACGGAGGCGAGAGATACCGACTTGGCCACATCGGCAAGCGGCCCCATGCTCAGTGCCGGAGCACACGGCACCAACCTCAACACGCCAGGCAGCCTCGGCACCGGAGTAATTGGCACTGGCCAAAGCACGAGCAAAGACTCACCATCTTCGTAGTCCATCTCCAGTTTCACCGCCTCTTGCATTTTCGCCGTCGCCCTCTCCACCTTCACCGTCAAGCAGAAGATCTCCCTAGCTTTCTAGGAGATATGCTTCACCTGATAGGCTACCATCTCCGCTCCTGACACCCCCAAGAGATACCAGAAGATACTCTCACTGTTTCTCTGCTTCTCCCTCTCCACTTCCCAGAAGATCTTATTCTCCCTCTCCATCCCTCCATTCATGGAGATCATCTTCTAGGCATGACTGTATGAGGCACCATCCTTACAGATGCTCTCCCTCACGGTCATTGTACTATCACCGGGACCGCTATGACTACTCACGTTACCACAGGGAATATTCACCGCGTTCTCATCATTACTGTTACTTGCCGAGATCCCCACCAAGGTTCACTACGGGATATTCCTCCTCCAGGCATTTCCCACTGTCGGCCCCTCCATTTCCAGATCAGGACCCACTGCCAACCCACCCTCCTCCTTCTGACCAGGAGGAGAGGTAATTAACTGCAGCAGATTCACAAACCCCTGAAGTATCTCCCATGGATCAGTCCTCCTCGCCGGATGAGGCAGTCATACCTGGTGATGTGTCTCCACCAGATGATTTAAGGCAATTCCAGGACCTTTTTAAAAGGGTGGCAGCTTCGCAGGAAATACAACTAACTGAAATTATAGAAAAACAACATCGCCTACTTAAGAATTTACAGACAACCCAGAGTGCCAAATTAGCTGTATCTCTGGATGAAGCGATCTTAGAGGTGGCCAATGAATTATGGCAAACCCCTGCTTCTGCCCTCCCAACTAACAAACGTGCTGACAAGAAGGACTTCATGCTCCCAAGAGGGTCAGAGTTTTTATTTACCCACCCACAACCCAACTTCCTTGTAGTTGATGCGGCACATCAAAGAGCAAAAGCGCCCCAATATAAAAGCAACGCAGCAGACAGAGTTGAAAAGGCTCAATTTATTCGGCAGGAAGGTGTATACTTCTTCAACACTACTCCTTAGAATTGCCAATTACCTCGCACACTTATCAAACCATAATTTTGACAATTAGGCGAAGTTGACTGCCTTAATGGAAACACTGCCAGATTCCAAAAGACCATCGTTCAGGAAGGCTACGCTTCTACACGAGCAAGTCTGCAAACAGCTATGGACATCGCTGACACGGCAGCTTGCACTAGCGCTACTTCTGTAGTTATGAGAAGGGCCTCATTTCTTCAGTCTACAGGAATCCCTAGAGAGTTGCAGACAAAAGTAGAAGATCTGCCTTTTGATAAAGACAAATTATTCGTCGAAAAGACAGATTCCGTTCAACATTCTAGTAAAGACTCTAGAACAACACTTAGATCGTTGGTATGTACACCCCACCGTTCAGAAGAATGCGTTATACACCATTCCAAAGACGGTATGATTACTTCCACACTAGACAGCAATGGCAACACCAGCAACAACAGTTCGACCAACCACGTCATCCTCAACGTCAAAGACCACTGAGACAACGGAACCCTACCAGCTATACACAAACTCAACCCGGCAACAAACAGCACGTTTGACGTGTTGGTCAAGAGCAAGCAGACAACCCTCCCAAGCTTCCATATGTTCCACCGTCAGCTAAGGCCCTTCTACGATCAATGGGTCAGCATTACCACCGACAGATGGGTTCTGGAAATAATCCAGTCAGGGTATACCATCCCATTTCTTTCTCTTCCTCCCACAACCCCACCATCCCCATCCCTTTTCAGGGACCCATCTCACGAGGACTTACTATGCACCGAAATCACCCACCTGCTTCATATAGGCGTGATAGAAAGAGTGCTTCTTCAATTTCAAGGGAGAGGATTCTACTCCCGCTATTTTTTGGTACAAAAGAAAACTGGCGGATGGAGACCAATATTAGACCTCCGACAGCTGAACAAATACCTCCGCAAACAACGCTTCAAGATGGTGACCTTAGCCTCTATACTACCTACTCTGGAGCGGGGCGATTGGTTTGCTGCTCTCGACCTCAAAGATGCTTATTTTCACGTAACAATTCATCCTGTGCACAGGAAATTTCTACATTTCACAATCGGTACAGATCACTTTCAGTATCGAGTTCTACGCTTTTCGGCCTCGCAACAGCACCCAGGGTGTTCACAAAGACTCTGGCAGTAGTAGCTGTGCATCTGCGACGCAGAGGGGTGATAATATACCCCTACCTAGAAGATTGCCTCATAAAAGCAGGCTCGTAGGCGGAAATGTCCGAAATGGTGTGGATTACGAGCGAAACCTTCCTTCTTTTAGGCCTCCTTATCAACGACGACAAGTCCACTCTTCAACCTACCCAGAATATAGAATTCATAGGCAGGCGCGCTCGCCTGGACTCTATTTCAACAAGAGTGTACCTACCCATCAACAGATTTCAGACAATACAAAAACTACTAGACAAACTTCTCTACAAATGCTCAGTACAGATTATAACAGTGCTCAGACTGATGGGCCACATGGCCTCCATGACATACGTTGTACCCCATGCCAGATTATATTTTCGGCCGCTACAACACTGGCTGCACAAAATCTACAACCCAATGAAGCACAATGTACACAGGGTAGTGACCATTCCCTGTGTAGCCAAATCCTCTCTCCACTGGTGGACCAGACACGACAACTTATTGTCAGGCACCCGGTTTCGTCAGCCTCCACCTCGTTGCCACATTACCACAGATGCCTCCCTCATTGGCTGAGATGCTCATATGGGCAAACTTTCCATCCAAGGCCGCTGGTCGCCGCAGGAGTCTCTGCTACATATAAATTTGCTAGAGCTCAGAGCGGTTGCCAGCGCCTGCAGACATTTTCACACATACCTTTGCAACTCTCCCATGGGTGTTCTCACAGACAATATAGCGACCATGTATTATATAAATCGTCGGGGGGGCGCACGGTCCTGATCGCTGTGTGCAGAGTCAACCCGATTATGGAACTGGTGCATTGCCAACGGCATAACCCTTGTGGCATCTTATTTACCTGGCATCACAAACACAATAGCGGATTCCCTGAGCAGGAATTTCGCAAGAGATCACGAATGGGAGATTCACCAGGGAGTCCTCCATTCCATATTTCGACAGTGGGGCACTCCTGAAATAGACCTATTTGCCACTGCCAACAACAAGAAGTGTCACCGTTACTGCTCCAGGGCGGGCCTCGGTCTCAATTCCTTGGGGGACGCCTTCCTCCACAACTGGAGAGATCCCCTCATGTACGCTTTTCTGCCTACGCCTCTTACCTCCAGAGTCCTCCAGAAAATCAAACTAGACAAAGCCCCGGTGACATTAATAGCGCCCGCGTGGGCACATCAGCACTGGTATCCACTCCTCCTGTGACTGGCCCTATACCCGCCATATCACCTCCCGTTAATCCCGAACCTCCTCGCTCAGGACCACAGCTCTCTCCTACATCCACAGCTGCATACATTTCACCTTTCAGCGTGGTACCTAGTTGGCTAAATGCTTCCGAGGCTCTCTGCTCTGACCAGGTCAAGAACATTCTCATCCATAGTAGGAAACAGAACACACGATCTACTTACCTTGCAAAATGGACATGATTCACTTCCTGGTGCTCTCAACACAATATGGATCCTCAAACAGTACCCATCCACGTTATTCTGGACTATGTGATGCACCTAAAACAGAGTGGATTGGCCTTAGCATCTCTGAGAGTCCATCTCGTGGCATTGACAGCCTTTTGACACCCAATAGATGGCACGTCGATATTCGCCCACCCTCTCACTAAGAGATTTCTTAACGGTCTAATAAACCTGAACCCGCCTACACGTGCTACTCCCTCTCCCTTGTGGAGTCTGGACTTAGTACTTGGGACTCTCACAGCACCACCTTTTGAGCCTCTAGCTACGATTCCTCTCCAGACCCTCACGATGAAGTTGGTTTTTCTGATCACCATCACCTCTGCGTGTCGAGCGAGTGAGATTTCAGCTCTTATGGCAGTACCTCCATACACCATTTTTAACAGAGACAGTGTGATCCTGAGACATCACCCAGCCTTCATCCCTAAGGTCTCTTTGGACTTCCACCTTAACAAGCCAGTGGTCCTACCGGCTTTTTACCCGAAACCGCATGCATCATCACGTGAGGCAGTTTTCCACACGTTAGATGTGCGCAGAGCACTAGCCTTTTACATAGAGCGCACAAAAACCTTAAGGAAAACTGACAGGTTACTAGTCTCCCTTGCTGAACGTTCCAAGGGAGAGCCTTTATCATCCCAACAGATATCCAACATTATCGTTTCCTGCATAACCCACTGTTATGCTGTATGAAATGTGCCACTTCCACAGCGCCCTAGAGCCCACTCTACGAGGGTGGTAGCAACTTCCACTGCTTTCCTGAAAGGTGTCCCTCTTTCTGATATTTGTAGGGCAGCCACTTGGGCTTCTCACAACGCGTTTGCCAAGCACTGTGCTATCCAGCGCAGGTGGCTTCCGGATACTTCCGTAGCATCTGCTGTGCTTTCATCCATTAATAGATAATAGCCTTCGAATCCCACTTTCCTTTCCACGGGTGGGTTCTGCTACTCAGTCACCTACAGTGGAGCACCCACAGGGACATAACTTGAAGAAGAAAGCGAAGTTACTTACCTTGGTGCAGTAACTGTTGTTCTTCGAGATGTGTCTCCCCCGTGGGTGCTCCACTACCCACCCGCCTCCCTGCTTCGGAGTCTGTTTCTGTCTATTGCAGCTCCTGAGGCGGGTCCGAGAAACTGGATAAGACTGGATTGTGCAGTGCGGGAGAGCACTAATGCCGTGAGACACCCCCTCCCCTCCCCTGGCGCATGCGTGGTCCGATCGGGTACGGGTTTGAACATCTCCGTTCTGCGGCGCCGGGGCAAGCCCAGCACCTACAGTGGAGCACCCATGGGGACACACATCTTGAAGAACAACAGTTACTGCACCAAGGTGAGTAACTTCGCTTTTTGTGGTGCTGCCACAGTTTTTATGACAAAACAATTCCTCTCCCTTCTTTTGCCAGATAATCTCTAAAATCCTTACTTTGAGGTCAGATTTTATGAACAGTAGATGTCTCCACAAATAAACTCATCAGAATTGTATTAAATGATAGTATCTTTTTTGTGTGTGAACATCCACTGAAGTATATTTTTTTCCTGAGGCTTGTTTTTAATTTTTTTTTTAGGGAAAGTAAAAATTGCTTGCATAATTCAGATAATGAATTTGCTTGCTGACTCAGGAAAGCAATGTTATGAAATGATCATCATTGTCAACATTTGAAATAGAAGTCATTGATAATATTCATTTACTTCATAAGAGGACAGTATTTTCATTGTTAATAACCTTTCTAAAGAATTTTAAATTAATCTTTGTCATTGGATACCTTTTGTATTTCAACAGTGTGTGTTGTACTTATGGGTCTTGAAGATTCTGTATCCAAATACATTATTTCTTTTGAGAGGCAATCATGAATGCAGACACCTCACAGAATATTTTACCTTTAAGCAAGAATGTAAGTACTGTATAGGAATGTAGTATTCGGTTATTGCCAAACTAGTACTTTCAGTTCGATGTTGTTTTTCTCAAGAGGTAATTTTATCTAAAAATGCTGTTAAGGGACTGCTCCTGCAAACGTTCTCACACGTAGTTGCATTGAGTTAAATGGAACAACAAGCAGTTGTAAGCATGGTGGGAGCAAGTGTGTGCAGAACTCAACTGTGTATTTGTGTATTACATCCATGCAGCTTTTAAAATCTTTTGGGGCTTAATTTTTATGGAAATGTTTGTGGAAAATCAGCACAAAAGTCAATAACCTTGTCACTCAAAAGATCTCAAACTCACCATTTATAGCTGCTTATTCTGTATAATTGGCAAGCATGATTTTAAAAGTTATTTTCATTTTTCTGAATTATTTAACACTTTTTAGTTTAAAATTTTTTGTCTGTATTTTATATTTGAGGATGCAGAGGAAGAGGCAAATACAAGTTTAAAGTTTTGTAAAGTGTTTTTTTTTCTTGAAGCAGCTTTGCCAATGTCTTGATTTTTAAGCTTAATAAAATGTGCTGTTTTTCTGATTTTTAGGCTTTGCCATAGAAGAATGTTTTTACATTTAGCGCGTTTCTTCATTTTATGTAATAGTCTTTGTTTTTTCTTCTCTACAGGTAAAATAAAGTATTCAGAAAGAGTCTATGATGCTTGTATGGAAGCTTTTGATTGCCTTCCTCTTGCTGCACTTTTAAACCAACAGTTTCTTTGTGTTCATGGTGGACTTTCACCCGAAATAAACACACTTGATGACATTAAGAGAGTGAGTATGTCTGTGTTTCTAAAAAAAAATGGGGATGGGGGATTTGTGTGATTCCTTTCAATGGTCACTCTCTTGTGAGACTGCCAGTGTATTAGTCTTTAGTTTTTACTGGCTCTTTATAAGCGCAAGACAGGATCCACACACTTGGATTGTAGAGCAGGGGTTTTTATTATTTTTTTTTTGTTGTGAAGAAGATAAGTAATCACGGATTTTATTATATCAAGCATATAGCCATAATTGCAGTTAAACAACTTAATTTCCAGGGTAATGTTATTGTACCAAAAAATTTAGAGTTTGGTCTTTTAATTCATGTACACACTTTAAGTTACTTACTGTAGAAGGGCTAGAGTTATTAGCACGTTGCAGGATTGAGTTTGTAAACGCTAAGCGTTGCCTTAAAAATCAATTGATATATTAAAGATCAATTTTAAAATTAACCAGGCTTGAGTTTCGTTTCACAGCTGTATGTAGAATTATATTTTAAGTACTTTAAATTTTGTGTATTTGACATTTATTTATTGCCATTTTGGAACATATTACCTCTAACTTTTGGCAAAGCTTTTATATTGGATTTCTATATCAAAGAAATATTAGAAGTCCACATGACCATTCTAATTTGACTCCCTTAAGTTTATTTAGAAAAACAAAATTTATATTGAGAACCAGAAATTTTTTATAAAAGCAGATTTCAGTTTTAAAATAGGATAGTTCTCACTAAATATAGCTATATCATGTAAAGAATGTACGAAATGAATCATACTTTGTAGTTTGATTTGTTTTCTTCTCATAAGAGATTTCTTTTGAAATATAAATGTAATTTTAATTTGAAGACTTGTGTATTTCTAACTTGATAGTGTGGATTCATATTTTTTCTCTGAAATACCTTGCACTTGTAAAGTTGTAATCTAATGTAATAATTCAACAACCTGAATTACTCTTATGGAAAATTGGTAGAGCATTTATTTGACTAGCAGCCTTTTGAAATAGTCCTGTTTGCATGGAAAGTGCTATAGTTATAGGTAATTAAAGAGGATGAACATATGTCTTTAAAAAATTGCGTGATGTTAAATAGTTAGTGTATCAGTGGTTTCATTTTAGTGGAATGCTAGTTTTGTGATATCAAGCTTTCTGGCTGATAATTCCTACTTGTTTGTCAGTGGGTTTTACCTCACATGGATTATTAATATCAGGTGGTGATGGTCCTATCATATTACAATTTTTAATCTTCTGTTGCTTTCTCTTTTGAATATTTCTTTTCAGTTTGTTTGCACATGACTGAACTTTTTTCATCTGACATTTTGAGCATAGCATTTGATTCCTTCTTCATAAGAGTGTTACTGATTATTAAGGGTGAGGCTTACTGGGTAAACGGTTAACTGGTTACCCGTTCACATCCTTATCTGCAATTAATAAAGGTCCTGAAAGGAGGTCTTCTTTCACCCTGTGTTGGCAGGTCTGCTTTTAAAAGGTGGCAGCAAGGGGTGGAAAAGGAAGAATTGTGTAACTAGTAACAAGCCAGCTGCATGAAAAATGAAAAACCAAGTCAGTCTTGGTTCCTAAAAAATGTTCTAGTCTGCTTTTTTTTTTGTCATCTATGAGTTGTACGATGCCTTAGGAGAAATTGATAATATTTTATTGGTTCTGCTGGGGAAGCTGAATTTTGGAGATCACAGGCAAAGAAAGCCAAAGAAGAATCACCATTTACATTTCTGTTGTAAAGCTATCTGAATTTTACAGTTCTGTTTATACTGAGTGATTCTTACACTACAGGGAAATACCATCTTTCTGTAAAGATCTGGCTAATTTAATTTCTGTATTTCTTTACCACTTGTCAAACTTTTAAGAATGGGGCCCTGTACTGAAGCTTATGTCTTGTCATACAAAGGTGTGGTAGTAGCTGTAATGGGCAAGATTGATTCAGATACCTTAGGAGATATTGACAGCAAGAAAGTTTTTGTCTCTAGGGGCATATCTAGACTACGCTGAATGGTCGAAAAGAGGATATGCAAATTTCACGGGAATTTGCATATCTTCTTCCGATCGCACTTTCGATTGTGGCTTTTTCGGCGAACCCCCCTTTTGTCGAAAAGCCGCGTAAACCTCCTTTTTTAAGGAAGAGTGGCTTTTTGACGAAGGGGGCAGCTCACCGAAAAAGCCGCGTCTTAATTACTTTCACTTTCGAAAGCTCTGCTTTCGAAAGTGCGATCAGAAGAAGATATGCAAATTCCCCGCAGAATTTGAATATCCTCTTTTGACCGTTTGGCGTAGTCTAGAAACGCCCTAGAAATCTATATTTGAGTTGCTCAACATCTTCCATTATAAAAGAGTCTTAGAACCTTTTCTTTTTTTGAGCTCTCAGACCTCCATTGTGTGCAGCAAGTTTTGATCACAGCAGGGTAATAGCCCTGGGTTTGAGGAAGTGCCTTTTGCATGTGCCAGGAAATTCCATTTATGTTTGGCTGGGTTATAAATAATTGAAAATCTTCATTTTCTGACCATCGCTTGTGTTGTACAGATACATTTTGGTAGCACACCAAACACCCTGAATCTTCTAAGACTGGTGGCACTAGTGGTAACAATCACAGGAGCATAAGCTGCATTAGAAATCCTGGGAACAGAAACTTAGCTTAGCGGCTGCCAAAAGATGACCCAAACAACTCTTGCTCAACCCAGCATATGAACTAATAATCCTCCACTCTGGAGGACACCACATGGAGCAGAAGGCCTTCCACTGTCAGGGAATAGGATGAAATCTTGTTGAGCAGAAATAAATGCAAATTACTGGGAACTAGGAGAGAATTAGTTCTAAATTAACTTTTTTGCTGACTGATATTTACAGTATTGTACTCTTTGCAACTGTTAAGCACTGTGTCATACCCCAACTAAAATGCTCCACAATATGAGACTAGAACCCAGCTCTCTAATATATCAGACACACATCCACTTAGCCTCACAGTCTCTCAGAACCTGCCACATCTTTGTCCTTTTCTATGTTGTCTGTAAAATGGAGTGACTTGTCTATATGTAAAACAGTGTTTCAGAGTGTTGTGCATCCATGCTCCTTTAGTGTCTGGTTCACAGGGAATAGCAGCCTTCTCTTCCTGACAGCTAATACAGTTAGTCCCATAATTTTTCTCTCTGGTCACTGGAAAAGGAACAGAGCCACTAAAGTAAGTGTTTCTAAATGGGTCAGAAAGGACTTTACTGAAGCCTTTTAAAGAAAAAGTAAGAAGTCTCCTCCAAATTTAAGGCCCATTCCGCGAGGTCCACAGCAATGTTATGTCAGAGCAATAAAGCTTTGTATGAAAAAAATCTGCAGAGATCTTTACATGATTGTTTAATCAAGGAATGAAGAAATAGTCTAATGTGGATGTTTGTTTGGATGCTGCATTTGGTTGTCTGGTTATGCTAGCTGGTAGTTCTTCTGAATTCCCTTTTATTGTACTTTTTCTATGCTGCTATTGCTTGCTGATTCCCAGTGGAAAGGACAATTTTGTTCCTCCTTTGTAAATTTACTTTCTCAAAACTTACACCTCCATCAGTCTGGAGGTTTCCTAACCTCTTCTAATAATTAATTCTTAATTGTTCTCCATTGTTGTATGTTCAAGTCATCATATTGTTTTTGGCATGCCTTTGCCTTGCACAGAAGAAAAAAAATTCTTTTACTACCTGTCTCCTATTATGGGTGCTATTTACTCTGTAATACTTTGGCATTGGTGGATGTATATACTGTAAAGGTAAAGAAGCAAAATTGGCCTATATAATATTTAAATCAACTTTGTGGGTTTTTTTTTTAAACAGCTAGATAGATTCAAAGAGCCTCCTGCATTTGGACCAATGTGTGACATATTGTGGTCAGATCCCTCAGAAGATTTTGGAAATGAAAAATCACAAGAGCACTTCAATCATAATACAGTCAGGGGATGCTCCTATTTTTATAGGTAAAAAGAAATCTAGGATTTAATTAATATTTTAGTACTAAGAGTTACATGTTGCTAAAAAAAAATTTTTATACTCATAGTTGTTTTCATTTTACAGCTATCCAGCGGTTTGTGAATTTTTGCAAAATAACAATTTGTTGTCCATAATTAGAGCTCACGAAGCACAAGACGCAGGGTAAGTGTTTTGGGGCCTTACAAAAATTATTCAATAATACAAAATAATCATTTGTTTGATACAAATTAAGCTGTTTGTTTTACAGGTATAGAATGTACAGAAAAAGCCAAACTACGGGTTTTCCATCATTAATAACAATTTTTTCAGCACCTAATTACTTGGATGTCTATAATAATAAAGGTAAGAATTTACTGCTAAGGAGATTGTATTAAATTAAAACTTCTTTCAAAAAATAGTTTGACAGTAACACCATACAAAATCAACATGTTTTTCCATGCATTGACAAAAATCCAAGCTCCCAAGCCCCTTGAGTCAAACTAATACAATATGAAAAACACACATGGGCACAGTTACTTCCACGTGTGAAGTAAACTACATCTAGATATAAAACAAAGCGTGCTTTTCCTTTTTTAGAAGTACCCACTGTGACATGATCCAGGTTGCAAACTGGACCGATGGACAGCTCCATCCGTTCAGTTCTCCAACCTAAGGTTCCTTTCATACCTCTTTGCTGTGAGCAACCACTTCTGGCATACCAACACCCAGCTTCCAGCATGTAAATTACTCCCGGCTATATTATATGAGCTATACCCATGAACTATACTGCAGGGCAACACTAGCAAACTTCCAGTTCAGATTTTCCCCAAGAAATGTGAGTGTTGTACTGCTTATCTCCTCCTGGACAGTACAAGCTCATATAAAGTCTCTAATTTAATTAATAGAACATGATGTGTACAAATGTTATTCAAATGATGTTTCCCAAACACTTCAAACACACAGGGTTTAGGTTTAGTAACTACTCGCTTAACATTGTCCCAATTAATGATGTTTCATTTTACATTGCTTGTTTAAAGTTATGCAATGCTCCTTTATAAGCTCATTTGGCTGCCTGCTAATTCGATTACTTGCACGATTTTCTAGAAAAGCTACTGGTCCTTATGGGTGCTTGGAACCAGGATTGGCTAGCAGCCTCCCATCATCTCTCCTAAGTGTGTAGCTAGATAGCTGCAGTTCACCTGCCCCTCAGGCCACTGCCGTGTTGCTCCTGCCCTGTGCCTTAGAGTTGCTCCCCTGGAGTCTCCTACTTGCTAGGGGAGAGGCGTGTCGATGTCAGGGTGCCCCTCCAGTCAACCCCCCCTCACTCTCTATCCCATTTCCACAAAGCAGGATCTTTCTCTTTCTCGCACGCACAGACGTACGCAGACACACACACACAGGAACTGGTGTGAACTGGTATATGCTGACTTTTCTAAACTTGAAGTGTTTATCCAGTAGCATCTTACAACTTTGCATATGGTGTTGTGACATACCTTTTACCGGGACAATAGTGATCAGCAAATTGAGTTTTCAAATGATACTTCACAAGGCATACTTTGTATAAAATCCATTATAATTTTGTAAAAAGTATGAACATAAGGCTTTTTCCAGTGATGTCTCTGTGGCCGCTTCACTTCAGGTGTCCTGGTGGCATCAGTTGGAGATTTATGGTAGCATCTGCTCATGTGCAGTAGACGTTTCGTAGTACAGATGGTGCCTCATCTAGCATATGCACAACCCAATCCCTCCAGTTCCTTTTCAGCCATCCTTGCCCTAAGATGGACCTCTGTGGCAGTGTTCAGTTCTTCACAAAAGAACTAGAAACAGATAAATAAGAAAGTTTTTAATAGCTAGTTCCACTTACAAGCTAGTAACTAAAAAAAAAAAAAGTTTTTCTCTGGGTTTCCCTTTCCCCATAGTTTCCTTACAGTGCGGACAGTTAGCTGTTGAACATCCCTATCTTCCCAGGCTTGAAAAGATGAGGCTGATCTTGTGAAGCGATGCCAGTTTCTGATGGACACTTGTTATGTCTCTGATGTCTTGGTGAGGTGAACAGCCCACAAAAATGCTCTCCCCAAGCCTTGAAGCAGGTGGGGTTTGCAGGGGAGATGCCTCCTCCCTGCCAGCCCCAGCAGTGAGCTGCCATGTCTGGGGGGGAAAAAGAGTCTCTCCCCACCATCTCCAGCAGGGAGACACCAACGTAAGCCTCAGCCCTAACTCTGTTCACCACCTCGAACACCCTCCTGCACCCCAAAGCTCACATCTCAAGCCCAGAGCCCCTCCCCTAACCTGGAGCCCTCCTGCTGAACCCCAAACTCCTCGTCCATGCTAGAACCCACATCCAAAGTCCTCACACTCCTGCATCCCAATCTTTTGCCCTAGCTCTGAGTGCCCTTTCATACTCAGAATAGGCCTTTGGGCCTCTTCTGCGATGTTGCACATCCCCTCCACATTGGTGCACATAAGAGAATTCATTAGAGGGATTGATTAGATTAGAGGGAACACTTACCAGCATCAGTGGTACCGAAATGACCCCACAAAAACTGCGTCACCACAATGACATTCCACGAGGAGTAACGGTAGTTCGAATTAGGATCTTTAATTCGAACTACCTACTCCATGCCGTGTGTAGCTGTGGGCGCGGAGTTCGGACTAAGGGGGACTTAGAAATGGCAGCGCCCGGGAACATGCAAATGAAGCCCGGGATATTTAAATCCCGGGCTTCATTTGCAACTCCGCTTGCCCTCATTACCCTACCTAGCTCGAACTAACGAGCTAGTGTAGCCGTACCCTTACAGATCCTACATACACCCTCTACTTCCAAAATAGCACTACCTGTAAACAATGCTATAATGGAACTGGCTGAGACAGTCTGTCAAAAGCCAGCCATGATTCCACCAATGTGTAAAAGTGCAGACAGAACGTTCTGCATCCCTGCCAAAGGGGTGAACTTTCTTTTTCCCAAAAAATGAGGAGTAACGTTAGTTCGAACCAAGGGGTTTGATTCGAACTAACGCATCCCGGAGCGCACTTCCTGGTCCGAATCAGCTGGCGAGCGGAATAATGCATGGGCGAGATTATGCTAATGAAGCGCGGGATATTTAAATCCCCGCTTCATTAGCAATTTCGGTCGGCTACATTTGCATCCCTAGCTCGAACTAGGGAGTAAGTGTAGACGTACCCTTAGTGAAAGATTCCTCATCACATGGAGTGCAACATCTCTACGTTCCCACTGATCCCTCTGGTCCCACAAGTAATACACAGAATACAGACAGACAAGGCCACGGTCATACCCGAGGTACATGGTGTTATACGCCCCATGAGTTCTCCCTTTTTAAATGGACCTTCAACTAATTTTGAAGAAGCTCTGCCTGAAAGTGAGGCTTCTGCATGGTTCCATCATGGTGAGTTAACCTGTTTGGAACAAGTCAAGCAAGTATTACTAAACAGCAGGAGATAGAAAATGCATCTTCAAAAATGGAAAAGATTCTCCTCATGGTGTCCAGAAAAACAGCTGACTGCCACTACAGAATCTCTGCCACTAATGCAGGACTATATAGTAGAGTTGAAATGCCCAGGCCTATAAAAGTGGTCATTTTTTGGTCACTATTGCTTCCTCAGATGAGTAAGTGAGATGGGGCCCTCTTGGCTAGGGGTGGGCAGTAAGGTGGAGGCAGTTTGCCAGGGGTAGTCCCTGGGCCGCCACCACTTTATTTACCTGCTCCTCTGCAGGTAAGCGCACGTGCAGCTCCCGTTGGCCATGGATTGCTGTTCCCAGGAATGGGAGCTGTGGGAAGTGGCACGGACTGGGACACTGCCTCCCATAGCTCCATTAACTGGGAATGGCAATCTGCATCCAATGGGAGCTTGCAAGTTCCAGTACGTGCAGAGGTCCATGTAAATAGAGCAGCAGTGGCCAGTTATTGCCCATTGCTGTTCTTGGCTAATCCTTCCAACACAAGATTCTTCAAAGGCAAGGTCACAGTATGACTCCACCCAAAGTTCCTATTGAAAATGATATCCTTTCATATAAACCAGCCTATTTACCTTCCCATATTTTACCCTATACCATATGGGAATAAAAAAAAATTCCTCCGTTTATTAGAAGTTGGACACGTGTTAGCGTTCTACTTAGAACCAAGCCTTTCTGAAAGTCCCTCAAGTCTTTTGTGTCCATGACCGAACATTGAAAAGGAAGTCCTCTATCTAAATGGAACTCCACCTGTATTCAACAGTGTTATTGAACACAGAACCTCCAAAGAATATCAGCTCCTATTCCACATGCTCAATATCAACCTCAATAGCATTTCTAAACAATTTACCTATAATAAACATATGTAGAGCAGGTACCTGGGCCTCTCTCCACCTATTTACTGATCATTATGCAATCACTCGAGGCCCAATACCTTAATTAACCTAACTACTCACTTTTACAGAGCAAGCGAACCCAAAGTCCCTCCTAACCTCTGAGGGACTTGAAGCCTGTAGTGGAGCACTCACAGGGACATCACTTGAAGGAGAAGAGAGTGTTACCTTGTGCGGTAATTGAGGTTCTTTGAGATGTGTCCCCCTGTGGGTGCTCCGCTACCTACCTTCCTCCTCTCAATTTTGGAGTTCACAGTAATGACTACCGTAGAGAAAGAACTGGAGGGATCAGGTCGTATGCATGCTAGATAAGGCACCAACGGCACCACGAGACATCTGCTGTGCATTCTTGACCCACATAGACACTGCTACCATAGATCTCTGACTGTGCCATAACACACTGATACCGGAAGTGAAGCAGCCACAGGGGGACACATCTTCAAGAATCTTAGTTTCTGCACCAGGTGAGTAAACCTCTCATACAGACTAATAAGCCCACTCTGTACTGTCCAAACAAGCTGGGATGTGCTGTGCTCTGAGGAGTTCACAATGTAAACTACAAGCTGAGTAATAGAGGTTGGGACAGAGGAACTATAGTAGGCAATTTGTATACAAGTCTGCCCAATTTGCAGCAAGCCATACTACAGAAGTAAGCTTTTAAACATGGACAGGGCAGGGACCATCCAGGTGAGCTCTGGGATGCAGTATTGTATGTAATGGGCTGTGTGGAAGGAGTCATGGAAAGAAGTGTTAGAGAAGCAAAAACAGTGGGATAAAGCTGGAGACAGAGGGCAGCCTGAGGCCTGACTAGGCATCGTAAGTAAGGAGGGGGCAGAATTAGGTAGAGCTTTTAAGGTGATGAAAAGAAACTGAAATTTGATTGTGAATGTGCACCCTGCGTTTAGTTGATTAAAATGTGAGATGATTAAAATTTAGAGCCAGTTTGACTGTTATTTTGAGTTGGATATTTGTGACAGTAGCTGAAATGGCACTTTTTCTGATTTTTTTTTTTTTTCTTTTTATGTCCATTATTAAGTCTCAGTGCAATTTTGCATTCTCCTTAAAAATTACCTCTTAGCAAAGCTCTTGATTAGAAATGTGTTCCTTTTAATCATGAGTAAAGGAACATAGAGTGTCTCTTGTATGTATTTTTACATAGGGTGCAATATAATCATAAATATGGGAAAAGATCATCTAATCTTCCTGATAGTTTTGTTTTTATTACACTTAGTGTTAAGGATAAAAATTCTTAATTTAGAAATGTTGTTTTGCAGCTGCTGTGTTAAAATATGAAAATAACGTGATGAATATTCGACAGTTCAATTGTTCTCCACACCCTTATTGGTTACCAAATTTTATGGATGTCTTCACTTGGTCATTGCCATTTGTTGGAGAAAAAGGTAGAGAACTATGCTGTATAAGTAAAATACATGAAGGTCTTTGTGTTTTGTGTGGATGTTGCAGGTTTATATTTATCTAAGAAAACAAGTGCATGCTTTCTCTAAGGGAACTATGTCCATCATTGCAACCTAATCCTTTGCCTTTCTCAGTAAGGTGCAGACTTGTGAACACTTTCCCCCAAAAGATCTTTTGCACAGTTTTGTAACTCCCCATGTGAAAGTCCTGTGACATGTTCATGAAGAATTGTTATCTGGGACATGACAGAGGGCTTTTCTAGACTATGCTGAAGTTTTGAAAGAGGAATTCCACAGGAATTTGCATATCTTCTTCGAAAGCGGGGCTTTTGAAAGTGAAAGTAGTAGGGACACGGTTTTTTCGGCAACCCCCCCTTTTTGGAAAAGCCACTGTTCCTCAGAAAATGGAACAGTGCTTTCGAATCTGCTTTCGAAAGTGAGATTGGAAGAAGATAATTTGCATCTCATCTTTCGAAACTTCAGTGTAATCTAGATGAGCCCTCTGTGTACAGCTGTTAGTTCTCTTTTTCACCTGGCTTTTGACAGAGGTAGTTGAATTTTGTCTGATGGAACAGAATAGCGAATGGATGTGTTTAGAAGGTATAAAGGCACTTGTCTGCATAGTTTTAATGAACCCCCCCCCTTCCTTCTGAAGTAGATCTCTGAAGCAACACTTAATTTCAATAAACTATTTCCGTTCTGCATCATAATCTGTCACACTTTACTAATCTTACGTGGCATAGAATAGCGGTTACCAGCCCTTCGATAGCGATTGACTGGTAAATCCTGGAACCTCTGCCAGTCGGTTGCAATCCTCAGGTAGAAGTTGTCTGTGCCTGCCTGGCCCCACACTGCTCCCGGAAGCAGTCTCTGCAGCTCCTGCGAGGAAGAAAGTGGGGGAGTCAGCTCCGTGCTGCCTCCACCTACAGCACTGTCCAAGCAGCTTCTATTGTCTGGGAACTGATTAATGGGGGTGTCATTGGCAGCCACCATGCAGCGCATGGAGGGCTCCCCTCCCCACACAGGTGTCACACACAGAGGGTGTCTGAACTCAGCCAGCCAACATTTCCAGGGGCAGCATGTGGTTACCTGTAGTGAGTGCTTCCTGACTGCAGCCTACGCCCTCCTGTTCTGTGCCAGCCTCCTGCACCCAAACTCACTTCAAGAGGCCACAGTCCTCACCACCACCTGCACCCAGTGCTCTGCCCCAGCTTGGAGCTCCCTTCTGCACCCAGAGTGTTGGGCGCAAGCTCTGGGAGAGAGTTTGAGTGCAGGAGGGGACTCCAGACTGCGGCAAACTCCCTCCCAGAGCTTGCACTCCTCTCTCCTACACCCCAGTACACTGCCTAAAGCCCTCTCCAGCACCCAAACTCCCTCCCAGAGCATTGGGTACAGAGGGGAGTGAGGGATGTGGGCTCGGGGAGTGAGTTCGGGTGCTGGAGGGAGCTCCAGGCTGGGGCAAACTCCCAGAGCTTGCACTCCTTGCTCCTGTACCCCAAAACTCTGCCACGGACACTCTGCCTGAGCCTGCACCCCAATCCCTTGCCCCAGCCAGGTGAAAGTGAGGGGAGGAAGGGGGGTGGAGTAGGTGGGCTTTGGGGGAAGGGGTGGGGTAGATCCTGGGTTGCCCCTAATTTCAAAAAGTGATCTTTGACATAGAACTCTTAATTATTGTCTAGTTAAGATGGATGTTCTTTTAACATTCTGCAGTGCCCAAAAGATTTACCTTTGAAGGGCAATTTTTACATATAATTGTTCTCCTAAAATATAATTTTAATAGATATCCCCATTCTCCCTCCCTCCCTCCAGAGCTAGCAATTTTTAATTTAGGACAGTTGGGCTCCAGGTAGGTTTAAGTAAAAAGCAGTCGTGGTTGGACGTTAGGTTGTCCTGTTCAACATCCCACCAATGTATACTACAGTATCTTGGTGAAGAGGATATATCTGAAAAGTACTCCTGAGACAAGTTGCATAAATGCAGGACTCTAGATTTGGGTTAATATTCCCTTCTGAGAGAAATCGCAATCAGATAATGTAGACTTTTTTTTAATATGCTCAGTGTATGTAGCAAATTATGCTTTTGAAATAAAAGAATGAGAGTTGGAAAATTTTCTGTTCATGTTGTGATGAAATCTAAACATCAAGAATTTACATAGTGACTTTTTGGACAATTGATTATTAAATACAATAAATATATTCTTTATGCGGTTTGTAAGACACTGAGAGGGTAGCTGATACACATGAACATGTGGATTATTTTTAACCTTTCATTGTTTATTTGGGATATTATTTGATTTTGCTCACTTGAGGTTTTGGTTATTAGATAAGCTTAATGTTAAACCAGCATTTTTTTTTGTCCAGTGATTGTGCACCCACTACTGCAACCACAGTGCAAGTTAGTAAAGGCCCTTGTATTTTTTTTCTGTTGGCTTTCAGAAATGCAAGAAAATGCATTTTAATCCAAAGGTTAAATCTAACTTTGTCAGTTGGAAGAAATTTATGGCAAATCCATTTTAAGTTTCTACATGTAAGTGGGAAAAGAGGGAAGCCTGTGAAGTTATTGCAGGACTTTGTCATTTTGTTGTGTTACGTTCCATGAATGTGCGCATTAGGAAAAGCCGATTGCTGAGTGCTGAACAAATACGTACTGGAGTGAAAAATTTTGTCAGTTGTAAGTGCAGACAATTTGTTACACCTCACATATGAATGGAATAAGTAGCAGTGTACACCCAATTAATTCATTATTATTCTTTTGAACACAGTAACAGAAATGTTGGTGAACGTTCTCAGCATTTGCTCTGATGATGAATTAATGACTGAGGGAGAAGATCAATTTGACGGTAAGGTCACCTTGACATCTAAAGTACTATATTTTCCTGGAAGCATTTCTGTAGTAGTGGTTCAGACTTTGACCAATTAAAATTTTTTCCCAACATATAATATATTATCTATGGGGTATTTTTTTCCCCTTTATATGGTACTTTTATACTGATAGGCAAAAAAGCATTTTCTTTTTACATTTAGGATTCTTTCTCGCATAAGCCATTAGTGGGTGATAATGGTACATATAAAGATCACAAAATAAACATCGTAACTTCTAATCTTAAGTAAAAAGTTCTCAAAGTTTATCAATATTTAAAAGTTAAGATGATTGTTTACAAAAAGTGTTTTCTTGATATACAATATTAATAAACTTTTAGAAATACATGTTGGACCTTACTTGTCTGGCATGCTTGGGACCTGACTGGTCCTGAACGAGGGGACTTGCTGGACCAGTGAAGATCCCCCTCTCTCCCCCCAGTGGCCTGTGCTGCCACTAGGCTAGGGCTCCAGCTTGCCCCCGCTGCTACCCCAGTTTGCCGGGGCTCTCCGTGGCCCCGCTGCTGCTGCAGCTGGAGCACCACAGCCTGATCTGCACAGCCGGGGCAGAGTTACGTGGCTGCCACTGGGGCTGGAGTTACTCAACTGCTGGAGCCAGAACGCGTCCGGAGCTCCACTTGGAGAAAGGGTTAGAGCTGCCTGGTTGCCACTGGGGTTGGAGCTCCCTGTCCACGGCCGTGACCAGGCTAGAGCAACCCGGTTACTGGAGCCAGGGAGCTCTGTTGGGGACAGAACTCCCTACCATGCCATCCGTCCGTCCCCCCATTATGGTGCTTCTGCCCAGCCACCAGACCTCCCTCTTCCTGGGCTCTGTGGTCTAGGAACATCCATGGTCCATGCCGGACCACGTATGTTGCCAGACAGCGTGTCCCGGTTAAGAGAGGTACAACCTGTAATAGTATATTGGTAATTTATTTACAACATTTAAAGAATACCCAGCTGTTATAAGAAGCTCTTAAAGTAAATTTACATTAAGAAATTTATTTGCACCCTTCAAGAAACAGCTGGTGTCCCTAATACAGATTAAAAAAATCTTTTTTGTGAGGCAAGAAATTATAGCTGTGGAGAGAAAAAAAATGAACTCACAAATGTTTTAACTTGGTTCTTGTGTTTTTTAAAGCAGAAAAGATTGGAAGAGGAGCTATTGTGTCACACAGATACCTAGTATTTACCAAACTGTAAAAACCGATGGTACATGTAGTCTAGTGCCATGGCCTATAACAGTACAATGGATCCTTTCAGATGTGTACAATAGTAAGATGCCATCACTTGTAATGTAGTATAATAGTCTTGATTAGGGATGTAAATGGTTAACCAGTTACTCAGTAAGTATTTGGCTTACCAGAATGCTAACCAGGTAATAGGTTAATGGGACAGGAAGGGTGGTGGGAATCTGGACAGGTCAGGGTAGCAGGTGGGGCCCAGCAGCTCGGCTCCCACCAGCAGTCCAGCCCTGCCATGCACCCCAGCAGCCTCGCCCGCAGCCCTAGTCCCAGGCAGGATCCCAGCCCCACCTGTGCTGCAGCGGATGTTTTGAACAATATTTACATCCCTAATCTTGATAAATAATATCATGGTGGGGTTGCATCACAGAAGTCCCTTTGAGGTTGTCCCTAAGTCTACTAATCAAGCCACTGATGTCTGCATTCCTGCTCTCTGGGGCTCCCCACTACCCTGTCCTGCTGGTCCAGAAGTTCTGGTCTCCCCCGGCCAAGGCACAGAGTTGGGGTAACCTCCCCCTGTTGAACATGACAGATACTGAACCAGTTCAGCTCTGGGAGGGCTCAGCTATAAGATCCCAGCACCCAGGAAACCAACCCCCTAAAGGGGACCAAAACCCCAAACAAATCTGTATTATGTGGTGTAAAACTTTTATACAGAAAAAGCTCATAAGGTTCACCCTCTTTATCAATGAGAGAGATGCTCAGTGGATGTTCCCCCCAAGATTACAATTATTTACAATAGGCTTGATAATAAACAAGTCTTTATTAAGTATAAAAAACAGAATTTAAATGGTTGCAAGTGAAAACAGTCAGATCAGAGTAAATTACTAAGTTAAAATAAACAAAAAATACCAGCTAACCTTAATTCACTAAGAAACTTGTTACATGCACTTTCTTACCTTAAACAGTTGTTCTAAACATCTTTTTCACAACCTAAGCAGCCTCCTAGATGGCTAACCAATTCTTAGATGCTCTCAGCAGGCATCTGAGGTGGTAAGTGGGTCTACTGATGTCTGGCAACTGCCCCTGTTGTTTGGTTTCTCCCCGCCCCACATGCCTTTTGCCCAAGACGGGAATTCTTTGTGCTTAGTTCAAACGTCTCTCACCTCAAGTGGAAAAGTAGCAGAGCCAAAATGGGTATCAATCTCAGGTGGCCTGGCCACATTTCTTTCCAAGACTAACCATAGTTTGGGCTTTCAGGAAGAATAGAATCGTTCGCAGGTCTTTGGCTTGATCACCGAGCCACTAAATTTCCAGAGCATCAAAAACGACCCTCATTTAGCACAGTTAGAATGATAAACAGATCCGCACTTCTAACTGCACAAACAAGAATGATACATATACAAAAACAGGATATACAGATTCAGCAGATTGTAACTTTAAAATTGATATGGTTACATGAGGCATTTTGTCTAAGGTGTCTTTGAGTTATGCATATTCATAAGCCAGTTTTCATAAAGCATGGTGGAATCCCATGACAAATGTTATTTAGGGTACTGTTCAACAAAACATCTTCAAAAATTACCAGAATTTATTTTACTCGAAGAACAGTTAATTGGGACTCTCTGGTTTAGCAACATCCATGGTCTGGCAGGACCCAGGGATGTTCCAGGATCAGAGAGGCCTGGCATGCTGCAGGGCCGGGAACCTAGCACAATGTGGGGGGTGGGGAGACCCCGGTGCACAGCCTGGCTGGGCTGGGAGCCGGGAAGCTGCTGCCTTGATGGAGGGAGGGGCAGCCGGGAGCTGGGGAGCCAGTGCATGGCTTAGCTGGGCTGCGGGTGTGGGGAGCTGAGAAGATCTGAATGTGGCCCAGCTGGGCTGTGGGGAGAGGGAAGCCGAGCTGCAGTAGGGTCAGAAAGGGGGGTAGGAAGCCCAGCATGTGACTCAGCTGGCCTGCCTAGGGGAGCCGAGAAGCCCGGTGGGGCTAACAGCAGGGGAGCCAGAAATTACCTCCACAGATCCAGCAAAATCCCTCATCCAGGATCAGTGAGGTCCTGAGGGTGCCGGGCCTGGGAGGTCTAACTTGTACACATGGATGAACAGTAATTGTTACAAAAAACCTTTTCTTGACACACTGTCTGTTTTGGGGACTTCCAAATTTGATCCTTACTTATTATATTAAAAACAGTAATGAAGAAACTGTACTGTGGTAGAGCTGTGTTTTCATCTTGAAGGTTATGATGATCTGTGAGTGCTACCTGAACTTTCCTGGCACTTAGGATGTTGCCAAAACATGAAAATAAAAAATACACCCTTGAGTCTTGATACTTAAACATACATTATTACTCACATGAGTAATCCTATTGCATTTGGGGGCAGAGGTTCTCTCATGCATGATTATTTTGCCCTCTAGAACAGCTGTGGCCAACCCATGGCTTGCGAGCCGCATGCTGCTCTTGCCCCCCAATAGTACGGCTTGCGAAGCCACTCCTGTGTCCTCCCCCCCCCCCCCCCCCACTGGCTTCCCTGTGTTTACCGGGTCAGAACAGCGGGGTTTTAAAAATGGCACCCAAGATGTCAGCTGTCTTAAAGGGACAACCTCCTTTTTTAAACAGACTTTTTTTTTTTTGAAATTTTTTTGGTTTTGTTCGACAATTCTGTTCTAGGAGGGCCTTTTTTTTTTTTTTTTTTTTTGGCTTAACAATTCTGATGCGGCTCTTCGCATTTTTTCCTTAGCTGTTTTGGCTATCTTTGTTAAATGGGTTGGCCACCCCTACTCTAGAATGACAGGTTTTCTTTTAGGTTTTGTCTACACTTAAAAGTTTAAAGCACAGCTGCAGCAGTGCTTTAAACTGAAAGTGTGGCCACAGTATGAGCACTTGTGGAGAGTGCTCCCAGAGCCTATTGTACTCCATAGGGGGAGTAGCTAACCTCACTATAGCCCAATTTACACTGGCACTGTACAATGCTGTTACTTTCCGTGTTCAGGGGATGTTTTTTCACACCCCTGAGCCAAAAAGTTGCAGTGCTGTGAAGTGCCAGTGTAGGCTTAGCCTGTGTTTCTGCAGCAAAGTCTAACTTGGTATGCTCCCTTTTATGTACTGGAGTTGAACTATTTCCTAATTTTGTGTTTTGAACTGTTTCTTCGCATGACTCTACCTGTCAAGGGCAACTGGTTAAGGGGCCACCAGCCATGTGACCACCCTCCAGCCCGGGGAAGACCAGGGCCACTTCTGGCCCTGCATACCCCTGCTCCGCCCTCGCTCAACCCTCCCTCTTCCCTGCCATTATCCTGCGCCCACCCCGTCTGAGTGATGTAGCATGTGGGACTAGCAGGGCCAGCACTGGCAGCAAGTTGCCGGCCCTACACGCTCACCAGCATTGGTTGGGCAAGTGGAGCAAGGCTGCCCCATTTTGCTGTGCATCTCCAGCTGCATCACTCCGCTTCCCGCGGTTGAGTGCGGGGAGGTCCCTCCCCTCCCCTGAGTGATATGACTGGAGGAGTGAAGCGAGCTGGGGCCATTGCTCCACTTGCCTTGCCACTGCCAGTGAGTATGGGGGGCTGGGCACCAGGCTCCCCTCTCCCCACTGGCTGCTGGCCTGCCCCTTGCCCTTCCCCCCCAACAATATGCTGTTGAGGGGCATGTTCCCACCCCATGCATTACTTATGCTGCCTGTGTACTGTCTTTTATCTTCTCTTCATAACTAGTCTCCAGATACTTGACAAATTCTCCTTGCTTATCAGAATTGTAAAATGTATCCAATGTTTTCCACTTCTTCTTCTTCTTCTTCTTCTTCTTCTTCTTCTTCGAGAGGTCCTCATGGATGCTCCATGCTTGGTCTTGGTGCTGTCCTGGAGCCTGGATCGGAGATTTTGAAGCATTCCCTGCTGGGCCACACATGTGCAGCACAAACCAGCGCGCACCGTGCTAGTAGGCACCGTGCATGCGCATCCCGATTCTTCCAGTTCTTTCTCAATCGCCCTTCACTTGAGACATAGCTCCACAGTTCTCTGCCTTACTGATACACTTCAACTGGTTATTAGCCATTAATTGTTAGTTGTTAGTTAGTTTGTTAGTGTTGTTCTTACGTAGTTAGTTAATTGTAGTTTAAAAAAAAATATTTTTGTCATGTCCGGCTCTCTGGGTTTTAAACGGTGCACCTCTTATAGAGATGCAGTCCCAATCTCTGATGGCCACTCGCAATGTGTCAGTTATTTAGGGGGAGCACCATTCGTCACAAGATTGTCCCCTCTGTGCCAAACTCAAGGCCAGGACTCGCAGGGACAGGCACCTTCGCCTAAACTGATCCTACTGGAAAAAAAGGCACACTCTGCTTCGGATCTGGGAAGGCAGCCCAGGGAGGTACGCCCAACCCCAGCTTCCCCTCAGGGCAAAAAGGCACCAAAAAAGAGGAATTCCTTTGTGCCACATCATCAGCCTTCCTCCAGAAAGCTGTTTCCACCCCAACCATTGGCACAGAGGTCCCACATCAGCACTTATGACGCGCTGGGCACGTCAGGCGTTCAGGCATCGTCAGCTGCCGGCGGCACTGACTGCAAAGGGCCTAAACATCACCCTAAAACCGTACATGTACAGATCATGTACCGTACATGTACAGACCATGTACCATCTAAATCAGTACCGTCTCATGCATCAGCGGTTCCGACAACATCAGCGGTACCGATAACTACGGCACCGACATCACTATCGACACTGCGCCCAAAGGCACCAACCACTTCTGCACTGACGGTGCCCCTCGTTCCTTGACACCATCTGCACCAACCAGAGCAGCAGCACCAATCGTATACTTGGTATTGCCAACATACCAGCGATCTATTCCTTACACGCCAAACACACTGTTGGAATCGTACAGACATACACTACAAACTGATCCTTACAGCACCGTTGCTGTACATGCGAAACACTGACTTAGCAGTGACATCTGCCCCTCAGTCACTGCTTTTGGGCACAAATGCTTCACCGCTTATCGATGACATCACATGCTCTGTCCTAAGGATGAAAAAGACTAGTCGACTATCCAATAATCATTTGCTTATCGGATAGAATTTTGACTAGTTGATATTTCCCCCCCCCCTTTACTGCCTCTATAAGATAAGATAAGGGGTACTTCAAAGGGGTACTTCAAAGTAGCCGTCATTTTGAAACCCCTAGACCACTTTTCAAAGGCACAGCTATGGAGCCTGGGATCAGCTGGGGACTCCCCAGCTGATCCTGGGTTCTGGGGAAGTGCTGCGCGCAGAGCCTGGGGCCAGCTGGAGAGTCCCCAGCTGATCCTGGGCTCCACTGCCCCTTTAAAACAGGCGGAGGTGGCAGTTTCAAAAGGGAAGCCCTCCAGATACATCACCACCTACCAACTCATCATCTTCACCGGATGAGGCTGTGATGCCACCTCCACCGTCAGCTGCCGACGACTTTGAGCACTTTAACGAACTCTTTAATAGAGTTGTGACTGAGCTCAAAATCGCCATGGAAGGAGTGGCGCAACCCCAGCATAAGCTCACTGATATATTCCAGGCTGCTCCATCCTACAAAATTGCCCTCCCCATCAATCCCGCCATTTTGGATCCAGCCAACACAATTTGGCAAACTCCTACATCGATTCCACCTACATGCAAGTGTGCAGACAAGAAATACTATGTACCCGCCAATACCTCAGAATTTCTCTTTACTCATCCCACACCAAACTCTCTAGTGGTGGAAGCTGCACACCAGCGGGTGAAACAACATCGCTTTCATACCACTCCACCAGACAAAGACACTAAGAGGCTTGACCTATTTGGGCATGAGACGTATACTTCTGCAACTTTACAGTTCAGAATTTCAAACTGTTCAGCCTTGCTAGCGAAATAAGACTTTCGCAATTACGCCAAACTCATGGAGTTTGCTGACGACATCCCTGAGGCAAAGAGACCTCAATTCACCGGCATGCTATCAGAGGGGCACCTCATTTCCCAAGCTGTCCTCCAGGCAGCACTTGACGCTGCTGACACTGCTGCTAGAACCACGGTCACCGCCATTGTGATGTGTAGAGCCTTCTGGGTTTCCCTGGCCACGTTCCCGCGTGAGATCCAATCCACAGTGGAAAACTTGCCATTTGATCAAGAGAAGCTATTTGCAGCTAAGACCAATGAAGTCCTCAACACTATGAAGGACTCCCATGCCACTCTCTTCACATTAGGGATACATATGCCTTCCAATAGGTGGAGACAACACCGGTATCAGCCCTATCAGCGGCCATGCTACCCGGCCTATGTTATCCTGCTGAATATGTTAGGCAGAAATCGAACCAAGCCTCAGAGGTGAAGACAGTCTCTCTGCTCGGCCCCCTCAACCACTACTGACCAATAAGCAAATTTGAATGCATGGTTGAGGGCCTCGAAAACCCCGTACAAATTTCAATGCAGAGAATGACCACACAAACCTTCAAAAATCGGCTTTCCCCCATTTTACCACCAGTGGGCTTACATCACCTCAGACAGATGGGTGCTTGACATTAATCTGTCTGGTTCCATCATCCCATTTCTCTCCAACCCTTCTATCCACCCTCCTACCCCGTCCCTCTTCAGGAACCCCTCTCATGCTATGACGAGATGCTTCATCTATTAGATCTAGGAGCCATAGAACCGGTTCCACAGGAGCACAGAGGCAGGGGCTTCTATTCCTGCTGCTTTCTGACTCAAAAGAAATCAGGAGTCTGGAGGCCGATTCTGGATCTATGCAAACTGAACAAATATGTCAAGACGCAACGCTTTCGCATGGTCACTCTATCATTAACCTGGCATTCCAACAAGGCGATTGGTTTTCAGCCCTTGACCTCCAGGATGCATACTTTAATATCCTGATTCATCCTGCCCACAGAAAATTCTTGAGGTTCACAGTAGGCCAGGACTACTACCAATACCAAGTCCTACCCTTTGGTCTGTCCATGGCCCGTTGGGTTTTCTCCAATTATTGCTGTAGTCACAGTGTGTCATCACTCTATGGGAATAATCGTATTCCCCTATCTCGACAACTGCCTTCTCAAGTCAACATCCCAGACGGAATCAGCACACCTTATAGCAGTGACCATATAGTGCTTTCAAAATTTAGGCTTTCGAATAAACAGGGGAAAGTGTTCCATTCACCCTTCCCAGAACATACAATTCATTGGGGCCCGCCTAGATTCCATGTCTCCTTGAGCCTATCTACCTCATGAAAGATTCCTCTTCATTCAGGCGCTAGCTACAATGATCTACCTTGCCTCTCGCACCACAGCCAAGGATTGTTTGCAACTTCTTGGCCAGATGGCGGCCACAACATTAGTAATATTGCATGCTCAACTTCACATGTGCTGCCTACAAGTTTGCATTTCCAGAGTATACAAGCCTTGGAAACACCTTATATCACTCTCGCTCACAATACCACACGAGGTCAAAACATCACTCCTTTGGTGGCCCAAACCAGCCAGTCCTTGCACGGGTGCCCTGTTTCTTCAGCCTTTCCCCTTGTGCATGATTACAACAAATGCTTCCCTCACCGGATGAGGTGATCACTTCCGAGATCAGACTGCCCAAGGCCTCTGGTCAACTTCAGAGATGTCTTTACACATAAATCTATTAGAACTGCGTGCTGTACACAATGCTTGCAGATATTTCCTGTCTTCCATTGCCAACAAACACGTTGTGTCCTCACAGACGACATTGCCTGTGTCTTCTATATCAACACACAGGGCAGAGCCAGATCTCCATCCCTTTGCACCGAAGCCATAAAGCTGTGGAATTTTTGTATCAGCTGCAACATCCACCTCTCCGCAGTTCACATACCAGGTGTCTCCAGTGTGGCGGCGGATGCTCTCAGCAGACACTTTCCCTAACATCACGAAGGGGTGCTCGATCTCTCGATAGCACGCTCCCATTTTCACAAATGGTGCCTACCATGAATAGATCTGTTTGCAATGCCACACAATACCAAATGCACTCAGTTTTGCTCAAGAGCAGGCATAGGGACAGTATCTCTTGGGTTTGCCTTCCTTATCCAGTGGAGTTACGACCTTGCTTACGCCAAGACGTTTCCCCGGCCTCCCTTCTGGCCAAGATCATTCAGAAGATCAGGACAGATGGCTCCACAGTCATCCTGATAGCTCCTGCCTGGTGAAGACAACTGTGGTGTCCCTTCCTGCTGAGGTAAACAGGATGAAGTTTAATAAAGACAAATGCAAAGTGCTCCACTTAGGAAGGAACAATCAGTTTCACACATACAGAATGGGAAGCGACTGTCTAGGAAGGAGCACGGCAGAAAGGGATCTAGGGGTTATAGTGGACCACAAGCTGAATATGAGTCAGCAGTGTGATGTTGTTGCAAAAAAAAAGCAAACATGATTCTGGGATGCATTAACAGGTGTGTTGTGAGCAAGACACGAGATGTCATTCTTCCGCTCTACTCTGCGCTGGTTAGGCCTCAGTTGGAGTATTGTGTCCAGTTCTGGGCACCGCATTTCAAGAAAGATGTGGAGAAATTGGAGAGGGTCCAGAGAAGAGCAACAAGAATGATTAAAGGTCTAGAGAACATGACCTATGAAGGAAGGCTGAAAGAATTGGGTTTGTTTAGTTTAGAAAAGAGAAGACTGAGGGGGGGGACATGATAGCTGTTTTCAGGTATCTAAAAGGGTGTCATAAGGAGGAGGGAGAAAACTTGTTCATCTTGGCCTCTGAGGATAGAACAAGAAGCAATGGGCTTAAACTGCAGCAAGGGAGGTTTAGGTTGGACATTAGGAAAAAGTTCCTAACTGTCAGGGTGGTCAAACACTGGAGTAAATTGCCCAGGGAGGTTGTGGAATCCCCATCTCTGGAGATATTTAAGAGTAGGTTAGATAAATGTCTATCAGGGATGGTCTAGACAGTATTTGGTCCTGCCATGGGGGCGGGGGACTGGACTCGATGACCTCTCGAGGTCCCTTCCAGTCCTAGTATTCTATGATTCTATGCTCAGGATGTCGATTTGCACACTCATCACTCTCCCTCTCCAACACAATCTAATCACTCTGGGGCAAACAACCCAAACCTACCTGGATCTATGCAAACTACATCCAACAGCATGGCTCCTCCGTGGCTCTCCCTCTTAGAACTAGACCTCCTGGCACAAGTTCAAACAATCCTCATCCACAGCCTTACAAGTGGAAGCGGTTCTCAGCATGGTGTACATCGAAGGGGCAGGACCAAATGTCAACACACCTGTCCTTCATCCTTGATTATCTACTCACCTTAAAGCAATCAGCGTGCTCGTTTAGCTCTATCCGGGTACACCTAGGTACATTACAGTCTTCCACTACAAAATTGATGGACGCTCCATGTTTACTCACCCTATCATCAAAAGGTTTCTCAGAGGATTGCATCTTTTACATCCTGATATCATACAACCAGTGCCTGCCTGGGATCTCGGGCTAGTACTGAGAGCCCTGGCCTTTTGAGCCCCTCATCTCCCACTCCCTTTTGCACCTCTCCATGAAAGTTGCATTCCTGGTTGCTGCCACATTGGCCCCCCACGTTGGAGACATAACGGCACTCATGGCTGACTCACCTTTTACAGTATTCCAAAATTCTTACCAAAGGTTCCTTCATCATTCCATATAAATGAACCTGTAAACCTACCTGTATTCTTCCTAAAGCCACACGCAAATGCATTTGAGAGACCCTCGATGTTCAAGCCTTGTCTTCTTATCTAGAAAGAACTAGGACCTTCAGATAATCACCTCACCTATTCTTCGCATTTGCCGATCGAGTTAAGGGACACCCCATATCGAAACATCAGAGGGGTAGCCGTGTTAGTCTGAATCTGCAAAAGCGGCGAGGAGTCCTGTGACACCTTATAGACTAACCAAAGTGTTGGAGCATAAGCTTTCGTGGGCAAAGACCCACTTCATCAGATGCATCTGACGAAGTGGGTCTTTGCCCACGAAAGCTTATGCTCCAACACTTCGGTTAGTCTATAAGGTGCCACAGGACTCCTCATATCGAAACAGAGGCTCTCAAAATGGATTACAGGCTGTATAAAAATTGCTTACACGCTCCAGGGCCTACAACCACCATCACGCTTGACAGCTCATTCCACCAGGGCCGTATCCGCTTCCACAGCGTTCCTACGCCATGTGCCACTAATGGACATTTACAAGGCAGCCACTTGGGCATCGCAATGTACCTTTGCCAAGCACTATACACTTTCCTACGCAGGCAACACTGCAGTGGGCTCCGTGGTGTTATCCTCTGCTTACTGTAACATTCCGAAGCCCAACCACCAAGGGGCTTGTTAATCACCAAGTGTGGAGCAGCCATGAGGACCTCTCGAAGAAGAAACGAAGGTTACTCACCTTGCTCAGTAACTGGAGTTCTTCAAGATGGTGTCCCTATGGATGCTCCAGGGTCCACCCTCCACCCCTCTGCTTTGGACCTGGGGGTCTCCGGGGTAGAGAAGGAACTGGAGGGTTTGGGCCGCGCAAGCGTGGTGCCTACTAGCACAGTGCATGCTGGTTCGTGCTATGCATGTGCGGCCCGGCAGGGACTGCTTCAAAATCTCCGATCCAGGCGCTGGGATTGGCACCAAGACCAAGCGTGGAGCCTCCATAGGGACACCATCTTGAAGAACTCCAGTTACTGCACAAGGTGAGTAGCTTTCATTTCTTTATTCAACGAATACCTTTGTAGTGTGGCCATTTTCCATTTCCTTCTCTTTTCTTTTCTAAATTCATTCTTTGTTACACTGACAGGTAAAATATCTTTTTTTATTATTATTATTATTATTATTATTTCTCTCGCTTTTTTCTTCATCGTTCACTTCTTTTTTTTTTTCTGCACTCTCCATCTGAAGAACAACTCTCATATGGCAATAAAAAAGGTACAGACCAGACAGAATAATAATGATTTGAAATATGACTTAATAGAACCATAATGTGGATATGATAGTACAGAACACATTTATGTACGGAGATACATAAATAGAATTTTTGTTTTATTACCAGTCTGTTAAAACTACTTATGATTTGTATTTATGTCATCAGAAGTCATATTCCAAAACCATTTGTCTTTCTGTGCATGAAAAATTTTCTCCTTTCTTCCATTCCTTTTTTCTTTATATAGAATGTCATTCTTTTGTGTCTCTAATATTTTATCTTTGGACCTGCATGTGTAGGGAGCAGTTTGTTTTATTCTTTATAATGATTTTTAGTGTGAATATTTTACTTTCAAATTATGCATGAAATATGTTTAGAAAATGTTCCAAAATCTTGTTTGTATGGTACCTTTAGCATCTTCTAATTAGTTTTAAATAGAAAAAAGTAATATGTATGCCGTGCAGTTTTACGGAAGTTTTGATCTAATAATTGAAAATACATTTGTTAAATTAAGTTTATAGTAGCTAACAAATATTTTCCCAAATCCCAAATTGTACTGTTCAGAAATATTTTTCTGATTGTGATCATTTTTTGAGGAAAATATTTGAAGTCTGTACAAATCCTGTCACTAGAAGGAAATATTTTTAATTATACTGAACACATCAAAAGGTTCATGTGATATTTGTAATGGTTATGTGAATCTTTTGGAGAATAGTAATATTGCTGGATGTGTTTCAGACTAATATTGCACAGTCAATAGGACCAGTGGATAGGATTCTGGTTGTGCCTCATAATCGAATGAAACTTAAGCAGCCAGGGGGCCTGTCTAAGGAATGGCAGCCTTCATGAGCTGCCTATGGGACACCACATTGCCTGGAATCCCTACAGTACCATCTGCTGCACCAAGGTACATGGAGGGCTGGGAGGCAGGCCAAGCAGCAGGTGCCTGCATCAGGATAATTCTCCCCCAGCCAGAACGGGGGATTTTAGGGTACCTTTATTTCACCTCATCACCTTCATGAATTGCAAAGGGGCTCTGGAGAAGGAGTAAATACCTCCCCCAGCTCCCCAGTAAACTAGTTCATGTTTTATAGTGTTTTAAACATTTTAAAAAAATATATTAACTTTTTTTAGATTTTCCGTGACAATGGAAAATACCCTTGTGCTACTGGAGTAAAGTAGAGCTTGATCCAGCCAACAGTAGTCTCCTTTCTACGTATTTCCTGAACCCGCCATGTGCTCCTTGGGCTCTCCAGCCATAAAGGCTGTTCCCTTTTTTCTACTGGTTGCTGCCCCTTGCCTTTCATTTTTGGCTAGAGCATTTCTTTCAGTGAATTGGCTGATATGTGTATCCCCAGCTATCCCATGTCTGCTGTTTTTTCCTTTTTTCATTTGATCCTTCAGGGTCTCCTTTTTTCATGCCCCTGGTTGCTTCACCTGCTTTTGCTTCTATCCATCAGAAGGCTGCATGCACCGAGAAGTGGGGTCTTCACTGGATGCATGCATATTGTGGGTTCCTTCTACAGATGCATTCTTTGGATAGGAGTGGGCACAACCTAGCGTTTGCAGCTTTTTCTCTATCCACTGCTCCTTTCCTCTGCTCTGTGTCCCCGTGAAATAGTTTGGCACCGTCCTTGTAGGGTGCCCATCCCCCAAGTTGGAGAACATTTGTTTAGCCCTTGGGTTGTAAGAGGAGTGAAATAGCTAACATGGCATTCCAAGTTCACCCTCCACCTTTTGGCTTGCCTTGCTTAAATGCAACATATAATCCCCATGTACCACAGTTTGGCTGGTTTCTTTCCCAGATACCTAAATATTCAGGGGGGAAGTTGGAAGTGACCATAGCTTTAATGGTGTTGATTGGTCTCTGGCTGAGCACTCATTTGAGAGTCACCAAGTGAAAGGAAAAATTAGCTGTGGGACCCTCCTTCTGCCCACAGTAAACTAAACCAAAATAATTGGTAGGGATGAAGAGGGAGCTCTTGCACTGTAGCAGATCAAACGGAGACAGTGATGTCCCTCTATTTCTCATTCTGAAGTAGGGATGTAAAATCCTGTTTAATTGGCTAACCGGTTAAACATATTGTTTAACCAGTTAACTGATTAACGGGGCCGGGGAGGGACATGACTGGGGTGGGGAGGACCTGGGCCTGCCACAGGCAGGGGCTGCTTCAGCAAGGCTGGAGCAGCCCTTGTCCGCAGCGGGCCCCCCAAGGGGCTGGATTGGCCCCCTGCCAGTGACAAACAAGGAGCTGCTCCAGCCCCCACTAGGTAACCTTAACTGCTAAACCTCACCTGTTAAGGGTGAGGCTTATTGGTTAAACCTTCACATTCCTACTCCGAGGTAGGGATGTAAAATGCTGTTTAATTGGCTAACTGGTTCAACATATTGTTGAACCAGTTAACTCAGTGGTTCCCAACAACCAGTCCATGGACCCCTGCTTGCTGGCACTTTGCCAGGCCACACCACCAGTTGCTGGGGAGCTCCGCCTACTGGGGAGCACCGTTCCCCATAAGCTGCACACACACTAAAAATTCTCCTCCCACTGTGAGTGGCGCTGCAGACTGCCCCAGTGTGTTGCAGCTGGAGCCGGGCCATGGTGAGGCTCTCCTTACTGGGGCAGCCTCAACTCCGCCCCTGTTTCAGCTCCAGTGGCAGCCATGTGGCCTGGCTGGCGGGGCTGCATGACGGGCTGCTGCTCTGTGTTCTTTCCGTTGTGGGTGTCGTATTCAGGACCAGGGAGTGGAGCCTTCGCGGCCATGAGCATCCCTGACTTTATTGACATTACCGAGGAGGATCAGGTTAGAGGCCCCGGGGAACTGTGCTGGGTGTCCGTGATTTCTGCCCCTCCTCTGGCAGGACCCGGCTTCCCCTGCAGGGTCTCCCCTGCCAGCTCCAGCCTGCACCACATGTCTGGCCACTTCCCAACATCCCAGGGGACTGCAGCTGGCAGCGCCAGTCGAGGGAGCCCAGCTTCCTGACTCAAACCAGCAGGTGTTGGGGGGCTAATACCACCCGGCTGTTGGGTGGGTGCCGCAAGCCAGAGATGCGCATGGGCTGAGTGACTCTGCGTCTCTAGGCCCCAACTGCTAAAGGCCTGGGGAGGAACTCTAGACCACCAGAAACGTGCGCCCGCCTCTGTTGCCTGTGCCGCAGACACCGCTGATCCCATCTGTGTGTCGTGGGCTGGGCTGTTGCCAGGCCTGGCAGTGTAGGGGCGGGTTCTCTTCCTGGCCACAGAAGAGCTCTTTGCTGCGCGGCGGGAGGGCTGTGCCGAGCATTGCACGGCAGGTGCTGCAACCCAGGCAGCAGTGCTCAGCTGGCGGCTGGGCGACAGTGCAGGGCTAGGTGAGGGGGGTGGGGCTAGTGCTGGGGAGCTTTGGGAGTGGGGGCTCTAAGAGATGGGGGCTGGCACTGGAGGGGTTCTGGGGTGAGGCTAGTACTGTGGGGCTATAGGGCATGGCTGGCAGTGGAGGTTCTGGGAATGAAGCTAATATTGGGGCCTGGGGCCTGGCATTGGGGAAGGCTCTGGGGTTGGGTGTATTGGAGCTCTGAAACAGGAGGCTGGCACTGGGGGTCTGGTGATAATGAAGGATCTAAGGGGTGGGGACTGGCACTGAGTGGGTTTGGTGCAGGGACTCGGGGCCAGTGGCTGATGCTGGGGGTAGTGGAGGTGGAGGGCTCTAGGGGTTAGGGCTGGCTCTGGGGGACTCTGGAGGCCAAGGCTTTGGAGGACTGGTAAGACTTTATTTGAATATTTGCATATTCATTATATGTTAAATAATAAATTTGCAAATGTTACTGGTCTGCCAAAAGTTTGTCAATGAGTTTGCCAGTCCCTGGTATCAAAAGGTTGGGAACCACTAAGTTAACTGATTAACTTAGATGGGACTTCTCCGGTACAGACAGGGGTACAGACAGGACTGATCCGGTCTCCTGGCTGGAGCAGTCCCTGTCTGTGGTGCCTGGGCAGAAGGACAGAGCCCCTGTCCACAGCACTGGATTGGCCTCTGCCAGTGACAAACAAGGAGCTGCTCCAGCCCCCACTAGGTAACCTTAACTGCTAAACCTCACCTGTTAAGGGTGAGGCTTATTGGTTAAACCTTCACATTCCTACTCCGAGGTAGGGATGTAAAATGCTGTTTAATTGGCTAACTGGTTCAACATATTGTTGAACCAGTTAACTCAGTGGTTCCCAACAACCAGTCCATGGACCCCTGCTTGCTGGCACTTTGCCAGGCCACACCACCAGTTGCTGGGGAGCTCCGCCACTGGGGAGCACTGCTCTCATAAGCTGCACACACACTAAAAATTCTCCTCCCACTGTGAGTGGCGCTGCAGACTGCCCCTGTGTGCTGCAGCTGGAGCCGCCATGGTGAGGCTCTCCTTACTGGGGCAGCCTCAACCCGCCCCTGTTTCAGCTCCAGTGGCAGCCATGTGGCCTGGCTGGCGGGGCTGCATGACGGCTGCTGCCTGTGTTCTTTCCGCTAGGGGTGTCGTATTCAGGACCAGGAGTGGAGCCTCATGCCATGAGCATCCCTGACTTTATTGACATTACCGAGGAGGATCAGGTTAGAGGCCCCGGGGAACTGTGCTGGGTGTCCGTGATTTCTGCCCCTCCTCTGGCAGGACCCGGCTTCCCCTGCAGGGTCTCCCCTGCCAGCTCCAGCCTGCACCACATGTCTGGCCACTTCCCAACATCCCAGGGGACTGCAGCTGGCAGCGCCAGTCGAGGGAGCCCAGCTTCCTGACTCAAACCAGCAGGTGTTAAAGCTAATACCACCCGGCTGTTGGGTGGTGCCGCAAGCCAGAGATGCGCATGGGCTGAGTGACTCTGCCTCTAGGCCCCAACTGCTAAAGGCCTGGGGAGGAACTCTAGACCACCAGAAACGTGCGCCCGCCTCTGTTGCCTGTGCCGCAGACACCGCTGATCCCATCTGTGTGTCGTGGGCTGGGCTGTTGCCAGGCCTGGCAGTGTAGGGGCGGGTTCTCTTCCTGGCCACAGAAGAGCTCTTTGCTGCGCGGCGGGAGGGCTGTGCCGAGCATTGCACGGCAGGTGCTGCAACCCAGGCAGCAGTGCTCAGCTGGCGGCTGGGCGACAGTGCAGGGCTAGGTGAGGGGTGGGGCTAGTGCTGGGAGCTTTGGGAGTGGGGGGCTCTAAGAGATGGGGGGCTGGCACTGGAGGGGTTCTGGGGGTGAGGCTAGTACTGTGGGGCTATAGGGGCATGGCTGGCAGTGGAGGGTTCTGGGAATGAAGCTAATATTGGGGCCTGGGGCCTGGCATTGGGGGAAGGCTCTGGGGGGGTTGGGTGTATTGGAGCTCTGGAAACAGGAGGCTGGCACTGGGGGTCTGGTGATAATGAAGGATCTAAGGGGTGGGGACTGGCACTGAGTGGGTTTGGTGCAGGGGACTCGGGGGTCAGTGGCTGATGCTGGGGGGTAGTGGAGGGGGTGGAGGGCTCTAGGGGTTAGGGCTGGCTCTGGGGGACTCTGGAGGCCAAGGCTTTTGGAGGACTGGTAAGACTTTATTTGAATATTTGCATATTCATTATGTTAAATAATAAATTTGCAAATGTTACTGGTCTGCCAAAAGTTTGTCAATGAGTTTGCCAGTCCCTGGTATCAAAAAGGTTGGGAACCACTAAGTTAACTGATTAACTTAGATGGGACTTCTCCGGTACAGACAGGGGGTACAGACAGGACTGATCCGGTCTCCTGGCTGGAGCAGTCCCTGTCTGTGGGGTGCCTGGGCAGAAGGACAGAGCCCCTGTCCACAGCAGGCTCCTCCCGTGGGGCTGGAGCAGCCATGGGGCTGGAGCAGCCCTTGGCCTACTGCAGGTAGGGAGCTGCTTCAGCCCCCACTGGTTAACTGGTTAAACATTCACATCCCTATTCCGAAGCCTCCTTGGTAATTTATTTGCATCTTTCCCAACCAGCTGTCTCTCTCTTCTGTGGAATATGCTGCATTTATTTCAGTCCTTTGGTAATGATAAATCCTGCGGATGGTGCAAATTTATGAATAAGAATAGATAGTCTCTAGAGCTGGGAAGTAGAGGAGTCCTCGCGTATTCCAGCTGGCGACCACTCTCTGCCATGGGACTCTTGGGTGCATGTGTGCATACATGTGTTGGAAGCCTATGTCAGAGAATCAATCCAGAACAGTCTCCTTTTGTGTCTTGTATATGTCAGCTGCTGCTATCTTGTATCAGGAGGGCTTGTCTGATTCAAGTGTCAATGAAGATTTCAGGGTATAAAACTAAAAGCCATGAGAATGAAACGTGATAGTTATAAAAGCTACAGAATCAGTAGTTTTGATGACATTCACTAGATTCACTTGAGGTTTTTTCTTTGTGGATGAGGCATTGGTTTTACTGGCCTCTTAAGATGAGTAAGACCAGTTTTATAATCAACACACACTGAAATGTTTTGGGTGTTGGACTTGGGATACTTATTGAATTTACAAAGTTGTATTAAATCAACGTACTTGTATTGAATTGTGGCGCTCTCTTCATGAGCTTGAGACTCTCTTTTATTCCATTGAAAGTAGGTACAGCTGCAGCACGAAAAGAAATCATTAGAAACAAAATACGTGCAATTGGCAAGATGGCAAGAGTCTTCTCTGTTCTCAGGTAATTCCACATTCTGTCTCCCCCCAGTTTCCTCTATTGAAAGAGAAAAAATCTAATCCAGGCCGTTGTATGTAAAGCATTCTTTGTGCAAATCCATAAGCAATAGCTTAGTTAAAATTCTGGCTTCACAAATAGTTTTAAGATTGCTGATGTTGGGGTATTTGGAGAAAAAATGGGTTTTTATTTTGAAAGTTACCGTTTAGACTGAGAGAAAATGGAGTTTTGAATCAACATTAATCACTGTGTCCTAACTATAGATGTCTGTCCATCCATACCTTATGAACAGATACTGAAATAACTATTGTACTACAAAGGGAATCGGGGCAGGATAGGAAAATGTCGCAAAGCTCAGGACTAGTCTGCTACAGATTGTAATACAGTACACTTCTGTAGCTGCCAAACTTTCTCCAGAGTGTGAGTTTGCTGAAAAAACAAGAGATCAGATAGAGATTGTGTTTGTCAGACTTAACTCCCGAGACTTACAGAATCTTTGGGCCAGAGTGTCAGCAACCTGATCGCACTGATGAGTTCCAGAGAGGAAAAGACAGAGTCAACCGATGAGTGTCTAACAGATAATTTCTTGTCCATATTGGAAAGCTTGCCTGTTGTTAGCCCTTTGAGGTTTGAGCTGTATTAAATCTTGACATGGATAAAAAATAGCAAAAATATACATTTCCTTATTTTAATTAAATTTCTTATTTAAGTGACTTTATAATGAGGAGACTGCCATTTCATTTCTTCCACCATAGGGAAGAGAGTGAAAGTGTGCTGACACTCAAGGGTTTGACTCCCACTGGAATGCTACCTAGCGGAGTGTTGGCCGGAGGACGTCAGACTCTGCAAAGTGGTAATGATGTTATGCAACTTGCTGTGCCCCAGATGGACTGGGGCACATCTCATTCTTTTGCTAGCACTACACATAATGCATGCAGGGAATTTCTAATGCTTTTCAGTTCTTGTCTTAGCGGCTGAGATGAGCATAGAATTATGTGAAATGGATACCTAACCAGGGTATAAAACTAAAAGCAAATAGTTAGTAGTGGTAGACCAGTATTGTCAGTCTGAGCTTCCTTCATTTAAGCATTTTCAGGTGGCACAAGTGTTTCAGATGTGGGGTCACTGTATAAGGCTGTTAATGGATTCTAGAGTCATTTGGTCATTAGAGTACAATGTAATTCTTCATTTTTACTTGTCCACTTTTCATTCACACAGTTCTATTACAGATGTGTTACTAGTTTTAATTGGTGAATGTCAATTTTGATGCTAGTATTAACATAAAGCTGCAGGCTGCTGAGCTTCATTTTTTCACTTCACTGACCGATTGAAATGTGCTGCGTTTTGTACCCTGGTAATTAATGCCAAAGTTTGTTCTCTGTTGTTTGTCAAATGTTCTATGTATAATTGACTTCCCTGAATTGTCCTTGTAACATGCTGTTTCCTTCTTCTGCAGATGTAGCTGCTTTCTTAGGTCTGTCTGTCTCTCTCTAGTTACAGCTGTATGTCTGTATAAGTGTTAAAATTAAACCACTCTCCCAGACACTTGTCTGTCTCTTGATGTAGAAACAACATTGTAGCACCTTGTTTTTGAGGCTTGCTGCATTTACTGCTGCACATTGTCTGTGCATTTTGAAGATTAATGTAATTGAAAATATTGAGAATTGAGAATAAAGGGATTGGATTTAAATTTTGTAAATAAGTCAAAATCGAAGGGTGTTTAAGTGTGCATATATTTTTGCATGACAATAAAAAGAACTCTACACAAAACATACCTGCAATCTGGCTCATTGAATATTTTTGTAAAAGTTGATATATTTTTTGTTTGTTTTTAAACATGGAATCAACTTTTCAGAAGACCATAATAGATTTAACTAGGCATAGCAAGAATATCACAACACTCTTACAAAATGTATCAAATGGATGAAGTCCAGAATTATGTTCGTTGTAATGGATAACTAAAATATCAGCTGGGAAACTGGACTTCACATGTGCAGCACTTTTTAGCATAAATTACTTGAATGCATTTCAACTTTCTGTCTTGGGTATTTGTATAGTGCCAAACACTGTCTGGGCACTGATTTCTAGCAGTATAGAAAACTTTTAATATATGAACAGAGTCACATTTTACACAGTCTGTTTTCCAAGAGTAGCTACTTTTGTCATTTTGAAATTTAGATACTTACAATGAAAAATTCAGAAAATTCAAATCAGGTTTTCTAAAGTTTTATACTAAACTTTCAGTTAATTTATCAGAGCTCTTCAGTAGCTTTGAACTATAAATGTTACATTTTAAAAAATAACTTTTTGATGAGTGCACATCTACAAATTAAGTTTGTGTTCTTTTTATGTATGTGATTGTTTTGTAAATGTCTGTAACAACAAATGGTGTCTGTTCTTCAATCCATCCAGAGTGTTCCAAAAGAATAGGTTATAATTTCAGTTTGTATTTTCTTTGTTTAGTGAGACTTTGTTTTGTTTTTAATTGAATCTGTGTTCCAATTTCCTCTCCCTCATTTCCCAGTTTTTCTTCATATATTGCATTATAAACACCAGAGAGAGGATCAAACTGACTAGGAAAAAATGTTTTGTTAACATATGCAACACATTATCACTAGAGGAGAAAACTGGACATTTGGAAAGTATGCAACAGAGGTTTTTGGGGGGAAGAGAAAGGGGGATGTTTTCAGTGACTCCAGAATGCTTCATTGTAATATTCCTTGATATACTGAATCAATACATTAGCTATTTCATCATTGTTTCACTGTTTAAAAATAATCCAGTTGTTAACTTTTCTTAAAGTGTTTTCATTCTTACTGATCAGCGTTTACAATTTATTAAATATGTATGCACCCTTTAAACAGAATCTAGGGAAAAGATTTTAAACATAAATACATTACAGTTTCCAAACTACAACAGGAAAAGTTCTGAAGTAAAACAACTATAATAGAACCTCACTAATTACACTTTGTTGAATCATCACAAAATTGGTGAACTCTGCACTTCTTGGCAAATATTTAGTAGCCAGTGCTATAGTGAGCTTTTACATTGAAAAGATTTCATTATTTTTAGAAAATACATTTACCAGTATACTATGAAATATAACAACTAACCTACATTTGAGAAAATACATGAAAAGTATATTTTGTAATGTATAATCCTTGCTTTTCTTTGTTTTTGTTCACTTGCTAATTCACAGAATTCAGTAATGATCAATGGGTTTCCCAGTCATTAACACTAATTAGCAAAGTTCTCTTGTGATAATTGGAAAAACCATCTGTTTCCATCTGTATGCATAGTCAAGGCTTAATCTGTGTCCTGTGTAGTTTTAGATTAGTGGGGTATCTGGTTCAAGTGATTTGGGCTGGAACTTTTTTAAAAATCAGAATAGATAAAGTGTATCCAGATATATTTCTAAATGTAATAGTTAAGTACAAGCACAGATATCAGTAAACCAAATTAAGCAGTTTTGAACTGGTGTTTCAGAAGTGTAATTTGGACCCAACTTCAGATTTTTCACAAATGCCTAGTCAGAGCTGTTCCATTTCGAAGCAAACAAAAAGTGGGCACAGTAGATCTTAAAGGGACAATAATAAACTCTGTACTAAGTTATTAGATGAGACCAGGTGGAACTAGTGCCCTGTGAATCTACAGCTACGCCCAAAATAATTTTGTTCAGGGTTGACCACTGTAACCCCTGGGGAGAGTTGATTGTCCGAGGAAGAATGTAGCATAGGACACCTAAAATGATAGCCAGTCTAAAGTATCTAAGTTGTGAGGAAAGGTTTAAATAAACATAAATTCTGAACATCATGAAAGAGGTAGAGTAAATAGCCACACATTTATTGCTGGTAAGAGCAGTGGGAACAGCCTAAAAATTAAATAGGGAAAACAGTGTAAGAACTACATCACACAAAAGAAAGCATATTAAACACTTGAGAAACATCTGGATTAATCTCTGGAAAGGGAATTGAGTGGAATTTAAGGTTGTTGGTACTAAGATGATATTTTTAAGAGGGAAGATATTTTAAGCAACATTGCCTGTATCCATAACATTTTTATGTGGAGTGGAGTTATGCATTTAATAATATATTGCTAACATGAGCAAATTCAGATAACTTTATTTTACTTGGGCTTCATTATTTTAATGATACTGTAAGATGTGACTTTTCTAGTGCCATTTATTCAGCAGAATGAAGTTGTCACCATTTATCTAAAAGGAAGTTAGCATTTTGATTAACCTAGATCCTGATTCAGCAAGAAACTTAAGCACATGTCTAACTTTAAGATCATGAATAGTCCCAGTGAAATCAGTTGGACTGATCAAGCACTTAAGTACTTTCCTAATCTTACCCTGGTTACCACTCTGACCATTACTCAAAGGAATGAGAAGATATTTTTATAGGCCTAGGTGTTGCATCAGAACTGACTTTTTATCAAGGGGAGAGTCTTAGAACTGCAGAAGATAAAAATACCATGCTACCTGTCCTTAGAATCTCTAGTAAAGTTGAGAATTTTGCTTCAATAAGGATTTCAGGGTTGGACTACTGTTGATCTTTTACTTAAAAGATTGAAAACAAAGGCCTCATGAATAACAAGATATGATGGAGAGAGGTTTGGTGCTGTAATTTATATAGCTGACTGGCAATATAAAAAGATAAGGAAATACATGTTTGGTTCGCTTTTAAGATATTCCTAAAAGTAATATAATTTTTGCTATCTGGGGACATTTTTATCATAAAAATGGGGGGAACCTCCCCTCCCCCCAGTCACACAAGTGGCTATTTGATTTACCCCTGAGAGATTTTTCTCTTTGAATAAGGACAGCAAGCTTTTTTATAACTCTAAATATATAAAGGTTGTAGAAGTACTATATTATGCATAGAAGGTATTTGTGCAGATGACTATTTTATAAGACACGTTTTCCAAAGCAACACTGTGGAAATTATAGTTATTTGAACACTGTGATTTTAAAACATAAAGTAAATAATGTAGATAGCTGTTTTCTGTTTAGTTTCTTACTCAAGATATACTTCACTAATTTGAAGAATTATTAAATCTGTTCAGATTGAATCACAAATTAATCATTTATTTCTTGCTTTCCCAAGATTCATTTTAATACCTCATGTTCCAATTCCTTTTTTGTTAAGAATCAGTTTAGCAAACAAATTGTTAGCACTGTGTAAACTGTCTGTTGAATGGAGAAACTTCTTAAATGACTGTTTTTTGAAAGTAGATTGATGGAAGGCAGATGCACAGAATTATGCTCATTAGTGAAATTTATCCAATTTTTCCCTGTGAAGATTTAGTAATATGTAGTTTATATAGCAAGGCAGACTAAAAAGATGACTACGGTCTTGCTAGTCTTATTAAGTCCAATAATTTTACATTAAAGCAGGCAGTTGTATATATTGTATAGTGATACCTTGTGCAAAATATGACCTTGAAGAATCCTCACATACAAAAATGTACAGGTGTTTTCACAACTACTTAACTTCACAAACACTAGCTGGTCAGTTGGAGCCATGTCTACACTACCGACCTTAGCGTGGCACAGCTGTACAGCTGCAGCTGTGCTACTGTATGGACGCCTGTTGTCCTCCCTCCCCCCGCCCATGAGCATTAGAAGCTATGTCGGAAGGAGACACTCTCCTGGTGAGAGAGCACTATCTACAGTGTTGCTTCTGTCAGTGAAACTCATGTCCTTCAGGGAGGTGGGGTTTTTATACCCCAACTGAGAGAAGTGCTAGTGTAGCGGTAGCCTAGATCTTTGGAATGTTGACACTGTACATTCATCCACCAAAGTATGTCAGTGTGTCTGTCCAAAGCTCCTTCAGCTATAAACATCTCGGTGGACTTTCCTGAATGTGAGTTGCTATTTGTCAGTTAGTAAAGGTGACTCATTAGATTTTTATTTGCATGCTCTAATATAGAATCATAGAGCTGGAAGAGACCTCACAAAGTCATCAAGTCCAGCCCCCTGCCCAAGGCAGGACCAATCCCAACTATATCTGACTTTTCTTTTTCGAGTTCAGTTTGAACCATAAGATCCATTTGTAATTCAGAATTCAGTGCTAAAATCCAAATACTGAGTTCAGCTTCTGAGTGCAAAAGATGTGTTCAAGGATCATTTTGTCAAACATTAAATAAAGGATAAAATCCACTTGCACTAAATTAGTGTTTTGTCTTACTAATAAAACACCAATAGTCTTAATTTTGCTCCTTTATAACATGTTTCTCGGAAACATGGAGTCAGTAATGTACTGTGGACCTTCAGAGAATGTATAGAAACCAAACTATGCCCCTAGCTTAACAGTATTTAGTGTTGCATGTTCGTTTTATGTAAAGAAATAATCGGGCAGTTATATATAATTAGGTAGATTAAGTTGCATTATACGATTGTTGCATTTGATAAACTGTCACTTAAGATATAGGGGTCACTTCAGTTTTTAAAAAAAGTCTTAACTATTGCAGTAAAATATGCAGTCAGATTTGGGCTTGGGTGATATATTAAAATGATCATTGACTTTTCTGCTATGCGATATTACACTCTTCATCTTTTTCATTCATTTTGCATGCAACTGCTCACTTCTGTACAGCCACAGTAGAGGCAATTGAGGCTGAAAAAGGTATGATCAGAGTCTTTGCCAGTGGCAGAAATCTTTGGCATCTGGGTGGGAATTCAAAAGTATTCTGTGTGCCTGTGTCTTACATTCAACTTGCACAACCAGAGATGAATACCAGCTGTATTGATTCATCCCTTATATATGTGATATTAATTTCTTACCTAGCATAATTATTACCTTTAAAAATGTTTCAGAGAAATCATTTTGTTTTTCTCCCCGTTTCTTTGCAAAATGTGCAATAGTCTTTTGCTTTTTATTTCTGTAAAGCATGTTGTGATATGTGGTTTGTGTCTTGGTGACTTAAAAAGTGGTAGTGTTGAATTTTGTTTATCTCTGGGTTTGTTTTGGGTTGGGGGAGTTATTTATGCATGTTTCTTTTGATAAAGTTTATTTTAAAGGCTTGAAACCTAATCTTTTCATCACTTTCCATAATGCATTTGGTAGTGCAAGACATAGCATTATAGAGTTCCTGCTTTTACAATGAAATTTTGAAAGTTAGTTTGCTGACCAAATTTGTTTATAGTAGGTACCCACACCTGACTATATAAGGCATAGGAAAATACTGTGCTGTTGTACCAAATATGTTGCTGTAAAGGCACCCTTTGTTAATGTTAACATTATTACAACCCCACAAAATTTTAGGGCATGTAAATAAGTGCCTTTTCCATGCACATTTTGATTTCGTGTATCACCGTGTTAAATGAAGTGAATGACAAACAGCATAGTAATTGGGAGACTCACCTTAGTATGTTTCAAATTTGGTCACAAAACACCATTTATTGACACTTTTTACATTATGGAAGTCAAATATCCAAAATGTTACCACGACCAAATCAGTGGATACTGCACACAGGCATCTAAGAGGAAATTTTGTTTCTAATTCTTAGGGCTTGTCATATGAACAGCGATTTTACATCTAAAAATTCATCTGAGTAAGAAGGCATTTCCTGCTTCATTTAAAATAATGTGTAGAAGAGTAATAGCTAGTTTCCCGTTTAAAGCAGTGCCCAGCTGATGACGTCTAAGACTGTGGTTGTGTCCATTTCAACCATCCACGTGATTAGAACAGAGTTAGCGCTGTATTCTGCAGTTTGGCCTGTGTGAAAATTGCAGGATCCGAATGTTGATTTATATGCAAAATCTGAAGGCCTTTTTTTTTTAATGCTCATGCTGCTTTGCCAAGCTGCACTTGCTGGGCTGCTTATTGACATTCCGTTGAAGTGAACGGGATGTTAAGGTGAGCCTGAGACAGCAGCAAAGCAGCTGGTCACACCAGGAGTGCTCAGCATCAAAGCAGGTTTAAGCCCCCTTGATTCTTATCTGACAAATATTTGTCATCTACTATTCTGGTTGTCAGTTGAAATGGTAATTTCCATTGAACAGCCCAGGAAAGAATAGATACACTTTTACGAAATACAATTGTAGATCTATAAAAGTTCCTTTGGCTAATTTCTTAGCTGTCTTTTAAAATCAATTGATTTGACAAAGTATATACTTTCCACTTATTTTTCCGTTACTGACCTATGAAATTTGCATTTTGTTAAGCAATACGAGGATTTTCTCCGCAACATAAAATCTGCAGTTTTGAAGAGGCAAAAGGTTTGGATAGGATCAATGAGAGAATGCCACCAAGAAAAGATGCTCTTCAGCAAGATGGTATTAATTCTATAAACACAACAAATGCCAATGGAAACAATGGGACTGGCAACAACAATGTACAGTGACCACATCAGCTTCTCGTTTACTCCTATGTCTTGCCTGAGAATTCCTAAATTACTGCTTTTTGACATGACAACGATGAAATAGCCAGGGGGATCAGTCAAACTGACTTCTTAATATGATGTGGAAAACCTAACTTGATCCCGCTGAAGACAAACCATCATGTATTTAAGGCAACAGCCCCTCTCTATAAGTGATGACGGAACATCTGTGAGCATGCTTCATATATTTACAGAAATTCCAACATTGACAGCTGAATCTTAAGGAGAGCTATGGGGAAGTGATTGGGCTGTTATTACTAAAGCACATCTAGAGTAGCATTTTATGCTTATCATAGTCAACACTTTTAAGTTTACAAAATGGGATTTTCTTTTCAGTAAAGCTAGTTGTTTTTTCAATCTGATACAACCCTAAGAGCTACTATTTATTAATGGACATTGATTTCATGAAGTGTCTTTAAAACCATAGATTATAATAGTCTTAAAAAATCTGAGGCTGCAAACACTCTGTTAAATGGAAAAAAATGCCAAAAATTTCAGTTGGTCATTCTGTAAAATGCTGACCTCAGGTGTTCTCCTTAGATGTTGCTAACTCTGTATTATATTCACTGTATTTTTTAGTTAAGGTTTATGAGAAGATTTCTATGTAGGAATGTTTATTACTTGAACACAGATTTTAAAAAAATATTTAATGTAGAATCTCTTATGCCCAGCTTTTGAGACTCTCCCCCACCTTGACTTTAAATATATATAAATATATATAAATATTAATTTTAAAAGTCTGAAAAATAATGCAGTTGTTAATTTTACGGTACTTTTAATTGAACTTTGTACATTATGTTAAAGTACATTTTGATTCATATCAAGTCTGTAAAGCTTGGCTTTGTATTTTGTGTATGCATGTTTTCATTTTGCAAATATTTAATATATAGACCTCTGATTACCAGAACAACATCTATAGATTATATAGATGGTATGGGTACTTTTAGTTTATTGTGAGTATTAAAGTTGCTTAAATAGATAATAATCACTGGGCAGGCTGAATAGTTACAAACTTTTTATTATTTTTCTTAATTCTGTAAAGGAAACTGAAAATGTTATGGAAATATTTTTGTTTAGACAGTGCAGCACATAAGCAATTGTTCTGGCATTAGTGAAAGTGTAAAATCGAGACTGCATGTGTTTTGATAGCTACCAGGACTGCTTGGTTAAACTAAAAATTGAAACCATATGCTGATTTGTTCACAAATAATGAACTGTACTGATTGCCACTGTACTTTGTTATATTTTGACATTTGCTACCTACCTTTCTCATCCCCTGGAACACAACTTGAAACTGAATTCACTAGAGTTCATCTCCTTTTTGTTTGCCAAAAAGTACAAGCTGTACAAACCCCCGTCTCAGCTGAAAATTTTATGCATGTTCTGAATTATTCAAGTATTTTATAAACAGTAGCACACAATAAATTTTGTGCATGGACTGCTGCTCCTAACATTGTGTTTTTGTTTTATTTTTTTGAGCAGTATTTTCATAAGCATTTTAAATTAGCAGAAAAATGGGTATAGTGTAAATGGTCGCTTAGTTCCACTCTAAAGCAATTCTTTAATATAATTTAAGCTTAAATTGTCATCTTGAATTTTTGCTTCCATTTATTTTGCTAATTTTTGTTATTTAGTGGGTTCTTGTACATACAATACTTCAGAATTTTTCTCTGTTAAACTTAACATCCAGTGATGGCTTGTATAAACCTGCAAGGAAGCACAATGTTAGGGTTTATGCAAATGAAAACAAAAATTAGGGTTTATGCAAATTAAAAAAAAAAAAAAAAACCCTGTTCATTATTGATGCCTTTTGTATTTGCTCAGTGGTTGAGAATGACCATTTGTGATGTCAAATAAGAAGGCTTGAGAATCAATAGCTCCGCAGTGCCCAACATGCTAGCCACTAGCCACATGTGACTATTTGGCCGGTTGAGTGTGGCTAGTTCGCAGTAGCAGTAGCCGCTATAGTGACTACTGCTTCAGAACTGGTTGGACACCACGGCAATAGTTGATATTATGGTAAGGTTGAATTTTGCTATTCTGTTTTGGTTGAAAGTAAATGAGAAAATCTACTAAAAAAAGACCATAGTGTATTCTGAACTATAACCCTATTAGAGTAATGATACTGATACACCACAAAACACTATGAGCTTCATGTTCTGATTTTACTTTCTTATTTTAGATGCGGTTTAATTGGAAATAGTGGTGAATAGTCTGAAAACAGAAGGCTGAGTGACAGACAAAGGTAAGTGTTATCAGTAGACCATATGTATGAGCTATGTAGTCTCTGATACTTGGCATTGGGAGAGAGCAAAATTTGCACCAGTATATCAGCGTATAAACATTTAACTTGGACAGTGGTCTGCTAGTTCTGCCTTTTGATGGTGTGAATTGGAAAAATCCACCGGTCCTTAGGCAGTTGTCTTTTTAATTAATTAATTCTCTGTGACCAACTTTGATAAGGCATGCACTTGCGCACACAAAATAGAATACAATTAACACCTCATACTCTGTGAATACAATCCCAAGGCATAGAATGATCCCAGGATGTGTAGAGAGCGACACCAAAGCTTAATGTAATTAGAAAGTCTGTTAAAAATAGATATGCCTCATTGAGATTGGTTTTGCCTGAATCTTAACTTGCTCTGTGGATCACTATTTTACTAGACACCTTTAGGCAGAGAAATCTGCTTCTGGATGGGTAACTGTGTACGAGTAAAGGAGCAGCTCCTGAATGACTGAGATTGAATACTCTGAGCTATACTGTACATACTTCCTAACACTGATCCCAGTAGTGTCCCAGTCAGATGCATTAAACATTTCTGAATGGATGCATTGTCATCTCCATTGCTGTGTGCAGTGTTGGTCCCAGGATATTAGAGATTCAAGGTTCGTGAGGTTATATCTTCTATTGGACCAACTTCTGTTGGTGAGATAGGTGAGCTTTCAAGCTTACACAGAGATCTTCTTCGGGTCTGGAACACTACTCAGAGTGTCACAGGTAAACAGAAAGTAGAACAGATTGTTTAGCATAACTAGTTAACACTTTTACACTGGCTAGGGATGAGTTGTATCTTCAGAGACTATTGCCGCCCATTATGAGGAGTGTAAGGGGCTTTGGTGTAACTGAAAATAAGGCACAACATGTTTATTCTGGTAATGGACAATCGCCTACCACTCCATGGCAGACTCCCAAGCAGTTGTTTTTTTCAGATCTGTGAAAGACTTGCTGTCACGTAGTGACCTGAATGGGAAACTGAATGCCCATTTATGCTGCACTATAGATTCTAGTGGTGTGAATGCAATCCCATTATCCAAAACTACAGTGTTTAATCATTTATATTATTAAATTGCTATTGCCTTGTATGTATGTTGATCCATGAAAATGTCGCTTAACCAAATTCTAATGTAAGGGCGGGGAGCCCAGGGGCCAGATGTGGTCTCTGGCTTGCCTGGATCCAGCCTCCGGGGCTCAGGGCTCTTTCTCCCCCCAGCATTGGGGAGCCCTCACTGGCACTCCAGCCCCCCCCTGCTCCCTGCCCGACTGATTTTTCTGTGGGTAGGCTGCCCCGACCCAAAAAAGGGACCCCACCCCGGCTCTAATAGAATGTCTAGGTGTGTAGCTATTTTTCTTTCAATTGGAGCAGAATGTGCCCTCTGAGGTTTCAGTAAAAGAGGTAGTCCCTTCTGTTTTTTGTTATGAAGTTCAGCCTGAGATGAGAATATTTTAAAACATTTTTGAACAGTTGTAGAATAAGCTGTCTTAGCAGATTTTTCTAAAGTGACCCTGTCAGTTTGTTTGTTATGGCAACACATTCAACTGCGGCTGACTTAGCTGGACCTTGATAAATTTGCAATATCCTACATGCCCATTTAAGATCTTAAGTTTCACTCTGTTATATTAGCAAACATTTTTCCCTTGGTAGATAATTTATAATCATTCATAGCTGATGTGAAGTTTGCAAATCTAGAACTGTGTGTTCCTCACTGGGGACAGGTACTGAGATTAAACGGTTATTTTGGAGCACAGTCTTTCTGGAGTGACTCTTTGCTTCTTGACTTTTAAAACATGTCAGGAATGGGAGGGGGGACTTTGCTTATGTGTAACTGCTTTGTAATCACTCCAATTCTTGCTGCTCAATGCATGAACCCAAGAGCTGAGACTATGCAGGGGTAGGCCTTATTTGTTCCATTCCCATTTTGAATGCCTTTGGTGGTGAGTTTTAGGTGCCATTCCAACAACCAATTTAAAAATAAATCAGACTAATTCTTTCAGATTAGCGTAGCTCATGGGCTCTCTTCAAATAACTCAGTTTTGTTTCTGTTTCTGTTACTGTCTGGGACTGCTAAGCTTAAAGCATCACCCAGCTAAAAATCAATTGCTAGTGAAAAGTGCCAGATTGAGGGTACTTTTAATAACCAGGTCTGTCTTTATTCATGGGTGAGCTGTGGCACTGGCCGATGCAGTGCAAGTTTCTCTCCCCTGCTTTGCTGTTTTACTCTCACTCTGTCCGGAAGAAACCTCTGGGAGTGAGAGAGGTGGTTAGTGTCTGGGCACATTCAGTTTTTAGTGTTTGCTGAGACTGCCCATCCGGTGGCGTATTGCTGTTGTGATTTGTATGCTATGGCCATCTGTACTGTCAATGGATTGGAACTAATTCATTGAATATCATTTAGCAACATCCGTCACCGGGTCACTATGTAGGCACAATTTAAACGCACTTGTGGTAAATGGAAATGGGTGTGGGGTTTAGACTCTGAGTCATTCACTACAGCTGTAGTAATAGGTTTTGGTGCCTGGATCAGCAAAGGTATTTACCAGGCTTGTTCTCACTGAATAGTTATTTTCTTTCCCATCTTCAGCCAAGTATTCATTGCTGCTCTTCTGCCCCTGGTGTGCTAGAGCAGTGACGGTGATTGTGTCTGATAAACAGCATGAGACCAGAAGTAAGCTGTGGGCTCTCGTGCTTAACGCTTCCATGTTGTTCTTGTGGAAATTCTGTACCACTGTGTAGAATTTGTGTTCCTGCAGATTTTTTTTTCTCTATGGAAAAGGCACTGAAGAGGCACTGCAGTTGCACCTTTTGCCCACATGGGGCTACTGGGACACCAGAACAGAGAGCAGCTGACTGAAGGGCTGTAGCAGCCAGCAGCAGATAGAGGAGAGGCTGTGTTCCTCACAGTACTCTTCCTGCAGGGCCAGGTGAGGAACAGATAATGGGCCTCTTAGGGTTGCTGGGGGGGGATACATTTGAGCTGGGGCTGAATGGGAGTGGGAGTGCAGGGACTAGGGATGTGAACGTGTAACCATGTACATTGTTAACTGATGAGACTGAGCCTCACCCCTCCAAAAAAACCCACTCCTATTTCATGCTTCTGCTGCCCATACCCAGTAACCCTCTAGGTTGACTTCTTGGCTACTTCCTTCTCCCCTCAACTCCTCTGTTACCCCAGCTCTCCAAGCCTTTGCATGGCTTGAGGGGTGCACTGTAGTTTAAATGAATTATTCAAAATTCTGTATCAGTATGCCAACTAAGGAATCTAGTTGTTTAAAAAAAAAAAAAAAACTTTTCCTGAATCTTGTTTTCTGTATTGTTAGGCATACATGCTGACAAGTATTTTTGAAATAAATTACCAAAATAATTGAAACTGGCATGATTATATTTTTTCGACAAAATATGCAGAATTTTTTAACACTGAAATCCCCTAGGAGCAGCATCTGTATCCTGTCATCAGAATTTGATCATCTCTTCAGCCCCACAAAATCTGCTTTCTTCCCTTTGATGGATTAGTGTAAAGACAAGTTGTGACACCGCGTCAGGGTTCCCCCAAATCCTGCAGCACCGTAGCAGCAAGAGCACTCTCCGCCAGCCAGAGAATAGAGAGGGTTTATTGCTCCTCTAGGATACACCACAGCATAGATGTGATATTGCTACAGGAGTCTGGACCAGGATGCCTCAGATCCCTTGGATTAGGGAGGTCCATCACCCCCCTAGACCTCCAGCCCTCAGTTTAGGCTCACTCCGTGCTGTTTCCCAGCCAGCAACTGCACCTTCCCCTGAAACCTCCCTCCTTTGTTCCTTGCCTGCCTTCAACTGGTTAGACAGGTTGGGTCTTTGCCTACTGACTTAAGGCAGCCATCCTGCTGGGCCGTGCTACAGGTACCGGCCGTTAGGGGGTCACCCCCAGCCCACACACAGCCACCAGTGGTTGCCCAGAGGGTATGGCCTGCCCACTACATCACACTAGTATCTCAAGTTGAAGTAGTGCTCTGCATGGAATGGTCTGGCTCATGAAGTGTTTCTTACCATTAACTTTACCTGCACTCATGTAAAAGCTATTTATTCTTCTTCAAGTGGTGTCCCCGGGGGGTGCTCCACTCCAGGGGAAGGGTCACCCTGAGCCGCAGATCGGAGCCTTGCAAAGCAGTTTCCCCTGTTGGGCTGCGCATGCGCAGGGGGCATCTCGAGATGCTCCCGCCTAATTGCTAGCGCATGGCTCAACTCTCTCCCTTTCAGTTCCTCTTCAACCGCCCTCGTCAGCTGACAGAGCTCACAGGATCTCTGTCAGCCTCTTACTATCTTACTGTTAGTCAGATTTAGTCATAGTTCCCCTATTGTAGTTCCAAGTTAGCTTTTTTTTTTTTTTTTTTTTTTTAATTAAAGAAAACGAGGGAAACTAACATAATAATAAAGCTAATTAAAATCTCCCCTCGGGGATTTGAACACGCTCCCGTGTGAAGCCTCTGTGAACCGGAGCTCTCTCCGCTACTTTAAAAAAAAAAAAAGAAAGAGAGAGAAAAGAAGAAGACGGTGACAAAAGGAGAGACAGAAATAAAGACAAACAAACAGCAAAATGAGAGGAGGAGGAGAGAACCAGATATGTCCAGCTCCTCAGGATTTAAAAAATGTGAACAGTGCCGCGCGCCCATGCCGCCTTCAGACGGCCATGCAAAATGTATCCGGTGTCTGTGGGAAACCCACTCACCTCAGAGCTGTACTCATTGTTCTTCCCTCACGGCGAGAGCCAGAAAAGACAGAGAGCTCCGCCTGAGTGATTTTATTTGAAAAGGCTTTACAGCCGACTGAAGAGCAGAGTGCCACCCGACAAGAACTTTCCCTGTTTGCCAAAAGCATTTCAAAACTGAGAGCCTCACCATCTCGCTTTCTTCCACCTTCCTCCTTCCCAAAACACAGCGGAGGAGAGGCACAGGGTAGTATGAGGACCTCTGCTAGCAAAGTGGCTGGAAGATCCTCTCAGCACCGGAACCAGTGCGCGCTTCCTCGGAGCCGGCAGAAGCCCGAGAGCTCTCTAAAGCCGCTGCGCCACTTAAAGCCACAGCACTGCAAAAGAAAGCGCCGCACTCTTTAAAGCTGGCTCCGGGCATGATTCTATACCAGCACTGACAGCAAGCACAGATAGGCAGCCAGATGAGGCTGCTCTAGAACTGCCTCAAGTCGCTACTAAAAGTCACAGTAGGCAGCAACATTCATGCCTGCCTTTTGCAGAGCACTCACCTGCAAGATCTCTAACCAGACATTCTCCACATATATCTAGGTCACCAATATCACTTCAGGAAGGTCCTTTACCTGACGACGACCGAGACATTATATTCTCCTCGCACCGCACATCGCCTAGGAGATCACGCTCATATCACTACAGGGCTGTACCACAGCAAAGCCCGTGGCACCCATACTGGGCTTACCCACCCCCACCTTATCCACCACACTGGGGACCTTGGGACCATATAGATGCCGGTCCTCAGCCCACTCCACACCAGTGAGGAAAAGCTTGCCCCCACTATGGTCCCTACCTCTCACAAAGGATTCAGAGGAGGAGGATGAACAAATTTCAGATAACCTGATGCCACAAGCAGTCGAGGCGGTTATACCGTCTGACACTCTGGCAATTGACGACCTCAAGCAATTTCAATAATTATTTAAAAGAGTAGTGACAAGTCAACAAGTTTCCCTGCAAGAAGTACAGGAGAAACAGCACCCATTGTTAAAAAACTTACACCCCACATTACATGGCAAAATTACCTTACCAATAGACGAGGCAATCATGGAAACTTCAGAAGAACTGTGGAAAACACCTGCATCCATTCAACCCACTAATAAAAGGGTAGACAGAAAGTACTTTGTCCTTGGGGGGGAACAATGAATTTTTGTTTGCACATCCACAAGCGAACTCTTTAGTTGTGGAATCAGCACAACAAAGATCAAAGCTACAGCAATACAGAACCGGCAACCAGAACAAGGACCACAAGAAGTTAGATTTATTTGGCAAGAAAATCTACTCTTCTTCCACCTTACAATTAAGAATCTCAAATTATTCTGCTCTGCTAGCAAATCATGATTTTGACAGTTATTCTAAATTAGGAGAACTGATGCAACATCTCCCTGAATCCAAAAGATCAATCTTTAACGCAGTAGTCCATGAAGGGCATACAATCACTCGCACCGCTCTACAGACTGCAATGGATATCGCAGACACCGCAGCCAGGGTGACAGCTATAGCAGTGGTAATGCACAGGTTTTCCTGGCTATAGTCCTCTCGGGTTCCCCATGAACTCCAACCCAGAGGAGAAGACTTGCCATTTGACAAACTAAAGTTGTTTGCGGCTACACCAGATGAAATTCTCCACAACAGCAAAAACTCAAGAACCACACTTCATATTTTGGGCATGTACACACCACCTTATAAATGGAAACAATACAACCCATACAACCGAAACAGATACGGGCAATAAAATCAACCACAGAGGCCAGGGCTGGCCTTACCATGAGGCAAACTGAGGTGGCCGCCTCACGTGCCAGACTTTCGGGGGTTGGGGGCACCACTAGGACCCAGAGTGTAGAAAATTGTGTCTGCTGCAGGTGCATATGTATTCTCGCTGCTCTAGATGCACTGATATGGTGGAATGCTGTGCTGGAGGAAGGAGGGCACAGGAGACCTAATAGGCAGGCAGGAGAAAAGATGGCATGGGGGCGTCATTTGAGCTCCCTGCCTCAGGTGCCAAAATGTTGTGGGCCGGCCCTGACAGAGGCCCTATGAAGATACCAGACCAAGGCAACGGGCACAGAGAAGGCACTCCAACCAAGGCTGCCCTCCAAATACCCAACCCTCAAAGCAGCAAATTTGAAGATGTGGTCGAGGGTCTGCAAGACCTCCCTCACGATCTGATGCCAGGACAACACGGCCATCTTTTTACCCACTGGTTATGTCTGTTCCTTCCATAATGGGAATCTATAACATCAGACCGCTGGGTTCTAGAAATAATTTGAGTAGGATATACCATCCCATTTACTACTATCCCACCAACCTTACCTTCTACCCTGTCCCTCTTCAGGGACCACTCTCATGAGACCCTACTAAAACAAGATATTGATCGCCTCCTTACGATCGGAGCCATAGAGAGGGTACCTGAGGAATTCCACGGAAGGGGGTTCTACTCAAACAATTTCTTGACAGAGAAAAAATGGGTTTGGAGACCTATTTTAGATCTCCGCAAACTGAACAAGTTTCTCAAGAAACAACGTTTCAAGATGGTCACACACACAACAATCTTTCCTGCGCTAGATCAAGGGGACTGGTTCGCAGCCCTCAACCTGCAAGACACGTACTTTCACGTAGCCATCCATCCAGCACATAGACGCTACCTATGCTTTACCCTTGGACCAGAACATTTCCAATACAAAGTTCTCCCTTTCAGCCTTTCATCAGCTCCGAGAGTATTTTCGAAGGTACTAGCAGTTGTTGCCGCAAACCTCAGACAACAGGATGTCATCATATTTCCCTACCTAGACGACTGCCTCAAAGGGATCATCACAGGACGAAACCGCCTCCATGATAAGCACAACCAGAACCCTCCTCAGTCGTCTAGGCCTTCTAGACAACAAACACAAATCAACATTGCATCCAGTCCAAGACAGAGGTTATTGGCACACGCCTGAATTCAATCACAGCTCAAGCATACCTACCTCAACAATATTTTACAACTATACAAGAAATTATAAACGTGATATTTACAACCTCTACCACCACGATACTTACCTACCTGCCTCCAGCTAATGGGCCACATGGCTGCTACTACTTACATAGTTCGCCATGCTCGCCTACACTTTTGTTGCTTTCAACTTTGGATAGCAACCGTTTACATCCCATCACGACACCCTCAGAACAAGAGGGTTACCATTCCATCAAACATCCTTGTGTCCCTACGATGGTGGACAGCACCGGACAATCTTCTGGCGGGGGTTCCATTCCAACAAACCGAACCCACTATCCAAATTACCACGGACACATCCCTCCTCAGCGGGGGAGTGCATATGAACAACAAAGGGGTTCAGGGCAGGTGGTCTCTGAACGAGACATCAATCTCCTCGAATTGAGGGCAGTAAGAAATCCTGTGCACTTTTTGCTCCCGAAATTGCCAATCGCACAGTCCGCATCCTGACGGACATCATCTATGCTATGTTCTACATAAACAGGCAAGGTGGAGCCCACTCCCGCTCCCTCTGCGTGGAAGCTATCCACCTGTGGAACTGGTTTATCCGCAACCAAGTCACTCTTATAGCAGCCTACCTGCCTGGGGTGAGCAACATCAAAGCAGATTCTCTCAGCCACAACTTCACCTTAGACCACAAGTGGGAGTTACACATGGAGGTCACCAATTCAATATTCCACCAATGGGGGTGGCCATATATAGATCTCTTTGCTTCTACCCGGAATACCAAGTGCCCCCACTTGGTGGGACTTGGCAAGCATTCTCTGGGGAGTGCCTTTCTCATCAAATGGACAGTCCCCCTACACTATGCCTTCCCCCCCATACCGCTCATCCCAAGAGTCCTATGCAAAATCTGCAGAGATGAAGCCCTAGTCATCTTGATGGCTCTGTCATGGTCCCGTCAGATTTGCTATCCGTACCTCTACAGGCTAGCGGTTCACCCTCCCTACCAATTACCACACCGGGCAGACCTTCTATCTCAGGACAATGGGAGGATACTGTACCCACAACTTCATACCCTACATCTTCAGGCATGGCATCTCTCTGGTTCACAGAGATAGAACACCAGTGTTCTCGGTAAGTGAAGGAGCTCCTCCTCCATAGTAGGAGACCTCCACATGCAAAACTGGACACAGTTCTCTCAATAGTGTCAGTGGGCCAAAATAGAACCCTGTATCTCTCCATTAAATATCATCCTCGACTACATTCTAGACCTTAAAGCATCAGGACTGTCAATTTCTTCTCTAAGAGTCCACCTCTCTGCAATAGCAGCATTTCACACCTCAGTGGATGGCTTCTCCATGTTTGCCCATCCTCTCACAAAGAGATTCCTTAAGGGACTTCACAATGTACCCGCTCCATAGGGCCCCACCCCCTTTATGGGACCTGCATCTTGTTCTGGATCACCTCACCAGGCCTCCCTTCGAACCACTGGCTACTATGCCACTTCCTTTCCTTTTTATGAAAGTGTGCTTCTTGCTAGCCGTCACCTCGGTTAGGAGAGTAAGTGAACTTGGGCCATTAATGGCAGAACCCCCATACACAGTTTTCACAAAGGATAGGGTCACATTGAGACCTCATCCAACATTCCTACTGAAGGTCTGTACAGAATTCCATGTGAATGAACCCATCATACTACCTACCTTTTTCCCAAAAATCTCATGCCTCACAAAAGGATGCTATCTTACATACTTTAGACATTCGACGGGCTTTGGCCTTCTTCTTGGAAAGAACTAAACCATTCTGTAAATCCCAAAGACTCTATTTCCATCATTGAACGATCCAAGGGCACACCCATCTCATCAAACGAATTTCAAAGTGGATATCGACATGCCTAGTCAGATGTCACACCTTGGCCAACAAACTACTACGATACCCACCAAGAGCACATTCCACTTCTTGAACAGTGTCCCCTTAAGAGACATCTATCGGGCAGCAACATGGTTATTGGCCCATACATTTGCCAAACATTATGCCATCTGGCCACAACTTAGTGCCGATGCAGTGGTGCTGTCCATTACCACTAAACAATGACTCCGGCTCCCTCTAGCCCAGTGTTTCCCAACCCTGGGGTTCCGCAGACCATCATCAGGGGTTCCACGAGAAATCGTGGAATAAATAAATAAAAATTTTGAAATACTGCGAACAATTCCAAATATCCCTCGAAATATCACAGGAATTTTTGTCCGGCAATTGGCAATACTGGAGTAATCTTCGTACGCTATCAACTGCTGTTTTGTTTTGGTCAGTTCGTATCTAAGGTTATATTTAGTTATAGTGTGCCTGCCCTTCTGCTTCCCAGAATTCTCCGTGTTTCTAGTCTTTTCTAATGCACGTTAGTTGTTCACTGTTTTGTAGATTTGTAGTCTTTGCGCAGTTTTGTAATTAACGTTTTTACCGAAACTCTGGTTGTTTTTGTGTATCTAAAATCTTACCTACGTAACAGTATTTTCATATGGCTGTCGAACAGTTAAAAAAATGTAGAAGTATATGAAAAGAAGGCGCGTCAGTGAAGGAGAGGACAGTGAAAATGAATCGGAGTCAAGTATGAGTGAAACAGGAAGAGAAGTGACTGATATTAAAAAAATTCGCCTTTACAATGACAGTTACTTGGCCATGAGTTTTACATGGACTGGAGACAAAAATTGCCCTGTTCCATTGTGCATTGTTTGCGGGAAAAAACTAACACAGCTATGGCCCTGGCATAGCTGTTAAAGTTAAATCAACACTTTACTACTAATCATGGCCACTTGTCAAATAAAACAGTTGATTACTTTCAATGCCTTTTGGATTCACAAGGAAAACAACGTAAAGTTTTTAAGAAGACGGTAACTATCAGTGAAAAGGCTCAGGAAGCAAGCTATTTAGTAGCTGAGCTAGTTGCACAAAAAATGAAAAGTCACACTATTGCTGAAAGCCTAATAATGCCTGCTTGTAAAATAATAGCGTGTACAATGATAGGCAAAGAGGCTGAAAGTGAAATTGACAAAGTTCCTGTTTCTAATACTATTAGTAGGTGTGTGGATGACGTCACACAACTTTGAAGATGTCTTGTCTGAAATACTAAAAATTACTAACTTTGCTCTCCAAGTCGACGAGTCAGACATAACAAGTAAAGCTCAGCTGTTGGCATTCGTACGATTTGAAAACGAAGGTGAAATAATGGAAAATTTTTGTTGTTGTAAAGAGCTGCCAGAAACGACCAAAGGTCACGACATTTTCAACATCTTGTCTTTTTATTTGGAATCCTGTGGTTTGTCACGGAGCCAGTGTATTGGAATTTGCACTGATGGTGCCCCCTCAGTGATCGGCTCAATAAAAGGCTTTGTTACACTTGTCAAAGAAAAAAACCCTGATGTCATAACAACCCACTGCTTCCTCCACCAGGACGTTCTTGTTTCAAACACTATTGGGGAGGATTTAAAACAAGTCCTTGATGTAGCTGTGAACATGGTCAATTTTATAAAGCAGCGCCCTCTTAAGTCACGCATGTTTGCAAAGCTGTGTGAAAATATGCAAAAAGACCATGTGCCTCTCCTTCTACACACCAATGTTAGGTGGCTTTCAAGAGGGAAAGTTTTAACAAGGGTATTTGAGCTGCGAGAGGAACTACTGCTTTTCTTCAAAGATAATAAAGCCAATTTTTCCAACTTTCTTGATACAAAGTGGCTGCTGAAACTAGCCTACTTAGCAGATATTTATCAGCACTTGAACACCACCATGCAGGGCTCAAAAGAAAACATTCTAACTTCCACAGACAAACTTCTTGCATTCAAGAATAAACTCAAGGTTTGGAAAAGACACCTTTCAAGTGGAAATATTGAAATGTTTCTGCTCCTACTTCAGTTTCAAAGTCAGACATTATAAAGAAGTCATCCCATTAATTACCAGTCATTTGGAATCACTGACAGAAAAGCTTGACCAATACTTCCTTCTTTGTCATCAGAAATGTATGACTGGGTTAGGAACCCTTTTGTTGAGTTCTCACAAAATTTACTCAGTCTGCAAGAACAGTAGACTGAACTACAGTGCGATCAAACTTTGAAGATAAAATTAAATGAAGTGCTGCCACTTGATGTGTTTTGGATTTTAAGAAGAAGAGAGTATCCTGTGATCTCAGCAAAAGCAGTGAACATCTTACTCCAGTTTTCAACTTCTTACCTCTGTGAACCAGCTTTCTCATGTCTTACAAACATTAAAAGAAAAGAAAGAAATCGTCTGCTGTCGAAGAACTGCGAGTTTGTCAAAAATTCAGCCACGAAGTCAACATTTGTGCAGAAAGAAACAAGCCCAAGTGTCACACTGAAAGTAAACTTTATATTGACTTTGGATGTGAATGCATTTTGATGTTTAAGTAAGCTTTATTTTGATTTGATATTTGAAAAAAAATTAAATACAAAAAGACAGCAAAAATGCTCCAATTTTTTTTTTCTTAACAGTATAAGCGGACATATATATATAACAGTTCTTTACAAATACATTTTCTTGACAATTTAGCAGTAATTGAATTGCGCTACCTGCTGTCAACTTTTTCTGGCCAAGCAAACGTTATCATAGGTAGGGGTTCCTCCATGGGAAAAAGGTTGGGAATCACTGCTCTAGTCGCACATAATGAATACTGCTTTGTAGTCACCTGGAGTGGCGCACCCACAGGGCCACCACTTGAAGAAGATAAGGGAGTTACTCACCTCGTGCAGTAACGAGTGTTCTTCGAGATGTGTCCCCCTGTGGGTGCTCCATGACCCTCCTCTGCTCAGAGTCATAGTTACTCAGGCGTAGACGAGGAACTGAAAGGGAGGGGGTTGAGCCACATGCTAGCAATTAGGCGGAGTGTCTCGAGACGCCCCCTGCACGTGCGCAGCCCAACTGGGGAAACTGCTTTACAAGGCTCTGATCGGTGGCTCAGGGCACCCCTTCACTAGCAGTGGAGCACCCCCGGCGGAGACACATCTCGAAGAACACTCGTTATTGCACGAGGTGAGTAACTCCCTTATTTGAACAATATTAAGTTATCTTCACATCTCACTTATGTGTTAGTTTCCCATTTTGTGATCTTTAATTTTAAAGTGTCATTTAGCAATATTAGGTGCCAGGGAACTCAAGTTCCAGACCATGACTTCTTCCAAGCACCCAGTAACTCTTGCCTCCCCCAAGGTATAACTCTCATTCTTTTTCTATACAGAATTGTGATATTGTATGTAAAGCATGCCGTGTGAGGTAGCAGGCAAGGTTATGAACTGTTCACCCAGGGAGCTACAATGTCTCATCTCCATAAGGCCACACCAGGAGAATTGTTAAACCTTTCTTGGGGACTCAGCAATGCCCACCAGATATGCTCAGACTTCTATTTTCCAAAGTTGGAAGGCTGCAAGGGTGCTAAGTGCTGTTTCCCCTTCTCCCGCTCCCTCCTCCCCCCAAATTCAGAGGGCACTGAATGTTTTATATAGGAGCAGGTTATTCCAAAGCAACAGGCAGCTGCAACTGATCCACCCCTAAACTAGGGTGATGTGTACACTACAGACCTAGATCAACATACTGCAGTGGTGCATGTCCGCATCAGGAGCATTTTCACTAACTTAAGAGGGGCAGGCTGGGGCATTGAAAGCCCAGCTTCCTTTCAGGGCTCTCTTCGAAGAGATGGGTTTCCCCACCCCTTCCGCCCCTCCCCACCCCCAATCCCTAACTTTGCCTGCTCTGCACAGGGAACTGGACAGTCTTATCAATTTCATTGTTGCCCCAGCCATGAAAATTGTCAAGGCTGCCTGACACTAGGCAAGAGACTTCTTGCACTGGGTCTCAGCAGAGATTAGTGTTCAAAGAACCCCTCCCACCACCACCACAACTGAATGGCTGCGTCTAGACTGGCATGTTTTTGCACAAATACTTTTAACGAAAACGTTTTTCTGTTAAAAGTATTTGCACAAGAGAGCGTCTACACGGGCATGGGTGCTTTTGCGCAAAGCACATCTTTTGCGCAAAAGCATCTGTGCCAGTGTAGACGCTCTCTTGCTCAAGAAAGCTCCGATGGCCATTTTAGCCATCGGGCTTTCTTGCAAGAAATTAACTTGTTGTCTACACTGGTTCCTCTTGCGCAAGTATACTTGCGCAAGAGGGCTTATCCCTGAGCGGGAGCATCAGAGTATTTGCGCAAGAAGCACTGATTTTGTACAGTACAAGGTCAGTGTTCTTGCGCAAATACTCATGGCCAATGTAGACAGGTGGCAAGATTTTGCGCAAAAGCAGCTGCTTTTGCGCAAAATCTTGCCAGTCTAGACGCAGCCAATGTGTTTTGCTGTAGGGCAAAAATGACACGAGGTAAACGACAGATAAACTGTTTATATTGTAGACTATATAAATGTGCTCTAAATTAAACATGAATGATTATTTTACAGTTTCCTTAAGGCATATTTGGTTATGCAATATTAAATCATTCTTAGATGCTATAGTTCCCCCCCCCCCCCTTAAGCTCATTACATATCCTTCACTTTGTAAATATGTACATCTTTTCTATTGACCAACGATTGCCAGCAGCAAATGCCTGTAGTCCCCACTTGTGTCACTTGATATCATTGTAGCCAAAGTCTTCTGGTACATCTGTGTGAACAACTGTTTGATTTGTACAAGATCAATCTGTGTTAAAGAAATAAGATACAAAATAAAATTTCAGAGGGGTAGCTGAGTTAGACTGACAGGAAAAACTTAACAACAAATAGACTAGCAGCACCTTAAAGACTGACAAAACATGTGGCTGGTATCATGAGCTTTCGTGGGCACAGCCCACTTCATCAGATGACAGGAGTGTTAAAAGTCCAGATCCAAGAAACATTGAAGATCTTAGATCTGGCCTTTTAACACTCCTGTCATCTGATGAAGTGGGCTGTGCCCACAAAAGCTCATGATACCAGAGAAATAAAAGACAGGCATGAAATATTCCCGAAGTAATCAGTGCACAGTATGGGGTAAGTCAGTAGTAGACTGAGTCCTCTTTTGCTTCATTCCCTTGTACGCTATAGCAGACCAGACAATGCAAGCAAGGAGGCAGGAGGTGCACTTGATGTATGACATCCTCTCAAGAGCTGTACAAACGGTATTGTCAAAGCTGCTCCCACCCTCTTGTGCTTCATGGTAGTTCTGAGGGTAGATGAGTCTTGCTAGTGCCAACACTTCAGTCAAGCCCTATGCAGATACAAATTTCTGTCCATGGATAGGAATCAGTATCTGCAGGGGCAAAGGAAAAGAATGTGCTGCTGCTGCTTCTAGGAGCCAGTGCCCTGAGGCTGTACTATGCCTACCAGGGCTGATAACCTAACAGGACATGCAGCCATGGGACGGGGCCCTATGCTGTGGCCTCTAGGAGCAAAGGGCCCCTCCTCTCCCTCTTGTTGATTCTTTAGTGAGATGAAAATCCTCTAGGCCACGTCAACAGGAGACACATCAGGATCCCTGCCCATTACACTAAACAGGTTCATCACTTTGAAACACGAAGTAGCAGAAGAGTCTTTCAGTGAAATAACTCCTATATTACATATCAATGGAAGAGACTTGCACAGTTACCCATGTCTCAGCCAGGCTCTGTGAGGAAGACAATGCATATTTCCCGACAGGGAGACTCCCCCCACAAAACTCAAAAAGCATCTCATCTCACCTCACTTGAATGCTAGCGCCATCCTCACAAGTAGGGGAGCCTCTGCTTCATCATAACATTCAGAAACACTGAGTTAAGCTTAACTACTATCTGGGTTTGAAGCCATGAGAAGGAAGGAGGCAGCCACCAACAGGCTAAGCAAGCTCAATTGCCTCTAATCAAATACTGAAGAACTTTCCTAGTAGATGTACATTGGTAACAAATGGACAGGTACTCCTGGGGGAATACTGCACCATTGCACAAAGCAGACTTTTGCAGGAATTAACGTGCATGTAGAGTTTCCTTTCCCGCACAGAAATTATCTGCAATGTTGCTGGTCACCATGAGGGGGCTGCTGGGCCTGGCAGGGGAGAAGGCAAAGAAAGGAACTGGGCTGTCATAAGGGGTTCTCTCGTTCTCCTTGAAGAATTGCACATCTGTATTGATAGACACTTGCTGACAGTTTGAAATAAATTATCAAACTAATTGAGAGTGGTGTGGTAATGTATGTAGTGTTGACAAATACATTTTAGCAGGGGTCGTCAGTAACCTTTTCAAATTTTCACCTGGCCAGTGCTAGGCTGCTGCACCAAGACAGCAGTGGCTGGACAAGGCGCCAGGCCAGAATTGCTGCAGCCAGATCATGGCCTCCCCGCCTAGCCATGGTGTAGTAGGAGAGGAGCTGCTACCAGCCCCAAGACAAGATGCTGCAATGAGATGGGGGCCAGGCCTCATCGTAAATAAGTAAAATATGTCCAACATAAAAGATTTCAGCATTGTCTTTATTGATGGCAGGGTTGGGGGCCCACACACACAAGAAGCAACTGCAACACCTCACTTTCCTGGTGCTCCAGCCACATAGGGGAGAGAAGGGGCAGGAAGGACTGAGGTTCAAGGCCTCAGGCCAGATTCCAGGGTTAGTGGATTTTGTAGGGCTCCCCTAGGCTCTGGAGTAGGGCCAAAAATGAGGGGTTAGTGTGCAGGACAGGGCTGCCAGCAAGTGGGAACAGAGGTGCAGGAGGGGGTGAGGGTGCAAGGTCTGGTCAGGAAGAAGGGTGCAGGAGTAGGCTGGGGTGCAGGGGGCTCGGGTTATAAGTGAGGCAGCTAAGCATGAGGGAAAGAGGGGGCCCATTTGCTTTCATGCCACTCCCAGCATCATGTTCCAGGCACTGCTTCTTGCTGCTTCCATTGGCCAGATTCCAGCCACTGGGAGCAACAGAGAAAGCCTCCAGGCTGCCCAGCCCTGCACTGCTATACCCCAGCCATAGGAGGGGGAAGCAGCAGCACGTGCAGCAGCTGCCAGCTGTGCTTCTTCCCTGCATGCTGACTCTTCCTCCCTCCTCCCCCCCAGGAAGCCAGCACTGGTGTTCCAATCCTGGGGAAGGGGGACATGAGGCTGAAGCAGTAAGTTCGAGCTGCAGAAGAGCCACGTGTGGCTCCCGACAGCCATATTTGGCTTGGGAGCTAAAGGCTGCTGAACCCTGGTGTATAGAATTTTAAAAGGCTGTATTGTATGCAGAATGCCTTGCAGTTCCATAGGATTGTAGAACTCAACTCTCCTGTGGGTGAAGCTGTAATTCCTTGGCAAAAGATATAGTAATTGCTAGCTATTTGGGAAGGAAACACTCTAGACTCTGCTCTCATTGCCTTTCATGGTTAATGAAGGCTAATCCAACTCCCAGGCTGCTAACTTTATAGCAGACAATGAAGGCTAATCCAGCTCCCAGGCTGCTAACTTTATAGCAGACAGACCCATGGATTCCAGCAGATTGGAGTGGTACCTAGCCAGGGTATTATCTTATTAACAGGCTGAGATCTACGCCCACCTCTTGATACTGCATTCAGATGTGGTCACTTCATCTCAAAAAAAGATAGCTTGCTATTGAAAAAAGTTCAGAAAGGGGCAACAAAAATTATCAGGGGTATGGAATAGTTGCCATATAAGGAGCTATAGTAAGACTGGGACTTTTCAACTTGGAAAGAGACAACTAAGGGGAAATATGACCGAAGTCTAGACTGGAGTCGAGAAAGTAAAAAGTTATTTTGTTCCCATAACACAACTAGGGAGTCACCAAATGTTTTGAACCTGCTACCTATTAATTTCCAACAAAACAAACAAGGAAGTATTTCACACAACACAGTCAACCTGTGGAACTCCTTGCCAGAGGATGTTGTGAAGGCCAGAACTTTAACAGAGTTCAAAAGAGAGCTAGATAAAATTCATGGAGGATAGGTCCATCAATGGCTACTAGCTGAACAGGCAGGGATTGTGTCCCTAATCTGTCAGAAGCAAGGAATGGGTGACTTGGGGGGGAGGGGAGTCTAGCACTTGATTACCTGTTCTGTCCATTCCCTCTGGAGCACCTGGCAATGGCCACAGTCAGCAGACCGGACACTGGACTAAATCAACCTTTGCTCTGACCCAGTATGGTCATTCTTATGTACTTTAATAGACTGCTTTGTGAATATTTGCAAGTGAATTTGTGCAGCTGATTCTCAGAGTAAGAACTATAACTGCATTGATTAATTAACAGGTGTGTTGTGAGCAAGACACGAGAAGTCATTCTTCCGCTCTACTCTGCACTGGTTAGGCCTCAATTGGAGTATTGTGTCCAGTTCTGGGCACCGCATTTCAAGAAAGATGTGGAGAAATTGGAGAGGGTCCAGAGAAGAGCAACAAGAATGATTAAAGGTCTAGGGAACATGACCTCTGAGGGAAGACTGAAGGAATTGGGCTTGTTTAGTTTAGAAAAGAGAAGATTGAGGGGGTCCATGATAGCAGTTTTCAGGTATCTAAAAAGGGTGTTATAAGGAGGAGGGAGAAAACTTGTTCATCTTGGCCTCTGAGGATAGAACAAGAAGCAATGGGCTTAAACTGCAGCAAGGGAGGTTTAGGTTGGACATTAGGAAAAAGTTCCTAACTGTCAGGGTAGTTAAACACTGGAATAAATTGCCCAGGGAGGCTGGGGAATCTCCATCTTTGGAGATATTTAAGAGTAGGTTAGATAAATGTCTATCAGGGATGGTCTAGACAGTATTTGGTCCTGCCATGAGGGCAGGGGACTGGACTCGATGACCTCTCGAGGTCCCTTCCAGTCCTAGTATTCTATGATTCTATGAATTCTGCTCCATGTAAGTGAATACAAAGCATAAAAATGGTTAGGATAGTGAAAAATCAGTGTATGTGATGTGTACAGCCAACATTTTTTAAATTCCTGCTTCCTCCCTCCTCATTTTTTGAAAACGAAAAGGAAGATTCTTACCTCACTGCGAGTGACAACAATTCTGACAAGCGTAGAATCATCTGTGCCAGCTCCTTTCATGGAATGGTAAATCCTCTCGGCAAAGAAGGCTGGACGATTTAGAGCACATTGCACTACAAGAAAGCATAGTTACAGGATTCTTTCAAATAATGCACACAGGCAGGCACTTTTCACATGGTTGTATTTTACAGAATTAAATACTTGATCTAAGCAGATGGTATCCTGGGTGTTTTGAAACAGGTCCTCTTACTGCTTTGATTCTTCCTCATGCCAAACCTGGGCTGGTCACAGCTCAGCAATTTTGTGTGTTGGCTAAATTATATTCTACACATTTCATCTTATTTCTTTGATGTTTGGAAACATGACTATTTTGTTACTGAATCTTTCAGCTTAAGCCCTATTGTTACTGGTTAAATACACACTTTTGGTGGATATAAAATTAAGTTCCATTAAGCGTGGATCCGTTTTTACACAGCTTAGAACACAGGATACACCATCAATGTTAGTTGGCCAAATCACTGTATAACTCCGTTCAGCCACAAAGACAGCACTTTTGGCAATTACAGAAGCCTTAATTCAATAACAAAACTCATGTAAGGGGAAACTTAATTCATTGGGTAATTGGTATGGAGACAAAGGCTGTAAAATCACCATTAATCAGTTAACTGGTTAAACATTAGGTAACCTAACGTTAACCGACTAAGCAAGATGCTCATTAGGTGGCCGGTTACCCATTCACATCCCTGACACTCAAAAGATGTTTACCTCTTGCTTAAGTATCAATGGAAAACTACCACCATCCCACTGGCTGTAAAACATCTCTGTTCAGTCTTTACTGGATAGAGCTCCACATCATAAGAATGCCAATTAATAGGCCACCATTAATTTCAATTTAAAAAGTTCTCTCAATAAGCATTGATTTTTTAACAGTGTTTCAAATGGAGCAAAGTTTAGAAGGACTCTGTATAGCAAACCTGGGGCACCAACATCAAGGATGGCTGGAGGAAAGTCACCACCCTCCATCAGTGGCTGATACAAAGTAAGAATAGATTCTACAAAAGATGAGCAGTTTGGGGCTTTCTAAACTTTGAGAATCCTTTTTTTATAAACAATGCCATATCTGTCATGCTAAGGGCTCTCCCCAACTCAGCGCTGTGAAAAACGTGTGTCAGATGGTAAAAATCTGATTATTGTAGGGGAGGGGCAGAGCTGGGGACATCCCAGACTAGGTTCCCACTGCTAGTCCTGGCCCAGGCTCGGGAGGAACAGGACAGCCTCTTTCTATGAAGGGCCATGCCAAACCCAGATCAGACCCACTTCTTGGAACCAACCCCAGCTACAGGAAGCTCTGTGGCTGCTGGCTGGGACGACAACTGACCCAGGCAGGAATCTGCTTGAACAATCCCGAATGAGGGAGTTTGCTGGACCAGGAGAAGTCAATTCTGGTCCCCCTGCCACTGGTACCCCAACCCAGCTATGCTCCCAGCCCAAGCCACTCCCTCGCCTCACCATCAGTTCTACTTCCAGCCCTTGCCAGCCTGGCTGGGCTGCCGGATGCAACTGCCAGCTTGGCCTCCCTGCCAGGCTCCTGAATACTGTCAGTTTAGAGAGGTGGAACATGTAGTTAATTTGTTTTGAGTTAATTGCAGGTATTAACTGTGCTTAATAGCCCTAAGATCTTTACATCTCCAATTAGTCATAAATACCATTTTTAAAAGCAAGAAAAGTCTGTTACCAATAGTCTTCAAGCCATCTTCTACATTTCCAGAAAACTCCCGGCCAATGCTGCTCAACAGATCACGATTGGCAATCTGCACATAACAGTTCAAGGAATTAGGGGTTTTCTTGTTTCAACGTGTGGTGATGGAAATGGGGGCAAATTCAGTCCTGGGATATGCAGAGCAAACTCATTCAAAGTGAATGGAGTTTCACGTGTTTTAACCCCAGGGTTGAAGTTAGTTCATAATCATGAATAGAAGAATTTCTACCTGAGAATATGCTTCAACTGTAGCTTTCAGTTGGGGGAAACTTCTGGTTGCCAGAATCATATTAAAGCAAGACTCATCAGTTCCAAGCTTCCCTTCACCAGCTTGATAGAGGCGCTGAGCATCTTCCTGAGCTTTCTGGTAGTTCACAGATGGATTCTCATCCCTGTTGCCCTGCAAGAGAAGACATTAGCTGCTGAATCAGTAACAGAATTTTGTGTTCCTTAGCATCTCTTACAGGTTTACAGAAAGGTCATCTGCTTCAAACTGGGAAATTAAACTGTGAAATCTACTCTTTCTTGGCAGCTGTTTCCCTAACTGGAGGCAGGATGGACATGTGCAGCGAGGGGACCAGGAGTCAGAACTGCAAGCCTATCTATCACCCAACTCGGTCAAAGACACACTATGACCCCCCAAATCTTTTTGTACTCCTTTGTAAAATGAGAGTTCTTCCCTTTATTCAGCTTTGCTACTGAGAGGAGAGCCTTAGTTATTTGTAAAGTGCTTTGATATCCTCAAATGAAGTGTCACATGGAAGTACCAAGTATTATGCATATTGTGACATATGGTGATTGCTCCAAATCTCTGTCCACTCAGCCAGAGACTGTCCTAAAATAGCTGTTTGGCTATGACACATTGGAATTCTGAATTCAAATGTATTTCAGGCTCTTCAGTTATTAGAAATGGAAGACAAGATATATTCATTAGATCTTGAAAGGAAGTAGGTATTAAATTCCTTCTAGCTGCCTCTTATGAAGAGGCATATGCAGTCTATTTTCAGTTTCCTGCCTCATCCTGTGCTTTTAAGTGGCAATTTGAAAAACATGCCTTTTCATTTATAGTGATTTCTTATAAGGTGAACATAGAAAAATGGCCTGAAACTCTGTCCACAGAGCACAACTTAAAAACCTTAAATCATCTGGGTCAACAGCTCTGTAACTTGGAATTGTCTCCCATTTTAGCCCCTGCAGCTTATTAATATTTAAGCAGAAAACATGGGCTAAATTTTCACTTCATTTTTTCTGCTTCTAGCTCCACCGGATGCAAAAAGACCCTTTCAAACATCAATGAATGCATTGTTTTATAGCGTACACACACAGCCTGCAATAACTGGAATAACAGCAATAAAAAACCTGACCTTATCCCATTCTTTGAAGAATGGTGTTGACTCTGAAGCATAATAACTGACAGAAGATTCTTTAACAAGATTATTTAATACAGTATATATGTCAGACAGTTGATGATAGACTAGGGAAAGGTAATTTCTGAAGATGCTCTTTCCAAACTACTTTTTCATGCCTTAAATGAACTAACATATATAAAGGGTATATAAGTGCACATGAGTACTAGCTATCATAATGTGCTGGATATATCAAAATACCAAGTCACCAGTGCAAGCTTCTCTGGAATTTGACTTTACAGAGACAGGCAATAAAAGTCCCCAGAAAATATTTCTCGTTGTTAATGTCAACTCTCACAAAGCGTGATACATTCAGGCCCACCGGCGGGGCAAAGGGGACTCAAGGGGGCAGTTGCCCTGAGGCCCAATGATTCAAAATGGACTTGAGGCTCCCAGCTGCTGCCACGTCTACTGCCAGATAACAGAGCCTGGAGCCGCAGGCCCTTTAAATCGCAGCTCTCAGGGCTGCCTGGGGGATGGGGGGCCAGTGTGGCATGCACTGGGCAGCGCTGAGGGCTGGCTGCCCCAGCCCCACCCCTTGTGGGAGGCCCCACCTCTTCCATGAGTGCAGCAGGGCCCCGGATACACTCAAGATGACATTAAAGTATAAATGTCATGGAAATGTCAATAACTATAAAATGGCTAGGGTCAACAAGAAAGACATTTGCTGTCAGAAGAGATGAGGAAGGATATCAGTGTGTCTGAGACTTTATGGAACTGCAACTGAAACAAGGGAAGCATCCATTTTCATCAACCAAAGAGGGGCATGCATTTACCCCTACCCCCCCTCCCGCTTTTCAGGTCCCACAAAATGCAGCACTGCTCAGAGTACAAACTACCACAGGACATGGCTTGCTGGCTTATAGCCAGTTGGGGAGGGTCAGATACCTGCCATGTCTGTGGAAGATATTGGGACTACTAACACTAAAAAGTGCACAGTGCATCAGTACAGTACATACATCACACAATGGGCAGGCTCCAGCTGAGTTCAATGATAGTTGCACTATCTGCATGGCGCACATAAGGGTATTAGAACAGTTGGAAGACTGAGCGGAAAACTAAAACTAAAACTAAATGAGTGGCAGTGAGTTTTAAGCTGAATGCCTACTTAGCACACTCCCTCGGATTCTCTCAAGTCTTCTATGTATTACGACAGTCATATTAGGAGATAGTTTCTGGGACTCGTGTTTCAGTACACGATTCCTACTTTGTGCTGAACCATAGTTTGGTCTTACATTGTAAGAGGGACTGCACCCTCCTAGAACCATGTTCTTGAATGATAGGAGAAGTCCCCAGGCTCCAACATACTTCAACACAGGTATGCAGGGGCAAGATTAGAAAGGCAAAGGCACAAAACAAGCTAAATGTAGCTACGCGTAAAGGGTAACAAGAAGATGTTCTACAACATGGGTTCCCAAACAGGGGGGGGCGTGAAGAAATTCCAGGGGGGGCACGAGGCGACCCAGCCACACACACCCCTGTCAATCCCACCCCAAGTTTTGCTGCTATTTATTTGGGAGGGGGGGGGCGTGAGGGTTTCTCAAAAATCAAAAAGGGGGCGTGATGCTGAAAAGTTTGGGAACCACGGTTCTACAAGTATATTAGGAGCAAGAGGAAGACCAAGGACAGGGTAGGCCCACTGCTCAGTGAAGAGGGGAGAAACAATAACAGGAAACTTGGAAATGGCAGAGGTGGACATTAGGGAAAACTTCCTGTCAGGGTGGTTAAACACTGGAATAAATTGCCTAGGGGGGTTGTGGAATCCCCATCACTGGAGATTGTCTAACCTGCTCTTACCTGTCAGGGATGATCTAGACAGTGCTTGGTCCTACCATGAGGGTAGGGCACTGGACTCCATGACCTCTTGAGGTCCCTTCCATTTCTATGATTCTAGAGTACTGTAGCAGTCTAGATAGGAACAAGTTATGGTGCAAGACCAAACACCGTGATTTAAAGGCATTTGTCATGCCTATAGTGCTGTAACTGGATCACTCAACTCAGTAGAGATTCCTGGGTAGAAGGTACTTTTCTTTCCATACTCAGGGCAACCTTATGTTGTCAATCGGCTATAAAGACATAGTCCAGTGCCACATAACTACTTACAGAAGCTGGCTCTGATTAGGCATACACAGACAGTTCATTTGGATGATCTCTCAATGATACTATTCTTCAAACTATAAAAACATGGGAACTCTTTAGAACCAGTTTTTGTTAACGGTAAGCATCTGATATGGAGCAATAACTCACTCCACTCTGCATTTTGTACTGTAACAACAGCTTTGGTTACCTTACAGCTTTAGTTTCCCAACAAACTCAGCATTGTCCAAAAGTGTGCCTTGTGGCTCACCTGGCACATGGATACAAGTAATCGTTCAAAATGTCCTGAGGTATCTGCTCTAATATCCTGTTCAATGTCTCTTCCAAATTCCATTTTATAAGTCCTGACTATGTTTTGAATTTCCTGGTTCGTCCTCGTACAAAGAATCTCAATCAACACTCTCTCCTGAGTGCCTGCTCCCTATAGGAAGAGAAAGAGAAAATATTAATGCAACAAAATCTACTTACCTATCTTCTTTACAATTTTCTGTGACACTATAAAAATCAACTGTTACTTTTACTATCAGTCATTCATTACATTTTGCAACCACTTTTTAATGTTATCTAAATTGAAAGAACAGCATCTGTGCCTCCCTTCTCATAACTCTAAATCCTCTCTGAACTCTAACTCAAAATTTAAGATGTGGGCTTGAGGTTGTTTTTTTGTTTAACAACTGTTGAGTTAGTAGTTATGAGAAACAAAGAGCATGAACAATGGGCTGAGGCAGTGTCAATTAGAGAAAAGGACAATTTGAGAGAGGAAATTAATATACTTAACCATAGTTGCAAGGGACGTCGAGAAGTCATCTAATCCCACCCCTTGTGCTGAGGCAGGACAGTTGTTGGTCTAATCTGTTCTTAAAGCCCTCCAATAACTCGGATTCCATATCCTCCTTTAGAAGCCTATTGCAGTACTTAACTATTCTTAAAGTTGGAAGGTTTTTCTTCATAGCTACCCTAAATTTCCCTTGCTGCAGATTAAGCCTATTACTTCTTATCCTACCAACAACTACCTTATTTTATATTGTGAACTAACAATTCCCTTCTAACATGTAGTTTGAAACAAAGTACTGACTTACCAAATCAATATTAGAAACAGAACATGTGTATCTATTACGAGTAGTTCCCCATTCCACATGTAGCGTCTCCACTGGCATAAGTGGGAGCTTCATTAATATGCCCCTTTTTAATCCATACCAAAAAAAACTTCACATAACAAATTGTGCTACCAGGCCTTCTTAGCTATGCCTAGACTGCAGAGCTTTTCTGGGATACCAAAAAAGCGCTGCCATGTCCAGGGAACATATCCGCTTTTTTGGAACAGTTTCTGAAAAAGCAGGCGTGTTCTTTCGGCATCCCTGTATTCCTCTCAGTGAAAGGAATAAGGGATGTTCGGAAATAGGAGATTTTTTTCCAAAATTTGGCCCCATGTAGATGGGTTAAATTTCAGAAAAACCTCTTCTGAAGAAAAAGATTGCAGTTCGCAATTTGAGTATCTTTTTCCGATAAAACTGCAGTCTAGACGTAGCCCTTATCATAGTCACCCTTATCCCTCTGCCTTTATTATTTAAAAGGCTAAGCTCTTCAATGGCTGCTTCTTGGAGCAGCTAGTGCAGGAACCCACAAGGGGAGAGGCAATTCTCGATTTAGTCCTGAGTGGAGCGCAGGATCAGGTCCAGGAAATAACCATTACAGGACCGCTTGGGAATAGTGACCATAATATAATAACATTCAACATTCCTGTGGTGGGAAGAACACCTCAGCAGTCCAGCACCCTGGCATTTAATTTAAAAAAGGGGAATTACACAAAAATGAGGAGGTTAGTTACACAGAAATTAAAAGGCACAGTGACTAGAGCCAAATCCCTGCAAGCTGCATGGAAACTTTTTAAAGACACCATAATAGAGGCCCAACTTAAATGTATACCCCAAATTAAAAAACAGCAAGAGACCTAAAAAAGAGTCACTGTGGCTTAACCACCATGTAAAAGAAGCAGTGAGGGACAAAAAGGCATCTTTTAAGAAGTGGAAGTCCAATCCTAGTGAGATAAATAGAAAGGAACATAAACACTGTCAAATCAAGTGTAAAATGTAATAAGAAAAGCAAAAGAAGATTTTGAGGAACAGCTAGCCAAAAACTCAAAAAGAAATAACAAAATGTTTTTTAAGTACATTAGAAGCAGGAAGCCTGCTAAAAACCTGTGGGTCCCTAGACGATCGAACTATAAAAGGCGCAATCAAGGACGATAAAGCCATTATGGAGAAACTAAATGATTTCTTTGCTTCAGTCTTCACGGCTGAGGACGCTTGGGGAGATTCCCAAATCTGCACCCTTTGTGGGTGATGAATCTGAGGAACTGTCCCGGATTAAAGTGTCATTAGAGGAGGTTTTGGAATAAATAGAAAACTTAATGTTAACAAATCTCCGGACCGGATGGCATTCATCCAAGGGTTCTAAAAGAACTCAAATGGGAAACTTGCTGAACTATTATCTGTGGTTTGTAACCTATCCCTTAAATTGGCTTCCGTACCTAATGACTGGAAGGTAGCCAACGTGACACCAATATTTAAAAAGGGCTCTAGAGGCGATCCGGCAATTACAGACCGTAAGTCTAACTTCAGTACCGGCAAATTAGTCAAACAATAGTAAAGAATAAAATTGTGAAGCATGTAGAAGAACATAATTTGTTGGACAAAAGTCAACATGGTTTCTGTAAAGGGAAATCCTGTCTTACTAATCTATTAGAGTTCTTTGAAGGGGTTAACAAACATGTGACAAGGGGGATCCAGTAGATATAGTATACTTAGATTTTCAGAAAGCCTTGACAAGGTCCTCACCAAAGGCTCTTGTGTAAATTACATGGCCATGGGATAAGAGGAAAGGTCCTTTCTTGGATTGAGAACTGGTTAAAGACAGAAACAAAGGGTAGGAATAAATGGTAAATTTTCAGAATGGAGAGGGTAACTAGTGAGTGTCCCCAAGGGTCAGTCCTAGGACCAATCCTGTTCAACTTATTCATAAATGATCTGGAGAAAGGGTAAGCAGTGAGGTGGTAAAGTTTGCAGATGATACCAAACTGTTTAGGATAGTCAAGACAGAAGCAGACTGTGAGGACTCCAGAAGATCTCACCAAACTGAGTGATTGGGCAACAAAATGGCAAATGAAATTTAATGTGGATAAGTGTAAATGTGCACATCGGAAAAATAACCCCAACTATCATTACAGTATGATGGGAGCTAATTTAGCTACGACAAATCAGGAAAGAGATCTTGGAGTTATCGTGGACAGTTCTCTGAAAACTTCCACACAGTGTGCAGCGGCGGTCAAAAGGCAAATAGGATGCTAGGAATTATTAAGAAAGGGATAGAAAATAAGACCCAGAATATCTTACTGCCCCTGTATAAAACTATGGTACGCCCACATCTTGAATACTGTGTACAGATGTGGTCTCCTCACCTCAAAAAGATATTTTGGCCTTGGAAAGGAGTTCAGAAAAAGGGCAACTAAAATGATTAGGGGTTTGGAGAAGGTCCCATATGAGGAGAGGTTAAAGCGACTGGGACTTTTCAGTTTAGAAAAGAGGAGACTGAGGGGATAGGATAGAGGTGTATAAAATCATGAGTGGTGTGAGAGGGCCGATAAAGAAAAGTTATTTATTAGTTCCTAAATAGAAGAACTAGAGGACACCAAATGAAATTAATGGGTAGCAGGTTTAAAACTAATAAAGAAAGTTCTTCTTCACACAGCGTGTAGTCAGCCTGTGGAACTCCTTACCAGAGGAGGCTGTGAAGGCTAGGACTATAATAGAGTTTGAAGAGAAGCTAGATAATTTCATGGAGGTTAGGTCCATAAAGGCTATTAGCCAGGGGATAAAATGGTGTCCTTGGCCTCTGTTTGTCAGAGGCTGGAGAAGGATGGCAGGAGACAAATCGCTTGATCATTGTCTTCGGTCCACCCTCTCTGGGGCACCTGGTGCTGGCCACTGTCGGCAGACAGGATACTGGGCTAGATGGACCTTTGGTCTAACCCAGTACGGCCGTTCTTATGTTCTTATGTAGGGCAGGGGCCAGTTCCTACTGTTTGTAGGGAGCTTATCACAATGTGGGGGGGAGGGGGAGATGTCTGATTAACGAGTAGGCAGAGCCTCTGTACCATAAGAGTAAGTCAAGGACGTCTCTTACACCTGCCCTAAAGCAGATCTTATTGAATCCTACGCTGTTCTGTAGAAATTTATAATTTATTATTATTATTATTATTATTAATTATTATTATTACCACCACCACCACCAGCAGCTCACTTGAGTTAAAAATGGAATTTCTCAAATATTTCCCCTCATCTCTATTAACATCTTAACAGCACGAACAATTTTATGAAAATTCACTAACCCCCAAGTGACAAAGCATTATTAAATTTTTGAGAAGTCAGTCACAGAAAGATACTGTTATCCTTAATGCAGTTTTATTTTGTTCCTTTTTCCCCCCCCCATGTGTATATATGTAAAAAGTGCTGATTCACAGGATCTAATCTGTATCTTTGTATTCATACAGGAAAATAATGAATTGCATAGAAATTAATTTGTGACCCTAAAAATGATAAAATGGTACTAGTGTTGCCTGATGGTCAGTACCTGAAATAGGCTTTAAAATACCAACCGCAAATTAATGAGAATAGCTTTAATTTCTCTGCATTCCACAGAAGGAAGAGTTTTGAACCTTTTCATTTCACAGTGGTGGTGGGGTCATCAAAAGACATGGAGTTTTACCTGAAGCCTCACTTACCTATTCTGTGAGCAGACGTTCTAGCAACAATGCAGCCTGGAAAAGCAATCTAACAGCAGTGAAAGTGTAAGAGTTGACTCCCCATGTCAAATTTTAATTGATCTTGGCTCTTTGATACGACCACTTAGAAGTTTCCTGTTCTGCAGCTATATGGTAATCTGTATAGAAGGCTAGAAACTATAAGTAAACAAACTTGGATGCTGATATAAAAGTTACTTAAATGTCCAAAACCCAAAACCCAACAAGTTCAAAACCACTTCCACCACTGTTACTTTCTACTGACCTTGTTCATAAGACTTACCAAAAGGACTCTACACTCAGAACTGTCTGAAAGATTTGGGACTAGTCGGGAGTTACCAAAATTGTCATGACTTGTAAGATAGGAGGTGTCTAATTTAGCATTTTATTCATGATAAAAATTATACCTTCATTGCATGACGTAAACTCCAGGCATCATAATATGTAGGTGGCATGAACAAGGCTAGGATCAGTTCTTCCATGTTTCCACTTAGTTCAGACTTCAGATCTTTAATTAAATCCTATCCAATTATAAAAAGAAGTATGAGGTTCACATATGTAGCACATGAATAGTGTGATAATTAGGAAGGGGTTGAAGAGGCAGTAGTTAGATGTTCAGATTTGCTGGAGGTTTTAGGCTGGGGTTAGTGTTCAGGTGACCACTCTAGGCATTAATACTGCTTATTTAAACTGCTGTAAACTACTAGCTGTCTACGCAAGATTTTAGAACAAAATGGCAGAAGTATCACAAAATTAATGGAATTTTTGAAAAATCAACTATTTTAATGAAAAGGGTGTGGCATCTGCTCTGATAGAATGAGAAAATAGGGCCGTTTGAATTCTGGATCCAGAATTCAAACAAACTCTGCTCCCACAAAATTCAAAAGGTGTTTGGATTAGAGGTGGCAAAACTAAGCTGTATATTTTGATTATGTACTAAAAATAAGCTAGGTATTGGTCTGTTTTTCACGTTAGTTTCAAATACTACATGGCTTTTACCCTTTGGGACAAACTATTGTAGTAAGTAACATTAAGTACAATATACAAATTGCCGTTTCACTGCTGGAAAGCACCATGGTCCTGCAACAAAGCAGCTCTGTAGCTATTCAGGTTCCATCTACAGCACTCACCCTCAGCTATACACTTCATGAGTGGTAAATTATTGAAATATACACGGTCATCTATCTGCCTTCCATCTAAAAATCGGATACGGGGCTGCCTTTCCGTTTTGAGAGGACATAATAAACTAGCAAAGTCAGCCTATAGAATTCCTGTCACAGCTGAACCTGTGCTGTCTCCAAGTTGCATCTGAAGGTGAAAGCTGTATTGAAGATTGAATAGTTCACCCGTTAATTAACAGAGACCAAGAAGCATAGTCTGTACCCTATGAATATGAAAACTGCTTCAAGGTCTTGGTACTAATCTTTAGCTAGGAGACCTACAGATGAGTGAAGGTAGATGGAGAATTGGTTTGTACTCTTTTGGGCTTTTTATGCATATAAAGAATCTTGAAGTCATGTATTTGAACATTTTTTTTGTTTTGCCTCCTTGCTTATCTTTACAAATGTCACATCTAACCTCTCCAATTCTGACTGACTCCAGGGAGGATTATAAGAGAGATCTCTCACTTCTTAACTGAAGGTGCTTTATCTTTAACAAAGAAACTATTATCAATTTCTAAGGCTATTTCTGCACTGGCTAATGAATGACAACACCTTTATCGTTCAGGAATTAAAATGACACTCCCCCGACAGACAAAAGTTTTGCCTATGACAAATGTCAATGTGAACATACTTTGTCGGTAGGAGCGCTCTCCTGAAAAGTATCAGAGGGGTAACCGTGTTAGTCTGAATCTGCAAAAGCGGCGAGGAGTCCTGTGGCACCTTATAGACTAACCGAAGTGTTGGAGCATAAGCTTTCGTCGGCAAAAACCCGCAGGACTCCTCGCCGCTTCTCCTGAAAAGCGGAGCTAACACCACTCACTGTGGGTGGAAGTATTTTGTCAGCAAAAGAACCAACGAACAAGCTATACCATGCAACTTTCAGTGACATGGCTGAGAATACAAAGTTTTCAACACACTGAATAAACACTCCTTTCCCCTTCTGAATTAATTAGGTTCATTCATTGATAGCAGTGGGGTCATAATCGTTCTAATTCGCCAATTGCCCATAGAATCTTAGGAAAAACAGGGTAGATAAAAATCTTAATCTCAACCATAAGACATGTAGAAACATGTATTCTTCCTTACAATCAAATACATTTGGGCCTTCTTTATTGTTCAAAAAAGACAAATCTGTACAGACCCAATTTTCTTTTAAAATGTGTTATCTAACCTTATCATAGTACTCCAATGAGGCTTAATCAGTGCTGCTTAGAGTTGAATTATTTCACTTGGTTTATTCATTTAATATTGAAACTAACATACTCTAATACCTGCTTGAGTGCCACAGTTAAGTTTGCTTAAACCATCATACCTTGTATAACTCAGATACTGCTCTATGTTATCACCACCTCTAATAGGTCAACCTCCATGATCAATTCCTGGTTCGCATTTGGTACAAAATTCTATTTACTTCTGAAGTAGTTCTGACTGAGTAAGGACTGTAGAGAGACTGTCTCTCTACTATGTAAATAGTAATAGAGATGTAGCCGTGTTAGTCTAGTTTAGCTGAAACAAAAAACAGGACTATGTAGCACTTTAAAGACTAACAAGATGGTTTATTAGGTGATGAGCTTTCGTGGGCCAGACCCACTTCCTCAGATCAAATTGTGGAAGAAAATAGGCATGACCATATATACCAAAGGGATACAATCAAAACAAAAAAAGTGAACACATATAGAAAGGACAAATCAAATTTCAGAACAGAGGGGATAAGGGGAGAGGTAAATGTCTGTGAGCTAATGATATTAGAGGTGATAATTGGGGAAGCTATCTTTGTAATGGGTAAGGTAATTAGGGTCTTTGTTAAGACCCCGGCGTAAAGTGTCAAAGTTAAGCATGAATGACAGTTCAGAGGTTTCTCTCTCAAGCCCTTTGGTATATATGGTCTTGCCTATTTTCTTCCACAATTTGATCTGAGGAAGTGGGTCTGGCCCACGAAAGCTCATCACCTAATAAACCATCTTGTTAGTCTTTAAAGTGCTACATTGTACTATGTAAATAGTTTTTCAAGGAACACTTTACATTGATTCTTGCTGAATTTTGTTATATTGGTTTCAGAATTTCTTTCCAGTTAATTAAGAACTTATTCTGTATTTTAATATTACCTACCAAAGTATTCTATATGTCTTCCACCTAGCTCTAATTTGAATTTGATTATGTCCTGCCCTTCAAATAATAAAAATAAAGGAAACCATGTTTGGTTATGGAAAGACACTACTTGAAGAAATCCTGCCAATTTGTTAGGGCAGTATTGAAGTTCCCAAAGCTACTGACAGAACAAGAAATGTAGCTAAGTATATACAGAAATTTTAAAAACAAGTGTCAGGTGAATTCCATCTGGGACTAAAATACCAGGTAGCACTGTCAACTTGTTTACTGGTTAGAAGAGCAATCAATGTACATACCTTGCCATACATAGTCTTGAAAGCAGCCTTGATTTTTTGCCTTTGATCGTTGGAGCGATTGGCCACAACATTAATGATAGCCTGCTCATCAGTTCCTAGGAAATAAAAAGTCAAGTAGTAAAAACATAATCCTCCAAAATTGTCAAAAATTCTGAAATTGTAAAATGAACAAGTACGGTGTTTATTTTATACACACACACAAATCATTGACAAATATATACACTTACAAGGGTAGTTTTCAAAAGCACCAACAGAGAATTAGGAGTCTTTATATAGAACTATAAATATTTTACCTATGGGTAAAATATTTTCTATTAGAAGAAAAGGAAATTGCCTTTAACTTCTTGGCTCAATGAGCATTAACTCTGTAGTAATCACTAAGTATAAATCTCCTTCTTACCAAATCCCTTCATAGCTTTGCGCAGTATTTCGGCATCCCTCCCGGCATCAAAGTTGGGCGCAGCTTGAATTGTGCCCTGGGTACTTTGAGTCATTGCTGCGGGCTAAGAATGAATGAGTTATGCATTATCAGTCAATTTATATAATGCAAAGTATTAATGCAAAGTATTAATTTAATGTAGCATTAAACTTTACACTTAATATTTCAGAGAGAGAGAGAGCGCGCTCGTCTACTTTTCCCCCATACACTCCTTGGAAGGGGAAAAAAAACCTCCTAATCGAGTTAGGAAGGCCTTGTATTGCAATGAACAGTCTTGGTCCACTAGTGCCACATTAACACTGGTTTGCACAGTTGCATTGCTGAGGAGATGTTCTGGATGCAAACTCAGTGACAAAACTTCTTTCCAATACATGTTGCTGATCTCCAGGGGGCATTCTGAAGTGCAGCACTTCCACTGAAGTCAGTGGGCTTTCCAAACAGACCACATGCAGAATACTGAAGAAAGTTTCTATGTGGCTCAAAGACGACTATGTGACTTGCTTTTAGAAACTTTCTATGCAAAAAGGAAAGCCAATAGAGTACAGATCCTTTCACAAGCACACAGCCTAAGTAGCTGCCTTGTGCACTGGAGATTCTGCAGGGGACTGACAGAAAGGAATCTTCCTCTCAGAGCACACTGCATCTGCTATGCTACTAATTCCCTTGTCTGACCATGTTAGCCACCATTCAGTCCACAAAATGGTGGATTGCACTACCCCTGTTCCCAGTATTTCCCTGGCCCGCTCCAATCTGTCTGTGATGGGGCATTCAATTTTCTTCATGGAAATATGCTTATGAATATGAATGATGTACCTGGAATATGCTATATGCAAGATACTTCACATGAGATATCATTGGAAAGGTTGTAGTCTACTGAATATGATTATCCCATTTGTATGCACGTATCATTTTTGTAGACCACGTTAGGGATACTGAACTGTGTAACTGCAAATTTGCTGCTTTGGGTCAATCCCTCTGTTAACACTTCAAGGCTGTGATAGCCCATTAGCAAGAGAAAATGGAGCTTAAACTTCCTGTGAACCTGTGGGTCACCTAAGAAGTATGGAAACAGGGGGCCTTGCAAAGACGTGACCATGTCAACTGATGCTGGGATCCATCTTGGATGCTGTATTTTCCCACAAGAGCAGAGGGAAAGTTCAGACTGAACAGAAAAGATTCCCACCTTTTGCAAAACCTATTTAAGGGTGGGAGTGAGGTAATCTTGGTCATCAGTTCTCCCCAGGTAGCCCACCCAAAATGACTGCTGGAAACAATTAAGACTGAGCTGGGGGAGATTGGGCCCAGGCTGGAAGGATGTCTGGCCTATGAAGATTATTAGAACAACTTTGAGGTTAAGCTATTACATGTAACGAGTTTATTTAGTGTATTAAGCTTAGCTTGCGTGTTCGGTTTTATTTTCCTTACTAATTTACCTTGTTCTGTGTGCTTTCTTATGATCACTTACATCCTACCTTTTATACTTAATAAAATCATTTTATTAATAAACCCAGTGCAAATAATTGTTATCGGGAGGTGGGGGGACAAGGAGCTCTCTTTACGTTGAGAAAGAGGGCAAATTTCATGAGCTGTACAGCTCTCCATATAACCGGAGATGAATTTTCTGAGTTCAGCTCCTGGAGGGGCTCTATGCTTGAGTGCGGGGACAAGGTCTCCCACTGTGCTGCTTACTGTGTGCCCCTGCAGCCTTGGGGGTGTGGCCCTACATCTGTGCTAAAGCAGGATGGAGAGGTAGGCTCAGGAAGACAGGGTTACGAGATCCCCAGGATGTCAGGGGAAGCAGGCTCAGTGGGGTCTAAGCACATCAGGTGATAGTCCCAAGGGGATTTCGACCTGTCACACTGTCCCAAAGCACACCAGTAGTCCAAACAGAACTGTGTTCTCTGCTGTGCAGTCCTCACACAAGGCAAGTGATTGCACCAATTCCACTGCATCTTTGCACGACTATGCTTGGCTGGATGGGGAATGCACAAGATGTGTGCCCCAGCAAAGGAAAACCATGGCTTCTTGCAGGTGCTTAACATGAGATTAAACTTAAATGTTTTCTCATCCCCTTAATTGAAAAATTTCACATAATTACTTCTCATTATAATTTCCTGAATGAAAATGGGCAGAGCCATTTGCCCAGCTGTGTTAGAATTATTATTGGCAGTAGGGATGTGATAGTGTACATGTTTAAACAGTTAACCAATAAACCTGGGCTCATCAGTTAATCTTCACGGTCACACACAAGACTCCTCCAATGATGTTGCCTCTGTATCAGAGGCAGCGGTGTAGGGTGGGGAGATGCAGCAGCTCCCACAGAGCCGCCTCTCCCGCACCGGTAAATGTGTAACCACTGAAAAATTCAGTGGTTACATGTTTACCCAAAAACACCCACCTTTAACATCCTTAATTGGCAGTGCAAAATGATAAAACCATGAACAAAGTGTTTTCCATTGAACGGAAATTAGCCATTTTGCAAGGCTGTCTGACACAGTAGAATAAATGATTACCTCTCATGCCAGCCAAACTTTCCTCCAAAAGATATATTAGTTAAACTGATTACAAGTAACCAATGTAAGTACTGATTTTGGTACATTCTGTAATTGGAAATAAAAAGAAGCCATTCATTTTGAAAACTTTCAGCCAGATCCTGGTCCCCATCAATACCCTGCTATAACCCACTGTTCTACCCAAATCAGAGGGAACATCAAGCATTTGTTATTCAAAAATAGCATTAGACATATACTGCAGTATTTGGTAACATCATGATACTCAGGATCGCAAAGAGAATCTGCCTTCCATGGTTCCTATCGGCTCAGTGCCTTTGAATATACGGAAATGTTGCCTCTCATAGCAGGTCCTCTGATACCATGGTGTGCAACACATAAAAGGCCATTACTAAGCACATTGTACCACTGTCTGCAGAATTAATGCCCCCAGCTCTCCTTCTCTGCCCTCCACCAACCCACAGAGAACTATTCTTAAGAGACAGTATTTTACATTGCCGTCCCCCAAACATAACTGTCATTTCCACCATGAAAACTGTAAAGTGCTGCCCAGCTGTATTATGAAAGTAGTATAACACACACCTGACTAGGCACTGGAGAAGGTACTTGTCCGCCAGGGTATCCCACTTAAAAGAGAAAGTTTTTTTCTTAAAACAGTGTTAATATAGTGTAATGTATCATTTTATTTCATAATGTATCACTTTACACATCTATCAACTTTGCACACACAGTCTCTGGTTTCACACATTAAGTTGCCTATATTAACTCTTGCAGAACCTCCAGGAATGACTAGCAATAGCCAATAAGCCATAGAAGTGCTCCAGTGTACACGGGGTTGAGAAACATCTGGAGTACTAAGTGATTTTACTAGTGCTGTGGAAATTAGTGAAATCTCTTCCTTCTAAAGCCTGCTCCCTATGACAAAAGCCAGGAAACTCAGAGCTAGGGAACAACCTGCATTCTAAATGAGCTCTGCAGGTCACTATTAAATATATTCTAATTACTACTGACTAAAGTGAAGAATAAATCACTTACAAATGTCTTAAATATTAAAGTGATACACTGAGCATTCTAAAAGCAAAATAAGACCAAAGTAATCTGGTTTTCCTTTAGAAATCACTGCTCCAGCCTGGCCCTGTCCACCGTGGGCCCAGGTGCATTGTAGGCAGGGGCTGCTCCAGTCCAGAGCAGCCCCTGCCTGCGGGGCACCTAGGCCTGTGGCGAACAGAGGCTGTTCTGTATGATCAGCAGGTGGGGAGCTGCTCCAGCCCCCACTGGTAAATGGTTAACCAGAACTGGTAAGCATTTACCAGTTAACCTTTTACATCTCTAATTCTGGTTTTCACATTTCACCAATGGTCTTCTGGATCCAGAGGCAACAGCATCCCAAACACCATAGGAAAATATTTAAACTTGGGTGTTTCGATTAATCACAGTTAACTCACGCAATTAAACTAAAAAAATTGGGATAAAAAACATGCATTTTGCTCACTTTATATTATTTTAGTACAAATATTTGCACTGTAAAAGCGAAGAAAATATTTACTTCACCTCAAGTACTGTAGTGAAATTTCTTTATTGTGAAAGTACAACTTAGAAATGAAGATTTTTATTACATAACTGTACATGGAAACAATGTAAAATGACAGAAATTACAAGTCCACTTAGTCCTACTTATTCAGTGAGTCACCAAGACAAACAAGTATTTTCATTTATGGGAGATAATGCCCATTTTTATTTATAATGTCCCCTTATACTTCAGCCACCATTCCAGAGGACATGCTTCCATGCTGATGACACTAGTTAAAAAAAATGGGTTAATTAAATTGGTGCGTGAACTTCTTGGGGAAAAACTGTATGTTGCCTGTTCTGTTTTACTCACATTTTGCCATCTCTTGCATGTTACAGCAGTCTCAGATGATGACCCAGCACATTCATTTTTAAGAATGCTTTCAGTGCAGACTTAACAACAAAATGAACAGGTACCAATATGAGATTTCTAAAGATAGCTACAGCTTTTGACTCAAGACATAATCTGAAGTGCCTTCCAAAATCTGACACACACAAGGTGAAAAGAGTTTTTTCTGAAGTCTTAAAAGAGCAACACTCCAATGAAAAAACTACAGAACCCGAACCACCAGCAAAAAAACCCCCGACACTTGGTGGCATCTGACTCCGATGATGAAATGAGCATGAGACAATCTGCCCTACTTCGAACACAACATGTCATCAGCAAGGACACACATCCTCTGAAATGGCTGAAGAAATACTGACATGAATAGAAATACTTCAGGTAACACTGTAAACGAGAAGTGGGCAGCATTTTCTCCAGAAAGTGTCAACAAACTTGTTTGTCTGAGCAACCAGCTGAACAAGTAGTAGGACTGAGTGGACTTTTAGGCACTAAAGTTTTACTGTTTAATGCAGTTATTTTTGTACACAATTCTACATTTGTAAGTTCAACTTTAGCATGAAAGAGACCGCACTACAATACTCCTATTAGATTAATTGAAAAATACTTTTTTTACAGTGCAAATATTTGTAATAAAAAATATAAAGTGAGCATTGTGCACTGTGTTTTTTTTTTTGTAATAGAAATAGATTTGAAATTGTAGAAATAAAAAATATTGAAACGGTATTCTATTATTCGTTAATAGCACCAGGATTAATTGTGTGATTAATGATTAATTGTTTAATCACTTGACAGCCCTAATTTAAACAGTAACAGGAAACGTGCCTTTTCAGATATATCTAGTATTTCTTTAGATTGAGTTCTTCTGTCAGTCATTCACTGGGCTTCAAAATCATCAGGTGTTATCTGCAGCATTCAGCTGCAATAGCTAGAAACAGCAGAGGTTGCTGAGGGTATCATTTCAGTTTCTTAATCTCGAACCCTTTGGTGCAACTCATGACTTTTTTGGTATCTGCCTAGGATTCATATGCTCCAACACGCGCACACACAGTCCCATTACCCACTTGGTATTTGGGCTGGTCCACCTCCTCCATAGCTTTGAGACGGAGGCTGAGGATAACCACCAAAGCCAGATCCATTAGGAGCAACACCAAACCCAGGACCTGTAGGAGCTAGAGGAAGGGGGAGAGGAGGAAAGTGAACAATAGAGGTTTGGGAGTAATTTAAATTTTAGTTGATTACTTATAAAAAGAGTAGGATCTAGTGCAATGCAACTGTAACCACAAATCTTTCGACATAGACAACAACAGCTTAGTAATGTATACAAAGATATGAAAAGTTACTACCATGCCTCATTATTTCAGATACCAGATTGGAATAGAAGAACATTTCTGATTTATCTTCATCTCCTTTCAAAATAATTTGGTGCACCATTTGGGTTGGATTAATTTAGGTGAAGTGTATTGAGAAGCAGATCTGTTTGTTTTCCTTTGGAATAATGTTAAACTTGGGAAAATCCATGTATGTTTGCTTCATAAAGCTGGCTGATTGATTTCTGGTAATTGTCAGACAGAAACAATAACACTAGTTGAGGGACAGGCTTTCTTGAGAATTTTGTTTGGTTATTCAAAACCCGATCAGTCAGAGTTTGGCTCTGGAGAGAAGCAGAGCAGAAAACAAGAACAGATAAATGTTTACCAAGACCACATGGACAAGAAATACAAGACAAGCTGACAGCGGATGCAGATGAGAATTATTTCTTTTTAAATGGGGAAGAGGCAGAAAAAAAGGGGTGAATAAAACACACACTCAGCGTTTAGAGCCTGGCTATCAAAATTAACAATATTTCTGAATCCACGGCAGCAACCGTAAAGCTCTTTCCCTAATAAAGTATGTGAAAAAAAATTTGAATATTATATGATACGTTTATATAGGCCCTTTAATTAGAGCATAAATAATCTGGGTCTTAAAACTATCAGTAGCAAGAGGATTATTACTTACCCACTACCTGAAACAGAGGCATAGAGACACTAAGCAATTTGACCATGATCACGCAGTTAGTCAGTGGCATAACTGGAAATGACTCCTGCTTCTTCACCAAATGGTGGAGCTACACTATGGGCTGCATCTCAGAGCAAAGGGCCAGTTCCAGGGACAGACCACCAGAATTGATAGCTGAAAGATCTTCTGGGGTTTTCAGAACTTTAATTCTCTATTATATCTGGTTTCTATGAGGAACTTCATATATCCTGGTTTACATTAATTTTCTGGATTTTTCCCCTTGGAATTTTCTCACCTAACCACGCTAATAGCTGCTCTTTTGCTCCCTTCACAGCTCTCCTCTGGCTTTTTACTTTGAGCACATAACAGCCATACTGGGTCAGACCAAAGGTCCATCTATGCCAGTATCCTGTCTTCTAACCGTGGCCAGCGGCAGGTGCCCCAGAGATAATGAACAGAACAGGTGATCCACCCTCTGACACTCATTCCCAGCTTCTGACAAACAGGCTAGGTAGGAACACTATCCCTGCTCAGCCTGGCTAAAGAGCCATTGATGGACCTATCCTCCATGAATTTATCTAGTTCTTTTTTGAACTCTGTTAAAAGTCCTAGTCTTCACAACAGCCTCTGGTAAGAAGTTCCACAGGTTGACTGTGCATTGTATGAAAAAAATTCTTCCTGTTGTTTTAAACCTGCTACCTATTGCACACTCTCCCCCCACTCCATTTTCGCCCTCTACCTTCTCAACCTCATCCCTGCTGCCAACAAAACCCAGCTTGCTGATAGTGACTGGACTGGTGACAAACTCCACCTATTCCTCTTCCTACTCCCTTCCTCTAACTCCAATTAAAAACAAAACAAGCACACTCATTTGTTTGTATCCCCATTCCCTACCCTTTTGTCCATTTGTATCTCAGACCAAGCCCTTCAGGACACCAGTTGCTTTTTTTCCATGTCTCTAGAAAGTCCAACACTTAGGCCTTTGGGTGCTATCACAATTAACTACTCCACAAACCCAGCCCTGTGTGCCAATCCCCCGCAATAATCACTACAAAAAACTACTTTTTGCGTTTTATGAACCAAATCCAGGGACTGGTTATGATGAAATAACCTGTGAACAGCGTTATTGAATATTACCTCCGGGATATGATGGCATCCCCCCCCAGGTTGGGGAACTCCAGGGTAACCTCCAGGTGCGGGATATCCTGCAGCTCCTGGGAACCCACCAGCTGGGGGCACTGCAGGATATGCACTACCTCCCATAGGCGGGAAGCCTCCAGGAACAGCAGGATAAGGATACTGACCAGCAGGTGAATAAACAGACTCTTGTCCTGGAGGCTGAAAACAGACAACAGACAATTTATGTATCTGCTAGACACAGAGGGGAATAAAGATGTTCTCTAAAGCTACAAAAACATGCACAACTTAATTAACAGTGAGGTCTGACTTGACACTTAGAGAAATTCAAAAATCTGCATTGTTGCTTTAACTCATTACTGAGTTTAAAAAACAGTACTGATACGGAAGCATCAAAAGGTATTCACCTTGTCACGTGACAGCCTGATCTTTAACACTCTAATAGCAAGACGAGCAGTAAATGAATACGTCTTGAGACAAGTGTCTCGGAGGAAAGATCCTGTGGGTCAATGGCCATATAGTAGCTCAGAAATATGCAATCCATATAGCTCATGACCAGGGCTCGCCAAGCGGCGGCGAGCCCTGCTCGCCAGCCGCGTGGTTTCGCACGGTTCTGAGTTCTGCGCATGCGCAGATCACTCTGCGCCAGCTCTTCCGGGTTGTAATCTACTTGCCACAGGCGATATAAATAAAACTGGTTTCTTGTAAATCAGTTCTGTGCAGGTGCCATTCCCAAACTGCTCTGCAAACACAGCCCACACATTACATACAGTTCATACTAGATCACTTCCTGAGATTTGGTTTTATTAACAGAAATTAATAACAACAAAATTATATTTAACACTGCTCAGGCTTGGCACAAGTCGTATGTCTGGATTGCTCAGCTGATATATTAGAGTCTTCATGCACAGAAGGCCATGCCTACCTCCCCTGTATTTACTTGAGGGAGTCAGGCTTATGTGAATTTTGCTTTCCCAGCAGAAGCAACACCTGCTAACGAAGTGCGGCATTCAGGAAGTCTCTTTCAGCATGTGACATGACTTCACGGCCTATTGGGACTAGTGATGTGAATGCTTAACCAGTGGGGGGCGGAGGCAGCTCCCCACCCGCCATGGGTAGGGGGCTGCTTCAGTCCTTTGGGGTGCCCAGTGAGGATAGGGGCTGTTTCGGATGTCCAGCCCAGGCACCCCACAGGAAGGGGCTTCTAATCCATCCACAGGCTTCTAGATTTGTTTTTGATACTCTCCTGCTGGATTGAAGTTTGTTTTGGAGCTTTTTGGAAATGAAGACCATATAACACTCAAAGCTACACTGTCAGTCTCAGTTTCCTAGACTGTCATGCACTATGTTTTAAAGAAGTCTGCACCACTGCACAATGCAAAATTTTGCAGAAACTAACAGTGTGAGTGCAGAATTTCCTCTCCAGCACCCCTAAATAAGCTGCAGCAAGCTGACCACTACTAGAGACCACGGGTCTCAGCACAGCCCAGCTTGCACATAGAAAACACTGCTGGGAGGAAGAAGAGACAGCTAGAGGTTCCTGATAGCTGCAGTTCCCAGCACATCCCATAGAAAGGAGACGGCAGCGTGCAGGAAACTTCACACAAGCCCGGAACTAAAACATCAGGCTGTTTCCCGCTATGGCTCTCTAGGCTCGGCCCAGGGGGGAGAGGAGGAGGATGGGAGTGAGAAGGGGTGTTTCTGGGCTGGGAGGGCCACTGTTGGGCTAAGGCAATGTTCCCGTACATTTTTTCCACCCATGTGCAGATTTTTTCCATCCACATGTGGAATAATTTTTTTTTGTGCAGCACTGGTAGAAACAAAAACCTAGCTTTGGGCACTCTGCTAATCAGCTGGGCAGTATCTGAATCTCTCCTGAGCAGCCACACTAGTGCTCAGCTTACAGAAAGCACTGCTCTGCAGGGCTCCTGGAAGCGGCTGTCCGGTCCAAGTGGCCCCAAGGTGCAGGGAGGCTCAACACACTGCAAAAGGTGTATTAGCATGGTATATGAACAAGTAGTTAGCTTTTCAGAGATACTCTTTACCCATGGCTCTCACTGAAATTAATGGGAGCTGCAGTTCTCAGCACCTCTGAAAAATGAGACTACAGATCTACCGAGTATCAGAGTGGAACCTGAACCACACCCAGATGTGTAAACTCCATGAAAGGATGAACTAGATTCAGATATCCTCTGTGTAACAGGCTGAAGCAAAACCCCAGATCAGAAGATCCTTGAACTTCCATATACATGGGGAGTGAGTTACAAAGTTTGGATTCAAATGAAAATCCAAACTACTGAATAAACACTGCTTCTATGACAAGAGGCACAGGACTATCCAGAAAAATGAAGAAAAATCAAGAGAATGGACGTTACAAAAAAACAAAACAAAACAAATCACTACAACTGAGCCAAACTTCTCTCACCATAGCAAATAATGAAAGAACTTTCTCTTAGGAGACCATGAAATGTTCTGAATGCACATTACCGGAACATGCTTTGTTGCTTTACCAGAGAGGTCATAATTCTTTACTGCATTAGACTGACTGCACCCAAGCTCATGAACATCTTGAGGGATGAGGCCAGAGACTAAGTCTAGAAGTAATATTCTGCATAAAAGTAATGACCAGGGCTCGACAATTCATGTAATCTACTCGCCACAGCCCGGCACAGCCGCGCAGCGCGGTCTGCGCATGCGAAGCGTGCGGTTCCGTGCAGCGCGGTCTGCGCATGCGCAGCATGCGGTTCCGTGCAGCTGGAGAGCAGGGATCGCCACCGCTTGGCAAGCCCTGGTAATGACTAATATTCCCCCAGCACATGGTACAATAGAGGAGAAAGACACGAAAATGTGGCCTACCCTGAAAGTACAAGGCATTTAAAAAAAACAGACCATACTTACGGGATATCCAGGGAAAGCAGGATAGCCTGAAGGGGGATAGCCTGGGTAGGACATTCTGAAAAAGAACAACATTTTCAGCGACTCACTGTTGGATTTAAAGTACAGTAGCATTAGCTGTTTGTGTGCTAAGCACCCATTATCTTGCTTAGCTGTGGAAGTCAGCACTTTACTAATATGTATGAATTTTACTGGCCAGCTATTTAAAAAAAAAAAAAAAAAAGCCTTTTCATTTCGGAACTTTTCAGACACATGAAACTGATACCAACAGAAAACCACATATCAATCACGCCACTCAGTGCCATTCTTGTTTAACAAGAGGAATACTGGGAGGGAAGAGAACTGCCTCCCAGGAAAGTGTTCTATAAGGCTATGTCTACACTACAAGGTTTTTGCGCAAAAATGGCCGTTTTTGTGCAAAAACCTGCGGAGTGTCCACACCTCAAGCACATTTTTGCACAAGAAAAATCTACAATCAACAGAAGAGGGGGCTTTTTGCAGTGTAGGTATACCTCCTTCTACAAGGCATAACTCCTTCTTGCGCTACAGCTCTTGAGCAAAAAAGGCATGTGTGGATGCTCCACAGGTGTTTCTTGCGCAAAAATAGCCTATCCGAAAAAGCACAGGTGCTCTGATGGCCATTCTGTGAATGGCCATCAGAGCTTTCTTGTGCAAAAGCGTCCATGCAGTGCAGATGTTCTCTTGTGCAAAAGCGATGTGCTTTGAGGTGTGGACGCACTTTTGTGCAAGAAGTTTTTAAGCAAGAACTCTTCCGCAAAAGACTTCTTGAGCAAAAACCCTGCAGCGTAGACGTAGCCTAAGAGTGTCTGGTGAGAAGCAGAGTACTCCCATCTCTTTTTGCCCTTAACTCCTATTAAAGTTAAGGGCGTTCTGCACCTTCCAAGATCAGAAGCTAGAAAAGGAACTATTATAAATCAGTTTAATAAATGAATACAAATATGTTTCAATATAATCTACTCCGAGCACAGAAATAAGCATCTATTTCACACACCACAGTCAGTGAGCAAAGATGACAGATCAAATAGCAGGATACAATTTCTTAAAACACGCCACAGCATCAGTGTTTCTCACAAATTATGCAGTCTTTATTGCTGCAACTGCCAGGGCATCAGGAAAGGCAAAACAGGAGGGTTTGGTTCTTTAAATCCAAGATGATAAAAATAATGAGGATAGTTGTTCCACTTCAATGGTTGCCTAACAGCCAGCAAATCAGAGTTATTATCTGTGTATTTATTCAGCTCTCATATGTGGTATTATTCCAATGTTTATTAACCACTTCTCAGCTACTTGCTTTCTTTAAAATAATTTACAAAACTTAACCTCACCAGACTCCCACCGAAGCAATCCCCCCTCACTCTTCGCTTCTGCAGACTAAACAGACCCAACTCCCTCAGCCTCTCCTCATAAGTCATATGCTCCAGCCCCCTAATCATTTTGGTTGCCCTCCGCTGGACCCTCTCCAATGCATCCACATCCTTTTTGTAGTGGGGGGCCCAGAACTGGACACAATACTCCAGATGTGGCCTCACCAAAGCCGAATAAAGGGGAATAATGACATCTCTGGATCTGCTGGCAATGCTCCTCTTAATGCAACCTAATATGCCATTACCCTTCTTGGCTACAAGGGCACACTGTTGACTCATATCCAGCTTCTCATCCACTGTAACTCTGCAGAACTACTAATTAACTGGTTGGTCCCCAGCTTGTAACTATGCTTGGGATTCTTCCGTCCCAAGTGCAGGACTCTGCACTTGTCCTTGTTGAACTTCATCAGATTTTTTGTGGCCCAATCCTCCAATTTGTCTAAGTCACTCTGGACCCTATCTCTGCCCTCAAGCGTATCTACCTCTCCCCCTAGCTTAGTGTCATCCACAAACTTGCTGAGGGTGCAATCCATCCCCTCATCCAGGTCATTAATAAATATATTGAACAAAACCGGTCCTAGAACCGAACCTTGGGGCACTCCGCTAGAAACCGACCGCCATCCTGACATCGAGCCGTTGATCACTACCCGCTGGGCCCGGCCTTCTAGCCAGCTTTCAATCCATCTTACCGTCCATTTATCCAATCCACATTCCCTTAACTTGCTGGCAAGAATATTGTGGGAGACCGTATCAAAAGCCTTGCTAAAGTCAAGGTATATCACATCCACTGACTTACCCATGTCCACAGAGCCAGTTACCTCATCATAGAAGCTAATCAGATTGGTCAGGCATGACTTGCCCTTTGTGAATCCATGCTAACTATTCCTAATCACTTTCCTCTCTTCCAAGTGCCTCAAAATGGATTCCTTAAGGATCCCTTCCATGATTTTTCCAGGAACCAAGGTAAGACTGACAGGCCTATAGTTCCCTAGATCGTCCTCCTTCCCTTTTTTGAAGATGGGCACTACGTTTGCCTTTTTCCAGTCATCCAGGATTTCTCCCGATCTCCACGACTTTTCAAAGGTAAGGGCCAAAGGCTCCTCAATGGCATTTGCCAACTCCCTCAGTACCCTTGGATGCATTAAGTCCGGACCCATGGATTTGTGTACGTTTAGCTTTTCTAAGTAGTTCCTAACCTGTTCTTTACCCACCACAGGCCGTCCATCTTCATCCCATCTTGCGTCACTTAGCGCAGAAGTCCAGGAGCCGACCTTGTCCGTGAATACAGAGGCAAAGAAAGCATTGAATACTTCAGCTTTCCCCACATCATCTGTCACTAGGTTACCTCCTTCATCCAGTAGGGCCGCACACCCTCTCTGATCACCTTCTTCTTGTTAACATGCCTGTAGAAACCTTTCTTGTTATCCTTCACATCCTTAGCCAGTCGCAACTCCATTTGCGCTTTCGCCTTCCTGATAACCCCGGCATTCTCGAGCTATACATTTAAACCCCTCCTGGTCATTTGTCCAAGTTTCCACTTTTGTAAGCTTCCTTTTTGTGCTTAAGTTCACCAAGGATTTCCCCGTAAGCCAATCCGGTCTCCTACCACGTTTGCCTCTCTTGCTACTGCGTCGGGATGGTTTCTTTCTGTGCCTTCAATAAGGCTTCTTTAAAATACTGCCAGCTGTCCTGGACTCCTTTCCCCTTCATGTTAGCATCCCAGGATTCTGCCCATCAGATCTCTGAGGGAGTCAAAATCTGCTTTTTTGAAGTCCAAGGTGTGTATTTTACTACTCTCTTTTCTTCCTTTGGTCAGGATCCTGAAATCTACCATCTCATGATCACTACTTCCAAGGTTGTCACCCACCTCCACTTCCCCTATTAGTTCCTCCCGGTTTGTGAGCAGAAGGTCAAGCTGCGCACTGCCCCTGGTTGGATCCTTCAGCACTTGCGTCAAGAAGTTATCCCCAACATTCTCCAAAAACTTCCTGGATTGCCTGTGTACTGCCGTATTGGTTTCCCAACAGATGTCAGGGTGTTTAAAGTCCCCCACGAGAACCAGGGCCTGCGATCTGGAAGCTTCTCTCAGTTGTCTGAAGAAAGCCTCATCTACCTCATCCACCTGATTTGGTGGCCTGTAGCAGACACCAACCACAACATCACTGTTGTTGTTTGCTCCTTTAAACTTAACCCATAGACTCTCAACAGGTTTCTCCCCCTCAATTCGACGATCCCTGCCCAGTCCTTTCCCTTCAACAGGGAGGGTGGACGAGAACACCACTTGCGCTCCGAATTCTTGGATCCTTCTTCCCAGCGCTACATAATCCGCAGTAACCCGCTCAAGGTCATTCTTGGCGTGTCGTTAGTTCCCACGTGGAGAAGCAGGAAGGGGTAGCGATCCGAAGGTTTGATCAGTTTGGTAAGCCTCTCAGTCACATCCTGTATGCGAACTCCCGGTAAGCAGCACACCTCTTGAGATTCCAGGTCCGGACGGCAGATGGATGGCTCAGTCCCTCTTAGGAGGGAGTCCCCAACCACCACCACCCATCGTTTTCTTTTGGGGGCGGTGGCCATGGAACCCCCATTCCTAGGACTACGCATCCCATGCCTTCCAGTAGATGGTGTTCCCTGCCGGTTTCTTCCTTGTGAGGTCCCTTCCAAAGCAGTCAGCACTGCAGAGCCTGTGGAGAGAGCCTGAAAGCGATTACTTACCTCTATAGCATTGGGGGATTCCCATGCTGGCCTTTTTCCCCCTTCTAGAAGTTACATGCTGCCAGTTCTCTTCGTGGTCCCGTACTGCCCTCTCTGGCTCTTCCGCCTGCCGTGCTTAAAGGATTAAACACTGCCTTCTATCGAGGAAGTCTTCATCCTCTCTGATCGAGCATAGGGTCAACACTTGGGCCTCCAACCCTCTAATTTTTTCTTCCAAAATGGCGACCAGCTTACACTTAGCGCAGATGAAATCCGTTCTTTCTTCCGGGAGGAAGACAAACATGGCACACTCCATGCAGGTAACAACAGCAGAACCATCACAATCCATTCCTGCTGTCCTGTTCGCAAGCTTCAGTGCAGAAACTCCCACTGCAGAAGCGAAGAGTGAGGGGGGATTTGATAGCAGCCTTCAACTTCCTGAAGGGAGGTTCCAAAGAGGATGTTCTCAGTAGTGACAGATGGCAGAACAAGGAGCAATGATCTCAAGTTGTGGTGGGAGAGGTCCAGGTTGGATATTAGGAAAAACTATTTCACTAGGAGGGTAGTGAAGCACTGGAATGGGTTACCTAGGGAAGTAGTGGAGTCTCCATCCCTAGAGGTGTTTAAGTCTCGGCTTGACCAAGCCCTGGCTGGGTTGATTTAGTTGGGATTGGTCCTGCCTAGAGCAGGGGGCTGGACTTGATGACCTTCTGAGGTCTCTTCCAGCTCTATGATTCTATGAAACATGGTCATTCATAAAAACTTCTCCTAGGATGAACATGACACTCAGCTCATAATTATCATAGAATACCAGAACTGTAAGGGACCTTGACAGATCTGCAAGTCCAATCGCCTGCCCTCACAGCAGGACCAAGCACCATCTAGATCATCCCTGATAGCAGGTTAGACAGGCATCTCTTAAATATTTCCAGTGATGGAGATTCCACAACCCTGTTAGGCAATTTATTCCAGTGTTTAACCACCCTGATAGGCAGGATGTTTTTCCTAATGTCCAACTTAAACCTCCCTTGCTGCAATTTAAGCCCATTGCTTCTTGTCCTATCCTCAGAGGCCAAGGAGAACAATTTTCTCCCTCCTCCTGGTAACACCCGTTTAGATACTTGAAAACCACTATCATGTCCCCTCTCAGTCTTCTCTTTTCTAAACTAAACAAGCCCAATTCTTTCAGTCTTCCTTTATAGGTCATGTTTTCTAGACCTTTAATCATTTTTGTTGCTCTGCTTTGGCCCTTCTCCAATTTCTCCACACCTTTCTTGAAATGTGGTGCCCAGAACAGGACACAATACTCCACGTGAGGCCTAATCAGTGTAGAGTAGAGCAGAAGAATGACTTCTCATGTCTTGCTCACAACACTCCTGTTAATACATCCCAGGGGTGGGAGCATCTTGGAGGCCTGTGTCTAGGCACTGGTGGGGGGGTTGTTCCTGATGCAAAGGAAATGAGGTGGGAGGGTGGCAAAGGATGATGACCCGCAAAGTGGGCAAACTTGGAGAAGTGGTGGGTTTATGTACGTACAGATGCAATGCAAAATAACACGTGACTACTTAACATTAATTACCATAATGAATATGAAAATAAATTAATTGCCATAATATGCAAACGTTTCTATACCCATCCACCAAAAGTTTTTGAATGAGTTTGCCAGTGCACAGTATAAAAATGGTTGGGAACCACCATTCTACAGTACACCACTTAAACCCTGCAATTAGCCAGGAGAGTATTTACAGATCCAGTAGCTCCAGTACCTTGCACAATCTGCATGGAAGGGCTGGAGCTACTATTTCAGCTTAGAACCAGAGCAGCAGCAACCCCTGGTCCTGGATTGAGGGAATCAATTTAACCTCTGCACTTTACCTGAATAGAAACTGAACATGTAGATTGTACGAAGATGGGGTGAATTTCACCCCTAAATTTTCAATATACAACATTCTATAGTAGTAGTTCCCAACAGTACTACAGGGATCTGTGGAAAGTTTAAAAATAAAGATCAGGCCCACCATGGTGGGCCCAATCCTTACTTTTCCTTTCCTCCCTCCCCCTTCTACAAGGAGGGGGAGGGTCCATGAAATTTTAATAGATTGAAAAGGAGTCCATATGCTCAAAATGGTTTCTATAGAACAATGCTTCCCAACCTAAGGCCCATCTAGCCAGTATCTCATCTCCTGACTGTGGCCAGCAGCAGGTGCCTCAGAGGGGATGAGCAGAACAGGTCATCAATTGATCCAACTCCTGTTGCCCATCCACAGCTTCTGGCAAAGAGAAGGGCATGTAACTTGCTCATATGACCCCGGACTCCCATCTTGCACCCATACTTTTCCACAAACCAAGACTGACAGCATCCTTTCCACATGGGGAAAAAGTAAAAAAGACCTTCGAAGCATCTCCATTTTACCTCTTTCCTGCTCTGATCTCTGGATTATAGACTTACCCTAGCCAAAGACCCAAGGACCTTCCAATCTTTTGGAAGTTACTAGAGACATTACAGCTGCGTCTAGACTGGCATGATTTTGCGGAAATACTTTTAACGGAAAAGTTCTTCCGTTAAAAGTATTTCATAAGCGTCTAGATTGTACGGATGCTTTTGCGCAAAAAGTGCTTTTGCGCAAAAGCATCCATGGCCAGTATAGATGTGATTTTGCGCAAGAAAGCTCCGGTGGCCATTTTAGCCACCGGGCTTTCTTGCGCAAAAAATTAAAGGTGCTCGTCTACACTGGCCCTCTTGCGCAAGTATTCTTGCGCAAGAGGGCTTATCCCTGAGCAGGAGCGTCAAAGTATTTGCGCAAGAAGCACTGATTTTGTACATTACAAAGTCAGTGCTCTTGTGCAAATTCAAGCGGCCAGTGTAGACAGCTGGCAAGTTTTTGCGCAAAAGCAACTGTCTAGACACAGCCTACAAGTCTGCAGTTTGTTTAATCTAGGATTGCCAGGTTTCTGGTTTTGAAGGGAACAGCTGATTGAAAACAGGGATGTAAAATCCTGATTAATCATTTAACAGGTTAAATCTTAGGAGCAGGCAAGAAGCTGCTCCTGCCCCTACCAGTTAACCAAAACCAGTAAGCCTCACCTGTTAAAGTTAAACTTTAACTGGTTAACCTTTCACATCCCTAAATCATTACCAAACAAAAATTATTAAAACTGAAAAAAAAAAAAATATTTTTAGCTTGTCTAGTTTGCTTAATCCCATTAATAAATTATAGCCTTAACTAGTAAGCTTGCCACTCCAGGGGAGACTAGAGGAAGTTTATGAAACCAAGGTATAGTTTCCTTAACATAATTTTTAAAATACCAGATATTAAATGCATTATATAGATTTGAGCCATACCACAGTTTGGCTGTACTGCAAAATCAACTGTTGAAGGATCTGGTTGCAACACTTGTTTCCCCAAAAGTTAACAGTTTCAGAGCAAATGAAATCCAACAATCATTTAACTATGTCTTGAAACATGGTAAAAACATGGACATAAGATTTCATTTTTCATAATTTAAGATTGTAATATTATACAAACTAAAAAAAACGTTAACCTACATGTTTCCCTTTGTTTTATTAGTGAAAATAAAACAGTGAAATAGATACCTTCACCTGAGAGAGGACAATGACAGAAAGGAATTTCAAACTTCTAATTTTCAAATAAAACAGACCAGTTTATCCAGTTGTCAAAATCTCTGATTAGCAAGTTAACTGCCAGTTCACGCTTGTGACCTCTGTAACACTGCTAACATATGCAAATAAAGCTGCCTCTCTTGTTAGCTTGTTTAAACTCCCTCCCATATGTCTATTTATTCACCTGTTGTGTAAGGTGTAAATTGTTTACTGCCAGCTTTCTGAGGCAGGGACTGTGTCTGTTATAACAATTCTCACGAGGCCCTAACCACTATTTGGTGTCTTTGGGCAACACCGACCGCAAATACAAAAAGTGTTTGTATTTCTTGGCCTGCTTTTTTTAAATTTTATTTGAAAATAATTATTTAAAAATTATTCAAATGGTTTGCATGGACACCACAGTTCAATAATACCTCCCATATTACAACTAGACTGGCATACACAACTCTCCAATCCAGTTCAATCCTCAACCATGGTTCAAATACTGTTGTAAACAGTTTTCAAAAATTAACCTGGCAATAACATTTACTGAAATAGCTTTCAGTATGTGCAGATGCTTTTCAGAAGAGAAACTGAATCACTTGCATAATATGGCACTACATACTTATTAAACAATAGCCAGCTGCGTGAACACAGCACATGAACTCACTTATCTCTGCATGCCTTAGAATAGCATTTCTCAGTTTTTTTGATACCAGGGACCATCTTCTTGCTGCCTTCCTAAACAGTATGAGGGAGATCTCACAGACCAGTCCACTGGTTTAGAGTATCCCAAAGCAACACTGAGACTTCACCCTTTGTTAAGGGAGTTTTTTTTATTACAAAACTGATTCAGTCAACAGAAGCCTTTTTTAAAGATGTAGCTTAAGTTTCAGGATTTTTTCTTAACAGTTTGTGAAGCATGAAAGCATTTTCGTTGAAGCATTATTCAAATATTCTTATAATCCACCCTGAGGCACAGGTCAGCAAATAATATTGACCACTGAGTTCCATAATTCTAGAATTATGGATCATGATTTTCTTTTTTTCTGTTCAAAAAAGTAAAATCGCCTTTTAAGTGTTAAGAAAAACCTATGTTTATTACACCATGAATGAGTTAGTTGGAAGACAGACACAAACAAGTGCTTGAAAAAAATATATTGTACCAGAGAATAAATAGGCAAGTATTCCTGATAAAAGGAGTCTAAATCATCTTTCATTTTCAATACATTTCTACCCTCACAACTGCAAGGACAATCTTTGAAATGGGAACCAAATGTAAACAAATGCAGTGCTGTCTTCTCTAGTCTGCAAACCACTCTAGAGTCAGCCTCCCCTTTTGGTCATAACCTCTAGAAGAAGCAGAGAAACAAGACTGATAAGACAGGAGTAAGTTTCATTACCCTGGACAACTGTGAAAAGGACAAGAATTGTGTCAGTTTTACAATGCCCCGGTTTGGAAAAAAATATGAGCAGCAGGGCAGGTGCTGGAGCTGGAGCTATTGGCACTGGATTCCAACAGCGGTCCTCCCTCACTCCTGGTCTTTGCCAAGGGCCTAGGACTAGTACAAATATTGTACTAGTACCACTGAGAGCTCTCAATTGCCACCTTCCTACAAAGTGTAATCCAAAAGCCACTCTCAAACTTTAGTTTTCAATTTGTGTATTAGCCACCCTCTGTCTGCAATTTCTGCAGCCCCCAAAGTTTTCCTCCTTAGCAAAAGTGGCAGGAAAGAGGTGTGTACAGTAAAGCAAAAACGTTAAAAATCTAATAGAGCAATACAAAGTTGTAGTTGATCCATTTTATTGGGTTAACTTGAAAATAAAAGGGCAAATTTAAGACTACCTACCAGTCTTAACTTGGTCATAGGAAAATACACAAAGGATTAAGAGGAACATATAAGAGCATCAACAAATTATTTCAGCTCATAATTATGCAAGGAGACAATTCCGAGAAGAGCTTTGTGGATAGAAGCCAAGTGTAAACGGGAATTTACAGAATAAGGCGGGAAGAAACAGTCTCCTTTGGCTTCTACAAAACTCGTCTCAGCACGGGAAAGAATTTACATATTTCTCTGATTCCGCGCCCTGCTTCAGGAAGCCCAACAAGCAAAGCCAGTGACTAGAGTGAATCTGGCTCAAGGGCAGAGCGCACCTGCAGCCAGCTCACCGCACTGTCCTTCACAGGTTGCAATGACGCTTTCGGCATTTCTGAACAAAATGGAGAGATCTGGTGTTCTAGACGGGTACTAGAAAAAGGAGCGTAGACGCGGAGGAGGACGAGCCTTTGACATGTGGCCCCCCCGGGTCTGCACTCAATTAGGCACCGCTGCGGCAGGCCCCGTCCCTTCTGCCTTCAGCGCGAGGGACCCCGCTTGCTGCGCAGGCTTGCGGGAGCCTCCCAGCCCGCAGGGTGCGAGCCCCGCTGCCCAGGCTGCGACCGGGCCGCTGCCGCGCGGACAGACCCGCAGACGCCAGTCTCCTCTCGCGTGGGCTGAGGCGGCAGGGGGGCCGCGGGACCGGGGCGCGGCGGGCCGGGCCGCACACGGACGCAGGGGCAGGACTCGGTCCGTTCCCGCGGCTGCTGCCAGGCCGCGCTACGCGCCCCGGACCGCTGCCCGCCCCGCGCTCACACGGGGGGGCCCGGCCCCGGGGCGCCCCCACTCACCTGAGCCGCGAACTCGCCACCTCCGCACCGCCCGCAAAATGGAGCCTGGGCCGCCCCGCCCCGCCCCAGGCAGGCCCCGCCCCGCCCCTCTAGCGCCTCAGGCCGGGGCGTTGGGAGCCGCGCGCCTCTCCCCTCAGGCCAGGGGGGGCGCGGGCCGGGCTGCAGGGCCAGCCCCGCCGGGGACGCTTCCCCCACAGCGCGAGGCCCCGCGCGAAGCCGCCGCTTGCGGGGTCCTGCCCCGCCCCGCCCGCCCGCCCCGCCCCGCCCGAGCGCTCCCCCGGCGGCTGCCCTGCCCGAGGTCCTGGCGGGCGCGGCTCCCCGCCGGGGAAAGCGGGAGCGTTTGGTGCGAGTCCCCCCGTAGCACGGGGCGGGCCCCTCGGCACTAGGGCCACAGCTTGGGGGGCGGGGAATCAGGCCTCACGGTTACCAGCCCTGGGGGCCCCGCACTCCTCTTTCGAGAGCTGCTAGGAGCAGTCTCGTTCCTACGCTTTACCCATTCACCTTGTGACGGACCGTCCACTGAACACGAGGGGCCCTGCGGCCACCGCTCGTCTTGGTTTGCAGACCCAAACGAACACGGCTTCTCCGCTGAGATCTGATTATACAATACAGCATAGCTAATGGGCAGTAA